>JAKWBJ010000156.1:0-1420606 GCA_023159175.1 Wohlfahrtia magnifica
TTTCTTTCCATTATTTTAGAAATATGTGCGTGTGCTTAATAGCGTTAATTTGTTTAACAATTGGTTATGGTTTAACGGTTTGTTTACGTCATTGTCGCAAAAGTATAAAAAGTGAGAAAAAAGAGAAATAAATAAGATAAACCCAAGAAAAAATGAATGAAAACAAAATGGAGATAAGAAAATAAATACAAAATTATGTAAAGAAAAAATAAATAAATAAAAAAATCTATGAAAAATTAAGCAACAAACAGTGGTTTTTAATATAAAAAAATAAAATTTGTTATTTTCGGTTTAAAGTAAAATACGAGGTCAACAACATAAATAACGACAGCAACAGCAACAACACTAAGATAACAACTACTTAGAAAACTAAACAAAACAACTACAAAAGCAGCAAAGATAACAACTAAAACAGTAGCAGCAGCAGAGTGTTTAATAAACGACGAAAAAAAAAACTACACAGACAACCACAATGACGCCGCTTTAAAATATAGAAGAGGAAGTGGTTAGAAAAAAAAGTTAAATAAAAAGTAAAACTATCAAAAAAATTATTTTTTTAAAGAAAATTTTAATAATTTAAGCGAATAAATTTGATGAAAAATTTATTAGAAGATGCTTTGATTTAAAGCTTTAAAAAAACAAATAAAGGAAAAAAAGCTTTTATTGTAAATAAAGAACAATCTCTTTTCTCTCTCCCACTCTCTCAATATTTAATATTAGGTAGAAACAAAGGCAAAGCTGAATTCAGTGTATTAAAGTGTGAGTGTGAGTATTAAACATTAAAAAATATACTGAAAAAAGTAAAAATAAAGAGAGAAGAGCATAAAAATACAAATTTATGGGAGAGTATGTGTAACAATGAACAATTGAAAAATATGAAAAAGAGAACAAAAAAAGCTTTTTGTTTTGTTTTTTTTGGTTTCGGTTTAAGCAAAAGTGTTTAAAGCAAAGAAAATGGAAAAATACTATAAATGACATTTTTACTACAAATGTTTTTAAAACAACAACCACAGCAACAGCAATAAACTACAATATATATCCTTTATTTGTGTCAATTTTAAGAAAACTAAAATAAAAAATAAGAAACAAATACCAACTCAATATCATATATAATCTTTAAGAAACCAGGACAACGAACTTTTTTCGAAAGCAAAAAAATCTACAAAATAAAACCAACATATTGTGTTCCCCGACTAAGTCTGTATATTCAAAAGTTTTTGTTATTTAAGCTGAAAATAAAATATAATATTTTTTCTTTCCCTTTTTGTATTGCTTTTGTCATATGTTAGCCTTAAGACAGATAAAAAACAAAACAAAATAAACCGAAAATACTAAAAGTAAGCATTTGATACATACACTCGTATCTATAATACCATCTAGAGACACAGCAAATAACAGAAAAACAAGTACTAATAACTCTCGTATATACACATACCCACCCATATAGTATATTAAAATAAATATAAATGTATGTGTAACAACAGCAAAAAAATAAAGACATACGCCATTATAACAATAACAATGAAATGCTAATAAATATATGAAAACAACCAAAAAACTACAATAATAATAACAACAACTTAAGAGTAAATATACACAATGAATAAAGCAGAGGAGCATATACAACAGCTGCCTAAGCATTTACATCGCTCTGTTGTATTATTTGTTGCTATAATAAGTGTGTGTATGTGTAAAAAATATTTTTGAGAGCAAGAGAAAATAATAAAATCAAAACAAGCACTCACTAAAAAAAAGCAAAATTACAACTGCAATTCAGTCGTATGTGTAGGAGTTGGTGTATGAATTATAAATAAATCTTCCTGCATTGCTGCGTCTACAGCTACAACTACTAACACTACTACCACCAGCTCTTCAATATACAACAACAAAAAAGTATAGCAAAACCAAATCAAGGTATGTATGTTACCACCATAATTCATAAAGAAGCAACTAATAATGAAAAAGTATACAAAAAAATAAAAAATAAAAGCCTACATAAAAATTAGAGCATACAATTAGGCTGTAGTATTTAATATCTTAAATATATTGCAAAAGTTTTCTTTATGAGAGAGTTTATGAAACTATTTTGGAATTTAGTATTTATGATAATAGATAATTTTTGCCAAAAATATTCTTACGAAATATCGCAAGATTTATAATTGAAACCAAAAGTTGCTTTTTGTGCTTGTGCAGAACAACTAAACGAATATTTCAAATATTTGTATGAATAAGTTTCATTAAAAATTAAAAGTATTTTATAGCAATGAGAGGGAAATAAGCACAACAGTGTCAGAAAATATATATTCTTTAAATTGCTTACCAATTTTGTTTTCTTTTTTGTTTTTAGTAGGGAACGTTTCAACATATCAACTTAAACCTTAGCTCAGGCGTTTTTTTTATATGTTACTAGAGTAACGCTACTCGCGTTGCTGGCAACCTTTGTGTTGTATACCTATTAAATGTATGTCTCATAAGAAAAATTTAAAAGAATGCCTTCATTTTATATTGGAAAAACACACCATCACAAAGGGACAGCTTATTTTTATATACAGTCAAGGAAAAAAGTCTACATACACCCTACATTTTTTTTTTACACCATGTTTAAGGCATTTATACTTAAGAGTATCTGAAGAAAAAAACAATATGAAAACAATATATCTCAGAAGTTATAAGGATAAAAGTCTACATATAATGTGGAACTACTAACATCAAATAGAAATTTAAAATCAAAGATAGCGAAATAATAGTGAACTTTGTTGATTTATTTAAATTTACAGGAATTACAATTGTTGAAGTGGACAAAGTGATAATAAAAGAATATGTTATTTAAATTGCTATCCTCGAATATGGAAAATTGAAAAGGAATACACACATATATTCAGTTTGAAATACGGTAGTAAATCTCCAAGAGAAAAATAAATCATATGAAGGAATTGCTTAGACAACAAGGTTCAGACGTGCTACTCTACAGACCATCGTTAGAAATTATAACAACAACCTAAGATGTTACCATTATTTTGAAATAAGTTTATCCATATTCGACAATAAGCGCTCCAAAACTGACGGAGCACAAAATTGGTGGAAAATATTCCAATTAAATTGTTGTTCCACGAACAATAATAATGGTTGTATATGACAGTGGTTTTCATAGCCACTAATTTAGAATCGTGAACTTCGTCTAGGGTTCGTTAAAGCATATGTAGACAAGGGCATGGATTTTTTTGTCGAAATTAATTGTAACATTTTCGGAAGAGTCGGCCGTTCCAAAGTATGAAGAAAACTAAACATTGCACTGGATCCAATCAAACATACTGTAGGCAACGTTATGTTTTGGACTGCCATGATCGCAAATAAAGTGGCTCGTTTGGCTTTATTAGGCGGAAATATTGACTGCTATCATTATAAAATTATATTGCAACAAATTCTGAGGCATCTGTTACTAGCTTGGGCCTGAATTACCAATGGATTTTCCAGTAAGACAATGGCCTTAAGTATACTGTGCACTTTTTACGAGACCCAATAGAGCACATATGGTACTTTTTAACGAAAATATGGCATTAGTAACCGTGAAATATTAAAAACTGCCCTGATTCATACGTAGGCTGAAAAAACACCCTCTATTAAAGAGAATTTGACAGCGGTATCACCTCATAACATTAGCTAGTAACTGGTTATGAGTATTCCTACTATTGTAAACTAAATGCATTTGCCGTTCGGAGCCGGCGTTAACCTGTAGGTGCCTTTGAATGAGTTCAAAAATAGAATCGGGTACAGCTAATTGACTGAGAGAAGTCTCCCTGTTCCTTCATGGAATGTTGCGGGAATTAATACAATATAAGTATTAAAGAGAATTTAGTGACATTAATGACCCGTCATCTGCAAGCTGTTATTTATGGCCAAGACGGTAGATCAAACAAATATTTAAAGTAAAATTTTTATTTTTTATATATACACTTTTTAAATAATAAATATTTTTTTGTAAGCTGTATATAGACTTTTTTCCTGAGTTTTTAATATTTTAGCTATTGTTGCTTTTATTATGTAAATTAATTACTTTTTCATTTTATAAATAAACTTATTTATATGTGCGTTTAATATTAATATAAACATTTTTTTTTTATTCTTCACAAACTCTCCAAAACCCCTAAATCAATGGGTTTATGTAGACTTATTTCCTTGACTGTAAGTATATAGATACTCGTAGGAATACAAATGATATATACACGTTGGGCAAATTTAAGTTAAGGAATTAGATTGGCTGAAAATGATGAAATATCAAGAATTGTGCTGTCAACCATTGACAATTATTTAGTAAAAAATTAAGAAATTTTAACCTTGAAACGCTACACTCTTCTACAGAGAATTTTAATTGTGAAAATTTACTATCAAAATGGTAAACATTTTACTGTATCACTTCGTAAAATTCGAGCAGCTTTTCCTTGTAATCAGACTCTTTCTGAGACCTAAATTCGAAGCCAACGGTACTGTTGCTGACAATAGTGTGGCCGCAGTGTTGCAAACATAACTGCTGTACAGCAAAGTGTTGAGAATGAGTCCGGAATATCAACTCACCAACGTTCGCAAAAATTGGGCATCACCAGAGGAACTTTGCGCAATATTTTGCATTAAAATGTTCATCTTCACCCTTATAAAATTCAACTCGTTCAATAATTAAAGCCTGCCGACCATTGTTTGCGTCGAAAGTTTGTGAATTGGCTGTTTGAAAAACTGAACGAAAACAACGCATTTCTTCAACATAATCATCTTTAGTAATGAGGCGGTTATGTAAACAAACAAAACTGTCGTATATATGGCTTACAAAATCCACAAACATTCCTCGAAAAACCATTACATACAAGGAGAATTACCGTTGTGGTTAGGCGGCATCATTGGCCGGTGTTTTTTTTTTAATGAGCACGGAAACGCCGTCACCGTGAATTCTCTGCGCTCTCGTACCATGATAACCAAATTTTTATGGCCACAATTAGCTAATGTTGACCTCCTTCGGTTTCAGCAGGACGGCGCCACAAGCCACACAGCCAGTCAAACAATTCAGTTATTAGATGAAAAATTTTCCGGTCGTGTAATTACTTGATTTGGCGATGTCAATTGGCCGCCTCGTTCTTATGATTTAACATCGCAGGATTATTTTCTCTAAAAAAAAAAAAATCAAATTGGAACTAAGGGTCTTATTCCGCGAAGTTTTTGAACAAGGTGGTATAAGTAATATGGATTTCACTCTCGTATTAAATATTTTGATTCTCGTTGCTATAATCACATTATTAGTTCTCGATATATTTCTAACCATTGCGAAAACCTGTTATCATGTGCATGTCTGTCACACTCTGTCTGTTCAGTAGAAATGGTGCCGTATTATTTGCATTCATTCTCGTCGTTTTAGCATTTGAGTCGTTGGTATTTACTACCACCTTTGCTGTATGAGTGTATACATTATTAATAAGATCTTGCATGTTAGAATGTCTATTTGTTAGCAGTACCACACCGCCGGCGTATTCAAGATGACCGACGTCCAGAACGGCAATATAAAGTATTCGAGATATAGCCTTGTCGCACTGCCCTGCTGAAGGCAAAACAGTAGAATGATGACTATTTTGTTTAGAATTCCCTTAGCGTTTAGCGCTAGCGTCGAACGTGTTTCAAAATCGACAAAACGCATATATAGTGATCAACGCATCACGGAGGCTTGCTCAGTGATTATCATCAATGTGTTTATAGGGTCAATGCACGAATGCATAGAACGAAAGCTGGCTTGAGCTTTGTGAATATTCGAGTTCAATGTATTGGCTATTCTTTCAAGAATTATTTCGTTATAAAATGGAAAAACGGTAAGTAGTAAGGATATCCTCTTCAATTATCAAGCTTTTTCTTGTCACATTTTTATGGTATTTTTACGATGATAGACTCCTTCAAGTCTAGTAGTCAGCATTCTTGCTCCCAAAAATTATTGAACAAAGGCAGCAATAGTTCTGACACAGCTTAGCTTGAAGCATTCAATAGCTAAACAATCATTGCCTGCCGCCTGCTCGTATCTTGTTTCTTCAGGCACACTTGCGTTGATTTGTCTCTAAAAATTCAGATGTCTACGTACAGAGAGAGCTGTTTTTCATCATGTATAACATTTAAAGCCTTTTCAAAATATCTTCTTCATACTTAGGCTTGTTCGTACAAGAAGATTAAATAAAATAACAAATTACAAATTTATCTCACTGTTTACATTGTCACTATTTTCATCCAAAACTCTACAAATTGAAATATAGGAGTTACAGAGTACATGTGATAAACTAGAAAATACGGAAATAAAACTCAATATAATCCACCACACAAGTTGAATTACAATTCAATTTTATTATAAATATTGGGTATACAAGTTAATAATGTCGATTTTTTATTGCCTGAAAAATGCATTTATTTTAATAACAAAATAAATTGATACATTACTTAGAGTATTGTCCATAGCTAGAGACTACTTTCTTCCAACTTTCTGCTAGAATTTGAATTCCGCACCAAAATAACTTGAAGAATGAATCAAACCAATTTCTGTTACCCTGTTCTAAACTGAAGCGTATTCCAGTAAGGAAGTTCCGCGTCGATCGAACAAATGGTAGTCAGAAGCGCCAAAGTCTGGGCTATAAGGTGGGTGAGCTAAAACTTCCTATTCACTGTTTTCCAAATAGTTTTTGACCGGTCTTGCAATATGTGGCCGATCGTTGACATGATGAAGATTATGGCTTCGTGTTTGTTCGAATATTCTGGTCATTTTCCATTGACTGCTTTCTCCAAACGATTCAATTGTGTTCGGTACAGGTCCCTGTGATCGCATGACCCGACTTAAACTGCTCATTATACAAAACAATAAAGAGCATTAACTTGGTGTCATGGATATTCGGCTTCGGCGTAGATTTGACTGGTTGACCGGGCTATACATATGACTTTTTGCTCTTGGAGTTTTAGTAATGTATCCATTTTTCAACACCAGTAACAATACGAAAAAAAATTACTATTTCTTTTCAATGTCTCTCGGCTTTAATACATATGGGAGAAAATTCTATTCCAATGCCTTTAAACGTAGGAAAACGGCTTGTTGTGTGACTCACGTCACGGCTTATTATGTGACTACGTCATATACACTCGCAATGTTCTTCTGACTAACATAGTTTCAATCGATGCAGAATGATTTTACTGGAATTCGCTTTACTTTAGAACAGGATATCAGAAACTGACTTGATTCATTCTTTACCTCAGAGCTGAAACAGTTCTTTTAACGATTATGTATATGAGTATGTATATGACTTATGAAGTTCTCAATAACTCTAAAAATATGGGTTATATTTATGAATGGTATTATAACTTTGAAATGAGTCGAATAAGTCATTTCAAAGTTATCATAAGGTATATAAAGCAGCCTCTTAAAAAACTCAATTTTAAAAATAAGAGTGCTAAAAAACTTATCCATTGAATCTGAAAGTCTGATGATTTTTGAAGTTAGACGACCATAACGTATTAAAAGAATGTATTAAATTTCAAAGATAAATTTGCTTGTTGCAAAGTGTAAGAGGTTTAACCGAAAACAAAATTTTGTTTATATTTTACTTTAACAATCGTTTCGCTAGAATTTTTATTCTTATTTTCTTTAATAGTTCGTCGATTCGATGAAGTGTAACCTTAATGTACTAAAATGGGAAGTAATCTTATATGGTAAAAAGTAATAGATTCACAAGATTTCCTTATTTTTTATGTATTCGTTCTTTTTATCACTTTAAAAGTTAGTTTTTTGTTCCATAGGCCTATATTCTTACCTACTTTAGAATATATACTGCTCTCCAATAATAAGGACATAAACTACAGTAAAAACTAAGCGCTCTTATTTTCATTTACAACTCGAATAAATGTGTTAGTGTGTTAAACACAAAAAGCAAAGATAGAGAATAACAAAATTAGACCAACACTTTTTATAGAGAAAGAGAGCACAAATAAAAAAGCCAAATAATATTTCTGATATGCTTTACCTGTTAGCATTAATAAAACATTGTTTTCCATACCAACTCACATAGTTTTTTCCTCTATCACTCACTCTTACTCTGCCTCTCATTTTAATTTATGTATGTTCTCTTTCACTTTTATAATCATAGAGTTCATTCAAGTTTACTCATTTCATAACTCATTTTTTGTACCCATGCATCTAATACACACAAACACCCAAACACACACATACACCCAAGGCATATAAACGAACACCTTAACAAACACTAAAACACTATTTTTCATTTCATTTCATTTTTAGTTTTCTTTTTCATTTTTTTCCTGCTTTACCTCCTTATGTTCATACTTAAATTTATTAGGACCGACATACATACATAAATGTACACAAGTATGTGTGTTAGTGTTTGTTGTGCTCTTTTTTCAAACAGTGAATTTTTTGTTTCTATTTTGGTTAGTGCAAGTGCATAAATGTGTGCATAGGCTTGTGGTGTTTTTTTATTTTATTTTTTGTTTTTGTTGTGAGTTTCAAAAAGTAGTTCAAGTTTTTTTGCTGTCTTGATTAATTTGTGGTTTTGTGTTGATTTGTGTTGCTTCTAACACACACTCTATCACACACACACACACATACTATTAAACGAAAAAAAGTAGGTTTTTCGTATGAGCATGCAAATTTATATGAAAAGTTTTTTAAAAGAGAAAGAAACGCATGAGAAATATGACATTCAAGCAGCATATTGAAGCGTATAAGTAATTTCCTTGTTGATTATAATGAAGAGCCAAATATTACTCATACGTATGGGGATTACCAAGAGTAGATTTAAAAGGGTAGTGAATGAAATATTAAAATAGTTTTAAGAAAGAAAATATATATACATATGTATGTATATATATATTTTTTAATATTAAAATCTTAGGTAATAAAAATTTCATTTTTTGGATTATAATATAAAAAAACTGTCAGCACAATATAAATAATTTGTGAAAATAATCTTATATTTATAAGTTTAAAAGTTCGACGAATTTGCAAATTTTGGCAGCAACTAATAGTAGCTATACTTTCTAAGATAGTATTAATGGGTTTCTTAATTATTAGAAATTGATGCAAATTTTTATAGGTGGAACTACAGCTAATGTGTTAGTCGCTTAACGAGAGAGACTGTTCTAGGATTTTACCAAAGTACTAGCAAATACAATATGCCCATTAACGCCCCTACTTATGATTAAGATCACCTGTAAGTACTCATATATGTACTGTTTTTGGACGTGACTTCCACCTTGGTTCTGTGTCGAAAACTATTTTAGCTGCTACCGGTCTATGGTATAGGCTCGGTTAAGAGTATAACACCTCCTCGAGCCATATGGATTCAAACAAAAACCACCACGTTTTTCACACAAGAGCTTATAGCCATAGTCGAGCAAGGACCAAGCTGTCCAGGACTTCTGACACCCGAGTTAATGGAATTAAATATCTGGTTAGGCTTCGTAGCACCAATGTAAATCCCCAACAACTCCAGACTGGTAACCAAGATGAAAAACACCAAAGAGCAAACAGAATCAGAAATACAGGAAATAGCAAACAATAAGCAGCACGACAGCCAGAAGAAAGTAATGAGCTAAAGTTCGCAGCAGGCTGTAAAGCAACTAAACAATCAATGCTAACTACTATTATGTTAAGGAGCTGCAAAATCGGCAAAAACTGCAACTAAGTGAGGCCCAGTATTGGAAGCAGATGAAGTTCCTTTTCTAACGTTCCGTTTGCTCTTCTTATATACGGCGAATCCAAAAGAGCGCCCAGCCTCCCAAGAGTCCCATTATCCATCAAACACCTACTGAATTCCCAAACCTGCCACCACCAATATAAGTAATATCCATACTATCAAACTTACTTGTATTAGCATAGTCCGGGTATGCAGTAATTGCTTCCAGTCCGTACTCCACATCCGACTGCATTTCGCAGATCTAAAGAAGCCAGTACGATGAAAAAATGCTTTAAAAGTGCCATGTCCTGTCAGTATTAGCTTGAGGCTTAAGCCGAAGCCGAAGTCTGGATATTCCTGTATGAACGTCACGTTCGTTGTTTCCTTATTAAAATTTTTTAATTTCTCCTTTAGTACCCTTTTAAATATACACTTGGTTATCCCCCACACGTTTGAGTAATATTTGGCCCTTAATTGTAATCAGCAATGAAATATTTTACATGCATTTGTTCCTTTCTCAAAAAATTGTTCGTAGGAATTTCCATGCTCATCATATGTTATCCTCCCATTGTCACTGTTCGTCCATCTTGTCTGCCACCTATTTACGAGACAGCCATGCAAAAGAGCCTTATTATTATAGCAGTATTTTCTTGACCCTGTAGACAATACTGCGACTTATTGCCTCCAAATCAAATGGCACGAACAAGAACTTGCGAATTCGCTAGATATAGTTCGCCACACCAGAACATGCGCATGGTTTCATAAGAACTAAAAAATTAAAATAAAAGAAAGAAATGGAATTCCAAGAGCTTTCTAACTACTGTCTACTCAGCCCTTTTGTGTGGTGTAAACTCAGCGAACGCGTTATGGGTTTGAACTCAGTGGAAAGAGAGTTAAGTGTGGTTAAAGTTAAAGGTTAAAGAGGTTGTGATCGAACCTGAGTTCTTACAGCCATCGGATTGAAATATCTTTAGGCAGAAAGATCTCTCGAGTAATTATTGGTGTTTACAAAGTTGTAAACGAAGATAGTAACAAAGAATAAAAATTGTTATTATTTGTAAAAGGATTACAAACTGTGGAACACAAAACTGTGTTAATAAAGGAGTATTACTTGAAAACCAAGCAAGAGATTTATTTTATTTTAACTGCAAGCTATGAACTCATAAGTACACGTTTTAAAAATATAAAACTTAAAAAATTTACTTCCTGGATTTTATTTATTTTTTTTTTTTTTTCAGTATTTTTCCCAAAGTTAGGCAGCCTAAATTAACAGCCATACGCACTTAAAAAAATTATCTTAAATACTATTTTATTATTAATTTTACCTAAAAAACATAAATTTGAAAATTTATTACCATTTGCCTTAAACCAACTCATGCTATCGATTTAATTTAATGTAGAAAAGTAAAATATTGATTTTAATCTCTACACTACTGCCTTTAGGCTCTACTATTGTACGATTAACTGAGAATCTTAGAAATGTTTTATAATCAGATTATCTCGAACTTTATATGTAAAAACTTAAATGTATGTGAGCAAACCACACATAAACTGGAAAACTAAACTCTTAATGGCTTAAAGGGTAAGAAACGGTAGGAGAAGAAATAATATAAAAATAAAATTCCAAATAAGTAGCTAAACATGAACATAATCAGAGGCATCATAGTCAACAACCTACAATCTCTCTAAACGAGTATAGAAAAAAAGAAAAAAACTAAAACTAAAAAGCTAAAAAAGTACAGCATTAGAGCAAATGTGACCTTAATTCCTTATTGATATTGGTTATTTACATTTACGTTTATTAGAAAATGCAAAAAGCCATGTTTATTTAATTTCTGCTAAAGTACATATATTTTTCAATTTAAATGTGTATGTATTTCTAATATCGGCAAAAGAAAAGATAGATGACAGAATTTTATATGAAATTGCTAACGATAGAGAATGAGTATATTGAACTTTAAGTTGAAGTTAAGCGGCTTGTTTTCTTTTTTTAGAAATTTTATTTTAGTTCGAAGTTAGTATTGTGCTGAACTGGGCGGAAGAAAGAAAAAAAAAATTAGAAAAGTAATAAATATTAGAGACCTCTATGTATGAGCTTATGACGGACTTAAGCTTGTTTAATGGGACATGTGATGTAAATCATTTATTGATGATCTTTTTGGTTATGGTTTTTCGTAGCAATTTTGGTTTTTCATTTAAATATTCCATGAAAATTAATTCAAAAATTTACTTTTACAAAATTAAAAAGAAAAATATGAATCAGTTAATGAAGTACTGCAAGTAATGCTATTACACAAGTTAATAATGTCGATTTGGACTACGTATGGCATAACTATCATATATGGTTTGCGTCAATAATAACGCATATGGTATTTTAGAGGATAAACATCTGTCATTATAATTCAGTATTAGATAGACGCCATAGTGTAAGCATACATTTTTTTCAATCGCTATGCTAATGTCGAATTTTGTGCCTAAAAAATGTTTTCCGGGGAAATCTGATAAACTTCTTTCATTTGAAGAAAGCAGCTGCTAAAAGCTATCGATTGCTGGTAGAAGCTTACGGGCAACATGCTTCAACTTAAAAGACTTGTGAACGATGGTTTGCACGATCCAAAAATGGTGATTTGGACACAGAGATAGGTCTGGTCAGTCGAAAAAGTTTTAAGATGAATAATTGAAAGCATTACTCGATGAGGATTGTCATAAAATGCAAGAAGAACTTACAATATCTTTGTAAGTCACATAACAAGCCATTTCCTTAAGTTTAAAAACATTAGGATTCATTCAAAAGCAAAAAAATTAGGTCCCATATGAATTAAAGCCGAGAGACGTTGAAAGGCGATTTTACATGTCGCAAATGATGCTAGAACGCCACAAAAAGAAGACATTTTTGCACCGTATTGTTACTGTTGATGAAAAATGGATATATTACGATAACCCTTAGAATATCCATGACGCCAAGGTAATGCTCTCTATTTGGTGGGATTAGAAGGGTGTTTTGGATTATGAGCGGAACCTGTACCGAACCCAAAAAATTGGTTTGAAGAGAGAAATCAACGAAGAATCACCAGAATATTCGGCCAGACACGAAACCATAATATTCCATCATGACAACGCTCGGCCACATGCTGCAAGAGCGGTCGAAAATTATTTGAAAAACAGTGGATGGAAAATCTTGGTTCAGACCTTACCCCCTCTAACTACCATTTGTTTTGATGGATTCAGTGCGCCCTTAGTCTTCATTATTAATTATGTAATGTAATGCAATGCTCTTACGGAAGAGGTTACTAATTTAATAATAATCAGTTGCTGGAGATGTCTGACAATCAATCCAATTGCATCATAAACACCTCCTATTTAAAATAAGGGGCCTGACGAAGTGTCTATTGCTCTACAGGAACACCAAGGCAACGGACCGGTTGAAGTATTCAGAATACCTACAATCTAGAATTACAGGAAATATACATCCTACTATACCAACAAGGATGTGAACGCTTAAGTAGAAAAAGTGAATATTTTAGTGGAAAACTCATCTCACGATAGTTTGTTTTTAAAGAAAAATCATTTTTAGAATAAAAATCTTGAAAAACTGAGGTTTTATAACTGGGATAGACAAAAAAAAGTCCAAACCACTTGCAACAAAGAGCTGAGGAGATTTTAAAGGAAATCGTGAAAGCATTTCTGTGAGGAACTTTGTATGTCCCAGCTACGGCCAGGTTTCATAAGGCCCCTTAAAAAGGAACTACAAATCTGATAAGTACTCTCACGTGGACGACAGCTCCATGATACAACATGTGAATGGTGCATAACAGAGATGTTATCAATGAATCCTCACCAGGAAGAGGGTGACAGAGATTGCCACTCGGAGGATAATCAGAACAAAGGGGTCTCGCAGAGAAGATGTGAAATATTTATTTGGCACCTTTTGTACAGAGATTTGCATATCTATGCATCAAATGGGCTATGAATTTTTTTGCAGAAACAGATATGGAGACTCTTCTGGACCCAACACCGTTTAAAGTGGTAGCACAAGAAGAGGCTACTATGCGAAAAATCTTTATTTGCTAAAAGAAAAACCTTAGCTAGATAACTTTTCTAGTCATCTTCTGATTTTGAGGAAGTCGGGGGCATATGTACTTTACAATCTGATTACAAGATGACTCACAAAAATGGTTTACGGATGGAGCTAAAACGTTCTATGGAGTGAGAGCAGAAATAGTAAGGCTAACAGCACATAGATCGGTAATTTTGAATAGGTAAAGCGCACATAAAGCTTCGATGAAATTTTATTATTATAATGATTGGAAATGACCGCCTCTGTATTGAATTCATCAAAAAATCCTTCGGAAGTATTGTATATCTTGACTGCTTTTCACACATTTCGCATGGTATCTCGGCGATGATTTGACAAATGTTAGTTTTTAATTGCCAGGGCATAAGCGGACGCATAAGAGACTTTTTATCAAAAAGTTCTCTGAATTAAATCTCCGTAATACAACATGGGAATGGTGAGAATAGAGATGTTATCAATGAATCTTGCTAAGACATCGTAGCAATCACCAGATAGATGGTGCCAGTGGTTGCCACTCGGAGGATACTAACTAAGAACTAAGATTTCTCGCAGAGAAGATGTGAAATATTTAGGTGTCACATCGTTCCGATTTGAGTTTATTTTATTTATTGTTTTGTTAATATATTACCTCTGTTGTTGATTTTCCTACTAACTCTTAGCGTCATAGCTTGGCATTTGCAAAAGCTACGTAGCCAAGAGTGCTTCTATCTCTATGTGTGTTGGCGATTTTTTTAAATTTTTGAAATGGATTTTAATTTTCAACAACGAAGTTTTTTTAAATTATTTGTAAGAAAGGGATTTGTTGGTGCACGAACTTTGAAAATTTTAGAAAAGTATTTCGGCAACGATTCTCAAAATAAAACTGTCGATTACCAGTGATCGTGAGTCAATCGAAGATGATGAACGTAGTGTCACACCATCGACATCGAAAACCGACGAAAACTTTGATGAAGTTAAAGTAATGTTGGTCAATAAGCGCAAGTTAACCAGATATAGCGAAAGAATTGAGCATTGCCTATGGATCCGTTTAAGACATTTTGGTTAATGATTGGGATTTCTGACCCTACATTCATCAAAAGGATCATTACTGGAGGCGAGGCGTGTGAATTGAGTTCACCAAATGAGCCGAGACAAAAGCTTACAACGTTTTCAGTCACGATTTTCATGGACTAAAACGGTGTAGTGGAACATGAATTTTTTCCAGAAGGCCAGACTGTAAACAGGGGGTTTTATTCGGGCGTTGTATGCCGCTGTGGTGTGGTAGATAAGACATCCGCTTGCCAACCAGAAAGTCCTCGGTTCAATACCGGGACAGACCATCCGAAAAAAGAAAAATTTTTCAACAGCGGTATGACCTCATAATATTAGCTGGTAACTGGTTATGAGTATTACTACTATTGAAAACTAATGCATTTGCCGTTCGGTGCCGACGTTAAACTGTAGCTCCTTTTCAGTGAGACTAAAAATAGAATCAGGTGGAGCTCATTGACTGAGAGAAGTCCCTATGTTCGTTCATGGAATGTTATGGGAATTAATATAATATTATTGGGGTGTTATGAGACGCTTCCGTGAAGTAATTCGCCGAAAGAGACCAGAAGTTTGGGCAGAAACTGGTGGATCTTGTACCATGATAACGCACCGTCGCACAGTGCCATCATTATTCTAAATCTTTTGACGAAAAATGCAACAAATACCATCCAATAGCCACCGACTTTATCTGATTTGTCTACCAGTGACTTCTTTCTGTTCAGTCTAACTAAAAAACCATGACGAAGAACGCGTTTTAGCAGCCGAAAGTAAATAATGTAAAAATCGCAGGGAGCACAGATGGATATACCGAAAACCGAATAAAAAAAATGCTTCGAGGATTGGATCAAGCACTGGCATAAATGTGTTGAAGGGCGCAATATAAAGGGTCCGCCAATTTTTTTATTTTTTTTGAAAACAGGGCGCAAATCATCGAGTGAAGCTTCGGATGTGTGGAACGTAGCGCAATCCTGTTGAAACCAAATGTTGCTAATATCCTCCTCTTCAATTTTTGTGAACGAAAATTCGTTCAACATGGCCCGATAACGATCGCCATTGACTGTAACGGCCACTCCTTGCTCATTTTCGAAGAAAAATGGCCCAATTATGCCTCTGGACCAAAATCCGCGCCAAATGCTTTCAATGTGTGCGTGCGGGTTTTCTGTGCTCCAAATGCGACAATTTTGCTTGTTTACATACCCGCTAAGATCAAAATGAGCTTCATCTGAAAAGATGATTTTTTTGGGAAAATCGGCATCTTCTGTAAGTCGATCGCGGACCCACTTGGCGAAGCGAAAAAAGCGTATACACAACCATTTTCGTTCAGCGGAAAGATAAAACTAATTATCTGTCAAATCAGACATGAGCTAGGTGTTACCGTTCACGAAATAAGTACTAGTTGAAAAAAAAAACGTAAGATAGCGGACCCTATAGATTTAGATAAGTAGGCTTGTAAGGAGTGGGCAAGTTCGAGATTAAGAAGTAAATTGGCTTAAAAACTAATTTTTCAGTTTCTTTCATACCAATATAAAAGAGAAATATGGGAATTAGTAGTGTAATATGATGTCGGCAAACGTCCACCTCTAGCACATCAGCAGACGTCCGCTCTTTGCACAAAATTTTGAACCATATTTTGCAACATAGCTTCGCTTATCTTGTCAGTGCAACGACTAATTTAATTTTTCAGAGTGTCAGTTGTTTGTTTTTTGTTCACGTAAGCCAGGGCTTTCAAATGGCCCCAGAGAAAATAATGCAGCTGCGTTAAATCACAAAAACGAGGCGGCCAAATCGAGTAATTTCACGACCGGGTAATTTCTCATGCAATAACTGAATTGTTTGGGTGGCTGTGTGGCTTGTGGCGCCGTCCTGCTAAAACCAGAGGTCACTGAAGTCAACATTAGCCAATTGTGGCCACAATAAATTGGTTATCATGGTTTGGTAGCGCAATTCGCTGTGACGGTGTCTCCTTGCTCATTTACGAAAAAACGGGCCTCAAATCGCACCATATGGTCACTTTTTTTGGATGTAATCGTTTTTCAAGGACTGTAAAAATTTTGTTTGTTTACATAACCACCTAATTGAACATGGGTCTCATCACTAAAGTTGATTTTGTTAAAAAATGCCTTAGTTTGGTTCAGATTTTCAAACAGTAGATTTTCGCAATTTAAATTCTTTGTTCAAAAGTGTAGCTCTCCGTAGTTAAAATTTCCCAATTTTTACCAAATTTGTGTCAAAGATTGACAGCTCATTTCTTGACATTTCATTTTTTGCCAGCGATACTTACTCCCTTACCTCAAATTTGGCAACCCTTTTTCTTAAATTTTCTGAATAAATTCCAGAAACTTTTTGATCGAGGTACTATAAGGTACAAGGCTATCTTCCCACAAATCGGTTTTGAAGGCGAGTGATATACTCTTAAATAAAAGATCTGCACTTGCAGCCTTATTATTATACTTTTTGTTGTTGCTGTAGAGCGGTTATATAACTGCACTGTAACTGACCAACGAATAACAAATAACATCGAAAAGGAATGTATGTTTTTGAATTTTTAATTTATTAAAAAAAAAATTCATTATTAAACATTTTGTACTTTTTAAAATTTCGAATCCTAAACTAAAACCGGACCTCAGCATTTAATTTTGATTAACCCGAACCCAAACATGAAACTATTTTTTCTAGGTTTTCAGTTCGTGTTAAATAAAATATATTCTTTCTTTGTTTTATTATGATTTAAACTTGTGTTACTTTAAAGAAACACCCGTTATAACAAAGATGTTATATTAAGTGATAGGTATGCTATGGTAGTATGGTAGTATTTATATTTTATTATAACTTTCTTTTTTCCAATATGAAAATAATGCTCTTTCAAGTTTTTTATAAACAATACTCTGGCGTATGAGCGATATTAATAATTCAATATAACTCATACGCTCAGCTGACATCCTTAAGCGACAAGAAAATAACGTCATTTAAGTTTTAAAATGATTTCATCATAATTTTTTATATTTTTATTAAAATCTCTCTCCAAAGAAATAAAAAACAATCTACTCAGCAATACTCAGCAATAACTTAGATAGTAGATATCAAGTATGAGCATAGGATGAGAGATATGGAAGTTTTCCTGATATTATAAATATTTATGGTTTCAAAACATACTCTCTTGAAATTTCCTTACTACTCTCTATGCTCTACTCAACTTAATCATAAAACGGGGAAAAAACAATAAAAATTCACGTATTTAAGTAACTATTCAAGTAGAAAAACTGCGTTATATAAATCATAAAAAAAACTTTTAGCAAAAATAGGAAAAATACTTTTTTGATATCATAAAATACAACAAATATAACAACTAATACTAAAAATAGAGACAGACAGAAAGAGAGAGGGAAGAAACAAATATTAAACAACCAAATGAAATATTTAAGAAGTAGTCTTAGTACCTTCATACGCAAGAAGTGTGTGCGGCAGTAGTGTTAAGCCAAAAAGGAAAACAAATTTATTTTCTTTCCTTCTGTTAGTAGTACACTACTACTCTTATTTTATTGTCGTGTTTTTTTTACATTTTTTTTCCTTCTATTTTAGTGGCTGCTGCTCTATTTTCTGCTTCAAAAACAAATTTCATGCCGAAAAAGTTTTTCCTTTTACTGACCACGTAGCAGCACATGTTTTGATAAGACTCTAATGCCTGGTATTGTTATATCTCTCTCTACTGCTGTTCTACGGTAAGGCTCCTCTGCTACTATTTTGTAATAGTCCTCCTGCTGTGTCTTCTTCTCTATCTGGGCTCTCTTTTATTATTTTACTTTTCTCATTTTTGCTGTTGTTGTTGTTGTTTTTTTTTTCTCAAGTTGTTTGTGTATGAAAACTAAATCGACATTTAATAAATGCGAAAAGTTTCTTTTTATTTTCCCTCCCATTTGTTTTAACTGCTTATTGCCATCTGGAGAGTGGTGTTATTGGTAATGCACAATGGATCTTTAACTAATAAAATAAAAATAATAATAAATTATTAAGAAGATTTCTATCAATTTTTTTTTTAGAAAAAACTGTCAGACCTAAAAGCACAATAGCCCTGAACATTTAGTAAAGATTTGCCTAAGAGACGCTTCACTTAAAAAGAAGAGTATAAACTAGGTACACAAAATATAAAAGATCCCATCCCCGTTTTCTATTTTTAAATTTAAATTTTCAATAAATATGCTATGGGTCACTGTCGTTTGTGGCCTGTGACTTAAGAAAACCTCACAGGAGAAAGTCTAACGAAATTTAGTCAGACATCATGCCTTTAAACGTGAACAATTTCATATGTGTCATCAGTTGGGCTCAACGCAGCTCGATTCTTTTGAAACTATATGCCGCTTGTGTCGATATCATCCAGATAATTCTGAAAGTATTTTGCCTCTTTTTTTTCGTCACTTCTATAGGGGCTTACCACAAAGGATCCATTTATTTCCAAGCTAAGTAGATGATGGATCCTCTGTAGCTCGCCTCCATGTGTAGTGGTGAAGATCCGCGATAAATGGTTCTGATTCTTACTTAATGATCATTCCTCTGATATTTGTCATCATCGGCAGAGGTAAGCTGGATGGTCAGGGGGCTTCTTAGGAAGGATTTGTCTGGAGGAAGGTTAAAGTCTTTTTATTAAACACTCGAAGTCGCAATCACATTTTTTTTCATCATGTTCTCTGCTGTGGTTCAAGCCAAGGCTATAGCCCCCATTTGGGCTAAAGTGCTAAAAAAAGTAATGAACGATGGTCTTGGTTTTCATGCGGATTAGTAACGTCCCATATTCGATTATTTTAATTTTTAAGGTCAGTTTTCAACTGCTCTAGGACTAAATAAACAAACAAACGTCACTCTGTGAAGGCTACACCAATATAGTCTTCCTATTGTTGAGACTGATACCTACCAAGATGCCAGGCATGCATGCCAACCACTATCTCGTGCCGGTACGCTAGAATGCGTCAGTATTTGCGTGAAAAGCTGGTTGGCCATCCTTGCCCTTAGATCACACACTGGTGAGGAATTGTAGGGACTCACCCTCAGCCTTTCTTCTGAGATGGCAATTTTTTGAATTTCGGGCGGACGACGATCTGGCTTGAGCGAGTTCGGCATCGCGTGGACGGATGTCAGCTCCAGTTGAACATTCATAGGGTCACTGAAGAGGGCTGATATTGATTTCTACCTATACTCGTATTTGTTGGCTTGCAGATAAGGCTAAGTATTACGAAGCTGACTTGGTCTGAGTTTGACTTAGGCACACTCGATTGATGGTAAAAGACTATTGACAATACTTACCGGGTTCTAGCCCATTGTAAACTATGCCCGAGGAAGGGGTTAAGGTACAAGACCACTGTCACAACTGTCCTGAATTGTAGAAGAAAGAGAAGGTTGAGCACTTTCGGCATTTATAAACCGGTGCTGTAAGTCCTACACGACATCTACGCGATACCCTGCATTGGACCAGTTGATCCCCTTAGATATCTTAACATGACCGTGTAGGTGTGAGGTATTCCAGACATCGCGCTGTATCGAGCGTTTTGTGGTAATTCTCACAAAACGGTATCTGAGAACACTACTTGTCACCCGTAGCTGTGAACTACCCAAGATGCTCTTGTATCTCATGCGTTTATTGTTCTGTTAACGTACCCATCCGTTCATAAATTGGACTCATCACTGAAAATGATTTTTTAAGGTCAATTTCCAATTGTTCTAGGGCATTGGTTCACATCACAAATCAAAACTCGCCAAGCCTTGGTCTTTTAACAGCCGACTTATTGTGAGTGATTTAAAGAAATAACAGATCTTTCTCTTATAGAGTTGCATTCTAACATTGCGATGTCAATGAATTTATCTTCTATATCACATAGTCAGTTTAG
The DNA here is from genome assembly GCA_023159175.1 of Wohlfahrtia magnifica. Lineage (NCBI taxonomy): Eukaryota > Metazoa > Arthropoda > Insecta > Diptera > Sarcophagidae > Wohlfahrtia > Wohlfahrtia magnifica. Next base: position 20,679 of record JAKWBJ010000156.1, read on the forward strand.
ATCAAACTCATATTTTTTTTTAATTTTTACAACCCATTGTATTGTGTGCCAGCGTTTGCTTTTTATGTTTCAAACGTATCATCTAAGTCCCACAAGTTGCAACAAAATATACAATTTGAAAGGAATATGAAAAGAAAAAACAAAACGAAATTACTAAAAAGCAATAAAGTAAAATAAAGAAGTCTAAAAAATATATATGAATGTATTAAGGGAGAACAGAAGAAGAATAATATTATGAACAAACAACAGACCAAACCAAGAATGAAGTGATATCGATACATATGTGGATACAGAAAGGTATTAAAAGTGCTTTCAGTTCATAGATTTCAGATTAAATTTAAGTAAAATTTTTTGATCATCTTTATTGATGTTGACGAGCACTTAAGGAAAAGAGTAATTAAGATGCTTCTTAGATTTTAAATCAAAGAAAAAGAAGAAAAATATATAAAGAAGAGCCCAATTCTAATTAGAGCCACAATTGGTTACAGTTAAGACTTATACTTAAAAATTTATAAAAATTAGTTAGGACTATTATAGATGCTTGACCCCCTTTCCAAACTTTTTATACTAAATCTGACTCAATATCTTTTTTTTATATATGACTTCTAGAAAAATTATGCCACATTAGTACCTACACTTGGATAACAACCTTTGAATGAATTGATTTATGGAAGGATGGATCTAGAACTGTCACTTTTTGTTAATTTAGAAGCTGGAAAAATAAGTATATTGGGAAAACGTGGTAAAGTTATAAAGATGGTTTTTTAAGGTGCAACGTTGTTCAATATATATATTTTTTTTTTTTTTTGATAAATCATTTAAGTAAATTTGTAAGCATGGAATACATTTGTCAGCATATTGTGGTGTATCTTAGCCACATGCTTGCATAAAAAACTTGTAGCGGTTCGTTGAGGTTCGAACTCAGTGATAATATTTTTTTAATGTTTCGAGTGTATTGGGTCGTATCTAGGCAATGGCATCACGAATATTGTCTCTGGTTTGTCGGCATAATACTTGTCTTTCACTGCACCCCATAGAAAATAGACCAATGGTGTCAAATCGCAGCTTCTCGCCGGCCAACTGACATAACCATTTCGGCTAATTAAATTGCCATCAAACGTTTGACACAATGAATCGATTGTGGCATGAGATGTGTGGCAATTTGAGCCATCCTGTTGAAAACAAACATTATCCACATCAAAACCATGGAGAGCGGGCTCAAAAAAATCGGTTAATATGATGTAGTTGGTGTAAGGGTTGCGAAATATGAAATATGCGCCAATGAGGCCTCCGCTCCACAAGGCGCACCAACCAGTCACTCAAAATGGGTGCATTGGTTTCTGTATGACCACGTTTGAGATTTCTGTGCCCCTAATACTGCAATTATGCTTGTTAACGTATCCACCAAAATAAAAATGAGCTTCATCCGAAATGATGGTTTTAAATGATGACAAATTTTCAATGAATCCCAGCGTGACTCAAGCGTAAATCGGTTCATTTCGTTCAGTTCAGGTAATATACTGAATTTTGTTACAAACCAGTATGAAATAAGTATTGCCGGATTAAAGATAGCCGCTTGTTCAAATTTAAGTCGATAGATGGCCTCCCGCTACTGAATCAAATCAAAATCATAGACTGATTCTAAATTCAAATAAAGGGTGGGAAAATTCGAGGTAAGGAAATAAATTCGCTTAAAAACCCATTTTTTCTTTTTTTGGACAAATTCAGTTTTATTCATTCGAATATAAAATAGAAATAAGGGTATTAGTAATGGAATATGACCACCTCTTGTACGTCGGCAGACATTCGCTCTTATCAGAAAACTGTGAAACACATTTTGCAACCAAGCTTCGCTTATCTCGTCAATGTAGCGCCGAATTTCATCATTCAGAGTATCAGTTGTTTGTGGTTTGTTCACGTAAACTCAGTTTAAATGGCCCCAGAGAAAAAAACTCCAGCGGCGTTAAATCACAAGAACTAGGTGGCCAGTTGATATCACCAAATCGAGAAGTTACGCGACCGGGAAATTTCTTATGCAATAACTGAATTTTTTGGCTGGCTGTGTGGCTTGTGGCGCTATCCTGCTGAAACCAAAGGTCACTGATGTCAATGTTAGCCAATTGCTGCCACATAAAATTGATTATCATTGTTTGATAGCGCAGAGAATTCACTATAACGGCGTTTCCATGCTCATTTCCGAAAAAATACGTGACGATGATTCCGCCTAACCACTAACGGAATTATACGGTCACTTTCTTTGGCTGTAATGGTTTTTTTAGGACGGTTTGTGCATTTTGCGCGCCTCACATGTGACAATTTTGTTTGTTTACATAACCACCGTTTACATTATGAGCCTCATCACTAAAGTCGATTTTGTTGAAAAATGCGTTTTTCAAACAATCAATTCACGAACGTTCGGCTGGCTATTATTCTTGAACGAATTGAACTTTGTGGGTGTAAAGATGAAACTTTTTATGCAAAACCTTTACGCAAAGAACGTCCGTTGATGTCCAATTTTTGTAAACCTCGACCCTCGAGTTGATGATCCAGGCTCATACTCAATACTTTGCTGTACAGCGGCTATGTTTACATCATTACGGCCACTACGAGCGTATTGCTTTGATCTCTTGTCAGCAATAGTACCGTGATCCTCGAATTTAGATTTTAAGTTACGCACATCGGTCTTAGAAGGTGCCTGATGACGAGGAAAACTACTCGAATTTTACGAAGTGATAAAGTAAAATTTCACCATTTCGATAGTAAATTTTCAGAATTAAAATTCTTTGTTCAAGAGTGTAGCATTTCATAAGTAAAATTTCCCATTTTCGTGATAAATAAGCATCAAAAGTTGACAAGCTCAATTCTGGACATTACAATATTTGACAGCCAATTTCCTTCCTAAACTCAATTTTTCCACCCTGTAGTAGAGTCCATAGTTGTTTCCAAAAATCAGTTTTACATAATTAATATGTTTATGTGTATAAATTACATCTGAAATTCTCTTTTTTCAACAGGGAAAAATGAAAAACGGGTAGCAAAATATATTCTAGGCAGTCTAGAAAAATAACCGATTGCTATATAATAAAAGGTTGTGCAAATAACAAATTCTGAAAGGACAGAATTTCCTGCAAACTTACTTTAAAAATTAGTTTTTAAAAGACCATTTAAGCAAAAAAAATTTTAATTTTTATTATTAAATTATGCCTAAGCACGTTTTTACTTTGTATATGGACCTTATAATTTATAAAGTTCTTAAGTAAATTTTAAACTAAACCTAGTATGTAATAATAAGGATGATGTTTCCTAGAAATGAAATATAAAAGCCATAACATTCAACTTAATTTAAGTCCTTAAATTCATTTATTTATGTTACCCATTTCAGTTAAGACACATTGACAGCTTCTTTATGCTCGTTTTTCAAAATGACAGTTTTGCTACGAGCACTTCTGCTTCCCATCACTTTTCCCAGTCATCACAACCTACACATACTGTTAGCAGTCATCGGCATCTACCTCGAGCAACAAGAAAAGAATATTTTATGACATTTCCAATTAGAAATATTCATTGAATTGTGTGAAAATTGTTTAAGTTGTGTAAAATATAAAAAAGAAAAACAAAATACATAAGAAAGAAAAGAAATAATAATAATAAAAGAAATATAGAAAGAGAGTTGGGTTGTAAATAGGGAGATAGGGCGGTTATTATTCGACCGGTGTTAACCGGACTTTTTGGTTTTGTCGAAAACGGTTTTTTCAAAATCTTCATTTTTTGAATACCGAATAAACCGGTTGATTTAACACGAATAACCGGTTCATTTAAATAAGTTGTATATGTTTTTATTGAAAATATGCTCGTCGTTTAACTATCGCGTGTTTTTTATAGAGGTATAGAACTTTAAGTTGACATTACTTTTCAAGATGGCGACTGATTTAACAGCTGTCAATTGATTTATTCTCAATTTGGCTTGGCAATCCATCATGAATAGACTCACGCCTGAACAACGCTTGCAAATAGTGCAATTTTCATTTTTTATAAGTGAATTTTTTCAATTTTCAATTTTTTCAATTTTCATAAGCGAATTTTGTTTAGCAATGAAGCGCACTTCTGGTTGAATGGCTACGTCAACAAACAAAACTGCCGCATTTGGAGTGAAGGTAATCCTCAAGTGTATGTGGAAACACCGTTACTTCCAGAAAAACTGACTGTTTGGTGCGCTTTATGGTCCGTAATTTTTCAAAAACGATGATGGCCAGAACGTAACAGCCAATGGTGATCGGTATAGAGCCATAATTACTTAATTTTTCATTCCTGAACTGAATAACCATGATGTCCAGGAGATGTGGTTTCAATAAGACGGCGCAACATGTCACACAACTCGTGCCACAATAGATTTATTGAAAGACACGTTTGGTGACCGCCTAATTTAACGTTTCGGACCTGTAAACTGGCCTCCAAGATCTTGTTATTTAACACCGCTAGGGGGCTACGTAGAGTCATTGGTCTATGCGGTAAGGCCACAAAGGCATGACCATTTGGAAGACAACATTCGCCGTGTTATTGCCGATATACGGCCACAAATGTTGGAAAAAGTCATCGAAAATTGGACATCCAGATTGGACTACATCCGCGGCAGTCGTGACGGTCATGTGCCAGAAATCATATTTAAAATGTAATGCCACACGATTATCTTTCGGATAAATAAAATTCATTCAATCGAATAACCCATCGTTGTTTTATTGCAACTAGAACTTCTATACCTCTAAAAAACCACTTTCTATTTGTATAAATTTAATTATTTTTAATGCACAACAACCCGGAGCGTCTCACAAAGAACGTGAAAACCAAAGTATATCGAAAACGATATGCACTCTTTAGCAACAATAAGCTTTTCTCATCTTTTGTAAATAAAGATTGATTTTTACATATGAAGAATGATCAACTAGACTCATTGAAACCCAACCAAACCACAAAAGCCGCTTCCAAATGGCAGATATATTAGTTAGTGAAGTTTTTCACAGCGCAAATACACATAACCAGTCGCTAGTCATGTTATGAGGTGATATCGCTGTAGAAAATTGGTGTGGCCTGGGAGTGAACCGACGACTTCTTTGTTTGAAGGCGATACGCACTATTAAATACGTGATGCATAAATTTGCACACAGTGCTGCTCGAAATCTAAGCAAATTTTCTTGTCGAGGCAGTTAAGGATTCGTATATAGGGTCCGCCAAATGATTATTATTATTATTATTTTTTGAAAATGCTATAAAAAAAACTACTAAATATTTTCGCAAATTTCTTTTTTTATATGAAAGTACAATCCTTTCGGTTAATAATGGAAAATAATTTCATTCAAATGGCTGCCTCGGCTGGCCATGCAGTAGCCTACACGATCGGTCCAATTTTTAAGCACATTATCGATTGTGTGCAGCTGTATTTCACAGATGGCTTTACGAATATTGTCCTTTAAAGCGTCAATTGTCTCTGGCTTGTTGTAACACTTATTTTTGACGGAACACCACAAATAACAGTCTAACGGTGTCAAATGGCAGCTCCGAGGTGGCCAAATGACATCAGCTCCGCGGTTGATAATGCGATCTTCAAAAACAGGGGGCAAATCATCAAGTGTAGCTTCGGCTGTGTGGTACGCATCGCTGTCCTGTTGAAACCAAATATTGCTAATATCCTCCTCATCAATCTTTGTGAACAAAAATTCGTTTAACATGGCCCGATAACGATCGCCATTGACTGCAACGGCCACTCCTTGCTCATTTTCGAAGAAAATGTTTACATACCCGCCAAGATCAAAATGAGCTTCATCTGAAAAGATGATTTTTTTGGCAAAATCAACATCTTCTGTAAGTTGATCGCATGCAATATGTCATGGCATTGTTAAGGCCTATACAAAACCATATTCGTTCAGCGGAAGGATAAAGCTAATTATCTGTCAAATCAGACATGAGCTGTGTTACCATTCGCGAAATAAGCACTTGTTGAAAAAAAAACGTTAGATGGCGGACCCTTTATTCCATTCTCTACCAAGTAATACAACAAAAACGAAATGAGCTCCTTGAGCAGTTGTTCGAAACTTGAGTATTTTTCAGTACTTTGTGTAATAAAATTTATTTTTTTGGCCTCCACACACCGTTTTGGCATAGTTTTTATGAGATTTGTTAGAATTATTGTTAGTATTGATTGCCACTTTAATTTTAAGCTCTAAGTTAGCTTCTGCTTATTTTTAAAACGACGTTATCGGGCCCTGCGCTTCAAGCATTAGGGACAATTTTATTAAAAAAAAGAACCGGTTGACCGGTTATTTGAATTATTAGTATCCGAAAACTGGCTTTTTAAAAGTCCTTTTTTTCGAATTATTCGAAAACCGGTTTTTAAAAAACCTCGAAGAACCGACCTCCCTAATTGTGAAAGAAGAGGAAGTTTTTGTTTCAAGTTTCAGGTTCTTTTATAATTATTAATGTTTCTGTAACAGAGTCTTAATGTCGTTAAATAATGAGCACCTTTAAAGGTACATATTTGTAGAAAATAATAATTCAATGAAAATATGACATCTTGCTTATGTTTACCTTCTTTTCTTTCTACTACAGACTTTATTATTATTTGTCATTTGTTTGTTCATATTTCTAAGATGAGAGTTTAAGCTTTTTAATGATGTTGTTTTGTTGTCAGCCTTAAATTAAAATTAAGCAAAAAACCTTTGATGTTTAATATATTTTTTTTTATGTGCTATGGTCGCCTGTCTTCAATTATTATCAGCATTTCGGATTCTATGGATAATTTGTTTCTTTTTAGATTTTTATTTTTCTAGAAGGAAAGATTTTTGAGGAGGCTGCTCCATACATCTTATAATAACTTTGAAATGACTTAGTCGATTTCGTAAGCAGCATTAAGTCATTCTTATATAATTTTTTAATATAACCCATATTTTTCGAGTTATTGAGAAACAAAGCATAATTTTTTTTTAAATTATGATATTATTTATTTTTAAAAATTCACCAAAAGTAACAGCACCAAAAATTTACCAATTTCACTATTTATTCATAATGCTGCATATAATAGAGATAAAATAAACCATAATTCATGAAAATCGATTAGTAAATACATATTTATACACAAGAAAGTAAAAATAACTAGTTTTGAAAAAAAAAACGTTGCTGTAATTGCCGAAAATTCCACTGAGCGTATGAGTTATATTTAGGAATTTCGAAAAAAAATATCGCTTATACGACATCCATCAGACACAGCAACAAATTTTACCTTCTTCTAGCCTTTTATCCTTATCTAACCATGCTTCTATGTTTTTGTTGTTGTTCTTGATGAGACATAATCTCACAACCTAGCGGTTGGCGCTGTGTAGTTGTAAAAGCGCAGGCATATGACCGTTTGTGTCAAGAAGATTCGAATCACACCAGAGAACATGACAAAAATATTTATAATTGCGTTTTCGAGTATATAATAGAGACTTCAACCTCCCTCCAGACAATTCCATCTAAAGATGGATCTTCTAGCTTACCTCTGGCGATGATGACAAACATCACACGAGTGAACAGGAGAAAACGCCACCTTCTGGAAAAAAATTACAATGCTAAGTAAAGATCACCACCACCACAATCATATATACCACTGGCGACCAGTCTGGGGCCGTTATGTGGGCGAAACTGGGTGCGACACGTGTTACTAAGCCTGACCAAAGAGAGGTATTCTTGTACCGAGGGAATCGGGAGCCTCAGGGATCTAGATATATACCCGGTTGGTTGGTAGGCCAACATGTAGGAGCTTCGTGTTGGCAGTGGTTTAGCCTTAAGCTCAGGCAGAGCGCGAGGTTGGTGTGGTGTTGCATCTCCTCAACCGGTGCTGTGACCCATATCACGGCAGGAGCTTAGGCAGTCTCCGACTCCTCACCAAGGTATGAAGGTTATGAGTGTCCTAACAACACGCCTTCGAATTGGTACTCATATGTGATATTCACTTTTGGGTATAATAGATATGGGTGTTGGTGGACGCATCGTATTCACTCGTGCCATTGGGGCACCGTGGAGTATGCCGCACGGCGGAGACACACCCAGATTACACCTGACACCACAATCATATACACCACCGAAACTAGAGGCAGTACGTGCTACGGGAATCAGGATTCCACGGATTCCGATCTCTGCCCGATTGTTGGGTTAGGATCCCTTGTGGGAGCAGCGTGGTGGCTGTGGTTTAAACCTAAAACGCAGGCAGGGCGTGAGGCTCCGTGTGGTGTTGCATCTCCTCAACTGGATGCTGTGACCCATATCATGGCAGGAGTTTAGATGGTCTCTAACACTTCACCAAGGTGTAAAGGTTAAAGTTCTGACAACGAGCCTTTGAATTTAGTACTCACTTGGGATTTTTACTTGTGTTTATTATGGGTGGGAGCGTTGGTGGACGCCATGCCTTGGGCACCATGGGTTATGCCAGCACGGCGTGATTTACGTACACCCATGACATCACCACAATCATATGGAGGTGAGTTGCAGCAAATTAGCCATCTACTAATTTAAGCTTTGCAGTCAACTTAATTACTGAAATTGAAACGTAGCAATGGATGCTGTGTAGAAAGCCGATATGTTCACTAGAGGAATCATGGAAAAAAATCTCGTAACCACCCATTAAGTATAAGGATGAAAAAAGGCCTTCCAGAGCGCTAAGCTCGAACGTAATGTTTGTTACAGTTTCTTCTGGTTTTTAATGTCGTTGTTGTTCCTGTTGTTGGATCAGCGCCCTGCATCCTCTTTTCCTTATGCCAAATCTGTGCAAAATTTGTCTATTTGGCTGGCATCTCACCAACGACATTCTCTAGCTCACACTGTTCTTGGATAAATCTGCTGCAGTCGAAAGTTACATGTTTCATGGTTTTGAGTCCATCTGGCTATTTTGGTGATATAGTTTGAGCAGAAACGGTGATGCTATTACTAAAAACATCAATCCAGTCCGCCGTGTAGTCTGAAATCCACGTTTCGTTACAAACTACTGTTCTTTGCTGCCTTTTTATAATAGATCGTAGGAGCTCCCAAGAATTCCGTTTTTGCGACGTTGCTCTATGGTTATCTTACGTGGCTTTAATTAAATACAATGATCTTGTAGACCGGGATGCCTGTTGCTCGGTAACCTACTGCCTGATGATTAAAATAAGAAACTTTTAATAGTAAATTTTTATGCTAAATGTGTTATTTTCGCCATTGTCTGACTATTTTCCTCTAACAAGTAGTTTTATAACTTCTAGTGCAAATATTCCAATGAAATTTTGTTAAATTTTTAACAAACTTTAATCCTAAAGTTGTTCATCTTAACTCATACTGAGTTATTTTTATTAGAAATATCTCTCCATATTCCTTTGCTTAACTCTGCCGTTCCTTTCTCTTCTTAATATATTTTCAATTACTTTTAATTTTTTTCTCATTCTTTTTAGACAAATTCCCTTTAAAAGTTATTATTAATTATTATTTTCATAAATAATTCAATAGCTCCAGCCATAATATCATACCACTACACTCTGCTCTTTTATTATTTTTTCAATTTCTATTCAACTTCAGTATAAATATTGATTTAAATTCATGCACAAAATTAAAGGCAAAAAATTGCAAAAAAAAAAACGGAAAAAAAATTTAAGTCTACGAAAGCATTAAAATAAATCCTCAAGCGACAGCAGGAATATAAAAGGCAGAAACAGACAGACAGATAGACAGACAAACAGACATATACGGTCCAAAAAAGAAAAGAATGAAAACGAAAAGAAAGACTCTATGAATTGTTTAAGATTGGCGCCACTAAAAATTTAACAAATTGATTTTGGCATAAAAAATCTCATGCAGTTAGAAAAAAGGCATTTACGACGCTACTGAAAAACTTGTTTACCTAAAAAAAAGGGTCCGCAATCTAACGTTTTTTTTCAACTAGTGCTTATTTCGTAAATGGTAACACTTAGCTCAGGTCTGATTTGACAGATAATTAGTTTTATCCTTCCGCTGAACGAATATGGTTGTGTATATACTAGAACAACGCTGGGAATCTGGGCCTGCGATCGACTTACAGAAGATGCCGATTATGTCAAAAAAAATCATCTTTTCAGATGAAGCTCATTTTGATCTTGGGGGTGTAAACAAGCGAAATTGTCGCATTTGGGGCACAGACAACCCGCACGCATACAATGAAAAGCCGATACACCCAAGACGAGTCACTGTTTGGTGCGGATTTTGGTCCAGAGGCATAATTGGGCCATTATTCTTCGAAAATGAGCAAGGAGTGGCCGTTACAGTCAATGGCGAGTGTTATCGGGCCATGTTCAACGAATTTTTGTTTACAAACATTGCAGTGGAGAATATAAGCAACATTTGGTTACAACAGAACGGCGATACGCACCGCACAGCCGAAGCTGTGTATTATCAGCCGCAGAGCTGATATATTTTGGCCACCTCGGAGCTGCGATTTTACACCGTTGGACTATTATTTGTGGGGTGTTACGCCAACAAGCTAGAGACAATTGACGCTTTAAAGGACAATATTCGTGAAGCCATTTGTGAAATACAGCTGCACACAATCGATAATGTGCTTAAAAATTGGACCGATCCTGTAGGCTACTACATGGCCAGCCGAGGCAGCCATCTGAATGAAATTTTTTCCATTATTAACCGGAAGGATTGCACTTTCAAATAAAAAAAGAAATTTGAGAAAATATTCAGAGGTTTTTTTTTAATAGCATTTTCAAAAAAAAAAAAATTTATTTGGCGGACCCTTTACATAATTGACCTTTACAATTCGTTTACCGGAATTCCAGAGCGTGCTTTCATAAATTGGTCATACCCATCGCGGGCAGAAATTCCTCGGCCTGATCTCTCCAACGTGGACAAAGTAGCCTTTACGATCTTTCCTCTCGAACACTTCTATGACAGAAAAAATTATGCGTGGCAATGCTTGCGCTCCGTAATTAAGTACTAGGGGGATAAGTGACATTTATACTATTAATTTTGTCGTGGATGATAGGTCTCTGCTTCTCAATAGCCTATTGAGGCAATAATAACACCTGTTGACAAGAGTGATCCAACGCTTGATCTCCAGACTGACATCGTTGTTGCTGTTAATAGCAGTGCCAAGGCAAATGAATTCATTCACTATATCGAATGTATAGTTACCAATCGCAACCTAGAACCCAATGCCATTAGATCCATCTCCGCGGATTCATTTTTGATAGCACCGAAAGCAGCAGGGACATCTGGCTTGGTACGCACAACGATGTCAATATCGTTGTAGTATGCAAGCTGAACAATTTTATAAAGAATGGTGCCATTGCGATGTACTCCTCCCTTTCATAGAATGCTTTCCCTGACGAAATTTAAGAGGCCTAACGGTCTTGACAATGGACAGAGGGAACACTTACCACATCCGAAATTTTCCCTTTTGGCAATTTTACTAGTAGATTGGTTCTTGTTTGATCAACAAACGACCACAACTTTCTCGTCTTATCAGAGAAAAAATCTATCCTCATCTTTAAGAGAATATAATGCTGGCATTTAGGAAACAGGATACAGGTAGAGAGAAGCATACTGATACTTTCTATTGCCGGTAGAATATGAACCGTCGTTCCCCGTCGAGCCAGCTCATCTTCCACAGAGTTCCCTGAAATATTACTGTGCCCGGTACTCATATGAGCCTGCTCTCGAACTACTCCGTCATCACAAATAATGACGAGTGACATTTCCATACCGTCTGGGAATTACGGAATATACATTGACTCCAGAAACTTGATCGTCGCCAGACTATCGGTATAAGTACATACCCATACAATCATGGTTATGCTTTTTGTGAACTAATAAGTGAACTACTCTCCATGAAAAAATTAAAGAGGTCGCATGATAAAGGGTCGTCTTGTCCAAAACCTCGCACAGTATTAATAGGTTCGGAGAGCTCCCTTCCTATCTTGACGGTGCTGGAGGAGTTGCTCAACGTAATTATACACAGTCTTAGCAGTTTTTCGAGAACACCAAACTCAGACATTGCGGCATACATTGAATCTTTTATCGGGTTATCGAAGGCTGCTTTATTGTCGACAAAATGATGGTGCGGTTCAATTTTATTTCATAGGCCTTTTTCATTATCTGGCGTAGTATAAATATCTGGCCAACGGTGGACTTATCAGGTCTGAAACCGCACTGATAAAGCCCAATCGGTGCTTTGGCATATGACTTCAGTCGTTCACTTAATACAATTGTAAAGACCTGGTATGCGATATGGAGAAAGCTTATTCCCTTGTATTTGGTACAAATTGTATCGTTACCCTTCTTCAAAACAGCACAGAGTTTTAAATCGCTAGGAATACTTTCTACCAGACATTTTTTATTATTTTTTTTGCTCCATCAAAACATCCATTTATCTTTCGAGCTAATAGATGATTACTTCACTGTAGCTTTCTCCATATGATTTTGCGTAGCGGTGAAGATCTTTGCTAATTGGTGGTGATCTGTACTTTAGCATTGTAATTATTTCCCAGCAGCGGCGTGTTTTCCTGATAATTCGTCTGATGCTAGTAATCATCGCCAGAGGTATGCAGGAAGCTCAGGGATTTTTTTCTTCTTAATTTTGAGATGTAGTTGTCTGGAGGCAACATTCGAAACCACAATTAAATTTTTTCGTCATGTCCTATGCTGGGGCTCGAACCTGGTCGTTTATGTTATTATGCTTGTGTTCTAAACGCTATTCTACGCCACACCTCTACCAAACATATTCTATCAATAAGCTAAGAGACCGTGTTGAGGTCGCAAAAGACATGATTCGCGAGTCTACACATTCATCATAAGTTCAACACGCAATCCAGACATCAGGCAAGTAAGTGGCGTTCACCAAATGAGCCGAGACTAAAAAACCACGTCGTTTTCAGCCTACAAAGAAGGCAATGCTCACGGTTTTCATGGATTACAGACCAGACAATAGACAAAGACTATTATTTGGACGTTATGAGACGTTTGCGTTAAGCAATTTGCAGAAAGAGATCAGAAATGAAAATGCATCGTTGCACAGTGCCATCATTATTCAAAATTTGTTGACGAAAGATTCAACAAATACCATCCAACAGCCACCGAATTTACCTGATTTGACTACCTGTGACTTTCTTCAGTTCAAACGAGTTAAAAAATCATTATGGGAAACGCGTTTCAGCAGCCGAGAGGATATAATGGAAAAGTCGCGGAAGCACTGATGTACATACCGAAAAACGAATATAAAAAATGCAAATGTCAAGCTGTGACACTGAGATTTAACGGGAATGTCAACAACAGATGTACCAACTTAAAAAAAGAAATTAAATCGGAATGATGGGACAGCCATACGAGAGTTATTCAGAAACTTTTTGATAAAGGAAGAACATTCATGTATTCTCAGGTCAAGCTGCTATAACAAAAATCTTTTTCCCAACTTCTTTCATATCGAAATTGGAGTTGTGTTCACCATGCAATAGTGTAGAGAAAAGTGGTGACTCAAAAACCTCAGTATGCCTTCTGCATCAGTAACTAGATTACCATTTTCGACTCTAGAAAGAAAGATCCTACAGGCTTATAACTTAATGAGGCGATAACGTTGTTAAAAACTTTTTTCTTTTCTCAGATGATCTGTCTTGGAATTGAACCGAAAACCTCTCGTTTTGTAGGTGGATGTCATACCTACCACCACAGAGTGGCATACAATAAATGCTGAAAATAAATATTTTACCGCTGTTATCTCTTCATCCTTAAAATACCTTTAAGTTTTTTGTAAAAGTTGCTATTTATGTAAATTTAATATTTTATATAACAAAAGAATTCAATGTGATCCATATAAGAGACTAAAAACATAACTCATCCTTCACCCGCAGGAATATTGTCTGCAAAACCCTTTTGTAAAGAAGGATTCTTATACTAAAAAACTTATAAACCAAAACAAAGAAAGATGAGAAATTTTTTGTCTACATATACTCGTACGTATGTATGGGAAAATAAATAAATAAAATGGAAAGATTCATGTTTAAAGTTGTCCATACATAAGTGTATGCATACAACCCAGCTATTGTATTGCTTTTGCAAACCGTTATAAAAAAAGAGAAAAGGAAAGGTATTCATATGCATTTAAGTAGAATCATACACTTTAATGCACAAAGAAGTTTAATAATTTTAAATGCATATCGCTTATAAGCATGTCTCAGCAGAGACAAAGAAGACGACTTTCTAGAGGAAAACAAAGATGTTTAAAGATTTAAGTAAAGGCTTATGGTTAAGCTTTGAAACGAAATAAACAAAAATGCTAAAATCAAGTGAATATAATTCTGCAAAATTTAAATTCAATAAAACAGTTTTGTTTGTGATTTAAGGACATTTAGAAATACACCCAAAATGTAAGAGATAATACTCTCTTACAAGGCACAAATAATTTATTTTTTTGCAACTAAATTTTGGGAAATAGTTCCTACTAATACTGAACCTGACTTTGTTAATAGTTTTTTGTCTTGTTGCCTTTAATACCTGGTTGTACGTGGGCGATCCTCCCGGAAACGGTTATTTATCTGCTGTCTCTTTAAACAATATTGTGTATCTTTAGATGAATGTGCAATTACTCCACGGCTGGTGGAATATTTTAGAAATAACGGAATTTTTTTCTTCTTCATATAATTAGCGTTATAACAGCTACATGGTTCCCAGTAACTGACCCAGTATGGTGAGAGGCAATAGAATTTGGTAAATAGTTTAGCTCTCGTTAACCATAGAGTAAGAAAATATCGGGTGTGCTATTTAAAAGCTTAAATTTAAAAATGCAATAAAAACAAAACGGCTTGAATTACAATTGTTCTGGTTAGAAATGAAATATTATTTCATTCATATGGCTGCCAAGGCTGGCGTCATAGTACGCAATTTGGACGGACCAGTTTTCGAAAACTTTTTCGAGTGTATGTGGTCTCGTTATCTCGGCAATGGCATCACGAATATAGGCCCTCAAACGCTCAATTGTCTCTGGTTTGTCGGCATAACGCTTGTTTTCAACGGCGCCCCACCGAAAATAGCCCCACGGTGTCAAATCGCAACTTCTTGGCGGCCAATAGACATCACCATTTCGGCTAATTAAACGGCCATCAAACGTTTTACTCAGTAGAGCGATTGTGGCATGAGATGTGTGGCAAGTTGAGCCGTCCTGACCGATTTTAATGCAAGTACCACCAAACGTTTAGGAAAAAAATTTCCTATTTCACCTGAACGTAATTTTTTTGTTTTTCAACAGTTTCGAAGGGATTTGCAACTTAGCTGCGAAAAAAATTCTTTTTGCGCAATTTTTTTTTTCTGTTTTCTTGCAAAATTAAAGGATTTTTTCAAATCGCAGCTTCTTGGCGGCCAACTGACATCACCATTTCGGCTAATTAAACGGCCATCAAACGCTTGACTCAGTAGAGCAATTGTGGCACGAGATGTGTGGCAAGTTGAGCCGTCCTGAGCGATTTTAATGCGAGTACCACCAAACGTTTAGAAAAAAAATTTCCTATCTCACCTGAACGTAATTTTTTTGTATTTTCAACAGTTTCGAAGGGATTTGCAACTTAACTGCGAAAAAAATTCTTTTTGCGCAATTTTTTTTTCTGTTTTCTTGCAAAATTAAAGGATTTTTTTTTCTAAAAAGATGTACATAAATTATTAAAATATAATTTTTACATTTACACATTCAAATTAAAGCCAGATAAGTAACCTATAAAGGGAGCTACCTAACTTTGATAAAACGAAAATTTAATAAATTATTAGGCAACACAAACATAATGAAAGGAAATGTCTGGTAGGAAACAATACATACGCATATACAGGGTGTCCACCGGGAAGGTATACCACTTTGTTTTGCCGCCAATTTGGTAAACTTTAGTCCCGACAGTTCATATTTGGCAGTCTTGAAGTAGAAACGTGGCAAATTTGTTATGGAAAAATATTCAGTAAACCAAAGTGTTTTAATCGTTAAAACATTTTATCAAAATCATTTATCGATTACTGTGACGATAGTTTCCATTTAAGATTCAGTTGACATAAGAGCTTCTTCCAGAAGACCATTTATGCCGCCTTGCGTATTCCAATAGGATATTACAGATCGCCGATGACAAGCACGGTTTTCATGAAAAAATCATAATGAGTGAGTTTCATTTGAATGGTTATGTGAATAAACAGAATATTCGGTTCTTGGCAATAGAAAACTCTTAAATTATCCATCAGTCACCCTTGCATTCATTAAAAAAGACAGTCTGGTATGTAATTTGGTCAGAAGGAATCATTGGACTTTACTTCTTTGAAACTGAAAACAGCGTCTCGTTAACTGCGACATAGTGATATAATTGAAAATTATTTAACGTCACAACTGCGGGCTTTGGGCTTGACTAACATGTGGTTTCAACAAGACGGTGTCACATCGCATATGGCCAGGATTAAAATGGAATTACTGCTAGACCTCTTTCCACAACAAATTATTTTAACGGTAACATGATTTGACTGCTCCGGACTCCTTTTTGTGAGGATTTCTGAAAATCAATGTTTATGCAAACAAACCAGAAGCGCTGCAGCAACTCAAACAAACAAAATATCTGTAATGAAATTAATGGAACACCGCGTGAAATGTGGGATAATGTAAGGAAAAATGTACTAAAAAGGGGTCGCATTTGTGAGGCTAAGCGTTTATTACATCGCTAAAATAAATAAACAAAAGCTGCAAGAACAACTATATGTGCTGTTTACAAATAACCAAATCTACAACAACAACCATCAGCAGAGACACAGTAAATAAAAATAACACGGCAACAATAATAATTAAGCAGCAAAGAAAATAAGTAACAGACAATAAACAAGCAACAATAAATGCGAAGAGCCGAAAGAGGTAAATGTTCACATACTCATGGCTACAAAAGAACTAAAAAGAAATTAAAAGAAAGAAATGGAATCTACCTGAAATATCGAGAGGTTCGAGAGCTTTCGATGTATTGTTTACTCAGCCATATAAAAAGCACATCGATGCGAACAGCAAGCAGTTTATTTGGTGTAAACTCAACGAAAGTTTGTTCAACTCAGTTTCAACTCAGTGTAAGAGAGCTTAGTGTGGTTAAACTCTGACTGAAAAGGTTGTGATCGAACCTAAGTTATAGCTACGATCGGGTTGGAAGTTCTTTAGGAAGAAAGATCTGTCGAGTAATTGTTGTCGTTCACAAAGTTGTACACAGACAGAGTAATTAAGAATAAAAATTTTTATTTAAAAGTGCAATCCTTCCAGTTAATAATGGAAGATAATTTCATTCAAATGGCTGCCTGGGCTGACACCATACAGTAGCCTACACGATCGGTTCAACTCTTAAGCACATTATCGATTGTGTGCAGCTGTATTTCACCAATGGCTTCACGAATATTGTCCTTTAAAGCGTCAATTTTCTCTGGCTTGTTGGCGTAACACTTGTCTTTGACGGCACTCCACAAATAATAGTCCAACGGTGTAAAATCGCACCTCCGACGTGGCCAAAATATATCAGCTCTGCGGCTGATAATGCGATCTTCAAAAACAGGTCGCAAAACATCGAGTGTAGTTTCGGCTGTGTGGCACGTAGCGACGTCCTGTTGAAACCAAATGTTGCTAATATCCTCGTCTTTAATTTTTGTGAACAAAAATTCGTTGAACATGGCCCGATAACGATCACCATTGACTGTAACGGCCACTCCTTTCTCATTTTCGAAGAATAATGGCCCAATTGTGCCTCTGGACCAAAATCCGCACCAAACAGTGACTCGTCTTGGGTGTACCAGCTTTTCAGTGTATGCGTGCGAGTTGTCTGTGCCCCAAATGCAACAATTTCGCTCGTTTACACCCCCCAAGATCAAAATGAGCTTCATCTGAAAAGATGATTTTTTTTAGCAAAATCGGCATCTTCTGTAAGTCGATTGCAGGCCCAGATTCCCAGCGTTATTCAAGCGTATACACAACCATATTCGTTCAGTGGAAGGATAAAACTAATTATCTGTCAAATCAGGCATGAGCTAAGTGTTACCATTCACGAAGTAAGCACTAGTTGAAAAAAAAAGCTTTAGATGTGTGACCCTATATATCTTCCCGGCGGATACCCTGTTTCCACACATGTTATTTTATTTTAATTTTTTTCAGTGACTTTCCATTTTAATGAACTTTTAATTGATGCCCTAAATTACAATTTTTTTTTTTAAGAAAATCATTCTCATGTTTATAATGCACTTCAATAATAATATTCTAAAAGGCAATATTTAAATTTAATTATTACTGTCAACTAGTCAAGGGTAAAGAAGTGACCTATAAAATGAAACTAAAATTAATAAAAAAAATACGAATTATTTTTAAACTGCTAATTAGTGCCAGAAAACCTCAATTTTATGCAAAAAAGAAACCGTGTTGAAGTCGCAAAAGACATGATTTGCGAGGCTGAATCCGATCACACATTTATCAAAAGTTTCATTACTGGAGACGATGCGTGGGTTTATGAGTACGACACGCAATCCAGACATCAGGTAAATGAATGGCGTTTATCGATAGAGCTTATACCAAGAAGAACACGTCGTTTTTAGTCAAAAGAGAAGACAAGGCTCACGATTTTCATGGATTACAACGGTCTAGTGCATCATGAATTTTTGCCAGATGGCCAGACAGGAAACAAAGCGTATTATTTGGGCGTTATAAGATGTTTGCGTGAAGCAATTTGTGGCCAGAAAACTAGTGGATTTTGAACCATGGCACAGTTTCATCATTATTCGAAAATTTTTGGCGAAAAATGAAACAAATACCATCTAACAGCTACCGAATTCACCTGATTTGGCTCCCTGTGACTTCTTTCTTTTCACATACCGAAAACCGAATATCAAAAATGCTTCGAGGATTAGATCAAGTGCTGGCATAAATGTGTTGCAGTCTTTGTGGATTACTTTGAATGGGACAATGTAGATTTAGATGAATAACCTTGTGTTTTTTAATTTTATATGTGCAACTATTATGATAAAAATTATGATTTAGAAATTTTAAGATTTCCGCATTTTAAAGCTTCATTAAATAATGCGGAAAATATAATAAAAAAATTCACAATCAAATATGAAATGCAATCAAAAACTTGAACAATAATCAGTCATGTTTTTTTGATTTATGCTTTAGAGACTAAAAAACACTTGTCCATAAGCTAAGCACTATTTTATGTTTTTTCCTTTATTTTATTTTTATTGTACTCGCTTACACTTAAAACACCATGGCCTTTACTCGTAAAACATAAAAGTATAAGCCATGTCCTTGATCAGTATGTTTTGCAAATATCTACAGAATATGTATACAAAGCAAGCACACACGCAGAAAAAAGAAATAAAAATAAAACTAAAAAACTAAACAAAACGGTAATTTAGTGAGTGTAAGTGTGTAAATGAGTGTGTTAGTAAGAGGGTGTGTGAGCGGGTGAGTATATAAAATGCATGTTAAGTGAGGTTTATAACATGAACTTATATTCAATATAAAGTTAATAAAAAATAAAAAATATGTTGACTTTTTTCAATTTGTTTTTGTCCTACAAAGTATCGCAGACTCAATCTAAAATAACCATGACTAGAAATTTTTTTTTGCATAATGACTATCGTTAGTAAAAATAACTGTTCATTATTCAAATATTTTTTTTGATTATTGATTATTTTGAATTTCGTGTGTGATATACATATACTCGCATACTATATTTGCATTAGGCTGGTACCATTTTAAATAAGCGTATTGGGTTTCTAATCTTCTTATGTATAAAAATGAATATGTACTGTTTTGTTATATGTTTGTTTGTGGGTGTAATTACTTTGTGCCTTATGAACAGCTAAACCGCTGAACCGATTTTCTTGAAATGTTCACAGTATCTCTTTGTAGAGATAGCAGAAATTAAAGGCCGTATAAATATCAAATATCAAAACTGGATGGTACCATGCCCATACAAAATGTATATTTATTTGCCTATATTTTCAAATTGGTAACAGGAGCATTCTCTTAATTTGGTCCAAATAGATGCATGGTCAAAGAAAATCAGCTGTCACAGTAGATTTCCTGACCTTCTCGAGGGGTCTGACATTGCAATGTTAAGAGAGGGCAGTCCATTATAGACCATTGAGCGGATCCAGTAAATAGCGCTCGGACAGAGTCACCCTCTGTTCTGCTTTAGCAGTTTGTGCAACAGGCGTCCGTGGGGCTCAATCTAAGTCCCAACACTTAGTACCATCCAAATACAATGCTTAGGGCCAATTTATCCTTGTTTGTTATTTGAATAACTTCTTATTCTTTTATTCATTACCTTTTTTAATACTAATTTTCTTTTATTTTCAAAATCTGATTAACAAGAAAATCATTGTTTTTTTTACTTTCAGGTATGTTCGATTGGTCTTAAAAGGGTAAATAGTTGTCTGTCTTACAATTTTATTTTTTTTTAAATATATAGTATACATACACAGTCACGTGAAAAATAATTATGACACTTGTATCAAAATAGTTAAAAACCCAACTCTGTTTTAATATTCAAACATTTATCGAAATGATTATATAAATTTTCTGCTAGAAATTCGGCGACGTAGAGAATAGTTATTTGAGCAATTAAATATTGTATCGTTCCTCAGTTGGAGCTCAGTTTTCTCTTAAGTTTATAAGGAAAACCGCAAGGTGTGTCTATTATTTTTCACACGACTATGTAATTTCTTACTTGAGCATATGACGTATAAGTAACATTTGAATTAAATATCACTCATACTCATATGTTACCCTAATAGAAGTAAGCAATTTAAATTTACCCTAATAAAAGTAAGGAATATTAAATTCTTACATGCATATAAATCAGTGTTGCCACCAAGAGCATTATAAATTACACAAAACCGGCATCAAATTTACGCATATAGACAACAACTACACTCAGAGTTCTGTTTTTAGGAATTTCATATACATATGCTGTCTTCAAGGTATAATCGGACAAGAGTTTTTGTCGTAGAAAAGTCCTCTAAACATAAACACAAATATATAGATTTTTCGGCATATTAATTATACATCAAATATGAGCCTTTGTGAATAATAAGAAAACCAGCATTTCATACAATAATAGCTGTGAGTTTCATTAGAAACGCAAAAATTAATAATTTGTTTGAGGTCATCGCAAAACAAAGTATTAATACTTAATATGCAATAATGAAACAACTAGTAATAGTTTATATATTCTTTGTAATCCACTGTTCTGGACTAAGCGGTAAGCGCCTTGAAATTCATTTTGACAAGTTTTAGCATTCTTCCGGCACTATAGCGTCCTATATTTTTAATAATGCCACTTTAAACTAAACTAGGGTGTTAAACTTACACTGATAAACTCTGAGCAGTTTTTTTTATAGGAAATTTTGGTATAGGAAATTGCTTGTGTTACCCTCTTCTCTGCACTTTGCTTTATATTTTCTTTTCAAATATTAAGATAAACAAATTTGTACACTTAACACATTAAAGACGGTATACAGGGAATAGCGTATAGTCTTAATTCCCACATACTTTTTACATTTATTACGAATGTATCAGTTCCATAAGTACATAAGGTATGCTTCAAAATGATAAGGTCACCTTAATATTTGCTCAATTCATCCAAACTGTAAAATGTTATGCATGGTCACCTTATTCAAAAAAATCTACGTTCAAATAAGTGAATAATAAGCCAGTTTTGCTCTTAGAGTGATTAATAAGCAATTAATATAATCAGAAGGTATCACAAATGTTAATTTTAATAATTTATAATTTAAATAATATCTGCGCGATATGGGTCGCGGGAAACCTTTGTCACCTTACGAACATGGCCAAATTGTGGCACTTCATGAGCAGGGATTGAGTATGCGTAGAATGGCGAAAAAACTGGAACGATCTTTGTGTGTTGTGTAGAATTTTCTCCAAAAAAGAGAAAATTATGGAAAATTGAAAAGCACGGGTCATCCAAACGTCCTGACTGCCAGTGAAACTCGGCTAATTTCACGAAAGTCCTTGAATTCCATGAAAAGTGCGATAACAATAAAAGAGGAATTAAAATTACAAGCTTCAAAAAGCACAGTTCTAAGAGCTATCAATGCCCAGCCAAACCTTATTCGAGCAAAATTTAAAAAAATTCTCTGTCTGACTAAGCAGCATAAGATTAAGCGTAAGGCAACTAATTGGCATCAGGTAAACATTTTTTTTAAAAAGGTTATAAAATATTCCATATATTTTTGGGTTTGTAGGTAATTCATAGGATAGACCAGATGGTTTCAATTGCTATTGGCGAGACTTAAGAAAGGCGCCCTTGTTTTTTTCCAAACGGAATTTCTGCAGTGGCAGTTTGATGGTTTGGACTGATTTTAGCTCGTATGGTACCCTGGAACTCTACTTTCCTTCCACTTGAATGGATAGTTTAGAGTACCAGGGCATTCTGTCTGAAATTTTGCTGCCTTATTTGGCCCACAATGCTGACAAAACTTTCTCCTTTCCGCAAGATAACACAACAATTCATGTCAGCAAGTCGACTAGACAATGGTTTGAGGAGCACAGAATTAAAGTACTGGATTGCCCAGCATGTTCTCCTGAATTAAACCCCATGGAAAATTTGTGGAGACTGCTTCTGCGTAATGTTTATGCAGACAACAATCAATACCGTACAAAAGATGTATTAACATTGGCAATCTGCAACAGCTGGCGCGAAATCCGCTCCAACGTTCAGGACAATTTAGTAAGTGCGATGCCTTTCCGTATTTTTAAGACAATAGAAGGAAATGGGAGCTGCATAAATAGTTTAAATAAAAGCTTGTATAAATGAATCACTGAACTTATTATTTTAACGCATGGACTTTTGCACTTATTTACATAAATTTAAATAAAAATAATGTAACGGTACATCTCTAAAAGCAACATCGGCTTATTATTCACTTATTTGAACGTAGAATTTTTTCTAATAAGGTGATCATACGCAACATTATATAGTTTGGATGAATTGAGCAAATATTAAGGTGACCTTATCATTTTAAAGCACACCTTATAATGTTTTACATAAATATACACCCCTATTCGGCGTTTCGCTTCGAATCAAAATATTCTTCGCTTTGCAAATTTGGTGTTCTACGTTTCGATTCTGATCAATATCTTCCGATTATATGTATGTCTGCATTACGATAGTAGCTACGTTTCCCAAGTTGTTAAATCTGTGAAGAAGATTCTTTCGGTTTTTGTTGTTTTATTTATTTTTATTAAATACTAAATTAAAATATACAAAATATAGACAAATATAATAAAAATTATAAGCAAACGCTTGTTCATTTGCATGACAAAGCCAAAGACAAATTGAGTGTTTTCTTACTGAGACCCTTTGGACATGCATTACATTTTGTGTTTTTATGAAAAATTGCATATTTTTTCAATTCCGTCTCTTTTTCTGTCTTCTTTTTTTTTCTTTCGATACAGTTTTTGTTTGAAATACCAATTTTCGATCGAAACGAATTACTTCCATTATTGTTTTTTGGTATGATATGTTTGAAATCAAGTTTCATGATGGAATATCACTCCTCTTATTATTTAGAGTACATACTCGACAATTGTAGTTTATAATACAGTATCGGAATTCCAAATAACGAAAATTTCCATTATTCGTAGACAACAGCTAATAAATTAAAGACGGGAATTCACGTTACCCGTCTTCAGTATGTTAACCATTAGAAAATTGTAAATAGTCGTCATCAGCATTCAAAATACAGTCACAAGCTAACCCCCATGCTTAACGGTAGTTCTTGTATTTTTATGGTTAAATTCGGTTTGTTTTCAAAAGACAAATTTTCGTATGTCAAACATCATACGATAAAAATTCCAAATATAGTGATTAAAGAAAAAGGTAAAACAAAAAGTAGAATTACGCACAAATTACACACAGGCTACATAGTCAATGAATAATTACACACAATATGTGTAATTATATACATGGTGGCAACACTGATATAAATCAGTAAAATAAATAATAATTTGAATATCGCGTGCTTCTTTTTATTTGACCCTGGTTAAATGAGAATTAATTCTAACGACAGAAAAAAAAATAATAATAAAACATTATTGGCACTACGAAAGCGTTAAATATTTATAAGAGCAGGTGCCACAAAACATGCTCTAGTTTGGGCTTTAAAAGATTTTTCAATACATATTTAAATTAATTTTTCTGAATTATATGTTGCATGGAGCATACGTACATTTAGAAATTCTGTGCCAAAAGAAAAATACTGAATATAAATATAAAATTTTAATATAAGACCGCCCAATGAGAAGCTTCATTTTGATATAGAAAAAATTAGTTTGTTACGTTTTCTTCCTTTTTAAAAACGTTTAAGTATGAGTTCGTAAATCGTTATTAAATTAACAATGAAATTCTTAATTTTTTAAACAGTACCTTTATAACAACACATAATATGTACCACTGTATACAGTGTATAATTCAGTTATAACTACAGTGTTTTATTTATACTTTTCGACTAACACCGCCAGCGTCCTCTTTATCTGATAATATTCACTTTGCTTTAGCACTGCTGTATAACAACTCCATTGCCATCCTTTTGATCTTGTTTATAATCTATATAGGTGCTGAAAGTTATGGAAACTTCTCGATCATATCGTCTGGTAACTTCTTTTTTGTTCCTTTTCTTTCTTTTGTTTATGTTTTGTGTCTGGATTTTTCGCGAAGTTTCTTTCTTAAATTAATTTGTGTAACAGTATTTTAAATCGGATTTAATTGTACCATTTATTTAACTGTAAATAAAAGAGCATGTAACTAATGAAGAAAAATAATACCAGGGAACTGGCTCCCTCAACCACGCTTGCAGCATCTTATTCTTTCATTGATATTTTCTATCACCATTTGGCACATGCGTCTGTGTATGCTCGTCAATATCACGAATTCTGTCTTTAAGGTCTTAAATCGATTGTATGAACCTTATCTTTCCCAAAACTCAAAAGGAAAAAATCTCAAGGTGTTAAATCACAAACTCTTAGTTAATAATTGTGATTAACTCTTTGATAAATCGCACTATCAGGAAATCGCAAAAGAGCTATGGTATCGTTACTTTCACGGCACGTAGTGCTGTTTTGTTTAAAAAAAACCATCGTCCAATCAATATTTTCCAATTCCAGCCATAGAAAATCCCAATCACCGTATTAGTTGATTCAGCTTAATTTTCTAAAAAGAAGGATTCAGTGGGCCCCCTCCAGACATAGAACCACACCAAACGTTGAGGTTGAAAAGGCTTTCAACATTAATTTTGGGGTTTGAGAAACTTAAAGACGAGAATTTGGCTTGTTAACCCCTTGGATATGTGTGCCCTAGCAGCGGATGAGGTGTCTAAGACGTCATTTGAGTTTAGACAATATTTAACAGGCAAAGTTCTCTTCATTATATCGTAGCTTCAACCATAATAGATGAGAAAATTACAGTATTTCGGTGGCCAATAGTTGCGATACACTGCTTTTACAAACTACTCAAAGCAACCAGAAATTAAACCTGTTCTACAAGCAAATATTTTCTCAAATAAATCCGTACCCCAGGGTTTAATGCAGGTTTGTTTCATTTTTAATATCCAATTGGCAAAGACACGGCTAGTAGGCGTGAATTATGGCATCAATTGAACTTTGAGAGCCTAAACAGCTTAAGTTTTTCGCAAACTACGGTGATCTGTCATTTGTAAAATGCTCTATACCAAGGATCGACGGGAATTGGGGATTCCTTAACACTGTGGGCTAAAACAGCAATATAAATACTGAGTTGTTTTTGAGTTACACGCACAAGTGCGGCTCTTTACATCCTCAACTTGTCTCAACAGCTAAACTTTTTCCACCAGTTTCACAATTGCTAGCCAAGTATATGCTTTACGACGAGTCAATCGTGATCTGTCATTTGTAAAATGCTCTATACAAAAAATCGACGAGAATTGGGGTTTCCTTAACACTATGGGCTACAACAGCAATATTCTGAGTTGCTTTCGAGTTACACGCACAAGTGCGGTTCTTTACATTCACAAATTGTCTCAACAGCTAAAATTTTTCTACCAGTTTCACAATTGCTAGCCGAGAATATGCTTTACGATGAGTCAAAAATGCTTCAGTATCGTGAAATGCGAATTCAAAATTTTAACAATTTTTTTTGCTGATTTTTAAAAATTCAAAAGCGTGTTTGAAAAGTATAAATACATAATTCTCGCAACATTCCGAGTGGAGCAAGGGGCCCACTTTCAACTAATGGGCTACACCCGATTCTATTTTAGACTCTAAAAGTTACCTAAAACTTTAAAGCCAACTCCGAACTGCAGATGTATTAGTTAGAGAAGTTTTTATAGTGTAAATATGTAGCGACTGGTTAGTTAACAATGTTATGAGATGATACCGCTGCTGAAAAAATTGTCCGATAGTCTGGCCGAAGAATGAAACAGGTAATTGTCTTCATTATCATTGTCATCATACAGACCAGCCACTAATTCAGGACACTGCAACACGCGGGATATATTGTGCTACTTCAGCAGATCTGCTGCCTTGCTAATAAAAACTAGCAGATCTGAAACTATAATGGTTGATATGTCACCATATGTTTACTTAAGCATTTCCATTTAAGCCTATAAAGAACCCCACATTTACAAAATCTATGTTCCGGTGTCTCTGGTTCCTGTGAGCACTGTCTACAATCGTCCTATCTCCATCCTTTTTAGATGCTCTCTTGGTCCACAGAGGCTCATAAAGAGCCCCGTTAGAAGTTTTAAGTCCGGCTTGTCATATTTGAGAGCCTTAGACTACCCTAGCGTGGGCCATTATGAGCATTCCAGTGTTCAAAGCATCTAGTAATTTCCCAGACCTTGATTATATTGACAATGCTAGTAAGTGGTGCTGGACAGTAAAGTTGTTAGATGAGTATAATGTTTCACGGAACCTTTTCTAGCCAATGCATCCCTGCTGTTTCATTACCATTTCTCCCACAGTCTCCAGGTAACTAAAGCAACTAAGTATTTTTCCATACAAAAGCCTCGTCACAATATTTAATCAGTCCAGAAATCATACTATTCGAACCAAGTGCCCTTAATACGGCTTGGCTGTCATAGAATATATTAATGATATTTCGCTCGAGCTTACTGACCAGGATGATATCCGAACATAAGGCAATGGCCATGATCTTTGCTTGGAAGATACTCAGCAATCTCTCCAGTGGGAACAACAAGTTGCGGTTGGGTCCATGAGCACCAGAATCGACGACGTCATTTATTTCGAAGCCCTCAGCACACAGTTTACATTAAATTCAGTCCGAACTAATTATTATCTTATTATCTAAAAAATTGTATCTTGTGTTAGATTAAAGCATGCGTCGACTTGCGTTAACGTGCGATAATATACGTAACATTTTAGTGGAGGAAAAACATTAAAAAATCATTTATTTTTATACTATTTTATACTGTTTTTATACTATTTTCACTATGCTTCAACATACGTCGTCACGCGATGATATACGTCAATTTTTATTTGAGGCAAAATAATAAAAAACTTATCTTTTTGGAGTAATTTACGCAACTCTTGCATTTAAAAGAATTTTCTGTATAAAATTCTATGATCACGCTAGACGAAGATAAGAAAAAATCGAATAACTAATGAATTTCCTTACCTGATAACCATTTTTTAGTAACGAATGACTAGTAGCTAGATGATAGGTGTTCTTTATAAAAAATATCAATATATTTGTTTCCTTGATTCTTATGTGAATGCCATGGCCGAAATTGTTGTTAATATAATAAAGCCAGGGATGGATAATTTCATCCCATCCAGAAAGCTTCCGATTAAATCAGGAAATAAATCTTGGTTTAATCAAAAGCGCAAACTTGCAGTCAGGTCCAGAGAGAAAGCATTCAGAAATTCGCGTAATGTACTGTTTCGCTACGCAAACAGGCAAACAGGCGACATCTTCGTGTACCTCAGTACTTAGGCGTGATAAGGCTTTATACGAGCAGCCCCCACGTGCTGGAATTCTTTCTTTTCCTCGAGGAAATAAAAATGTTGGTCATTAATTAAAAGCCTTACGAACTGCATTAATTCGGTTATAGTCCTTTTAAAGAATGACCAAGCATTCACTAAGCCTGTTAAAAAGGCAAACCTTCTGCAGGTAAGTCGAACTTATTCCGGAGCGATCAACCACTGCCCGAACTTGAAAGAGTATCAGTGACTACGTTTAGTATATTCCTTCGATCCCAAGCAGTTAAAAGGGTTCTTGCAAATCTTGACGTTAATAAGTCTTCTGGGCCGGATGACATTCCAGCACTGGTCCTGAAACAGTGTTTTTTGGCTCTTAACGCCTATTAGATAATCTTTTCAGTGCGTCTTAATGGAAGGTTACCAATGTTACGCTAATCCCTAAAAAGGGTTGGGCTAATAACCCTGAAAACAACCGCCCAACTGAATTTTGTTCGGCACTTTCCAAAGTTATGAAGAGCACAGTCAATCAAAACCTTGTAAAATATTTAAAGTCCAACAATTTGCCGAGCGTTCGCCAATATGGTTTCCGTAAAGGTGGCTCTACTGGTGATCTTCTGGCATTACTTTCTGAAAAGCTGATCTCCTTAATATTTACAACACCTATATCCGATCCAAATTGGAATACTACTCTTATGAATGGGCCGGTGCTTCAAAGTTTATTTTAGAGCTTCTCGACCGCGTACAGGAGAGGGCGATATTATTAATGACGGTATGGTAGCCAACTCTATCGATTTATTTGCGTGTGTGTGACGTGTGTTTCATTTGTCTATCGGTACTATAAGGGAATGTGTTCAGATGAAATCAAAGAATTAATTCCTAAAAATCATATATTTTTACGTAGTAGTCGTATAACTCATAGAACGCATCCCTTTGTAGTTGATTGTCCAGTGAATTGTCCATTATACGGAGAATTCATTCTGTGGTCGCACTGTTCGTCTGTAGATCAATCTTCCTTCCCGACACTTACGACATGAGCAAATTTAAATCTAGCGTCCACAGTCACTACTCTATCTATCCTCCTTCCTACAACCTATTTTCCTAGTACCAGCAGTAAAAGGAAATTGTATTTATCTCAGTCATATGTATGGTATTTAAATTTCAAGCAAAACGTTTCTTTTTGAAATTCGAATTAATATATAAAATAAAATATAATAAATATTAAAGACAAGTTATAATTAAAATATCACTAACACGCTCCTCCTGTATATGCTTTCAGACTTGAACACATTACAAAGTGTCTACCAATTAATAACAGCTTCTGTATTCATCGTTTTAGGGCAAACATTCTTTTATTTGCCATATTTCTTAAATGAAATGTAGTAAAAAAGCTAGAAAAACAGGGGAAAATATAGACAGAAAAACTGTAGCACTTATTTTCTCGTCTGGAACAACAACAACAATTTTATATATTTGCTTAATTAAAAGGCAACACCTTTCTGCATTATTTGCCACAATGTTTCACCTCAATAACTTTATTTACAAATAAAAGCAGCAGTAGACAAAAACTAGAATTAAAAAAAATAATGAAAAAAGAAGAATAAAAATAACACAAGCAGACATATAATCATTTAAACAAGAGTCTGCCATATAAATTACTGGTAAAAAAACACAAAAAGGAAAAGCAAGAGAAGCACACAAAACTGATCTGAAACACTAAAATCCATGATTGTCCTTAAAAAAAGGCACTTAAGCGTTCATTTACTTTTTGGTCTTTCGTTTAACTACTTTTGTTACTTGTATTGCTTGTAGTTTTCGTTTACAATCACATTCGTTACCAAACTTAGGATTGGGTCACATTGTTTTCATACATAAGAGAAAATAAAAATAAAAAAGATATGCACAAGAGCACAAAAGACGGTTAACAATTCATTTTTTATATTCTTTCTTTTCCGTTTTTATTGTTTTAAAGAAATTAATTGTTTTGCATGAAATAATTGCAAAGTGCTTCTCCTCTTTTGTAGTTTCTATTTTAGGAATAAAGTTTGTGAAAAAAATTTTTTTTAAAGACAAAAGTAAAAAAAAGACTTGATAAATAAATGTTACAAAAATTAAATCAAAGCAAAGATATAAAATTTTAGAAAACAAAGGGTCCGCCATCTAACGTTTTTTTTCAACTAGTGCTTATTTCGTAAGTGGTAACACTTAGCTCATGTCTGATTTGACAGATAATTAGTTTTATCCTTTCGCTGAATGAATATGGTTGTGTATACGCTTCGCTACGTGGGCCTGCCATCGATTTACGGAAGATGCCGATTTTGCCAAAAAAAATCATCTTTTCAGATGAAGCTCATTTTGATCTTGGCGGGTATGTAAATAAGCAAAATTGTTGGATTTTGGGGCACAGAAAACCCACACGCATACATTAAAAAGCCGATACACCCAAGACAAGTCACTGTTTGGTGCGGATTTGGTCCAGAGGCATAATTAGGCCATTTTTCTTCGAAAATGAGCAAGGAGTGGCCGTTACAGTCAATGGCGATCGTTATCGGGCCATGTTGAACGAATTTTTGTTCACAAAAATTGAAGAGGAGGACATTAGTAACATTTGGTTTCAACAGGACGGCGCTACACAGCCGAAGCTACACTCGATGTTTCGCGCCCTGTTTTTGAAAATCGCATTATCAGCCGCAGAGCTGATGTCGTTTGGCCACGTCGGAGTTGCGATTTGACACCGTTGGACTATTATTTGTGGGATGCCGTCAAAGATAAATGTTATGCCAACAAACCAGAGACAAATGACGCTTTAAAGGACAATATTCGTGAAGCCATCGGGGAATAACAGCTGCACACAATCGATAATGTGCTTAAAAATTGGACCGATCGTATAGGCTACTGCATGGCCAGCCGAGGCAGCCATTTGAATGAAATTATTCTCCATTATTAACCGGAAGGATTGTACTGTCAAATAAAAAAAGAAATTTGAGAAAATATTCAGTAGTTTTGTTTATAGCATTTTCAAAAAAAAAAAAAGTGTTTGGCGGACCCTATACATTGATTCCAGCCGATACAAAAAAGTAATTCAACAGATAAGTTACTTTAATAAAGGTTATAAAAGATGGGTTGGCGTGGTGTAATGGTTAAAGCACACTCATACAATACCAACGATTCAAGTTCGAATCCAAGCAGAAGACATGACGAAAAAAGTTCAATTGCGGCTTCAAGTGTTTAATAAAGAGAGATCAACTTTCCTGCAGATAAAACCATCTAAAGAAAATCGCCTGGCCTTCCAGCTTATTTGTGGCGATGATGGCAAACATCAGACGAATGCTTAGGAGAAAACGCCACCAGCTGGAAAAAAAAAACTGCGATAAAATCAACTGAAACAAAAGAATGACTGCTTTCTGGAAAGTCGATACATCTAATTCTCTTTTTACATGATAGATACGTTCCCAAAAAATTCGAGTCAAAAAAATTTGTGTAAAATTAGAATTAAATTTTGCTTTCAATCGTGTTATTTCAAATATTTAATCAAGGTAATCTTCAAATACTATTATGTTTTAACCCCTTTCAAAGTTGGAGTTCGTTTAAATTGCATTCAAATAAAATAAACGCCATTTTATTTTGTTGTTTCAAAGTTTTTTTCCTTATTCCACTATAACTTTTATACTGTTGTCTTAATACAACGCTTAATATTCGTTGTTACCACACTTTTATTTCCGCTTTAACGCAACTTTATTTATTTACAGCCAAACGATAACTAGCTAACTTGTAGGTAAAGCAGTTACTTTATATACCTACTTTTCTACAGTTTGGAAGATTCCGGAAAAATCGACCATCTTCTATTTTCATATCCGTTAATTCAAGTGTAACGTAAAGATGATCGATTTGACAGTGCTGTCAGATACGCAAATAAGTACGGCATTGACAGGGTGATACATAACTACAAAATTTAAGCATTTTTATTTTCGTAACACTGCCTCCCACTTAAGCCTGTTCGCCCTGAATAGGCTCATTATCTTTCTTCTCATAGCTCGCCAGTCACTCTAAATGTGCCACTTTCGTTTCTGATCTCGGGCTATTGTTTTTCTGCATTCTGTGTATGACAGCGTTTAACCGTTTGACTACATTAAAAGGTCCATCGCAATTAGTTTGCAGCTTGGGATGTAGAGTAGAACCAGTTGCCCTCATGGAAGCACTTTGTATTTGCCGCTCGATCATACCTGGCTTTCAATACATCACGGGCCATTTCTAGTTGTGTTGGCCTCAATCCATTGTTTATTTATCTAGACCTTACTGATAATCAGAAGTGCTGTTACTTTCCCGACTGGTGCTCTCAATCTGTATTGCTGCGCTGACTCTGATTTGTTCTGACTGTATCTTTAGCCGCAATAGATTCATTGCAGTTCGCTCTCCATCCGGCGGCAGCTTGCTGGCATCCAACCCAATAATAATGCCGTTTTAATTTTTCTACTGTCTTTGCCACGCTAAGATGCCCTCCGCTTTGTTTCTTATGAGACTGGTTCAAAATTTCATTCATTTTTGAGGAAGGAACCACTATTAGATTTCCTAGCTTCGGTATAAGCACTCATCAATCAGCTTTAAACTAACCCATTGAGCCCAATAAGTCTTTTATTAGAGAGCTATCAGCTGATATGTCTTTACTAGGAGACCGTTTGTCTTTTTCTTATGCCGCTAGTATCCTTTGAGCCGTTGACCAGTACTCGTTAATCACCAGACGTAATTGTCTGACGTTGATAATGGGCTCGTCACCTGTTTTATCAGCGGCTATCTTACATTCGTTACTTCTATTTCCACTCCGTGACAAGCTTCACTGTTACGTGGCAATCTTTTCATATCACAGTGTCTATGATACCCATTACCATTATGATCAACCTCATTTACATTACGGCGTTCATTTATTTGTACTCTTTTAAGTCTATTTTATGCGCTTTCCTCTATTGGTAGGCTGATAGTAACGAAATATTTCTGGTCTTCTATAGCCAGTGTTTTCCCATTTTTCATGTCTCCATGGTGACGCAAATCTTACACTTCTGAACGGTGCCCTACAATGTCTTTGAAAATGAACGCTCTTACCACAGTTTTGGCACTTCCTTTTTACTATTTGCTCATTTCCGGTCAAAAGTCGCTTTAACATCTTTTAATTTGCTGCAATGAAACCTTCTTTGTCATTTACAGTTTTCATGCTATGCATGTGGCTTGGATAACTCTCGAGCCGCCTACTGTGCCAGTGCAAACACCACGGTCTTCGCAAAGGTTGCCTTATGAGCAGCACGCTTACTTAATATCGGAGTCCCTTATACCAATAATGAATGCTTCGGTCTTAATCTGTTTACTACAGGGTGGGTTACCCCTGGATAACTAAGCTGCACCAACCTCTCGAGCTTCATTGCAAAGGATTGTAATGATTCATTAGCCATTAGCGTTCAGAGCCGACGTTTAACTATTTATCAATGAGTCTAAAAATAGAATCGGGTGCAACTCATTGACTAAGAGAAAACCCATATTCATGGAATGTTATGTGATTTATATAAAGGGTCCGCCAAATAATTTTTTTTTTTTTTTTTTTTTGAAAACGCTATAAAAAAACTACTGAATATTTTCTCAAATTTCTTTTTTTATTTGCAAGTATAATCCTTCCGGTTAATAATGGAAAATAATTTCATTCAAATGGCTGCCTCGGCTGGCCATGCAGTAGCCTACACGACCGGTCCAATTTCTAAGCACATTATCGATTGTGTGCAGCTGTATTTCACCAATAGCTTCTCGAATATTGTCCTTTTAAGCATCAATTGTCTCTGGCTTGTTGGCGTAACATTTATCTTTGACGGCACCCCAAAAATAATAGTCCAACGGTGTCAAATTGCAGCTCCGAGGTGGCCAAACTTCATCAAGTCTGCGGCTGATAATGCGATCTTCAA
Source organism: Wohlfahrtia magnifica (assembly GCA_023159175.1). Taxonomy (NCBI): domain Eukaryota; kingdom Metazoa; phylum Arthropoda; class Insecta; order Diptera; family Sarcophagidae; genus Wohlfahrtia; species Wohlfahrtia magnifica. The sequence goes on from JAKWBJ010000156.1 coordinate 54,624, forward strand.
AAACAGGGCGCAAAACATCAAGTGTAGCTTCGGCTGTGTGGCACGTAGTGCCGTCCTGTTGAAACCATATATTGCTAATATCCTCTTCTTCAATTTTTGTAAACAAAACTTCGTTCAACATGGCCCGATAACGATCGCCACCGACTGTAACGGCCACTCCTTGCTTATTAGGCCCAATTATGCCTCTGGATCAAAATCCACACCAAACAGTGACTCGTCTTGGGTGTATCGGCTTTTCAATGTATGCGTGCGGGTTTTCTGTGCCACAAATGCGATAATTTTGCTTGTTTACATACCCGCCAAGATCAAAATGAGCTTCAAATGAAAAGATGATTTTTTGGCAAAATCGGCATCTTCTGTAAGTCGATCGCAAGCCCAGATTCTCAGCGTTTTTCAAGCGTATACACAACCATGTCCGTTCAGCGGAAGGATAAAACAAATTATCTGTCAAATCACATATGAGCTAAGTGTTACCATTCACGAAATAAGCACCAGTTGAAAAAAAACGTTAGATGGCGGACCCTTTATATATTAGAGAGGTGAGGTTCTTTACAGGTTTAGATGAAAATATTTAGGTGGATATATCCACCATTATGGTTTCAGATCTGCTGGTGTTCATTAGAAAGGCTACAGATCAGCTGAACAAACTATCGACTCCATGGGTTGCAGTGCTCTGTCGATATTACGATAATGATAATACACCTTCCATAAGTGGCAGAAGTTAGAGTTAAGTCAAGGCGTTGGGGCAAAATAGAAATATATTTAGAACATTTTTTTGGCTCTGTAAGCTTTATAAGATATAGAGTAGCTTATATAACGATGACCATAAATTGCAAATCTGTGCCATGAAAGGTCCCCAAAATTTCAGAATAGTTAAGCTTTTTTTAGTGTTACACTCAAAGTCTGCTTTAGTAATTATAAGCTTCTATTGTTGCAAGCTTTTGATTTTGTTAAAGCCTTAAGCCTTTAGTTCGACGCAAGAACTCTAATCATATTGCAAGGTATCAGTAACCATTCTGGCATTGAGTATATGATTAGAATCTTTACTTCATGCCAAAAGCCATTATTGAGTATATCGTGGTGGTTTAGATCTGACGCTAACAATTTAGATGACTTTTTTCTATCTCTTATTAAAACTAAAACCAACTTCGTAATTTATGGGTTTGAGTTTTAAGAAAAAAACATTTTTTAAAACTTCGCACTTTAATTTTCAAAGGCAATAGGATTTGAGCATTTATGGTTCAATATAAAATTCTAAAAGCATAGAAGAAAAACTAGAAAAAAACATTATTGTGAATCCCAAAGTTTATGGCAGATAGAAAGAAATTCAATTATTGATCTCGAGAAACGCAAGAATAAAGAAACCTAACACATACCGAAAACATCAAAAGCAGAAAGCAATATAAGAAAATACGTAAGTAAAAGTTAAAAAAGTAATAAAAAGAAAACCAGCACAGAGAATAATAGAAAATAAAAGAAAGCCATCATTAAAAGCCAATGACAAGCAAGAGGACACATAGCAAGAAAACAAAAAAAAACAACCACAGCACCACTAAAATCTTTGCATCAAGAACGTTTGATGTGGCCTAACAACAAAACTTCAAGGCAGAGAAGAGTAGTGACGACATAAAATAAAAATTACAGGGCAAAGAGCAGAGTTATTTTTATTTAGACACTCTTGCAATAAAAGCTACCGTTCTTTGGCCATTAAAAACTGACAAAGCTGCTCTAAAGGCTAAATGGCTAAAAGGGTTGACTACTACTGCATGCTTCGTTGCATCGCTGGTTGACTGCTTGGCTATTTAGCTTCAAATGCTTGTTTGTAAACTTGTTTTTCTAATGACACATTTGAAGAAAATAAACGAAAAATATAAAACAGAAAACAAACCATAGAATATTGTATTTAATGCCATCATACATTATGGCTTATAAGCATACATACGAGCATGCATATATATAGAGAGAGAAAGGCAACTTTAAATGGCCAGTCAAGCCAAGCCACTCAAACAGCAATATCCTTAACTAACGAAACACTTTGTAAGAGCTTTTTATTTTTATTCTTTTTTCCTATATTTTTTTAACAAAATATTTCACAATTTTAGTATGGCCAACATGGCAAATACGTACAAGGTATTTGTAAAAATAAAACTATAAATTGCCTCTTAATATACGAAACTTAAAAATTCTTATTTTTAATAACCATTTGGAGTTGAATTAAAAGAAACATTCCGCCATATGCTATCTCTCTAAAGGTGTATTCATGATTTATAGAAACTGAGAAGAAAATTTAAAAGCTAATTTTAGTTTTTATGTTTTATTCTAGAGAAATACTTTCAATATTCGCCTTTGTATTGAAGTGGATATTGATAGGGATTTAAAAAGCTTTGCCGTATTAAGAGAGGGCATAAATTTGATATTTTATGTAAATTCTATGTCTAAAATATCTTCAGGAAATAGAGGGTCCGCCATCTAAGGTTTTTTTTCACTAGTGCTTACTTCGTGAATGGTACCACTTAGCTCATGTCTGATTTGACAGATAATTAGTTTTATCCTTCCGCTGAACTGACCAACTGACCATCCAATGCGTTTTCGCTTCGCTAAGTGAGCCTGCGATCGACTTACAGAAGTTGCCGATTTTGCCAAAAAAATCATCTTTTCAGATGAAGATCATTTTGATCTTGGCGGGTATGTAAACAAGAAAAATTGTCGCATTTTGGGCACAGAAAACCCACACGCATACATTGAAAAGCCGATATATCCAAGACGAGTCACTGTTTGGTGCAGATTTTGGGCCAGAGGCATAATTGGGCCATTTTTCTTCGAAAATGAGCAAGAAGTGACCGTTACAGTCAATGGCGATCGTTATCGTGCATTGTTGAACGAATTTTTGTTCACAAAAATTGAAGAGGAGGATATTAGCAGCATTTGGTTTCAACAGTACGGCGCTACTTGCCACACAGCCGAAGCTACACTCGATGTTTTGCGCCCTGTTTTTGAAGATCGCATTATCAGCCGCAGAGCTGATGTCGTTTGGACACCTCGGAGCTGCGATTTGACACCATTTGACTATTATTTATGGGGTGCCGTCAAAGATAAGTGTTACGTCAACAAGCCAGAGATAATTGACGCTTTAAAGGACAATATTCGTGAGGCCATTGGTGAAATATAGCTGCACACAATCGATAATGTGCTTAAAAATTGGACCGATCGTGTAGGCTACTGCATGGCTAGCCGAGGCAGCCATTTGTATGAAATTATTTTCCGTTATTAACCGAAAGGATTGTACTTTCAAATAAAAAAAGAAATTTGAGAAAATATTCAGTAGTTTTTTTATAGCATATTCAAAAAAAAAAAAATTATTCGGCGGACCCTTTATTAAATTTACTTTTATGTGACCATAGAAGAATATCCCAAGAATCGGTTTCTCTATTAATGTTCTCCTTCGCGAAAGTTAACCGTTTTTCTTTGCTGACTTAGTTGTTTTCTCCCTATTCGGACGCTATAACTAGCATTATGGAGAATCCTGTGGACAGTTCGAGAGTGAATTTCCTTACCAGTCAGCTCTTTTAATTTAGCAGCGATTTTAAAATATGTTGTCTTTGAATTTTTCTTAACAATTTAAATAATTTTGCAATTTTCGCTTGGCTCTTATTTTGATCATAAAAAACCTTTGTTACAAGCCGATATTAATTTTGTGTTTTGTAATAAAAGTCTTTTAACTAAATTTAAGAATAGAAGAAAGATAAGTATAAAATTTTATCAGTTATCTTTGCCAAATAGCATGATATTACCGAACACCCTAAAAACGAATATATATGTCCACAACTGTAGAAATATTAATATTAACTTTGTATGGGCGTGGCACCACCCAGGTGGACTTTTTAAAATTTATATAGTGTATAGTTTCTTCCATATATACAAAGATATGTTGTAAGAACTTTAAGAATAATATCATCAAACCTATATCTCCAATATCTAAATTTTTTCTTTTTTTCCTTTACTCCTCTTGGGAGCATAGAACTTCCACAATTGCTGCCATTGTCTTTGTCTCTTCCCATGTAAGATTGTTTTGCTATAGTTCTTGGATAACTGTGCGTCATCAGGTGTTTCTTGGTCCACCGCTTGATCCTTGAGGATTCCACTCAAGTGCCATCCTTGTAATAGTACCGTGATTTTTCCTTAATTTATGGTCGATGCATCTCCACTTTCTTTGCCTTATCTGATTCGGTATGGGCTCTTCGTTTGTTAGGACAGAATATCTTGCATATGATTCTAAGGCACTTGTTGGTGAATACCTGCATGATGGTGTTAGACACAAGCTGGAATTGACTTTACACATGCGTTGAATATTCTTATCTTGGTTCGCCTGCATATGTATGAGCTTCTCCATACTGAACGTAATCATCCAAATGCCGACTTTGCTTTGTTGAGCCTGTTGTTAATGTCTATTTCTGCACCGCCTTTTGTTGTCATTGTGCTTCCAAAATAGCAGAAGCTATCTACATACTCTATTGGCCGGCCCTGTAGGATGATGTTTTCTATGCTATTGTTGTTCTCATAGCTTTAGTTTTCTTAATATTTATCTCAAGGCCAACATTACGAGCTAGTTTTTCCAGGTCATTTAATTTTGACTGCATGTTAGAGGTCTTGAGTGACAGAAGGCAAATATCATCCGCATAATCCAGGCCCTCGAGTTGTCGTGAAAGACTCTATGTTATACCTCTCCTTTGTGAACAGACTTCGCTCATGATTTCATCGTGTACGATGGTGAATAGTAGAGGTGAGAGTGGACATCCTTGCTTTACTCCAGCGTTAGTATGGAATGGTTGGCTGATGCTTCCGTTGTAAAGAACTGAGAGTTCTGCATTCTTGCACATTGCTCGTATTATTCGTATTATTTTCTGAGGTACTCCATTTCTTCTCAATGCTTTCCATATAGCAGTCCTTTTGACGGTATCGAAGGCTTTCTTTAAGTCGACGAACAGTAGGTATAGAGGTGTACACCATTCTAGAGACTGTTCTATTATGATGCGTAGGGTGCTGGCTTAGTCTACGCAGCTTCTATTTATTCGTCACACAATATGTTCTCTTCCCTGCATTATGAGTGCTAGTATCTTATATATGGTGTTAAGCAGAGTAATTCCTCTCCAGTTATTGCAATCTTTCAAGTCGCCACTTTTAGGCAGTTCCACAATGATGCCTTTCTTCCAAGTTGATGGCAGCCTCTCTTCCTACCATACTGATGTGATATGAGGCCATAGTAATTCAGCTGCAGTTGTAATGTTTACCCTTCTGCAGCTTTATTATTCTTCATCTTCGTTATTGGCTCTTTTATTTCATTTAAACTGGGAGGGCTACATGCTATGTTCGATGTATTTTGCATAGGGCTGTTATGGTACATTTCGATGTCTTCATCTGTGTCCGTTACGTTGTTAATTTCCTCAAAATGTTCCCTCCATCTTTACATCTGTACTTCACTATTCGATAAAATTGTGCACTGCATTCAATAACTGCTTGGTTCCATCTACACTTTTTATTTGTGAGATAGTCTATCGTCTGGTGTAGATTTCTCATGTTATTCTGTCCAGCTGCTTCTTCTGCTGTTCTAGCTAGACCTTCTAGGAAATTTCTTTTGTCTCTTCGTACAGCTTTTTTAACCTGTTTCGCCAGCTGTTGATATTGCTGCCTCGTTACATCGTTGTTGTTTAGCTGTAATTTAAGTTGTCTGCTTTGAGAGATCAGGTTCCAAATATCGTCTAATATCCATGTTTTTCTATGTATCTGCACTACACCCAGTCTTTCTTCTGCGACTTGATTGTATGTTGCTGTAATATCCACCCATGTGTGATGTTGGTTGGCTGTTTGCGTATTGCCATGGACAATTGGCCGTGTTATTCTGGAGTTGCTGTAGGCAGTGACGCTCCAATGTTTCTTCTTCAACAGTTCAATATGAGCTTGATTTCATCTGTGATGAGCTCTTGATCACTGCCGATGTCAGCGCCTCTTTTATTTCTTACATCTGCCAAAGAACTTCTCCATCTTTCACTCACGCATATGCTATCGATCTGATTGCGTTTGTTGCCGCTTGGCGATGCCCATGTATATTTATGAATTTCTTTATGCGGGAAGATGCAGCCACCTATGACTAATTGGTATGCCTAAAATAGGCTCCCTAAATATGCAATTTAAAAAATTACTCACAAAAAGAAAATAATAAATTTATTAAATATGATACCTTTCAATAAAGAGAAATAAATAATATTTTTATTAATAATTATTTCATTATGAATAAGAAAAAACAAGCCCTAAAAGTAAATAACGTTAAAATAAAATTTGTTCATAGAAATACCATTTCTATTTATAAAATTTGAATAGACTTACAAGCCTACGACAGCCAGACTATCATTCTATGAAGGACGTACTTTGAACTTTGAACGACAACAACAACAAAAACGAAAGAAATCCTATTTAAAAATGATATTTTTTCTCTTTTGCTTCCTTTTCTTTTTTGTGTCTACCAAAGTGTATTAGTAAGCATACCTCTATCAAGGATGCTGCTGCTGCTGTATGACAGTCATTGGATTTTTGAATGAATGAATGGAAATGAAAAGACAAGATAGTGCAGTGAACCCATGCCGTTACAAGAATATTATAAACATACACCGTTTTTTTAATTTTTTTTTTTTTTTGCTTCTGTGTTTCTAATATTATTAAATAACATATGATGTCATAGCATTTCAAAATGTTGTTATTTATGATACTTTACATACCTACATATACATATACACAGTTACAGAAGATATATAGAGTATTGGTATATGTTAATGTAAAGAACAGGGTGACTTAATAAAAGTTTTCGTATTTGAATTCCTAAAACTTATTTTTTCATATTGGCAAATATACAAAACTATAAAGCGAAAAACTCGATCACATTGGCCTGTATACAAAGAAGTCTTTTTTTATTCCGTCACTCCTCTTTGGAGTATATGGCTTGATAAAAAGCATATATTGTCGTACTTCAGTTTTTTTGATCAAATTATTTAATCAACTGAGAACTGTATTTCACCTCGATATGATTGTGTAGTGGTGATGATCCTTCCCAAATGGTGGTGGTGATCATTACTTATCGTTGCCATATCCTGGTAGATTGGATTTTTTATTCTGATCATTCGCGTGACGCTTGTCATATTATAGGTCCATATCACAAAGTTTCCGGAATACCCCCCGTAAGGCGGTCCCATCGTTCTGATTTGAGTTTCCTTTTTCTTTTTGTTAAGTTGGTACATCTGTTGTTGTTATTCGCGATAAATCTTATGATCATAGCTAGTGGGGAGGTCGCAAAAGACATGTTTTGTGAGGCTCAATCCGATTCCACATTCGTCAAAAGGATCATTACTTGAGACAATACGTGGGTTTATGAGTACAGACATTAAACCACTGAATGACGTTCACCAAATAAGCCTAGATCACGTCGTTTGCAGTCAAAAAAGAAGGCAATGCTTTTCATGGATTTCAACGGTGTAGTGCGTCATGAATTTTTGCCAGAAGGCCAGACTGTAAATAAAGTCTATCGTTACGTTTTACCTTTTTTAAAACGTTTTAGTTCTCCTTAATTGCGTTAAAATAAAAGAAACTTCACGTTTGTTGTTGTTTTTACGGTCTTTAGTAATTCCACTATAACTTTTATATACTTCGTCTTAATACAGCAAATTGATATTCGCTCATACAACACTTTTTATTTTCGCTTTAACAGACTTTACTCTATGAGAGCCAAATGATAACTAGCTCACCAACCGTATGCGCCATCTTTATATGGTACTTCATTAGTAGTTTCGCATGTTCTAGTACAAACACGAATCGTCGATTTGTCTACGTTAATTCAAATGGTGTTTAATTATGAAAACAAAAAGGAATCGAACTGGCAACACCGTTGGACATTCGGATGGTAGAACTCTTAATTAGCACAGATAAATATGACAATTATTAAGCTTTGACACAAACCAATAAATTTGATAGCTAAAATCTGATAATAAAACGCTGCAATGGTGAATTGTGTCTTCAGCTTTTCGTTTTTCGTAACAGTATTATTTGGGCATTATGAGACGTTTGCGTTGTTGTATATACATACGTGCACACATACAAACGAACAATTATTGATTTTTATATATAAAGATATTGTTACGAAAATAAGGTTGGGCACCACAGCGTTTATTACATCGCTAAAACAAATAAACAAAAGCTACAAAAGCAACTATACAAATACTAAGAGCTGAAAGAGGTAAATGTTCACATACGCATGGCTACAAAAGAACTAAAAAGAAATTAAAAGAAAGAAATGGAATCTGCCTGAAATATCGAGAGGTTCGAGAGCTTTCGATGTGTTGTTTACTCAGCCATCGATGCGAACTAGTGGCAGTTTAAGTAAAGTAAACTCAGCGAGTACAATTTGTATGAAGAGAGCTTGTAAGGAGTAAACTCGTGGAGTGAATCGTGAAGTAAAAAACCAGTTTAGTTGGAGCTAACTCAGTAAAGAGAGTTAAGTGTGGATAATCTATGGTTGAAAAGGTTGTGATCGAACCTAAGTTATAACTACGAACGGGTTGGAAGATCTTTAGGAAGAAAGATCTGTTAAGTAATTGTTGTTGTTTACAAGATTGTAGACTGACGGAGTAGTTAAGTATAGAAAATTGTTATTGCCTGTAAAAAGATTACAAGCAGTGGTGCACAAAATTGTGTTGAATAAAGGATTTTTAATTAAAACAAAACATAAAATTTATTTTATTTTAACTACAATCTACGAACTCTTACATGCATTTTTTTAAAAAGGTAAAAACGGGTCAATATTGTTTCCATTGCTCTTTTATGACTAAATATTTATATCCGATTTTAAATATTCAAGGTTGAATGACCCTTTTCTTATATTAAAAGGGAAGGAATATTTTACCTACCCTTTGTTTACTGTATACCCCTCTGGCAAAATTTCATGATTCTACACCGTTGTAATCTATGAAAACCGTGAGCATTGCCTTCTTTTTTGACTGAAAATGACGTGGTTTTTTTGGTCTCGGCTGATTTAGTAAACGCCGTTCTTTTGTTTAATGTCTGGATTGCATGGCGTCTTGTCTCCAATAATAATCCTTTGATTAATGTGATCACGTTTTTTGCATCCTGAACACGTCAAGCTGTGATGCCATGATTTAGAGGGAATATCAACAAATGTTGTACCAATTTAACAAGAAAACTCAAATCGAGAACGATGGAACCGCCACAAATAGGCAATATTTTAAAAATTACTTGTAGCATTAATTCAGCAGACAAATAGTTCCGACATAGTTTTCACATTTGATCTTATCAACCTTTTCTTTGTAATGTTACAATTATACGTTTCTCCCATCCTCTAGATAATTGTTACCTAATTAGTAAACATTAATCTTTTTGATATGTGGTTCCAACAGGACGGCGTAACACTGCACACACTACAATTGTTTTACTCAAAGAAACTTTAGACGAAAGAAAAATTTCACGTAATGGTCCAATTATTTGGCTACCAAGATTGTGTGTTTTAAACCCATTGGATCATTTTATTTGGGGCAATGTAAACTCGCTTGTCTACAATAACCCAAAAACAATTTAACACAACAATTATTGGCGAAATGCGGCTGCATATGCTGTCAAAAGTTTGTGAAGTTTGGTCTTCCAGATTGCGTTTTTTACATTTTAGCCGTGGCGCCAAATTTGTTGTCGAAATCATATTTAAATATTAATGTCATACAATTTTCTATCCAACAAAACCTTTTTCATTGTGTAACTTTTAAATTGTGTGACTCTAAAAAAACACCCTATACATACGTCTGTTTTAAAAAGTGCTAAAATAGTAGCTTTTCAATAATGTCAACACACTTCACAAAATTTCTTTTTTATGCAAGAGTTTGTTAGGGGAATTTTTAATAAACATCGATGGAAATGTCATCATATTGATTGTGTACGAAAAGACGGTATCTAGCACTTACTTTTTGTCCTCAAAATATAAAGCTTTTAAGAGAGATTTAAAAATTTAATAAATAAGAATATAAAACATAAAATTATTATTTAATAATAATATTTAATAAGTTATATAAGTTGTTTTAAATTTCATTTATAATTAAAAATTGCTTTACTCTAAGAAATAAAGGGTCCGCCATCTAACGTTTTTTTCAACTAGTACTTATATTGTGAACGGTAACACTTAGCTCATGTCTAATTTGACAAATAATTAGTTTTATCCTTCCGCTGAACGAATATGGTTGTGTATACGCTTGAACAACGCTGGGAAATATTGCGACATTACTTTGAAAATCATGGTAATGATTTTGCCAAAAAGATCATCTTTTCAGATGAAGCTCATTTTGATCTTGGCGGGTATGTAAACAAGCAAAATTGTCGCGTTTGGGGCACAGAAAACCCGCACGCATACATTTAAAAGCCGATACACCCAAGACGAGTCACTGTTTGGTGCGGATTTTGGTCCTGATGCAAAATTGGGCCATTTTTCTCCAAAAAGGAGAAAGCAGTGGCCGTTACAGTCAATGGCGATCGTTATCGGGCCATGTTGAACGAATTTTTGTTTACAAAAATTGAAGAGGAGGATATTAGCAACATTTGGTTTCAACAGGACGGCGCTACGTGCCACACAGCCGAAACTATACTCGATGTTTTGCGTCCAGTTTTTGAAAATCGCACTATCAGCCGCATAGCTGATATCGTTTGGCCACCTCGGAGCTGCGATTTGACACCGTTGGACTTTTATTTGTGGGGTGCCGTCAAAGATAAGTGCCAACAAGCCGGAGACAATTGACGCTTTAAAGGACAATTTTCGTGAAGTCATTGTTGAAATACAGCTGCACACAATCGATAATGTGCTTAAAAATTGGACCGATCGTGTAGGCTACTGCATGGCCAGCCAAGGCAGCCATTTGAATGAAATTATTTTCCATATTAACCGGAAGGATTGTATTTTCAAATAAAAAAAGAAATTTGAGAAAATATTCAGTAGTTTTTTTTTTATTTATTTTATTTGGCGAACCCATTAGTAGAGATCTACTGAGTCTCTGATATACACATTAATAACAATTGGGTGTGTAACTTAGAAATGAGAGTTTGTAGGTAACATACGTGTACCACTTAAAAAAGATATGACGACTGTATATTGCTGGACGCTCATTCTATTTCAGTGAGAAATTTCAGAATCAATTGAAATTAACGGAAGTCGGAACACACGAGATCTGATCTTTAAAGCGGATATAACACAATTCCTCAAATCTATTATGTAATGAAATAAAGCAAAAAGTACTCAAAGGGAAAGACTGAAACACAATTGACTCATAACTTTAAAAAAGCTAGAGTTAGTTTTCATTGACAAATCATAAAATAAAGCGAAATTGTTAAGAAATAATCGATTAAGTTAACCGGCAGCCAATATAGAGACCAACTTACTTAGGCCAAAAAGACTGATTGTAATATCGTATAAAAACAATGACCTTAAAAGACTTGAAACTACGCTCCAGTCTGATGTTACCTGGTCTCGATATCGAAGTGACTGACTTAATCCACTATGACCTCCAGCAGCACCTTAGAGTCCACAAGGTACCCTCCCGGAATTCTCAATCTATATAATGCCGGATATTCGAGACGTAAGTGTCTCAAAGTAATAACCTAACAACAATAGCAGCACAACGTTGACCTACCATACCTAAGACTGACGGCTTGTCTGTCCACTAGACAATAACCAAAGAACATACCCAACGCAGCCAAAATTATATACATATTTGGTAGATTGATCAGTTGACCAGATCTGCTTCGAACCACAACTGGTCACACCTTAAAAGTAGTGAAGCCACTCACCAAATGCTAAAGCTTTATGCATATGCTTTTTAAGTTTTCAAGTAAAACGTATTCAATATTAAGGAGTTCACTCTAACAACTAAAGCTAGCGAACCATTGGACATACAAAACCCGTGTATACATAAAAACCTTGGTATTGAATTGATTGTCGCATTTCAGAGAACATCAATTATAACGCATTTTTTAGCCCTCTTTTATATTTATAATTATCTTCCTAATGGTGTTTATACACCTCCGTCTGGACGAAGCAACAAGGAATTATTTTGAAAATATCTTGTAGAAACCCTATGCCCTATAAATAAAAAAAATTAATAAATTTGGTAGCGAGCTTAGGGCGTTTATTGACCAGTGATCGTTTTAAAATCGTAAATCCGATTTCAATACTGGTACCCTTCTGCATTCAATAAACACATAGCATACCTGAACGCATGGATATTCGAATTTGATTCAGCTGATTGTCCAGTTATTACAAACTATTCCTTAGGATACATACTTCGGCCTGTTGAAATGGATCATTTTTTTATGTCCGGTAATAATTTTCTACATTTTTAAAGTGCACAACTAGCATTTCAGATATACAAAATCGTTTTTCGACTATGACATCAACTTGTGCAATAAACTTTTTTGCGATAATTCTGCAGCCAACAAACACCTTTCTTTCAGAAGTTTCACTTTAGTTTCGTAACAATCTATAAGAAATAAAGAGTATAATTGATTATATTCGAGCTCTTTTGCCTATACTATACGGTATACGTCTTTAGTGTCAAAATAACAATTTGTGAATCGTAATCACGAGTAATCGATGATTTGCTTATGTTTTGGTGTCACGAGAAGCAACATTTTCGTAGTACAAAATTCGCTATTTGTAGTAAAAACCACACTTTTAATTTTTATATTAACTTTTTAATCTTTTCAGAATGTTTGAGTTCGTTTAAATTGCGTTAAAATAAAATAAACATTGCTTTGTTTTTGTTTTCAGTTTTTTTCCCCAATTATCTATAAGACATACTATCTTAATACAACAACTTTTATTTCCGCTTGAACATGACTTTATTTTATGACAGCAAAACGATAACTAACGGACTTTTAAGTAAAGCGGCCTTTGTATATACCTAATTGCCTACATTCTGGAAAGTTTCGGAATTGTCTCATTTCCTGTATTTTATATCCGTTAATTCAAAAGTAACGTAAAGATGATCCAATTGGTAGTGCTGCCATATAACGCAAATACGTACATGTTTGACAGGGTGACACATATTTACCAAATATACAGAAATCCCACAATACAGTCTTAAAGGCACTGATGTGTGATTTTTTTTGCATTTTTTATTTTCGTAACAATATTAATTTTGATTTTTTTTTCTTTCTTCATATAAACACTAGAGAAATCAAATTTTCAACCTATTCTCACTTCTGTTTCCAGTTCTTTTTTGGAATGTCTTTAAGCAATGAACACAATTATGTCACATTGTAATATATAGGGGTGTTGGTGGCATCATATACTGGTTCAGTAATTGTGACATATGTGAGGTTGTAATACATTTTGAGGTCTATTAGGCACGTTTTAGATCTAAAGTATTGTAATATAAAGGATGCGGGTGCTTTAAAACTGTTAACAGGCATTTTACTCGTATAAGTAATCAAAGTAACTAAAGGGATGTGGGCATAAAGATGTTAATATGTAACAGAAAAAGTCTTAAGAAGTATGTATAAGGAATAAAGTAAAGCATTGGAGTTTCAGTTAAAACAGCAACAAATTAGGGTGCAAAACGCTTAACATAGAAAAGAAAGAAAAGAGTTTGTATTGAGTTTAAAGTACTCAAAGTGTGTTGTGTGCTTATATGCCCGCATTTTAAGGACAAGTATGTGCATAATAAGCAAAAATAAAAATCAGAAAAAAAACAATTGCTTTTCTTATATTTTATTTATTTTATTTTATTTTTTTTTATTTCTTAAAACAACCACAAGCTATAAGGGTTTAATTTTAGATAAACTTCTGTCTTAGACTGTGGTGTTTGAATTAATATTTTTTTCTTTAAAAAAATTTCCCTTTCGAGTATATAAGCTACGTGTAAAACCGGCAACTTAATAAACTTCAAATTATTTTCTTTGTTTTGCACAATTGTCAATAAAAATGTAATAAATGGGATGTGAAAACAATACTTTTATATAATTTTAAGGTTGTTGCCCATTTTTAATATAACAAAGGGCCGTGGAAATGCAAAACAAAAAATAAATCTTTTTTTTTTTTTTTTGATTAAACAAAAAATTATTAAAATTTTTTTAACTTTTAAACAACTGAAGCACTTATTAAAAATTTGAATTGATATCAAAACAAGGGCTAGTAGCGTGAAAATATATTGTTACGTTTTAACATTTTTAAAACGTTTGAGTTCTTTTTAAATGCGACAAAATGAAATAAATACCACCTTGTTGTTGTTTTACAGTCATTATTTCCTCACTTCTACTTAATACACTTTATCTTAACACGGCAACTTATTTATCTTGCACTTAATAATCGCTTATGCAACACTTTTATTTACGCAAAACGATAACTATATCGAAATAGGCAAGCAGCCTCCTTATATACCAAACTGCCTTCAGTTTGGAAAGTTCCGGAAGTGTCTCAAACGCTCTTAGATCCTTTATTTGATGTCCGTTAATTTTAAATATGTAAAATACACAAATACACAAATCAGTACGGCATTAGTAGTATAACATATTAACAACCTTGACACAAACCAATAGATCAAAATCCCACAATACAGTCCCAAAAGAATTTTCTTTTAGGTATTTTTATTGTAACAATATACTAAAAAAAACTTTTTTATTGATTACACGGTGCGGCAAAAAAGAGCAAAGTTGTAATATCTAGGAAGTGATAATACTCTTCTTATAGGAGCTGTCTAATACAACAAAAATCAGTTTTTGAAATTTTCGAAACACCTCCAAAATCTTGAGTTACGGATAAAAACCGGTTTTTCAGACCTTCATGCACTTATAAGCTGATAACTTAACACACCCGGGTTTTATTGGCTTTTATATTTTAAAAAACCCGGGTGCGTTTAATTGGGTTATCCAGTGGGTTGCAAACCCTGGTTGTTAATAATTTTTTTTTCGTTCCACAGTTTTTCGTAGTTTATTTACAATAAAAATAATTAAAATTTTTGTATTAGGAGTACAAATTAAATCGGTCCGTTTTTTTAGCTTAAAAATGATAGCAAATTAACAGCGCACTTCTAAGCCAATGTCCGAATACCGTCTCAGAAAAACTTCTCGTCTTTTGAGGTGATGCACTTTCAAGCCGATTTATTTCTCTGAAAAAAGTGATTTGATAATATGCCGAAAGATATTATATCTGCCGAAACAGGCAATAGGCAGAAAGATTAATGTTTGGAAAATAGGTTGGTGCGGCATTTGATCGTTTTTAACTAATAATTGTTTGGCAACTTTTGCGGCATAAGACCGAGAGTTGTCAAGCAAAGGAAAACTTTATCTGTTTGTCTTTATATTCCGGCCGTTTTTCTCATAATGCACGGCTCAAACCAAATAATTGCTGTCTGCTTCGATGACGGAATTTTAGCCACTCATAGTGCACAATGTCTTCTTGATTCCACTAAGAGTGTAAAAGTGCATTATATATACTAAAACAAGGCAATTGTACAAAACAAGAAAGAAATTTGAAAGCCAAATGAAACCAAAAAACTCATCAAACAGATTTGTTAGCTCTCCGCCAGTTTCAACTTTTTTGTTTTTTTGTTTTGTTTTTTAAACAAATTGCTCCAGCTCTGCGGTGCAAAGTTCCAAAAAGAATCTCATTAAGATTTAAGTCTGGTGAATGGGATGGCCAATCCAAGACTTGAATCCCTGTAAGTGATAACCATTCCTTGGTCAGTTTTGACAAGAGTTTTTTGTTGCTGCCGTGCTGAAACATCAATCCAGTAGTATTTCCCATTCAGCATATAAGCATATCGTTAGATAAACTGTCCCTATAAACAAAACGGACCATTTTTTTATATTTCGAGAAAGAGGTAAAGTCAACTCTTTGAGGAGCAGGATCAGACTATTACATATCCTCCTCCAATTTCTTGTGTATTTTCAATAATGCCAATGTAGTCGTTTTTCATTTGATCATATTTCATTCGTATTTAACAACTTAAATTCGCCATTGAACTGAAGCGAATGATTAAGGCGCTGATATATTAGCAAACATTTGTTTGCAAACCTCGTGTATGTATGTGTGAAAAATAAAAATAGCCAATCGCAATCGCATGCAGAACTTACACACAACGTATGCGTGTGGCTATTTTTTTTTTTACTTTTCACGCATACATACACAATTTTTGCAAACAAATATTTTGTTTTGAACAAGGGCCAATCACTGGGTCCCGATTGGTGGATATTCTCCGGGCAGCTTATGCCGCCGCTCAGTATCGTTGGCAGCATGAAGGCACGTGCGATATTGACAGGCTCTGCTGGACAAACCTCGATGAAAGAGGGTCTAAATGTCTTCTCTCCCTAAGTCGTGTGACCATATATCGCACAATTGCGGTCCTAACAGATCACTGTCTGTTTAGGAGGCATGCCCTCGAATGATTTTTGCAAGAGTTGTGGTTCCGAAGTAGAAGAGGAGACTGTCATTCATCTTATGTGTCAGTATCTGGCTCTTGCTATCAGAAGGCGGAGCCCTTAGCCTTCTACTTTTTGTCATCTTTGACCGAACACTCCAGGATAAAGGTGAATGCAATTGCGTGTTTTGTTCCGGAGGCTAAATGGTTTCCTATGGACGCTCTTTGATCCCTGTCTTGGCATTTACGCTTGTGAGGCCAGATATCTGGTCTAAGTGGGACTCCTTCCCTTTAAAGGGGTACACCATCTTACCTAACCTAACCTGGTATACAAAACTGAAACATCGAAGTACTTCGAGATTATTTGTTTGGCAGGCCAGGACCAACTTTAGGTCGTAGATCCGGTCGTATCGACTATCTTCAGAAGGGTATAACAGTCAATGGCGAATTTTATGTTAACTACCATATTTGGCAAAGAAAAAAGTCATTTTTCAGCAGGACAATGCAATAGTGAACAGATGTCCAGTTGCCATGGCAAAAAATCCATGAATTAAGCTTGGCACTATACGCGTAAGTGTTCGGATTTGCTCCGAGTAACTACAGGGTGTCCGCCAGGTAGGTATACTATTTTATTTGTTTATAATTTTTGATTATATGAAAGAGAATGGATCTTATATTGATAAATGTTCTATTTAATGTCAGCAATTATGTATGGAATATAATATCAGATAAATGCCTGCCTCTGTTAGCCTCATATATGCGAGCCCTTTTGAGCACGCTTTTCATTACATTCTCACACATTTCACACGGTATTTCATTAATTTCATTACGAATATTTTGTTTGAGTTTCTCCAGCGATTCTGACTTGTTTGCATAAACCTTGCTTTTCATTCATTACGAATATTTTGTTTGAGTTGCTCCAGCCTTTCTTGTTTATTTGCATAAACCTTGCTTTTTAGATATTCCCACAAAAAGTAGTCCAGAGCAGACAAATTAGCCGACCGTGAAGACCAATCAATATTACCTTTCTTTGAAAAATTTGTTGTGGAAAAAATCTCGCAGTAATTCCATTGTAATCCTATTTGTATGCAATGTGGCATGTCTTGTTGAAACCACATGCTAGTCAAGCCCAAAGCATGCAATTATGGCGTTAAAAAGTTTTCAATCATATAACGACATCGCTCCCATTGACAATTACCGTTACGCCGTTTTCAGTTTCAAAGAAGTAAGGTTTAATGATTCCTCCTTACCAAACTGTACACCAGACTGTCACTTTTAATGAATGCAAAGGTGATTGATGAATAACTTGAGGGTTTTCCATTGCCCAGAACTGACTATTCTGTTTATTTACATAACCATTCAAATGAAAATGTGCCTCGTCGCTCATTATGATTTTTTCATGAAAATCGGGGTTGTCATGTGTGAGCTGTAACATCCTATTGGCATACGTATGGCGGCGTAAATGGTCTTCTGGAAGAAGCTCTTGTGTCAACTGAATCTTAAATGAAAACGAATGAAAATCTTTGTGTAAAATTGTGACCAAAGTTGTTCTTTGAAGACCAAGCTTTTGAGCACGACGTCGAATTGAAGTTGATGGATTGTTTTGAATACTTTCCTGAGCAGCAGCAATGTTTTCAGCCAATCTTGCAGTACGTTGTGGTCCATGTTTGGGCCTATACGCTACAGTCCCCTTTCTTCGAAATCATTCACAACACGATAAATAGTGCGTCTTGTTGGCAAAAATTTCACATAACTTCCCCATCGTTACAGTAATCGGTGATTGATTTTGAGAAAATGTTTTAACGATTAAAACACGTTTGTTTTTCTGAATATGTTTCCATAATAAATTTGCCACGTCTCTACTTCACGGCTGCCAGATATGAACTGTCAAGATTAATGTTTACCAAAATGGCGGCAAAACAAAGTAGTATAGCTTCCCGGCGGACACCCTATATTTCTTGTTTCCAAAATTAAAGAGGTGGCATTCTTTTTGTTAATAGCGATCATTATATTTAAAACTATTCATAAAAATAGGATATTAACGCCTGGTCAGGTCCATACGACACACCTTACTTGTTCTTTTTTTATTTTATTGCTACAAAAAAGCACAACAAAAATTTGTTAAATAACTTTGTAAAGTGTCTAGACAAAATCACAAATGATCAACAAAAGTTTTGCTCAATTTTTTTGTTTTCTTTGTTTTGGCTAAATACCATATGGAATATATTTTTATTTCTTTTTTTTTTTCTTCGACAATAAAGAGAAAAAAGGTAAATTTTATAAAAAAAAAAAAGTAATTGCAAAAAAGCACATACAAAAGTTGTTTCAGAACCTATACAACGTGTATATAAAATAATAAAATACAAAATTTACTTCTTTTCTAATAAATAAGAACTTAAAAAAGGAAAAGAAAAGTAATATATAAACTTTTATAACCCCATTAAAAGTTCACAAAACTCTTTATGTACTTTGTACACACCTCGGTATTGTTTCACACGTTCATGTTGTGTAAGAAACAAAAAAATAAAGAGAAAATGTACTATTGATGAAAATACACAAAAGCGAGAAAATGAATTAAATTTTAAAATAAAATAAAATAAAATAAAATAAAATAAAATAAAAATAATAATCATATAATGCCATTAAATTAAAACGATGTAAAGTAAAAGGTATAAAGAGAGAAAAACATGAACAATAGGTAACATATACTCTCTGGCGCTAAGAAGTTTAAAAAATAACAAGAATTGCTAAAAACCATAGAGAATTTTCTGTTGGAATTTATTGAATTCTGGTACCCCATTTCAATAAGTTTATTTTTTTATTTTAAAGAAAAAATAACGTGAAATGAAGAGCGTTAATACTCTTAATGTGCTGTTATTCAGAGGAGCAGGTAAAGGGTGGTGCAACCAAAATGCACGATGTTAATTGTAAATAAAACAAAACGTTTTCGGAGAATTATCTTAATATTTTTTATTATGGTAACAGGAACCATCGGTTAAAAGATTGCCATGGCTTCGGTGGCATACCTCTACCCATCGGTCCATATTTTCAATGACTTTGAGACATAATTGAGGTTCGGCTACACCAAGGCGTACTTTTTTTTGTCAAATCACATGATCGTGGCTGGCAATTAACATCGTCACGACATGAGATAACACTGCCAATGTTTCGTTTGCTGTGTGAACACATATCATCCAGGTCTATATACTCAATTTCTGACCGCAACAACTGTGACTGTTTGGCCGCGCTCATTTTTAAAGAAGTACGCTCCGATAAGGCATAAACCGTACCAAACAGTCACTCTTTGTGGATGCATCAGCTTTTCAACTATCAACAACATCATTGTGGAACATTTAGTCGATTATGCTGACCACAAAAATCATGAAGTTCACGAAATGTATTTTTATTTGAACACCCATTTTCGTAATGGGTTTCAACAACCTTAACGCGCTGCCCCATTATGTACCTCTCCATGGTTGAATTTGTTAAACATTAAAACAAATAAATGTCAAATAAAGTTGGCCAAAAAACTTAACGTTAAAGTGTGACTTTCAATTAACATCGTGCATTATGGTCGGGCCGGGGGTGGTGTAGTGGTTAGAGCGCACACAAGCTATCCAGGTTCAAGCCTTAGCAGAGGACATGAGGAAAAATTATAATTGTGGTTTCGAGTATAAAAAACGCCACCTACTGGGAAAACTTTGCAATGTTAAAGTAAAGATCACCACCAATTAGCAAGGATATTCACCTCTACACAATCATATAAAGGGGGCTACAGTGGGTTAATCATTACTTAGCTTGAAAGATCAAATTGATTAACGGAACTGAAACTAAGCAATGGATGCTTTCTGGAAAGCCAATATGCTCCCTAGAAAAGTGACGGAGGAAAAAAAATATTGGTAGACCACACTTTATATATGTAAAAGGGTCAAATGAGTACTACTTAAGAAAACAGCTGTTCATAGTTGCCACTTTCATATATTGAATAACAAATTATAAATATGTAGTATCGGGTGGGCCATTTAAAAATGTCAATTTAAAAATAGAACAAAAACGGTTTGAAATTTTGCCAAATTTATTTCTTGTTGTGAAGTAGAATTTTTTCGGCTAGAAATTAAATATTATTTCATTCGTATAGCTGCCGCAGATTAGCTCACGGCACCCCATGCGATCGGACCAATTTTCGAGAGCTTTTTCGAGTGTATGGGGGTTGTATTTTGACAATGACTCAGTGGTCTCTAGTTTGTCGGCATACCTTTAACGACGTTCACAGGAAACAGTCCAACGGCGTCAAGTGACATCACCATTTCGGCTAATTAAACGGCCACAATTATCATTGCCGCGACATGAGCTAACATGGTCATTGAAAATCTCGCGCAAGAGAGAGGCACCATCCTGTTGGAACCGCATATTGTCCATCATCAATTTTTGGCCACAAAGAGTCCGTCATTGATGATGTTCAGGGTGTCCGCCGGAAAGGTATACTATTTTGTTTTGCCGCCATTATGGTAAACATCAATCCTGACAGTTCACGTTTGGCAGTCGTTAAGTAGAGACGTGGAAAATTTGTTATGGAAAAATATTCAAAAAACCAACGTGTTTTAATCGTTAAAACATTTTATCAAAATCAATAATCGATTTTCATTTGAATGGTTATGTGAATAAACAAAATAGTCGGTTCTGGGCAATAGAAAATCCTCAAATTATTCATCAGTCACCTTCGCATCCATGGAAAGTGACTGTCTGGTGTGTAATTTGGTCAGGAGTCATCATTGGACCTTACTTCTTTGTAACTGAAAACGGCGTAACGGTAACTGTCAATAGGAAACGATATCGTGATATGATTGAAAACTTTTTAACGCCACAACTACATGCTTTGAGCTTGACTAACATGTGCTTTCAACAAGACGGTGCCACATCGCATACAGCCGGGATTACAAAGGAATTACTGTGAGTTTTCTTTCCACAACAAATTATTTCAAGGAAAGGTGATGTTGATTGGCCTCCACGGTCGCCTGATTTGATTGCTCCGGACTACTTTTTGTGGGAAGCAACTCAAACAAAATATTCGTGATGAAGTTAGTGAAATACGGCGTGAAATGTGTGAGAATGTAATGAAAAATGTGCTCAAAAGGGCTCGCTTTTGGGAGGCTAACAGAAGCGGGCATTTATCTGATATTGTATTCCATACATAATTACTGGCAATAGAAAAAACACTTACAATATAAGATCAAACAAAGTAGTATACCTTCCCGGCGGACACCCTGTAGTTGAAATTTTTTATAAAAATAACGACAAAAAATTACTGTTTGGTGCGCTAAAGGAACTGGCGAAGTCATTGGTCCATATGTCTTCAAAAAAAAAAACGGTATAGGGTGAATAGTATAGGGACATCATTAGAAAATTTTTTGTACTTCAATTAGTTGGCAATAATCTCGCTGGCATATGGTTTCAACAGGACGGAGCCACATGCCACACAGCGCGCTCTACAATTGATTTCCTCAGAGTAACTTTTTTTGAAAAAGTAATTTCGCGTAATGTTGCAATTAATTGGTCCAGATCGTATGACTTAACCACATTGGATTATTTGCTTTGGCGATTTGTAAAGTCATTTGTTTACGTCTATACATCAGAGGCAATGGAACATGTGGAAAACAACACTGGAAGTGTATAGACGAATTTCTGCCGCATATGCTGTGAAAAGTATGTGGAAATTGGTGTTCCAGATTGCGGCTTTTACGCACCAGCCTTGTTTACCACATGGCCGAAATCATATTTAAAAATTTATATCGTAAATTTGTATATCCGACAAAGCGTCTTTCATTGATATTAAGAATTAATTTTGTCGTATGACTTATTGTAGCAGTCATTGCGTCAGTTGCTTGGATACTCTTTTTTCTATTCCAATATACTTACAATACAAAAGAGTTCTCAGAATTTATTCAGAAAATTAAAAATACAAGTTTATTCATATAAATTTGTATTGTCCCTTTCAAAGTAGTCCCCATTGAATGCAACAAACTTATACCATCGCTTTATCCAATTCTCGAAGCATTTTTTATATTCAGTTTTCTGTATGCCATTAATGCTTCCTGCGTTTTTTACATTATATCCTCTTGGCTGCTGAAACGCGTTCTTCGCAATGGCTTTTTAACCCGATGGATCAGAAAAAAGTCACAGGAAACCAAATCAGGTGAATCAAATTGCTGTTGGATAGTAAGTGTTGTATTTTTCGTAAAACAAATTCGAATAAAGATGGCACTGTGCGAAGGTGCGTTATTATGGTACAAAATCAATGAGTTTTTTTGCCCACAATTCTGGTCTCTTTCGGCTAATTGCTCCACGCAAACCTCTCATAACGCTTAAACAATACCCTTTGTTTACTGTCTTGCCTTCTGTCGAAAATTCATGATGCACTACACCGTTGAAATCCATGAAAACCGTGAGCATTATCTTCTTTTGCGAGCGCCATTTCCTTGCCTGATGTCTGGATTGCGAGTCGTACTCATAAGCCCACGTCTTGTCTCTAATCATGATGATTTTGATGAATGTGGAATAGGATTCAGTCTCACAAATCATATCTTTTGCGACCTCAACACGGTCTCTTTTTGGCATGAAATTGAGGATTTTTGGTACCAACTTTGCTGCTACGTGACGGATACCCAAATCATTAACCAAAATATTTTGGACGGATCCATAGGCAATGATCAAGTCCAACATTTCTTTTACCTTATCAATGTTTTCGTCTGTTTTCAATGTCGATGGTCTGCCCCTACGTTCATCATCTCCGATTGTGTCACGACCACTTTTGAACCGCTCATGCCACTGGTAAACGACCGTTCTCTTAAGAGAATCGTTGCCGAAACACTTTTCCAATATTTCCAATGCTCGCGCACTATTAATTCCACCGTTCTCTTAAGAGAATCGTTGCCGAAACACTTTTCCAATATTTCCAATGCTCGCGCACTATTAATTCCACCGTTCTCTTAAGAGAATCGTTGCCGAAACACTTTTCCAATATTTCTAATGCTCGCGCACTATTAATTCCATTTTTTACGCAAAATTTAATACAAGTTCGTTATTGGAAACTTGAATCGACTTCTAAAATTGTAAAAAAAACTCTTCGCACGTAGCTATTGCAAAAGCCAAGCTATGACGCTAAGATTTGGCGGAAATATCAACAACAGATATACCAACTTAACAAACAAACAAAGCAAAAGTCAAATCGGAACGATAGGACCACTATTCGGATTACTCTTTCATCTCGAAAACCGCATTTGAAACCATTGTCGTGATAGTGTAGTGACTAACTTTATATCACCCAAAAAGTATTATTTTGACATAATACAAAAGTGGAAATTGAAACGTATCGTATATTTTGATAAAAAAGGTATTATTTTTTTGCTTACTATGATGTATCCGGATTTTCAAATTCTCTTCAAATGTAACCGCAAACAGTTTCCCAACTCTACTGAAAATTTTTAAAATTTTGCGTTGATACCCACTTGTTGATCAAGTGCGACATGTCGTTTTTCCATTCTTCTAAACTTGATACCAAGAATTATTTTAAAGAAACTGTTCTGGATAAAGTATTTAATATAACGGATCTTGGGATTTTGTTGGATTATAAATTAACATTTTATTATCACATTTCAATGTTGGTGAATAAAGCTTATGGTGTACTTTGATTTGTGAAGCGTTGGTCGAAAGAATTTTCTAATCCTTCTGTAACGAAACATCTTACATCCTTGGTTCGCCCAATCCTTAAATACGGATATATTATATGGGATCCTTATTACATACGTATAGTAACAGAATTGAATCGGTCCAAAAATGGTTTTTCTATTTTGTTTGCGTATGTACTTCCTGCATATGAAAGCAGGCTCGCACGTATTAAATTACTTACTTTGAAAAGCTGACAAACTATGCTGAATATTTGCTTTCTATGAAGTTTAATTCAAGGTGACATCGACTCGGAGTTTCTATTAAGTCGTATTATTTTTAAGCTTCCTACTAAACCAACCCGCTACTTTCAGTTATTAACCTTGAAGTATTATGGATCAGTTTATGTAAACAACGACTCCTTTCGTCAGATTTGCTTGAAATTTAATAATTTTTATCATTTAACTCATTTCTGTGATTCTTTGATGTTGTAAAGAGAAAAATTATTTTATATTTGAATAAATATTTATGAATTTTCAATACTTGTTCTTTTAATTTAGTCTGTGAGGAAATGTAATCCATAGACCTGAATTAAATAAATAAATACACACGATCATAGAAATTCATTGGCTATGGGAAGAACAATGAGCAAAACGTGTATTCTAAAGGGTCTGCCAAATAATATTTTTTTTTTTTTTTTGGAAAATGCTATAAAAAAAAAACTGCTGAATATTTTCTCAAATCTCGTTTTTTATTTGAAAGCACAATCCTTCCGGTTAATAACGGAAAATAATTTCATTCAAATGGCTGGCAAACGACATCAGCTCTGCTGCTGATAATGCGATCTTCAAAAACAGGACGCAAAACATCGTCGTAGCTTCGGCTGTGTGGCACGTAGAGCCGTCCTGTTGAAACCAAATATTACTAATATCCTCCTCTTCAATTTTTGTGAACAAAAATTCGTTCAACATGGCCCGATAACGATCGCCACTGACTCTAACGGTCATTCCTTGCTTATTTTCGAAGAAAAATGACCCAATTATGCCTCTGGATCAAAATCCACACCAAACAGTGACTCGTCTTGGGTGTATCGGCTTTTCAATGTATGCGTGCGGGTTTTCTGTGCCCCAAACGCGACAATTTTGCTTGCTTACATACTCGCCAAGAGCAAAATGAGCTTCATCTGAAAAGATGATTTTTTTTTTTTTTTGGCAAAATCGGCATCTTCTGTAAGTCGATCGATCAAAGTAACGTCGCAATATTTCCCAGCATTGTTCAAGCGTATACACAACCATTTTCGTTCAGCGGAAGGATAAAACTAATTATCTGTCAAATCAGACATGAGCTAAGTGTTACCATTCACGAAATAAGTACTAGTTGAGAAGAAAAACGTTATATGGCGGACACGATATTAAAAACAATAATTATACTACAAATAAATGATATATTTTTATCAAAAATCTTCTTTAGGAAGCTCTTTTTCATGTGTAGTTGGCCATTGCAGTATTTTGTAATAAACTTCTGTCAATTTTTCCGGTATATGTTGCTTGAGTTTTACAATATCTGCAATTTTCGTTAGATGGCGGACACGTTAATAATAACACATATACGATATTTGACGATTTTAGAGAATAATGTTTAGAAGGAGCTAACAAAGAACCAATTAAAGTCTGCGGGTAAAGTCATAATTTATTTTAATTTTGTTTGTGATTTTAATTTACGTCTATCTTGCTGAGTTAATCCAACATTCATAAAAAGTATGATAAAAGCGCTTGGTTACATTTGATGTTTTGTGTTACCTCGTATAGTTACATTCTTCGATTCTCAAATATCATTCAATGAATTATGTCGACCATTTGTGGTTTAAAGTCAGCATTTAAAAATTTAATCGCTCAATAATATACAACTAGAGCAGTATATTCTACGCTATAACTGCCCGAAAAACATGACAAAATCTACTATTTATAGAAGCAAAACAAGTCAATTGATTTCAATTTCATTTAAATTCAATAAAAATAAAATTCATGCTTTAAACTTGACTTAACCTTTAATAACATATGCCTCTACATTACAGAATCTGTTTCTAATAACCGCAATTGCTCTGTATAATATGGCATCCTTATCCTCCATCATGTTTAAGTACAAAATTAAAGTTAAACTTCTGTCACAGTACACTTGTGTGCGAGCCAGCAGTGCATACACGTTACGATTTGCACAAGCAAAAGTACACACAGAGATCATAAGAAAGACTCTCTCCTTTACTTACGTTTGTAAACATAAGTAAAACCATAAGTGGATGTGCTCAACATTTCAATTTTGTTTTAAAATTTGTTTTTGTTTTTCTTTTTCTTTTTTTCTTTGTTGATTTCTCTCAGAAAAAGCAAAGAGAAGTACACAAACATCCTTTTCGCTTATTCTCCTTACTGCTCCGCCTCATACACACAACCACACACACACATGTTTGTTTTAACACGGAGTTAAGAAAGTTTTCATTTTACTTCGTTTTTAAAAATAGAGACTCTCAGAAACTCATATACCATTACATACTCTCCTGCACATACAGACACACAAGCAGATTTAGTCACATAACAAAAGCATTTAAAATAATAACAACACGACCACACAGCCTTAACAACAGTAGTGAAAAAAATGCTAAGAAATAGACGAGAGAATACGATGAATATATGTATGTATGTCGGGAAAAGAGGGAAAGAAGTAATAATAATAACAACAAAAATATTGTCAACTAAAACTACAACAATAAAGAATACAAATAAAGGAATTTAAACAATCAACGCAATTTGCGGGTTTCATGTATTTATTTACGATTTTTTTGTTTTATTTGTTTTCTTCTCTTTGTAGAAGAAATCGTCTAAGAGTGTAAGCGTATGTACATAAGGGTACACTCATAACGAGGTTAAGTAATGCACATTTTTTTTTTTTTTTTTCTATATTGCGAAAATATATGAAGCAGAGTTGGAAATGTTTAATTTTCTGTGAAAGGGTTTTGTTTTTCTCAATTATAAGAAACAAAAGCTTAGCAAGAAAATTGAAAAAGAATTTAAATTCAAAACTCAAACAGTCTATAGAATTAAATCTTTTAAGCTTCAGAAACAGCAAAAGCCGGACTTAAAATAAATGTAGAAAATACAATACTTCTTCACTGTTCCTTGCATAAACAAACATACAGGTTCTTGAAAAATTTACCGTTATTTTGAAGCCTTGGCTGCCTATTAACAACTCTAGAGCCGCAGCTTTACTCTCGCCACACCTTCTGGAGATTTTTTGAAGAATAATAAGAATATCACTATTGGCCGATTAATTTCAGGCTCTCCATCCTTTATGTTTTTAGTGATTGGCGTTACAGCATCGTCTCTCCACAATCATGTAAAAATACCGGGAAAATACGTACGAGGACTTGAAAAACATTACTCTAAAGCACTGCTTCAGAATAAGTGCTTGTAGGGCCCAATCAGTAGAGAGAGTAGTTTGGTGATGAGACTTCGTCACATACTTTTGGTGAATAATCAACTCTTGCGAATTAACCGTATGTGTGAATCACAGTAGGACGACTCACATTAATTCTGCATGTTCCACTATAGAGGAGATGGCTAATTCGATTATCATCCTTAAAGAAAAGAAAGCTCCAGGTATTGATGGTATTGCAGCAGAATATTGAGTGCTCGAATAATACTTCCAATCATTCAAACTTATTAGCAGAGCGATTGCGTTTCGCCAAATGAACTGTTTAAAGGTTTTATGATAAATATAGCGAAAAAGGGCGACTTCAAACTCTCAAATAACTGGCGTGGTATTACCCTACTCTAAGTGATTAATAAAGTAATTGCCAAAATAAAGGAATCAACAGGCTGGGTCCAAAATTGATCATATAAGAAACTAACGTGTCATCAATAATTAGTCTTTAGAATGGCGCCCTTTGCACCCTATCTATGCTTCTCAGACTTGGAGAGGGCTTTTGACAAACTAAATCACGATGTGATTTATAGGAAGATACTACGGAAACGCATACGTCTTATATTGAAATGCATCTTCCAGAATTAAGCATAGCAAATTGTTGAGTAAGGCGTTAAAAGTTGGATCTGGTACTCAGCAAGGTTGTGTCCTGTCACTATTGCTATTTAATATAGATATTGTCACGATCCTTCAAAGAGCCCTTTGTAACGGCAGGAGTATAACTTGGGGTTGCAGAGCCGCTTAAACGATCTGGATTACACAGACGATATTTGCTCTTTTCTCACAGTTTCCAAAATCTTACTTGAAATTTACGAAGCTTAGGGCTGGCGGCGCAAACAGCTGCTCGAAAGAAGATGTGACAAAATCGAAAGCTCTCCGTATCAATGCTATGTCCCAGAATTGATTTACAATTGTCCAGAATGAAATAGAGAATGTCGGCAATGTTTGTTATCTTGGGATCATCATAACCACAAAGATGTTCGGTAGAGGTAGAGATAATCGATTACATAAAGCCCGACAGACATTTGGTCGTCTCAGATCCATTTGGAGCTCTTCCTTCTTACCTCTGCGTTCGAAAATAGCAATTTTAAACGCGAATATAAAATCCATGCTTCTGTACGGCTGCGAAACTTGGAACACTGCCGTACGTGATATGGGAAAAAGCAGGTAAATCGTTGTCTGCACAAGATCCTTCTCATATTCTAGCAGAGGACTATTTCCATGCTCTGTCGAAAGGCAAGTCAACAGTTGACTTCGAATAAAATAAGAAGTGTAAATGGAGCTGGATCAGACATACCCCTAGAAGACCACCTGACGTTATCACCAGATTTTCCATAGGCTGGAACCCGCAAGTGAACAAAAGAAAGGGCCGTCCTGTTTACACACGGAGAGAACAGATCGATGCCGCAGTAAATAGCTTCGGAAAGAGTTGAAATGAAGTTGGTGCGTTGGCACAAAATTGAGCTTCAAAAATGTACTGAGGCTCTATGTTCCTTATAGAAACGACTATAAATTATTGGGTGGGCCATTTAAAAGTTTAAATTTTAGAATGCAATAAAACAAAAACGGTTTGAATTTTTCCCAAATTTAATTTTTTGTGTTAAAGTACCATTGTTCCGGTTAGAAATAAAATATAATTTCATTGATGCGGCTGCCGCGGCTGGTCTCGCAATACCCCATTCAATCGGACCAATTTTTGAGAACTTTTGCGGTTGTATGTGGCATTACGAATGTAAGTCTTCAAATGGTCAATTGTCTCTGGCTTGTCGGCATAACACTTGTCTTCAACCGCGCTCTACAAAAAATAGTCCAACGGTGTCGCAGCTTCTTGGCGGCCAACTGACATCACTATTTCAGCTAATTAAACGGACTTCAAACGTTTTACGCAATAAATCGATTGTGGCAATATATTTTGTGGGCACAAAAAATCGGTTATCATGGTGCGGTAGACCGCAATGGTTGCGCCGTCCTCATTTTCAAAGAAATATGGATCAAATGATGCCTCCGCTCCACAATCCACACTAGAAAGTCACTCGTTATGGATGCATTGGCTTCTGTAAGATTACGTTTGAGCTTTCTGAGCCTCAAATACGACAATTTTGCTTACTAACGTACCCAACAAGATGAAAATGAGTTTCATCCAAAAAGATGATTTTTTTTTAACGGATATTGTGGTGTAGTTTATCGTTAGCCTATCTAGCGAAGCGAAAACGTAGCGGTTGATCATGCGGCTTCAACTCGTAAACCACTTGAATTTTATAAGGCGTCATACCGAGATTTTTCGTAAAATTCAACATAACTGGTGTGTAAAATGTTCAATTATTGAGAACGGTTACGAGTTGATGTTGATAGACTTTCATGCACACTCTCAGCCACAGCTTCGATATTTTCGAGTGTACGCACTGTACGAGTAAGCTTACGTCTTGGTTCATCAACAATGAAAGCAGTTTCATGAATTTTAGATATAAACTAGCGTACACTGGTCACTGTTTTGTACGACATTTTCGTGCAATTTCCTATCAATTGTCTTTGTTTTGGAAATAAGTTTCCAAAAAATTCCAACGTTGCCCAATCATAAATCGATTTCTTTCGTTCCGTGGAGACAACATACTGAATTTCATGGCAGAATATAATGACATCATTATTGCCAGATTCGAAATAACCGCTGGTTCAAATTTAAACCAATAGATGACTCACCTTTTATTATCATTATTATAATTGCTCACAAAAATTTTGCGATTTGACACCGTTAGACTTCTTTATTGTAGGGCTACGTTGAAGATTGTTTTGCCCATACGTTGAAGAAATTGAAAACTAACATTCGTCAAGATAACGCCAATTTACCTCCCAAAATGTGCGAAAAAGCAGTTGAGGATCATCTGGTGCAATCAATGTATTTCATACATAATGGCATAAAGGCCCAGCGGGCTAAGCGTTTAAAGTGTTCCCTTGACTAGTAATATTTAACGATTTAAAATAAAATTTTAGGCAAGTAAGTGCTTTGCAGTTGAATATAAACTTCGATCTCCTCTAGCTAAGCCACCAAGGAAGCCCCTGACGCAACTGTAAAGGCAAAACAAGGAAGTATCAACTAGAAAAAGTTCATAAGAATATTAGGTGACTACGTCTTTCGGGAGAAAGGCAATAAAAAAAGGTGGGAGTCTATGATAATAAGAGAGGGCGTTGTTTCTAGACAACGACAGATGGCAGCACCGATTAGCTAAAAATCCCCTGAATCAATTGTAAAGACAAAAAGGACGACATCACCTACAAAAACTTCATAAGAAGATCAGGTGACGTTAAGTTTAAGGAGAAAAGAAAATAAAAATAGATAGAAGTCTATGATAATAAGTAAGAACATTGTTCCCAGACAACGACAGATGTCAGCACCGATCACTTGATTAGCTGAAAACTCCCTGGCTCAATTGTAAAGGCAAAAAAGGACAGCATCAATTAGTAAAACTTCATAAGAAGATCAGATGGCGACAACTTTCAGGAGAAAGGCAATCAAAAAGGTGGGAGTCTATGATAATAAGAGAGGGCATTGTATCTAGACGGTGAGAGATGGTAGCACCGATCACTTGATTAGCTTAAAAGTTCCTGACTCAATTGTAAAGGCAAAAAAGGACAGCATCAATTAGAAAAACTTCATAAGACGATCAGGTGACGACAACTATCAGGAGAAAGGCAATCAAAAGGGTGGGAATCTATGATAATAAGAGAGGGCATTGTATCTAGACGGTGAGAGATGGTGGCACCGATCACTTGATTAGCTGAAAAGACGAATTACATGACAAATTATAGCAAAGAAAGTGAAACAGGCAGATATGTTTTGTGGGAGCCACAAGCTCCCAAGAGGAGTAATGACGAATAGGTGTTTTGCACACTTTTTTACAAAAACTTGTTAAAATCGGAAGACTCATTGACTTAAGACCTGTAAAATTGTAAAATTTCTTGAATTTTAATTTGCCTTCATATGAAAATTAAACAGTTGTATAAGGTCTATTAATGACAACCTTTATGAGGACAATTAAGGGTAAAATGTGTTTCAATTTGGTCCTTATATATATGTGCCATAAAATAATCATTCAATCCGAGAATGAAAAGCTGGACAATAACCTTCTCACACGTATTTTCAATACAATATTCAGAACAATCTCCTTCAGCTCCTTGCTATCATTCCACACAAATTAAGTATCATTAGTAGAATATTTCTTCTTCAGAGAGAAGAAGAAATTAAAAAAAAGAAAATTTAAAGTAAAAAACGGAATAAAATAATTTTGTTTCTCTTTTTTCTTTTCAAATATACAATTGACCATTTGAGTTTATTTTATGCTCTAATGACTTAACGTTTTTACATTTTAAATGTCCATCGTATATCCCCCCGCACACGTAATGGCTGCTAAAACGTTTAGTAATCAAAAATGTAAATGAAGCTCTTAAAACTTTCGATTAAGTTTTCCTTTTTTTTCTTTTCTTTTCTATCTCTACCATCATATTTTTAGGGACGACAGTGGCTAGCAAAAACGAAAAGATTTACAGGAAGATTGTTCGAATGAAAGGAAAACGTTACATTAGAAAAAAAGAAATGCAAATGGAAAACACAAATAAAAAAATGGTTGGAAACAAAAATTTTTGAAATGAAATTTTTTCATTTCAAATTCCGAAGAGGAGCGAAATTTAAAAAAAAAAAAACACCATAAAAGACGGTAGAAAACTTTCGACAGTTTTGTGTCATTTGCTATAGAATTTAAGATAACGGCGTGTAACTGACTTTGTGTAGGGTGAACAGAAAAGCAGAGTGAAGAAAGCATAATACGAGGGTTTTTTTAAGTTTCATGAGTATTTTTTAAAGATCTGCGTACTTTTCACTCAACACAACTTAGAACAACAAAATTTCTCAAATTCCACAAAGTAAAATTTAAAGGTTTCTTTAGATGCGAAAAAACAAGAAAGTCGTAAAAAGCTAAATCTATATAATACCTGTGTAGAGGGCGGTATGGTGTAGTGGTAGGCTTACCAGATGGCATTGATTTTTCTTGATTTACAAGTATTTTAAAAGCTTGTCTTACATTATAACGACTTTGTCCTTCTTACTTTCAATCCTGTCTACTCTTTTGCAGATGACAACAATCTTTGTCATTTATACTCTTTTGATCGTAGGCTGATCCTCTTGGAGATTGTGGGGAAAAGGATGAATTTGAACGGAATTCTCAAGCGATCTGGCGAAAATCTCCAAGTGAGGTCGTGCGCTTACAAATGGTCCTGATTTTAACGCAAGCAAGACGCAAGCAAATGTTGTTTTTAAACACTCAGAAGTCATCCATATTCATGGAAAATGTAGATATTGACAAATCAGATGCTCTTGACGTCCTGGCATGAGAATTCACCGTGGCGTTCGTTGGAACGATCAAAGAAGCATTCAAGCACTAAGACGGTGCAAAAGATACTTCACTCCATCTGATCTCTTTAATATTTACAAGACCTATAAACGACTCAAAATGTATACAACTCTCATGTATGGGCCGATGCTTCAAAGTCTATTTTGGAGCTTCCCTACCGCGTACATGAAAGGGCGAAGTTACTTATTAATGACGGTAGGGTAGTCTACTATATCGATTCGTTAGAGCAGCGCCGCAGTGTGGTGTGTGTGTCTCACTGTTCTATCGGTACTATAACGGAATGACGAAATAAGGAAATTAATACCTAATAATCACATATTTTCACTTAGTACTTGTTTTTATCGTAGAGCGTATTCCTTTGTAGTTGATTGTCCAATGAGTCGCAAAACGCATTATGGAGAGAATTTATTTCGTTTACTGCTCCGTTCATCTGTGGAACGATCTTTACTCGACGTTTTACCTTGCCACTTACGACATAAATAAATTTAATTTAAACGTCTCCTTCCCGTAGACTATTTCTCTAGTGCCAGCACAATGCACTACATAAGTAGGAGCCATCCCCTGAGAAAAGAATAAAATATTAAATTATTTTTTAAATAAAAAAAACAAAAAACCAAGTACACATGTTTGTTTTTTTCCATTAGATTAATTTTTTTATATAATTTTCTATTTTTTCGAGTTAGTCGAATAATTTGAAAACGTTACTCGATTAATCGAGCAATTTTAGAACTTTAAACTCAATTAATTTCTTACTCGAACAAAAGTAAAAGTCGAATGATTGGATACTCTACTTAACACTGTTGAAATAAGTCCAGCCTTGCCAGTGCAGTCGTAGCCTTGACTCAAACCAATAGAATAATTTCCATAATAAAGTTTACAGACCTAAGTGAATAACTGTTGGTGTATATTTTTAGGCATTTTCATTTTCGTAACAATATTACTACTATTTTCGACTGTCGAGTTTATTTTTTAAATCAAGACATAAATGTCAGGTAATTTGCAATATTGAATCTGGCAACCCTATATAATGGGTAATGTAGTTGCAATAACATCAGGCATCAAATTTTATTATTAAGTTAATTAAGAAACTTTATTCCCTTCGTAATAATCATTGTAAAAAATAACAACATCAACTACGAATATTATGAGACGGTCAGATAACGCCAATTCTTAGGAAAAAGTAAAAAAGTGTCCCACAGCTGCATCCTAGGTTGTATTGGACCATAGTTCGCTGAATTTGGAAGTGAAAAATAGGGCCATAGAGACCATGACGAGAATAAATGGAGATAAGGATCATCAAACTCTATACGGTGGCAAATGCTTCAGCGCAAGACTAGGCAATAGGAGTGAGTTTAGAGGTTTGTAGACAGCATTATCCAGAAGGAACCATTCGATGATACACCCTTGGGTCTAAGTCGGAGAGGGGTACAAACAAGGTAGTATTTGAGCCTAGGATGAAATATTCGGAAGCTATGGGCAAGCTCTTTAGCATATTCCAGTCGGTACTTTGTGAAATACAGAGATGTGCTCAATTTAATCTGTAAAGGAATCCTGATAGTTATTCTATCTCCATATAAACTGATCGAGCTAGGCAGGGACAATAGTGTCAGGTTATGCTGGATCTGGAGTCATGCCTATCAGATACAAGGTAGAGAGTTGTCGTGAATTTGAGATTGGGGAAGATATAAGGAAACCGTATATAGATGGAAGGCTGTACAATTGATCGAGAGGTCGCAGTACTTTTGTACCTCAATGATAATAATAATAAAAGAAAAAAAAATACGAATTATTGATTAGCTAATTAAGAAACTAACACGATATCGCATAATTGAGTTAAATCAGTTATCACTCCAGTCACTTTTCCCTTATTCTCTTATCCAGGAAATTCATCCTCTAATACCCTTAATTGGTGGTGGTCCTTATTTAGCATCGTAATTTTTTCCCAGTAGGTAGCGTTTTTCTCCTGATCGTCCGTCAGATGTTTGTCGTCATCGCCAGAGATAAGCTGGAAGGACAAGTTGGCTTCTTGAGTTGAAATTGCCTGGAGGGAGGTTGAAGTCTCTTTAGTATACACTCGAATTTACAATTAATATTTTTTTCCCATGTTCTCTGATAAAATTCGAACCTGGGCTGTTTGATTTGTGTCCTTTAGCGCTGGGCTACACAATTTTGTCAATAAATAGCGAATTATCTTTCCTCCCGGATCCAAAGAATTTAATTTTTATGGCTTTTTTGTAAGACCAAAGAAAGGCTTGGGTCCA
Organism: Wohlfahrtia magnifica; assembly: GCA_023159175.1. NCBI lineage: Eukaryota > Metazoa > Arthropoda > Insecta > Diptera > Sarcophagidae > Wohlfahrtia > Wohlfahrtia magnifica. The sequence continues at coordinate 89,871 of JAKWBJ010000156.1, forward strand.
CTGAGAGCATTTTCATTACTCTCATAAAATCCATTTGCAGGAAGCCGGATTAAAGTAACGGTGTTAAAGTTCCCTAACGTGTTGAGAAAGTCGTATAATATATTTTCGATGATCGCAGTGGATTGAAGAGCTTTTACAGCCGCCTGAGTACACGAAAGTGTATAGGTGTGGCTTTCACTTACACTTCTACGGAAATATTTACATACGCACACATATTCCGATGGCATAGATTTCCACCTAGAAACTTGTTGAGTACACAAAGGGAAAAAAGGCGTTTTAAAATTGTTAACGGCCAGAACCAAATTGAGAATCGTAAAAAATATTTTTTTAACTTTCGGTATCAAATCAAGCTTAATGCATAATTCAAATAATAACAAGTGTTACAAAGATGCCATAAGTTAAGAACAATTTGTTATTACATTAAGAGCGATTCGTTAACAAATCATAAACTATATAGTATCAAATTAAGAACGAAATTGACATAAGGACCGGTAAATAAGAGCAATCGGTATCAAAGTAAGACGCTTAATACCAACTACGCTTAATACCAACCGTTAACGCAGTAAGCACAAACAGACTTAACTTAATTTCGATATCAAATGGTATTAATTTCCATATTTTTCTACCACTTTTTTTCCCTGAGTGTAGACACCCATTGAAATCGCGTTTCTAAATATCGACACATTCATTTTTGCATTTTTTCTACCATTTTTAAAGAGCCCGACTTGAAGTAGATAGAGTCTTCACGGCGAGCCTCGTATATGTGTAGTTGTTTGCACGTGTGTCTTACAATCAAATTGGAATATTTTCGCTGTTTCTCTCAACGTTTTTTTGTTCCAGTTGATACTTTTCCATTTCCTGTTGGCATATTCAAATGTATCTCTACATAAGTGTGTGTATGTGTATTAATGTATGTAACGTAACCCTTTATCAAAGAAACATCTGTTCGGTAAAATTCCTTTTTTTCGGCGCTTTGATTGCGTCTAAAAATTTTACTGATTGAATATCGGTTATACGGATAGCAGTGTTTTTGTTGGTCCAAACGAGTTTTTCTTTGGTTATTTTCAGAATCTTTTCCAAAAAAATAATTACAATTAGTATTCTCTTCAACAGCCAAAGTGTTGCCATTTTTTGCCTTTTATTTTTGTACAAGTTTACATATGTGTTTGTGTGTGTTTCCCCTAAATTTTCCAAATATTCCTCCTCTGAAAAAGTCCAAATGTTTACAAAAAAAAAAAAAAACTTTTTCTGAACGTGTTTCGTTTGTTAAATTAATTTATTTAAACTGGTTTGTTTGCCTTGCTTTTGTTTTACGTTCGTTGACATGATTTAGAACAGCAAAGATTTATGGCGGAGGCCAAAAATGCAAAACAAAAACACATTTTTTTCAAACATAATTTAAACTTAATATTGAATTTCATTAATAAATAATTCTATAAATTATTAAACAAAAATCTCAGAAACTTCGTAATATGGTTTTGAAATATAGGCAGCAGTTTATTTAGAGGTTAAGAAGCAAATCTTTTATTAATATCATCTATTATACAGTAATGTAAGTCAAAAAGAAGAATGAAACACGTCATACCAAGTGAAAAACATTCAAAGCTGCCAAAATGCAGCTATAATAACCACCACGGGCGGCATGCATATCATCATTGAGCACCACCTACAAGAGGAAACGAAGGTTCTTCCTGCCAAAGAATACGACTTCATATTGATTAAGCAGCTCTTCCATATCAACTTTAACAGTTGGAAGCTCTCCCGAGGCATGACAGGAAAGACTTTCGTATATACGATACAAGTATACCAAAATATGTGCAGGATTCCTTTGATGGCCTCTCGTATGTGGCAGTCTTAAATGATACTAGCGGAATGCATATCACCACTGAGCACCACCTACAAGAGGAATTGAAGGTTCTCCTGCTTAAGAATACAACGCCATATTGATTAAGCAGCTTCTCCAGGGATATAATCGGAAGAGCCATCTCAACTTTAACAGTTGGATGCTCTCCCGAGGCATGACAGGAAAGTCTTTCGTATATACGATACAAGTATACCAAAATATGTGGAGAATTCGTTTGATTGCCCCTCGTATGTGGCAGTCTTAAATGACATAAATAACATTGATACAACAGCCAGTAAATATGATCAATACCCACAAAACGTAAAAGCTTGGTACGAATGTAGCACACACATTACCACTTACTCTTTCCGTATTAACTCTTTCCGTAAGAAAGCCAAACTATCGTAAATACATATTGTTATGAAAGAAAACACAAGAAAACAAATGCCTAAAGAGAAAATACACCACATCAGGGACTGCATTGTGGTATTTTAGCCTATTGGTTTGTATCAAGGTTTTGAATGTGTTACCCTAGAAATGCCGTACTGATTTGTATATTTTGCGGCATTGCCGCACTTATTTGTGTATTTGACGTTATTGCCAAATCGACCATCTTTGGGTAACATAACCTTGCATGTTTAAAATTAAGGGACATAAAATAGAAAACGTGCGAGCGTTCGAGACATTTCCGGAACTTTCTAAACCGTAGGCAATTATAATAAGAAGGCTGCTTTGCCTAAGTCGATATAGTTATCGTTTGGCAGTCATAAAATAAGTCATAACTTTACTTAGCCATACTTTACTTTAACGGCGGAGACTAGAAGAACTCCCTTCATTTCTCAAACTGATCTATGGTGTTGGCAAAAATGTTAGAGTTTTCATTCGTTATGTTCAGTATGGAGGCAAGTTTGATTCGCCTTAGCTGTTTTTCAGCCCTATACGTCTCCCGTTGCTAGCTTTGTTCTGTTGATACAACCATCGATCAGCTCGTACTATTTTCTACAACTGTTTATCTACATTCGTATCGTATCCGTCCTTTATTTGTTACATATAAGAGTCCTCTTCGGCGGATAATGCTTCTACTTATATTGCCTTCTTCTTAATTATTCGCATTCGCATTCTTTATCCACTGTAAGGTGAGGTGGGTGCCTATTCCTATGGTGATATGTGCAGTCTTGACGCAGGTTTCAATGTTAAATATTTTACAAATAAAATGTGTATTATACAAACTTAAATTAATAATAATAAATCCCTAAAGTATTAAACATGAACATTTAAAATATCATTTAAAGTTACACTTTTATATAAAAAACAGAAAAAATCGCTTTTAGTTATCTCTCTGTGCGTAATGAAAAATTAAACGTAATTAATAGCATTTTCCTTAGGGCTGAATGCTTTTCTCTACATTTCATTTCACTTCATTTCTTCTTCTTTGTTTTTATATTCCAGTCTCTTTAGTAAAAGCCTTTTAACAGCAGATAAGAAAAAAGATTTTCAGCCAACTAACTCACGGTATTAGGGAAACGGAAATATGAATAAGAGACAAGGCACTAGTAAAGAAAAAAAAAAAAGAAATAAAAGAAAAAAATACATCATCAAAGAAGGCAACATAAATACGTTAAAAAAAAATGTAGAAAATGTTAGATATTTAAAGCCGGTCAAATGCGACCATATGATATACTACATTAATACGAAATTTTTTGAAAAAAATGAAGCATTTTTTTAAACTTTTTTTTCACAACGAAGTAGTCTAGCACCAGTGTTGCTCTTTAATTTGAGTATTTGGACGTAAAATGAAATATTCAGAACCAGTGGGAAAACTTGAGGTCATTCTTCAAGAGAAAGTTCATGCCATCGAAAGATGTGCTCAATTCAACTTGCCCAAGTTGAATGAGTAGAATATAGCCATACTATTTGAACGTTAGGCCACAATTCGAGCACTCAGCTCCTAAAAAATTGGCTGAAAGTCAGTGTGGCGCTATTTGAGTGAATTTAACCAACTGCATAGAGAAAATTAGGTCAGTATTTAATCTTCGGTTAATTGAACAGACAGGATAGGAAGCTTCCATGCCATTATTGGAGCCCGAACTCTTATGTGGAGCGAAAAGAGGGTAAGAGTGAATACATTTTAAACTATTGCCAAGCAATTATGATTGGAAAGGCTTGAGATTTTATCAGACTATCTATAGATAACAATATGAATGACTGAACATTAGGGAATCGATAAGCATTTAAGTCGAAAAGAAGTAGTTTTAAATACAATGTTAACATTTTGTCAGAAGGAATTTGAATAATCAGGGCACATACTTGGAATTTGTGTGGCTTTGATGCATTTTCGTAAGAAGCACTTGGATGCCTATCAAATAGTGGGAAGGTATCTAACACAACTGGAATCAACCGACATTCTGAAGTTTGCCAGAGTATTGATGTGAACGATGTTTGGTTTCAGCAAGATGGTGCAATGTACCAAAGATCTCATGTCTCAATCGATTCATTGCGTCAAACGTTTGATGGCCTTTTAATTAGCCGAAATTATTATGTCGGTTGGCCGCCAAGAAGCTACGATTTGACACCGTTGGACTATCTTCTGTGGGGCGCCGTTAAAGACAAGTGTTATACCGACAAACCTGAGACGATTGATCATTTGAGGGCCAACATTCGTGATGTCATTGCCGAGATATGAGTTCTCGGAAATTAATCCGATCGACTGGGGTACTGTGATGCCAGCCGCCACAACCATACGACTGAAATTATATTTAATTTCTATCCAGAACAATTGTTATTCACAACAAAGATATAAATTTGGAAAAATTTCAAACCGTTTTTGTCTTATTGCATTTTTAAATGTAAACTTTTAAATGGGCTACCCGAAGTATTTAAGAAAAACCCTATAGTAGTTGAAAACCTTAGAAAAGGTCTAAGGGTCGTAGAACTCAAATATGTGTTGTCTATAATAAAATGTAGAGATTTGGGCAAAACGAACGACTCATTATCAAAATAAACCATTTCTTAAATAATAATAAATTTCCGTAGTTCCTACAAGGAGCATGGGGCCTTAGTATATTTCTTGTATAATTTTCTATTTTGTGCCAACGGCTTCATATCACTCCAACTCTTTCCGATGCTATTTACTTTGGCATCAATGTGTTCCTTTGAGGGTTTCAGTCTATTGCAATTCCGTAGATATGATAATGAGAAGACTACCTAAATGTATGTCCCATCCGATGCAATTAACTCCTCTTTGTTTCATATGAAAGTGTCTGTTGATCTGTCCTTCCCAACAGCGTGTGTTTGGAAATAGTCCTCGGCCAGAATATGCAAAGGATCTTGGTAAGAAAACAGTTTTCTAATACTTGCATCTTTCGCATATCTCGTATAGCAGCGTTCCAAGTTTCGCAACCGTACAGAAAAATGGATTTTATATTCACAGTAAAGATTACAATTTTCGTACGCAGAGATAAGAAGGTAAAGCTTCAGATGGATCTGAGACGACCAAAGGTCTGACGAGATTTCTGTAATCGATTACACCGCTAAAAAGAACAATAAAATTGTCTGTTTCCTGGGATTTTTTGTTTGTTTCTGTACCAAATTAATGTGTATTAGTTAAATATGGCAACAGTTTTCCTATAACAGCTTTTGTTTTTGAGTTATAGCTAACGATCATTTACTATTTTTGCTCAGATTTGCGTTTTTTGTTGATGGCTAAAATATATTTTCTTGATGTTTTAGATATGGCTCCGTTAAGGAAATACTGTTTGTTGTGAATATATATTTGAAAAATATTGAAACCCAAATCGGACTTTGTGAAAACTTCCTTTCATCAATTATTTAAAATAAAATTGCGTAATCAGGACAAGCCGAATATTTTTGATGACCCACATATTAGGCAGCACGTGAAAAATCCTCTTTTTTTTAAATCGATAACCGAAACCCAATCCAAAGTTTGTAATTTATTTCTTTTGGTCATGAGTAATTTCGTAGGCAAAAAGAAGTCTTGCAACCATCTCAAGTTTGTTAAGTACATGCTATCGAACTTGCATAATCTACGGTGCAACATAAGCATAAAACTCCACTTCTTGTCGTAGAATTCGGTCGTAGAATTCAAAAATCTTTTGACTTTAATAACATTTATAGAATTGGGAAAACGGACGAATCATCATTAAAAAAAAAAACTATTTTTTAAAATAATAATTTTCCGTCGTTCCTACAAGAAGCATGGGGCCTTAGTACATTTCTTGTACAGTGTTCAATTTTCTTCCTGATGCTATTTCTTTTCGCTGAAAATGTTGTACTTTTATTACGTCGTCGATGTCGATAGTTACTAACAATCATATTTGTATCCAGTTTTTAAAATCTCTGTTCGCTGAAACCATCAATTTGGTTTTATCTTCTTTCACTGATTTACTGATTCTTTTCCAATATTTACATCTCGCAATGTCCGATCAATGATATCGATACGATCAGCATATGCAAGTGGTATATTGTTACGAAAATAAAAATATCTAAAGGAAAGATACACCACATCAGTGCCTCTAAAACTGTATTGTGAGATTTTAGTCTATTAGTATGTGTCAAGGCTGCCAATGTGTCACCCTGGTAATGACGTACTTATTTGTATATTTGGCAGCATTGCCAATTCGCCCATCTTTGGGTAACACGAGCTTACATTTTTAAATTGATGGACAAATAACAGCTTTTTTTAAGTGTATAAGGGACGATGCTTTTCCTGCGTCAGTCAGTTATAGTTTGGCAGTCATCGTGTAAAGTTGTAATTTAAAATAAAATCATGTTAAGGTGTTCGTAAAAGTGATGAGTAATTGTGTATTAAGTAGAAGTTAAATAAGTTGCTGTATTAAGACAAAAAGTGACAATAAAATGAGCACTGTAAAACAACAACAACAAAAAACTCAAACGGTTTAATAAGGTTAAAATGTAATAACATTGTTAATAACATTGTTAGTAACATTGTTAATAATATTGTTAATAATATTGTTACGTTTTAACCTACAAAAAGTCATCGAACTGGCAGACTCCTGCGGATAGTAGCACTCTTAATTAGTACAGGTAATTTTAGCTTTGACACAAGCCAATAAATTTTTATGGCTAAAAGCTCATATTAAGTCTCTGATGTGGTGAATTTTGCCTTTAGCATTTTTATTTTCGTAACAATATGTTCCCTGGTGTAGATGGTACCCGTTCTATTAAGTGCTTCATCGCGCAAGATCTTCGTAAAGACTTTTTTCTATCTTAACTAATAACCTTCTTCCAGTTGACGTCGTTTTGCCAAGTCTTGCGAGCTTTACAGGTATATCAAACTCAGACATGGCATTTAATAACTTCGCACGAATCAGAAGCAGCCTTATAATTGATAAATAGATGATATGTATCGATTTGTTTTTCTTGAGTGTTTTCCAGGATTTAGCATAGTGTGGTAGGCTTACGAGGTCGACAATCACATTGGTATGGCCTAATTAGGTTATATACCTTAGGTTTTAATCTTTCACACAGAATGCTCGAAAGTGTGCATGATGGCTAGGAGACCTATACCCTACAGTTGACGCATACGTTTTTGTTTTCCTATTTTATAAAGAGCATAGCCAAGTTAGGCTGCAATCATCAGGTAGGCGTTCCTCCAACTAGATAGTGCTAATCAGCCTATCGACTCATCGCCTCCCTTCGCAAATAGTTCAGTCGTCAATCCGTCAGAACCAGCAGCTTTGTTATTTTAAAGTCGTCATATTGCTGTTCTGATCTCATACTGGTTGGGTGGTGCACATTCAACACCGTCATATTTAATTGGATCGGAGGAATCTTCATCACTGCTGCCATTAGGCACTAACAGTCTAGCAAAAATGATCTTTACAGACCTTCTGCACGCTCTCAGGTTTAGGCACCAGATTTTCTTTTCCATCCTTGCAGGAGGACATGCCTATACAAAAACTCTCAGCAGTTAAACCTTTCGTCAAATTTCCAAACTTCACTTCGACTCCTGAGAATCTAGAACTTCTCTCTCTTTCTCTCGTCTTTCCACTTCTTTCTTCTTACGTTGCAAAAGATGTTACTCCTCATCTCTTTTCCTCCACCTCGTGTTACTACGGACTGCAGAATTGCCATGTACGCAGCGTTTACTAGTGAGCATTAACTTTCCACTTTATAACCTCCGACAGTGCTTTGTGACGTCTCATTTTAAATTGTTATCAAAAATCTTATATAACGAACTGGATAACTTAAATGATACCTTGTGCATAATTTGTTCTCCGTCACTTCTCTAGGGATCATATTCGATTTCCACAAAGCATTCATTACTTTGTTTTATTTTTAGTAAACAAGTAGACTTTACAAAATAAGTAGATAAATAGTCTATTGTAGCTCGCCTCCAAATGATTGTATGTAGTGCTGCAGATCCTTGTTAGATATTGGTGGTGATGATTCTTACTAAGCATTGCAATTTTTTTCCGGTAGGTGGCGTTTTCTCTTGAACTTTTATCTGATGTTTTTCATCATCGCCAGAGATAAGCTGACTTTCTTTTAGATGAATCTGTGAGGAGGAAGGTTGGTCTCTTTATTTAACAATCGAAGCTGAAATTATATCTTTTGATCATGTCCTCTGCTGGGTATTCGAACCTGATGCACAAATACTGTCTAATAACTAAATTTTTATGAGATGTTTTACTCATGTGGCGCACTTTTTTTCACAGGAATTTGTATGTATTGGGAATACAAGTTAATAGTGTCGGCTTTTGTGCTTGAAAATGCATTTATTATAATAACAAAGCTAATTGTTCTAAGTATTTTCCATACTTAGTTACTACTATTTTTCATATTTCTGGTAGCATATGTATTCCACGCCAAAATAACTCCTCTGGCTTTGGGGGTAAATAATGAATCAAGTCAATTTCTTATACTCTATTTTGAAGTGAAGCGTAAGGGCATCGATCGAAACAAATGGTAGTCAGAAGGCAAGGTCTGGTCTATAGGGCGAGTGAGCCAAATCTTCCCAATAGTTTTTGAATAGTCTTACAACATATGGCCGAGCGTTGTCATGATGGAAGATTATGGCCTCGTGTCTGGTCGAATATTTTAGTCGTTTTTCGTTAATTGTTCTCTTCATACGAATCAATTATGTTCATAATGCAAAACACCCTTCGGATCCCACCAAATACCTAGGTGTCATGGATATTCGGCTACGGAGTTGATTGGGCTGTTTGACCCTATGATTTTTAGCGCTTAAGGTTATCGTAATGTACCCATTTTTTAAAATGACTTCCTTTTTGTAGCGTTCAAACATCATTTCCAATATGTAAAATCGTCTTTCAACGTTTCTCGGCTTCAATGCATATGTGACCCAATTTCCTTACCTTTGAGTGAATCCCAATGCTTTTAAACGTAGGAAAATGTCTTACTGTGTCACTTCCAATGATAATGCAAGTTCTTTTTGCGTTTGTCAACAATCTACGTCGAATAATGCTTCCGATTCCTCATCTTCATACTTTTTCGGCTGACCAGGCCTCTTCTTGTCTTCTGTGTCGAAATCACCACTTCTAAATCACGCAAACCATCTTGTAAAAGTTCTTTAAATTGGTACATGTTGAACGTAAGGTTCTACCAACAATCGATAACTTTCAGCAGCCACTTTCTTTAAATGAAAGTAGGTTATCAGACTTCCCCGCAAAACATCTCCTTTGGGCACAAAGTTCGATATTATTAAGCGATTGAAAAAATGTGTGTTTACCTTTTGGCGTCTATCGAATACTGAATTATAAAGACAGATGTTTACCCTCCAAAATACCATTTTTGTTATTACTGTTACAAGCCATCTGTGATAGTTATGCCATATGTTGTCCAAATGGACATTATTAACTTGTATACCTAACAAAAAGACAATATACAAAAATATGATATAACGGTACATATTTTTGTAAAAATTTTTGTTTCCAAGGAAGAGATAAAAAAAACATGGAAGAGCACATATGGAGGGTATGCTATTTGGGTGGCAAGGAGTGCATAGTGCAAATTACGAAGACAAATTATGTCGGTTTTGTGCAATAGCAACTTTGATAGTCCAAAATATCGTTATACGTAACTCGAGACCTTGGAGGTGTTTTGAAAATTCCAAAACAGATTCTTGTTCCACTCGATAGCGCCTATCGAAAAGGTTGTAATATATGCCAAGATTTTCAACTTTGTTCTTTTTTGTATTATTATTTAAACGTATTATTACTTAAACGTTTAAAAGGCTCCATCACAACCACTTTCTTCGGTGTAGGGTATTCAAAAAAAAAAAAAAAAAAAAAAAAAACGACAACAAAAAAAACAAATAATGCAATTACATTAAAATTTATCATTTCTAGAACAGAGAAACACTAAAAAAACAGCAGAAAAAGATACAAAGAAAATAATTTATTTTAAATGAAAGGCAACAAAAAAAAAAAAAAAAAAAAATAAAAAATTAAGAAAAAAAATTGTTACCATTTTTACCACCCCTCCCACATATACTGAGTACGACGCTGTTGGTGTCTGTGAGTAATTATTTCTTTGTCAAATGAATGAATTTTCTTTTTCTTATAAGCTTATGTCGATGTATGTGTGTGTTTGTGTGAAGAGAAAAAAGAGTTTTTATTTAAACATGTTTTTAACGGTAAATTTAAAAACCTCTTAAGCATAATTAGAAAATTACAAAAGAAACAAAAACAAAAAAAATATAATAATAAAGGGTATTAATTACTCATAGAAATTAATTCGCAAAATAACCACTTCCTTCCTTCCGTTTTAGCTTAGCTATGCTTTTTTAAAATCCAGGCAAAATAATTTCAAAAGAAAATGTTAAAGTTCCAAAGGCCAATTTAAAATAATCAATTTTATGAAAATTTTAGGTAAAAGGGTAGAAAGAAAAGGAAACGGTTTATAATTAGCAGTGTTCAACTTTGAGTGCTATGACCTTTAAATTTGTAAAGTGACTGGCTGCAGTAATGCTACTTAGTGCTGGAAACAAAGCAAATTAGTTTTATAAATAATTTGTCGGCTTAGAAGAATTATAAAATGTTTTTGTTTCAGTTTGTTAAATATTTCGAATGCAAACCCCATTTGCACCACAAGCCAACTTTGGTACAAACCAAAAGTGGTTAAATTATGTTTTTAGTGCATACATATGTGTCAATATGAAGTTGAATTGTAACCAATCCTTTAAAAAATATGGTATTACAGACAGCCAATCCGCTATCCTAAATATCAAGGACAAGTTCTTTAGCAATGCTGGCGCGCTGTTGTAAAGGTGGGGTGAGTTTATACAGTTTGTCCCTGGACAAAAGTGGAGAAACCCAAGAAGAAAAATTTATCTGAAATAAAAAGTTCGATTTTAAAGTAACAGAATGGCAGAGCAGAAGTTACCGTTGTGATTCTACCGGAAATTTTCAGAACTGTTCCGGCCCTATACCTGGCCCTAAATTAATGAAGCATGGACTTTTTGTAGATGCACTACTGTCTTACCGACCGCCAACCATCGAAAATTGCTAGAAGCTCCATCTTTAGAGCAGCACGCAGGAATGTAAAGGGTGGACGAACCATTAAGTCGAGTTAAGTTTCTTTCCAAACTTAATTTAACATTTCTTTGTTTCAGTGTTTGACAAATTCAACCATGGAGAGGCACACAATTGAGCAGCCGGACGTCCAAATCAAAATGTATTTCGTGTACATCGTGATTGTTTGGGTCAGCATAATTGACCAAATATGTCTACAATCGGGACAATTGTGCGCAAATTTCAGCAAACAGGGTGCACAGGGAAATGTGTGTGTGCTCGACAAGCTCGTTCTGTGGTTTATGAGTTGGCGACGTCATCGGGCCGTACATTTCGATATGAGGTCGGCCAAGCAGTTACTGTGAATGGTGTTAGCCATGGCTAGAAGAGTGCCGCTATGTTATGGTAGGTAAGACAGCCTGTACCAACCAGAAGGTCGTCGGTTCAATACCAGGTCAGACTGTCTTAAAAAAGAAAAAAAAATCAACAGCGGTATCACTCATAACATTAGCTAGTAAGTGGTTATGAGTAGGTTATGAGTATTACTACTACTGAAAACTTCTCTAAATACATTTGCCGTTCGGAGCCAGCGTTAAAGTGTAGGTCCCTTTCAATGAGCATAGAAATAGAATTGGGTGCAGCTCATTGACCGAGAAATCCCCATGTTTCTTCATGGATTGTTATGGGAATTAATAATATTCGAGAGAGGTTAACGGACTTCTTGCAGAATGCCCTTACTAGAGTACGCTTCACTTCAGAACAGGCTATCAATAATTGGCTTAATTCATTCATTACCTCAAAACCGGCGTGCATTCCATATGCTACCAGAAGAATGCATCAATTCGTTTTGCTACTATAATAAATGCATTTTTCAAGCAAAAAAATCGACATTATTAACTTGTATACCCAATACTAAACCCATTACTTTCTGATAATGTGATTACAAGATCAGCACGTAAGCAAGCAGACAAAACTGACCCAATCTTTCATATGTTCAGCTGTAATCGAGATGAAAATGTTAAAGTAGACGAACAGTTATTTCCATTTCTAAGCCGGACCAGTTTTACTAAATAGTTTATTTACTTTTGTGTAACATAGCCATTAGCTATGCTTTAAATGAATTTATTTACCGGTGTTCAGCGACAAGTAAATGTAGAAAAAAATATTGCTTTGGCTCTGGTTGAATATGAAATAAACATGACACCCAATTTGTTAACGTCACTCCCTCTGGTCAGTCGCCTTCAAGTTAGAGGAATAAGTCTCGACGTTACTCTCCAGCAAAACAAGACATATATTCCAAAAGAGCTACGGCTAAGCTTAACCGATGATATGTGCAGATACACCCATATGATTTCAAAAAAAACGGAATTCTTTTGTCTGTCGTGGCTAAGAAGGTGTAGAGTGTGTGCTTTCTATCAACAATGCATTATAATCTAGGGGAGCCAATTTTTAATAACAGAAAGGTGAAGATAAATGTTTTCTAGTATAAAACAAAAGGAGGAGTAGATGTTATGGACCAGATGGTGATCAAATACAGTACCAAACGCAAAACAAATAGGTGGATATAGGTATTGACGTGGCCACATAGGACGCGTTGGGCGCATTTTGTTTGTACTCCAAAGTCCAAAGATTATACGGAGTAGATACTTCTCATGAACGGGAGTACTAATCTGGCCATGTATCTATCTAGTCTTATCTCAACAGCAAAAACAAAAATCGAAGTTCTTGTCTAAGATTTTGGATAGCACTTGGCGTGAAGTTGACAACCATAAAAATAAACGAAACAATTAATCATAATGGAGTATCGCGACATGCTAACTTTCAGCAGCTTCAGATTTGTTTTTCAGCCAAAATTCCTTCAGAACCTTAGGCTATTAACGTAGAATCTCCATCGTTGTCTATCTGCTGCTAAGTCTTGAAGTTGTTTAAAAGTTTTGTTCGTCTCACTGAAGATAGTGCGTTGCCGTGTTATTTTGTCTTTTTTTTCTATTGCACTGCGGATTCTATTCCAATGTGTGTAACATATTTCATCGCCCAGTTGTATTTTCTTTGAATGATTTCAGCATATATGTTTACTGGGTTTGTCATTTGCCATAACGCTTTATTGTTTATTCGTCGAGGCCACCAAATTCTTAAGTTATTAAGTAAAGATCTGTTGGTAAAAAAGTGCAGTTTTTTTAACGGTACTAATAACTAACCACGTCTGAAAGCCATACAGTATTACTGATTTTACGCGGAGATTGTATATACGTATCTTCGTTGTAGGTGACAGAGAACTGGACTTCCAAGTATTTTTAAATACGACTCTTGCTTTGTGAATCCACTGAGATACATATTCAGTTGTTCTAACTTCATTTGAAATTATGTAGCCAAGGTGAAACGTTTACCAGGTGCAACAGATACTTCCAAGTAGGATAAAGTCAGTCAGTTGGGAATAAAGGTCTGTTACTATCTTTTTTGAATTAATTATTCGATACGCATAGCAAAATAAGGTATTTACCTACTCGGGTACCCTTATCTGGAGGGTAAGTATTATAAGATTTTAGGTGGCTATACAGCCAACCCGAATAATTCAATGGAATGACAAAACACTGAAAAATAAATGTTTCGCTGCAGAAACTTTTATTTTATTAAAAAAATTAAATTAAATTGAAAGCAAGTTCGGGTATTGGAGTACCGGTGTCAGGAGGATTAGGGTTGAATATAGGGTCCGCCATCTAACGTTTTATTTTTCAACTAGTGCTTATTTCGTGAATGGTAACACTTAGCTCATGTCTGATTTGACAAATAATTAGTTTTATCCTTCCGCTGAACGAATATGGTTGTGTACACGCTTCGCTAAGTTAGCCTGCGATCGACTTACAGAAGATGCTAATTTTGCCAAAAAAAAAAATCATCTTTTCAGATCATTTTGGAGTGGCGATCGTAATTGGGCCACGTTAAACGAATTTTTGTTCACAAAAATTGAAGAGCAGGATATTAGCAACATTTGGTTTCAACAGGACGGCGCTACGTGCCACACTCGATGTTTTGCGCCCTGTTTTTGAAAATCACATTATCAGACGCAGAGCTGAGGTCGTTTGGCCACCTCGGAGCTGCGATTTGACACCATTGGACTATTATTTGTGGGGTGCCGTCAAAGATAAGTGGTACGCCAACAACCCAGAGAAAATTGACGCTTTAAAGGACAATATTCGTGAAGTCATTGGTAAAATACATTTGTACACAATCGATAATATGCTTAAAAATTAGACCGATCGTGTAGGCTACTGCATTGCTAGCCGAGACAGCCATTTGAATGAAATTATTTTCCATTATTAACCGGAAGGATTTTACTTTCAAATAAAAAAAGAAATTTGAGAAAATATTCAGTAGTTTTTTTTATAGAATTTTCAAAAAAAAAAAAAAATTTTTGGCAGACCCTTTACGAAATCTACTGGCCTTGTTAAGCTGTTTATGTGAAAATAAAAAAACAAACCCTCATATTCATAAAAATTATGTTCGATTTATAAAAAATTTATAAAACGTAATTTATATGAAAATATTTTTATGAATATGGGGGTAAAAAATAAACCATGAATATCTTTGTTTTCACAATTTTTACGCTTCAAGATTTTTGTTTTTATAAATGCAATGGCATTGTTCTGAAAGCGAATGCTTTTAGCTTTTAAGATTTTATGACATTTAAGTGTGTTATGAGTTGTTTTATATTTCAAAAATTATTATATTATTTTTAACACTTTTGGCAGAATTCTTCAGCTTTAAGTTAAAATATTTGTGGAAAACATTGAAAGTGTTTAGGAATTGGATTGTAATTTTGTACTAAATAACTGAATGTTTTTTAACATCCCTTAGTTGATCGGTTCTTTTTTAAGTTAAATTTTTTTTGAATGCGTGTTAGTTTTTTTCTATCACTCCTCTAGGGAGCATTTTGGCTTTCCACAAGGCTTCTATTAACACGTTTAAGTTTCTGTAATCAAGTTTATTTTCAAGCTGTAGCTCGCCTCCTTATGATTGTGTGTGGTGATGGTGAAGATCTTTGCTAATTGGTGTTGATCCTCACTTAGTATTGAAATTTTTTTTTCCAGTAGGTGGCGTTTTTCCAGATCATCTGTCAAATATTTATCTCCATCGCCAGAGGTAAGCTGGATGGGCAGGGAGTTCTTTAGATGCTATTGTTTGGATAGAGGTTGAAGCTTTTTTGATTAAAGACTAGAAACCGGAATTACAGTTTTTGTCATATCCTCTGCGGGGATTCGAACCTAAGTGTTGTAAGCCTGCGCTCTAATTTTTGTTACTTAATTCAATAAAATTGATAAATTTGCCCTTTGGTTTCACTCGCATATTCTAGTTTTTAGCAAGTAAGTATATTAGAACAAATTTCGGCTTTTTGAGACCCTTAACGGGACATGCTAAAACAAAAAAACAATGCGTTAATATTCCACATAGTGATTTAATTTGATGTGTAAGAATAATATTTTCCGGCACCTTGGAACTACTTGGTATAAAAACAAGTGTTACTTGCTGACTTACATCAATATTATGTGAGAAGACCCTTTACAGCTTAGTATTTCAAAACACTTAATACTGAAGCAATATACTTTCCAAGCCGTCCAAAATATTTTCACCCGTCAAAACACATCTGTGGACAAATATATGTATGTATGCATAGCTTTAAACTTGACACTTTCTGCTGGTATAATGTGTTTTATGGCTGCATGAAAACTATCGATATTGATAACTATGGTTTGATGGCTGAAAAGGTCAAACTCTGTTGACATTTCTGTTCAATAAAGCTTGGCAAGTCATTATGAATCGTTTAATTCCAGAACAACGCTTCGAAATTGTGTATATTTACTTTGAATAAAATTAGTCTGTTCACGAAGTGCATAGAGTCCATAGGATACAGAATTGTGTTAGGTGATGAAGCTCATTTCTTGTTAAATGGCTACGTTAATAAACAAAATCGCTGTATTTGGAGCGAAAACAACCCTTAAGTCATTCAGATATGATCATTACATCCATTAAAATTTACTCTTTGGTAAGGTTTAAGCACAGGCGGCAACATTGGTTCTTACATCTTTCAAAATTAGCAAGGATCTATCATTGCGGTGAATGGCATGCTGACTGAATTTTTGTTTCCAAACATTAATCTGTAGGCTTCTGCTTTTTAGTCAATTGAATCTTGTAAACGTGCAAATTAAAATCTCTATTCAAAATTCGCATGAGCGATGTTTGTGAGATGTTTAATTGTTAGGCACGACGACGAATCAAGGTCGACGGCTCTTCTCACTATCGCAAACAACAGCTATGTTTTTCGCTGAAAGAACTGGGCGAGCATGTACAGGTATTTACACATTTCCTACAGACCTGGTTTGCTGAAATTTGCAAACCATTCTCCCGATTAAGGACATATTTGGTAGATTATGCGGACCAAAAATATTACGAAGTGCATGAAATGCATTTTGATTTGAACGCCCATTTGCGTAAAAGGCTTTAAAAATCTTAGTGCGCTGGTCAACTGTGTGCCTCTATATCGCTGAATTTGTCAAACACTGAAACAAAGAAATATCAAATTAAGTTGGGCAAAAAACTTGACAATTAACATCGTTCATTATGGTTGGACCACCCTTTATTATCATTTAAAGTTTTTAAGCTTTAAATCAAACACCTTTAAATTGGAATTAGAATTTTTCTAGTTTTCCAATTTTTCTTCCTTAACAAGAACGTTTTATTCTTTTATTTTCATAGTTCCAGGATCCAATTATATAGCTGATCATTAGCTGTTTCTCTAATAGCTGTCTAACTCTAAACATAAATAAAAATTGTTTGTTAATTTACAGAATATGAAAAAGAATTGATGCCCTAGTGGCTATATCTTACTCCTACTTCGATGGTCAAAGCCTTGTGAGACATTCAACGTTTCCATATATATGTAAGATAGATATTTTTACAAAAATCAAGTTGGACACCCCTGCGTTTATTACAACGCTAAATTAAATAAACAAAAGCTGCAAGAACAGCTATAAGTGCTGTTTGCAAATAACCAAATCGACAACAACAAACATTAGTAGAGATAAAGTAAATAAAAATTAAGCGACAATGACAAAAACTAGAAAAGAAAACAATTAACAGACAATAACAAACAACAACAAAGACTAACAGCCTGTTTCCAGATGACGAGCGCAAGAAAACGTTCTTCTAACAAGATGAGTGACTTGTCTGTTTATATGTAAAATACAAACAAAGCGCTCAATTTTTGTTAGCGTTTGAAATGTAAATAGATAAGTTACTCAACTTGTTAGACGAAGGTTTTCTTATGCTCGTCATCTGGAAGCAGGGTGTAAAAGCTGAAAGAAGTAGATGTTTACATTCGCATGGCTACGTAAGAACTAAAACGAAAATAAAAGAAAGAAATGGAATCTACCTGAAATATCGAGAGGTTCGAGAGCTTTCGATGTGTTATTTACTCAGCCATATAGAAAGCACATCGATGCGAACAACAATCAGTTTATGTGTCCTAAACTCAGCGAGTACATTTTATATGTAGTAAACTCAGCGTGAAGAGAGTTAATTTATTTGAAATTTATAAGCTCGTGAAGTGAATTGTGGAACAAAAAACCAGTTTTGTTGGAGCTAACTCAGTAAAAAGAGTTAAGTGTGGATAACCACTGGTTGAAAAGGTTGTGATAGAACCTAAATTTTAACTACGATCGAGTTGAAAGATATGTAGGTCGCAAATTCTGTCGAGTAATTGTTGTTATTTACAAAGTTGCAAGCAGATGGAGTAATTAAGAATATAAAATTGTTATTGCTTTTAAAAAGGTTACAAGCAGTGGTGCCCGAAACTGTGTAGAATAAAGAATTTTAAAGAAAAACTAAACACAAAACATATTTTATTTTAACTACAATCTACGAACGCATAAAAACACGTTTTAAAAAGGTTAAAACGTAACAATACCATATGTATGCATACAAAATTAAATAAGACACTTAGAAAAATGTGAAATTACGAGCAATAAAAATATAAATAAATATTATACATATATATTACAATTTAAGCGGTTTTTTCTCGGTCAATCCTCTGGCGAGCATATTGGCTTTTGATAAAGCATTCATGTCTTTGTCTCAGTTTCTTTAATCGATTTTATCTTTCACGCTAAGTAGATGATTTATCCACTGTAGCTTCCTCCATATGGTTTTGTGTAGTGGTGAAGAACCTTGCTAATTGGTGGTGATGTTTACTTTAGATTTGTAATTTTTTTTTTTTAGGAGGTGGCATGTTCTCCTGATTATTCGTCTGATGTTTATAATCATCGCCAGAGTTGTCTGGAGGGAAGTTGAAGCCTCTTTATTAAAAATACAAAACCACAATTAAATTTTTCTTCGTCATGTCCTCTGCAGGGGCTCAAACCTGGGTATGGTTATGCTTGTGCACTAGCCACTATACCACGCCACCCCCAATTTAATTGGTTAAACGTGTGAAAATAACCAATTTATTCGATCTTTCAAAAATTTAAATATTGGAAAATCTGTATTTAGCAAAACCAAAAAAAGGTTAAAACCGTAATAAGTCCAAAGAAAAATAGGTAAAAAGTATTTTCAAGTAAAGCTTTGCTATTCTTACTTTATTTCAGTGGTTACAGAGAATATCTTCAAATAAATTGTATATAAAAATACACAAAATTTCATCAATAGTTAGAGGCAGAGTGTTATAAGAACTAAAAAAAATCTTTGTCTTCTTTTTTCCAACATTTTAAAATTGTACTTAACTCTTCTGTTACCTGTTATGAACACTCATTTATCATTTTGCATTGTATGTGTGTCAAAAGAAAAATTTTAGTATCAACGAATTTTTACAAACATTTTTCTTGATTTTTATTTTTATGTTTTTTATTTGTCGTCTATCTTCTTCTGTATTCGAAGATAATCTTTATATTTCATCCCTTTAGTAATTTTTCTTTTGCTTCGATTGCATAAAGTGTATCTCCTAACGTTTCTCTTAATTTCTCTGTTTTATTACAGATGATGTACGCAACGAATAAATGGATTTTCTGCTATTGTTGGCTCATTTCTTTGCAACTCACAATCACAATTGTAATCGCCTGTGAAGTCTCAGAATATCCATGCAAAGCAAGTACCAGTATTTGTATACCGCTGGATAAGTATTGTGATGGCAAAGCTGATTGTGAGGATGGTAGTGATGAGCCAAGACATTGTACGGGTAAGTTGTTTTATGTTAAGAAAAATTGTAAAAAATCAATTATGTATATACGTACCTGGACAGAAAAATAGGTGCGATCTTTTTTCTCTTAAATGTACAAAAAAATGTATCAAAGTGCTTCTAAAATCTCGACACTATATACTTTAAATATGGCAACACTGTTTTAAATTCAAGAAGGGAAATACCGCTACAAACAGATTTTTTTTACAATTTAGTTCCTTTCCTTTTCTGCATTCTCTAAAGTTCTTAAATTTAGATTTTTTGAGAAAATATAAAAAGGAAAGTAAGTTATAAATAAATTTAGAATAAATTCGGAAAATAATATTAAAAACTATTAGATGGGCCGCGGATAACATTGCAGTGTATAAAAACAAATATTTGTGTGGGAGCTTCGAAAGCAAGGAACAAATTAGAAATTCATTAACACATCGTTAAGGCGATCTCAGAACTTAGTAATGCTCTAAAGCCAGAAAAAGATATTGAAAAACGCGGAACAATAAAAAATGAAACATCCAAAAGCACTGATAATCGTATAATTACTTGAGCAAACCGAGATCCTTTCATGGCATTGGAAGCGATTGCAAATGAAATTGGGGACATTGTGTCGTCTAGAACGATCCGGCGCAGATTGATAGACGCAAATTGATTTTGTTCCAAGCACTTACTTGTACTTGCATTAAAATCAGTCAAGTCGTTTTCAAGTTATGATGAAATATATTAACATAACTACCATATTTGGAGCGAAAAATTTGCCACTCCCATAAAACAAATTTGAGTCCGATGGAAAAAAACTAAAAACGGACTTGAACTCAGCGCAACAAAATTACTATATTCCATATAGTTTTAGTTAAAGTTTAGACAATTTTTTTAGTTTTGAATATAGTTTGTACGTACCTTGACTTTCAAAAATTGGTTTCATCAGTGACACAAATAATAAATGAAACAAAAATTGTTCATTTAAAATTTAGGAAAAAAACCTAAAAAGTTTTCATTTAAAATAACCATCAACATTTTTTGAAACTTTTGCTTGTGATATTTTCTTTTTTCATTCACGTCTAAACAATAAAATTTCTTAAAATTATCTTTGACAAATTGAAGTCTAAAAAATATTTTTTTTTATGATGCCTGTTATTTTGTTTTTTTTTTTAATTTTTTATTTTTTTAACATTTTGTGTTCATTTCTACATATATTTGTTTGCTTTTGTGTCTATTTGTGTCTTCTCTCTATCAGTTGTATGTGCTTATGCCGACAGTTGTTGTTTTAAAACATGACAGTTAGCAGCCGTGAAAATATGACAGCACAATATTTGATGTTATTGTTTAACTTGAAAGTCATGTCTTCTTCAAGTCCTTTCAATATTTTTGTCATTTGAGAAGGATATTTTAAGGTGTTCTTTTCTTTTCTATGCTGCTCGATGTTGACTTTTATTATTTGATTCGCTTAATTTCTGTCCTTCATTTTGTTTTATCCGGTAAATGGTTGTTGCCTAAGTCGAGTGATGAATTTAATTTTCCAGTTTTATAACTTTGTTATATTTCAGTGTCTTTCTTGAAAGTAATTGGTGATGGTTTGGGGTGGTTGGTTTATGTTTGTGTAACCTTATTTCGTTAGAATGGCATATTTCGTTGCTTTTTCTAATATGCTTTCTTTATTTCTTTCTTTCTAATATTTATTTGCATAAATAATTTTCGTTTATTATTATAATTTTTTATTTTTGAAATTTGACTTTTTATTTATTTAAGTAATTTATGTAAATTTAAAATATTTCATGAAATAAACGCAAAAGCATATTAAAAAAGTTTAGACAGCACCAGTGTGCTTATTTAAAACAGATTTTCACGTTAATTTTTAATTTTAAAAACATTTTCTTTAAGAATAAAAATTTATAAAAACCATAAAATTTTTACTATTTGTTAGGCTATATAACATATATCTTTTACAGAACCTGGGTTTCCTAGTTTTGTAAATAAGAATTTAAAAGCAGTGAGTTTGCCTGCAGATAGATTTGTCTTCAGCTTCCTTGACAGTTGTTTTGTGTAAGGTACGAAGTGGTTGATCGATGTCTCATTCATGGTTGGTACCTATAGGGTATTGTGCATTCAAGTCATTTACGAGCGTCACCACAACGTCTATCGGTGTCCATGAATACCGCAGGTTTCTCATGGAAATCTCGTATCATTCGAATGTTAGGTGTCGTTGAGTCAAGACACACTTGAGCACACATAGCGGCCCTTTGTGTTCCGGCCGACAAGTCCTGATTAACCAGTCTTGACGATCATCCAGTGATCCCACATAGGAGCATATTCTCGGAAATCACGTCAAAACAGCCCTACATCTATAATCGATAGCTCCGATAGACTATCGAGAAAGCTGAGCCAAATGTAATTAATCGACGTCAAGCTAGAGAGGGCCACACTCTTCTCTTTCTCAGTAGATTTATAATCTCGACAGACATCATTCGCCGGTAAATGCAGTTTTTGCGCATGTCTACCATTAATACAAAGCCCCGTGAGGACAGACACTATAGAGGTGATGCTTTCACGATGCAATTTAAAAAGCTGATTGGTACGCCTTCTATCAAAAATAGGCCATATGAGTTTAGCAGTGAAGCAAGAATCAACCTCTGCCTAGGATATATCAGCATCCAATAAATATTTCTGCTTAATAAACAGCCTAAGGGAGGACAGCGCTACACCAAACCTTGTAAGTAGGTGACTGTTCGGAAGGAGTGCGCCCGCTCAGCCACACAATTACCCGGAATATCCCTGTGACTAAGGAGCCAAATAAGATGGATACAAAGCAGTCGCGAGAGCAACCCTGTGAAATCTCTACAGTCCCTAACTAGCCTGGAGTTGAAAGTTGCACCCGAAAGGGATCTAATGGTCGCTTGGCTAGCAGAGAGAATGCATGTATCACCTTTGTGAGTACAGCCTCTCCGTATCAACACCGCAGCATGGTAAATAGCCATCACTTCGACATGAAACACGCTGCAGTAGTCAGGAAGTCGAAGAGTCACCCATAGATTCAGCTTTTCGGAAAAAATTCCGCTGCCTACCCTGTCCTCACTTTTAAAGCCTTCAGCCCCCGTATTGTCGGGAATAAACAAACCAGAAGCCCAGTCATTTTTGCTAGGGATTACAGAATGAAATCCCCCATCTAGCACCGGTCCGGATGGGACATAATCAATATCGTCCAAAACTCGCGGTACCTCGCACAAATCTAAGAGTGTACCGAGGGGATAATACGCCACTGTGACAGGACGTTAAGTCACAATGCCGCAAGTTTTGCCTGTTGTCTGACAAGTATCCCCGAAGAAAGCCATAAAGCGTTTTCGTAGAGGTAGAACGTAACCTCCATGTAACCTGAATTGCCGTAGACCTCTTGACTTGCTCTCTTACAGCAGTAGGTCGCACAAGATGCTTTACAAGCTCTCTCTCAGCCAAGTTAGTCATCCAACTTAGCTTGTGGTCAAGAATAAGGCGAAGGTAAAATTGAAATAGAAATTGAAATAATTGAAAACAGTACCACAACTTCAAAATGGTTAAGCTCGTATCTAACTAATAGAACGCAACAAGTGAAATACGGAAAAACATAGCGATTATTTCTAGTGTTTCTCAATGAAGTCATCTTACTGTTCACTTTATTTATAAATGACTTACCCTCGGCTATTACGCATTCCAAAGTACTAATGTATGCTGATGATGTCAAAATTGTTATGACGTGAATCCTAATGATCATATTCTACTGCAAACGGATATTGACGAACTTTTTATTGTTGTCAAATAAATTTAATGAAATTGGTTATAAAAAAGTGTAAACATATGTCTTTCTTCAGAAATAACAACTGACCCTTGCTTGTTAAAGTTGACAATATTATTGATCTTGTTATTACGTTGGATTATTGTTATTACATTGATTTCATTACACTTACAGTTAATAAGGCTAATGGTGTTGGATAAAACGCTGGTCCAAAGAAATTTCCGATCCCTATATCACTAAACAACTTTATACTTCATTAGTACGGCCTATACTTGAATATGGATCAATTATATGGGACCTTTACTTCTCCATTCATTCATTTCATATAAACAGAATTGAATCCGTTCAGAAGAAGTTTTTATTATTCTGCTTAGGCGGCCTTCGATGGAACTCGTTTGTGATACCGTCGTTCACTAACAGGTTTGATCTCTTTAAGTTACCTACTTTGGAAAGGCGTCA
This sequence comes from Wohlfahrtia magnifica, assembly GCA_023159175.1. Classification (NCBI taxonomy): domain Eukaryota; kingdom Metazoa; phylum Arthropoda; class Insecta; order Diptera; family Sarcophagidae; genus Wohlfahrtia; species Wohlfahrtia magnifica. The sequence continues at coordinate 113,672 of JAKWBJ010000156.1, forward strand.
CTTTTTTTTTGGCAGTAATTCGCTGCGATGCCAATTCGGAGTTCCTGCTATAAACCAGTGGTGTGCAAAAGTAAAGTAGTGAGAACACGGAAATTACTCTTTTAGAGAGAGTAAAATTGATCTTTTATAAGAATTAAAAAAAAAATCAATATACCTCCGCTGCACATGTGCACCTGTCGCTGTTTCAGTGGCAAAAGAACAATGGGATCGGATTATTGCGTAAGTGCGTACGGATACTTGTTATTGTATTCGTTTTATTTATGTCTTTTGCCCAAAAAAAGAACAAACTTTATTAGGCCTAAATGCGAGCATCACGCACTGTGATAAGTGTTAGGGCTAATTACATTGTCGCATTAAAAAAATTTATGAGTAATCCTCACCTCAGTTTTGTTGTTACGTTTCAACCTTTTTAAAACGTTTGAGTTCATTTATATTACGTTAAAATGAAATAAAACTCAAATTTTTTATTTCAGTTGTTTTACAATCTGTCTCTTTCTTTATTAATTCTACTGTATACACCAAATACACTTTTAAAAACACTTTTTATTTGCGCCTTAAACAGACTTTACTTCTTGACAGCCAATTGAAAACTAACTAACTCACCAGCCGAAATTCGCCGCTTTTTTAGCATAACATCTTAGTTTAGAATGTTCTAGTATGGACATCAATCTTCGATATTTCGCCGCTAATTTAAATGCTCTAAAAGAGCACAAAAAGTAACCGATCCATGCATTTGTCAGCACTCTTAATTAGTGCAGATAATTTTGGAAGTTTTTAAACCTTGACACAAGCGAATATATTTTTTTAGCTAAAAGCTCATAATAAGCTCTGACGTGGTGAATTTTGTCTTTAGCATTTCCATTTTCGTAACAATATTAAGCAAATGTGGTGAAATTTTTACTTTACAAATTGTAATTAAAATAACAAAATTGAAATACTAAAAACTGAAAAATCTGCACGATTAACCGAAAAACTGCATTCTTAAACAAAAAACTTGAAAACTGCGCAGTGCTTCAAAAAACTGCAAAATAAAGATATATCTGCACATTTGTCAACACTGGTGAGAACTAAAAGCAAAAGAAAAAGCGAAAGAAACTTTTTTATTATATGTCTGTGCCTTAAAAGAATTTGCGTACATATACCATCAGCGTTGCCGCTTTGGTCCGATTGGACAAAACTTTCCTTCTTTTAAAAACAGTTTGGTGGTTTTTACATTTTTGGTAGTTTTTCATTCTGTAGCAATTTTTCTAGCCATAGTAAATTTTCCATCTTAAAAACACAGTACATAACATAATTATAAAAAAGTTGCTTTGAATTGAATTAACAACTTTCAATAATGTTACCACTGTTACTGAACGACGTGTGCAGCTGCTTACCACTGTTCTCGACGAGTTATAGCAAAGAATAGAGCTTATGTTATGGCAGTGACTGTAGAAAATCGAATCAGATTACCGCGATTGGAGAGTAAAAAATATTTAAAAGACTAATTACAATTTCTTTCAGTAAGAGCACTTCTATTTTATTTGTTTTAAATACATTTCTAGCAGTCTTTCTTACTCTCTATTCTGAATGTTGTATTCAGCAACATATTTTGTATGCATTCATGATATAAAGTGTTAAATTCGAAACAAAAATACAATATTTTATTATCATTTAGTGGTTTCTGAATGATGTGATAGTGTTTTTTAATACAGCTAAGGTGTGCTTCAAAATAATAAGGTCACCTTAATGATTTGCTCAATTCATCCAAACTATAAAATGTTATGTATGTCACCTTATGAAAAAAAATTCTACGTTCAAATAAGTGAATAATAAGCCGGTTTTGCTCTCAGAGAGGTACCGTTATATTATGTTTATTTAAATTGATGTAAATCAGTGCAAAATTCAATGCTTCAAAATGATAAGGTCAGTGATTAATAAGCAATCTAATCAGAAGGTATCACAATTGTTATTTTTTTTTTCGTAATAATTAATAATTTAAACATTCGAGCGGATTTCACGCCAACTATTGCAGATTTTCACTTTTAATTCATGTTATAGTAACTATTTTTAGAATAAAGAATTGATTGTTACTTCGAATTTAACAGCATCAGCTTGATTTTTGTCGAATATCTCTACCAAATCTTCAGAACATAGGGATTATTATTGCCCTATAAATATTCAGTGGAATATATATAACAATTTAAAAATCTATACAGCCACCAGTGAGGAAAAAGAAATCATCGGTCGCCAGTAATGATCCTTTTCGTCAAATCTGTGAAAATATTAATAAATGTTGCAATACTTCGGATCTATGAAACCAACGATTATATTATTACGTTTTTACCTTTTTAGAAACGTTTATTTAGAGTTCGTAGTTTGTAGTTAAAATAAAATAAATTTTGTGTTTGGTTTAAATTAAAATTCCTTTATTCGACACAGTCATGTGCACCACTGTTTGTAATCCTTTTACAGGCAATAACAATTTTTATTCTGAATTACTCTGTTTGCTTACAACTTTGTAAACAACAACAATTGCTCGACAGATCTTTCTTCTTAAAGATCTTCCAACCGATCGTAGTTATAACTTAGGTTCGATCACAACCTTTTCAATCAGAGGTTATCCACACTTAACTGTCTTTACTGAGTTAGCTCCGACTAAACTGGTTTTTTACTTCACGATTCACTTCACGAGTTTACTCCTTATAAACTCTCTTCACACCAATAACACTTTCGCTGAGTTAACTTTACTTAAACTGCTTCTTGTTCGCATCGATGTGCTTTTTATATGGCTGAGTAAACAATACATCGAAAACTCTCGAACCTCTCGATATTTCAGGTAGATTCCATTTCTTTCTTTTAATTTATTTTTAGTTATGTTGTAGCCACGCGTATGCAAACAGCTACCTCTTTCAGCTCTTAGTATTTGTTGTTGCTTGTTTATTGTCTGTTACTTGTTTTCTTTGCTGCTTAACTATTGTTTTTGCCGTGTTATTTTTATTTACTTTACATCCACTAATGTTTGTTGTTGTAGACTTGGTTATTTGTAAGCAGCACGTATAGTTGTTCCTGCAGCTTTTGTTTATTTATTTTACCGAGCAATAAACGCTGTGGTGCCCAACATTATTTTCGTAACAATATAAAGAGAACAATTTTAATACATTTGAATTCTTAATTATTATTTTAACCATGTATTACCAGTATTACCTTAGTCTGTAAGGTTTCAATGACCATAGACGTAAATAGATAAATAAATTATTACGAGTATTATTATTATTCGTTATTCTCAATTCAATATTGGGTACAATTCAACTTAGATTCTATCTCAAAAACTATCTGCCACAGGTGTTTCGGCAAATCGAGTTCTCTCAGGCTAGTGTGCAAAGTTCTTGGTATTAGTCCTGTACTTGAAATTATAATTGGGACTGTTTTCACTTTATGATGCTTTGTTTGAAGGTTCTCACCTTATCCATCAGCAAAACGTCTGGCCTATTTGCTGCTACACTCTGATCGGTCAGAATCGTTCGATCCCAGTAAGGTCGGTATCCAGTGTTCTCCAGTACAGATTGAGGCTGATATTTGTAGTACGGTACTTCTTCCAATGGAATTAAAGAGTATTTAAGCGCTAGTTGCTGGTTTAATATTTTAACGACCGAGTTGTGGCGGTCGATGTACTCTGTCCCGGCTAGACATGTACACGCAGACGTTATATGATGTATTGTTTCTCTTGAGCTGCATCCGTACCGACAGAAATCATTCTCCACATTAGCATCTCTAACAATTATTTTCAGGTAGTTCCTCGTTGGGATTACTTGATCTTAAATTGCTAGCATAAATCCCTCGGTCCCAGGAAACAATCATCTTGCAATATTATTATTATTATTTTGTAATTTTTATTTTATATATATTTTGTTTTCTTGTGGTCGAATTTTCCATAAATGTGTCATTTATGTATTTTAAAAAACATTACACGTTTCAGTTGGGTTCCAAAAAAGCTTCTACTTTTTATGTCCATTTTTACTGCTGTGTATACCTTATATAAGTATTTATGTATATATTTTTAATTTATTATATAAGTTTTAACAAACTATCCATTAAAATATTTATGCTTACTTAAGCTCTTATTAATATTTGATTATATTTTTTTCTTTTTTTATTTCTTGTAACATTTGCTATTCAAATTTTCTTCCTTTTCCATCGTTTGTTCATATGACTCGGACAATGTTAAACTCATATACCACTTGAATCTTATATTTATTGACTTTTTTATGTATTTGTCTTTATCCATTTTTGTTTTCTTCTTCTTACATTTACAGTCTGTAACCGCACCTATTATGGTGACATTGGTCGTACGTACTCTATTAAAGTACCAACACCCCAATGGAATAAACTGCCATTTTTATGTCACTTAACATTCACAGCATCTGGTCATGATCAAGGTGACATTGTACAGGTAAGTGAAAAAAGAAAAAAGATAAATAAAAAATGTATGATAAATGAAATGACATAAATAATAAGAATAACAACAAGAAAGAAACTCTAAACTCCTTTAAAAAAGGAGTAATAGACCCTTTTTGCTCTTGTTTAGGGACGTATCATGGATCCATATGTTTCATGTATAAAAGAATAAAATTGTTCTGTTTGTTGGATTTTTGTGTGAAATAACCATCGTGATAAGATCTTAACCCGAACAAAAAAGAGTAATAATACAAAACAACCATCCTTCTATTATAAGAGATTCTAACACCGCTTCTGTCACGGCATGGCTACAGTGTTTGTGACATCTTGAGTATAATAAAAGCCAAAAAATCATACATTTTATTAAAAAAAAAAGAAAAAAAGTAATAATAAATAAAAAAATAAAAATAAAAAAATTAAAAAATATGGGAAGGATAGCCTTATATGAAAATGAAGAAACAAAAAATTTTTCAAACTATTAATGCTTTGTATTCCGTTACGGCTCTATCATTCTAGTTTCTAAGGGTACAAAAAATACACAAACGTTATGTTATAAAGAGCTTTGAAAAGACATCTCTAAGGACTACGCAATGAAATAGAAATACAATGGATGTGAGCTCAAAAAGTTGATTTTTGATGTGAGTTTTTGTAACGAATCGTCATAGAAGATGGGAGGTAGTGCTTGTACACATATATGAAACAAAAAAAGGAGTGGTTGACTTCACAAGATACATCAAAGCCGGACATCAAGTTTGACCTCCATCTAAAGAAGACCATTATCTGCATTTTGTGGGTCTCGGAGTGCATGACGATTAAGGATTTCTCGAAATCAACGCCACGGTTAACAATAATAATTCACTCCAATAATTCAGTTATTCCGCGTAGAACAGGCCAAACCGTACACCTTCATGTCAACGTCAAGTTGGAATGGAAGGCCTTTCGATGTCGTATTACCCTGACCTTGCACCCAGTGATAAAAATCTTTTCAGTAAACCCATATAATTGTCTTACCCTCAAAAATGAAAATAACTTAAACATCAAATATGGGGTGTTTTTTACAGTTACACAAGCTAAAATCATAATAAAACGAAGAAATACTACCTTGATCAAAAAGTTTCCGAAATAACACCCGTGTGGCGGTTCCATTTTTCAGATTTGGGTTTTTTTTTTAAAGTTGGTGTATCTGCTGCTAAGTTTTAGAGCCATAGTTTGACATTTGCAAGAGCTACGTAGACAAGATGTCTTACCGATTTCTTACAATTTAGACCGTGTCGAGGCCTCAAAAGACATGGTTTGCGAGGCTGAATCCGATCCCACATTCATAAAAAGGATCACTAACACAGACGAGATGAAGGTTTATGAGTATGACATGCAATCCAATAACACACACGCAAGTGAATGGCGTAACCACATGAGCCGAGAACATTTTCAGTCAAAAAAGAAGGCAATGCTCACAGTTTCCATGGTCTGGCTTTCTGACGAAAATTTATAATGCACTACACCGTTGTGATAAATGAGCACCGTGAGCATTGCCTTCTTTTTTGACTGAAAACGACGTTGTTCTTTTTTTTTAAATTTAATTTCGGCTCATTTGGTGAACGCCATTCACTTGCCTGATGTCTGGATTACATGTCGCACTCATAAACTCATCTCCAGTAATCATCGTTTGATGAATGTGGGATCGGATTCATCTTCGCAAATCATTTATTTTGCTACCTCGACATGGTCTCTTTTTTGCATAAAATTGAGTTCTTTGGCACCAACTTTGCTGCTACACTACGGAAATCCAAACCAAAATGTCTTGAACGGATCCATAGGCAATGTTTAAGTCCTCCAATATCTCTCTGATGGTTAATTTGCAGTTATTGACCAACATTTCTCTTTTTTATCAATGTTTTCGTCTGCCACTGCATTCATCATCTTCGATTGACTCACAACCACTTTTGAACAGCTCATGACACTGAGAGAATCATTGCGGAAACACTTTTCTAACATTTCCAACGTTCGCGGACCATTAAATTCGTTTTTTACGCAAAATTTAATACAAGTTCGGTGTTGCAAGTTCGAATCCATTTCTCGCCAACATACATAGAGATAGACGTACTCTTGGCTATGTAGCTTTTGAAAATATCAAGCTATGACGCTCAGATTAAGAGATAATATCAACAACAGATGTACCAGAGATCCTGCTGATATTCACATCAGCCAGATTCGACAAGGCATTCGGAAACGAACTGCCAGGGAAAGCAGTCCTACTGTCCGAAAGACCTGGGCACTGGCACAGGAAGTGCTTGACAGTTTCGTCCTCTTCCTCATTCTGACAACCCCTACAGTAGTCATTGAACGGCAGACCCAATCTTCTAGCGTGCACACCAGCCACACAGTTCCTAGTAAACACAACCACAAGAGTTCGTAGCCCAAGTCGCGGCATTCCCATAATATACTCCGAGCGAGCCAAATCATACAGGGGCCAGATTTGCCTTGATATAGAGCAAGTAGCATCATCATCCCACCGTAGCTGTGCCCTGCCCAATATGTACCGCAGGACAATAAGTCTGCAAGAAGAGAATGACATCCCAACTAAGTGGTTAATATCCTCATTTCTGAAGAGAGAGCCCCACCCTAGCAAGTCCGTCTGCCACACGTTTCCCACGGGTGTCCGAGTGAACTCCTACCAAGATAATCTCCAGATCTAAATGTCTCGCAATCTCGTGCAGAGATTCCTTGCATTCACACACCAGTCGCGACATCGAGTAGACACCGGAAAGATCCCTGATCGCTGACTGACTGTCCGTACAGATTCGGATATAACTATCATATACCTCGCAGTACATCGCCCAGTCCGCTGCCCTCTTTATCGCCGGGACTTTCGCTGCAGTGTACCGGCAGGTTAAGGGATTCCCTCACCAGGTATATAGGAAGCCCTTCCCAGGATTTTAATCCATTCGTGTGTACCTCAACAGAACCTGGTAAAATTATCGGCTCTGGTGAAATGCACATGGAGAACACTCTATCCAGGAAAGGTTTGGGTATGCAGTAATCTATTCCATCAGGGATCGAATCCAAATACCTAAAGATGGCCGCACTCCCGTAGATTCTCTCCGACCATACCCCCGCCATCTTCAACCTTATGGCAGACATGCTTGCCATCTGCCTAGCCATCAGGTCCACTGGAAGTCAGTTCAGTAGTATAAACAAGGCCTTCGAATGAGTGGACCTGAGGGCACTCCGCAGAACCCTGTCAAAGATCCTACAGTATGTGTATTTCTCCAGAGATCTATCAGTACTCCACCGACTGAAGGCCCAGAGATGTTTGAAGGCATTGCGACATTGTGTCAAGAAATTTTCCGGATACAGCCACAGCAACATCATCCGCATATGCTACAGTCTGTAATCGATTATGATCAAGTCTCACGAGCAAAGTGCTAACGGTCAAATTCCATAGGAGAAAGGAAAGAACTGCCCCTGTGGAATACTCCTCAACACGAAGCTTATTTCAAGAACTTTTTGATTAAGGTCACCCTAGTGTAGAAAAATTGAGCCCACCATATGACTGGGTAGTTCAACAGGACAATGATTCTGAAAATACCTCCAAAATTGTAAGGGATTTGACAATTTACCATTCCCGAATAACACTTGACCATTCTCCAAAGTCCCCTGACCTGAACCCAGCTGAGCAATTGCGGAAATATCTTAGTAAAAGAATTAGGGAAAGGAAAATTGTTTGTAAAGATGATCTAAAGTAGCACTACATTTGGCGCTCACTGTATATCTTGACAACTTGTTTAATCACTTCATGTTTCTTACTGATAGCGCAGTACACATGTTATGCGATGCAACAGACTTTTCTTTTCTTTAGCAAAGTAAAATTTTGTTATGGTTATCCTTCCCTTTGATGGCCGAATATCTGACTGAATAATTTTAAATCTTGACTAGTTGCGAAAAACGGAGGAACTTGTGTTGTTTATAAATGAGATGTTTTAGAGAATTTTTTATGCTTTCGCCTGGCGTTTTTACAACATTAAACACGAACACAATGAAAAGTTGACGAAAAATTTTTGTTTTTTTTTCATATTTTTCTATGGCTTCATATGATATTCTGACTTTCGTCGACTCTCCAAAACCAGCTAGGAATTAAAAAAACAACCTTATTTTGCACATACAGTAACGCTCGGCAGGTAAAAGTTACTAAAGTAGAAAAACAATATGTGTGAAAAATAACTATCAAGTTAAGCTATAATAACTCTATGGGAAAATCATACTTCGTACTTTATAATACAATTGCAGTAGTGTTTTGTTATTTAGGACGACAGTTTAAATGTACACGTCAGTGTCATGGCTATCCAAAATAATGACAACAAAAAAGAAAACGATTTGATCATTATCAACAGTGATAAGCAGGCAGACAAGCAGTCAGTCTGTCAAGCGAACAACCAACAATCAAGAATGAAAACCAAATAAATTGTGGCTTTCATATCAAAAACAATATGCAAAACTTAAATAAGCCCTTAAATTAAAAAGGGATGTGAACACACAAAAATCATTTATATGAATAAAGGTTGTGGTAGGGTTAGGGGTGGGGTGGAGAACTGAGTAAAATACAATCAAAATGAGTAATTGTTTTCAGAGTTAATGTTTTAAATTGCTAACCTTTGTGTTTTGAAAAATTTTTGTCACATACTTTCAGTAACTTTCTTCTTTTCCTGCCTGTATCCCTTATATATACACTTTGTTCCAAAACGTTTTTATTGTTGTTTCCTATTATATTCATATGTATGTTTGCTTGTGTGTTTATTTATGACATTATTTTAAAGGTTGTTTAATCTTTATTTGCATATTTTATAAATTATTTTCTGTTTTCTAGTTTTTTTTTTCTTACCATTTAGTTTTCACTCTTTGCCTGCCTAAGAACTTTGCAAGTGGCTTGGTTGTGTTGTGAAAAGTTTATCTTTTCCTATTTTGCCCTTTTGTTCTACTGACTCTATTGTTCTCTCAGCTAAAATTTAAGGGCAATTTAATGGAAAAGTTAATTTTTAACTCACACAAATTATTGGTGTTAATAGAAGCCATATAATTTTCTAACAAAGGAATAAAGTTGAGCAGTGACTAAAATTTAACGAAAAAATTAACGAAACTTTTTAAATTTCATGCTCTTTAATTAAAACCACACATTCAACACCGAAAATCTTAAAAGCGAAAAGAGTACTTACGTTTAAAGGCCTTTAAGGTTTATAAATGAAAATTCTTGGGTTAACCTTCATAAGACCTTTAAATTTATCGATTATTATTATTATTATTACGAGAATCCAGGTATGACATTGATTGCCGAAAGTAAGAACGAAGAGCTTAATAATAAATACGTCATCAAAACTATAAAGCATGGTGATGGTCTGCGATTGCAAGGCGACAGTGCTAGTTGGCAATCTTGTGTTTATTGAATCAACGACAAAAGAGGAAGACTACCTCAGTATTTTGAAACAAAAAGTTCCCGGATTTTATTCACAAAAATAAAGATACAAGTTTATACATCTAAATCTTCAAAGAAATCCCTATCGACTGTAACACATTTATGTTAGTGCTTAATCCAATCCTCGAAACATTTTATTTATTCGGCTTTGGCAAGTCCATCAGTGCTTTCCGCGATTTTTACATTATTTCCTCTTGGCTGCTTAAATGCGTTCCCCGTTATGATTTTTTAACTCTACTGAATCAGGTGAATTTGGTGGCTGTTGGATGCTATTTTTTAGAATTTTCATCAAAATTTTTTTTTAAAATAATGGCACTGTGCAACGGTGTGTTATCATATTGCAAAATCTACAAGTTTCTGTGCACAATTCTGAATTGCTTCACGCAAACGTCTCATAATGACCAAATGATACCCTTTGTTTACCGTCTGGCCTTCTGGCAAAAATTTATGATGCACTACACCAGTGTAATAAATAAACACCGTGACTGAAAAAGACGTTGTTGGTTTTTTTTATTTCGGCTCATTTTATGAACGCCATTCACTTGCCTGATGTCTGGATCGCATGTCGCACTCATAAACTCGGCTCCAGTAATCATCTTTTGATGTGTGTGGGATCGGATTCAGCCTCGCAAATCATTTCTTTTGCTACTTCAACACGGTTTCTTTTTTACATAAAATTGAGTTCTTTCGGCACCAACTTTTCTGCTTCACTACGAAAACCCAAATTATTAACCAAAATGTCCTGAACGGATCCGTAGGCAATGCTAAAGTCCTCCGATATCTCTCTGATGGTTAATTTGCAGTTATTGACCAACATTTCTCTTTTTTTATCAATGTTTTTGTCGGTTTACGATGTAAATCGTCTGCCACTGCATTAATCATCTTCGATTGACTCACGACCCCTTTTGAAAAGCTCATGACTCTGAGAGAATCGTTGCGGAAAAACTTTTCCAAGATTTCCCACGTTCGCGGACCATTAAATCCGTTTTTTACGCAAATTACGAGAATTCAGGTATGACACTGATTGCCAATATCTGTGGGGGTAATTCAGTCATATACTTACATATAACGTTTATACTAAATTAACCTCTTTTCTAATAATTTGTACCCCAAATTGTAAAAAAATGTGCATTTTTTTCCCTCGTTATTCATCTTTGGAGCATATGAACTCCATAAATCATCTTCATCTAAAATGGTTTACCGCTGTTGACTTTGCTTCCTTCCATGTTTGATTGTTCTTTCTTAGTTTATGGATAATTGTGCGTCTCCAACTGTTTTTGGGCCTTGAGGAGTGACATTCTGGTCACGCTACTCGTATGAGTCAAATTTTCTGAGCTTAGTCCGTCTGGATATATGTGAGCTTCTTCTTACTGACTGCAGAAATGCCGCTCTCGCTTTATTGAGCCTGTTATCTACGTCTGTTTCTGCGTCGCCGTTTGTAGTCACTATACTTTCTAGATAGTAGAAGCTATCTACAAACTCAACTGGTTGACCTTGTGGCATGATCTTTTCCGTGCAGGTATAGCCTTGGTTTTCTTGATATTTATCTTAAGTCCAACATGGCGAGCCAATATTTCTAGGTCCTCAAGTTTCGACTGCTTACTGGAAATCTTATAAATACAAGAGTAAACAAATGTCATTTGCGTAGTCCCAATCTTCGAGTTGGCGTGAAAGACTCCATGTCATCCCTCTTGTTTTTGAACAGACATTGCTAAGTACTATCTCAATCAAATAGTTTCCAAAATAAACCCCGTGTAATGGTACCATCGTTTCGATTTGAGGTCTTTTATAAATTGTAAAAAATCGCCAAAACACATGGCTACGTAGCTTTCCTAAATGTCAAGCTATGACGCTAAGATTTAGCGGGAATATCAACAACAGATGTAGCAACCTAACAAAAAAGAAAAAACAAAAAAAACACACAAAAGATCGTAACTATGGGGCGCCACGCGGGGGTTATTCCGGAAACTTTTTGATAAAGTTGGTATGACATCCAGCACGATGGTAAATAGTAGAGGTGTTAGAGGACATACTTGTTTGAATGGTTGGCTGATGTTCCCATTGTGAAGAACTGAAAGTTTTACATCCTCATACATCGCTCTGATTATTCGAATTATATTTTGGTTACTTCTTTTGCTCTTAGTGCTTTCCATATTACCGTTTGTCTGATGGTATAAAACGCTTTCTTGGAATCGACGAACGGTAAACACAGAGGGTACGCCATTCTGTACTTTTCAATGATTATTCGTAAAGTGTTGGCCTGATCTACGCATTTTCTATTCGGTCTGAAGCCTGCTTGTTCGTCTCGCAATAAGTTGATTATTTTGCCCTTAAGCCTCCCCTGTGTTATGATTGCAAGTAAGTTAAGTAAGCAAAGTAATTCCTCTCCAATTATTAATTGAATGATGCCCTCCTTTCACGTAGGAAGCAGCCTCCCTTCCTCCCATTACTGATGTGATGTGAGGCCGTAGAAGTTCAGCTATGTTTTGGATGTCAACCCATAGAATTTTTGCGGTCTCATTATTATTCAATTTACCAAGCGCCTCGCCAGGGAGAACTGACCGTTTTCCTCATCGCTGTTTTCAACCGTTTCGCTGTACTCAGTAGTGTTTACTTATTTCATTGAAATGAGCGTAGCACCGCCCAGATGCAGTTTTTGATATATATGTGGCCTATATCTAGTTCCTTCCAAGCATACAGAGACAATTACTGCGCTTCACTTGCTTGTGGGCTATAGTGGAAATTCCCTCGAGCGCAAGGAATACGCTCTTGTGGCCTTCCTGGCCCTTAACAATGTGACACAAGATGCGATTAGGTCGGCTCTGGTGGCACTGAATGTTCTTTAGTCTGTGATCAGGTTCATAGGGAGACTTCTTACCAACAGGGAAGGGACTACTCTAGTGCTAAATAAAAAAAGAAAAAGAATACTGTTTACTGACTCTTGCGAATATGGTATCTCTATAGTGGCTTTTTTGCTGCAATACAAGTAAATATTAACTAAAAAAAGGTGCATGTTATGATCGGCATGCTTAAGTTGGGCTGGACAATTTTTATTATTTTATAATCTTTCAAATGCTTTTTCTTATAAAATAATAATTTCTTTATTATTTTTATTCAGATTTATATAAAAAATGGGCAGGAAATATAATTCTCTTTAATACACATACATACATATCACATACATACATATTGAATAAAATTATTGAAATTATTTCAAAGATATATTTTAGGATATTAATTTCTAATGTTACCTAAGCCTTTAGATTTATCCTAAAAAATAAAAAAGGGAAAAATAATAATTTGGTTCAATTTTAATGCTCAAAAATCTCTGCAATCTTCATAAATATTTAAAGAAATTAACATAATCTCTACTGTAGGTTGATTGTATTCTTTTGTTAACTATTCTTAATATGGTATGCATGTATTATAATGGATTTGTAATGATATTGTTAAACATAAACCCTCAACAAATCCCCTTGACCAACCTCAAATTTATACAGAGATACTTAGTCCTCCCTTTCTAATAAGTAATTGTATATATTCAGCCCTGTCAGTAAAATAGATTTTTACTTGACTTTTTCATTTCTATTTTTTCTATGTTTCCTGATGTGTCTGCTATTTGTCTCTCTTTCTTTTTCTGATTTTATTATTCAATAATTTAGTTTTCTATGTTTTAGTATTTTAAATATTACTTTTCTCTTCATCTTTTGTTGTTTCTTTTTTGTTCTTTTGCAGATAATATTTGATAGTTTTACTGTGGGTCGTTTTGATGAGGGTATGGTTGATACGGATGTTGATGGGTATGAGACAAGTTTAAGTCCCACCGGTGAATTGCCTGGTTGTCCTGAAGGCTTTATGCAGGTAAGTTTTATCTCTCTTCCCTTACTTTTCATTTCTCTTTAAAACAAAAATTGTGGTTAAATATTGTGGTTTATGTATAAGAAGATAATGCCAAAAACGGAAGGATAATAGTAATGACGATGATGATGATGAGTTGAGCTGTATTTAAATGTAAATTTTCGTTAAAAAAAAAAAAACAAAAGAAAGGAATTTATTTTGTATTTATTTTTATATTTTTTATTTAATTATAAATACCAATATAGAGATGACATAAGTATTTAATGCAAATAATTTTTTTTCTAATGTTGGGTATTAAGTCAACAGTACGAAGGACATGGGCTTCATTATATTACAGAAATTTTTATAATTTATTCGGTAATAATAACCTTTTGAGGCCCTTAAAAAAACAACAAATAAAAAAAAAAAACATAAAGCCATTGTGACTTTGTATTAAAGCCTCTTATATATGAAATATTTGTTAAGTATTAAGTCATAAATTCGATAGTATAGGCGAGTGAGAGTAATGTTTAATTTCCACTCATTTAGTCATTTTAACTGAGGTGTTGGCTTTTGTGTTAGTTAGCTGGATGCAAACAGTAAAGAAGAATAGAAAAGACCGAACTGTTTCAAGATTTTTCTTATTGTAGAATTACCTTTAGAAGTCAATAACCACGTAATTGCTAAGAAAATGTTCCGTAGACTCTTTCTACTTTCGTTAATGTAACATTCAAATGGGGCAGGGAGAAAGGGTTAACTATAAACACTGCGTAAAAGTTGTTTGGGGCAACAATAAATGGCCCGACTCTTACATGGGAATAATACTTTTTTCACCACTAACAACAAGGAGATTAGGACACATTATGCCTGTGTATTGTAAAACTTTGGGTCTAAAAGCTGGAATGATAATGCTGCCTAGAACGGACCACCACAATGCGCGTGCTCTACTGGGTAAGATCTAACGCTTTGTTTGTGTTCCAATTACGGCTGCGCTTAAGATCTAGCCCTTCCTAAACATACCTGCATTGCTTATTTCGTTGACGTAGAAAGGATGTCTGGTGTCTCCAGTTTGAATGCGCATATTCGTTGGGATAAACGATTATATGATGCCCACTTTGCTGCTGGGAGGAATTTAAATGTCGTTATACCCGAAAGGAATTCAGGCTTTTACAATTTTGGTGTCAGAACATCGTAACATAACTGATGAATAAAAACAGACCGCCAGTGAAACTGGAAAAGGTGACTGTAGGCAAATATTACTCCAGGCGGGGTTTACGCCATCTTTACTTGCGTTTACAAATGTCTTAGAAGAAAAAATCTAAGGGATTGTGTATTTATGTGATGTCATATAGTCAGAAAGCATGTGAGTCAAAGTCGATTGTAGTTATGGGAAACCCTGATTATGATGGCCATCCTGAAACGAAAGAACTGACTGCTTAGCGAACAGAAGTGCTCATCAGGATTTGTGGGATACGTTAGAAGTCGGAATGACTCCTCCGCTGGAGGAGAATTTGCTCGATTATGGAATACTTCCGGTATGAGACAGACGAGGATGTTAATTTTGTTTTCTGCCGGTAGATCTAGAAGGCTATTACTGCTCAATAAGAGCTCAGTGTACTAACGGGTCTGTTAACCAGATATTCTGGTTTTAGATACCGTCAGTGTATTTTAGGGAATTTTGGGGATTATAGGTGTAGATTCTGTACGAATTATACTGTCACATCGAATTCACACTTTGTAAATGCGCACATATTTCCGCCCAGACTTTGAGGTTCTTGGGGAATGCTGTATTGACTTCAATGTTAGAATCTCTTCTCTCACCAAATCCTATATTTATTCTTACAAAAGATCCTACTGGCCGCAGCGCGTTTTGGCCTTGACCAGCAAAACATTCTTCCTTCATCATTGCAGTTTCTACAGTTTTAACACTTATCTCTTTCTTCGGCTACTTAAATGTGGACAGTTTTTTTTTATTGTTCTTATATCAGGTAGCGTTATGAGATCAATCGCTCATTCCTCTCAAAAAAGTCCCGAATTACCCTATTGCCTCATATAGCGCAAGAGTGGTACGTACCTGTGAAAAATCATCCGCCATGCTGTTATGTTCTATGTTGATAAACAAATTTAAGATTAACTGTTGAATATCTCGCCATTTATCGAGACATGATTAGCATTTTTGAAAACTCTTCAATGAGCTTTTGACGTCTTTGCTCTACTTGATATACTGATATGAAATATTTATGGCCATAATTTTATTCTACAGCACACTGCAGTCTGGAAGCTTTTTAGACATTTTAAGGTGGTTTACTAACGAGCCTAAACTAAAGAAGTTTCTTAGTCCTAAATTAAGAAATCAAAAAATGGTGAAACGTACTATTGTTGCGGTTGTATTTGAGACAAAAAATAAGCATAGACTTTGGGAAACCATATAAGAAAATAATTGGTCAGAGCTTAGACAGCGCTATCTTTTCGAAAAATGACTATACAGTTAAACTTTAAAAGGAAAAAATGTGTTGTGACCATTGCTGTAGGGCTTCTCACGTATCATTCAAATAAACTAAAGTTAAACCCGTTACTAACAACTGCTTTAACATGTTGCTTCTTGGTGTACTTGCCCAAATGGTATTGACAAATGCTGAAACTGGTACAAAATCCCTACCAGAGTACGAGTAAAGAAACACACTCAGTTGTTGTTAAAAACGTATTAGCGTATCAAAGACTGGTCTCGATGGCATTGGCCATAGAATCATTGAAGAAGAAAATTTTTGACATCTTCCTGAATCGGCCGGGCTGCTAGTGGAAGGCTGAAAGATCTTGCAGGATCACGAAGTTGACGTGGTCTGATTTTGATGTTAGGCGCCCTTGGTCGCTTATTGGTTGTGGTAGAATAGATACGAACAGACATTTAGGTGTACTTACCGGCTACTGGCCAATTGGAAAACATAGGCACAGAACGGGGTTATGTTACAATAACCACTACCGCATTTTTGTCGTGGTGAAGCAGGCGTTCCTGTGTAAATGTCTGACTCTTATGCTCAAATGCTCACCGCCTCCAGTTTTAGACAACTCAGCCGGCTGCTCAATTCAGATATTGCTATTTTGATTTCATTTCAAAAGTATTTTTATTTTAATTGCGAAGCACTATCTTGACTACGATGATCCAAACACAATTTGTCTTCAACAAATCCACTTGAGATAAATTTTTGATTTGATATGAGTGTAGTTTCAAGTCAAAAGTTGAACTTAGCTATAATGAAGTACGTGAAACATCGAGTTCATTTGTGTATGGGATAAGTGTGAAATCATATAATGATTAACACATCACAAGTGGTAACGATGGCCCACTTATTGCATAAGCCCATGCAAGAAACAGTGTCAGAAGTGCTAACCTTGCGATACCCATGGAAAGTCCGCCGCCCCTCTGAACGTAAAGCAGTTGCAGAATATACCTCAACTATTTGCACTGATATTTGTTATGAAATAGCCACAAATTTTTTTTCTCAATTGTGGAGCTAAAAAAAAAACGCAAACCAATAAATAATTTTTAAAATAAACAGAAATCCATAATACCGGTATATACAGGGTGTCTGCCGGGAAGGTATACTAATTTGTTTGTTTATTATTTGTTTGATTATATGAAAGAGAATGGATCTTATATTGATAAATGTTTTATTTAATGTCGGCAATTATGTATGGAATACAATATCAGATAAATGCCCGCCTCTGCTAGCCTTACAAATGCGGGCCCTTTTGGGCATATTTTTCATTACATTCTCGCACATTTCACGTGGTTTTTCGTTAATTTCATCACGAATATTTTGTTTGAGTTGCTCCAGCGTTTCTGGTCTGTTTGCATAAACCTGGCTTTTCAGGTTTCCCTACAAAAAGAAGTCCGAAGCAGTCAACTCAGCCGACCGTGGCGGCCAATCAACATCACCTTTCCTTGAAATATTTGTTGGGGAAAGAGGTCTCGCAGTAATTCCAGTGTAATCCTGGTTGTATGCGATGTCGCAGCGTATTCAAGCCCAGAGCATTCAGTTGCGGCGTTAAAAAGTCTTCAATCATATCACGATATCGCTCCCCATTGTCAGTTACCGTCACGCCGTTTTCAGTTTCAAAAAAGTAAGGTTCAATGATTCCTCCTGACCAAATTGCACACCAGACTGTCACTTTTAATGGATGCAAAGGTGACTAATGAATAATTTGAAGGTTTACCATTGCCCAGAACCGACTATACTGTTTATTCACATAACCATTCAAATGGAAATGTGTCACGTCATTCATAATGATTTTTTCATGAAAATCAAGGTTGTCATGAGCGGGCTGCAACATCCTATTGGCATATGTACGGCGGCGTAAATGGTCTTCTGGAAGAAGCTCTTATGTAAACCGAATCTTAAAAGGAAACAAATGCAAATCTTTGTGCAAAATTGTGACCAAAGTTGTTCTTTGAAGACAAAGCTCCTGAGCACGACGTCGACTTGAGGTTGATGGATTGTTTTGAACACTTTCTTGGACAGCAGTAATGTTTTCAGTCGATCTTGCAGTACGTTGTGATCCATGCTTGGACCTATCAGCTACAGTCCCTCTTTCTTCCAAATCATTCACTACACGATAAATAGTGCGTCTTGTTGGCACGTTATTTCTCCCAAAAATTTCACTTAACTTCTCATCGTCACAGTAATTGATGATTGATTTTGATAAAATATTTTAACGATTAAGACACGTTGGTTTACTGAATACTTTTCCATAATAAATTTGCCACGTCTCTAATTCACGGCTGCTGAACTGTCAAGACTAATGTTTCCCAAAATGTCGGCAAAATAAATTAGTATACCTACTCGGCGGACACCCTGTATTTTATAAAATAGCTAACTTTAAAAAAAAGAATTGTTGTTGGTTGCCATTGCTTTTATAAGACATTTTTTTACGCGGTTTCTGTTATAGAAGTTGTTTTTTAAGAGATTTGCTAGCATTTGATTACAAAAGGAAACAACAAAATTGTTAGAAAGACTGCAGTTATTGTTACTGTTTTAGTTACTATTGTTGTTATTTTTGTTGTTGTTACTCTACGAGTATAAAAATCGATAAAAATCCGATTTTCTATTGTTTGTCTGGTTCAATGAATTGTATCTGAACATTATAAATGAAGTGTTGGAAAATGAAAACCTTTCTCCAAACCACACACACACACAACAACGAAGATACGTTTCATTCGTATTTCTCCTGCCTTTTTGAGATTACTTTTGTGTGCAACAAATAAAATTGTTTCCGATTTCTTCTCTCTTTTTTTGTCTTTTTTTGTATTTTTGATTTGAGCACTGCTGTTGTTGTTGTTGTTTTTATTGGTAAATTTGTATTTCTTCTGGGGAAGAAGAAGCATTTCTCTCTCTCTCTCTCTCTCTCTACTTACAAACAAATTATTTGAAGCGTAAATCTGATTATACAGTGGCTAAGAAAAATGCTACATAGGACTGTTTTCTTCTTTAACCCTCACCATACAGTAACATATACACACACATGTAGACTCATGACGGTGGTACCAGACTACCCGTGTTTTTTTGCAGAGGATATTCTAATTTTAAAGGTGTAACCTCTTAAATTTTGTTTAATTTCTGTGGAAGAACTTGATGCGTTTATTTGAATTTCAGGGTATACATTTTATCAGCGATTATTTTTTAGCTCTTTGTGGAAACTACAATCCTCCATTAGTAAGTTAGGTCTCAATTGATTAAAAAAAATTACTCGTAATATGCTGTGATAATGCGTTTGCAAGGTCAGCACGTAAACAAATAGTAAACCAAGTCGGTTCTATGGCCGCTATTTGAAATATTGTTACGTCTTAAATTTTTTAAAACCTTTGAGTTCGTTTGAATTGCGTTAAAATAATATTAACACCACCTTGTTGTTGTTTACAGCTTTTTGTTTACTACACTACAACTTTTATACAGTTTATCTTAATACAACAACTTATTAACTTGTGCTTGATATTCGTTTATATAACAGTTTTATTTATGCTTAAATATGATTTCACTTTGTGGCAGCGAAACGATAACTGCTCTATGACGTATGTAAAGCAGCCTACTTGTATACCCAATTGCCTACAGTTTGGAAGGTTCCGGAAATGTCTCATATCCTCTATTTTATATTCGTTAATTTAAATGTAACACAAAGATGCTAGAATTGGTAGTACTATCAGGTAACGCAAATAAGTCCGGCATTGACAGGATGCCACATAATTAACAAATATACCACAATTTCACATTGCATTTTTGAACCGGTTTTTACGCATTTTTATTTGCGTAACAGTATGTTAATTAAGAATCCAAAAACTAACTTTTATCCAGATAAAAATGCAACAGTGTTGTTTCCATTTAAAGGCCAAGGCAGTTTTACTGAATATATTCCCTTCGTTGTGTAACACAGCTAGTAATGGTTGGTCCAGCCAAAATGCACGATGTTAATTTTAAATAAAACAAAAAGATTTCAGAGAATTATCTTAATATTTTTTTGTTATGATATAAGGATCTATGACAGTTATGTATGAAACAAAATTAAGGCCAATGGCTTATCACGTCTTCGATGGCATATCTTTATTCGTCGATACATATTTTCAATGACTCTGAGACATAATTGAGGTTCAGTTTCGCGAATTTTCTGAAATATGTTAACCTTTAGCTGTCGCACTGCTCTTGACTTCTTGACGTACACATTTCATTTTACTTTTTCTCAAAGAAAGCGGCCAATTAATACCGCCATGACTAGACAACACGGCCATTGAATTTATCGCGCAAGAGAGCCTTTGTTTCGTTGGCTGGGTGGCAAGTGTTAGAACCACATATCGTCCAGGTACATATCCTCAATTTCTGGGCACAAGAAGTCTGTTATCACCTCGCGATAGTGAACACCATTCACGGTAATTGCTTGGCCAGCCTCATTTTAGAAGAGTACTGCCTGATAAAGCCGTCAGTGGTGAAAGTATGTGGTGAAAGTATGCCTCGTCGCTGAAGATGATTGTTTTTATAAAGTCACTATTCACTTCTGTCAAACATTCGGCATATTTACGACGCTTAAAATGGTGTGTAGGCTTCAGCTCTTGAGTCAATTGAGCCTCGTAAGCGTGTAAATTCAAATATTTATTCATAATTCGCATCAGTGATGTTAATGAGATGTTCAATTGTTAGGTAGGATATGGGGTCTTTCGCTGAGAATGACATCATTGATATATAGCAGCCCATTATTATCACTTATGCGGCTATAGCTAGGTGGAGAAAGGCTGAGAAAGCTACCACCATGAATTAATTAGGCAAGGTACTGAGACTTGGATGGCTTTGTGTAACTGGGGCAATACAAACATGTCCAATAACGGCCTTGGAGGCCTTGGTTGGTTTACCACCGCTTCATATCCATGTTGAGCAGCAGAATTTTTCTACAAGGAGTCCCGAAAAACATTGTGTAGTCTGTCCATACTATGCAGAGTGTTCGGCAAACCATGTTGGGTCCTAGATTTCATGCCTATGAATCTGTGCTTTGGCAGGAGATTCAAGTTTGAATTATCTTTCCGTAATTGTTGGTCTAATGTGGCCTTAGTTCAAAACGATTTTGATCTTAACTGGTATATCGATGACTCCAATAACAATGACTGTGTTATTGCTGTCGTTGTTGGACCCAACCAAGACTTGTCAATCCCACTGAGAGATATGGCCTTTTCCATACGTGCGGAGGTTAACCTAGACTAACCTAGATTAGCCTTGTGGGCTCAAGGGTAAGAACATTAATATTTTCCCTGGCAGTCAATTGCCTTAAGGCACTTATGGGTATGACATCTAGGCTGGTCAAGTATTGCTACGATATGTTTTGGATACCTGGATACTGTGGGATAAATGGTACTGAGACAGCGTATGCAGTGGCTAAAAAATATTCCGTTACACCCTGTATTAGACGGGAGCCTTACTGTGCCGCACCACTTATTATCATTCTCAATCTAATTAAGAATTAAGAGCTTGCAGATGCTTATAAGCCACTGTAGACTAAGAGCCTATCTCAAGAGGATGGCGGCCACAGATGTGGAAGTTTGTAAACTGTGCTCACATCAGAAACAGCGAAATAAATATTGTGTGATCTTGAGATTTTTTATAGGGCTTCAAGGAAATGTTTAGGTAGGAATAAGGTCTCAGCTGGTGTTCATTAGAAAGGCACTACATCCGCTGAACAAGTTATAGACCAGAAGGGGTACAAATATATCACATAGGTCGCAGTGTCCTCCAATATAGTCTGATCGGTAATGATTTCCATCTGCCTACGATCCTCTAACAGAAATTAAACGAAAAAGTCAGTTCGCTTAATTAAACTTAGCTGATATGCAACAAGTAACTCTTTTAGAGGTGATTAATCGGTATAAATGCCATCTAAAGCATGGCTGTGACGTAGGTGTTTAAAAAAAATACTAGATAAAGACAATATGTAGAATCTTTAATTTTTATAGCACTTGTTGAGCCTTATTGGTCCCACTACTATGAGAAATCATCATAAAAGTTGTACTTTAGCCCAGAACATATTGTTTTTCTCTTTTTCTCAACTCACTGTAAATATTTGTTGTAATTTTTCTCAAGGATATCCTGCAAATTCAAACAGCATCTCAACATAAATTTTATGCTTCCAGTAATAAGTCTTTTTCTACCAAAAAAAATAAATAAATTAAAACCAAAGTAAAAAGTTCATAAATGAAAGAAAGAAAACAGAAGAAGAGAAAAAAATCAAACAGAAATGAAAAGAAATGGAGTTTTTCACATACAAAGGAAATCAAATGAATTTTCTAAAGGCATAAACGAAGTTGTTATTGACTGCTGCTTGATGCATAACCAAAAAAATAGAAGCATTTTGCTAAATTTGTTGCAGTTTTTAAAGCGTTCCAATCAGCACAAATTATACGGGTATGATATGAAGAAAACATATTGAACAAATATCAAAAGAAAATTTGAGAATATCAAAAAGGAGAAAAACTACTCGTTTTAATTTTTTCATAGGGACTACAAAATAAAAAAGAAATGGGAAAGAAAGTTTAAACAGATCAAAACTGTTCGTTTATAGTGTTCTTTATGAAAATTTAATATTCAAATATTCTTTGTGAAACAATTTATTTCTTCTGTGATAGAGAAAATTATAGAAACTTTTAAGTCATTGGAATTAATAAAGCTTTCACTTCATGCTTCTACTGAAGCTTAAGCCGTATATGAAGTATATTTTTATGCATCATCACACACACTAAGCTCTTTGGGGTGTTATTCCACCTGTCCTTTGCAACAAGTCAGAGTGCTTGGGATAATAACTGAATGTACTGTTCGCTAGGATACGCTTTACTACATCATTGCCAGCGTAAAGTTTATAAAGCTCAAAAAGTTTCCGTAATTTATTCAGAAATTTAAAAATGCAAGCTCATTCATCTAAATCTATATTGTCCCCTTCAAAAATACAAGTTTATTCATCTAAATCTAGATTGTCTGCTTTAAAGTAATCCCCATTAACCTCAACACACTTATGCCAGCGCTTGATCCAATCATTGAAGCATTTTTTATATTCGGTTTTCTGTATATTCATCAGTGCTTCCTGCGGTTTTTACATTTTTTCCTCTCGGCTGCTGAAACGCCTTCCCGTAATGTTTTTTTAACTCGACTGAATAGAAAGAAGTCACAAGCCAAATCAGGTGAATTCGGTGGCTCAAGGATGATATTTGTTTTTCGTCAAAAAATTTCGAATAACGATGACACTGTGCGATGGTGTGTTATCACGGTGCAAAACCCAAGAGTTTCTGTCTACAATTTTGGTCTCTTTAGGCGAATTGCTTCAAGCAAACGTCTCATAACGTCCAAACAATACTCTTTGTTTACTGTCTGGCCTTCTGGAAAAATTTCATAATGCGCTCCACCGCTGTATTGATCGAAATCCTCAGAAAGCGTTAGGAACGGCATAGTATCCCTTAAACTGCCGAACCATCGCAGTATCTTACACGCGGAGGTTTCGGCGATAAAGAGGCAGCGAAAGGGTTGATGTACTATAGGGTATATGATTGTGATATCCAGATTTGTACGGACAGACAGGCTGCGCTCAGGGCGCTCTCCAGTGTCTACTCGACATCAAGACTAGTATTTGTATGCCGGAAATCTCTGAACGAGATGGCGAGACATTCAGACCCGGCGGAACTGTGAGGCAGACGAACTGGCGAGGGTGGGTTCTCTTCTCGGTAACGAGGAGAATGACCACTTGGTTGGGAGGCCACTTTCCTCTTGCAGACTTCTAGTTCTGTGTTGGTCAGGGTACAGTCACGGTGGAATGATGAAACCACATACTTTGTGTCAAAGCATGTCTGGCCTCTCTATACGATCGGGCTCGCTCGGGGTCTATGATGGGAATGTCACGACATAGGCTACGAATTCTGGTGGCTGTACTCACTAAGCACTTGGTGGCTGGTGCGCATGCTAGGAGATTAAGTCTACCGTTTAATGAGGATGAGGACGAGTAGAAGACTGTCGAGCATTTCTTGTGCCAGTGTCCAAATCTTTCGGATATCAGTTTTGCTTTCCTTGGCAGTTCATTTCTGCATGCCATGTCGTACCTGCTGATGATTATTAGTAGGATCTCTTCTTTTGTGTATGCGTCTGTTTGGTGTGGCTTGGACCGAAATGTGGACATGTAGGTACGCATGGATTACCGATATGCGCATCAGAGTGGCATCAATATTGAGCCCAAGTGAGCTGGACCGGTATCTGGTTACGAAGGGTAGCTAAGGATAGTGACACATCGCTGCAACAATTTAGATCATGAAGAGTCCTTAGTCTAAGAGGACGCTGTACCGATACCTTTTCTCCTCATCCTGACAGCTCCTACAGGAGCCTAGTCATCAACCGTGAGCCCCATGTGCTCTGACATGCGCCCTAACAAACAGTACCAGGGAAGAAGCCCTGGACATTGTTTTATTCCATCGGATGCACTCATGACTCGGAACCCATATCTGACATTATACCATTCCAGAAAGGCCAATCAGTGAATACAGCTGAGAAGACACTTCTATCTTACTACGTTGGAATTAAGAGCATAAAATGCTTTCTTTATCCGACTGCCAGAATTGCTTCGAGAGAGAGAGCTGAGAGTCCAGAATCACAGTTAGATACATAGCCTCTTTCGCGAAATCCAAAGTAATGACATCCAACTTTGGCTCGATATTCGCAGGGCTTATACCCCAGACTCTTCTCCCTTGCCCAAGCTTAACGAACGCCGATCGATGATTCCATTAACGTGCTTAACATGATAAGAAATTTCCTTCCGACATACAGTAGAACATTATGTGACGCCCTCACAGCTTGTAAAGCATTATATAAAACCAGGTTTCACAAAATTAGTGAAAACACAAACACATCTTGCTTATACCGTCAATACATATATTAGAGTGCTCCCAAGCATGTTGTCCGTCCAAACTGTTTTTCGCGGTCAACTTCCAATTTACAAAAAGCAGCAACTGTATAGGATATTTTCACGTTGTTGAAAGCATCTTCAATATCCGAGAAGAATGCCATAACATATTGCCATCGTTCCAACGACACTATCTAAAGCTGTTTGTTCAAACAACATCATGTATAGCAGAAGTTGTCCAGAGTGTAGATGTCTCTGTCATGTACATCAAACAGTCTTTCCCTTGTTGTCAGTAAACGATGAAAGACTGATTGTTCTATCGAGTGTTTTTTTTACAATTGCACAAGTTTAAATCATAATAAAACAAAGGAATATATTTTTTGTTAGAAAATTTTATGGCATTAGCGAATTATTACATTATTACATTTCTGGCCGTCACAGCTGGCACTTAAAAGACGAAATCTGCAGCACGAATTTACACAATTTTTTCACAGTATATGCGGCCGTATTTCACTCTCTTCTAATGTTGATTTCCAGCAGTTCAATTGTCTCTGGTTTATTAACGTAGACAAATGGCTTTACATAGCCGCCAAGAAAATAATCCAATAGGCTTAAATCACGCTATCTAGGTGGCCAATTAATTGGACAATTCCGTGACATTACTCTTTCACCAAAGGTTGTTTAAGTAAATCGTCCTCCTGGAACCACATGTCAGCTTAATCTTAGAATGTCCCTATACCGTTCACCATTGACAGTAACATTCTGGCTAACATCGTTTTTGAAGAAATATGGAACAATGACCCCGCCAGCCCATAAAGCGTACCAAACAGTAATTTTTTGTGGATGTAATGGTGTTTCGACAAAAGCTCATGCTAAGTGTGATAATTTCGCTCATCTACGTACTCACTCAACCAAAAATGGGGTTATCGGAGTTAAGTTACGTTTGACGACAGATAAAAAATTATGATAAAAAAATTGCATTAATTTGCAAGCGTTACTGTGGTGTAAGTCAATCTATAATGAAATGTCAAACCAAACTAAACAAAAAGCAACTATCAGCTGTCAAATCGGTTGTCAAATAAGGCAGTGTTGCCAACTCAACGTTATTAATCACAGAAAAAATCACCCGATATAATCCCCTGTAGGTTTTTAAGGTGTAACAAATTTCAAATTTACAAATTTTTCGCTGTGATGGAGACTATGAGTAATTTTTTTCATATATTTTGATGTAATTTAAAAGCAAAAAATATCTATTCAGAGTTTTAAATAGGAAATGTTTCATAAAGGCATTAAAATAAATAATTAAAATTTTATTTTTCTCTTTATACAACTTTTAATAGTCTACGCTTAACGTGTCAAAGACTTTTTTACCTGCAAATGACAGTTTTATTACAATGAAAGCCACGGTTAAAAAATATTTTACATTTAATTTATGCCAAAATTTTTTTTATTTTTTTGCTACTACGATGGCAATTATTATTTATTATTACCACAGCAATTTTTAATCAAAATCAAATATAAAACTGCAACGTAATAAATCAGCAATATAAACGTGAGAAGTGTAAAAAAAGAGAGCCAGCATATGCAGCTGCAACATTAAAATCTTTCAATCAAATATTTTGGGAAAAATATGCAACACTTAAGCCCCAGTTAAACTGAATATAATAATATTTGTTTGTGTACTTGTGCATGTTTATATTTAACAAATACCTGATTTTTATAAAAAAAAACTATTGAAAAAAAAATTTTTTTAAATATTAATATTTTACACACACACACAAACACTTATAAAAATATATAAGCCAATAGCAAAATCAAATGAATGAATCTCAACGTGAAAATCGTTATAAAAAAATCAGCAACACAGAATGGAAAATGAAATTTTCCTTTGCACTACAATGATATTGGGAGTAGAAAAAAAAACACCCAAAAAATACCAAAAAAAAAAAAATAGAACAACATTTTGTTCAAAGGATAAATAACGAAAAAAAAATCTTCCAATATTTCCAATAAACCAATTAAATTTTGTTTTTTCCTCTACCATTACAGACGTTTTTTTTTTATAAAAAAGTAAAAATAAAACAAAACTCTCACATACTTTTGTTTCCTGTGGGTGTAATTTTTGGGGCCTGAATTGAAAATAAAATAGAATTAAATCGTTATGGTGTAACACATTACTTTTCTTCAACTAGACTTTGTTCGTGTTGCTGATGTTTTATAAAAAATTTCCATGCAATTGTATAATGATATGGGCACCCTACTTTATTAAAGAGAGTCTTACTGGATAGGGTGAAATAACAAATGTGAAATGTAAGTTTCTAGAGCAACTTCTCTGATGCATAAAAAAGCCATTGGTTAAAGAATAGATCGACGTTGGTTGATTGAATTTATGCAGGTTCATTCATTTACTTTAGTTTAAAAGACGAAGTTCATTAATAGTGGAACACAATATTAGACAAATAACAGAGCTTTGCATAGCTTTTCATGTCGGGTCCGCCATCTAACGTTTTTTTTCCACTAGTGCTTATTTCGTGAATGGTAACACTTAGCTCATATCTGATCTGACAGATAATTAGTTTTATCCTTCCGCTGAACGAATATGGTTGTGTATATGTTTGAAAAACGCTGGGAAGTATTGCGACATTACTTTGAAAATCATGGTAATGTTGCAGAATGTGTGCGAAAATTTGCGTACGGATATTGGAAGAAGAGAAGCACCGTCAGCTTCGTATGTTCGTTATCTTGGTATGACGCCATACAAAGTCCAATTGGTTCAGGAGTTGAAGCCAACTGCCCATCCAATGCGTTTTCGCTTCGCTAAGTGGGCCTGCGATCGACTTACAGAAGATGCCGATTTTGCCAAAAAATCATTTTTTCAGATGAAGCTCATTTTGATCTTGGCGGGTACGTAAACAAACAAAATCCTCGCATTTGGGGCACAGAAAAGCCGCACGCATACATTGAAAAGCCGACACACCCAAGAGGAGTCACTCTTTGGTGCGGATTTTGGTCCAGAGGCATAATTGTGCCATTTTTCTCCGAAAATGAGCAAGGAGTGGCCGTTACAGTCAATGGCGATCGTTATCGGGCCATGTTGAACGAATTTTTGTTCACAAAAATTGAAGAGGTTGGTTTCAACAGGACGGCGCTACTTAGTCCATAACAACGCCTTACATGCTTAATCCATAACAACGTCTCATATTAAACTTAGAAGAAATAGAGAAGGGCACGGTCTTCCATTTAAAGCATATCTTTATTTGCTCCTTTGCAAATTTCTATTCTGATTAATCTATTTTTGGCAGTTGTAAATGAACTTTGTGCACTTCGACATGATACTAATCCACGGTCTACGTGTATGGATGCACCTAATCGCAACGTATAATTTTAATTGATTTGTATATCAATTCCTGATATAAAGGCAGACTTTGTTTATTAAACGGAGTATCGCCTGGTCGTTTCGTTTGTTTTGAGTAGCTACGCCTACGTTTGATGAACCAATTCTTTCCTGAAATTTCACCAACACTATGCCCATTTGTTTCTTTTTGTTCTCTGTAAGTTGGCGAATTCCATCTTTGAGGTTCTGAATTGATTCTGGGCTATAAACATAGACCTTATCTTTCAGCGGTGCCACAAAGAAAGAGCTCTGAATGTGTTAGGTAGGCAGAAAAGTTGATGCCGGAGCACCTCACTCAGAGACCATAGAGGTCCCTTGTGATAAAAGACGTCCCTTTAATAAAAAAACAGTGAAAATTACAGATAAAGAGTAAGAAATAAGGAAAAGAAAAGAAAAAGAAAAGAATAAATAAAGAATAATGATAAGTCAGCCTATACCTGACTGACATAAAATACTCCATATCACAGACCCTGACTTATGCAACCTCACCTAAACCACTCAAAAAGTCCTGGGCCGGCAACTTAAGATTGCGCCCATGAAGAGACGGGCAATGAAAAAGAATATGTTCCACAGTCCCTGGCTTCCTCCATGTCGGCAAAAATTTGGCAGAAATTAGGGGTGCCTGCTGTCCTTATCCCCATCCTTGTTCTTTGATCGCAATACCCAGTCACAAAATCGATCAGCATTACTCAGATTAGTAACCCCTTCTGTCCTAGAGCCGTCGTGTTTAGGCCAAACCAGCCTGGTAACCCTGCAGTCTCCTCTGCCCTTCCAAAACTTCTCCATTGTACGACGGGTTTAACTATCTATTAAGTTTACAAAGAACCCAAGCGGTGGTCTTACAGATGCATCTGCACGTCAATATAATCAGGAACCCAGCACAGCTTGACGCTACACACATCCAGTAATGACGTCAAGGTATCTCTGCAGAGTGAAATTGGCTTTGAACTGACATAGCGTCTACTCAGCGCCTTGATAGCAGCTTGACTGTCTATGTAAAAGACCACACTATACCCACCAGCGGCTAAACCACGAATTTTTTCGGCGGCCCTAAAAACAGTAAAAACCTTAACCTGAAAGACACTGCACTCCTCCGGAAGTCTGTAGGACATTTTGATATCGGTGTAGTCAAGGTAAACCTTTAGAGCCATTCGTGAAGACAGCATGGCCGTTCAGCAAACTGTCACCACCTTACCAAAACTCTCTATCAGGAAATACTGCCTAAGGGCTCCTGCCAAAGCCGCTTTCTCTGACACTGTAGTTGGTGGAACCCGGATGAATCACCACATGTGCTCAGTCTAGCCTCCCCAAGATGCCATAATGTCCATAGTCCAGAGATTCCCAGATTCTCAAAAAGCTCCTAGCAACTACACTCTTCATTTCAACCTCCAAAGAGATTAGACCGAGAATAATGTCCAACGCTGTCTGATTATTACTCCTGAAAGCACCAGATATGCCCTGTGCGACACAGGGAATTCCGTTGCTGATGAATTGGCCAGGATGTGTACTTTCGGTCAAGGTCCTATCTCTGGTGTCCCGATTGCCTCAGTTGGATATTCTCCGGCCAGTTTATGTCGACAATCAATATCGTTGGTAGCATGAAAGCACGTGCGATATCGCCATGCTCTGCTGCACCAACCTCGACGAAAAGAGGACTAAATGTCTTCTCTCCCTATGCCGATAGACTTGGCATTGCCTCGAATGATTTTTGCAGGAGTTGTGGTTTCGAAGAGGAGGATGAGACTGTCTTTCACCTTATGTGTCAATGTCCGGCTCTCGCTGCCAGAGGTTCTTGAACTCTTACTTTTTATCATCTTTGACTGAGCTCTCTAGGATCAAGGTGGCCACAAGTGTGAGATTTATTATGGAGGCTAAATAGTTTCCTATGGAAACTGTTTGATCACCGGGTCGACATTTATGCATGTGGCATCACAATGGACCAAATAACTGGCCTAAGTGGACTCGTTCCCATTAGGTGGTCCACCACCTTCCCTAACTTAACCTATGTTGTGAATAGCTCCGAAACTGTTGAAATTTCCAAAAAAAAGAAGTTTGTTCAGGTGATTTATAGGAAATTTTTTTACTAAACGTTTGTTGGTACTTGCATTAAAATCGGTTAAGTTGTTTTCAAGTTATGATGAAATATATTAATATAACTACCATATTTTGAAATAACTTGCCACGCCCATAAAAAATTTTTAAGCCCGATGAAAAAACAACTGAAAACAGTGCATCAAAATAATTATATTTTATTTTTTAAGGGTGAGAAATTTTTTTGTTTTTTGTAGACCAGTGTAATTAGAGAGAAAAAAATTATTTATTTCATTGAATCACGACTCCATAGTGACACACGAATCTCGTTTTACTTTCCAAACAGCAGCATTTTTAAAATTTTTAATTTATAATATAATTTTTCTCGAAAATATTTAAGAATTTAAGTGTTTTTCGTATAAATTTTAATTTGATGTTGTTGAACCAGAGAGCAAGAACGTGGATATATGCCATCTCGTGAAGATTCATTATAATCATTCTATATTTGGATCTTGAATTTCATCTAAAGTTTCTTAGGTAGAGTATTAAATAGTCGTGAATGGCTGTACTACAACGTCTTTTTTCTTCTATCGAATTATTTATTTATTTTTTTTTTTTAACCAAAACACAGGCCCACAGCTACACCCATCGACAATATGAAATACTCAGACAGTTGAAACACAGGGTGTCCGCCGGGAAGGTATACTACTGTGTTTGTTTATAATTTTTGATTAAATGATAGAGAATTGATCTTATATTGATAAATGTTTTATTTAATGCCGGCAATTATGTATGGAATACAATGTCAGATAAATGCTCGTCTCTGTTAGCCTCACAAATGTGAGCCATTTTGAGCACATATTTCATTACATTCTCACACATTTTACACGGTATTTCATTAATTTCATCACGAATATTTTGTTTGAGCTGCTCCAGCGTTTCTGGCTTGTTTGCATAAACCTTGCTCTACAGATATCCACACAAAAAGAAGTCTAGAGCAGTCTAATCAGGCGAACGTGGAGACCAATCAACATCACCATTCCTTGAAATAATTTGTTGTGGAAAGAGATCTCGCAGTAATTCCATTGTAATCCGTCTTATTGGAACCACATGTTAGTCAAACCAAAAGCATGCAGTCATGGCGTTAAAAAGTTTTCAATCATATTACGATATTGCGTCCAATGATTCCTCCTGACAAAATTGCACACTAGACTGTCACTTTTAATGGATGCAAAGGTGACTGATGAATAATTTGAGGGTTTTCCATTGCCCAGAGCCGACTATTCTGTTTATTCACATAACCATTCAAATGAAAATGTGCCTCGTCACTCACTATGATTTCAAAATCAGGGTAGTCATGGGCGAGCTGTAACATCCAATTGGCATATGTACGGCATAAATAGTTTTCTTCAGCTACAGTCCCTCTTTCTTCGAAATCACATACTACACGATAAATTGTGCGTCTTGTTGGCACGTTGTTTCTCACAAAAGTTTCACGAAACTTTCTTATCGTCACAGTATTTAATTAACAATTAAAACAAGTTGGTTTAGTGAATATTATACTTTCCCGGCGGACACCCTGTGCTGTATGAGTACTTCTTCCTTATTTTTTACAAAACATTTTTACTTTAATTAAATATAATATAGAACAGTTACTATGACCGACTTTAGGCGGTGTATCTAAATGGATGCCAGATGGTTTTAAATGGAATTGAAAATTTTGTTGACTATGGGTACTGTGAATTGATAAAAAAAAATTCTAATTTCATTGGGGACAAATTATTTTTATTGAATTTTTGTAATGCTGGGCATATAAGTAGTCTTATATGATCTGTACTCTCTTACTAGAAGATGGCGTTAAATGTCATTTGAAGGTATAACTTGATGGATAATGGATTACTTTAACTAACATTTCGAATTAAATCATTTCTCATATTGGTTAGACCTGTTAATTTGGCCACTACAATAATCTGGCATCTTTATCTTCTCGATTGTATAAAAAGCTTCCCTTTGTTTACGTAAGTAAAACTCCACACTATGCCTTGTGTGTATATGTATGTATTGAGGTTAAGTCATTTCAATTTTATTATTGATTTCATTGATAAAAATGCAAATAAATGCGAAATATAAAATGCTCAACGGAAACAAATTGAAAGAGAACAAGAAATAAAATATAAAACTGCAGCTTCAAATTGATGCTAGTAAACCTTATATATTAAACAGAAAATATATAAAATAAAAACATGAATTTTACTTTTTGAGCAATATAGTCGAAATTACTAAAAAAAAGTGCGAAGATATTTGTAAAATTTTGGTTGTGTAGTAATTACATATAGAAAAGAATAAAATGAAAATCTTGGACATCTCCGGCGATTTAGTGGAAGTCTAGAGTGATGGTTCTGAACTTGGCATCAGGGTGGGCAGTGGAATTTTTTCCGAGATGCTAAGCTTTAGGATTTCTCTACGCCTCTCATAATACTGTAGTTATCTTGCTGCGGAACCAATCCCTTGTCGTTCCTACCATTAACATAATGTTACGAAAATAAAAATACAACAGTGCATTGTGGGATTTTGGTATATTTTGTGTCACCCTGTCTATTTGGCAGCACTGCCGCATCAATCATCTTTACTTTACATTTGAATTAACGGATATGGAAATATTTCCTGATCCTTTCAAACTCTAGGCTACTTTACCTACACGTCAGTTAATTGTCATTTGGCTGTCGTAAGATAAAGACGTGTAACGACGGTGCCACATCGTATACAACCAGGATTATAATAGAATTACTGCGAGACCTCTTTCCACAACAAATAATTTCAAGTAATGGTGATGTTGATTGGCCTTCACGGCCAATCCAGACTTCTTTTTGTGGGGATATCTGAAAAGCAAGGTTTATGCAAACAAACCAGAAACGCAGGAGCAACTCAAACAAAATATTCGTGATGAAATACCGCGTAAAATGTGTGAGAATGTAATGAAAAATGTGCCCAAAAGGGCTTGCATGTGTGAGGCTAACAGAGGCGGGCCTTTAACTGATATTGTATTCCATACATAATTGCTGATATTAAATAAAACATATATCAATATAAGATCTATTATCTTTCATATATTCAAACAAAGTAGTACCCCCAAGCGGCGGACACCCTGTATTTCTCTGCATTCATACGCGATGTTAAAAACTGTAAATTGCAGGTGTCAGCCTCCCATCTTCTATTGCGTTTTAGTTTCTTGTAGGAGAGATAACGCATAATGATTCCCACAAGAGCAAGGAATTATAATGCAATAGATCGGTGCTGACATGATGAGCAATTTTTTCAATACGTTTTTAGTACAATTCTAAGAATTTCTAAAAAAATTTTATTAAAATTCTATCTTAAATGGTACTGCAGTCATTTTTATTTATTTAAAAGGGAATTGATAGGAGATTACTACGTAGAAATTTTAAGACCATATCTCATTGGTTCAAATATTATTTAACATTAACCATCAGTAAAAGTGGTGGAGATATTCTGATGAAGCGCACTGTATTATTTAAAAGGTCTGTTTTTTTTCTTCCCTTTCAAATCGGAAAAAAGCTTAAAATTGGGTAGTATTCAGCTAAGTTATCAGCTAATAAGCGTGTTAAAGTCCGGCTATTAACCCGTAACTCGCTATTTTGAAGATGTTTTGAAAATTCCAAAAACAGATCCTTGTAGAGTTAGGTTCTTTAGCTCTTTTAATGAGCTAGTTCGTTCACTGACAACACAAAACATGTGTGTTAAACACATACACTCACACATACATAAATGAAATCTTTGTTTTAGACACATGCTTTTTGTTGTAAGTGAACGAATTAGCTCATTAAAAGAGCTAAACGACCCAACTCTAGATCCTTGTTCTACTCGATAGCGCCTATTAGAAAAATAGTATCACTACCCAGTTATTTTTTTTTATGGCACCGTGTAATTCCTATTGAAAGATCAATTTTGTAAACAGGTATCCTGTCACTCACATAAGAATTAAATATAAGACAAACTGAAAAACATCCTTTATTTCAACGAAACTATATATCATATCCTATGTCATAAAGAGTTAAAATTTTTATTTTTTTAGCATCATATGATGCTGTTAACAATATCATTTTTTTCCACTTTTTTTTCTTTTTTTTGTTATTGTTTTTTATTCTATTACTAGCTTTGCTAAAATACCACAAGTAAATGGTTTCATGTCGCTCGTATACATAGAAAATGTTAGAAATAAAATGAATTGAATTCAATTTCAGTTTTGTGACTCAATTCCTAGTTAAGTTGCTGTTGTTGCTGTTGCTGGTAAAGTATACAACACCCATGTTATGACAATTTTTTTTTTTGTTTTGTTTATTTGTATATTATACTGTAGTACATGTCGGTATAGATGTTTAAAGCATATCAATGAAGTGGAAAATATTTACGATGTCATGTTTTTCCATATTTTTGTTCTTTTTTTGTTATTGAACCCCCAACTCTTATTTTTAAACAACAATTTTTTTTTTGGGAACATATATGTCTTCATTTAAATTCCCTCTATACGAGCATGCTAAACTTGTTCTCAGTCATGTTTTGGCAGAAGGAAAAAATAAAATAAATAAATTTATGTTTGTTTAGATTATTTAATAAAAAACATGTATGTTTATTTAGAAAAATATTATACTATATATACCTACAATATATACATATAAGTAAACATATATATGCATATGTACATAATTTTTGTTATAAATAATACATTTTTATTATGCTTTTGACATAATGTCTTTATGGGCCAACCATAAAAGACATGTGTTTGTTTTTGTTTTTTTATTTTTTAGTCTTTTTTGGAAATATACTTAAATTTAATATCTATAATAATTTTACGCTATTTTTTAGCATATTCACTTATTGAAAATTTATTTTGTGAAGTAATAATATTATTTTTTAATCAATAATGAGTTTATTTTACTGGCTTTTTATTTTAATATTTAATTTCCTAAGGAGCCTTAATTCCTTATGAATAAAAGTCATAAACCATAATAAACTCGTCATTAATAATAACACTGGTCTAGAAAATTATCGGGTCCGCCATCTAATGTTTTTTTTTTTTCAGCTAGTGCTTATTTCGTGAATGGTAACACTTAGCTCATGTTTGATTTGACAGATAATTCGTTTTATCCTTCCGCTGAACGAATATGGTTGTGTATACGCTTGAACAACGCTGTGAAATATTGCGACATTACTTTGAAAATCATGGTAATGTTGCAGAATGTGTGCGAAAATTGCATACGGATTTTGGAAGGAGAGAAGCACCGTCAGCTCCGTATGTTCGTTATCTTGTGAAAAAAGTGAAAGAAACTGGCATCCTCATCGATAAACCAAAGCGTGAAAAGCCAAAAAACAGTGCGTACACCCGAGAATATTACTACAGGTGTAGCAGAAAGTGTGCGTGCAGCGCCATCAACATCAATTCACCGTCGTTCTCAACAATTGAACATTTCGGAGACATCATTGAGACGAATTTTGCCTAAAGACCTTGGTATGACGCCATACAAAGCCCAATTGTTTCGCTAATTTTTTCGCTAAGTGGGCCTGCGATCGACTTACAGAAGATGCCGATTTTGCAAAAAAAAATCATCTTTTCAGATGAAGCTCATTTTGATCTTGGCGGGTATGTAAACAAGCAAAATTGTCGCATTTGAGGCACAGAAAGACCGCACGCATACATTGAAAAGCCATTTTTCTTCGAAAATGAGCAAGAAGTGGCCGTTACAGTCAATGACGATCGTTATCGGGCCATATTGAACGAATTTTTGTTCAAAAAAATTGAAGAGGAGGATATTAGCAAACTTTGATTTCAATATGACGGCGCTACGTGTGGCTACACTCGATGTTTTGCGCCCGCTTTTTGATGATTGCATTATCAGCCGCAGAGCTTATGTCGTGTGGCCACCTCGGAGCTGCGATTTAAAACCGTTGGACTATTATTTGTGGGGCGCCGTCAAAGATAAGAGTTACGCCAACAAGCCAGAGACAATTGACGCTTTAGAGGATAGTATTCGCTAAGCCAATGGTGAAATACAGCTGCACACAAATGATAATGTGCTTAAAAATTGGACCGATCGTGTAGGCTACTGCATGGCCAGCTGAGGCAGGCATTTGAATGATGTTATATTCCATTATTAACCGGAAGGATTGTACTTTCAAATGAAAAAAGAAGTTTGAGAAAATATTCAGTAGTTTTTTTTTTATAGCATTTTCAAAAACAAAAGTTATTTGGCGGAACCTTTATATAAAATATAATGATTTTTATGCACTGAATTTTGCAAGAAAAAATTTGTTGGCTAATTTTGGTCAAAGTTAGGTACCCGCGTTTAATTTTGAATAAAATCGGCAATTGCCAACTTGAAGCTTATATTATTCTCAACATTTTGAGCTTTAATTTAAGTTTCATTCTGGAACATTTTTTATGACTTTTTGAACAAAAAAAAATAAAAAATTGCTCTAATTTTGCGCAGTTATTTTTATTTTTTTGCAGTTAATTTGTGAATAACTCCGCAACTGTTGAAAATACACAAAAATTATGTTCAGAAACAAAAATTTTGTTCCTAAACGTCTGATTGTACTTCAAACAAAATCGGCCAAGTTGTTTTCAAGTTATGATGAAATATATTGACATAACTACGATATTTTGGGCGAAATATTTGCCATGCCCATAAACAAAAACTTGAGCCCAGTGGAAAAATCATTATATTCCATATACTTTTATTTAAAGGCGTTTGTTGCTGCAGATCAGTGTAATCATACGTCATACGAAGGATACTATTTATATTACGGGAATAGCAAATAATAACAAATATTTTGAAATGAAAACGTCTTTATTGTTTTTCAAAATATTTCCCTTGATGATCAATAACACTTTTATTTGTTTATTTATTTTATTTATGCATTTGAGATCTAACACAACAAGATTAATATCTTATAAATTATAGTGTTAGTGAGCAAATCATAAACGAACCCTTTAATTTAAGGACATAATGGTATATCGTAGTCTTAAAACTAACTTAAAAATAGAAACTAACAAAATTTAAGTCGAAACATCATTAGAAACAAATTAAAATATTTAATTACTCCGCAAAAATCTAGTTAACTCCCTATTAAAAGCGTTGTCGTTGCCAATGTTCTATATATGACTTGGT
Organism: Wohlfahrtia magnifica; assembly: GCA_023159175.1. Classification (NCBI taxonomy): domain Eukaryota; kingdom Metazoa; phylum Arthropoda; class Insecta; order Diptera; family Sarcophagidae; genus Wohlfahrtia; species Wohlfahrtia magnifica. Next base: position 151,431 of record JAKWBJ010000156.1, read on the forward strand.
AAAGAGTTCCAAAAACTTGTTGTAAAAATGCAAAACTGCCGCTGTGACAAGAGGCTTCTAAACCTTTGCTGAATTAACCTTCTTCCACGATTAGACCTAGTGAATGTAATTCTCACATATAAATATGGAGGTTGATGGGATATGATAAATCTATGTAAGAAAATCAGGCACCTAAATCTCAATAAGTTTTCAATGGTCATATGTTAAATTTGGTTAGCATAAAAGGATATGTGTTCCCGACGACTCTTCAAAAAACATACTTAGCTATGTTGTTATATGTAACCTTGGGATAACGAAGGTCTTCACAGTCCCAAAGATTTCACAACCATATATAAGAGTAGGAAGTATGTGCCAGAAGCATTCGTATAACAAATGGAGTTGAATCTCTGACAACCTAAAGCTTACGAAGCATACTATAAATCCATCCCACTGCTTCGCCGATTTTATGATTTTTCCACGTAAGCTTGTTATTAAATGTTATACTCAAATTTGAAGCCGAAGTTACAGTATCTATTAGTTTGCCATTAATCATTATCGGATAAGAAACATTGAAAATATCGCTAGTTCTTGTTAAAATAATACACTTAGACTTAGATGGACTAGCACATAGTCCATTAGCCATTGCCCATTTGCCGATAATATCCAAATCATTATTAATATTATTAATGTAACTTATGATATCAATGGCATCAGCGCATTTGTACAAGTGTACATCATCAGCGTTCATGTGAATACCACAGTTAGAAAAAATATCCGGCAAATCATTAATAAAAAGACAAAATAAAAGTGGCCCAAGTATAGAGCCTTGAGGAACACCCCTGGTTGTAAAAAGTGGATTAGACCTAATGTCCCTATATTAAACAACCTGAGATCTACGTCTCAGATAATAGGACAAGAGATTACATGCTGTCTCGGAAAAATCAAATAACTTCCGGAGTTTATTATAAGAATCGTATGATTCACTGTGTCAAAGGCCTTACTATAGTCCAAGAAAATAAGAAAGACTATCTTTCTAGAGTCGAAACCAGATCTTATACTCTCTATGACATCCACTAGTGTAGTTACAATCGTTCAAACCAATTCTCAAAGCATTTTTTGCATTCCTCTTCAGACACCTCCAAAACATGGCTTTTGAAACTTACAACTACTCCTTCGGCGCTAGTAAATCGTTAACTACGCTCTTTACCTTTAACAAGAAGCCATTGGGTGGCAAATCAGGACGGTATGGAAGATGGGATATCTATTCGATGTTTTGTCCGATCAAAAATTCACCTGTTTGACGAGATGAGTGAGAGATGATTTGTCTTCGTCGGTTGGTTTAACGAATTGTGCCGAAGGAAAACAAATGGTCGTGTACCATTCAGAATTGACCGTACTCAAGCGGAACAGTGGCCAAATGTCCCGTTCGCCCGAAGAAACAGGCGACCATTTGCTTCGCATTGCTTTTTCCACGAACACCTTTTATTAGATTTAGCGCAACGTGGAATATCCACAAGGTCAATTGCCGTTTTATTTCCAGCTTATACGCATATATCCATGACTTGTCACCTTTCACGATCTTATACACGTCTTTTGAAGCACCACGTTCGAATCTTTAATCATTTCTTTACACTAATCGATACAAGCTTTTGTTACATCGATTAATAAATTACAGGGTATCCAAACTGAACAATTTTTTTTTGACAACTAAGTGTCCATTATGTATTAAAGTGCAACTAAGGTGCAAGCATGCCTCTATCTCATAATATGTCACACGACGATCTTGCATTATCTGTTCACGCTACGACCATGACTAAATTAACTATAACAGCGATTTAATGTGCTTTTTGATGGTGCTTTATCACCATATAAAGAACTGAATTCATCGAGACATTCTTGTTGAGATAATCCACATCGAAAATTGTTAAAAGTAATTCAACGAAAACCTTCTGTTGCAATTTAAATTTTTTGACCAAATTGATTGAAAAAAGCACTTGTACATCAAAACGTTGTGAGTACGTTAACACTAGAAATTGCCAAGCTTTGCCAGATCTTCGCTATTGACATTAGTGTTGCCTGTTCCCGAAATATAAATAATACCCCTCTTACTAAGGCGGTATACATATCTGATTTAGAAATAAAATAAGTTAAAGCTTAATTTTAATCTTCATAAGGCCTTTAGGTAAATCTTACCCGTTTTTACAGAAAAAGAGTTGTTTTTCTGAAATAATTGCTTTATATTCGTGATATGCTTTTAATTTATTTTATTTCAAATCTGAACAAAAAAATTAGGTCTTTAAAAAATAACATTTGCATTTATAAACCGTTGCAATTTGAATTATCTCCCTGGGTTAATAGAAACGTCAAGGGTTAGACGTGGATTAAGAAATAATGGAAATAATTAAATAATTTTGAACAGGCTAAGTAGTCATTAAAGATAGACTGATAGTTTGAATAAAGTCAGAAGTGATCCACAGAAATGTCGGAAATTTATCAACAATAACCTTGGCCGATCGGGAGTTGGTGGTGTCAAACTCAGCGATTCGCAAGGCAGGATTATTGCAGATGATCATGTCAAACTAGATTCTCTAAATAATTGAATGGGCCATCTATAGGTTTAAAGTTGAACTAGCGGTTATTTCGAATCTGGCAATACTTATGTCAATCTATTCTGTAGCAAAATTCAGTATATTATCTCCACTGAACGAAATGAATCGAATCCACTTGAGCAATGTTGGGATTTATTAGAAATTTATTTCCAAAACAAAAACAACTGGTCAGTCGGACATTGCAAGAAAAAAATAAAAAAAAAATCATCTTTTCTGATGAAGCTCATATTCATCTTGGTGTGTACGTTAATAAACAAAATTGCCGTATTTTGAGCTCAGACAACCTAAACGTGATCTTACAGAGGTCAATGCACCCATAACTAGAGACTATTTGATGCGGCTTGTGGAGCGGAGGCATCATTGGACCATATTTCTTTGAAGATGAGAACGAGGCAAACATAATGGTCGATGGAGACACTTATTGCACCATGATAACCGATCTTTTGTGCCCGCTCTTCAAATTGATGTGAACGATGTTCGGTTTCAACAGTATGGTGCAACTTGTCACACATCTCATGCCATAATCGATTCATTGCGTCAGACATTTGATGGCCGTTTAATTAGCCGAAATTGTGATGTCAGTTTGCCGCCAAGAAGCTGTGATTTGATACCGTTGGATTATTTTCAAGTATTATGTCGACAAACCAGAGACAAGTGAGCATTTGAAGGCCAACACTCGAAAAAGTTCTCGAAAATTGGTCCGATGAAATAGGGTACTGTGAGACCAGCCGCGGCAGTCATATGAATGAGATAATATTTCATGTCCAACAGGACGAATTGTACTTCACAACAAAAATAAATTTGGCAAAATTGTAAACTGTTTTTGTTTTATTGCATTTTTAAATTTAAACTTTTAGATTGCCCACCTTATAACTTTGTATTTCTTAATCTCCATAACATTCCATAAAGGAACGCGGGGACTTTTCTTAGTCAATAGCTGCACCCGCTTATATTTTCAGACTCATTTAAATGGAACTACAGTTTAACGTCGGCTCCGGACGACAAATATTTGAGAGAAGTTTTCTAAGTAGTATTAATCATAATTACTTACTAGGTGATACCGCTGTTGAACAACTTCTTCTTTTTTCGGATGGTTTGGACAGGTACTGTAATCGAGAACTATACCACAGTGGCACCAAAGATATTAATTACTTTCAATTTATTTTAAATATATTGTTACGTTTTAACCTTTTTAAAACGTTTGGGTTCGTTTATATGGTCTTAAAATGAAATAAAACTCTATTTTTTTATTTTAGTTGTTTAACAATCTGTCTCTTTCTTTACTAGTTCTACTGTACTTTAATACACCAAATTCGCTTAAAAAAACACTCTATATTTGCACCTTAAACAGACTTTACAGCCAATTCACATTTAAATAACTCACCAGCTGCAATTTGCCGCTTTTATAGTATATGATCTTTAGAACGTTCTAGTACGGACACGTATCTTCCATTTTTCTACTTTAATTCAAACTGGTCTAAAATAACAACAAGTAATCGATCCATGCATTGGCAGCACTTTTAATTGGTACAGATAATTTTAGAAATTTATTTTAAGCATTAAGCCAATACATTTTTTTAGCTAAAAGCTCATAATAAGCTCTGACGATCTGAATTTTGTTTTTAGCATTTTCGTTTCCGTAACAGTATATTTCCCATAGTCCTGAAATTATTAATTGAGAGGTCAAAAAACCTCAGGTAATATTGCAAATAAATGCAAAGTAGGAGTTGATACGATAACTAAAGTTTCGTCACATTAAGTTTGCAAAAAAATCAACAATGGCCTCCAGAGGTATCCGCTTTTATATTATTAACATCAGATATAGGCCGGACATTTCTAGAGGAAGTTATGACCCAAACTTTACAAAAAAAAAAAAAAAAATTACCCATAATTAACATAACAAGCACCCTAATATTGCGATAGCGATAAAATTTCACATTTGAAAAGCAACATATAAAAATCCATTTGCAAAAGTCTTTTACTATGATTTTTTCAATATCTTACGCTCAAAACTTTACAAACAAAAAAATTGGCGCATACATGCTCTATTATGTGCATATTCGGCACGCCATGCCCTGATGCAATCTGCTTAAAATTTTCCACAACGCATTTCTTTGGCTACGGAGAGCATTTCTGGGGAAAGTTAAAGTGTACTTTGGCATTTTCAAATATAAGACGCCCCTAAAAGATAAACGTGTTATCTATGATACCTCATAAAATCATACATATACTTGACTTTTGATTAAAAAACAATTTGTTTTTTTGTAGTTTCATGGTAATTTTTTCTATGAAAAATTGATTGTTTTTTTTTGCCAAAATTTTCTCTTCATAAATAAGTCAACATAATGTTTAGCTAAGGGGAGAGAAAAAAGCACAACAAAAACATCACAAATAAATAAAATATTTATAAAAAGAAAGGTTATTTCAAATTATCATTATAATTGACAATAAATTTGTTGTTATTTTTGTTTTTTTTTTTTGTATTTACATAAAGAAAACAAATTTTGTAATTAAAATATTTATTTTAAATATTGTAAAAAAAAATTAAATAAAATAAACAAAATGAATAACAAAATAAAATAAATAAATAAATAATAGAGAAATGTTTACAAATGTTTATTTAAAATAGATAAATAAAAAACAAGCCAAATTAAATAGATAAGCAAAAGAAACAATAGAAACAAGTAATGAATTGAATTGAACGTGCAATTTCGAAAAGGGCACATGTCCAAATATTTAAACTTTACACGAAATGAAAAAAACTAACTATGAGGGCGAATTGATATTGATATTTTAGCTCAATACACTTAGTAAGACGATTTTCCATCCTTTTTATACCATCTGAATAATACGATTTTGGGAACTCCTCAAAATACGCATTAGTTTGGGTAATCACTTCTTCACTTGAGATGAATCTTTTTCCTGCGAGCCATTTTTTCAAGTTTGGAAACAGGAAATAGTCACTAGGGCTAAGTCTGGACTATAAGGTGGATGATCAACCAAATCGAAGAAGATTTCTCGTAGTTTTAGCATCGTATCTTATGCTGTGTGAATCGGTGCGTTATCTTGAAGAAAGAGCACTTTTTTCTTGTTTAAATGTGGTCGTTTTTCCCTGATTGCATCAACCAATTGATCCAATAATGCACGATAATACACTCCTGCGATTGCGGATCCCTTTTCAAGATAATCGATGGGCAATATTCCGTATGCATCCCAAAATACAGTGGCCATAACCTTGCCAGCCGATTTCGCTGTCTCCGCCTTCTTCGGAGCACTTCCAACAGCTTCCACCCATTGCTTCGATTGACTTTTGCTTTCAGGTGTGTAGTGGTGGACCCATGTTTCATCAGCAGTTGTTAATCTACGCCAAAAATCAGCAGGATTATGCTTTATCATGTCCAAACACCGCTGTCAAGTGATCTGTCGAACTCGTTTTTGTTCAACACTGAGCAAACGCGGCAACCATCTTGCCGATAGCTTTTTCATATGCAAATGTTCATGCAAAATGTTGAACACACTTTCATATGATATGTTTACCATTTCAGCAATCTCACGTATTTTAACCCGGCGATCATTCATAACGATATCGAGGATTTTTTTGATATTTTCTTCAGTAACCACCTTTTTTGGCCTTCCTGTTGATGGTATTGTTGTACTGCTTGTTTGGCCCCGTTTAAATTCAGCAATCCAATATTTTACCATATAATCTGACGGAGCAGATTCGCCGTAATGTTTGTCAAGCTTTTCTTTTGTCTCTTTCGCCGTTTTGCCTTTCAAATTATAGTATTTAATCACTTTTTTTCCTAGAAACGCAACAGTTACTTACTTCAAACGACTACAACCAATAAACTGATCGATGAATTTGGCTAAAATTTTAACAGCTGACGTCTGACAGATCGTAATTGTAAGAAAGAGCAAAATTTTGTGTTTGTGCTGCCACCTAGCGCTAGGTAGCTTCAATGTCAATCCGCCCACTATATTGCTTGAGTTTTACATTATCTGCAATTTTCAGATAATTAATAGGTACACGGTGTCCGCCGGGAAGGTATACTATTTTGTTTTGCTGCCATTTTGTTAAACATTAGTCTTGACAGTTCATATTTGGCAGTCGTGAAGTAGAGACGCATATTTATTATAAGAAAATTTTCAGTAAACGAACATGTTGTAATCGTTAAAACATTTTATCTAAATCAACCCCGATTTTCATGATTTTCTAAGAAGTAAGATCCAATGGTCCCTTCTGACCAAATTGCACACCAAACTGTCACTTTTAATGGATGCAAAGTTGACTGATGAATAATTTGAGGGTTTTCCATTGCCCAGAACCGACTATTCTGTTTTATTCACATAACCATTCAAATGAAAATGTGCCTCGTCACTCACTATAATTTTTTATGAATATTGGGGTTGTCATGGGCGAGCTGTAACATCCTGTTCTTCAGCTACAGTCCCTCTTTCTTCGAAATCATTCACTACACGATAAATAGTGCGTCTTGTTGGCGCGTTGTTTCTCCCAAAAATTTCACGTAACTTTCTCATCGTCAGAGTAATTGATTTTAATAAAATAATTAACGATTAAAACACGATGGTTTACTAAATATTTTTCCACAATTTTGCCAAGTCTCTACTTCACGACTGCCAAATATGAACTGTCAAAACTAATGTTTGCCTAAATGACGGTAAAACAAAGTAGTATACCTTCCCGGCGGACAACCTGTACTTTGTCTCTATAAACTCGATAAGGAATAAAAAGAAAAAATAACGGTGCTGCATTGTATTTATTAGTAATTTCGAAAAGGGCACAACACTCAGAGTTGTGATCTATCTGCCATGACATCTAAAGTAGAAATAATGCTAGGGAGGTTAGTTTTTTAAGCGTAGTAGGTTCAGCGAAGCATTTGTGACTCATTAATACGAAAAAACTCATTTGCCAAAATATTCAAGATGTGCCCTTTTCGAAATTGCATATTCAATTACAGTATTCAATATAATGAATTTTTTTTAAAAAATAAATATTTAATTGGTTTCCTATTATTAAGGCAGTAAAAAGTAATTTTGATTAAAAAAAATATTTAAGTTAACCCTTGTGCATACAGCAAGGTACTGGGTTGCCTTGTATATTACAAACAGTGTAGCCATAATTTATTTTAGAAAAACTAGAAAACAGAAGAAAAAGTTGAATTTTAAGTAAAAAAAAACTGCATATACTTAGAAGAGTAAAGAAATATGCATACAGTGGTGGTCAAAACATTTGCAACTAAAGCAGTATTCTAGCTCTCCAGTTACTCATTTTTTTCCGATTGGTTTTTAATCCTTGATCTTTTGTATATTTATAACTTTGTTGATTGCATTTTTGTAATAGCAGGAAGAAATCATCTTCTAATTAAAGACAACAACAATAAAGTAATATTTGAGAAAGAAAGGCTTGCAACTCTTACTTCTCTTACACTATATAAGTAACTTTTTACTTACAAACCTTTAGGAATGCCTTTAATTACATTTCCTTTTCATTATGCGACTTGTAATTTATTAAAAAATTCCGCATTAGTCGAATGCTTTTCAAGAAATAACATTTTGACTACAAGTGATACGAGTGCATTGAATTTTCGGATAAATGGCCGGCAGCAAATACAACTTCAAATTAAAAATCAGTATTTTACATGATTATCGTAGCAGAACTTCACACAAAGAAATGTCAGTAAAGTATTTTATCCCAAAACTAACAATTTTGTCAAAAAGTCAATAATGGCAACATCCATACGGTGCATAAGGGAGTAAAACCTTATGTAACAACAGCACACAGAACAGACAGAAAAATTGAAAACTCTTTTGTGAAATATCATACAGTAATACTCGGAGAAGCAAAAACTTAAACTCCCATTAATTTTGGTATAACAACCATTAATAGAAAAGCCAAGAAATATCGTCTCAGAAGCTATAAGGATACAAGAAACCCTATATATTCGACGAGAACAGAGAAATTCGTCTTAACTTTGCACGAGCACATGCGAATTGGACTCTACAACAATAAAAAGAAAACATTGGTCTGAAGAGTCTTTGGAGATCAAAAGAAAAAAATTTGGGTTAGAAGACCGGTTGCAAATGTTTTAACCACCACTGTAGACTAGAGTAATCCCTCCCGCGTTACTGGGATCATTTGAGTTGTGCCTGCTTTTTGACTGATGTGAAATGTCACCGTATTTTATTTTTTTTATTTTTTTTAATGATGGTTTGTATTGACTGTCAAGTTATTAAAACCAAATTTAGAAACTTCAACTCTAAACATTTTCAGGATATAAAAAAATGATTGCTTACCACTTATCTGATTTGCGCCAACATTTGAACTGGTAGTTTTGTACTGTCTAAGAAGTTCTTAAGACCACATTAAGAACCTTCCATTCTAATCGTTCTCTAGATATACAAAAATCAATATTTGCTTTATATGGGAGGTGCTACTCCCACCTATCCAATTCGATCCAATGTTTAACTGATGACTTGTATTGCCCACAAATTATTTGGGTCACATTTTGAAGCTCTTACTAGTACTGTTTTAAGGATATTGAAATATAAATGCAAAATGAGCGCGGCACCGTCCAGTTGAACAATAGTGAAGCCACACACCAAATGAAAGCTTTCTACATAAGCTTTTTATATGCACAGTGTTAAAAATATTTTCTAACTCACACAGAACTTAAATGCTGTAACGAATTTCGTTTTCAAGTAAAAGTTATGCAATACAAAAGGACATATACATAAAAACCTTGGTATTGAATATAAAATCGGTTGGCGCATCTCGGAGAACATCAATTACAATGGACTTTGTAGTCCTCTTTTATCCTCTATATATATAAAAATGGATTCAAGTTTGTTCGGATGTTTAAAACGTCAAACCAACTGAACTAAACTGCATACTTCCATCTGAGGTTTTGGTCGTAATTGCAAAGCGAAGGTTTATGAAAAAAGAAAAGTCGAACAATTTTCCACAGGTGGCGTTGTAAGCGCTTATTACTTAATCTCTGCTTCTGTTAAAGATTAGACACGTCGATTCAGAGAGCATATTTATAGTTCTGCAGCAAATGTAAACGGAATTGGACAGGTGGGAATGGTACTTCCAATACTAAGTATATATTGATTTTAGTATATCTTGACAACGCTTAAAGTGGAAGTTACCGAATTTTATATAAACGACTCTGTAGTTAATACAAATTATCAGCCAATAAGTGGGCATGGAATCTCTCATGCAAATAAATAGTGATTTTTTGTGTCTCGAGAACGGTGAAAGGGGTAGTTCCTAAACTCGGTCTCAATCAGAGTCAATACAATCATAAGTTTACTATTGAGCGGAATTGAATAAGTAGGCGTGGCATCTCCTATACATAGTAAGAAGTCGACGTTTTTTATTGAGGCCTTAAATCAATAAATAATTACTCTAAGACAAATACAAACGCTTGTTGTCCCTAAATATCTGGTCACTACTCTACATATATAGATTTCCGGACAAAGCCGGATGGGTTAATCTAGTTTATGTAGAAATGTTGGGTATACTAGTTAATAATGTAGATTTTTTTTGTTTGGTAGAAAAATGCATTTATTATAATAACAAAATGAATTGATACACTATTCAAAGTATTGTCCATCGTTAGCCACCACTTTTTCCAACTTTTTGGTAGCATATGGATTCCGCTCCAAAAGAACTGCTCCGGTTAGAGATAAAGAATGAATCAAGTCTGTTCTGAAGTGAAGCGTATTCCAGTAAGGGCGTTCTGCATTGATCGAAACAATTGGTAGTCAAAAGGGGCCAGGTCTGGGCTATAGGGCGGGTAAGCCAAAACTTCCCAACTACTGTTTGCAAAGTAGTTCTTTACCGATCTTGTAACATATGGCCGAGCGTAGTCATGATGGAAGATAGTGGCCTCATGTCTGGTCAAATATTCTGGTCATTTAGCGTTCGGTAGAGGTCCCTTGTGATTGTCTGACCCGATTTCATTAGCTCATAATACAAAATCACCCCTCGGATCCCATCAAATAATGAGCATTACTTTGGCGTCATGAACATTCGTCTTCGGCGTTGATTTTGCTTGTTGGCCTTGGGGTTATCGTAATGATTCATTTTTTATCACCAGTTACAATACGATGCAAAAATAACTTATTTTTGTAGCATTCAAGCATCAATTAATACGGAACCCAATTTCCTTGCTTTTGAACGTTGGAAAATGGCTTGTGATGTGATTCCCAGTGAAAACCAAGTTCTTCTTGCTTTCAATTCTTCCTCTTCAAACTTTTTCGGTTAATTAAGCCTCTCCTTATCTTCTGTGTCGAAATAACGGCTTTTGAATCGCGCACATCATCATTCACAAGATTTTTGAGTTGGTGCATTTTGATCGTAAGCTTGTACCAACAATCCATATCTTTCAGGTTTTCAGAATTCTCCGCAAAACTTCATTTTTAGGCACAAAATTCGACATTATGATAGCGATTGAAAAAAATGTGTGTTTAGACCTTGGCGTCTATTGAATAATACTGAATATACTGAATTATTATGACATACAGATGTTTATTCTCCAAAATATCATATTTGTCAATACTCAGACGGAGCAATGTTCGGAGAATAGGCGGATGCTTCATTTAATCGTTTTTAAAAATTATTTTAAATTTTTGCGAAGTGTTATGCTAAAGAATAACTTAATCATGTCTGTCTTTATATTCTGGTCGTTTTTCTCGTGATGCATGCTTCAAAGGTAATGGCAGTCTGCTTCGGGTTTTTGCCTCCCCTGCATAGGATAGCTCACCCGATTAACAACCATTTAAAAATGTTACCCTTTTTTAAATATTGTCTGGTATATCGCAAGATTTCAAGCAAACTATTAAATTTATTGTTAAAAAAAAACATCTTGTCTATTAAAAAAACTAAATAATAAGAAAAGATATACAAAAAACCCATCACTTAGGGAAATAGAAATAATGTCACTCATTCAGTCCATTTTCATATATAGAATTATATGACAAACAGTCTGCTTAAAATCTCTAACCGCCTGTTGGATATACTATATATATACATACATATACATATATATATATTTATATATATATATGTGTGTGTGTGTAGAATGGTAACAAAAGGAAAAAAATTGTAAAACTCATAAATTCAAAACTTCATTTTAATATATGATGTATGAAATCTTTATATAACAATAAATCATAATGACAACTTCCGCATTTTCTATTTCTGTTTCTGCTTCTTCTTATACAATCAAACATTTATAAATAAACAAAATAATTTATATAACACACATCCACACAAACATACATACATAATACATACGTACATATAATATTAATTTTTTATTTTTTTTTTTTTTTTGACAAACACAAACATACATTTGTGACATTTACAAAACACATTCACAGACCATAACGTTATTAAAATTACGATTATGTGTGTGACAGAAAATGTCTATAAACACATACATATTTATAACCGCCTTACAAGCATAGTTGTATGGTATGCTGTTTTTTTCTATTTCCTGTTTAAAATGCACCATTTTTGTTGCTGTTGGTTTTGTATTTCTGTCTATTCACATATGTTCTTTGACTACTTACAACTCAGTCGGTCAGTCAGTTTGAGTGAGTGTGTGAGTGTAAAACATTACAAAAATATCACAGAATCATCATTCCCATTACGAACATTTTGTTTTTCATTCTCGTTGTGTTGTTTCTTTTCATCTCATCAGAGAAATGTGTTTTCTGTTCATTATACGAGTAAACTATAGCAACCTAACTGGTGTGTTTAGTTAAAGCTAATCTTTGTTCAAATGTTACGCAATGGAGCTTATAGACACAAAATGCTTGCCGGGTAAGAGTGGGGAAAAGAGCCGCATAGTTTTGTGTCCATTTCATTGTACACTATCTCATGTATGACATTTTAGTTCATTCGAACTTAGATATAGTGCTGCAGCTTTAGGCTCGGTTTGTCCACTACATCTACAGCGCTGAGGATTTTATTCCATGTTGCCTTATCGCAATATCATTTGATGGCTTTATTATGCTATAAGCACATTCAAGGCTACCGACCATCGGCTTCAAGCTGTCAGAAACATAATACATGTGTGCATATGAGTATAATTATTGAAGCGGCAACACGATTACCGACCACACGACTACCGTTGTAGCCCGTAGCCAACTTAGGCTAATTACTATTTTTCTTGGCGACAACAAACAGTTTGGTACATTAAAAACGCGAAAAAAATGTATGTGGCACCACTGAAATATTTTGTTTAGGTTATATTCAATGTGTCAAATCAGATGTTTATTTCGTAGCCAGCGTCTTTTGTGCTCGTGTGGTCGGTGGTCGGCTAATAACCGACAGATTGCGCTCACTAAATATCCACTTCAGATGAAGCCGCAAAACCTATCATTTCCTTACCCTGGAACACCTGCTATTAAATACAATGATAATCTACTCGCTGCGCCTCCATAGAGTCCTATCTGACCTCAAAGCTCTACTAAAATTTACCATACCTCCCTCACGATGATACCTATCGCCTCCAAATTTCTTGTATCATCATAAAGCGAGCACTTAACCAGCACATGCCGCGAGCCCTCAACCCCCAACCCACGTCTACAATCTCATGCAGCGAGCGAACCATGTCCTCTCAGTAAAAATTTGAAAATCAAACTAAAGCCGATGTCAGGACGTTCCAGTATGAACGTAACGTCAGGCATGAACTTATACGTCACCATTCCCTTGTAGCTGTCCGTCCAATATATCAGCACCGTAAGTAGTACAGGAACAGGAGTTGAAGTGTCAAGTGTGAAATATTTGGAACACTCGGGAAAACTTGAAGGCATTTTATAAGCGAAAGTTCATGCCATCAAGAAATGAGCACAATTATTAACGAAGTAAATAGGCAACAATACTAGTTGGGTAGGTCGAGACAGAACCGCCAAATTCTGCTGGGATCGAGTTACAAATTAACTGGCCAAAGGAAAGCTTTCTTTTCAGTTATTGGGTCAGAAATTTGATGTAAAATGAAAGAAGGTGCGTAGTGAAAGGGAAGGAGAGGTATATACTCTTGTCAAGCCAAAAGGGTTTGTGACAGTCCAGACTTTTGCTTAGCAACTATGATAGGCAAAGGTTTTTAGTACAGTAGGCCTTTATGATATACGGAATTCTGACCGGGCATTCACGGAATTTTTGAATAGCATGGTAGTAAATAGTTGCAGGCTTATTGTGCATTTTTCTTCATGCGTACTACAATATCAATATTGTTACGAAAATTAAAATGCTGAAGACAAAATTCACCACATCAGGGACTTATTATGAGCTTTTAGCTACAAAATATATTGGCTTGTTTCAAAGCTTATAACTGCCAAAATTACCTGTACTAATTCAGAGTGTTACCATCTACATGTCTGACGGTGTTGCCAGTTCGATTCTTTTTTGTGTTTATAAAGTTATTTGAGACCATTTGAATTAACGTAAGTAAATCGAAGATTAGTGTCTGTACTAGAACATTCGAAACTAGTGATGAAATACTATAAAGAGATGGCGCATTGCGGCTGGTGAGTTAGTTATCATTTGGCTGTTAAAAAGTAAAGTCGCATTCAGGCGTAAATAAAAGTGTTGTATAAGCGTATTTGCCTTATTAAGACATGGTCTATAAAAGTTACAGTCGAATAAATAAAATTGTAACCACAACAAAATAGTTTAATTTTATTTTAACGCAATTTAAACGAACTCAAACGCTTTAAAAAGGTTAAAACATAACAATAACTTTGTAAAGCTCATACACCTCGTGATTCATCCGATAGCAATACTTTCCGTTGACATGGATAGGTCTATATAATCTTCGAAAAATTTTTCTCTCCAACACTCCATTAACAGCTGCGTCTGCTTGAGTAAGTACCTACGTCTAGACGCCATATAAAAGTACAGGCAGTATAAGCGTTCTATAGGAGTGTAATTTTCGTCAATCGAGGAAGAGTTTTTTATTTCAAACTATTTGCTTAGATCAAAATGGCAGTTATTGGAAAGAATGGTTCTTCGTTTTGTCCCAAACTGATTTTGTTGATATTAATCATGGCGGTAGCGAGATAGGCGAACTCATCTACTACCTTAAAATTATGTTCTTCAAAGTGCATGTAATGGCCTGACCTTGTCTACTCTTGTTCGTTAATACCATAAACTTTGTTTTATCAACATTTACTGCCAGACCCAAATTCACCGACTCTTTTTCAATGCTAGAAAATACCGAGGTTACCTCTCGTCCTGTACGTCCAACAATATCAATACCATTGTACATTGTGTCTTTTGTATTAAATGCTCCTTACAAACTCTCTTTACACAGAGTCAAACCAACAAACTCTCATCAAACCAATAACACGTTCGCTGAGTTTACACAAATAAACTGATTGTTGTTCGCGTCGTTGTGCTTTTTATATGGCTGAGTAAACAACACATCGAAAGCGGTTTTCTTTCACTGGATCTTATTAATTACATTAGATTTATTACATTCTTATTATTCTTTCCCCTTCACTTAAATTCTTAGTTTTTTTGATAACTCTCTCTCTCTCGAGTAAGCCGACTATCGATAGTTTTGCAGCTCTAATCTAGGCTCCTGTCTAGTAAAGAAATATTACATAGAAGCTCTATAATATTCGAGGGTTGTGCAATAGATCAAAAGGTTTTTACAGTATTTATGTCCCTACAATATAAGATGACCTTCAAAATGATAAACTCACCTTATTATTTGCTCAATTCATCCAAACTATAAAATGTTATGTATGGTCACATAATTTAAAAAAATGATACGTCCAAATAAGTGAAGAATAAGCCGGTTTTGCTCTTACAGATGTACCGTTATAAGTGATGTTTTTTATAGAGGTATAAAACCTTAAGTTGCAATAAAACAACGATAGATTCGATTGACATGAATTTTATTTATCTGAAAGATAATCTTGTGGCATTACATTTTAAATATGAGTTCTGGTATATGACCGCCACGGCTGGCGCGGATGTAATCCAATCTGTACGTCCAATTTTCGATGACTTTTTCCAATATTTGTGGCCGTATATCGGCAATAACACGACGAATGTTATCTTCCAAATAGTCAAGCGTTTGTGGCTTTACCGCATAGACCAATGACTTTACATAGCCTCACAAAAAGTAGTCTAGCGGTGTTAAATTACAAGATCTTGGAGGCCAATTCACAGGTCTAAAACGTGAAATTATGCGATCACCAAACGTGCCCTTCAAGAAATCTATTGTGGCACGAGCTGTGTGACATGTTGCGCCGTCTTGATGTAGCCATTCAACCAGAAGTGCGCTTCATCGCTAAACAAAATTCGCTTATGAAAATCGGGAACAACGGTAATCTCGTTTTGGTCGTAAGTCTATTCATGATGAATTGCCAAACCAAGCTGAGAATAAATCACTTGACAGCTGTTAAATCGGTCGTCATCTAGAAAAGTAATGCCAACTTAAAGTTCTATACCCCTATAAAAATACGCTATATTATGTTTATTTAAATTTATATAAATAAGTGCAAAAGTCAATGCGTTAAAATAATAAAGTCAGTGATTCATTTATCCAAGCTTTTATTTAAACTATTTATGCAGTTCCCACTTCCTTCTATTGTCTTAAAATACGAGATGGCATTGCACTTACTAAATTGTCCAAACCGTTGGAGCGTATTTCGCGCCAGCGGTTGCAGATTGCCAATTTTAATTCATCTTTTGTCCGGTACTGTTTGTTGTTTGCACAAACATTATGCACATGGGGTTTAAGTAGGGGGAACGTGCTGGCCAATCAAGTACGTTAATATTGTTCTCCTCAAACCATTGTCTGGTGGATTTGCTGACATGAATTGCTGCGTTATCTTGCTGAAAGGTGAAAGATATGTCAACATTTTGGGCCAAATAAGGTAGCAAACGTTCAGACAGAATGCCCTGGTACTCTAAACTATCCATTCGAGTGGAAGGAAAGTAGAGTTCCAGGGTACTATAGGAGCTAAAGCCAACCCAAACTATCAAACTACCCCCGCCGAAATGCCGTTTGGAAAAAAACAAGGGCTCCTTCCTTAAATCTCGCCAATAGCAATTGAAACCATCCGGTCCATCCAGGATAAATTTTTTCTCATCAGAAAAAATTACCTACAAACCCAAAAATGTATGGAATGACTTATAACTTTTTTAAAAAAAGTTTACCTGATGCCAATTAGTTGCCATGTTGTTTTTCGCAAATTCCTTATACTTAATCTTATGCTGCTTAATCAGACAGGGATTTTTTTTTTTAATTTTGCTCGAATAAGGTTTGGCTGGGCATTGATAGCTCTTAGAATTGTGCTTTTTGAAGCTTGTAATCTCCAATTCTCTTTTATTGTTACCGCACTTTTCATGTAATTCGAGGACTTTCGTGAAATTAGCCGAGTTTCACGGGCAGTCAGGACCTTTGGACGACCCGTGCTTTTTAATTTTCCATGATTTTCTCTGTTTTTGAGAAAATTTTGCACAACACACAAAGATCGTCCCAGTTTTGCGCCATTCCACGCATACTCAATCCCTGCTCATGAAATGCAACAAGTTGTCCTGGTTCATAAGGTGACAAAGGTCTCCCGCAACCCATACCGCGCAGATATTATTTAAATTATAAATTATTAAAAATAACAATTGTGATACCTTCTGATTAGATTAATAGCTTATTAATCACTGACCTTTCATCGACCTTTGACACATTTAATTTTGCACTTATTTACATAAATTTAAATAAACATCATATAGCGGTACATCTCTAAGAGCAAAACCGGCTTATTATTCACTTCTTTGAACGTAGATTGTTTTCTAATAAGGTGACCATACGTTGTATTTTATAGTTTGGATGAATTGAGCAAATATTAAGGTGACCTTATCATTTTGAAGCACACCTTACACCTATAAAGACCTAATTCACAATTTACAAGTGCATTAAGCATTAACAAGAGCATTATGTAAAGTTTCTTTTTATAAAAATTCTTTAAATAACTGTGCTTTCAAATCCAAGATTTTGACTTAAAAACAAATTTATTTTTAATTTCATATTTTTTATTTTTCTATATTAAAAGCTTTGCAGATATAGTATTGCATATGCAGATACTATTTGCCTTTGCTTTACAGCCCTTTTTGTTTCTTATGGTTACCATTTTATCAAATTTGTTTACTTTTTCGACCTCTTACCAGTATGACGACTTACAAAATATATATTTACATATTTTTTTATATTTTCTCTATAATTTTATTTTTTATTTATTTTTTTTTGTAGGTTTAAGCCCTCTCTACTCTGTGTGACTGTCGAAAACCCATGGCTTTTTGTATGAGTCCCTACCATCTGTATGACCGTAATATATATAAAGAAAAACATGACATTATGTTCTATATTGTAACTCTCTGACCTTAATAGCCATTTGCCAAATATGGTCAAAGGGAATACTATGAGTATTCATAGGAATTTCTGTTTTTTTTTCTGCCTCTCATAACCGTACATAGACATATGCTCACTTGTATGTGGTTTATTTCTGACATACAAACACACACACACTCACACACATACTTATTTACAAAAGATACAAATAAAATACTGTCTACAAATAGGAGCCAGTTTTTGCCTTGTTTTTCTGTGTTTTTCCCTTTCTGGTTGGCTGACTGGCTAGAGAGGCTCCTTTGTTCATATTTATGTGCTCTCTGTTTGAAAACAAATATTTTATGGTTGAGCCTTTAGCAAAAGAGAAAAAAAAAACAGAAAAAATACATTTCTTATGTAAATTTGTTTTAAATTGAAATACGATATTATATGTTGGTCTTATAAGTATAATTAATTTGCCCAAAAAAATATGAGAAAAAAAGTGCATTGAAATATTATTATAGACGAGTTAATAAATTTAATACCTAAAAACATAATGTAATAGAAATTAATGATATTTCAAAAGCAAATTTTATATAACAAAGTTAAATTACAAAATTTTGTTTTAAAGAAGTCTCACAAGTAATAGTTGCTAAAATCCAACTGTTTATACATCACCAGTGATTTAAACTAAATCTTTACCAATTACTTGCATAGCTGTTGTGTCATGTTCGTAAGCGAACGCTCAATTATGACCAAAAATAAAATTATCCCTAAAAAATTTTAAGAGCGAATTATCCACTGTCACTTTGTAAGTAATTCGGTTTTAATTACTCTGTGAATTACTACAAAACCCATGTGATTTCTCATTTTTATAAGGTCAATATGTTGAACTATTTGCCGCGCATAATCACCTTACGCAACTAGTAAATATATCGTGTGTAGGTGGTATCAAAATAACGCCCACGATCTTTTCCTCACTTTACATCCTGAAAAGTATGAAGTTGAGATCCTTGCACCTCTCGGTGACTCAGATCATTGCACCATTTCTGCATTTTTTTCGTTCTCCGTCCTTTCATAACGTCTCACCACCAGCTACGAGATGCTCTGTTTATGTCTACGAAAAAAAATGTTGGGCATTTAATTGGAAACTTTGTTTCCTCGACTCAAATGTCGATGCTATGGCAGAGATGGTCGTCAGAAAAATAAATCTGGGGATGGATATGTTTATTCCATCCAAACAGATTTCGATTTAGTCAATAAATAAATCTTGGTTCAATCAGACGTGCAGACTAGCAGTCAGATATAGGGAGGAAGCATTCAGGAATTATCGCAACAATAAATGCAAGCTTACTGATTCGCTACGCCAACAGGCGAGATATTCGTGTGCCGCAGTACTTAGGCGTGAGAAGGCTCTTTACGATCACCGCCTTCGTGCTTAAGTTCTTAATTTTTCCAGGGAAGTAAGAACTTTTAACCATTCGTTAAAAGACTCAGGAATAGCGCTAGATCGATTCCAGTTCTTTTAAGGAATGACCAAGCATTCACGAACCCTGTTGATAAGGAAACTTACTACACTTCTCTCGATTGATATTGAGCTTCTCAGAGATCATTCTATAAGAGTGGTTATAGATGGGTTCTCATCCGACGACTTCAGGTTAAATTCAGGTGTACCGCAAGGCTCTGTTCTTTCTCCAACTCTATTCTTAATATTTCTTAATGACTTTCTTCTTCTCACTTCCAATCCTATCTACTCTTTCGCAGACTACAGCAACATTTGTCATTCGTATTCTTTTGATCGTAGGACAAGCCATCTGGAGATTGGGGCGATATGAAGAGATATGCGAAGAGGGTCGATTTTAACGCGAGCAAGACCTAAAGTTGTTTCTTAACATACAGCGTTGTGTTCATTATGAATATATATGCGTTGAAATATATGTGTTGAAATAGTACACATACTTTGACTGATGGCTTTATTTCAACTCAGCAGTGCCACGCCCATATACAATTTTTATTTATATAATAATTTTATGGTTCAAAAGTGGACGAAATTGGCTAAGTGGGAATGGTAATAAAATAAATAGTGATTTTTGTATATTTTTGGAAAGGTAATAGTGAATGGTTCTGAATTGGGTCTAAATAACTTAGTAGTTAATACACATCATCAGTCGAAATATGGGCGAAATTGAATGAGTGTTTGTGGCACCTCCAATACAAAGTATATATTTTTTTTTACCTAAAGAAAGGTTAAAATGGCAGTTTCTGAACTTGGTCTAAATGATTTGGCAGTCAATACAAGTCATTAATTTAAATGCATTTTATAGTTATGCAACACACAGGCTTCAAGCAACGCGCAACGTGTTACTTCAAAATAAGCATATATTAATAATTTGGGATTCCCCTTTTTATATTGTATGTAGATATGTTTGCAAATATGCTTGTGTATATCTGCATTTAGAATATCGACAACGTTGCCATAATTTCTATTTGGATTCTGCCGCTGTACCCAACTAAGTACAGTGGTATTCTATCAAAATTATTTGTTAAATTATTTATTATTTTATAAAGCGGAACTGTAAAAAAAAAACATTAAAAATGAAAAAAGTTTTTACGACAGTAGTAGGAAATGATAAAAGGACGTACGTACTTGAATACTCGAATATACTGAAGTTCAGGGATTATTTTAACACAGTTTTCATCAATAAAACTGATTTTTTCGTTTTTCATGCTAGATTTGTCACTTTTTAACCAATAGACAAAAAACAATTATAAGTTTTACAGTCTAATAGTTTAATTTAGTCTAACAGCCTGTTTCCGGATAATGAGCGTAAGAAAACGATCGTCTAACAAGTTGAGCGACTTGTCCGTTTATATTTCAAACACTAATAAAAATTGAATGCTTTGTTTGTGTTTTACATATAAACAGAAAAGTCACTTAACTTATTAGACGAACGTTTTCTTACGCTCGTCATGTGAAAACAGTCTGTAAGAGGTTAGTTCACACAAATCAAGTATAGTAAGTGATTTATTACCGGTTTCAGCTTTGACTTTGCAAAATATTTCAGATATCTGTATAGGCTAACTATGACTACCACCACAATTTATGACAATGTAGGGTATACGTAATTACAATTAGTGTTTAACACTTATACCAAAAAGAAAAAACATGTCAATTTAAATTTAATTCCATTATTAAAACTAATTTCAATGAATAATTTGATATTTTCAAGAACTGCAACTGAGCAATAACAATAGTTTCTGCCTGATACGCCTTTTGTTTTCAGCAATTAAACATTCAAATAGACGACAGTCAGGCAGACTGCAAATGTCAATCTAAATTTTAATTATATTTCGTAGAATATAGGAAATTCGAATATTTTATTCATGACAAAATACACATGTACATACGTACATACCTATGCATATCTTATAAGAATACAAAAAATTTTATTTTCTATTAAAAAATAAATGCATATTATTTAAGAAGCTTTACCAATAAATATTAAAAAAAGAATATTTAATAAGTTGAAATCGTTTTAATGGGTACTCATACGTAAATAAAACTAGAGTATATATAGGGTACGCCATCTAACGTTTTTTATTCAACTAGTGCTTATATCGTGAATGGTAACAGTTAGCTCATGTCTGATTTGACAGATAATTAGTTTTATCCTTCCGCTGAACGAATATGGTTGTTTATACGCTTGAACAACGCTGGAATATATTGCGACATTACTTTGAAAATCATGGTAATGTCGCAGAATGTGTGCGATGTGTTCAGATGATCTTGGTGGGTATTTAAACAAACAAAATTGTCGTATTTGGGGCAAGAAAACCCGCACGCATACATTCAAAAGTCGATACACCTAAGACGAGTCACTGTTTGGTGCGGATTTTGTTCCAGAGGCATAATTGGGCCATTTTTCTTCGAAAATGAGCAAGGAGTGGCTGTTACAGTCAGTGGCGACCGTTATCGGGCCATGTTGAACGAATTTTTGTTCACAAAAATTGAAGAGGAGGATATTTGCAACATTTGGTTTCAACAGGACGGCGCTACGTGCCACACAGTCGAAGCTACACTCGATGTTTTGCGCCCTGTTTTTGAAGATCGCATTATCAGCCGCAGAGCTGATGTCGTTTGGCCACCTCGGAGCTATTATTTGTGGGGTGCCGTCAAAGATAAGTGTAACACCAACAAGCCAGAGACAATTGACACTTTAGACACAATATTCGTGAAGCCATTGGTGAAATATAGCTGCACATAATCGATAATGTGCTTAAAAATTAGACCGACCGTGTAGGCTATTGCATGGCCAGCCGAGGCAGCCATTTGAATGAAATTGTTTTCCATTGTTAACCGGAAGGATTGTACTTTCCAAATAAAAAAAGAAATTTGAGATAATATTCAGTAGTTTTTTATAGCGTTAAAAAAAATTTTATTTGGCGGACCCTATATATGATTTAAATAATAATAATAGAGTGAAAACAACTCACCAGGGTCGGACATTATGTAGCTGTCAAGCAATCTGTTTCTTTTGCTACCCAAATTTGGGAGATCGACCGATTATAGAGAATTTTTTTGGTTTTGCCGAATATGTTTTTTCCCCTTTTCGAATACCGAATAAAAGGGCTATTTTAACACGAATAACCGGTTATTTAAAATATGTATAAATTGTATACGTGTTTTTATTTCTTATTGCAAATATACGCTCATCATTTGATCAAAAAGTATTCAGAAAATTAAAAATACAAGTTTATTCATCTAAATCTATATTGCCCCCTTAAAAGTAATCCCCATCGACTGCTAGCACTTGATTCAATAATTGAAAAATTTTTTATATCCGGTTTTCAGTATGTCCATCAGTGCTACCTTTGGTTTTTCCATTATTTTCTCTCGGCTGCTGAAACGCGTTTGGTTTTTCAACTCGATTAAACAGAAGGTAGTCACAGAGAGCCACATCAGGTGAATTTGGTGACTTATCGTCAAAATTTCAAATAATGATGGCACTATGCGAAGGTGAGTTATCATGGTGCAAAATACACGAGTTTTCTGCCCACAATTCTGGTCTCTTTCGGCGAATTGCTTCACCCAAACGTCTCATATGGCCAAAATAATAATCTTTGTTTACTGTCCTCCTCCTGGCAAAAATTCATGATGCACTTCACTGTTGTAATCCATGTAAACCATGACCATTGCCTTCTTTTTTGACCGAAAACGACGTGGTTTTTTGTTTTCGGCTTATTTGGTAAACGCTATTTACTTGCCTGATGTCTGAATTGCATGTCGTACTCATAAACCAACATCTCGTCTCCAGTAATGATCCTTTTAATGAATGTGGGCTCGTATTCAGTCTCCCAAATGATGTCTTTTGTAACCTCAACACGGTGTCCTTTTTTCATGAAATTGAGGTCTTTTGGCACCAACTTTGCTGCCACACGACGAAAACTCAAATCATTAACCAAAATATCTTGGACAGGCTCACAAGCAACGTTCAAGTCCCTATCTCATTGATGATTAATTTACGGTTATTGACCAACATTTCATTTACTTTACCAATGCTTTCGTCGGTTTTCGATGTCAATGGTATGCCGCTTCAATCATCATCTTCGACTGACTCACGATCACTTTTGAACCGCTCGCGCCACTGGTAAACAACCATTTTCTTTAGAGAATCGTTGCCGAACCTTCCCAACATTTCCAACGTTTGCGCACCAATAAATTCGTTTTTTACGCAAAATTTAATACAAGTTCGGTGTTGCAAATTCAAATCCATTTCTCGCCAACACACATAGAGTTAGATGTACTCTTGGCTACGTAGCTTTTGCAACTCTCAAGCTATGACGCTAAGACTTAGCGAGAATATCAGCAACAGATTTACCAACTTAACAAAAAAAAAAAAAAAAATCAAATCGGAACGATGAGTGTGCAACAGCCACATGGGAGTTATTCCGGGAAGTTATTGATCAAGGTGGTATATTACGTCTTAGTTTTATATATATGACAACTTTGAACGTCTCACAAAGATCGTGAAAACAATTGTAGGTTGAAAAAGATATGCACACATGAGTAATATCGCTGTAGAAATTTGTAGCCTGGGATTGAACCGAGAACTTCTTGGTTGATAGGCGGGTGTCTTACCTAACACCACAGTATGATTCAACGTCTGTTTTACATGATGTGTTTGGTTAGCGTTTGAGTCCTTAACACAGTCTCTAGTTACACCGTAACGTCTCTTTAATTGGCTATATGGTCTAACGAGGCTAAAATAACCCGATTTCAATCGGACGGTCAAGTCTGGTATTGGATCAAGGACCCAACTCAAACATATACTCGTAATGTAAAACAGACAATAAAACGTAGTGGTAGTTCCATAATGGTCTGGGATTCCATTTCGATAAATGGTTTAAGTCCGTTAGTATGCATAGATGTACCCGTCGATTCTGCAACAACATGTGCCGGGTGTAGTAGGAAAGGTGGTTCTTGCTACTGAAAAAGTAATTTTCCACCAAGGCAATAACCTAAAACACACTGGACAATTGCAAATAACTGGCTTAATAAGACAGCCATAGTTTATATGACATGGTCTCCACAATCTCCGGATGAAAATGTAATTTTCCACCAAGGCAATAACCCAAAACACACTGGACAATTGCAAATAACCGGCTTAAAGAGACAGCCTTAGTTTATATGAAATGGTCTCCACAATCTCCGGATATGAATCCGATTGAGAATTTGTAGATTCTTGCTCAATCACTGCTCGCTAAGTATTCAAGTCCGTTCAAAGGAATGAATAAGCTGTAGAAGTGAACAAAGGAAGTCTGATAAGATGTACCAGTAGAATTTAAAAAAAAACACATCCATATCTCTAATCGCATCCAGGCTCAAAAAAGCAAAAGTAGATTGGACAACCCCTTGATTATAATACCTATTTTTATAAATATTAAAAATAAAATCAACGATGAAAAATTGTAACATTTTTTTTTTATTTACAATTTTTGCTGCTACTACTGTCGTTGTTGTTATATTGGCATCCAACTAGGCTTGGAGGAAGAGGACATGTGTACCTATAACACCATAAAGCAAAAATACTTAACTCATATAAACATACAAAAATCTAGGGTGTTGAAATGGAAAATATTAAATCATGTTACACTTTTGCACGTCACTGTATATTGAGTGTCCTTAAATACTAAGCTGAAAAGACTCTTTGACACCAGAAATTATTAACCACCTCAAATGGGTCTATAAGGTTGACGTTATGTGCAGCAAGGAAAACTTGATTCTATATCAAGTAGCCTTTAGGCGCTGGCACAAAATACGCTGTAAAAGATTAACCACTGGGTGAAATATTAGGACACTATGTTGTAAGAAATATCTGTTAAGGGTCTACAAATGCTGAACGTTCCTCTAGTATTCTTACTTGCTGGAAACTACAACATGGAACAAAAAATGTATCAACTTTATTTGCTAATGCAACAAGAATTGAAAAAAACTTAAATTTTTTAACAAAATTACGAGTTAACCGGTTATGTGATTAACTTTTAACCGAATACCGGCTTTTTAAAAATTTTAATTTTTCGATTTATTCGAGGGGTTAACAAATTTTCCATTACATCTTTCAAATTTCGTAGCTGTAGCTCTCGAATATCTGCAACAATGTTGGCCTTGAGTTTAAGGTTACGAACTAGTACGCATATACCAGCTCCTTCAAGTAACCTCGAATTAAATAGTCGGGGGCTGACAAATTTTGAAAACATGTTGGCCATATTTCAAAACATTTTTCGCTCTTCAAAAAGTGTCCCTATGCCTCGGCTAATGTGGGCAGTGGCTCCATTCTGCTGAAACCATATCTCAGATCTGTTTTCAAGAGCAGAACGTATAAAATATTCTATCAGGTCACTCAGGATGACACATATACGACATTACTAGAATTTTTTCCATATAATTTTTATTTAGTACTAAGCCTCAAACGATATGTGTATAAGTTTGACAGCAATCTGACTTTTGTTTCGGAGTTATAGCATTTTGTGTGGAGCAACTTTTGTTATTGAAAAAAAAGTGATATTCGAGTTTTGATGAAGCATTGCTATTTGATGAAAAAATACGAGTACAGTGGAAACTAAACAAGGTCTTGATAAACATTATCTAAACTCTGTTCCATCTAGACAAATGGTAGAGTAGTGGTTTAATGGTTTTAAACGTGGTCATACCAGCACAAATGTTGAGAGTGCAGTAATGGGACATCAAAAAATCCACATATTTGATTATGAACGATCGCAAATCGAAGGTGCCCAAGCTAGCTGACATTGTAAAGATATTAGATAGTAGTGTTTTTACCATTTTACACGAACATATAATGGAAAAGTAATCGCTGAAACTCAGGCCTATTTTGACGAGAAAGAAAAACCGGACTATAAAAGTAGTACCGAGAAGCTTTAAAGTCGTTGTATCGCCCTCGAAGGCAACAATGTTGAATAATAAAATCGAGTATGGTTAAAATTTTGTTTTTCTTGTTTATCCTACGGACTTATTGAATGACCTGTTGCACTTGTACTAATTTTAATGGGAATGAATATATATCAACTGACCGGAAGTCAAGTGAGCGCACAGAAACTGGCCAAGAATTGTAAGGACTTAAACTACATTTACATTTGTCGTTATTAACTACGTTTGTCGTTATTAATTTCTTAAATAAAGTAATTTAAAAATCTAAATATTTGTTGGTACAATTAATTGTTTTTAAATAGTTTTTTAAGAAACGCTGACAAGAAAGGAATGTCTTCATTAAATGTTTCTACACAATAGTGCTTACGTTTCTTGGTTCAAATATTTGCGAAAGCTCTGTTCAAAGTGGTTGCCACGTGAGCTTACAAAACGTGTAACAAATCGATGAAAACAATGACAAAATTGAATGAAGTGGGCTTCGAACTGCTAATCCACCCACCATATTCTCTAGATTTAGCCTCCAGCAACTTTTGTCTATTTTGAGATTTCAAGAGAATGTTTGCTGGAAAGAAATTTAAGTTGAATGATGAGGTAATCGCTGAAACTGAGACTTATTTTGACGCGAAAGAGTTATCGTACTATAAAGGTGTTACGAAAAGTTGGAAAAGCACCAAACTCGTTGTATCGCCTTCGAAGGCAACAATGTTAAATAATAAAATCGAGTTTTGTCAAAATTTTGTTTTTCTTACTTATCGTACGGACTTATTGAGTGACCTGTTATCATAAACCGATACCGCTCTCTCTTTACGCTCACCAGCACTTCCATCTTCATTTTCGAATAATAAGATGTAATTGGCGTTGATGAATGGCTGTTGCATTATCAGAACTCTAGTACCTACAGTTCTGTTTATTAACAAAGCCATTCAAATGAAAATTTGCTTCATTACTCAAATCAGACTTTTAATGAAGTTGATATAATTTCAGGTCAACTGTTGAAATTTAACTGCAAAATGTAGAAGTTGTCGATGATCTGCGGGTTTTAATTCTCGCACCAATTGCACTCTCTATGGGAATAACCGTAAATCTTTTTTTAAAATGCGTCGCAGTGACGTACGAGCTATACCTGAGCTGAACGCTGAGCAGAACGCTTTATAGTAAATCTTTCTGGTGTTTCATTAACACTTTGCTCTACACTTTCAATATTTTCCGCAGAGTGAAATAAACATGGTATACTGGCTTGTGGCATATCTCTTACAGTGGCATGTTGGTTGTGACCGTAAACTAAGCAACGAATCATTGTTTTAGTGATCGAAATAATGACGTTAAAACGCCGACGAAATGCTCGTTGCTTTAAAATAATTTAGCGCAGATTTAAATAATAAAATTATATTATTCTGGTTATTTTAGTTCAATTGGGAATCTATCTATTATTTTTCTCCAGAAGACAATTACATTTATAATCTGAAAAACAAAAATAAAAAATATATAAACGAAAAAGTTATTAAATTTTTAGAACCACTTTTGACCTACAGAGTTGGTTCAGGAAATTGCAAAAAGGCGATAAAAGTCATTGAGTGGTAATCAAAGAAGCCAGTGTCCAGCTATTACTGCCAGCAGCCTCGACAAGTTCCTACCTTTACGTTATATAAGTTGCATAGTGCGTTTCTTATCAAAAGAGGAGCACATTAACTTAGTCTCCCTAAAAGTGTTCAGATTACGTCTACTATTCTCAGAGTTTTGAAAAAAGTGTTTGAAAATACTACTTTTGAATAATAAACATTAGTTCATATTTAAAACATACTTATAAATAACTCACTGGTGCTCTTATGAACTGTTCTTTTATCAGTTCCTTTAGTTTACTTTTAACGAAAGTGAGCAGCCCTCTTCAGCTTTAATTGTTGTTAATTCCATACAGTACTCCTTAAGAACAATACGATAATAGTGAGCTATAAAGTATCTCTGCAGTACTTGACCAGTCAATATATGATACGATTCCAGTAATCAGAGGGTTAATAGTCTTAACCTTGAGCTCACTCTTTACCAAACAAAACAAAAATTTTTTATATCTTTAATCGGCTTATGCTATGAAACACCTATTTGAAGTCAACAAATATTACGTATATATCATTACTAAATTTGTAACACTTTGCTTGAATAAAACTACCTGATTTATTACAGATCTACCGGGACCGAATCAATATTGCTATGCTCCTAGCAAACTTTCAGCCTTGATACTAAATCGTTTCGCAGCTATTCCGACAAAAAATTAACTGACAGACGTTCAGTAAAGTTATAACTCAGCATTTTTTAAAACTTAGAGTCACACGTGCCCCACTGGTGGACATTTGTATTTTGATGATTTGGAACAATGTGTCCACCCGTGGTCATTGATGAATTTACTTTATGTGACATCGTGACTACCCGTGGTCACATGTTGTGTGTCATTTCCCGACATTGTGATCACGAAATGTTAGAAATGTTCTGCATACATCTACCATTGAACAATCAAATTTTAGTCCCAGCTTGTCAACGCGCGAATAACCACACGTCAGCACGCGGCCCAACGGTGTAAAAAAAAAGACCACAATTGGTCACGTGGGGCTCTAAGTGTTAAAGTTATGCCTGCCATTCTTTTTGTGAATTTAAACGCTAATGCCTGTATTTAAGGTACTTTTAAGTTAACGTATATTCCTGGTTTTATCTTAGTGTTAACCACATTGAAAATTGATTGCATCCCAACTGTTTTCCACCATTGTAGATCTGCGCATATTGCAAAAATTATTTGCTTTTTATATAGTTAATCAAATGCATATTAATCAACAATAAAAATAAGTTCCCTTAGAATTAAAATAGTAAATAATTTGCAAAATTATATAGAAAAAAAACTACTTAAACGTCATGTAACAAAAAAAAAAAAAAAATATAATAATCCCTGCCCATAATTAAAACAACTTTCCATACAATGTATGGCTTAACCCGAAATAACCACGCTTACCACATAGTAATGCAAAATATGCCCTTTACATTTAAAGAATTGAATACAAAACAACATAGCAAAGTTAGAAAATAAAAACGTTATTTGATATAAAACATTTGTGTCTTCACAGGAATATAAAGCTTCTGCTATTCAGAGATCAATTAGCGAAGTTATCGCATGTCAAATTGAGGTGACGAAAAAAAAAACTTATAAACTCCCGGTTTTCGATAAAGCACGTCAGTAAGTGTACGCATTTACTTTTTAAATCAATTTTACTAATAATCTAAAAAAAGTCTCTAGATCTTTCAGCTTACAGTACCAAACATAAAAAGTGCAACGCTTTATAATTTACACAATTTTCAATAATAAACCTCCAGCATGTTTCATGGTGGGTGGGCGAATATAATTTATGCCATCGGAGCTGAATAAATTAAATTCGCCTTCATCGCTACAAAGCACCTTAGCCAAATTCTCTGTTGTGCAGTTTAATTGACGTTCTGGAAAGTCAAGACGCCTTCTCTTATTAACTCTGCTTATTAGTGGCTTTATACAGGCTCGGCAAATAAGTTGACTATATTTAGTCTGCGTCTAGCAGTGTGTACGCCCATTTGTGCTTTTGTGTAATTAGCAACATCTATAGCCGTCTTTTGTGGATCAGTTTTTAT
Organism: Wohlfahrtia magnifica; assembly: GCA_023159175.1. Taxonomy (NCBI): domain Eukaryota; kingdom Metazoa; phylum Arthropoda; class Insecta; order Diptera; family Sarcophagidae; genus Wohlfahrtia; species Wohlfahrtia magnifica. The sequence continues at coordinate 181,481 of JAKWBJ010000156.1, forward strand.
TATCCTTACAATTCTAAGTCCTGAATAGCAGTATAAATTCGTTGGCGACGAATTCTTAGTTTTCTGACTACACTTCCAGAAGAGTTAAATTTTGAGAATTTGTGTGCTTCCTATACTGCAACTTCGTTCATCCTTATCCCTTCCTTCAAAGCTTTTATTGTTACCACTTTGCTAAACAATACAAAAAACTTTCACAATGAAACTACTTTTTTGAATATATGATATGATTTGCTTACTTTAACAGCCCGTTGCATTTTCTTTGCTCGAACAAAATGTTCATTTTTTATAATTAATAAAATATTGTTACGAAAATGTATATGCTAAAGAAAAAATTCACCACGTCAGAGCTTATTATGAGCTTTTAGCTAAAAAATGTATTGGTTTGTGTCAAAACTTCTAGAATTATCTGCACTAATTAAGAGTGCTAAGAGTGCTGCTAAGTACATGGATCGCTTAATTTTCGTGCCATTTTAGAACATTTGAATTAACAGAGAAAAATTGAAGATTCATGTCCGTACTAGCATATTCTAAACTAAGATGAAATACTATAAAAGCGGCAAATTACTGCAGGTGAGTTTGTTAGTTTTGAATTGGCTATCAAGAAGTAAGGTCTGTTAAAGCGCTAATAAAAACTGTTTTAAAAGCGAATTTGGTGTATTAAAGTACAGTGAAATTAATAAAAAAAAACAGATTGTAAAACAACTAAAATAAAAATAGAGTTTATTTTATTTTAACGAACTCAAACGTTTTAAAAAGGTTAAAACGTAACAATATTGTGGCCAAATTATAAAAGATAATCAACTGATAATATCAAATACAATAAATACAAAAGAATTGGATACCGTTGTTAGTGACAGAATGCATTTTCAGATTATGAAAAGTAGTGTTGCATTTTCAATGCTCGTTACTGTATATCTCGCGATGATGACAAACAGCACATACATACATACATGATCAGGCAAAAACGCAACCTACTAGGAAAAACTTACAGTGCTAGAGTTAAGATCACCACATAATAATATGGAGGAGCTCCAGTGTATTAATCATCATCTACGTGGCATGAAAAATCAACTTGATTAATGAAACTGAAACAAAGCAATGGATGCTTTGTGACAATCCCCAATATACTACCTAGAGGATTAACGAAGAAAAAAAAAAACACTAATTGTTGGTTAATGAAATGAGTTTTATAAATGCTTATACCTTTAAAAAAACGTGTTCCAAAATAATTTCACTCTTATAAAAGCATGTACTACTCGTAGTTACCATAATAGTATTTCGCGTTTTTCATAAAATCTAATGGTTTCACTCATATGGAGTCGGCGGTCAAAAATACTTCCAGTTAGAATAACAACGCAAAGCATTGTTCAGTTTCAAATATTACTCCACCATTGGACTTAAATTTCTTTCCATCATGCATTCTCTTCAGATTTGAAAACAGAAAATAGTCTCTGGGGTCAAAATATGGAGAATATGGACGGTGGTTAAGCAATTCGAAGCCAAATTCATTAATTTCTTTCAATGTTTTCATCGGTTTGTGGCACAATTTGTGAGCTTACGCGGCAGCTACTTTGAACAGAGCCTTAGCACACCCAAATGTTCGTGTAAAATGGTAAAGACACTACCATCTTATAACTTTACAATGTCAGCTAGCTCATGCACCTTGTATTTGCGATCGTTCATAAACAATTTAGGATTTTTAATGTTGATGTTTCCTGGAATAACAGCCTTATGACCAATATTAAATTCAGTAAACCACTTCTCTACCAGTTGTCTCGGCTAATGCTTATCAAGCCATAATTTGATTTTCACAGACTTTTTGTTTTGTTTTTTTTTTTCATCAAAAATCCATGCTGAATCAAACCTTGATATGCATTTTTTTTAATTATTTCAATAACAAAAGTTGCTTCTCACAAAATGCCATAAGTCACGATTCAATAGCCAGATTGCTGTCAAATTTATACACGTAAGGTTTGAAGGTTAGTCTTAAAAAAAAAACTATATGAACGAAAATCTAGTAACGCCATCTGTGTGTCATCCTATGGACTTTTCGTTTTTTAACACAATTAAGACATAAAAAACGTTCTGAGCATTATCGGGTTAAAAACATTTCATTGCATTTAATATTATTTTTTATATTATTGTTGTTGTTTTTCTTTTTCTTTTCTTTTCAAAGTAATCATTTGAAATAATCGAACAATTTAAAGTTCATTGAACATTAAATAAAAATTGATTTTAAATTATCCGTCAACAAATCATGCTGTAGTTATATGTGTGAACATACTCTTCGACACACAATCCATATGAGCAATGTAGCATAACAGGAATTGATGGCTTTTTTCTGGAAATTCTTTTGTTTTTGTTCCACTGCAATACTTTTATATGTCAATCAATTTTATTAAAATTTTAATTGCAGCTGTGATTTATAAATGAGTAAAACCGTATGGGTTATTAAAACAAAATAAGCAGTAGGGTGATGTGGTTTAATAAGAGAAAATTGAATTGAATTGAATTTGTTTCCCAAAAAAAAAAAAAATTATAAAATAAGGATTTAATAGCATTCGATCTAATTTGTGTTCCATATTTTTACCTTCAATTTTTTATTGAATCTACAGATTTATTTCAATCATTTAGTCGTAAATTAATTTCTAATATCGCTAATACATAATCTCTCTCCATTAGCCATTTATTCTAGTTTAGCTTTTTTATAATTTTAAAATAATTCCATTATATTTTAGCCTCTAAATATCAAACAAGCAACCAATAAAATTAAATTATGTTTTAAATGTCATGATATGAACATGATTTCATAATATTTTTTTTTTAGAAAACATTTTCAAAACATAATCAATTTAATTTTGATGTAATTTAACTCTAATTTTTATATAAAATAGAATAAAAAAACGCTAAAATTATTTGAATTTGTTTACAATTTTAACATGTTTATTGACTTTTAAAAAATATTTACGACTTTTGTATTTCTTTTATTTAAAACATACAGGTTTTTTTTTGTTTGAGATCAGCACACAGGGTTAACTTCTACTCATGCGATGCATTGTGCTGGTACTAGAAAAATAAGTTGTGGGAAGGAGGATAGAGTGAGTAGTGTTTATGGACGTTCGATTTGAATTTGCTCATGTCCTAAATGGCAGGGGAGACATTCGCAGGAAGATTGTTCCACAAACGTACAGTGCAACTAAAGAAGGAATTCTCCCTATAACGCGTTGTGCGATTCACTGAATAATCAACTACAAAGGGATGCGCTCTACGAGAAATAAGAGCACTACGTAAGAATATATGATTACTAGGAATTAGTTCCCTAATTTCGTCAGAACACATTCCGTTATAGTACCGATAGAACAATAAAACACACGCCACATTGCGACGATGCTCTAATGAATCGACAGAGTTGGCTACTCTACCGACATTAATAAGAACCTTCGCCCTCTCCTGTACGCGGTCGAGAAGCTCCAAAATAGACTTTGAAGCACCGGCCCATATATGAGAGTTGTATTCCAATTTGGGTCGTATATAAGACTTGTAAATATTAAGGAGATCAGATGGAGTGAAGTAATTCTTACACCGTTTTAAAAAGCCGAGGCACTTGATTGCTTCTTTCGACATTCGAAATATGTGCTCGTTCCAACGAATGTCACAGTTGGTCCTCATGCCAAGAACATCAAGAGCATCTGATTCCTAAATATCTACATTACCAATAGATGCAGATGACAACACACCACCACATCTGTGTTGCAGAAAACAACATTGGGTCTTGCGCACGTTAAAGTCGACCCTGTTTGCGCGACCCCACTCAGAGATTTTCGCCAGGTCGATTGTAAGCGTGTCGTTCATATTCTGCCTTTTCACCCCAATCTCCAAAAGGCTCGGCATACGATCAAATGAATATGAATGACAAATGTTGCTGTCATCTGCAAAAGAGTAGATAGGATTAGAAGTGAGAAAAAGAAAGTCGTTAAGAATATTAGAAAAAGAGTAGGAGAAAGAACAGAGTCTTGTGGTACCCCTGAGTTTTATACAGTGTGTCAGGATTGAGTTTAGACACATAAAAATAATAAGCTTTTTTTAATTTAATTGGCAATTAAATATCAGGGTTAATTACTATCTCCTTAATATTTCTAAAACCTATAATCGACCCAAATTGGAATACAACTTTCATGTATGTGTCGGTGCTTTACTTTGAAGCTTGTATTTTGGAGCTTCTCAACCGCGTACAGGAGAAGGCGAAGGTTCTTATTAATAGCGGTAGGGTAGCCAACTTAATCGATTCATTAGAGCATCTTCGCAATGTGGCGTGTGTTACATTGTTCTATCAGTACTAAAACGGAATGTGTTCTAACAAAATTAAGGAACTAATTCCTAATTATCATATATTTTTACGTTGTACTGGTATTTCTCGTGGAGAAATAGTTGATTGTCTAGTGAATCGTACAACGCCCTATAGGGAGAATTCGTTCTTTGGTCGCACTGTTCGTTTGTGGAACAATCTTCCTGCGAACGTCTTCCATGCCACTTATGACATCAGCAAATTGTAATCGAATGTCCATAAACTCTGCTCCCTCTATCCTCATTCTCACAATCTATTTTTTTGGTACCAGCACAATGCACTGCATGAGTAGGAATTAACCCCTGAGTGCAGGTCTCGAATAAAGAAAAACAAAAAAATAAAAATATTTTGTTTGGTGAACGTTCACAGAAATTTGAATACTTTTGAAGTTTGTGTTATATTCATCAGTCACTTTTTTTTCTATTATATATAATATACTTTTAAATACGACTTTAATTGTATATATACTCAAGCCTGGGATTATGAACCTGGTTTAAAGCACCAATGCCTTTCACCCTTGCCACGATGATAATTATTAATGCTCTTTATGATCATCCAAATCGTATGAGTCCTCAATAGTTTCTACTCACCTCTCTTGCTTTGCATATCCGTATTTCAATTTATGTTACACTAAACAAAAACAATTTCAGCGTTTGAACATGCAGCTTTTGCATATATAAATACTATCATAATATGAAACTGCATATATTCTCTATGTGGTACCCGGTTAACCTGACATCCTGCTAAAGTATGACACACACATAAGGTTGTTGACCTTTTTTCAATGAATTAAGAAGTCCAATTACATAAGGTTATGTACTACGTGCATGAACAGTTAGAGATTATCTAAAGCATGTTACGTGCATGGAATCGCTATTTTGATAGAATTTTCGGCAATTTCCCTGAATAAGCTCTGCACTTTCTTTTCGTATATTGGGTTAATCAAATATGACCATTTTACTAAAAATAAAACACATTTGGTTAACTTCCCTATACAAGTATTCGAGATATAATCGCAATCACTACTTTTATTTGTAAGTGTAGTTTGTAAGAGGCCCAAAGAAGAAAGCTTTGAATGCCTTGCTTTTCTGAACTCTAAATAATGCACGTTTTGCTTTTGATGAGGCTACATTATCTCTTACGAAATCTCTTGGTAATTTTAAATAGTCCTGTACTTTGACCCTACTAGAGTTTTTGGGGTCAAATATTATTAAGTTTGTTTGGATATATATTTTTTAATTTAAAATTAATTTCGAAAAAATGTCTACTTCTATGCAATTTCAATTTGAATATATCCAACATATTTTATACGTATTAAGATATTTACTATACCTTCAGTTTATTTTTGTTTTCAAAATGTTTTTGTTTTTTTTTAAATGCGTCACGTAATATATTGAAACAATATTATTTAAATTAAACATTTACTATTTTTATTGTTTTTGTTTTTTCTAAATTCAACAAATTTTTATGCAAATGTTTGTGCTACAAGAGTTAAAAAATTGAAATAAAATTGAATTGTCGTTATAGCGAACGTCGCACAATAAACTTGTATTTCACTGATTATTTTGTGGTCTTTTATGGCAAAAATGTTTTAATTGTAAACTAAACTCACACATACAGACAAATAAAAAAAAAACTAAAAATATACAAATGCATACAAGTAAGCAGAAAAATTTTATAAAATGTTGTCCAAATTAATGTTGCATAGATGAACGAACATCGATGAAAATGTTGGCAACAATGACTATGTTGTTAAGTTTCTATGTGAACAAAAAAGTTGTCCTTTAAATAACTAATGTTTCTTATAAAATGAAAGAATTATTAAGAGTACACCCCAATTATACTACACCCTACACTTCTTCCCTGTGATATTTTAAATAGTATGTAATGAAATTGAACCTAAATGAAGTGAAAAATTGTTACAAAAAAAGTTTGTTTGGTAATAATATTGATCTGCGGGTGGCTGAATTAATTTGCATTTTTTTTATTATATCAATGAAAGCGATTATTGTCATTTTAATTTTTAAATTTTTTATTTCATGATTTTTTAAATAATTTATGCTGAACGGTTATAATTCTTTAATATTAATTTATATCTGTTTTTTTAATTCTAAGTAAACCGTGGCGTATACTCTATATGAGAAAACAATTAAATATTAATCATACGTTTTGATGTACATTTATTTCCAAGAATTAATAACAGTATATATGGGGTGATTTTTTAAGAGCTATCGGTTTTGATTAAAAAAAAGAAAAACCATAGAATTTAGAGCAATGTATGTAATCTTTATTTGAGGCAATAGAGCGATCTTAATATGTAATTATAGGTTTAAAGATGATTTCATGTAAATATTGGCCGCTGCTACGGCCCAAATGGTTCATACCGTGGCAGGGTTGGCAGATCTGGCAATTTCTCGCCAAACGTGGCAATTTTAAAACTTATTTGGCGACCTAATTTTCGGTTTGGCGACATGGCGATTTTTTTCGACGATTGTTAAAATAATTGGCGATTTTTGGCAAAAAGTACCAAAAATAATATTATTATTTTAGCATTTTTTAAGTGTGAAATTCACAATATTGCCTTTTTTCCAAATTGAAGGCAGTTTTTCTTCCTTCCATGCAGATGTGATGTGAGACCGTAGTAACTCAGCTGCGGTTGTGATGTCAGCTCGTATGATTTCCGTTAGTAAACCACCTTTGCCTGATGCTTGACTTGATTATATGTTGCTGTGATATCTTCTCATGTGTGTTTTGGTTTGTTGGTGACTGTTGGCGTACTGTTATGGCCAGTGTATTTGTGGTTGTGTTATTCTAAAGTTAATGTATGTGGAGACGCTTTCGTCTTGTCACTCCAAAATTTTTTTTTACTTTGCTGTTTGACTTGATCTTGACAAATGACGCTTTAGATGACAGATATTAAATAGCTGATAGCCTTGCACACCGGCGATTTTAAACACACTAAACGGATAACCTGATATAAGAAGTATGCAAAAAGATTGACGCATTCTTCCCATAAGTTAAAAGTATAGGGTTTGCACTAATGGAAAACATATGTTGAATTTGATGAAATGGTTCTAGAAAGTATGAAATGACTAAATTTATTTAAGAGTTAACATGATATTGGGTTATGTTATCTAAGTTATAAAAAATTTTAGCTTTAACGCAGTATGTACGGGTATCTACCACTGTTAGTGGTGTAGCGTATAATTAATCATAATTTCAGTGATACGCACAAAAAAAGAGAGACAGCATGGGGCTTGGATTACTCTATATAAGCGCATGTACAATATACTATATATGAACTAAATGTTTATTTAAAATACAGTTTATTATATTCCATTTATTTACAATTATTTAACATTATAATCATCGGTTTATGTATGAACATGCGTATATCGTCATATGAAATCCAAAAAGCCCAAAGATAAAAAAATTCTAATCGACTTTTTGATTGATTATGATACTTTCTTTTAAAATACATTTTCCCGAAAACTTATAAACTTCTACAATTGAAACCAGCGTTCTTATCAACGATATTCTAAGCTTAACCCTTTTTCATCCATTGGATATGTGCCTTTGGTTCAATATGACCCAACAATAAAAGGTAAACAACATTTCATATTTATTATAGGAAATATATCATTCCTGAGCAATGATTCAAAGAAATATATACATACATCTACATATATAAAAGAGGACTATAAAATGCGTTGTAATTGATGGTCTCTGAAAAGCGCCAACCGATTTTATTTTGTGAAGTCAATACCGAGGTTCTTATGTATATGTAGTTTCTGTAGGTCCATTGGTTCTGTAGGTTCATTGGATAAGTTTAATGTATACATATATACAAATGAGTGTGTGTTTGTATATATGTTTGTTTGTTAGTTTGTTTGTTGGTTTGTTTGTTGGATTGATTGTTTATTCCTTATAGGCAGCTAAGACGCTGAACGGATATTATTGAAATTTTTCCAGTATCTCCCTAAATGTCTGGAAGGACATACAAAGTGTATATTCATTTGTCTATATCTTCGAAATGGTGATAGATAGATTACCTAAATATAGCCCAAATAGATTTGTAATCAAGCCAAATCATCACGTTAAAAATGGGTGGATTTACACAAGTGGGCGTGGTACCTACCATATAAAGTAAATATTGATTTTGGTATATCTTGAGAACGGTTTAAGTTAAAGTTTCAGAATTAAGTACAATTGACTTCGTAGTCAATTTAAATCGTCAGGCAAAAAGTTGGCAGTATTGGACAAGTGGGCGTTGAACCTCCCATACAAAGCAGATAATAATTTTTGTATATCTTGAGAACGACAATAGTAGAAGCTTCTAAATTGGGTTGAAACAACGTCGTGAAAAATACACATCATCGGTCAAAAAATGGGCGTGATTGGGTAAGTGGGCGTGACACCATCCATTCATACTAAATACAGAATTTTATATATGCTGAGAGCGACAACTATTAAAACTTGGTTATCTATCAACATCAGCCAAAAAGCGGGAATTACGCGATTTCAGTAATTCCCTGGATAAACGCTATATATGAACATATAGTGTCTTTGTGAAAGACAACAAAGATAGGATTTTGACCTCAAGCAAACAAAATGGCAGGAAGAATGATAAAAAATTTAACTACAAATTTAAGATAATAACTAATATTGGGGTGGTAAAGCACGCAGGGTTTTAGCTGCTACATACAAAAAATAAAATTAAATTTAATATTCAGCCTTTTTCTTCTTTTTTAATAATTATATTTTTAATACTAATGAATATAAAACTAAGAATTTGTGTGACAATTTATACACAATGTGACCATAACAAATTTTTTACAAGAATCACATTTAGTGGAACAGTTATTCGAATTCCTTCAATGTTGACTAGGGAAACACTGCTTTCCTTTATTTTTTAAATTACTGGACAATGATGAATTTGTTCTATTTTTTTTAGAACATTGCGAGGCATTTATGCGATCATTTTGTTCTTGAATATTTTTAACAAGATTTCTTGCTGATGGTCTCTGTGAAAAAACCTTTCTTCGCAAAACATGCTCCTTTGTTAGCTGATCTGCCAATTCTGCCAGATAAAGTCTGCTTCTGAAATTTTTCTCGGAATTTCAGGCAGCATTCGTCTTAGACCACATGACGTAGGAGTTATATGCTGATAAATCTTTTATATGTGAAAATGGGACAACAGGCCATCGTTTTGATATGCGCTTACATGTGTAATAAGCAAAAAGTTAGTCGAACACATCAACTCCAGCTTATGCTTCGTTGTATTGGTGTATTGTTACAGGTTTATTTTTTTGTCATCATCGGCTGAATGATTAAGAGAACTTAAGAGGAGAACGTACTTATGTTTTTTTTTTTTTTTTGGTATATAGGGTACTATTGTTATATCATTGGAAAACAAAAAAATCAGAGTGCAATACGGGATTTTTTCTATATCTGGAATTCTTGATGGTAAAAAAGTTTTATTTTTACCGACAGCGCCAACTTATGTAATATTCGGATAAAGTAGTTGAATGGCAAGATTGTAAATAGTAAACAAATTATCACATGTAATTGTGCATTCCTTTGGCAGAGGATCGGATAATGTTAGCACCACTCTCTCACCTAAATTGAATGTATGGAAATATAACAAATGTAATACGAAGTACAAAAGTCCCACCTTAATTTTTTGCTGGATCCGTATTTCTTGCTCTGCCTGTATAAACCTCCATATTCTAGGGATAATTAGTTGTGGAATTGCAAATCTGGCGGGATTTGATAGAATATATTGGCTGGAACTGCACTACCCTCGACAGTAATATTTTCATGTGGATGGTAAAAAACTTTTAGCTGATTACTCCGCTTGCCCAAAACGGTAGGCAATTTGATATGCTCGCAAATCGCTTTAGACTCATTGTTGCTCGAAAAATAGGTCTTTCGTTTTTTTTTTCATTCCACAAGCTAGTGAGATTTCTCAATGATATTCATAAATTCCTGCCATTACTTGTAAACCAAGGTATGCATCCAGCTCTATCATGTCAATGTTTTGTCAATCATTTCCATATAATTCGACACCTTTTCGATTAGTCATTTGAATAACAATATCTTTTATATTTGGTGGTATAAACCAACCGGACGAAGACTTTATATCTGTAATTATTGATGTTGCTCTATTGGTATGTCCAGGCTTATTCAAAAAATTTGTTTTTTTTGCTGAATGCTCTTGCCCAACTATATATACTTTTTTCCTCAGATAAATACATATGTAACTGAAATGCTGTGATCTATTTGCACTGCATCTTTCATCTCCACGCTTCCAATGCTATTATTTGATAATGAATACGATTCGACTTCTGCATCGCTGTCGGGTGAAAAAGTTTAGTGTTTATCACTTTCATCAAAATGTCATCATTTTCGTCGTTCATTATTTGTTGCAATTGAAGATCGGTAAGAATCAAAATAAATTTCATTAGGGAACAATTTCATTATGGAGCATTACATACTTAATTTTCTTCTTTGTGCCATTATGTAAAAATACTCAATAATGATGAATAACAAAAAATATACGTATGCACGCTGATCACCAAAATTTAATCAGAACTCATTGAAAGAAAATACTCTAATGAGCCAAAAGTTCTAGCATCATCATAGTTTACTTTTTCGGGGAATCACCGAATTGCAATTTGAATGAACTCTTTTGTTTACAAGTGTCAGTGCGTTACCATATCATCATAAAATAAATTTCAAGAGATACCTTAACGGGATTCTCCAAATCCCACCCACAGTTTGAAAATAAATGAATTTGGGATAAAAAGGTATTCAATGAAAGCGATTTTATTAATTATTTTATTACTGAAAAAATGATTGATCCATGATTCTAAATGAATATGAAATCAGTCGAATTATAGTCAATAGGAAAAAAATGGTAAAAAGAAATTAAACCTGCAATATCGCTTGTTGGGTCATATTGACTCAAAGGATATCAAATTTTTGTAAATCATGTTTTGAAATACGGACGGGGAGGGAAAAAACTAAATTTTATTATTTTCTTTTCAAAGCATAATTTTCGTCCCATAAAGGATAAATTCAAGTTTAATGTTCATATCTTATAACGAATGTGAAAATTTTGCGTCTGAGAAACACAGTTGAGCCAAATTGATCCAAAGAGTGCAGAAAGGTTAACCTAAATAGTTTACTTTACATTTTGAAAAGTGTTTTGCTTCTCCCGTAAAAATTTTGAAATGTAACTTAGGGCTTTTTGGATTTCATATAACGATATATTTTTTTAAAGCACATTATAGGCAAAATATTTATTTTTTTTTTTTTTTGTGATAGACAGACAGACCTCATATTTCATTTATTTACCCATCTCTGGTTATTTCACTTTCCTATATATTTCTACAATTGTGTGTTGTTGTTCTATTCATTTTAAATTAAAATTTTTTTGACCAAACAACAACAACAACAACCAAAACAATTATTTTTAAAACATTTTGTGTAAATTTTTGCCAAAAACAAGACCAATAACAATATTTATACTTAATATTACGAATACTAAACAACAACAACAAAAAAAGAAAAAAACTAACTTGTTTACAATTGTTTTTAGAAAATAAAGTTGCAACAATGACGATGGCACTATTGCTGCATATATGCATGTACAGTGCGGCAGCAGCAGTAAGAACAACAATGTACAACATTTCGATGAAAAAAAATCTAAAATTATAGACATTTTTTGCATTGGCATTTGTTATAGGCAGTAGGCGAAGGGGAACCATAATAGTTTGAATGAAAAGAAGAAAAAAATTTATATAAAATATCTGCGGTATGTGGTAGAACAGGACACATAATATTATGTGTAGAGAGAATATCTGTTTTTGTTTTTCCTGGTTAAATGATTTTATTTTTTGTTTTTTGAAAATTGGTTAAAACAAAAGCATTTGTGTGATTTTTTTTTTGTTGATATTTTTAATAATTGAGAGAATATATGAATGGTCATGTTTTTTTGGTTATTTGGATATCCGTTGTGGCTGATGGCTATATTCACTACCAGCTATAAAGTTGTGGGCAATGAAATTGCTGTAATCATAATATGAATTCGTAAATATTAAGTTACAAAAAACAAAAAATAAAATAAAATAAAATTATGCAAAATAAAATAACACTAAAGTGGTGACAGTATCATAGAATTGAAACGAGATTAGAATTTATCAAAAAATTCATGCAACATAGATCGAAAAGACGGTAATATAGAGCAAATCAATTTTAGCGCTTCTCGATCGGCTAAGTAGGAAATTAGAAAATAAATTAATGTGCGAATAACATGTTATATCTGAAAGGAAATTCAATTCGCTGCTGTATGGAAGTTCAGTTGTAACAGCTTTTGAGGTTATAGTAGTAGAAGTTAGTTTTTTGTTGCTTTTGATCGGGTTAGTTAAGCTAAAATTGCCTTTGATTAGCATAGTTGAGTGCGTCAGCTCATTAATAAAGCACCTTCTTTAGATATTTGCTTTTATATCTTTGTTTCATTTTGGTTCGTGAAAGGGTCTGTCTTCAAGACAAAACAGAGATAAAATTATTCGGCAATGCAAACTACAATTGAAGTTTCACAACAAACACAATTGTTTGACTTCAAAGGTTTTCAGCACTGGTGATTAGCATTATCATTATACCGACCAGGCACTACTGGGAGCTATTGTGTTCCTTATCATCCATAGTTTGTTCAAGAGATCTATTGCCTTCCCAACAAACACCAGGTAATGTGAAACCAAAATGGTGGATATGTCACCCAGTAAGACCCACCAAAACCTATCACATACACGCAATATGTGTTGCGCTGACTCTGATGCTTGTAAGCACATTTTACAAACATCTACCTCTGCGACAGTCGTATTCTTCAGATGAGCTTTTAATCTACAGTAGCCTATGAAAAACTTTGTTAGGAGTTTTAAGCCCCACCAGCCATATTTCAGAACCTCCGAGAAAATGCAAATTGCCAACTGGTCGCCTCATACTTGTACAGCTTCATACATTTTGCTTCAAAAACTATAAGGATTGATCATTGAAAGTTGGTACCGAGCGTTATATTGACCAAATTAAGCAAATAGTGAATTTCATGAAAATCGGTCATGCCAATTTCCTACCGCTTGCAAAACAAATTGTTATTTTCGTATAAAATTTTTCTTATAAAAGCTAGAGTCGTCAAATCAGTACTGCAGTTTACCCGATACTTTTCATAAAATTAATAATTTTGGTCAGCGATCGTTGAAAGTCGGTGGACTTTTTTGAATAAATTCAAAGAATAGACTCCCAAGGTTTATTCGGTTCTATTAAGATCATCACGTATTTATTTTTTGTTGAGTTGCTTCAAAAGGATGCCTTTTAGTTAAATGGTGATCACAAACAGACCAATAAAATTGTTAGAAAAATGCATGCACTGCATTCGAGTATTTCTTCCTCTGAGGGATATAAAAATATATTTTGATAAACTATAGATTGAATTTCTCTAGTGTAGTCTAAGTACGTTTCAGCAACAAGTCCGTGGGGCGCAAGTTCGTAGGCCTGTTGGGGCCCAAAGACCAGTATACAATGCCGTGCGAATTTTAAAGGCATTCTGGACATCGATTTAAATCACGAATATTTTACCACTCGTCGCTGCCAAAGTCATCATGATCCGCTTGCTTAGTTTCCTCTAAACTTAATCACCGGGAGATGTTCCATCGCTCCTGTAGCCTTCAATGCATCTAATACTGATGATGAATGTCGCAATGTCGAGCATCTGCAATGTCGCTTTGATCCTCTATGGTTGTGTCATTGAAGGTACGCTACATACCATCAAGAATAGCTTGGTCAGTAATTCGTTGGAGGTGGTCTATATTCATCATTTTACGAGTTAGATGGCGAGTCTAAGTGCATCGTCTGAGGCTACTCTTAACTCTATTTGCGATTTGTTCAATCCAAGAGTACTTAAAGTCGATTGCGTCAATTTTATATTTGTCACCCCTAAGGGTTAAACATTGTCCAAATTCGTCTCTATAAACTATTCTCCGCTCATAGCAAATTTGTTAGCCAACTTGATTTTACAAACAAAATATTTTTTATCGATAAATCATATTTTTCACTCGGTGGTTACTTTAGCAAGCAAAAGTTGCCAAACGATTGTCGGAAACGCCCATATGCCGCACCCACCGTATTCTCCATACATTGATTCCTCTGACTGTCGGTTGTTTGCTGGAGACAATAGCTTTTACCATTTCACCGAATTAATTTTTTCCAAGAAATGAAAAATTGGCTTTAAAGTTGGATCGCCTCAAAAGATTATTGGTTTTTCTGAAACGGAATTCGGAATTGGCACAAAGATGGGTAAAGGATGTAAACGGTGATTTGATAAATTTTTATTTTGACTTATTTTTAACTTCATTTCTGTGTTAAAAATAATGGAACAATTTAATTTGTACTCCCAATACTTAAATTATACTTATTTTTGTTGTAAATAAACTACGAACAAATTTAAATAAAAATACCCAATGAAACCCGATTGGGCTTAATTGGATTACACAGTGGCTTGGCAAAAAAGTGACTTCTTGGTGCGCATTATAATGTGGATATGTCTTAGAGCTGTATTTGTTCGAAAATGGCGCTGGAAGAAGCGTTACCGTCAAATCAGAGAGCTGTGCTATTTAAAAGTTAAAAATGCAATAAAACAAAAACGGTATGAAATTTTGCCAAATTTTACAATTGCTGCGATTAGATATGGAATATTATTTCATTCATATGGCTGCCGCGGCTGGCCTCACAGTACTCCACACGAACGGACTATTTTTCGAAACCTTTTTCGAGTGTACAGGATCGTACCTTGGCAATGGCATCACGAATTCGAGCCTTCGAATGCTCAATTCTCTCTGGTTTGTCGGCATGACACTTGTCTTGAACGGCACCCACCAAAAAGTAGTCCAGCGGTGTCAAATCGCAGCTTCTGTGCGGCCAACTGACATCACCATTTCGCTTAATTAAACGTAAATCAAATGTTTGACGCAAAAAATCGATGGTGGCATGAGATGTGTGTCAAGTAGCACCATCCTGTTGAAACCAAACATCGTTTACATCAATACTGTGAAAAAATAATTGCGATGGGTGTCTCCATCGACCGTAATAGTTGCGCCGTCCTCAGTTTCAAAGAAATATGGGCCAGTGAAGACTCCGCTCCACAAGCCGCACCCAACATTGTCTCGTAATGGGTGTATTGGCTTCTACAAGAACACGTTTGAGTTTTCTAAGCCCTAAATATGGCAATTTTGCTTAAAACGTACCCACGAAGATGAAAATGAACTTCATCCGAAAAGATGTCTTTTTTTGGCAAAATCGACATCATCGTACAGTTTCTCGTTGGCCCATCTAGTGAAGCGAAAATGTAGCGGATGATCATGCGGTTTCAACTCGTGAACCACTTGAACTTTATAAGGCGTCTTACCGAGATCTTTTCGCAAAATTCAACGTAAACTGTTACGTAAAATGCTTACTTCTTGAGAACAATGACGAGTTGATGTTGATGGATTCTCACGCACACTCTCAGCCACAGCTTTGATATTTTCGGGTATACGCACTGTACGAGCAGGCTTATGTCTCGGCGAATCAACAATGAAACTAGTTTCACCAACTTTAGCAATAAACTTGGGTATACCGGACTGACATTTTCGTGCAATTTCCGATCACTTGCTTTTGTTTTGGAAATAAATTTTCAATAAATCCCAACGTTGCTCAGACGCAAATCGATTCATTTCATTCAGTTCAAATTTAAACCGATAAATGACTCCCCCGATATGTTCATAAATAGAAAATATTGTTGCATCCTTTATAAACATCCTTAATGGAAGTAAATTGCTGATGAAAAATTTAAAAAAAATCCAAAAATATATCTGAAATAAGAGGAAACAAACAAAATAAAAATGAATTTACATTTTATATTATGCTCTGTATGAACATACATACACACATACTACTCGTATGTACAATACCTCAACTCATCATAAAATATTTAATAATAAATAAACAAAATAAGAGAAATGCACAGGATAATTTAAAATATCCTTCCAAAATTGTTGTTGTTATTTTGTTCTTTTTCTCGTTTTGTATCTATAACAGACGTAAAACCCATACACAATTACCCAACACTGTTACAGGGCCACATACATACTTGTAAAATAATAATAAAAATGAAAACAATTTTTAATGTTTTAATATTATGAGAAAATAAATACAAAAAACAAATGGAAAAAAAAGCGATATTCACTCACTCATTTTATTTGTTTTACCCTTCAACTTAATTTACAGCTCAGCGAATTGGGACGACCATTCACGGGTGGCTCATGGTGTGGGAAAGCCACAGGACCACAGTTGTATTTCAGTGAAACATCAACGGTGACAGCATCGGTTAAGGTAAGTATAACTGTGCTATAATAGTAATAATAAAAAAACAACAACAACTACAACACAATAAACTATAAAATTAATGTAAAATATATAGGCAGCGAAAGAGAGAGAGAGAGAGAAGAAGAGAATAGCAGACCAGGTCAGCAATATAAAACAGGATGTTAAAGCATAGCACAAAACAAAAACAACAGCAATAGCATTAAAATGAATTGAATGAAACGTAAAAGTGCATAAATAGTCAGTCAGTCAGCCAGTCAGTCTCATTGACATTCTTTAACTGTTACTGCCACTGCTGCTGCAATTACTTGTATTGCTATAATGTTGCTATTGCTGTTATTGTTGTTTTTTAATTTACTTTTATTTGCACCCCTGCTTGCCTCTTCTACACTGTTTTATTATAGCAAACGCAGTTTCTGTTGATGTTGCACAAACATTACGTGGTGGAGTTTGAAGTGAAGTGTTTGTCAGTAAATAATCATTTATAGATGCTGGTCTCATTTTCATCATCATCATGTGTACGAACGAGTATATGTGATGTGCGTAGTTACTGGTTATTTAAATGGGAAAATGATAGTTTCTTGTTATTAAAGTTTGACTTCAGAGGAACTTGAAGTATGTGGGCTTTAATTTTATACGAAGACATATAAACTATATAACATTATAAACTATATGCTATCGAAGTCTATGATATAGTATTTGGAATAAATATAGTTTCATTAGAGTAGGTGGTGGTCTCTTCATTACATCAATCAGAAAATATTTTAACTCATACGTCTAATATTGAGTTTATTGCTGCAGTTGTAAAATTGAAAAAATCAAAAGTTTATGTTATTTATGCATATATACCTCCTGATTCTGACTCTTCTCTTTACTCTGATCATGTCAACGTCATAAAATCAGTAGTCCTGCTTGCTAAAAAAAATGATTCTGTCTTTATTGTTGGAGATTCTAATCTACCCTCAATATCATGGAAACAGTCACCTGATGTGCCTTATTTTATTCAACTAAAGAATAGAAATTGACACGATGAGTTTCTGGATAAAATTTTTGGATTATCTCTATACCAAACTAATACTATTTGCGATGATTTCGGCGAAATACGGGTTTTGATCTTCGTTAATAATGCAAGTGATTGTGCTCTAATACGTTCTGAACCCGTTACTTTGCCTGAGGATCGATATCATCCCACAATTGGAATTAATTTTTCTATTCCATCTGAATTAAGATTGAAGCTTTGTGCTTCAATGAACGTTCCTTTCCATTCACTAAAGTGTGGTTCAACCATATTGTATGATGGTAATTGTGAGTTACACTTTAGCACCCAAAATTGACGTTTCTTTTTTTCAGTATTTGACAAATTAAACCATGAAGGGGTACATAATTGAGCACCACGTTAAGATTGTTGAAGCCTCTTATAAAAATTGGAGTTCAAATCAAAATGCATTTCGAGCACTTCGTGATTTTTTTGATCAGCATAATCGAATAAATGTGTCCAAAATCGGGAGAATTGTGCGCAAATATCAACAAACCGGTTCTCTATGAAATGAAAACGCCAGCGCTTGCTAACCCAGTTCGTTATGGGCTGGCGGCGTTATCAGGCTGTACTTCTTCGAAAATGAGGTCGGCCCAGTAGTTACCATGAATGGTGCTCGCTTGTGGCCACAAACTAAGGATATGTACCTGGGCAATATGTGGTTCCACCAGGATGGTGCCATTTACCACACAGTCAACGAAAGAATAGCTCTTTTGCGCGAGAAATTCAGTTATCGTGGCGATGTTAATTGTTTGCCACGGTCATGTGTTCTAACACCATTGAATTTTTTTCTTTTAGAATATTTGAAAAAAAAGTGTAATAAGATAATTCTCTGAGAGCTTTATGTTTTATTTTCAATTAACATTGAGTGATTTGGGATTCACCTTAGTCATCAGGCTTAGCAGAATTATTTCCTTTCAGTTTTTGCATTCGGTGAGTTCTCCTCCCGGGCACGGTGATCTCTTGTTCAAGCAAAGTCCTTTCGACTCTTGGTTGGTTAATTGTTTGAAAGAAAAGACCTTTTATAGTCCCTCAGATATAAAACTATAGTGGCCAGCAAAATTGGGTGAATTCTACTCGCCACTGTAGGCCAGAGATCACCCGTCGCCATAACATCTATCATCTCAGTTCCTAATGAAATTTGCACTGTCAACATACTATCTAAGTGTCTTCCCTTCAATACCACTGCAGTGAGAAATGTGCAGAATCGTCTCGCTACCTAGTAAAACGCATAATAGTTTTGGCAAAGGTCGGACAGTGGCACAGCAAACGTTCGAGAGTTTTTTCATTCTTTCTACAAGTCCTACATATTCTGTCTTCTGTCTATACGGTTCAAGTGAGTCCATAAGCTTGCGTGACCGGATAGGAAACCCACCCAGATCTCTTATAAACGGGCACAGTACGCCCTTCGTCTTATCCTAGGTGGAATTCCCCAAAAGTAATCTTGCAGTTATCGCCACTGTCTCGCTTTTCCAAAGTGTGTTATGGGAATTTTAAGCCTAATTTTCCAACTCTGATTTTATAACGTTGAGGGGCTCCTAACCGTAAGTCTCAGTTCATTTGCCGTTTCGTTTCCCACAACCTCATTGTGCCCTTGCACCCATACAACATTTGCTTTAACCTTCACCGCGAAAGCATTTGTAGCCCTCTACTATCCAGTACCGTGCTAGACTTTGTTACATTAGACATAATAGCCCTAATTACCAGGGTTGGCAACCCTCTGGGTAAGCCAATTAAGCCTACCCGGGTTTTAAATATTGTGACACAAATTTATTTGTTCCGCTTTTCACCCCAAAAAATAATGAAATAACAAATTTATCAAATTACTGCCTACATTTTTTCTCCATCTCTGAGCCAATTTTCAAATCTCGTCTCAGAAAAACTTCTAGCCTTTTAAGGCGCTCTAAATGATTCAATAACGTGCAGATGCAGCCAAGAGGTGAACTCATTCTTATTTTGAATATAACACAGTGCTCGCTTTACTCTGCTGTCACAAAAATGTAACGCTGTGTTAAACAAAAATAATGATCCGTCAAAAAAATGTAACGCTGTGGCACGCTGTGGTGAACAAATATTTTGTGCAGCCAAAAATTTTCATAAAGAAACGTGATATAACGTTAAAAAGAAAATCACATTCAAATTGCAATAAACCTCAAATGAAAAGAAAATGAACTTTTTGACATTGGAGTACAGACAGTTTTGTATCAGCTGTTGTTGTTTTGGTAAAATAAGACCACCTTCTAATTGCACCATGGTGACATATTGAAAGATAAACTCATACCTCTTTATACGGCCCTTATAGTTTCTGAAAATATAGGCTGTAAATCGAAATTTCTTTAAACGAGGTGAATATGTGTAGTGTTTGCTTCCCTTACACTTTTTTTAAAAAAAGGAGAAGCCAAGTTTTTTAACCGTAGAACGAGGTAATTTGCGCTTAAGGCGAATGTGTTCCATAATACAAGCAGGCCGTTATAGCGAAATGACGTATAAAGAAAGCCGGTATAGAGAGATGTGAGTATATTGTATCCGTCGCAACAGCCGATGGAGCAATGTTAGGAGAAACGGCGTATGCGACATTTGATCTTTTCTAATAAAAAAAAAACTTTAAAACTTTTGCTTCATGCAAAAGAATATCTTAATCATGTCTGTAATGCATGACTCAAATGAAGTAATTTCAGTCTGCTTTGATCACCTAGTTCTATCGGGTCCGCCATCTAACGTTTTTTTTTTTTCAACTAGTGCTTATTTCGTGAATGGTAACACTTAGCTCATATTTGATTTGACAGATAATTAGTTTGATCCTTCCGCTGAACCAATATGGTTGCGTATACGCTTGAACTACTCTGGGAAATATTGCGACATTACTTTGAAAATGATGGTAATGTTGCAAAATGTGTGCGATATGTTCAGATGAAGCTCATTTTGATCTTGGCGATCTAGTATGTAAACAAGCAAAATTGTCGCATTTGGGGCACAGAAAACCCGCACGCATACATTAAAAAGCCGATACACCCAACACTGTTTGGTGCGGATTTTGGTCCAGAGGAGTGGCCGTTACAGTCAATGGCGATCGTTATCGGGCCATGTTGAACGAATTTTTGTTTACAAAAATTGAAGAGGAAGATATTAGCAACATTTGGTTTCAACAGGACGGCGCTAAGTGCCACACAGTCGAAGCTACACTCGATGTTCTGCGCCCTGTTTTTGAAGATCGCATTATCAGCCGCAGAGCTGATATCGTTTGGCCACCTCGGAGCTGCGATTTGACACCGTTGGACTATTATTTGTGGGGTGCCGTCAAAGATAAGTGTTACGCCAACAAGCCAGAGACAATTGACGCTTTAAAGGAAAATATTCGTGAAGCCAAGGGTGCACACAATCGATAATGTGCTTAAAAATTTGACCGATCGTGTAGGCTACTGCATGGCCAGCCGAGGCAGCCATTTGAATGAAGTTATTTTCCATTATTAACCGGAAGGATTGGAGTTTCAAATAAAAAAGAAATTTGAGAAAATATTCAGTAGTTTTTCTTTATAGCAGTTTCAAAAAAATATACCTATATATTTGGCGGACCCTTTACAAGTTCATAGCACATAATGAGGTCTTAACTCCACAAAGAGTGCAAAATTGCATTATAAATACTAAAGCAACGTGATTGTATAAGCAAACAAAAAATATTGTCAGTGTGAACGAAATTTGGAAACATTTATAAAACCCACTAAACCCCCACCCAAAAAAAAAATCATCAAAAAACCCAATTAAGCCCGGTGGGTTGGGTTTTTTCAAAATACAACCTGGGTTTTTGCCAATCCTGCTTATTACCCATGAGTATGTTTACATTTGTTGTCTCCATGTTTACCCTAACCCAGTTGGTCACCTCTGCTATCCCACAAACTTACGCTTGGATGGTAACATCATGGCTCTGGAGTCGGTGGCAGTAGAAACCAGCTCCTGGTCTAGTTGACTGTTTCGGCTCTATGTGGCTATTTGCGTACAATGAACTAACACGTCAAATAAGAAACTATTAAAAATGCTATAAAGTGTACCCTAAAAAGGTATTTCAAGTATTGCCAAAAATAATGGATTTAAATTGTTTCTTTTTTCAATTTTTCACACTTTTATATTTTAACTCAGACAATAACAATAACCAACAACAATAATAAAAATTAAACAATAAAAAATATATTTAAAATAATCATAATAACCGTAGAATAAAACAAATAAACTTATGCACAATATTTTGGGTAAATAAACAGAGAAAGAGAAGAAAAAAGCAAATATTTATTAAAATTTCATAAATGGCACTTTCTTATCTTTCTACAACATTTGTTATTGAAAAATAACAATTTATATGAATTGCATATTTCTCTCTTCTTTTTTCAGTTTGTATCTATAGATATACAGTTTGTCAAGAAAATCTTTGTAACTTTTTTAATTAAAAAACGGATTTTCTGATTTAGTTTTTTGAACGTTTTTTTTTTTATTTATTCATAATGATTTAATTACTAAATAACAAATAACAGCAGAAGAACACAAAAAATTCGAATTTGGGATAAGGAAATAAGATAAAATTAAAAGAAAATCTAAAGTTTTGCTGTCAAGAAAATGTTTTTACAATTTATGTGTTTTTTTTATATCTTGTAGATTTTGCTGTCAAAATATTATTTTCATTTTTTTTGTTTTAATAGTCAAGTAACTATTGCTGTCAAAATATTATTTTCATTTTTTGTTTTTTTTTTTTTTTGTTTTAATAATCAAGAAACTATTGAAACAAATTATATTTAAATTTTTGTTTTTATTATCAAATAAATGCTGAATATACGCGACTTTATATCCTCGCAATAGAACAGGGTCGGATGTAAATTAGTTGGTTTGTCATAGTCACCCGGTCGGGAAAAGGTTCAAACATTATCTCAAATATTCTCAACAACAAGACAACCCATGTCAAAGATTAAAGACACGCTAAAAACGAAAATTGGGAAACATTAGTACATTCACCATTGCCCCCACGTAATAATTAGTAGAAAACAGGACGTGTGTTACGAAGATAAGTGGACAAAAGTCCATTGGTATCCACAAGAACTCTTCCTGGTGAAACCTTACCGAAACGATAAGGTAAGTCTTGAAAAAGAGCGACTGTTTTATATAAAGTGGCGCTAAAAGACCAGAATTACAATTCAACACAAGGAAAGGCGAGTGTCTTTTGCTCTATCGCTTATTTCCAAACTTGACGACTGCTGGGATCAAATTATACTTTGTGACGGAACCATAATAGTTTTTCTTTATAGCGACGGCCCTAATGAATTAAAGTCGAAACACAATTCAAACTGTAAAATATGAGGAGCTTTCGGTAATTGTTTGGGGTGCATATCTGTTAAGGCAGTAGAAGAAATTAGTTTCATTAAGAACTATATTGATGCGAATTAATATCTGGACACATTATAGTGGCATTTAATTAACAGTGCTAAAAAATTAGGCCTTGTATTAATGGAAAGCCTAAGTTCAAGTTCTGTTAGGATAAAAACCCAAAACAATAGGTTCTTTTCTTAAGAACTGTCGTAAAGGAATGGATGCTTATGCTCAAAGCATAGATCTAAACCCAATTGAAAACTTATAGACTTACTGCCAAGAGGCGTCTCAGAAACCAAGGTGAATTAGGCCGTAATTGTGAAAGAATGAAATGAAATTCCAACTGAATGTGTGCAATAATAAAAGGTAGACTCACACGATTGTCGTAATTCACCAATAATTAGTGTTTTTATGCGCCAATCGTGTGATTATATAACTTATTGGCTCATACGGCAACTCAGAATATTATTGTGCTTATTTATCCCAATAAAATGCAACCTTGGTGCGACAATCGTATGAAAGTTTTATCGGCAATCATGCAAGAATGTAAATTCCAAAAATACACCAATATTTATTGTATTCTTGTGTGGCAATTGAAGAAGACAACAATCACCGATTTTTATTTTTTAATTGATTTCTTTATGAAAAACACGTGTTTATACGGTATTTATAATTGCCATCCCATAAAATTTGCATTTTTTTAATTATTTATCAACATTTTTTTTATTATTTTTACTTTTTTTTATTAAGCGGACACCTGATAATCAAAGCCAATGTAATTTTTATTTTTTAGAGAACAAATCATCTTTACTTTAGAGAATTAAATATAATATGTAATTATATTCCAATTTAAGGAAATAAATATTTTAGTGAATTAAGTTTTTTCAATTTATTGAAATGTTTTCTCTATGCACCTTAAATGGCCCTTCTTGTGAACCAATCTCTGACCCACACACTTTTCATTTTCTTTTTTTTATTACTTCTTTTTACTAAATGAACTCTATATAAATAAAAAGGACGCTTCTTTTTTTCAAAGAACGAACCATTTTAAACATGACGGGACAATTATTGTCAATTCGTCGTTTCGCGTTTAAATAAGACAACCGACAACTTAAGACAATTTTTAATTAGGACAATTTTATTATTGTGCGCTAATTTGTCACAATAAAATTTGTATCAGATTGGTGTATTTGAGTAATTCGTGTGATCCCAGCTTTAGATATAAGTGATGCCAGTGTTGGCCAAACAAAATACTGAATATCATGCAACTCAATATTTTCATTCCACTTATTAATTTTACGCTACACTGTAAAAACATTTTCTTGACAACAAAGTTCTAGAGTTTCTTTTGTATTTTTTTTGATTTTATTTTTGAATGAAAATTTATTGTTTTTTTCTTTTTCCATGTTAATTGTTAGTTAATATCTAGATAAAATTTAAGAAAGTAAAACAAAAAACCTATTCTTTTTAATGATAAAAGTCAAACCCAGTTCTTTTTTTAGTATGTAAAAAGATTTTCTTGACAAACTGTACATACAAGAGTACAAAACAGTTCCCTTAACCAGTTACCTTTTGTATTGAAATTTATATTGAAAAAAAGTATTATAACACTAAAGCATTTTGGAAGAAAAAAGAAATTCAACATTTTTTTTTTTTTTTCTCGAAAAGTTTATCTATATAAATAATATTTTAGTTGAAGAAAAGAAGAAATTTGAAAAGAAAAAAAAATAAATAAATAGAAATTCAAATTTGTAAAATCTAAAATATTTTACTACAATAACAGAAAATATTTTCATATATTCTCTTTAACAGTTTATTTTATTTGAGTGTAATATTCATTTTTATTTTTATTTTCTATTTTATTCGTTACAGGTTTTTCATCCACCTCGAAATATACAAGAAGAGAAACCATTTGAATTTAGTATACGATATAAATTTATAAGTCAGTCGGATGCTGTTGTCAGGTAAAGTAAAAAAAAAGAAAAAGATAATATAAATATAACATACTTACATACATATATATATGCTGGTACATATGTGTACGGATAAATAAGAAAATAAAACATATTTGCATACTTATACCCCATCGACCACAAAACACAAGTTAGAATAGTATATGATTCAATGACTTCTGTCGGAAAAATTTTTTAAGTTAAAATTAACCTGCTGTCTTACAACGTTTAAGTTGTATATTCACCAGATTCCTCAGTAATGTATCTCTAAAACAGTCTAAATTATATAAGAGACATGCCTTAGTATAGGATGGGCTATTTAAAAGTTTCAATTAAAAAATGCAATAAAAAAAGCGGTTTCAAATTCTGTCAAATTTATATTTTTGTTGTGGAGTACAATTGTTCCGGTAAGAAATGAAATATTATTTATGGTTGATGAGGCTGGCCTCACAGTACCCCATTCGATCGGACCAATTTTTCAGAATTAAGTTTTGTGGGTTCCCCGTAGCCATGGACTATGTCTGGACTATGATTGATCACAGTGCTACTTTTATTATTGAAACTAGCTAAGATGGAGGTCTTACTTGTTATCTTGAATGTTATTTTAATTTGTTTTCTACTTTTTTCTCCTTTTGGCCCTCCCCGTTTCAAATCTAAACATTCGAGATAGAATCTGTTGTCTCGCTTTATACAGTCTTCAAACAAACACATAATATGTTTTGTATATACGATAGAAAGCTTTTATCCAGTGTGACAATACTCGCTTTTTGGCTAATGTAGACGAATAACGCTTTAAGACCTAAACATACATACATACATTTGCTTACTTAAGCTACTACCAAAAACTCAACGAAAAGTCTGCCAAATACTTAATCAGGTTTTTTGGTGGCTATAATGTACTTTTTGAATAGTTGTATTAGAGAAAACATGAAAATTGTTATCTGAGAGGTTAGTTGAATGGATAATTAGCATTATTAGTATCTGGATGAATTAATTTTTTATTAAAAATAAAAAATATAAATAAAAAATATAAAAATTTAAGTATTATCAGCATACAACCGCTACGCATGTTTACTCGTCGCTGCTTCACTAACGAATAAAGAGAGAAGCCATTGGCCAACGTTTTTCTTTTGAAATTTTTTTGCCTATACCACACAAACAGCTGTTTATTTAGATAAAGTACGATCGGTTTCGCTCAAAACATAAACAAACGAAGCTGACTACATGTGATTGTGTGTACTCGCACAGTCGTTGAAGCTAGCCTACTCAAAATATGGTTGGGCATTTAATTGTGGCCGTTCTCCACATTTACAAAATTCAGTATTTAGTATGAATGAAAGGATGATGTGTATTGTTTACGACTTTTTTTGAACTTAGTTTAGAATCTTCTACTATTACCGTTCTCAAGATATAATGAAATCAATATTTATTTTGTATCAGAGCTACCACGCCTACCTGTAAAATTCCTCCCAGTTTTTGTCTGTTAATTTTAATTGATTATGAATTTATTCGGATCAAATTTGGACCGTCCTCAAGATATGGTAGACTAAAATCAATATTTACTTTAAATGGGAGTTTCCAAGCCCACTTATCTGATTTCGCTCATTTTTTGACTAATCATTTGTATTGACAATGAAGCTATTTGGACCAAATTTGGAGACTCTTTTACCAATTTGAAGATATAGAAAATAAATTAAAGCTGAGCCATTTAAAAGTTTAAAAGTACAAACTCAACAAAACAAAACCGGTTTGAAATTTTGCGAAATTTATTTTGTTGTTGTGAAGTACAACTGTTTCGGATAGAAATTAAAATATTATTTCATTCATATGACTGTTGTGGCTGGCCTCACACTACCCCATTCGGTCGAACCAATTCTCGAGAACTTTTTCGAGTGTATGGGGTCATATCTCGAAAATGGCATTACGAATGCTGACTTTCAAATGCTCATTTGTCTCTGGTTTGTCGACATAACACTTGTTTTTAACGGGGCCCACAGAAAATAGTCCAACGGTGTCAAAGCGCAGCTCTTTGTCGGCCAACTGATACACCATTTCGGCTAATTAAATGGCCATCAAACGTCTGACGCAATAAATCGATTTTGGCATGAAATGTGTGAAGTTACACCATCCTGTTGAAGCCAAACATCGTTCATATCAATACCATGAAGAGCGGGTACTTTTAATGGAAAATTGAAAAACATTATATTAAAAGTATTGGCCATTGCTGGCTACACAATTTTACAATCTTTCAGGCGAAATTTGTTTATACCACGCCAATAAAACAGTTCGTCTCTTAAAGCAAACCAATTAATCACCCAATTTTCGACTTCCTCTTAGGAATCGAAGTGCTGCTCAGTCAAAGCGTCGCCAATCGATGAAAAAAATTGTAGTCGGAAGGAGCCAAGTCTCGGGGAATACGGCGGGTGGATTGTAGCTCCCACCCTAAGGCTTTAATTGTATACTGAACCGGTTCTGCTTTTTGTGCAAAATTAACTTAACAGGGTTCAAATTAATAATTTCTTGTCAGTAGCGATCTGTATTAACGGTTTTTCAAGGTTTGAGAAGTTCGTGATAGACCACACCTTTCTGGTCTCACAAGACACTCAACATTGCCTTCCTTTCAAATCGATCTAGTTTTGCAGCCGAAGTTGATGTTTGTTCCGGATTAACCCAGGCTTTTTCCGTTTAAAGCATGATTACCATATGACCCTGCATCACTTTTCTTCAAATGAAAACAAAATTTTAATGCTTTCATTTAATGCTTGACATTTCCGTATGCCTGAAGAATCGAACCTTTTATTATTATTACCGACGAGGCACTTTTCACGAACAATGTGACCAAGGGATCTATTATACCCCTTTAGGGCAGCAGATCTGCTGCCTTCCTAATGAATACCAGCAGATATGGTAGATATATCGCAAAGAAGATATCAAGAATCCCATGTTCACAACTAAACAACTAAAAAACTTCTTTGGTAGTTTCAAGTTCAGCTTGCCATACTTGAGAACCACAGAGCATACTTGATCGCCGCGCTAGAGCGGTTCACTTCCCTTTGAGCATTCCAGTGTGTCAAGCATCTGGCAATTTGCCAATTCCTGCTTAGTTTGCGGATGGTATTAAGTGGCGCTGCACAGCAAGACTCCGAACCGTAACAGATTGCTTGCTCTTCACTAGCCAAGGCTCCCAGCCGTTTGGCTTATTGGGTATCCATATATATCTGTGTTTCTCTAGGTGAATTGAATAAATCGAAACAATGATCCATACATTTTATCATATGCACACAAGTTTCCTCATAAGTAGCACATATAGTATACAATAACATAAATATATATTCATACATATGTATAAACAATTCTCATAGATATAGTAGTATATAGTGGATATATTTTTCAAAGAATATTTTAAGCAAAGTCCTATCGACCAATATATTCCCAGAATGAAACTGAAACAAATACAACAATAAAATAAACAGTTGTATACTATATTACAATTGTTTAAAATAATAGACTAAACAGTAGCAAAAACAACAACAGCAATAACAGCAAAAAGCAATAAAAATACAGCTGCAGTTAGTTATCTATCATAAACCAACGAAAGTTCTTAGCGCGAATTTTTTTAAATAAAAATGCTTGGAGTGTCTTAGTATACCGTTCTACTACTTTACGTAGAACAAATAAAAATAGCCGTTGATTTAAGTCCTTGCTAATGTGAAATTGCAGGGAATAAAGCAAAAGACCAACGGTTTAAGTCAAATTAAAACCTTATTTCAGGTTTTAAGTATATATTAGCCATTATACACTTTTTGTCTGATACGCCAAAAATAAAAATTCTTATTCAGAAACATTTAATTAAAGCAAATTAACTATTAAACGTTTTTTTTTGTTCTACTGGCAACACCATGTTATTTCATTTGTCACTTTCGGCTTTGAGATGGAAAAAAACAACTATAAGTACTTTTTAAAAATTCATAAATTTAGTGAAATACCAATGAAATTGCTAATAAAATCGATGTAAATAAAATAGTATTACGCATTAAAACGTATAAAAGAATAACCTTGACCCTGACCTTTAAAGCAGTTTTATTACAGAACACAAAAAGTAATTAAGTACCACTTTTTTTGTCCATCACTGTTTTGTTTTCCTTTATATTTATTTGTTTTTTATAAAATAATTTATTTTATAAACAAATTATGTATGTATATTATAAAAACGGAATAAATTGGGCTACATTTCATATATGGCGAGATGGCGAGACATTCAGACCTGGTAATTATCTGGGTAAAGGGTCACTTGGACACCTGGCGGAACTGTGTGGCTGACGGACTTCCGAGAGCTGAATCTCTCCTCATAAATGAGGAGATTGACCACTCAGTTGGGATGCCACTCTCCTCTTGCAGACTTATGGTCATGCGGTACATGGTCATGCGGTAGGGTACGGCTACGGTGAGATGATGAACCCACGTGCTCTGTATTGAGGCAAATCTGGCCCCTATATGATCGGGCTCGCTCGGAGTCTATTATAGGGGTGCCGCAACTTAGGCTGCGAACTCTTGTTGCTGTGATTACTGGACACTGGGTGGCTGGTGCGCACGCTAGGAGATTGGGTCTGCCGTTCAATGACTATTGTAGGGGTTGTCAGGATGAGGAGGAAGAGGAGACTGTCGAGCACTTCCTATGCCAGTGCCCGAGTCCTTCGGACATTAAGACTGATTTCCTTGACAGTCCGTTTCTGGATGACTTGTCGGATCTGGCCGGTGTGAATATCGGCAAGATCTCTTCTTTTGAACATGCGTCTGGCTGGTTCGGATCGCACCGAGACGTGGACATATACGTTGTCCATTTTTTGGATTACTGATGGGTATCACAGTGGGATCAATACTGGACCCAGCTGGGCTGGACGTGTCTGGCTATCAGTCGTAACTAACTACTAACTAAGTTATAACTATGATCAGGTTGGAAGATCTTTAGGAACAGACAGAGTAATAAAGAATAAAAATTGTTTTTTCTGTAAAAAGATTACAAGCAGTGTTGCACATATATTTACAGTACAGATCCGGATATCACTGTCATATACCCCGTAGTACATCAAACAGTCCGCTGCCCTCCTTATCGCCGAGGCATCTGCATGTAAGACACTGCAGTGGTCCGGCAGTTTAAAAGATTCCCTGACCCCGTATACAGGAATAAAAATGCCGCCCCCAACACCCTCCGAGGATTTTGATCCATTCGTGTAAAAATCAACAGTACCGTGTCCAGTTACCGGTTCTGGAGAAATACACACGGAGAACATTCTAACCAGTAAGGGTTTGGGTGTGCAGTAATCTATCCCCTCAGGGATCGTATCAAAATACGGCCGCATGCCCGTACTTATAACTTAGATTCGATTATAACATTTTTCACACTTAACTCTCTTTACTGAGTTAGCTCCAACTAAACTGGTTTTTACTTCGCTACTAGCTTCACGAGTTCACTCCAAATAAACCCTCTTTACACCAATAACACATTCGCTGAGTTTACGACACATAAACTGATAGCTGTTAGCATCGATGTGCTCTTTATATGGCTGAGTAAACAACATATTGAAAGCTCTCGAACCTCTCCATATTTCAGGTAGATTCCATTTCTTTCTTTTAATTTCTTTTTAGATCTTTTGTAGCCATGCGCATGTAAACATCTACCTCTTTCAACTCTTAGTATTTATTGTTGCTTGTTTATTGTCTGTCACTTGTTTTCTTTGCTGCTTAGTTATTGTTGTTGCCGTGTTATTTTGATTTACTTTATCTCTGCTAATAATTGTTGTTGTTGTAGATTTAGTTATTTGTAAACAGCACGTATAGTTGTTCTTGAAGCTTTTGTTTATTTATTTTAGCGATGTAATAAACGCTGTGGTGGCCAACCTTATTTTCGTAATAATATATACATATGTGTGTTACAAATAAATCTGAATATACCCCTGATCTGTGCCAATGCTATAATTTTTTCCAGTTTCTACCCATTCCGGCCAGGTCCACATGAATTCGCTTCCTCCACGTAGGGACCGAGCGTTTCAGCCAATGGCAATCATGAATACGTCGCTCCATGACATTATTAAAGTGAGGCTAATCCACAGTCATTTACTTCTTTTTGTTTCCATGGTCATGGGCTGATGAGTGGATTGTTAACAAAGTCGGCTATTCCACACCACCCTAGGCCAGAATATTCCTAACATCTAGTAAAGACATTGAATCACAAACTCTTAGCTCTTCTGTATATCTCAAAAGAGAGCGTTCTAAGTCTTTCAACCGTATTGGAGAGTAAATTTTTTACCTTTCTGTTCAAATTGTCAGCTTTGTGCGTTAAAGAGAAGTTCCTAATTGGTAATTAACAACCATAAGTCAGCTGCGCTCTGTAAGTGGTTGTTTGTATCCTCACTCGATCCGCCAGTTTTGGAAATTATAATCATGTAGAATATGAGCAGATTAAAAGAAATTTCTAATTTCTCTAAATGGCTCCTTGTTGCTGCATTTTAGCAATTCTTCCAGTGGTTTTTGTCCGAGGTGGATGAACATCTCTTTATGGATTTTCTTTAGTCGCACTGCTGAACATAGCATATTAAAATTGTATACAAAAAATTAGTCATATCACAAAAGAGGCTTCCGTTAGAATTTAACTTACGGCCATGAGGGAGTGGACTCTAAACAGGACGAATTATGAATAGATGAATATATGGGATTTTGGACATTCTAGGACATTGTGGTCTAACCTGCCAAGGTACTTTCGGGTATATATTAGTGAAGTCTAGGGCTCAAAGTGGGCATTATTACTGGTTACTTCTTTATAAGGGGAGAATTTTGTAGGTTGGGCGAGAATGTAGAGCAAATAGAACCAGTGGTACATTTTTTGTGCCACTGTCCTGGGCTTTAGCTTCTAAATTGGGGTACAGTCAAACGGTAGATGAATGTATTTCTATTTTCTATTCTATTTCTATTTTATTTATAATTGCAAATGATTGCAAATTAAATAAAAAATATTTTATTTATAAAAAATAAAAAACAAACAGAAAAATTTAAAAACCAAAATAAAAATTTTAACTAATGAAGGGTTTAAAGGAGCTACAAACCTACAATAAAAATTTAAAATCTACAAATGGTTTATACGAGCTTTATAACACTGTTTGTTGTATTTTTGGATTTTGTCTTATAAACCTGTTATAGAGCTGTAGTAAGCCATTATGAATTAGACTGCAAATTGCATTGAGGATGCTTCTTTGCCTACTCTTTAATTTTTACATTTGCTGGTATATTCTTCATTGATTTCCGTCATGCACGTACGTGCATTACCCATATATTTCTATTAAAATTGAAAACTGAAACAAAGGAGCTGCTTTATTTATCTCAACAAATGTTCTTCAGCTAGAGAAAAGATAGCTAATACGTTTCCTTATACGCTATATGATTCACATTTAATAGTTTATTGACCTTTGCACCTATTTAAGGTTTGAAGGTTTTATATCGCATGTCAAAAAATCATTTTTTATTACAAAAACAACAGAAAATCTTAACCAAACAAATAATAAAAGATTATTTTATAAAATTTAGTAGAAAAATATTTGGAATTTATATGTTCCAGTTACCGTAAATTGGCTCCCTGATTAATCAGTCAAGTAGTGCGAATTTCTTGAAAACTCTTTCAAAATCCATGTCATTTCAAAAATATTTCAATATGTGATACTGTACACCTCACTGTACGATTTAGCGAAGCACGTCGGGTGCAGATTGAAAGACGTTGCTGGAATTGTAATTTTAAATATCATGTATGAAAATGTCAAATTTTTTTGGGATCAGCTGCCTATTATGATGTCGTTTCTAATATATTTAAGTAGCTGACTACACGACTGCAAATGCTGGTAACGGCAATTGTGGTCATGTTGTCGAATAGCCTTCCGTCGTCTATGTGTTTAAAGCATTACTTTTCAAAACCTCGTTTTGAGTTATAAACCTATCAAAATATTATCCAAATTATTAATCGTTTCTAATAAAAACTAATAGCTAGGTCTGCAGAAAGTTAATGGCCGATTTTAAACGAACTATCCCTAAAATTGTGAACTATAATTTGATTTTAATTTTTAATTAAGCAGAAAAACGTACTGATTAGCATTTTCTTCTCTTTTGACCACTCCCATTAAGATTTTTAGTACAGTTAGTGATAAGTCAATCTGATTATATGGTAGTGTTGCAAATGAAGCTCATTTTGATCTTGGCGGGTATGTAAACAAGCAAAATTGTCGCATTTGGGGCACAGAAAACCGGCACGCATACATTGAAAAGCCGATACACCAAAGACTAGTGACTGTTTGGTGCGGATTTTGGTTCAGAGGCATAATTGGGCCATTTTTTTACGAAAATGTGCAAGGAGTGGCCGTTACAGTTAATAGCGATCGTTATCGGGCCATGAAGAGGAGAATATTAGCAACATTTGGTTTCAACAGAACGGCGCTACATGCCACACAGCCAAAGCTACACTCGATGTTTTACGCCCTGTTTTTTAAAGATCGCATTATCAGCCGCAGAGCTGATGTCGTTTGGCCACCTCGGAGCTGCGATTTGACACTGTGGGACTATTATTTGTGGCGTGCCGTCAAAGACAATTGACGCTTAAAAGGACAATATTAATGAAGCCATTGGTGAAATACAGCTGCACACAATCGATAATGTGCTTAGAAATTGGACCGATCGTGTAGGCTACTGCATAGCCAGTCGAGGCAGCCATTTGAATTAAATTATTTTCCATTATGCGGAAGGTTTGTACTTTCAAATAAAAAAAGAAATTTGAGAAAATATTCAGTAGTTTTTTTATAGCATTTTCAAAAAAAAAAATTATTTGGCGGACCCTTTATTATATTGCCACCACCTATGGATAGTTTTCTAAGGTAAAACATTTTTATTCCCAGCAACCACCCTAATATATTAAAGAAATTTTAAAATCTTTCAAAATGTCATTTTATACAATATTCTCTTATGCTTGTTGTTGCAACTCCTGTTGCTACAACCACAAATCAATGTTGTTGTTTTTGTTTTTGCACATTCTAAAATGTTATCTTGTCCAATATGTAGACTATTGAGCTATTGTTCCAGCAGTTCCTCCTGCTACAGCTTAGCTATTGTGGTAAATATTGCATCGCAATGTGTAGTATGTACGTTGTAAATTTCTATACACAGCTCCTAACTCTGTTCTAGTTTAGGCAGGACACACACACACATATATACAACACATGACGTTGACACTTTTTATATAAATTTTTACTTCATTTCATATCACTGTCCTACTCGCTCTCTCAGTTACTTCTTTTGTGTTCATTATTCTCTTTTATGCTGCAATACATGCATACAAACTGTGTGTGGCTATATATGTGCCAACTGGAGTGTATAGCTTACTGTCAGTGTCTAGTGTTGTTGTGGTTGTTATTTTTGTTAAATGTCTAAGTTGTCCATTTGATAAACTCACTTTCTTTATTTTTCCTTATTTGCTTGTCATTTTTTGTTTACTTGTTTTGGTTTTCGAGATTCATTTAGAATTTTATCTTGAATTTTATAAAATTCTTTGTATAAGAGAAAGTTTTGAAATGTTTTATAGGTTTACAGGTTGTGTGCTTGAGAGGTATCATTTCGAGTTTTAAGTAATATGGGTTAATATGGATTATGGTTAGTTTTTAAGTTAATAAGTCAGATTTAGACAAAATCCTAAGCATACAGTTTGTAAAAAAATTATTTTCAAAGTAAAAGAATCGAGTTATAAACCACCAGGCAGATAAAAATAATAATTGACGCTGAGTGTTTTAAACAAAACACCAAAAACAGTGCACTATGAGCCGCAATCCAGCAGGAGAGGTCTAGTCTGCCGAGTGGAAATTGATTATGATGAAGCGTATAACATGAAACAATCCGAAATCGGAAACAAAACCACAAATATTCCTTCCCAATGGGTAGAAAAAATCTGCTCATTGGTGTAAAATATTAAAAAAAGATTCAGACAGAACATATTTAACTCTTTCCAGATTACTAAGATGACATTAAATGATGCTCCACTACAATGATGGACCCCAAATAATTTAGTAAAAACGTCTGATAGCACTAAAAAATAAAAATATAGTTTTAACAGTAAAAATTTAAAAACTGTCAGCTAAAGTACAGGATTGTATATCTAACAGATGAGTTGGGAAATAAGGATTTTGAGCGAAAGAAGTTTATTTTGATATTTCAAAAAACAAACTGTTTGCCAACGCTCAAATACAAATAAGTCTTAGTAGAAACATTGTCATAATAATGAATTCCAGCATAAATCTTATATATGATTTATTTACCCGATTCTTCATACCTTTTGAGCTCAAGATATGATTTTCCTCACGGCCCTAAAAACAAATCAGGATATTTTCTAGCTGGTTTGACTTTAAGATATTGGCTATACTACAATTTTTTGATACTCGTCTTTCCAGAATGTTTTCACTTAAATATAGAGTCTCCTGTTGCACGTTAATTCAATTTTGTTTGCTAAACACTATGGCACGTCGTTGAGATAGGATAACATTCATAAAAAGCTTAAACTTTTTTCATAAAGAACCCAAATTTCTAGAAATTCTCATAATTTTTTATTTTTGGAAACACTTTTTCTGCAGCAAAAAAATCAGGTAAAGAATTTGATATTGATAGCGTTCTAATGTATGGGCTTATTTCAAAAGTTATAACGTCTCGAAGTCTGTAAGAGGTACAGTAACAGGATGTGCAAAGAAAAAATTGCTGTTGGAATTCTCAAATGAAAATACGATTTTAAAGTTTTTTTTATTTATTTAAAAAGCTTTTTTACAAACTGTACACGTTTTGAGAATTTTTTCGAGTGGATGGGGTCGTATCTTCAAATGCTCAATTGTCTCTGGCTTGTCGGCATAACACTTGTATTTAACTGCGCCCCATAGAATATAGTCAAACGGTGTCAAATCGCCGCTTTTTGGCGGTCAATTGAGATCACCATTTGGGTGGAGATAATATACTGAATTTTGTGACAGAATAGAATGGTTGCCAGATGCGAAATAACTGCTGGTTCAAATTCAAACCGATAAATTGTCCACCCTATATAATGGCCAATCATCAGAGTTGGAGGGGTGAAACTGTTAATTGCGTTCCCGCCATTAAAAAAGCCATTAGTTTTCAATTAAAAGAAAAGATAAATATTGTCTGTCCTCCTGTCAAGCGACAAGTGGTTGGCGTTTACTTCCAGACAATCGATAGTTCTTATAAACTAACCATTAGTTATGATATATAAACTATTGTTCAAATTAGATTTTCTGTGTATCCGCTGAATGACTTCATACTATCCGTAGACTCAATTACTAAAAAACCAATTTACACTGCATTAAGTTTTCTGTTGATGGAATTTCTACTAGTAGACTGATAGCGCTAGACTTTACTACTAAACGTGCCACGTGCTCGCAATATTTAAAAACGACGAAACTGGTATACGGTAGTAAAAGTTGCTAGGTATCTCCACTTTAATATGGAATCCATTCTTCTAAAATCAACATTTTATGTAACATAGTTCATGCCAAAAGTTATGCAAGTAAAGTATGGAAGGAGAGATTCAATGCACTGTGGGACATCTGTTTCGAAAACAAGGGTCCGGTTTATGTCCCCATCAACAAAAAATGTCCTGCTAAGCGAACATGCATTTTTATATGTTAATTAAGACTCAACTTGCTTGATCAGACTAGATTCTATCATTAGCCTTTAACTTACGAGATGGATATTTATAACATATAAGAAGACGTGGTAGGAAATTTTACACCACTTTATTTTTAAGTATTGTTTTTAAAGTTAATTTGTTGGAATTAATTTTTACCTTCATTAATTACGGTTATTTGGTTCCAAAAGCCTAGTTAAGAAAATAAATTAAAAAAAATTATAATTTTCTGAAAAATTTGCTGTTTATTTCACAATTCTTTTTATTATGAACTAAAACATAAATATATCCTTTACTTCAGTAAAAATAAAGGACACTTTTTCCTAGCCTAGAAGTTTATATTTATTTTCTTTTTCGTCACTCCTCTAGGGAGTATATTGTCTTTCCACAAAGCATCTATTGCTTTGTTTCAATTTCTTTAATCAATTTGTTATTTCAAGTTAAGTAGATGATTAATCCGCTGTAGCTTCCTCCATATGATTTTTGTTTTGTGTAGTGGTGAAGATTCTTGCTAATTGGTGGTGATCTTTACTTTAGCATTGTAATTTCTTCCCAGCAGGTGGCGTTTCCTTATCATTCGTTTGGTGTTTATCATCATCGCCAGTGGTATGCGAGAAGGGTCAGGGGGCTTTTTTCTTTATTTGTTTATTTATTTTTTTATATGGAGTTGTCGGTAGGGAAGAAGTTGAAGCCTCATTTATTATTAAACATTCGAAACCGCAATTAAATTTTTCTTCGTCATGTCCTCTGCTGGGGCTCGAACCTGGGTCGTTTGTGTTGTTATGCGTGCGCTCTAACCACTACACAATCAGCTTGTGAGCTGTTAAATAAAAAATTAAATAGAATTTAAAAATTAAAAAAAACATTAATTCACATTATGAAAGAGGTGAAGGTAAATTTTACACCTTTTATTTTCAAGTATTATATGCAGTTTTTCTTTACAAAACATAAAAAAAATTGTGACCACTATCGGTTCATGATATTTTCTAATTTATCTTGACTGTTA
Organism: Wohlfahrtia magnifica; assembly: GCA_023159175.1. NCBI lineage: Eukaryota > Metazoa > Arthropoda > Insecta > Diptera > Sarcophagidae > Wohlfahrtia > Wohlfahrtia magnifica. Next base: position 219,299 of record JAKWBJ010000156.1, read on the forward strand.
TTATACACCAAATTGAAGTCTGTAATTTAATGAAATTGTAAAAAACATTGCAGTTTTTCAGCTGAACATTTAAAACGATTTTTTCCATAATAAAAGCCAGGTTCAGAATTAGGCCTATTTATTTTAGCTTCGTTTTTTCGCGCTTCGATAACTTATACTTGATATTTCGTCCTACTGTAATATTCATTTTATATCTTCTTCGTTATCCGTTTTCAATATTTCCGCGCTACTGTCACTAAAAATTTCGTCATCGTCCTTCTATTCTTGTAATATTTAAGCACTATGCTGAAAATTCATAGTTTTAGAAAGTGTTACTTTTCACTATAAACTTGTACAATTAAAGCAGATGTGTAGTAACTTTTTCATATGTATTACAGGCGTTAACTTCGATTTGGTGGTAAAATATTTTCTATATAAGATTCAGTTAAGTTAAGTTAAAGGTAATGGTAGTTACCCAATACTCAATCATCTGGATGGCCGACAAAAAGTACTCCGAAGATATAAGTAGAATTTTTTGAGCGCAAAAGTCAAGTGGAGTCGAAAGTAAGTTTCGACAAAATCACACCACTTGCCATTTACATTGAAATGTACACCAATGTGATATTAAATCTAGCCTGAGATATCTCAAAGAAAACGATAAACTATTTTCTCTTTTCTCTATTACAGTAACTGCTGCATTAGTCATCGAAGAGGAGTTCAAGTTGAGCTGTAAGATCACCTAACACTCGTTAAGTTTCACAAATGCATTTCTCTTCAAGAGAGAGAGAGCCAAATTTGTTTCACCCTTGGGAGGATATGGCTTCGAAAAAAATTTCCATCTATGATGGATGTTAGATTGTTTTGTCTTAGTTCCTGGATAATTGTGCTTCTCTAGGTGTTTCTTTATCGACCACGATTTCTTGAGCCTTGCGGATTCCACTAGAGTGTTATTCTGGTAATACTACTATCGGGACTGTTTCGAATGATGTGATCAATCCACCTCTATTTTCTTCTACTTATCTGTTCCAGTATGGCCAATTTATTCTGTATATAATTCTGAGACACCTGTTGATGAGTACGTGACGTTATTCGATACAAGCCAGGTTTCACTATATTGTAGCAGTTCTAATTAAACATATGAGTTGAATATGAGGGGACATGTAAGCTTCTTTATACTGACCGCAGCCGTCCGAATGCCTCTTTCGCTGTTTCTGCGTCACCGTTTATTGTCATTGTACTTCCAAGATAGTAGAAGCTATCTACAGACTCAACAGGTTGACCTTGTAGTTGGTTTGCCAGATTCAGTATAACAAAATTCTTCACATTTACAGAAGAAATGTTTTGATTTCGAAAAAGAATTTTGACAGTCAAAAATATACCCGTTCGAAAAACTTCGGTTATAAATTTTCGGTAGATGACTCTAGAATTTAATATAAGGCAACACTGTTGCTTGTTTGATACGTCCAAATGTTTGCGGGCGATAAAAAGTACATCATGTTCGACAATAATATTCCAAAAATGATCGCGGAAGAAACAAGTTGAAGATTCATGGATGGTGGCAAAGCTAGAATTGACACTGTATATAGTGGTATCGGAAAGTAATTGTTGATTGTGAGCTTCTTCAACCTGGTCAAACGCTTAATTCTGATATCAGTTGACAATAGTTAACGAGATTTAAGCGTGAAATTCAATTAAAACAGCCCGAATTGATCAACACAAAAATTGTTTTATTCCAACACGATTATATCACACTACACATATATTTGATGACCAAGTAGAAGCTGAGAGAGCTTGAACTCTCTTAATAGTATAAATTGAAGCTCTATAGTGGCCTGCAAATCGCAGTTGAATCTATTTTTCGCTTAGAAATTCTACACTGAATTCATTTTAACTTTTGGACAAATTTGTAAACGAACTTTTTCAAAAACCTATTTAAAAAATTGTATTTTAAATATTTAAGATAATAACTTCACTAAGAAAAACTTAAAAAAAAATTATTTAAAACATCTTGACAAACTATAATTTTTCTTGATTCTTGACAACCTATAAAAATGTTTGTAAATAAAGCAAAACCAATGCCATCTGGCAACCTTACCTTGTAGCATAATGTTTTTCGTATTGCTTATTCCAATGGCTTTAGTTTGCTTGCTATTTATCTCAAGTGAAACATTACTAGCTAGTCTTTCTAAGTCCTCTATTTTCACTTGCGTATTCGAGATCTTTTGCGAAAGTAAATAAATGCTATTCGCATAGTCCAAATCTCTGAGTTGGTGTGAGAAATCAATCCTCTCTTTAAAAGGATTTTGCTCATTATATTTTACGACATGATTGTGAATCGGTAAGGTGATAGTGGACATCCTTGTTTAACTCCAACTGATGTGGAATAGTTGATTGATGTTTCCGTTGTTCAAAACTGAAAGTTATGCATTCTCGTACTTTGCTCTAATTATTCAAATTATTTTTTGGGCTACTCCTTTTGAGAGCCACATTAACTTCACGAAAAGGTGTACCGAACACTTTACCAATTTTCAGCCCTTCTGAAAAAAGAGTCTGGGATACTACATTTGATAAACTTCAGCTGAACTGGGACTGAAAACGTTTTGTAGATTTTTAAAGCAGATTACACTTTAGCCAACTCGCAGCCCGTTTAGTGCTTTAATAGTTTCTGTGCGCTGGATTCCGAGCTAAGGTAATATCTGGCAAACGACCCAAACTTAGTAGCTCATTCTTACATTGTCTGACGAATAAATATGTATTCGTATACGAACTTAAAGAGAGAAGATCCGCTTGACTACCGACAAATATTTTTGTATTGCCACGGATATTGCGGTCATACAGCGAAAGTCTTAGCACCACAGTTATCCAGAAGATCTTGCTAAACATACTAGATGCAATAACGCAGTTCGATTTGACCCGTCCGTATATTTTTTCGTATCATATGCGTCTATTAAGTTACCCCTACACCACTCAGTCTTGGAGGATATTTTGACTTTGATTAGTCTATCAAAATATGTAAAAAAAGTAATATAGTCCGATGGTCGGTTTAAGTTTTGTACCGATATCTTCTTAATCTCCAACATCCAGATGCATTAACCTCACTGCACTGCAGGCGAAGATGACCATTATATGAAGGCCAGTAGACACAAGGTGCAGTATAGATTTCAGAGCCATCAAAGTTCTGATATTGGTTCAACGGCTACTTTTAAGGGGATTCCTTCGGTACATATGAGGAAAATATCTGCAACAATTCCACAATCGAATACTACTCATGTAAGAAAACCTATAGTATTTATGTATGTTGCTGGTGTACCATCACAAAATCTTAGTCACAAAAGTGCAGAACTATATGGCAACTAACAAGGGTTAATAGGCAAAATATTTGGAATTTTGGGTTGATAATGAATATATTGGTGTAGTGATTATAACTTAGGCATACAACACAAGCGGCCCTAGTTCGAATACCAGCAGAGAACTTGACGAAAAGTTCTCCGCCGGTACAAGACCACTCCATCTAAAATAAAAAAGAAGCCCCCCAGACTTTCCAGCTTACCTCTAGCGATGATGACAAACATCAGACGAATGATCAGAAGAAAATCCCTCCTACTGGGAAAAGATATCAATGCTAAGTAAAGATCTCCACCAGTTAGTAAGGATCTTCACGACTATACACAATCATATGGAGGCGAGCTATAGTAGATGAAAATCAGTTTGTTTAATGAAACTGAAACAAATCAAATGGACGTTCTGTGAGATACTAATATGCTCTCTAGAGGAGTGGCGGAGAAAAAAAATTTTAATAATTAACACATGACGTCAATTCTTTATCCACTTCGCAGAAGGAAGTATTCACTTTGGTCTAGTCGTTTATGTGGGATATCAAAAATGTTGATCAAGTTTGTCATGAAAGGCTTAACTAAATGAACAATTTTAAGTCCATTATGGCTGATGCAAATTTCCTGCTCATTTATTCTGGGTTTAAACCAGAGTTCGGTAAGCTAATATAAATGCATTTTACAATTGTGGTAGTAATTGAGGGTCTCTCACTCAGGCCACCTTGTACTGCAATTTTTGGCACTTGTTTATACTTTACTTCTCCTTTTTGATTATTTTTACCTATGCGTGTGACTACGTACGTATGAAAACTGTAGAGAAGAGCAGTTCTTTGCCGAAATCTGGCTTAAGCTTAAAAGCACGAAGTAGTCTTTTCCTTTCAATAGAAGATACGTACAGTTTAAACACAATATTTTCTGATGAAGATGTTTTAAAAATCCAAAATATAATTTTTTAGAATATTTTAAAATAAAATCCCTATCTGACTCACCCATTTATCTATGAATGCCATTGTTCTTTATCTTCTTACACACATGTATGCTTTGAGTTGTATGTATCAATGTCCTTTAAATTAACACATTTTATTTCTATATTTTCCTTATTTTTATTATTTTTTGTGTTATTTTCTACAGTTTTTCAGTTTATTTAACAACAATGATGATTATCTAAATACTCTCATTTTTCTTTCTTTTTTATTTTGTTTTGTTGATTTTGTTTTGTTATTTTTAACTTCCGTTTCTTCTTTTTTTGCAAAAATATGTCATTTTATTTATGAATAATAATTTATATAAAAGCTAAAGAAAAATTTAAAAAAATATTTGCTTTCAAGTAAAAACATGACTAAAATTTTGTAAAAAAAAAAATAAATTTGAAATATGCATTCCACTTTAGTTTTCCAGATTTTGTATTTTTTTTTTTTTTTTGTATTTGATGTTTAGTTTTGTTAAATGCAATTTGTTAGGAGATATGATTTCTTAAATGTCATGTTAAATGTTAAAATAATTTGTTAAATAAAAAATAAATATTTTCTTGATTTTTGATTTTATTTTTATATGTATGTTATTTGTTTGTTTAAAAAGTTATGTTATAGATATTATGTTTTGAAAAAAAATCTCTTTTCTAAAGATATTTTTATAATATTAGTAATACATAAATTTGTATTTATTAGAAACTTAAATGTTTATGTCAAAATAAATAACATATGTACTTATGATTACTATTATATTGAAAAAATATATCGTTACCTAAGAATACGAGTGTTATATGTAGCAAAAGTTAACTTCCAGCAGATGGCTTTGATGTCTAACTTTAGATTTATTGATTTATTCAATATGTCCTACAGTTTCTCTCCAGTCTTGGAAGCCTATATTATAATCACGAAGTCGTTATTAGCCTTTTTGCTTTAGAATACGGAAATATGTAATTTGAATAGCTGTTAAAAAACTTAATAAGAAGAGGAAAATTAGTACAACAATAAATTTTTTATTCAATAAAAAAAAAAAAAATTCAAAAAAATTTTCCGCCATCTAACGTTTTTTTTCAACTAGTGCTTATTTCGTGAATGGTAACACTTAGCTCATGTCTGATTTGACAGATAATTCGTTTTATCCTTCCGCTGAACGAATATCGTTGTGTATACGCTTGAACAACGCTGGGAAATATTACGACATTACTTTGAAAATCATGGTAATGTTGCAGAATCAAAAATCATCTTTTCAGATTAAGCTCATTTTGATCTTGGCGGGTATGTAAACAAGCAAAATTGTCGCATTTGGGGCACAGAAAACCCTCACGCATATTTTGAAAAGCCGATACACCCAAGACGAGTGATTGTTTGGTGCGGATTTTGGTCCAGAGGCATAATTTGTTTGGTATTGGATGTTTTGCGCCCTGTTTTTGAAGATCGCATTATCAGCTTTATCAGAGCTGATGTTTTTTGACCACCTCGGAGCTGAGATTTGACACCGTTGGACTATTATTTGTGGGGTGCCGTCAAAAATAAGTGTTACGGCAACAAGCCAGAGACAATTGACGCTTTAAAGGACAATATTCGTGGTAAAATACAGCTGCACACAATCGAAAATGTGCCAAAAATTGGACCGATCGTGTAGGCTACTGCATGGCCAGCATTTGAATAAAATTATTTTCCATTATTAACCGCAAGGATTGCACTTTCAAATAAAAAAAGAAATTTAAGAAAATATTCAGTAGTTTTTGTTTTATAGCATATAAAAAAAAAATTATTTGGCGGACCCTATATATACGAATAGTATTATTTATATATCTTTGAGTTATTCTTCAAAACACTTAAGATAGCTTATCAAAAGCACTTCAAATTTCAAATGGTTTACTGTTGACATTAAGTTTTTGGGCTTTTAATAACGTAAATTTTTTAAAGCATTTCTATCAATTGCTAAAAATCTTAATTTCGTTTTTTCTTTAACAGACGTGCGAATGTCGTTTGACTTAGCTTTTCTTAGTCTATTTTAAATGCTGTTCAATAACACTGTGGACACAGTTGACTTATTAAGTCTTTAAGTGTCCTGGTTCCTAAAATTTTAGTATTACACTTTTTATACGACTTTGGTGTATGAAGTGCATTAGGCTGTGACATTGCATACTTATTCTAATAACATTCACTGATTTATTAGAAAATACTCATAACATACTCACAACATTCGAATTATCTAATTCATTCGAGTAGTATTCATCAAGCACGCAATCAGTTTATGTTTGTTTTTTTTTCATGACTAGCACTCAGGGTATGACCCCTAATGATGCAGTGCATTGTGCTGGTACTAAGTAATAAGTTGTTGGAAGGAGGAAAGTGGGAGTAGTGTTTAATGGGGTTCGACGTAAGTGGCAGGGAAGAATTTCGCGGAAAATTGTTCCACAAGTGGACAGTGCGACAAATATATGAGTTTTCCACATAATGCCTTATGCGATTCATTGAACTATCAGGGATGTGCATTAAGCGAAATACAGGTACTGCGTAAGAATATGTGATTTTTTTTTAATTCATTTCCTTATTTCGTGTGAACACATTCCGTTATATTACCGATAGAACAATGAAACGCATGCCACATTGCAATGGTTCTCTACCGAATCGAGAGAATTAGCTACCCTACCCTTTCCTGTAAGTGGTCGAGTAGCTCCAAAACAAACTTTGAAGCACCGGTCCATGAATGAGAGTTAGGTTGGATATAGGTCTTGTAAATATTGAGGATGTCAGGTGGAGTGCACCGTTTTAAGAAACTTCTCTCGACACTCGTCACAATGAATTCTCATGCCCAGAACATCAAAAGCATCTAATTCCTCAATATCTACGGAGATTTTCGCCAAGTCATTTGTGAGAGTGTCATTCATATTTCGTCTCTTCGTCCCAATCTCCAAGAGGCTCGGTCTACGGTCAAAGGAATATGAATGACAAATGTTGCTGTCATTTGCAAAAGTATAGATTGGATTGGAAGTAAGAAGAAGCAAGTCGTTTTGCATATGAGAAATAAAATGGGAGAATGAACAGAGCCTTGCGGTGAATTAATCCTGAGCTCGTCGGAAGAGATCCCATCTATAACCACTCTTATTGTGCGATTTCTGGGAAATGTCGATATAAATTGAGACAAGTGACTACCGACACCAAAAGCAATAGGTTTGGATATGAGCGCCTCGTACCAAACTCTAGCAAACGCCTTGGAAATATCCAGAGCCACAACTCTACTCTCACCAAACCAATGAATGGATTTATTCCATCGCTCGGAGAGTAAAGCCAGAAGATCACCAGTAGAACAGTTTCTAGGGAAACCGTACTGTAGATCGCTCAGCAAATTGTTGCATTCCAAATACTTTACAAAGTGATTATTAATACCAATATAATTAATTAATAACAAAGAATTTTTTCAAAAGAGAAATAAATAAACAATGAAAAGTACCGCAGTAAGCACGCAACCTTATTTCCGAATCATATCCATTTTAAATCGTGTATACACAATGTGTTATGATGAATATAAAACATTATGGTCATAAATATTAATAAGTATGAGTATGGTGAGTTTTTCAAACCTTAGAGTATAAATACACCTGCTTACTCATTGCAATAAGTATTGTTGCACAAATTAATTTCAGAAAGAAAATTCGCGATAAATCCAGACACATATAAAGAACAAAACAAAACAAAAACAAAAGGAACAAAATAGAAGTTACCATACCACATGATCGAGAACTTTCCATAAGCATTTAGCAGCTACATATAAGCAAGAACAAAAGGTTGGCAAGGGAGTCGTAAGACAGCAGTGATAAAAAAATTGCAAACTATCAGATAAAGCGGGCGCTGGCGGTGTTAATTGTAAATAAATCTAACACAGTGGTTATAAGTGAATCATAAATTGTATAAAGTGCGATCTACGAACTCATAATTAAACGTACGAGTGTAGGAATTTATGAATCATCATCCGAGTACCCGCTTGAATACGACATTTGATAAGAACATCACCTTCAAAACGTTCGAACACGACTATTGAAAGCTAAACGAAAAAGAACTCATACAGTTCATCTGTCTCTTAGTTTGTAGCAGAAAATCGTTCGATCTCGAATGTTTGCCTGTGATTTTAAGAGCAAACCTTTAGCAATATCTAAAGCGATTAACTTTGCTTTGCTCTCTTTTGTTTTTGTTTCGCTCTCTTCTGTTTTTGCCGTTACAGTTGCTTTTAATTTTTTTTCGCCTCTTACTTGTTTCTTTAAAGATACAAAAAAAATAAAATTAAAAAGAAAATCATTATATAGCCGCACCGCATGTTCGTTCGCTGCTGTTAGTGACGACTGAAAGCAAGAGAATGAGAATACGTGTGAAGTGAGAAGGAATAAAGGTCTTATGAAATGAACAGTAATGTTCTATGCTCTGTTAAACATTTTTGTTAGAAAAAAATAAATATTTTTGTTTCGAAAATTCTCCGCTAATAGCGAATAATCGCTTATTCTTTATTTCAGGTCAGGCGTGTATATTCATGCATTCAGTACTCATTGTTGATCTCTGCACGCAATCTCTTTGATTTGGTACCCCTCAATTTCAAGTCGTAGTTGTAGCCATTCTTACCGTGTCTTATTATTATTATATGCATATACAATACACAAATACTAGATCTAGGACAGATTTACAGCCACGTTTAAATCTCCACTTTTATAGTGAGTTTTAAATCTTTGTATGCATTCTTCGGTTGTTAAACGATCTCTATTTATAAATTTAAAATCTTGCATTAGATAAGTGACATTTAGATGACAGATATTTAAGAAGTGACAGCCTTGTTAGAAAAACAGTTTTGAAACCACTAAATCGATAATCAGATATAGTTTAATAGAAATTACAATGAATTTGCAAAAATTTGCAACTCAAGTCAAGAAAGCGGCAGTGTTAATGGCTGTGTGAAGCACTCTATTTCATTTATGATAGACTTTTGAATTTTAGGTTTTCACATATCCTCTACATTTTTTCTTGATTCAAAATTCAAAATTAATATCTGCTATCGATCTAAACAAATTTTTGAAGTATTTTTCTATCGAAATTGGTGTGGTCACAAATAGGACTTGTCATGTTTACAACGCTTGTCATTTTATTATTTTTACAAAAGGTTGGAGCACTTAAAACTTTTTTAGTGTTTAAACAATAATTATAGCCATGCAAGAGATTTTGTCTCTTTTCAAGTAAGTATTGCATACAATCCAATTCAAATGAATTTTATTACACAAAAGAATTTTATTACATAATATTATTACGAATATTTTGCTTTTCTTTTTCCCTGTACAAGCTTTTTTTAATAATGTTTAATCTACTTGATTATTTACAGATACGGTTTACCCGATAAGCCTTTAGAATTAGGACGTGTCACGCCTGGTACATATTGTACGCGTCAATTCGATGAATGTTATCGTAATAAATGTCGTTTACAAAGTCCAAATTATCCTGGTATGTATCCAAGAAATGTTACGTGCTATTGGACGATAAGACAAAAAGAAGTTCCTACAAGTAAACATGCCATGATAGCTGTTAGCCAAGAAAATCAACATAAAGCTTTAGTTAAGAGGTAAGTGATTGAGTGAGTTTTGGTTTTATGTTTTTCAAAAATAGAAATAAAATAAAACTAAAGATTGTAATAAAGATTACAACGTTTTAAAAAATTTTAAGTTTATTGAAAAAATTTTTAACCTGTTTTAAAGGGTCATAGGGTCATAGTAAACTGTACATATATTTTTTTCTGTTTTTTGGTTTATTTTACACCATTTTTATTGCAGTTGTGATGTAATTTTCTCCCGAAAGGAAGCAATTTTATTTTTTTTTTTTTTTCGTTTGATTTCTTAAGTATTGATTATATCTCTTTTATGCGTTTTTTTTTTTCTTGTTTCTGATTTTTATTTTCAATTTTTCTCTTATTTAAGGTCAATTGCTAGTTTCAATAAAACCTCGCGTTCGATACGTGCCTGGTCCGATTGTACCGGTGAACGTGATCATTTAATTTTTTACGATGGCAGCACAACTAATGATCCAGTGCTGGCAAAATATTGTGGCGGTGACTGGTTACCAAAAGTTGTGTCACGGTAAGTAAAAAAATGTTTTTTTTTTTCTTTTTAAATTGTAATGGAAAAAATTTAAAGTTGAGAGCAACAATTACGAAATATTGTTAAAGTTAAAAAGAGTAACAAAAATATTACTTTGTAGCTAATGAAGCTATTAAAAGCTTAAAATTATTTGAAATATTTATTATAATAAAAATGCCATTTTTGCATAAGAAGGACTTAATTTAGAGACGAAAATATTTCTTTGCTAAACACCCAGAATTTCATTTATTTATATTATATGCGGCCCAACCATCATTCATCACTGCTACTAAACGTCTAGACTGGATAGCAAAAAAGAAAAGAAAGAAATCTTCAAAAAATTTCATTAAAGACTTCATTAAGCAATACCCCAACCCCCAGATCTGCTTTATTTAAATAACATTTTAGCCAAAGGCCTTTTAGTAGCTTTCTATATACGAGTATTATATGTATGTGTTTAAAATACCAATTTTTCTTTCTTTGTAAAAAATTTTCCTCTACATTCATCGCACTCCACTTGTATCTTATTTTATTTCTATGCATCATTCGTTAATAATAAAAGAAAAAATATACACTAAATACACCATAAGCTAAATTATAATGCTTTGATGGTATTTCAGTTTTTCTAACATTTATTTTTAATAATTTTCTTAAGCATAATGCTTTAAACACATAGATGACGGCAGGCTACCGACTACAAACTACAAAAAATAAAATACACGCGCTTATATGAATACGCATTATTTTGGTAGCAACATAACTACACAGCTACACGACTACATTTGCCGTTGTAGTCAACTTAGGTTTATTTCTATTTTTTTTTTTTTTTTTTGTTTTTGGCTACAAAATTTAAAAAATTTTAAATGTATAAAATTTAAATGCTGTAAAGTATTGATAATCAAAAAGTGTGAAAAAAATAATATATTTGTTCGTGCATTATAATAATTCTCTATATTGTATAGAATGAATGTGCGTATATTTGTTTGTGCCTTAAATGTCTAGAATGATCTTTAGGCTAAATAAGTTTCAAAAATTCCAACTGGACGATGTCACACCCATACATAGTTAATATTTATTTGTCTATATTTTCAAAATGGACACGGAAAGAGCCCAAATGGATTTATAGTCAATACAAATTATCAGTCCAAAAGTAGGCGTATTACCTAATTTTAGTATATCTTAAGAACAGTTACGGTTAACTTTCAGAATTTGGTCTGAATGATTTCATAGTCAATACAAATCATTAGTCAAAAAGACTGCATTTGACAAGTGGGTATGGTATCACTCTTGCAAAGTGCATATTAATGGCAATGGTAAAAGTTTCTAAATTAAGTTTAAACAACATCGTAAGCAATACACATCATCAGTCAGTAACTGAACAAATTGAATAAGTGGGCGTGGCACTTTCCATTCATACTACATATTATATATGTATATGTGGAGAATGACAACTCTTTAAGCTTCGTTATCTATACACTTTAGCCAAAAAGCAAAATTGCAGAAAGCACACCGAGTATCTGCGTTAGTTTAAAAACTAAAAAAGCAGAACCGATTATCTTGAAATTTTTACATCTTCACTGTTTGTACTTGAATCGGATCAGGCTAAAATGGGAAAAAAGAGTTAAGAATTATTTTAATGACAACTAAGATAATTATTAAATAAAATTACAAAAACAGAGGTAGCGAAACAGTCCGGGTTTTAGCTAGTAAAAAAATCCAAAAAGTAATGCGTATTGAAAGAAGTTGCTGCAATTGTTATTTTAAATTTTATTTATCGATAAGTAATTCCTTTGTTTTTTGATCAGCTGCTTATTATGATATCGTTTACAATTATTTAAGTAGCTGACTACACGACTACCATTGCCGTTAGCAGCATTTGTAGTCATATAGTCGTGTATCCTGCCGTCGTATATGTGTTTATAACTTAATGTAAGACAACAAGTCAAAGCAAAAAAAAAGAAAAAAAAGTTTGTACTTTTATTTTGAAATTTTGCTCAAAGTGATGCTTACTAAACTAACAGTCGCAATGAACAAAATAAACTAAAACATTTTTAGAGAATAAACATGGAGGTGGCAAAAGAAAAACCAACAACACAAACAACATTAGAAAAAAAGGAAAATTATAAATACTCAGAGTGCGCGGAATAAGATAAATAATGAATGCCCTCGAACATAAAACAGCATAAGAGTATGTATAGACACTTATGTACTCGTCTATGTGTAGGAGTGCGCACATGCATAGAGTAGAGAGACATACACACTTAGCGATGTATTATAGTTAAGGGTGTCTCTCAAAATATTTAATCATTCGATGAGCTCTCTTCTCTATAGTTTAGATATCGCATCAAAGGTCATTTGAAAAATTATTCTGTGAGGAACCAAAAATGTTCAGTCTAATGTAATAAGAAACTGGACAGTAACTTGAAAACCACTCAGTCTCTTATACAAGAAAACATTTCCTAGGGCAAGCGTTTGGCTTTTTTATTTGCAGACATATGAGTAGTAGAGGCCTTACCAATTACTGTAGGCAATACAATTTCCCCCAAGAAATGCTTTAACCCTTAAGTTAGGTGCCCGGGTACCCAATTCATTTTTAAATATAAATTTGTTACAGAATTTATTGGCCTAGAAAGCCAAAACTTATTACGAACTCCTATAATTTTACTTATTTCCAAATTAAGTCTATTTAAGTGCTTTAAGTGTCTAAGGAGTGGCATAATGAAGTATTTTTATTATACAGCCTTAACGGAGAGACAGAGTACATGGCTATCCCAAAATTTTCCAGTTTGCCGTAATAGAATAAGAGCCATGGACTATGTCTATATAGATGGTAATGAAATAGTGATCTTGGACCTTGCTGTGTAGTACCACCTACTACCATCCGCAATCTAGTTAAAGATTAGGAGATTGTCAGATGCTTGGAACACTGAAATGCTCAAAGAATACTTCGCCACTCTAAGGCGGTGATCATTCCGCAATTTCTTCGTCGCTCTGAGGTTTTCAAGTACGGCAGATCTGACTTGAAACTCCTTATGAAATTTCTTGTGGGGCACTGTAGACTAGGGAGATCGATTATTCGACTTTTTCACAAACCGGTTTTCGAATAATTCGAAAAGTAGCACTTTTTAAAGAACCAGTTTTTGGTTAATAATTACTTAAATAACCGATTAACCGGTTCTTCTATTCAAATAAAATTGTTCTTGATTCTTGAAGCACAGAGCTGAATCACGTCTTTTTAAAAATAAGCTGAACCTGACGGAGAGCTTAAAATTAAAGTTGCAATCAACACTGACAATAATTCTAAAAAACCTCATAAAAACTATGCCAAAAAAGTGTGTGAAGGCCATAAAAAGCAAAGTTGATTACACGAAGTACTGAAAAATGCTTAAGTTTCGAACAGCTACTCAAGCAGCTAATTTTGTTTTTGTTGTATTACTTGGTAGAGAACGGAATTAAAGGTTAGTTATTATAGTTATAATTTAAGTGCCTAAAATAACAAAAATTAAATGTTTCACTTTGAATAAATCTATTAGTAATGTACGAGTCCTTAATTACCTCGACAAGAAAAGTTGCTTAGATTTCGCGCAGCACTGTATGTAAATTCATACACCACGTATTTAATAGTGTGTTAAGTTAGATATGAGACCCACATTCCAGCCAAGAAGTTATCGGTTCAATCCCAAGCCACACCATCTGACAATTTTCAAAAGCGATATCACCTCACAACATTACTAGCTACTGGTTAAAAACTTCACTAACTAATATATCTGTCGTTCAGATACGGCGTTTGTGGTTCGCATTCAATGGGTCTAGTTGAACATTTTCCACATATAAAAATCAATATTTATTTACAGAATATGAGAAAAAGTTATTGTTGCTCAAGTGCCATATCTTTTTCGATCTATTTTGGCTTTTACGTTCTTTGATGTCCCTACTGTAGACTTAGAGCGCATCTGAAAAAGATGACGGTTACAGATGTGAATGTTTGCAGACTACATTCACAAACATCCGAGACGACAAATACATATTATTAATTTTAAAGGTCGGACATTATCTTTGGTCGCCGCCGTGGACTATGTCTGGACTATGATTGACTCAGTGCTACTTCTATTTAGAAATTCCTAGAGAGAACCCACAGATTGCAGCATAATATCGGCTCCGCCATCTAATGTTTTTTTTCAACTAGTGCTTATTTCGTGAATGGTAACACTTAGCTCATGTCTAATTTGACATGGTTGTGTATACGCTTGAACAACGCTGGGAAATATTGCGACATTACTTTGAAAATCATGGTAATGTTGCAGAAGGTGTACGAAAATTGCGTACGGATTTTTGAAGAAGAGAAGCTCCGTCAGCTCCGTATGGTCGTTATCTTGTGAAAAAGTGAAAGAAACTGGCATCCTCATCGACAAACCAAAGCGTGAAAAGCCTAAAACAGTGCGTACACCCGAAAATATTGCAGGTGTGGCAGAAAGTGTACGTGAAGCGTCATCAACATCAATTCACCGTCGTTCTCAAAAATTGAACATTTCGGAGACATCATTGAGACGAATTTTGCATAAAGACCTTGGTATGACGCCATACAAGGTCCAATTGGTTCAGGAGTTGAAGCCAACTGACCATCCAATGCGTTTTCGCAAGATGCTGATTTTGCCAAAAAAAAATCATCTTTTCAGATGAAACTCATTTTGATCTTGGCGGGTATGTAAACAAGCAAAATTGTCGCATTTGGGGCACAGAAAATCCGCACGCATACATTGAAAAGCCGATACACCCAAGACGAGTCACTGTTTGGTGCGGATTTTGGTCCAGAAGCATAATGGGGCCATTTTTCTTCGAAAATGAGCAATGAGTGGCCGTCACAGTCAATGGCGATCGTTATCGGGCCATGCTGAACGAATTTTTGTTCACAAAAATTGAAGAGGAGTATATTAGCAACATTTGGTTTCAACAGGACGGCGCTACGTGCCACACAGCCGAAGCTACACTCGATGTTTGGCGCCGTGTTTTTGAAGATCGCATTATCAGCCGCAGAGCTGATGTCGTTTGACCACCTCGGAGCTGCGATTTGACACCGTTGGACTATTATTTGTAAGGTGCCGTCAAAGATAAATGTTATGCCAACAAGCCAGAAACAATTGACGCTTTAAAGGACAATATTCGTGAAGCCATTGGTAAAATACAGCTGCACACAATCGATAATGTGCTTAAAAACTGGACCGACTGTATGGCCAGCCAAAGCAGCCATTTGAATGAAACTATTTTCCATTATTAACCGGAAGGATTGTACTTTCAAATAAAAAAAGAAATTTGAGAAAATATTCAGTATTTTTTTTATAGCATTTTCAAAAAAAAAATACTTATTTGGCGGACCCTTTAATTTTATGAAGTTTGTTGTATAGTTTTTACACATAGCTCGAATATGGATGTAGTCATAGGGACGTAGTTTTATTGGAAACGAATATCAGACGGTCATATAAACTAGCCGACAATTGCAGCGTTTTTCAGCCGAAAACAGAATATTCAATATTTTATTCAACGGTTTATTTCTTTTCAAAAAATATATTTTTTTTATCCCTGATGAGTGATTTTTTGATTTCTGTCTATGGGACAACGAACTGTGCGTTGTGTTCTAATCTTTCGTCTTCTACATAGACTAGACGCCTTGAAGAGTTGTCGAATCCTCATCGGTGTAAAAATTTTCTGCAGCCTCCATGGCTTGGTAGAAATTGAGCAAGTTTTTATATAATCTCTTAATGTTTTCTCCTTATTCACTAGTCTCTTAGCGGAATTAACCTGAACATCCCTCTTCCCCTGGAAGAGTTTTTTTTACGTTGCCAGCTTATTATCAGTTTATTTCTTTTGTCCTATTCAACACGTCTTGGAACCTATCTGATGGCATATGTTAGAGTACTCTCATTCTATTATATTATCTGCTATCATTCGGCCTTTACACTAGCTGCCTCCCGTGACACTGTTCGGAAAGTGAAAATATAAGAATCTGGTTGGTACCCAGTCCAGTGGCTCAAAGCTGGAGAGGTGCGTTAATAATCTGATACAGATACAGTCATTAGGGAATAAACTCTAGATAGAAAGAGAATATTGGTCTTGATAACTGATATCGGCCCTCTTGCACGAAATTTTACGCGAAAGCGTTTTTTTTTTCTAATTTTCTTGCTAGGACTGGTTTCTTCAATACCAAATTACGAATGTGATACAATAACCGCTTTATTAAAATAAATTAAATACTTTCTTTAAGAAAACGCTTAGACATTCACAAATAAATTAGTTTTTAGGCACATACGATATTTTGGCTCACAAAGTTTTGTAAGTGTGTACTTACGATAATTAAATAAAACTATTGAAACTTTAATTTAAGGTGTCCTTAAGCAAATATCAAGCCGTGCATACGCTACATACTCAATCAGACAGACTTAGAAGTAATAAACCGGTAAAGGTAACTTGTATCAACAATAAAAAGAAAGAGAGAACTGGAAATTTAAGCTACTACCGACTGATATTTAAGAAAATTTGAAATGACGACATTCTAGGAGAAGGAAATAAACTACATAGTTTGATAACAAGCTGCTGTGGATTGGATTGGATTGGAAAGACGTAGGAAATCTTTTGAGCGAGGCCAGAGGTAGAAAATACTTTGCAGAAATAACGAGATGGATAGGCAAATATAATCTTATTGGTCACTGACATGAGAAAATCGAATATTAAAATAATGAAGAAAATAAAATACTTATTTGCGAGAGTAAAACAGTACAATATTTTTTCGGGCGGAGGGTATTCAAAAATTTTTGCATACTGGCATATAAAAAGTTTGATATCTTCACGCTTTCTGCGTGATCTCTCAAAACACATTTTTATTTATACAATATTTTATTTGCACCATATATTTGTATGACACATACGATAATTTCGTTCGCAAGAAAAACCGTAATGGCACATACCATAAATTCGGCTATTTCTCCCTAAGTATACCGAATATCGATATAATGTTTTACTATGTGGTGAGTCTAAGACTTTGGAATACATTTGCATTAAAAAGTTAATTTCGTAAAGAATTTAACGTACGATAATTTTGCGCAAACGGATCGGTATGATGAGTAATATTTCAGATTTCTCTAGTATTTATGTATTTAGGTTTCTGAGTGCGGCTCTTCGTAAAGTACACATAATGGTTATAGTTTGCATTTTAGTAGCAGAGACAGTCGATTGACTAGATTTGAGCTGTGCTGCTAAGTAGTCCAAAACAAGGATAAAGAGGCATTCTGAAATAAAGCAGCCTTAAATTATAGCTCAGGCGTCTTAAAAATTAAGATTTTGAGAATGTTGTCAGATCACCGAAAACACTCAGTCGTTTAGACCATTACAGGCAAGGGAGATACAGCGGATAGTATTCAGTTATTTTTTATATATTGCGTTCTTGATTGATTAACCATTTTATCGAATCTTTTTCAAAAGATGAGTAAATTGCTATTTTCTTAGGGGGCACCCTTAACCATATCAGTATTAAAATAAAAACAAGAAAAAATACACAAACAAATACTTATGTATGTTTAATTATACAAGATAGAGTTGTCTGCTGAATTTTTCTACCAGAGTAGAGTGGGGGATGTTGCAAAACTTTTTCAGGAAAAACTAATTGATTTCTATAATTAATTTCTTTTGTTTTATATGTTCAGTTCTGAGTATTACTAATGACCTCTAAAGTTAAATACATACATACGAGTAAGCAATACAATGAAGGAACCTCTTAAAGGGAAAACATGAAGTTGTGGGGTAAAAGTTAAATTAATTTGTATGCGTTAAGCACATATCTAAGTCCAATTACAATAGAGAAATTTGCCTAACAACTCTAAGAGGTAAGTTTTCAAATACCCTAAAACCTGTACACCCGATTATTTTGCTGTTTGAATTACTTATACGAATTACCACATTCAAATGGCAAATTTCCAATTCGTTTTGCTATTTTTATTTTTTTGTTATTTGTTTGTTAATGGTGTTTGAAAACACATTGATTGCCTAATAATCCGCAATGTAATTGAAACTACATTACTTACAAAAGGGACAATTAGCTCTTTTAAATTTTATATGAGAAATTCTGTTATGAAGTTCATTGTAGAGGGCTGAGTTCTCAATGAGAAAGTGAATTACGAGAACACGTTGCCGTGAGAAAAATTGTTTTCTTTTGATGACTAAATGAGAGCAGATGTTTGATGTTTGGCTGCCAAAATACTATGTGACTTATTAAAATACAAACTACAAGGAAAAAATACTACATATGTAGTATTATGCCAGTATTTTTACGTTTCTTTTCTATAATGACTGCAGTTGTACGAATGCCGATCTTGATTTGTTAAGCCTGTTGTGAATGTCTGTTTCTGCATCGCCGTTTGTTTCCAGTGTGCTTCCCAGACAGCGTTGCCAGATGTGCTGATTTTGCTGTAATTTACATTTTTTTCTTTTAATCATTGAGCAGTTTTGAAGTTTCTTGTTTAAAAGAATAATTTTTGCAGTTTTTTTACTTGCAGTCTCTCTTCCCCCCATGGTGATGTGATATGAGGACGTAGTAATTCAGCTGCCTTTGTGAAGTCAGCGTAAGCCTTGCGCCAGTAAGTGATGTTCAACCGGTTGCTTTATTAATCTTTAATCTTTCTATTGCCACATTTATTTTATTCAAACTGGGAAGGCTACATATTATGTTCAATGCATTTGCTTCCTAATATCTCTGACGTTACTAATTTTTTTTTAAATGTACTCTCCAATTTTCATCTGTACTTCACTATTCGATATATATGTGATGCCACGATCAGAACCTGTTTGGTACCTGCACTTTATATTTGTGAGTTTCCTCATGTT
The DNA here is from genome assembly GCA_023159175.1 of Wohlfahrtia magnifica. Taxonomy (NCBI): domain Eukaryota; kingdom Metazoa; phylum Arthropoda; class Insecta; order Diptera; family Sarcophagidae; genus Wohlfahrtia; species Wohlfahrtia magnifica. The sequence continues at coordinate 238,565 of JAKWBJ010000156.1, forward strand.
ATTCTGTGCAGCTGCTTCCTCTGCTGTTTTTGCTAGACCTTCTAAGAACTTCTTTTTGTCGCTCCTGGTGGCTTTCTTTACCTGTTTCGACAGCCGTTGGTATTGCTGCTTCCTAACATTGTCATTGTTTAAATGCAACTGAAGTTCCCATCTTTGGGAGATTAGGTTCCAAGTGTTATTCGATATACACTTTTTTCTATCTGTTTGCACTCCATCCAGTGTTTCTTCTGTGAGTTGGATATATTGTTACTTTTTAACCTTTTAAAAACGTTTAGTTATGAGTTCATAGATTGCAGTTAAAATAAAATGATTCTTGTGTTTGGTTTTCATTAATAATTCTTTATTTAACCCTTCCTTGTTCGCAACTTTTTTACAAGCAATACAAATTTATATACTTAATTATTTTGTCTTTTTTCCAACTTTGTAAACAACAACATTTACTCGACAGATCTTTGTACCAAAAGATCTTCAAAGATCATCAGTTATAACTGAACTGAACCAGACTTATCCACACTAAAATCTCTTTACTGAGTAAGCTCCAATCAAACTGATCTTTACAACGTCCCGAGTTCACTCCTTTTGAACTCTCTTCACACCGAGTTCAAACCGGTAAACTCTTGTCGCTAACTTCACTTCTATACTCCAATAAACTATCTTTACGATGAGCTTACAACAAATAAACTGACTACTGACCGCATCGATGTGCTTTTAATATGGCTGAGTAAGCAACAACTCGAACCTCTAGATATTTCAGGTAGATTCCATTTTTCCTTTATTTCCTTTTCAGTTCTGATGAAGCCATGCGAATGAAAACATTTACTTTTTTCATACTTTCAGTTCTTGTTGTTTTCTGCCGGTTTTTGTTGTTGCCGTGTATTTTTTGTGTGGCTTTTGTTTATTATTTTTAGCAATGCAATAAGCGACAGGGGTGAACAACCTCATTTTTGTAACAATATGTTGCTGCGGTTTATTCCCATGCGTGATGTTGGTTTGTTGGTTTGTTGGTTACGGTTGGCGTTTTGTCAAGGCCAATGCGTTTTTGGTCGTGTTATTCTGAAGTTGGTGAAGACGCTTTCGTCTTGTAACTCTAATATTTCTTCTTCGACATTTCAGTTTGGGCTTGATTTCACCTGTGATAAGCCTGCGTTTACTGCCGATGCCAGTGCCACTTTTATTTATCACATCACCATCTTTTACTCAGACATTCATATGTGACCAATCTGATGGCGTTAGTTGCCGCTCGGCGATGTCCATGTGTATTTATGAATCTCCTTGAGCGAGAAGATGGTATGTCTATCATAGTTAGTCGCTTTCCATTGGTGTTTTTAACTCCACAACTGTATGTTCCCTGGCTGGAGCGGTTATTGGTGTTGTCGCTTTATATTTGCGCGTTAAAGTCACCCATTAGAATGATAATATCTCCCGTGCGAATACTGCTGAGAGCTGATCTTACTTGAACGTAGAATTCATCCTTGTTAGTGTTTTCAGCATCTTCTGTTGTGGCGTAGCACTGTACTATGTTGATGTATCTTATCCTACTCTTGAGTCGAGTTATTATCACACGGTCTCCATTTCTAATGGGAGTTCTTAGTTTTCTTCGAGATTATGATTTCGTCTCTGCTTTCACCTCTTTCTTTCTATCCCCTGTGCGGTACAATATTACCATTCGCTGTAGTAAGTTCACCATTTCATCTCATCTAACTTATGCCTGAGACATCGTCTTATACAATGCCATTTGATGTTCTAGTTGTGCAAGCCTTGATGTCTCACGATGAGTCCTTATATTCCATTGCGTAGTGTGCGACCTGTTTCATATACTGAAGGTCGTTATCGTATTATCATGTGCATTATTATTCTGCCTTCATCCAGATTCGCTACGTTATACACTAAGAATTTCCTTTTAAATGTTTCAGACAAAATTTAAATCTTTTATACCCAATTTGATGACTTTTTATATGCAAAGTTCAAACATGTAAAGACGGTCTAAAACCCTTATCAAACGAAAAAACCTATATCGTATTACAAATTTCAAATGTGCTCGAAACTTATTCTTTCAATTGAATTATTTCGAGTATTATTGGGCATTATTTGCTTGAAAATACAGGAGATGATTGATTTTCTATTTTCAATTCTGTTTGAAACATAAACTTTCCAAATAGAAAAGAGGATTTTACTTATCAATCTAACAATTAGAGACGAAAGTTTTTCGAATATAAATTAAATTCATGGTTCATAGACTATGTCTATACCTTGTCTAACAATGTGTCTGTACGAGTACTACTCTCTTTAGCTGACCATTTATCGGATTACAACTATTGCTTCAGTTGCCTCTCCATTTCTATTGATTTCGCACACATGAGTGTCTGTTGTTTTTGCTTTTCTTTTGTTTACTTGCCTTGTTTAGAAGCTTATAAGCCAGTCAGCTAGACGTCCAGCCTAAAGTAACCTTTTTCCAATTGTAATTGTTCATTGGATTTTCTGTTTTCTTACTTTCTTACGTTAATTTCTAAATACTTTTTGACACATGGTCTTACACTCATATGTATTAGTCTAGGAATACGCTTATTGAGTTTAATTTTTTCTGTGTTTTTGTATATGGAGTCTTAGATCGCAACAAATTTTTAGCTGCTACCATTTCTCTTTGTGCACATAAGCCAGAACTCATATTCAATTAAATTTTCCTCTTAACTCGAAGGGGTTCCACCATACAAACGCATCAGAGAAAATATTTACTGCTCGACTATTGAATATGAGATTTTCATATATAAAGGATTTAATTTGATTTTTTTATATTTCGTTACGTTTTTATTGACATACAAATTTTAAATAAATATATGCTGTTTGGTACTCAAAAGAGCGTAAAATATGAAACAGAAATGAAAAAGTCAACTTTGGGGGATGCAAAAACGTAAAATGGTAGCACGCTTGCTTGTGTGTGTGTATGTAAACAGATTTATTAAGATTTCTGTCATGAAATTGAATATTAAACAATTTTTTTTTTATAAATTAAATTTCCAAAAATACCCTACAATCTCCTTAATATCTACAAGACCTATACAATGCAAAATGGAATACAATTTGAATGTATGAGCAGGTGCTACAAAATCTATTTTGGAGCTTCTTGACCGCTTCCAGGAGTGGGTGAAGTCGATTCGTTAGAGCATCGTCACAATGTGTTTTTTTTCTATCGGTGCTATAACGGAATGTGTTCTGACGAAATAAGAATATTATTTCCTAAAAATCACATATTTTCAGGTAGTACGAGTAACTGTTTGGTGCGGCCTATGGAGCGGAAGCATCATTGATCAATATTTTTTTGAAAATGAGAACAACACAACTACTACTGTAAATGAAGAAATCTATCGCACATTGATAATCGATTTTTTTGTGCCCGCTCTTCATGGTATTGATGTGAACCATGTCTGGTTTCAACAGGATGGTAAAACTTGCCACACATCTCAAACGTTTGATGTTTGTTTAATTAGCCGAAATGGTGTGTCAGTTGGCCTCCAAGAAGCTGTGATTTGACAGCGTTGGACGATTTTCTGTGGGGCGCCGTTAAAGACAAGTATTATGCCGACAGACCAGAGCACTTGAAAGCCAACATCCATGAAGCCAACATTCGATTGCCGAGATACAACCCCGTGAAAATGTTCTGGAAAATTGGTCTAGTCGAAGGGGTACTGCGAGGCAGCCATATGAATGACATAATATTTCACAACAAAACAATAAATTTCGAAAAATTTTAAGCCGTTCTGGTTTTATTGCATTTTTAAATTTAAACTTTTAAATCGCCTACCCGATAATTCGTAGTCGAGAGAACTTTTTTTTTGCCTTACCGTTCATCTGTGGGACGAAAAGTTTCCCTGCCACTTACGATTTAAATAAATTTAAATCAAAAAAAGTGGTAAAGTTGCTAAGTGCTTAGTTAAATCAAATCACTTTCTATTGGAACCAGAATTGGCAAAAACCCGGATTTTTAAGAAAACCAACCCACCCGGTTTTATTGCGTGTTTTGATCGTTTTTTTTTTTGTTTTTTTTTTTTTGTTTTATTGAATTTTTTAATGTACTTGTACTGTATACATTGGTACTGAAAACAAAACTTGAAAACACTAAAACCTTGTTTGCTTGCTTGGTATTTTTTCTTTGACGATTTTGTTGACGTCTTGTCGAAACTTAAAGGACGATATTTTTGAAATTTATCGGAAAAATTACGATTTTCTGCAAATTTAATCTGGCAGCCCTGATGTGCATTCCCCAGCTTATCATTACATTGTAGTGTATTTAGCAGTCAGCTGAAATCAACTTTGACTTCTTAATTAATTCTTATTTCCATTTTATTATTTTCTTGTGTCAATGTTCCCTTGCCTTTTTTTTCATTTGCTAAATCCTTGGATTTTGACTTATGGCTGAAATATTTTAAGACTAGTTTGGTAAAAACGAAAAGCAAAAACATGTTAAAAGAAATAAATCAAAAACTCATTTACTGATTCCTTTACTTCTGATTTTTGTTTTTTTTTACTTTTAAGCCAAGTTAAACTGTAAAAAAACTTGTAGAAAAAAAGAATTACATTCAGACGTTTGACTGGTTGAAAATTACAAAAATAGATGAATGTATTCCACCAAACGACTAAATGACAGACATCGACCCTCTTGCAAAAAAAAAAAAAAAAAAAATCATTAAGAAAGGATGGAAGAAAACACATCAACTTTACCACAGACTTAAAAGCGTTTTTCAATTAGCATTTCTAATTTGAATTCTTTATTTGGTTTTTTTTCTCCAAGTTCTTTACTGCTTGAAATGGTAATTGAAAATCCTCAGGCTAAGACGTTTTGTTCCATAGGCAGTTAAAGTTTGCTGTTAAAACCGAAGAAAGAAAACGGAAAATTTTTATAATTTCATATTTTTAAGTTTCGTACATTATAATGACATTATTTTTGTATGTACAGTATAGAGTTTAATGGGAAAGGAGAAGAATTTTACGTAGGACAGTCATTGGGGTATGTTCTATATCCCGAAATTGTGTGATTTTGAAATCAAACCAAAATTTCAATTTGCCATAGCTTTTAAATCTGAAAAGATTTTGATTATATTTTAAAGAATTCGGTTAATTACACAGTATAAAACTGTACGAAATATAATGATTTTGATGCCCTTAATTTAAGTGCTTTTTCAGTTTTTTTCAATCGGGCTCAAATTTTTTTTTATGGGCGTGCAAATTTGTCGCCCAAAATATGGCATAGTTATGACAATATATTCCATCATAATTTGAAAACGACTTGACCGATTTTGCTGCAAGTGCAACCAAACGTTTAGGAACAAAATTTCCTATAAATCTCCTGAACATTATTTTTTTATATTTTCAACAATTTCAGACTTATTCACAACTTAACAGCGAAAAAAAAAAAAATTTGCGCTAAATTAGACCATTTTTTTCTTTTCAAAAAGTCGTAAAAAATTTTTTTAAATGAAAATTTTAGACGTTAAGTACTTAAATTTAAGCTTAAAAAGTTGAGAAGAAAACAAGCTTTAAATTACGAAAATCGGTTTTCTATGGTTAATTTTATTGAAAATCAAATGCAGTTACCTAACTGTAACCAAAATTAGCGAACAAATTTTTTCGTGCAAAATTATTTGAATTTTTTTTTTGTCTTTTATATCCAAAAAGTTATAAAAAATTCCTAGAATATAATTTTTACATTTCAAGCATTAAAATGAAAGTCAGATATGTTGAAAGTAAAACAACCCATAAAGGTACCTAACTTTACCAAAAAAAAAATTTAATGCATTATTAGGCAACAGGATTCATTGCTTATTGTCCAGGGGACAAATTTTTTCAATACAGAGCCCTATGCCCTATCCAACAACTATAGCAGATCCATAAGTTTTCAAGAAGCAAGTGTCATCCTATCCAGAATCTATTCGCTGCCAAGGAGAGATTTCACCATTGTCCAGGGGCCAAATTTCTCTCAATACAGAGCAGGAGGGATCATTACCCCACCTTTGATGTGCCCTGTCCAACAAGTCCAATCCAGAAGTCTTCAAGAGGTAAGTGACATCCTATCTAGAATCTGTTCATTGCCAAGGAAGGATTTCACCATTGTCAAGGGGCCAAATTTTTCTCTCTGAGCCCCAAATACGGCAATTTTGCTTATTAACGTATCCACCAAGATGAAAATGAGCTTCATCCGAAAAGATTATTTTAAATGATGATAAATTTCCAATAAATGCCAACGTTTCCTAATCGATTCACTTCGTTCAGTGAAGATAATATACTGAATTTTATGACAGAATAGGCTGATATCAGTACTGCCAGATTCGAAATAACCGCTGGCTCAAACTTAAACTTCAAAAATGGCCACCATATAGAAGAGAAAAAGGCAGTTACAGAGCAGGAGGGATCATTCCCCCACTTTTGATGTGCTCTATCCAACAAGTATTGCAGATCCAGAAGTCTTCCGAAATCTATTCGCTGTCAAGGAGAGATTCTACCCTAGCTAGTCGTCCGTCACAGAATTCCGCCGGGTACCAGACATAATCAGACATCGCCATTTCGTTTAGTGATGCCCGGCTTTCACAAACCAGCCGCGATGTTAACTAGACAGCAGAAAGCGCTCTGATCGCTGCCTGACTGCCCGTACAGATCTGGAGGTCAACAACAAATAGCCTGTAGTACATCAACCAGTCAACTGTCATCTTTATCGCTGAGACCTACACCTGTCATACACTGCAATGGTTCAGAAACTTAAAGGATACTCCCATCCCATATGCGGAAATAAAGACTGCGCCCTCAACCCCTTACGAGGACTTTCAACCCACTCGTGTACACCTCGACAGACCCGGGTCTAATACACGATTGTAGTGTGCTGCTCACAGAGAAAAATCTATGCAGGAAGGGTTTAGAAGAGAGTGTAGAAGAGAGCGTGTAGTATCGTGTAAACCAGCGTGGTGTGGTAGCAATTTGAAAGCTCTCACTCGGACCATTTTGCACTGTAATCCATGACATCAGCGATCGTATCTATATACCGCATGACGGCCGCATATCCATGACCACTATCAGTTCCTTTGAAGTCATTTTCTGTCTTACATACAAGCAGATCTCATGTCTGCTATTGCGGTAGATGATTGAATTTGTGGCATTTTTCTCTACCACTGATTTTAATTTAACCTTTTTTCACAAATTGTTAAGCATTTCTTTCACTGATGTGCTCTCTTAAATATTTGCCTGAAACGTGCAAATGTTTGGTTAAATAATTTAAACGTACTTTCCTATTTCTGTTTTGCTTCTGCAAATGTTGTTTGGTTAAAGCAAAAAAAAAAAAAAAAAATTTGTTTTTCTTTTATTTATTTATTTATTTCTCCAAATTAATTAAAAAACAAAAATACGAAAAAAATTGGAAAGAAAATCAAAAAAACTACCAAACGTTTTGTTTTAAGAAGAGAAAGAAAAATCAAAACTCTGGCAGTTTGCCTTATAAGAACATACAGATACGAACGAGTAAGTAAAATAATAAATTAATAAGTAGGGCAGAAAGTTTCTGGAAAGATTTTCGTTTAAAACAAACCTCGAGAGCTGATTTCTTTTATTCCAGGCATAAGCTGTTTACAGATTTACTTAATTGAGTTAAAGATTTTGAAGCGACCCCTTGCAGTAATTATAACTTCAATAGGGTTTTATGCTTAAATATTGTTTAAGAAAAAATATTTTTTATGCCGTTTTTTTTATATTCAAATGAAATTTGTATTAATTATACATCTTAAAAATCACAAGAATTAAACTTTTCAAAAAGCTTAGCCAACATTTTCTTTTCTTTTTTTTTAATAGGATTTATAATTTTTTCAACAAAAAAATAAAATAAAATAAAATAAAATACGAAAAAAGTAAAAAATAATTTTCTTAAGTAGTTTTTCATCTAAGTATTCAAAAGTAAGTAAGAAAACATACGGAAATCCTACAGCTGGTCTGTGGTTTTATTTCTAAGCGAGTGCATAAATTTAAAACATCATTACATCATTAGCATTTTTGGTTTCTCTAAGAACATCTCCTCTTCTTTTCTTAGCTTTTTGTTCATCTTAGTCGATTGTAAATTGATTTTAAGTGTGAAAAAAGAAGTATAAAGTTCACAGGCATTAACTGCATTTAAAATGTTAATTAGTTTTCGAATTAAATATAGATGAACGAACACTCACACACTTTTTGCGAAAAAAGTTTGTTCGAAAAAATGAAAAAATTTCTAAATGTATTTAAATAATGAGTTAAATTGAAAAATTTTTTAAACCAAAATATTTTATATTAATGAACATACTCGTTCACTGAGATTTAGAAAATACCAGTATATCGGATGTAAGCATCAAGATACAAATGTCTCCATATATAGTAAGTCCAATAAAATTCCATGAAGAAACATGGGAACTTCTCCCAGTTAATGTGCTGCACCCGATTCTATTTTTAAACTCATTGAAAGGAACCTACAGGTTAACGCCGGCTCCGAACAGCAAATACATCAGAAAAGTTTTCAATAGTAAATAATACTCATAACCAGTTTACTAGCTAATATTATGAGGTGATACCGCTGTCGAAAAACTTTTTCTCTTTTAAGGTAGTCTGTCCTGGTCTTGAACCGACGACCTTCTGGTTGGTAGGCGGGTGTTTTACCTACTATACCATAACGGCATACACAAATGTCTCCGTAGGGAACGTTTATTGTGAACGTTTTTTTTTTTTTTTTTTTGTTGGCAATGAAATCTGTCAAACATATTCACTACGTTTTTTCCTTTTTAAAAACGTAGATTGTAGTTAAAATAAAATAAATGTTGTGTTTGGTTTTAATTAAGATCCTTTATTCAACACAGTTATGTGCACCACTGCTTGTAATCTTTTCACAGGCAATAACAATCTTTATTCTTAATTACTCTGTCTGTTTAACATCTTGTAAACAACAACAATTACTTGACAGATCTGTCTACTTAAAGATCTCCCAACCCAATCGTAGTTATAACTTAGGTTCGATCACAAGCAGAGGTTATACACACTTAACTCTCTTTACTGAGTTAGCTCCAACTAAACTGTTTTTTTAATCCACTACTCACTTCACGATTCACTTCATGAGTTTACCCCTTATAAAGTCTCTTCACACAAACTGCACTCGCTGAGTTAACTTTACTTAAACTTTACTTAAAAACTCTCGAACCTCTCGATATTTCAGGTAGATTCCATTTCTTTCTTTTAATTTCTTTTTAGTTCTTTTGTAGCCACGCGTATGTAAACATCTACCTCTTTCAGCTCTTAGTATTTGTTGTTGCTTGTTTTGCTTGTTTACTTTGCTGCTTAATTATTGTTGTTGCCGTGTTATTTTTATTTACTTTGTCCCTGCTAATGGTTGTTGGTGTAGATTTGGTTATTTGTAAATAGCACATATATTTGTTCTTGCAGCTTTTGTTTATTTATTTTAGCGATGTCATAAACGCTGTGGTGCGCAACCTTATTGTCGTAACAATACGTTAAATCAGTGAACCAACAATATCATATTTTTGCATCGCGTCAAAGATGGTGAATTTTGTGTCAGAATGTCTAAACCGGAATATTCTGGAATATATAAACCTGTAGCTGACGTGAATATTCTCAATAACTAATTTTTTAATGTTAACATTTCATCACCGACTGGAAACATACTCGATATGAAAATACCTTTATTTTTCGTTGTGTTCTTGAGTATGAAGTCCGTCTTTGAGTGTATATCCGCAGTAAAGTCCCTTACAACTGGCTCTAACAATTTAGATCTTAAATTCCTGAAAATGATTACACAATGGCTATTGCCCTATTTTACTTATTTATTTAATACGGTTTTTATCGAATCTATCTTTCCGAATGAGTGACAATTTTTACGAATTCCAGTTTCTAAGAAGCGATGAATTTAGGCCAATTTCAATGTTCACTTTCTGAATGAATAAGTGAATGAATTAACAAATCTAACTGGCAGCCAGGATTTTTGAAAGCCAGAAGCTGTTACTGTTCATGTGAATGTGGCTTTTTTGGTTCCTTTGGATCACAGTAAAGCTTTTTTGACACCATCGATCATAACATATTGTTAAGAAAATGAAAATGCTGAAAACAAAATTAACCACATTATGGACTTCTTATGAGCTTTTAGCTATAAAATTAATTGGCTTGTGTCAAAGCTTAGTAACTGCCTTAATTACTTGTACTAATTAAGAGTGCTACCATCCGCATGTCTAACGGAGTTGCCAGTTCGTTTTTTTTTTTTTTTTTTTGTTTTAAAAATGTTAGACCATTTGAATTAACGTAGATAAATCAAAGATTCCTGTCTGTACTAGAACATTCGAAACTAATAATGAAATACAATAAAAAGATGGCGCATTGCGGTTGGTGAATTAGTGATCATTTGGCTGTTAATAAATAAAGTTGTGTTAAAGCGAAAATAAAAAGTGTTGTATAAGCATATATCAATTTGCCGTATAAAAAAAAAAGTCTAAAAAAGTTATAGTGGAATAAATAAAATTGTGACAACAACGAGCGTGGAGCTTACTTCATTTTAACGCATTTTAAACGAACTTAAACGTTTTAAAAAGATTAAAATGTAAGAATATTGATTAGTAAACATCAGAAACTATTTATCTCTTCACGCTCGGCATGTAAAATAATGTGCTTATATCTTGGGAATAGATTTCAACAGGTTCATTGTAATTGTAATGTTCCGCTTATGGTCAATAGAGAAATTCCTCAGGGTTCTATTTTAGGCCGTCTCTTATTTTGTATATGGTATACAACAATGACTTGCTTGATACATTGATTAACTGCAAAATTCATATGAATACTGACGACGTTCACTTTGACACTAATGGCACCATTGAGAACATTAGTCATTGCATGGACTCTGTTTATGTTGATTTATGCAGGGTTTTTAGCTGGGCTACGGTCAATGGGCTTTGCATTAATCCATCCAAATCCAAGTGTCTGTTTCTTTCCAGAAACAGGATAGTAACTGATAGTTGCCGAAGTGAATATTAGTATTAATAGAATTGATCAAAACTCTGTATTCTTTTATTGATCGCTTAGCGTGGTCTGATCACATTTTTGCCGTTGTTGGTAGGGTATACATTATGCTTCGAAACTTATGGGCTGTTATTGATTCCACCGTTTTTTCATTCGTATTCAGTGTGCTTTTATATGGGTGTGAAATTTGTATAAACTGCCACACTGAGAATAAACGAAGGCTTAATCTAGCATAGAAAAATATTGCGAGATATGTATTTATTAAGGTTCGTTGTGACCATATTTCTCTATACTTCTACTGGATACATTACGTTACATTTGAGAACCTTTTGAGAATACGATGCCTTATGTTTTTACATAAAATTATTAATTCTAGATGGCCGAAATATCACATATTAGGTTACAATTTGCCAGATCCAACCGTGGTAAAAAAATTATTCAGCTTAGATTCAAGACTCTTTTGTCACAACGTCAATTCTTTATATACACCACACATCTCGGGAATACTTTGCCTAATTATATGCATATTATTTGCAAAGCATTAGAGCTTGAGGACATATTTAATTATTTTTTTTGTATAATTTTAAGTACATACTTAAGTTTTAATTCCTTTTTACATTTCCTTTTCCTTTGAGTAAATTTCTTATATTCAACCTTTTTTTCAACTTCTTTCCTATTTCCTATTTTCTATGTATTAAATACAACTTCCGCCGTTATTATTATTTCTTAAATGTCTTTTCTATTCTTATTTTTGAAATATCGGGTCCGCCATCTAACTTTTTTTCCAACTAGTGCTTATTTCGTGAATGGTAACACTTAGCTCATGTCTGATTTGACAGATAATTAGTTTTATCCTTCCACTGAACGAATATGGTTAGGTATACGCTTGAACAACGCTGGAAAATATTGCGACATTCCTTTGAAAATCATGGTAATGTTGCAAAATGTGTGCGAAAATTGCGTACGGATTTTAGAAGAAGAGAAGCACTGTCAGCTCCGTACGTTCGTTATCTAGTAAAAAAAGTGAAAGAAACTGGCATCCTCATCGGAAAACCAAAGCGTGAAAAGCCAAAAACTGTGTGTACACCCGAGAATATTGCAGGTGTGGCAGAAAGTGTGCCATCAACATCAATTCACCGTCGTTCTCAACAATTGAACATTTCGGAGATATCATTGAGACGAATTTTGCATAAAGATCTTGGTATGACGCCATACAAAGTCCAATTGGTTCAGGAGTTGAAGCCAATGCGTTTTCGCTTCGCTAAGTGGCCTGCGATCGACTTACAGAAGATGCTGATTTTGCCAAAAAAAATCATCTTTTCAGATGAAGCTTATTTTGATCTTGGCGGGTATGTAAACAAGCAAAATTGTCGCATTTGGGGCACAGAAAACCCGCACGCATACATTGAAAGGCCGATACACTCAAGACGAGTACCTGTTTGGTGCGGATTTTGGGCCATTTTTCTTCGAAAATGAGCAAGGATTGGCCGTTACAGTCAATGGCGATCGTTATCGGGCCATGTTGAACGAATTTTTGTTCACAAAAATTGGAGAGGAGGGTATTAGCAACATTTGGTTTCAACAGGACGGCGCTACGTGCCACACAGCCGAAGCTACACTCGATGTTCTGCGCCCTGTTTTTGAAGATCGCATTATCAGTCGTAGAGCTGATATCGTTTGGCCACCTCGGAGCTATGATTTGACACCGTTGAACTATTATTTGTAGGGTGCCATCAAAGATAAGTGTTACGCCAACAAGCCCGAGACAAAGGACAATATTCGTGAAGCCATTGGTGAAATACAGCGATAATGTGTTTAAAAATTGGACCGATCATGTAGGCTACTGCATGGCTAGCCGAGGCAGCCATTTGAATGAAATTATTTTCCATTTTTAACCGGAAGGATTGTACTTTCAAATAAAAAAAGAAATTTGAGAATATAATCAGTAGTTTTTTTATAGCATTTTCAAAAACAAAAAAAAAATTTATTTGGTGGACCCTTTAGAAGACGGGTTACACTGAGGTTTCTGTGAGTATAAGCTGGACATTGAGGCAGTTTTCCATCCTCACTTCGACTTTGCATTCTTAGCTTTTAAAAAACACAGGTTTTAGCTACATGCTACATGCTATAGACATCTTTTGATGTCTGTTTTACTCTACTTGACTCTTTGCATGCAGAAAACTGTAGGGAAACCAACCACGACCTCAATAATTTCTTTCTTATAATTTAGTAGAAGTCAAACAGTATGCATGTTCCTGGCTCTCTAACATTTGTGCAGATTTTAATTTTAAAACTTTTCATAATAAGAACCATCTTGAAAATTGTATGGGAACAGTAGTTTCCAAAATATTACACAACAGGTCGATACGATATCTTAAGTACGATCTTTGATATGTAGAGAACTCTATTGCTTTGGAACCAAAAAGTATTTCTATACTATACTAAAATACTAATCTAGAAGCAATTTATGTTAAACGAAACATGACACTAATTGGTCTTTTTAACAATTGAGGTAACTTGAGTGCAGCTCCATTCATAGGTGAAACCAGATGTACATTTAAATTCAAAAAAAAATAAAATTCAGTACAGTTTAGTTCTAAAGTATTTATTAGAATGCACTCAATCTAAATCAACTTTAACTGGCTAAATTGTTTTTCATTTATTTTTTCAAAAACGTTTACTTTTAAATTTAAATCTCACAATTTTATTATAAAACACCAAAGCCTTCAATAAATCGCCTTTGTACTGATGTTCCTTTTACATTTTGCAAAGAACGAGTATTTTGAACAGGAATTTTTTCATTTAAAATATTGATAAACTGTTTGAGTTCAACAAATTTGGTCATCCTTTTAATTTGTTTTTTTTTTTTCAAATGAAAAGGGCAAAAAATGTCGATATAAAACGGCAATAACAAATAAGAAAAAAACATTTTACGATATTTCTTTATGCAAATACTGACCATATTTTAAGCTTTTGTAGTCAAGCGAAAAAAGAGTAGAAGAAAAAAAATTTAAAAAAGAAATACAAACAATCCAAAGGCAATTCTAGCAAAGTATACAAAGAGAAAATATATTTCCAAAAGTAGAAAATATTTGGGAAAAAAAAGTGTAAAATAAACGAGGATGTTTTCCATTTCCGGTAACAGTCAAAAATTCTAAACATTGCCAAGTAAACACGTACGAAAACGAAATACAATACAAATACAAACACTAACAAATACATATGTGCAAAAATTTTGTTTAAATATAAATGGCCAACATACACACACACACGTAGCTATACACAAGCACGAGGTTGGTTTTTTAGATTCCGTTAATTTCAAATTTTTTTTTCTCCGACACCCTCTTCCAGAGAGTAAATTGGTTTTCCACAAAGCAACCATTACTTCGTTTCAGTTTTAGTTGACTTTCAAGCCAAGTAGATGATTACTCTACTAAAGCCCATCTCTATATGATTGTGTGTAATGGTGAAGAATCTCGCTAGGTGGTGGTGTCATCTGGGTGTCATCTGGGTGTACGTGAGTCTTCATCGTGCGGTATACCCCACGACGATGCCCCAATGGCATAATGAATATAACGCCCCGCCCAGCCTTTGATTCCCACAAGTGATACTCATAACCTGCACACCTTGGTGAGGACTCGGAGATTATCTAAACTCCTCACGTGTTATTGGTCACAGCACCCGGTTGAGGAGATGTAACATGGGGGCGTATTTAGATGTATTTGTCTGAAGGCAGATTGAAATATATTTGCTAAACACTTGAAACCACTATTAAATTTTTTCGCCATCTCCTCTACTAGGATTCGAACCTGGGCCGCTTGACTGCGCTAATTAATTTTTATACAATTTTCTTTTTTGGAGTTTAATTTACCATAAGATTCTTCTTAAAGCTGGCAAAAGTTAGTCCAAAAGCTGTGAAAATTATTCAATCCAGTTAATGTAGTCGATATAAATGACAAATGCAAATGAAAAACTATGTTCTTTGCAGATCGTCTGGCCCACCTAAACAGTACTTAGTGCAACTTCTCTAGTGGCCTAATTCTGCCATCGAAATGAAATTCGAATCGAAAAATATTTTGATATCGTAAAATTTTCTGATGATACGAAACGGATAGAACTATAGCTTAAGTGTTGTAAGAGGCTTACAAAAATTTGTCAACCTTCAACGTCGTATAAATAACCTGCACACTATGGTAGATCAGAAAATATATATACACTTTAGCAATAGTAATTTTTTATCATTCTCTGTAAATAACTATTGATGATGATCAACTAGACTCATTGAAAGAGACCTACAAACGCCGTCTCTGAATGGCAGATGTTATAGTAAGTAAAGTTTTTTAAGCGTTAATACTCATACCCAGCCGCTAGCAAACGTGTGAGGTTATACTGCTGTTGAAAATTCTCGGATGGGTTGGCTTGTGATTGAACTAAGAACTTCCTCGTTAAAATGCGGATGTCTTACCTAACATACTATATAACACATGGTGCATGCATCTATGTTTCTACACATGTCCTCTAAAGTGTGAAAATATTTTGAACTGGAGGGAAAGGTTTGTCCTTATATACTAAGCTGATAAAGCTCTTTGACACAAGGATTTATTAGCCACCTTAAATATGTTTATAAGATTAACGTTATTGTGCAGCAAGGAAAACTTGATTCTATTTCAAGCCATCTCTAGGCGCTGGCAAGTAGAACTCTTACAAAATGCGTTATAAAAAATGAATCACTGGATGAAATATTAGAACGTTGCGGTGTCGAGAACGAAATGGCCCTAAAAAGCCAAACATTGTTGTAGCATTCTTACTTGCTAGAAACTACAGCATGGGACAAAAATGTATCAATTTTATTTGCTAATGCAACTAGAATTAAGAAGATTTTTATTCTAATAATTTATAACCGAAAACCGTTTTTTTTTTTTAAACTGTAATTTTTCCAATTATTCGAAAACCGGTTTTTGAAAAAAGTCGAACAATCAATCTGCCTAGCCTGAATAGAAACCAAACAGCACAGGTTCTAGCCACAAAAATATTAAAACTAATTTTTTAAAATAATTTTTTTTAATTATGTCGATATATACTCGTATATCTTCTATTGTTTTTGTTGGTAAAAGCGATCGAATACTTTTAAAGCTTTTAGACTTTCGCTAGTTTCAGTTAAAATTTTCCTACTTGCAAAGAACGTGCTCTTCATTCGGCCCACCACCTACTGTAATTATTGATCAGCGAATACCTAATTTTTCTTTGTATGTCACCTTGCGCTACAACTTGGAACCTTTTTTGGTTGACGTTAACCTTTAAAATTAAGCATAGGGTTGTCCTTGTCTTTTCTTGGGAACAAATTGGCATTAAAATTTTTTGCTAAGTCATGACACACGGAACACAATACCACAATCCTTTTGAGAGGCGAATTTGGTAAGAAAGTGATCTCACGTTTTGGAGCAGTCGATTAGCAGGCAAGAGCATACCGGCCGAAATGCTGAAAAAAGTTTGTCAAAATTGGAGCTCATGGAAGGACCATCTACGACATAGCCACGGGCAACATTTATACGAAATAATTTTTAAAGAGTAAACGGCAGGTAATAATTGCTTTGCCATAAATTTGCTAAGTATTTCCTTTTGCATAGAATTATTTTTTTACTTTGGTCTTAAAATGGTAAAAAAAGGAGATTTTCCTAAATAAATTTCCAACTGCATTTATTTAACTAATTTTCTTGTGAAAAAAGTTTACTTTGCATGATTCTTTGCTAACTCGCAAGCTTACGTTCGAATTATTGTTCGTTATCGATAGACATCATTAGTAATTTCGTTTCATTTTATTCGTGATCGAATAACAGAATTCTTAACAGGTCAAACTCGTTAGTTCGAATAAGAATTCGTTCGTGTACGAATGCCGGAATTAGCCCCTGGTTTTCGTTTGAATGACTCATGAGGACATGCAAGCACATCATTCTAGAGATCGAATGTAGCATTTATAACCGAGTGTAAGTATATAAAAATACTTAGATGAGAGTTATGTGCCCGGTCTTATTGCCGGATTGTTAAAAACCACGACAAGGATTTTATCGACCTCTTTTCTAAGCAAGCGGTTTTTATATTTCGACCGGTAGTCCTGTACCTTCATTGGTATTTGTTTTCGTTCGGAAATTAAATGATTATGAATTTCATGGTACCATAAGGTACAATACTCTGCTTTAAACAGAGTAGATCTGTTAGACCTGGTGACATCGCTCCAGAGCTGCTGAGAGCAGACCACTGGACAAGTCCTACCCTGAGGTATAATTTAAAACGAAGGTAGCAGTAAAAAAAATCCTTCAACATACTAAGAAAAAAAATTGGAGTGCAAGAGCTGGAAGGGGATAACTTTCCCAGGCATGATGGTTAAGATGATGCAAAACATCATCAACAGGAGACTTGCCGAATCTGTCGGCAAAGCCTTTCGGTGTAACCAGCTGGGTATAGAGCTTAAAAAAAATCTGTTTTGATTATACGAATAGCCTCCTCAGTATAACTGAGCAATCAGTTCGATAGAGATCGTCTTTATACCTAGTATTTATTTATTTTGAAACAGCTTTCGTAGCTTAGTAGCTACGCTAGGGAAATGAAAATCAGCCAGAAGTTATTCAGAAACGAATGCTATTGCAAGCGTTAAAGCTGGTGTACGGCAAGCACGCCTATTATTGCTGTCGTTGGGTATAGAAGCTAATAATGTAAATTTTTTTGCTTGAAGTATGTATTTGTTATAACAACAAAATGAATTAATACACTGTTCAAAGTATTCTCCATCGTTAGCCACTACTTTTTCCCAGCTTTCTGGTAGCATATTGATTCCACGCCAAAAGAGGAGGATTAGGCGGTTTTGAGGTGAAGAATGAATCAAGCCAATTTCTAATACCCTGTTCTGAAATGAAGCGTATTCTAGATGAGCCAAATCTTCCCATCCACTGTTTTTTAAATAGTTTTTGTCCGGTCTTTAAACATGTGGCCGAGGGTTGTCATAATGGAAAATTATGACGTCTTGTCTGATCGAATATTCTGGTCGTTTTTTGTTGAATTCTCTCTTCGAGCGAGTCATCTGTATTCGGCACAGGTCTCCTGTGATCGTGTGACCCCATTGCAACAGTTAATAATACAAAACACCCTTCTGATCCCACCAAATACAAAGCATGGATATTCGGCTTCGCCATTGATTTGGCTGATGGACCGATCTTTACATATGACTTTTTGTGGTTGAGGTTATCGTAATGAATCCATTTTTTATCACCAATAACAATGCGATGCACAAATTACTTCTTTTTGTAGCGTTCAAAAATCGTTTCCGATATGCAAATTGCCTTTTAACGTCTCTTGGCTTCAATTCATATGCCACCCAATTTTCTTGTTTTTTGATAAATCCCAATGCTTTTCGACGTAGTGAAATGGCTAATGGTATGACTTCCATTCAAGTTATATTTTGCGTTTGACAACAATCTTGGTGGAGTAATGCTTCAAATTCCTCATCTCCAAGCTTTTTTGGCAGGCAGGCCCCCCTTGTCTGCTGTGTCAAAATCACCACTCTTGAATCGCGCAAACCATCGGTCACAAGTTTTTCGAGTTGTTACATGTTGACCGTAAGCTTCTACCAACAACCGATAACTTTCAGCAGACGTTTTCTTCAAATGAAAGCTAGTTATCAGACTTCCCCGCAAAATATCTTTTTTAGGCAAAAAATTCGTCATTATTATAGGGATTGAAAAAGTGTATGTTTAAACGTCTATCCAATACTGAATTATAATGACAGATACTTATCATCCAACATATAATATTTGTTATTATTGACACAAACCATATGTGATAGTTATGCCATTGTTGTCCAAACCTACATTAATACTTTTAATGTACTAGACATTATTATTAGAATTACTACGAGCGAAAACAGAAGTATTACATTGGAACTTGGTGGATCTTGACTATTCTGATTTTGATGACATATTTATGTCTTCTCAGATATAGTCAGTCTGATATGGTGATAATATTATGATGGTGAAGAAAGAAGCTACAAAGCAGTTCTCAAAATTGGAACATAAATAAGATAAAGGTAATAAGAGCGAACGCAACAGGCAACAGATCACACCTTCAGAGCTCGTCAAGCTTTATTCGTGTGTAAAATTTGTTATTTTGTGTTGGGGCGAAACTGGCTGGTAAGGCGCTGAAGCTGTTGAAAGTTTTTATCAACAAATGCTATCTGCTCTGACCGAATATTGAACCAACAACTCTGAACACGCACTCATCAATGACATATTCATTTGGAAATACGAAAGAGAATATGACGATAGGTTAGCCAAGCGTTACGAGGACTGCACAGATTACGAAAACTACAATACTATTAATTGGAATCCGTAAGCTAGCAAAAGCAGCACACTTGCCTTAGAAAAACAGATATAGAGGCTTCGCTAGCATTGTAAAGGAAGAATGAAATTGAGAATCTTTTACATCTCAATTTTGGTCTTGATGACAATTCACAACTGCGTCTCGTATAAAATTTTCTAACATGATGTTGAGAAGGTCACACTATAGGTTGGCTACCTATTTGAAACATCGTCTGATACCAAACGGTTTGTTGATATTCGATTCGATTTTAAATGAGGATCACTTACCAGTTAATATATATAAAAATCAGTCACGACTTTAAATACGTTCTGAAGTATTACGCTGTCAAAAACAGCCCAGTAGTCGACAAATAGGCGTAGGTGTTGTCTGATTTTGTTGGTTCTTTTCAATGACCAGATGGCGCAGATGGTAGATTTTCAGGCCTAAATCTACATTGATATGGTCCAATTGTCTCGTCGACTTTGGATTATAATCTTTCATAGAGTACCCTTGATAGTACTGTGTATGCGATTGGAAGGAAATTTGTTCCTCTGTAGTTAGCACTTACTGTCTTGCCACCTTTTATGTGCACGGAATATAATATGGTGAGGTTCCACACACATGGTATGCGTTTCGCTAGCATAAAAGAGTCTCCAAGCAATCTGCTGCACTTCTTTTCCAATTTTTGACACCAAGTTAGGAGATGTCTTCCTTTACTTAATTTTTCCATCTAAATTTCGTCCTCGATTTCAATTTACAACTGCATCACGTATAACCTTTTCTAATATGATGTTAAGGAGATCACACGATAGACTGCCTAAAACCTGGTTAGGTACCAAACGGCAGAAGATCGCTCATCAATTGATACTAAACTTAGACATGGCTTGAAACACCGTCGAATGTATTTGATGTCAAAAGCCGATAAGTAGACGACACCTATCGTTTTTCTCGGGTCTTTTCAAGGATTTATCATATCCCGTCGATGGTGGATTTGGCAGGTCTAAGGCTGCATTGGCTGATATATATTATTTTGAGAGATTACGAGTACGCTCGATAGTACTTTGTATACCATGATAAAGTGATTTGTTCCTTTGTAGTTGGCACATGTTCTCTTATAGCCTTTATTGTGCACGGTACTATCAGCGTGTTGCACCCGGTCTCAAACTGTTCAGTTGGTAGCTTGTTATTCTTCACCCGGGTTACTGCTCTTTCGACCTGGTTTTGGCCAGACGGTATGCGCTCAATACTGTCAATTGGCGTCACTCTTGGATACCAACAGCTGGGATATTATTTCCATATCCTCAGCGCACTGTATGTATCTTTCTCCAAATACCCTTTCTCATATTTGCAGGAAGATGTGAGTGAAATGAAGCCATCAGTTTGGTGCTCACTTTTTGGTACAATTTTCGGAACTCATTCTGTCTTCTATAAATTTCCTCCCGTTCACTTTCACATTTTTCCATTTCTCTCTTCTTCCTGCAGAATTCACATTTCTGCTCTCTTCTTATCTCCCGATTTCTTAAACATCCAATATCTTTCTGTTGGATTTACATATGATTTTAGGCGTGATGATATCTTGTGCGCCATTTTTAGTTGGGTACGTTCAATTGATTCTGCTTAGTAAGCCAACTTTGCATTATTAAAATTAAGAGTTTGGAGTCTTTAGAGTAGTAAGCAAGGATAGAAACATAAAATTCAGTTTCTTTTCATTTTCATTTAAATGAACGAAAATATCTGCTTTCACCAGCTGTCAAAACTAAACAAATATGAAATTAACAGAATCGTATAACCACCCTCGTATAAACACATTTAAAAAATTGGTTATTTTTTATATTTTCCGTTTGTGTTTCGTTACATTTTGCATTTGAAATGGCTTGAAAGCCACCAAGTTTAACTACAAAATGCATGACACAAAAGTTAGCGAAAATAAAAAAGCAACAAAAAAGTCAGTTCACCTACCTAAACTTACAAAAATACAAGTAAACAAACAAGCAAAAAATAAAATTAAAAATTCCTAACTAATCCTAAGG
The DNA here is from genome assembly GCA_023159175.1 of Wohlfahrtia magnifica. Taxonomy (NCBI): domain Eukaryota; kingdom Metazoa; phylum Arthropoda; class Insecta; order Diptera; family Sarcophagidae; genus Wohlfahrtia; species Wohlfahrtia magnifica. The sequence goes on from JAKWBJ010000156.1 coordinate 259,960, forward strand.
CAAATCAACAACAACAACAGCTAAAATAAAGTTAGAAATACCAAGCAACACCAAGAGCAAGTGCATCAAAATTTATACTCTTTTTGTAAGATATAACGTTACAATATTGTATCATCTAGGTGTATGAGTATACCAGGGGTGGTTATATTTATTTGCTTATGAGGGTGAGAGTTTGATTTTATTCATGTATTTGTGTAATGCCTCAGCGTTAGTAAATCGCTTTCTCGTCTCTGTAGGTGTGTTTATATAAAAAATAAACTAAAACCTAAACCTTTACATATTAGATTTTTTCTTCCTCCTCCTCTTCTTTCACTTCCTCCTTTTGAATTTTCCATTTATTGCCGGTGTAATAGTAGAATAAGCAGAGAAAAGAGAAAGCCGAGTTATTTAGGTTTTTGAATCTTTCATTTTGTATGAGATGCTTAGCTTCCGGATTTTACTAATGCACCTTTAGGTTGCACTCAATGATTTTTTTGTTTAATAAAAAGGAAGGGTTGTTTGTGAAGTTTTTAGTTGTAGCAGATTTAAAGTAAATCTTAAGCGAAAGGTTAATTTTAAAAATATCAACGAAAAGATCATTCTTAGAATAAAATAAAATAAAACAATAGTGATTGCTCATACAGTTCACACTCTTTCAAAACATTTCTTTTCTATCGGGTGAGCCATCTGTCGATTTAAGTTTGAACTAGCGGTTAATTCGTATCTGGCAATGCTGATGTCATTCTATTCTGTCACAAAATTCAGTATATATTTCTCCACTGAACGAAATGAATTGATTTAGGGACGATTACGTTGGAATTACGTTGGGACTTATTCGGAATTTATCATCATTTAAAATCATCATAATCACCCATTATGAGTGACTACTTAGTGCGGCTTATAGAGCGGAGACTTCAGTGGCCAATATTCCTTGGAAATGAGGACGGCGCAACCCATTGCACTATTTTAACTGATTTTTTTGTGCGGGCTCTTCAAGATATTGATGTGAACGGTATTTGTTTCAACAGGATGGTGCAACTTGCCACACATCTCATGTCACAATTGATTTATTGCATCAAACGTTTGATGGCCGCTTAATTAGCCGAAATGGTGATATCAGTTTTCCTACATGAATCTGCGATTTGACACCGTTGAACTATTTTCTATGGCATGCCGTTTAAGACAAGGTTTATGCCGGCAAACCAGAGACAGTTGAGCATTTGGAGGCCAACATTCTTGATGCCATAACCGAGATGCGACCCCTTACACTCGAAAAAGTTGTCGAAAATTGGTCCAGAATTATAGGGTACTGTGAGGCTAGCCGCGGCACCCATATGAATGAAATAATATTTTATTTCTAACCGGAACAATTATACTTCACAACAAAAAATAAATTTAGAACAATTTCAAACGGTTTTTGTTTCATTGCATTTTTAAATGTAAACTTTTAAGTGGCCGATCCATTCAAATACTTTCGTAGGAGAAGGACCCTCATTTTTTTTTGTTAGTTCTGGGCTTAAATCACGGTCTTTTCGATGATTGTAAAAAAAGTGAAAAAATGCCCCGGGTCTCAATGACTTGGAAAATATTAAAACAGGAATGTATGAAATCTTTATTTGAGTCGATAGAATGTTCAACGTTCTGTTGCGCTCCAAATGGTTCAAACCCTGGGTGCATTTCTGGCATACTCTCTCCAACATATCGGCCGGTATCTCACGAATAAATTCTTCTATATTGGCTTCTAGTGCGTCAACCGTTGTGGGATCGTCCCTATAGACATAAGCTTTAATATAACCCCACAAAAAATAGTCTACTAGTCAACTAACCGGCCACAAGAGTGAAATAAACTGTTTACTGAGCTCATCTCTCAATTGAGCCATTATTTTGCGTGCTATGTAACATATCAGCTGAGTCCAACTCTTCCATTTTGAGCAAAAATCATCGCAAGTCACCGTACGGCAGCGCTCGCCATTCACAGTAACGTTCCGGACTTCGTACGGTCCAATAATGCCACCGGCACATAATCCACTCCATCTAGGGCATTTGTCGAGATTTATTAGCAGTTTGGCTTCTTGCTGCTTTTCACCACCATTTGTTTACGTATCCATTCATCCTGAAATGAGCTTCATCGCTAGATATAATAAAAGAGTGGATCTTGATACAACCAAATTTTGATAATAAAATTTAATAACCTGTAAGCGTTGCTCGTTTGTATGTTGATTCATGGTTAAATTGTAGACCAAACTGAATATGTTTGACAGTAACATTATACACGAAAACAAGAAAAATGTTGCGAAAAAGAAATTTGCTAAAAAAATCATCCGATATATATGGTCAAAGATGTCAAATTGCAGCACTCAGTTGAGTCCCTCAAAAACGGTTGTACAAGGAATCCAAACTGAATGACTTTGTCGGTGCTGAAGGAATGACTGTGTCGGTGCAGCCAACCGAGACTAGTCTATCCTACTCTGAGGAACACGGAGTGTCTTTAAGGCTGAAAACGTGGCCATTGCTATATGTGCTTAGATCAATCTTGACACTGTGAGATAGATGGTAATGAAATAGTGGATGCATTGGCCAGAATCTGGCTATGCACCACCACTTACTACCATCCTCAATCTAATCAATGTTGGGAAATTACAAAATGCTTGCAACACTAGAAAGTTCAAACGGGACTTCGATAAGAGTGCATCTAAGAGTGCCAACCATTTGGTTGGCGCTCACAGGTGTGGATGTTTGTAAACTGTGCTCACAGGAGCACATATTGTGTGAATGTGGAGTTCTTGAAAGGTTAAGCTGGAAATGTTTAGGCAGACATAAGTTCTCACTGGGTGACATATCGACCATTATGGTATCAGATCTGATGGTGCTCATAAGGAAACCTGATCTGCTAAGCAATCTATATGCCGACAGGGGCACAATAGATACCAGTTGTCGCAATGTCCTACAACAGTGGCTAGTCGATATGACGATAATGATTGATCCAATGCTCCAATATACCTGCGATTTTTCATTAATTCCTCTCGGTTGCTAAAACGCGTTCCCCGAAACGTTTTTTTATTTCATTTGAACAGAAAGAAGTCACAGGGAGCCAAATCAGGTGAATTTGGTGGCTGTTCGATGGTATTTGCTGCATTTTTCCTAAAAAAATTTATAAAAATGATGGCACTGTGCAACGGTACGATATCATGATGCAAAATCCACGAGTTTTTTGCCCACAATTCTGGTCTCTTTCGGCAAATTGCTTTACGAAAGCGTTGCGTCACGCTCAAATAGTACTTTTTGTTTACTGTCTGGCCTTTACTCCTAACCTTCACACCTTGGTGAGTACTCGGAGACTATCGAAACTTCTGCCATGATATGGGTCACAGCACCCGGTTGAGGAGATGCAACACCACACCGACCTCGCGCTCTGACTGCGCTTTAGGTCTAAACCACAGCCACCACGAAGCTCCCACAAGGGGGCCTACCCAACAATTGAGCAGAGATCGTAGTCCCTGGGGTTCCCGATTCCCTTGGCATCAGAGGATCAGGTCAGGCTTAATGACACATGGATGTAAATACAAACACGTGCCGCCTCCAGTTTCGGCCGCACAATGGCCTCTGTTACCGGTTAGATGCACTACACTGTTGTAATCCCTGAAAACCGTGAGTATTACCTTTTTTTGACGGGATTGCATGTTGTACTCATAAACCAACGTCTAGTCTACAGTAATGATCCTTTTAACGAATGTGGGATTGGATTCAGGCTAGAAAATCATGCCTTTTGTGACCTCAACACGGTATAATTTTTTCATTGAATTGAGGCCTTTTGTCATCAATTTGGCTGCTACACTACGGAAACCTTAAGCAAAATGTCTTGGACGGATCCATAGGCAATGTTCGAATCCTCTGTTATCTCTCTGATGCTTAATTTGCGGCTATTGACCAACATTTCTTTTACTTTAATAATGTTTCCGTCGGTTTTCGATGTCAGTTATCTGCCACTGCGTTCATCATCTGCGAATCATTCATGACAACTTTTGAACTGCCCGTTCCAATGGTAAACGACCGTTTTTGCTCGCGCACTATTAAATCAATTTTGTACGCAATATTTAATACAAGTTCGTTGTTGCAAATTTAAATCCATTTCTAATATACTCTTGGCTACGTAGCCTTCCCAAATGCCAAGCCATGACACTAAAATTTAGCGGGAGTATCAACAACAGATGCACCAACTTAACATATAAAAAAAAACCAAAATCGGAACGATGGGAAAGCCACACATGGGTTATTGCGGGACGTTTTTGATCAATTTGGTATTAATGATATAAAATATTTAACTATTAAGTTCAGTATTGTTTTCCTTTATGGTTTCATGGGCGCTCAAACCTGACCAGTCTTTGCAAAGATATATTTGACAACAATATCCAGAGCATTGTCACTAAGGAGATCGGGCGATTATTATTCGACCGGTTTTAACCAGGTTTTTTGGTTTTGTCGAATACGGTTGTTTCAAACTAAACCGAATAAACTGCTTAATTTAACACGAATAACCGGTTGATTTAAATAATAAATTTTGTATACTCTTGTATATTTTTTATTGCAAATATGCTCTTCGTTTAACTATTTGTATAAAATTGGTTATCATTTTCGTAGATATGACAACCTTGAACGTCTTTCAAAAAACGTAAATAAAACCAAAATACATCGAAAAAATATGCACATTTGATCAGCAATAACTTTTGCTCATCTTCCACAAATAAATATTGATTGATTGATATATGGAAAATGATCAACTAGACTCATTGAAAGCCACCCACAAGCGCCGGCTCCGAGCGGCAGATATATTAGTTAGTGAAGTTTTTCACAGCGTAAAAACAAATAACCAGTCGCTAGTAATGTTGTGAGGTGATATCGCTGTTGAAAATTGTCAGATGGTGTGGCATGGGATTGAACCGACGACTTCTTGGTTGGAAGGTGGGTGTTTTATTTAATATACCAGAGTTACATAAGTACTCGTGTATTACTATAGATTGATTCAAAGTAAAACAATTAATTCTTGTTACCTTAGGCAGCTTATTTTATAACTATAATAACAAACCCAAAATTACATTCTCTACCAAGTAATACAACAACAAATAAGAAATTGACTCTTTGAGTAGCTGCTGTTCGTTGTTGTTAGTAGTGATTGCCACTTTAATTTAAAGCTCTCCGTTAGCTGCTGATTAAATTAAGAACAACTTTGTCGAAATAAAAGCACCGGTTAACCGGTTATTTCAAGTATTATCAACCGAAAGTTGGTTTTTTTAAATTGCTTCTTTTCGAATTATTCGAAAGCCGGTTTTTAAAAAAAGTCGATTGATCGATTTCCATAATTGTCTCCTGAGAGAAAGCACCCATAGCACTGGTGATTTCAAAACAGGCTAGCGCCACTGTACCCTATTCAGGGTAGGTACCATCAAAATTGAATACTATTAATGGGTATTCTCAAAATTAATTAAATTAAATTAATTAATGAATTTTTATTATAATCAAAATTCAAAATTCATTAATTTTGATAATAGTTAATTAATTTTGATAATCAAAATTCATTCATCATTAATTTTGATAATCAAAATTCATAAATTTTGATAATGTCGGGTCCGCCATCCAACGTTCTCTTTTTCAACTAGTGCTTATTTCGTGAATGGTAACACTTAGCTCATATCTGATTTGACAGATAATTAGTTTTATCCTTCCGCTGAACGAATATGGTTGTGTATACGCTTGAAAAACGCTGAGACATATTGCGACATTACTTTGAAAATCATAGTAATGTTGCAGAATGTGTGCGATGTGTTCAGATGAAGCTCATTTTGATCTTGGCGGGTATGTAAACGAGCAAAATTGTCGCATTTGGGGCACAGAAAACCTGCAAGCATACATTGAAAAGCCGTTACACCCAAGACGAGTCACTGTTAAGTGCAGCCATTGGGCCATTTTTCTTCGAAAATGAGCAGGGAGTAGCCGTTACAGTCAATGGCGATCGTTATCGGACCATGTTGAACGAATTTTTGTTCACAAAAATTGAAGAGGAGGTTATTTGCAACACTTGGTTTCAACAGGACTGCGCTACGTGCCGCACAGCCGAAGCTACACTCGATGTTCTGCGCCCTGTTTTTGAAGATCGCATTATCAGCCGCAGAGCTGATGTCGTTTGGCCACCTCAGAGTTTGTAACTTTAAAATAAGTGGAGGTGCTGTTGCTTGAAAATTTATCCAAAAAACCTCAAATATGTTACTGAGACTAAACCAACTATAGTTTTCGAAATTGTATTCATGAAAGCATATATGATATGTCCTACTAATGATGTTACAATTGAGTTTAAATATTTATAAAATTATTTTTTAAGACATCATATGCTTTTTACTTAAAAAACAACCCACGTTTAATACATAATACTTATAGTTGTAGCTAAAAGTATTCGGAGCCTAAGAAAATAGAAAAACGAAAAACAACTAAATGTTGTTTTATATTTGCGATAAGTTACTTTGAAATACCACACTTTGATTGCTAAGAGATTGCACGAGTCTGTGTGGCAGGTTTGAGTAATTTTTTATTAAACAGTTTAACCTTTACTTTGAAAAAAGCGCATAAAAACCAAAGTTTCATTTAGGAAAACTAAAAGGTATACATATATTAAATAAAACAAGAGTTTCATTTACTTAATTACATTATACTGGAATAATTAAAAAAGTTTTAATTTTTTTTTTACAAACTTTTTCTCATTACAGAGGTTCTGAAATGTTGGTAGCTTTCCATTCCAGCCCTTTTTCGGCTCCTTTGCAACAGGGTATACCCAACAGAGGCTTTGAATTGGATGTTGACATACTATTTACCGATTCAGATTCTTATGATTTTGCTCAGGGTTCAAAAAATTTATGTGAATTTCATATAAATGCCACAAATCCAGGTGAGTGTGATATAACAGTAATATAAAATCTATATGTATAGGGTAGGCAATTTAATGTTTAAATTTAAAAATGCAATAAAAAAAATGGTTTAAAATTTTGCCAAATTTATTTTTTTGTTGTGAAGTACAATTGTTGCGGCTAGAAATGAAATATGTTTTCATTCGTATGGCTGTCGCAGCTGGCCTCACATTGCCGCATCCTATTGGACCACATCGATAGAGAACTTTTTCGAATGTAAGTGGTCGTATATCGGCAATAGCATCACGAATGTTGGCCTTAAAATGCTCAATTGTTTCTGGTTTGTCGGCATAACACTTGTATTTAACTACGCCCCACAGAAATTAGTCACATCGCAGCTCCTTGACGGACTACTGACTTCACCATTTCAGCTAATTAAACGGCCATCAAATATTTGACGCAACAAATCGATCGCGTAATGAGATATGTAGCAAGCTGCACCATCATGTTGAAAACAAATATCGTTCACATCAATTTGCAATGTACATTCGCAATGAAGTTGTATAACAGTGCCAACAACAACTTGGCATGTATGATGCAGAATTTAACTGTCTTTGGGGTAAGTTTAGAAACAGGGCACATCTTTTGCATTTCGGGTTCTTGTATAGAAGCCCAAATGCGGGAAGAGAGGTTTCCATATCTGGCTTTGACTCTTTTTCCGATTCCATATCTGGTATCCTTCGAAGGCCAATGCGTGGAGCGATTTGCCGCACACAACCATTTTGCGCAATTAGTGAATGAACTTATTCACATATCGTGTATAGAAGGTCACCAAACTAACGCCTGCGACCGTTTCCTCATTACACACTCTGAAAAGTATGTAGTTGAGATCCTGGCACCTCCCTTAAATTCGGATCACTGTACCATTTCTGCCTCTTTCCCGTTCTCCACTCTTCATAGGCTTCACATACAGCTACGAAGCGGTTGGTTTTCAATTTCTGGAGACCTCGTTGGACTGACCTTAACGATTTTTTCGGGCATTTCAATTGGAAAATTTGCTTCCTTGATTCTATTGTGAATGCCATGGCCGAATTGGTTGTTAATATAATAAAGCTAGGGATCGATAATTTCATCCCATTCGGAAAGCTTCCGATTAAATCAAGAAATAAATCTTTGTTGAGTCAGGTCCAGATAGGAAGCATTCAGAAATTGGCGTAATAGCAAATGCGATCATACTGATTCCCTACGTAAACACACGAGATCTTCGTGTGCTGCAGTGCTTAGGCGCCAGAAGAATCTATAGGAACAGCGCCTACGTGCTAAAGTTCTTACTTTTCCGTGGGGAAGTAAGAGCTTTTGATTATTTTTCAGGTTTAGGAACAACGCTAGTTCGGTTCCAGTCCTTATAAAGGATGACCACACATTCGCTAAACCGGTTGAAAACGCAAACCTTCTGGCTGAAATGTTTGCAAGTAATTCGAACTTGCCGGAGAGCGTTCAACCACTGCCCGAACTAGAAAGAGCATCAGTAACTATGCCAAGTATATTCTTTAGAACCCCTGCAGTTAAAAGAGTTCTTGCAAATCTCGACGTTAATAAGTCTTCTGGACCGGATGGCATTCCAGCGCTGGTTCCGAAGCAGTGTTCTTCGACGCTTGCGCGTCCATTCTCTTTTGTTTTCAGTGCGTCTTATCATGCGGGTGTTTTTCTATCCTGCTGGAAGTTTGCCAATGTAACGCCAGTCCCTAAAAAGGGTGAGGCTAGTAACTCTGAAAACTACCGCCCACTTTTCAAAGTTATGGAGAGTATGATTAATCATCACATTATGAAATATTTAGAGTCCAACAATTTGTTGAGCGATCGCCAATAGGTTTCCGTAAGGGTCACTCTACTGGTAATCTGCTGCCACTACTCTCTGAAAGGTTGAATAGGTCCATTCATGGGCTTGGTGATAGTAAGTTATGGCACTGGATAGTCTGGCACGAGGCTCTCATATTTAAACTTATTGCTTTTGGTGTCGGTTGTCACTTCACCCAATTTATATTGAGTTTTCTCAGAGATTGCTCTATAAGAATGGTTATTTATAGATGGGGTCTCATCCGACTCATTCAGAGTAAACTCAGGGGTACCGCAAAGCTCTATTCTTTCTCCTACTCTTTTTCTAATATTTCTTAACGACTTTCTTCTTCTCACTCCTATCTACTCTTTTGCGGATGACAACAACATTTGTCACTCATATTCTTTTGATCGTAGACAGAGCCTTTTGCAGATTGGGGCGAAAAGACAGAATATGAACGACACGCTAACAAGCGACCTGACGAAAATCTCTGAGTGGGGTTGCGCGAACAGGGTCGACCTTAACGCGCGCAAAACTCAATTATGTTTTCTGACACACAGACATGGTGGTGTGTTGTCATCTGTATTTATGTAGATATTGAGTAATCAGATGCTCTTGATGTTCTGGGTATGAGATTTCACTATGACGTTCGTTGGCATAAGCACATATTTCGACTGCCGAAAGAAGCATTCAATTGCCTCGGCTTTTTAAGACGGTTTAAGAATTACTTACTCCATCTGATCTCCTTAATATTTACAAGACCTATATCCGACCCAAATGGGAATACAACTCTCATGTATGGGACGGTGCTTCAAGTCAATTTTGGAGCTTCTCGACCGCGTAGAGGAGAGGGCGAAAGTTCTTATTAATGACGGTAGTCTAGCCAACTCTATCGATTCATTAGAGCATCGTCGCAAATTGGCATGTGTTTCATTGTTCAATTGCTACTACAACGGAATGTGTTCTTACGAATTTAAGGAACTAATACCTGATAATCATATATTTTTACGTATTAGTCGTATTTCTCGTAGAGCGCATCCCTTTGTAGTTGATTGTCCAGTGAATCGCACAACGCATTATATGGAGAATTCGTTCTTTCGTCGCGCTGTTTCTTTTTGCAATTGTTTTCCTTGCCACCTACGATATGAGCAAATTTAAATCGAACATCCATAAGCACTACTGCCTCTATCTTTCCTCCCACAACCTATTTTCCTATTACTAGCACAATGCACTGCATGAGTAGGGATTGACCTCTGAGTGCTGGTCTCAAACAAAAACAAACAAAAAAAACAAACAAAAATATCATGTAGAGTGGGCACTAAAAAATCGGTTATCATGGTGCGATAGGTGTGAAATATGAAATATGGGACAATGATGCCTCCACTCCACAAACTGCACCAAACAGCCACTCGTAGTGGGTGCATTGGTTTTCTGTGCCCAAATACGACAATTCTGCCTATTAATATACTCACCAAGATGAACATGAGCTTCAGCCGATTGACTTTTGTAATTTTTTTGCAATCTCCGACCACTTGTCTTTGATTTGGATATAAATTTCCAATAAATTCCAACGTTGCTTAAGCATAAATCAATTCACTTCGTTCAGTGGAGAAGAGATACTGAATTTTATGATAAAACTGAATGGCATAAGTATTTCCAGAATCGAAGTAACCGCTGGCTAAAATTAAAACTTTTAAATTGCCCACCCTATATTTAATTTATTTGATACAATTTTAAAATTAATTTATTAACTGAAAAGAATTTTAGTAAATTTTATTAAATAAAAGTAAATTAACTAGAAATCTTTCCACTCGTCTTACCCACATTGTACGGCTAAGAAGCCATTTTACATTATCCAACAAATTTTAAGGCAACATTTTATAGCCGTTGGCTATAATGTGTATATAAGACGTAAGAAAATATTTAATAAAACTGAAATTAATTAAAACCAACCGGTATGAGTTTCTTATAAATTTGTTGGCTTTTCAAATTTATTTTTAATGTTACTTCATACAGTTTCCTATCTTTTTTATTTTTCCTTAATTAAGTGTCTTAATTTCTGGGAAATGTGCTCTAAACGTAGCAGCTTGCCTTTTAGAAAAAAAAAATATTGTAAAAATTCTTTTAATTTAATTAGGGGGTTTTTATATAAAAAAACAAAAATAAACAAGAAAATTAGTCTTTAAAAGCTTTACTGGGATAGGATAGGAATAGGATAGACATAGAAATATGGTAGCAATAAGATAGAAATCGGAGAGGAATAGGATTGGAGTAGTATAGGAATAAGATATAAATAGGATACGCATAGGATAGGAATAGAATAGAAATAGGAAAGGAATAGGATAGGAATTGAATGGAAATAGAATAGGAGTAGAATAGGAATCGAATAGGACGCGGATAGGCATAGGATAGGAATAGGATAAAATAGGTATAAGATAGGATAGGAATTTGATAGAAATGTGATAGAAATAAGATAGAAATCGGAAATGAATAGGATAGGAAGAGGATGGGAATGGAATAGGATTGGAGTTGTAGAGGAATAATATATAAAAAAGGTTAGAGATGGGAATGGAATAGCAATAGGATAGGAAGCAAATAGGAATAGGATAGTAAAAAGATAGGAGTAACACAGGAATAGGATAAGAATATAATAGGAATATGGTAGGAATAGGTATAGGATAGGAATCAGATGGAAATAGGATAGGAATAGGGTAGGTAAAGGATAGGAATAGAATAGAAATAGAATAGAAAGTCATAAGATTGGGATCCATATTGGATAGGAATGGGATCGGAATAATATAGCAATAGGAAAGAAAGGAATGGAAATATATAAGAATACGGTAGTAGAGAATAGAAGTAAGAAAATAAATAAAGATAGTAATAGGATAGGAAAGAAATTAAATAGAATATCAATATGAGAGGAATAGAATAGGAATTACATGAGAATAGGATATAAATAGGATACCAAAAGTATAAAAATAGACTTTTAATGGGATAAGAATAGGATAGTGATTGATTAAGATAGGATAAGTATACGAAGGGAATAAGGTAAGACTTCTGTCTTAAAAATAATAAGAATAATTAAAAAAAAATAAGAATAAAACATGAAAATGATTCCAATATAATACGAATCAACTGTAATAATGAAAATTAAGTTAAATAACATTTCGATTAATTTATAAAAAAAAAATTATTCTTTTCGGTGAGAGTTAACAATAAAATATTTGTTTAGAAACAAATTCATTTTATAATAAACTCAAATTTTAGGCACCTTAAACACTTGCTGCAGCTATAAACGTTCAAATATTTTACACAAATAAACATCTATTGCGTATGATTAATATATTTTTATTATTCTTATAAATAAATATTGCGTATACGTCTAGATTTATGAATTTCTTAAATTATTTTCTATAAGGTGGTCACCTTAGTAGATATTAGGAAGATCAAATAATACGATAACTTGCAATTTTAAAATAACCGGTTTTCGGTTAAGTATTAAGCAAATAACCGGTTAACCAGTTACTTTATTAAAATAAAATTCTTCTCAATTCTTGCTGCATTAACATATAAAGTTTTTTAAATGTTTGGACGATGTCGTAGTGTCTATCATGAAAGTATGCTGGAACAACGTTCGGCTTTTTAGGGCCTTAACGAATATTTATTAATCGGAAACACAATGTCCTAATTTTTCATCCAGTGATTAATTTTTTACAGCGTAATTTCATTTCCAGTTGTTTTTATTTTGATGATCTGGATCTCAGGCTCTCTCTCAGACTACCCGAGGCTTACTAGCCGATCTGGAACGCTTTCATGTCGAACTGATATTGGTTCCAAGTCATTCGGGCATCCGAGATAATGAAATTGTGGATGAAAGCGCTACCTTAGCGCCCTCTATGTGCGTTGTCGGTTTTGTTGGAACGCGAGTGAATCAATATAAGTACTTGTGAAATATCTAAAATGCTTTGGCCTTCTCTTTCCATGGAAAAAACTAGGTCTTTTCTTAGGTTTGAAAGGTTGTTGATCAGGCTTTTTCGGCCATAGTTCAGCCATTGTGTAATTGGTCGCATGTCGGAGCGCTTGGGATGTCCTGGTCATGGCTACTGTGTGAGCTGTCACGATAAAGAGGAGGAAGAATCGACACAATATCTTGTTTGTGACTGTCCTGCGTTATGGGAGCTTGGACATTTGGGTTCATTGTCTTAGGGATGTGTCACTTTTGAAGGTGATTAACTTCGTCAAGGGTAGCGGTTGGCTCAAATGAGATAACTGGGTCTATACTTGTTAACCTAACCTAACCTAACCTAATCTAAACTTCCTTTCCATCGGTTTCCAAATATTTTCACACTTTAGAGAACATCTATAGAAACATAAATGCATGCACCATGCTTTTTTTTAAGTGTGGGCCACTATGGCATATTAGGTGAGACACTCGCCTACCAACCAAGAAACTCTCGGTTCAATCCCAGGCCACACCATGTAACAATATCCAACAGCGGTATCAGCTCACAACATTACTAAAAACTGGTTATGAGTATTTAAGCTGTGAAGAACTTCACTAACTAATACATCTGCCGTTCGGAGTCGGCATTTGTAGATCCTTTTCAATGAGTTTACTTGATCATCATTCTCCATATATAAAATATTAATATTCATTTACAGCAACTGAGAAAAAATTATTGTTGCTCAAGTGTATCAACTATGGTTTTCACGTTTTTTGTGAAACGTTCAAGGTAATCATGGTTGAAAAAAAGACGTTATATATTAAATTTTGTAAAATATCTAGACGATGAGCATATTTGCAATAAAAATTATTAAAACGTATACAAATTATACATTTTTAAATTAACCGATTATTTATGTTAAAATAACCGGCTTATTCGCTATTCGAAAAATGAATATTTTAAGAAAACCGTATTGGATAAAACCAAAAAAAAACCGGTTAAAAGCGGTCGAATAATAACCACTCGATCTCCGTAGTGAATATTCAGGCTAATAAGATAGCGCTAACTGGGTGCTACGTCAGCTCAGGACTGACTCATCAAGCAGAAATGCCTAAATTGCCTAAATTACTTCTGGATCAGTGAGAGAAACGAATTTTCGTTCGGTTTTAAAAAAACATTTTGGAGTACTATACTTTTTAAACAAAAAGAGTAATACATTTTATAAAAAAAAATTTTTAATGAATTTTTCTAATAACTCTGTCAGCTTCTAACAGATTTTAAAAACAAAAGCTATTTTATTTTTAACTAAACATAGGTTGGATCAATTTGGCAGCTACCATCGTCTTATGCCTCGCATTCCCTGTCTGGTAGCAGTTAGCCATTCACTCGTCCTAATGTATGCAAGGATTTTGTTCATATGGTACTTTGGCAGATTGTCCTTATCGTCGAATCTGTTGCGAATAAGCACAGAAAACTTTGATTCTTTGAATTGTGAGCAGTATGAAAGAATCTATTCCTTAGAATTCTCTTGCTCTTATTATATGTGATACCCATACTTTATGTCTCCTTTTATCCCAATGATAAAAAATAACTCATGTAAGGTTGCTAAACTCAAGAAGGTTTCCTTCACTTTCTCTAATTTTGTTGTCTTTTTGCTTAGATTATATACTTCTTTGGATCCGCTACAACATAATAATTCGACTACTTCGAGTGGAAGTGCGGAACGATTTAATTATTTTTTTTTTTGTCAAAAGTAATAAATCTGTAGTATAAACAGCCCTATGAAAAACGTTTAACAGGTTATTGATTCGGTTGTTCCCGCGAGTTAAAGTTCCTATTGCACAAACGGGAAGATAAGTATAAGCTTCTCACTTGAAAGTTTTCTGCTTTTTTTCCTTTTTCAAAATCTGATCATGCACTATACGGCACACATGGACTTTCGGTTTCTACTTTTTTCTCGTGCACACTTTTTGGTGTTTTTGAGGTTAAGTCAGGTTTTGCGGAAAGAAATCTAAATGCGATTGTAAGAAAGCTGGTATAATTTAGAATTTTTTAACATATAGCTTAACGAAATCGCATAAGTCATTTCAAAGTTGTCAAAAGATGTATGAAGCAGCCTCTTGAAAAATCTTACATTAGGAAAAAAATTCTAAAAAAAAAACATCCCTAAAATTTGAGTACGACGATAATAGAGCATCAAAAGATATATTGTGGTTTTATAAGGTCAGAAAAATTTCATTTGTTGCATAGTGTTATTGTTGCACGTAATAAATTTTTCATCGCCCGTAATCATTTGCCTTAGAAATTCTTCGATTTCATTCCGGTTTATCAATGTTAATTCATGTGGCATCCAAACAGCAAACTTTTTTGTGTATTCAACTTTCTTCAAATCGTTGTTAACTATTTGGTCATGAATACCTTGTTCCGCAGCAACTTGCACGCTGCTTATGTTCCGGTCTTTCTCAATTTTTTCCATGATTTCATTGATTTTGTTTAATGATTATTCTACCAGAGTGAAGTACATCTTTAACATTCAAATGATGGGAACGATATCGAGCAAAGTATTTCGCTGCTGCGTTTGTCAGGATCTTTCAACGGCATTCTTATCTTTTCTATAGTAGAAAAGCAAATTATGTTACGAACTTTAACTCATTTTTAAACGTAGGTAGAAAGCTTTTAAAATATTGAGATTTAAATAAAGTCTTCTAACGAAGTTAAGCTTAGAATGTCACCTTTCAAACAAGCAGTAGTGTTGCTTGCTGCAATTAGATTTTAAAGCCAACTACCCACAATTTATAACCGAGGACTAATAAGAAGTACTCAGTAATCGCATTACATTGTACCGATTGTATACAAGATTTGTCTTATCTTAGATGTATTACTCAAATTACTCATTACCCAAAATTTCAAGAAGTAAAGTTTTCCAAGATTATGCTCTTGTTAGTCAGTAATGCAACTAGACTCTTGAACCGCAAGCGAAATTCAAAACCTAATAAATAAAGCATAGATATTAGACTTCAATTACCCATACATTCTTACTTCTTTCAAAACAGGTCTTAAATTCTCTCTAGTAGTAGTAGTAGTAGTAGTAAATTTTTGCAGTCTACGTTAAAGAAAAAAACCAACAAAACAAATAAACAACCTTACAACGCAAAACGTTATACATGTACTTTCATCAGAAATTATCACACAACTGAATGAAATTATTGTTTATTTCTTATTCTCTGTTAAATATATTTTTGTTTTCGTTCGGGTCTATACATATAGGAAACCGATTAAACCTCGGTTATCAATAGCCACTTTGGCCACCTTTGTTATATACACATATGTTCTCGTATGTATGTGTAAAGATGTATGTACAGTTAATTTTGATTTGTATGTTTTCAATCTATTTTCCATTTTTTATTTATTTATTTTTTTTTTTATTTTTTGTATACGTCTGTCTACATATTTAAATAATGCAATCAAATATTTACAAGAATTTTCACAAAAAAAATGACAAAATTTTTCATATAAACACAAACTCAAATACACATACACAAATACAAATTGAAATTCACTACAAAAACATAAAAAAATACATACGAGTATATATTGTATATAAATTTGTCTACGCAAAAATGAACATTTTTTTAGTCTAAACTAACAACTACAAATCTACGAGTATAAGCTATACAGAGAATAGTTAGATTTGTTTTCCAACAATAACAACAACTTTATGGTAAATTGGATATGCAACATAAATAATAATAAAAAAAAGATATCTCAGTTAGTATACTTTCGTATACGATAAGACAGACAGACAGACAGGCAAGCAGGCAGATACATTAGAGATAAAAATCCTATGATTTATTCATCGATTTCTTCAATTGGCAAAAGTCTTCAATATGAACTATTGCTAGATGATGGTATGACATAGGTTAGTAGGTAGTGGATGGATATGCATAAAATTACAAAAGTGTGCACCTACACACATGCAAATATTTAATCTAAAACATATATTATGATAAGAATTGTGATTTACGCTCAGTGTTACCATTGTTTTCTGTAAAAGGTGTTTTTTAAAATTTAATTTGTATAGGCATTCCAGACAAATGAATAAGTTTTAAAAAGAATAAAAATATAAAACCTGTAATACTCGAGATTATACAATAAAGAGGTACATTAGGTCCTTAGATCACATTTTTGGTGCTTTGTTGAGGTGGCTAACAGACATGTGTTGTAGACATACGAGCGCAGAGGGGAAATGTGAATCCCATTTTAAAAAATATTACTATTTTTTAATACAAAATAGCTTCTTACGTATATTGTAATGTGGAAAAGGAATAAACTAAAATATTAGCTTTAAAAAACATTCTTAGGTGACAAGCAAACATTTTCACGCTACTGATAGATAAGCAGTTATGTATGTATGTAAATCTAAGATAAAATTCAAAATTGCAAATCTCAACATTAACAAGTCTTCTGGACCGGATGGCATACCAGCACTGGTCCTGAAGCAGTGCTCTTCTACGCTTGCGCGTTAATTAACTCTCCTTTTCAGTGCGTCATATCGTGTCGGTATTTATCCATCTTGCAGGAAGGTTGTTAATGTAACGCCAATCCCCAAAAAGGGTGAGGTTAGTAACCCTGAGAATTACCGTCCAATAGCAGTTTGTTCCACACTCTCCAAGGTTATGGAGAGTATGATTGTGCGATATCTGGAATCCAACGATTTACTTAGCGAGTCCAACGATTTACTTAGTCAGTACAGTTTCCGAAAGGGCCGTTCTACTGGTGACCTGATGACGTTGCTCTCGGAGAAGTGGAACAAGTCCACTCATGGCTTTGGAGAGAGTAAGGTTGTGGCTCCGGATATCTCAAAGGCGTTTGATAGAGTTTGACACGTGGCTCTCATTAATACTTTTGGTGTCGGTAGTCACTTCTCTCGATTTATATCGAGTTTTCTCAGAAATCGCTCTATAAGAGTGGTTATAGATGGGGTCTCATCCGACGAGTTCAAGGTAAACTCAGGGGTACCGCAAGGCTCTGTTCTTTCTCCTACTCTTTTTCTAATATTTCTTAACGACTTTCTTCTTCTCACTTCTAATCCTATCTACTCTTTTGCGGATGACAGCAACATTTGTCACTCGTATTTTTTTTGATCGTAGACCGGGCCTTTTGGAGGTTGGAGTAAGAAGGATGAATATGAACGTCACACTCACAAGTGACCTGGTGAAGGTCTCCGAGTGGAGTCGTGCGAACAGGGTCGATTTAATGCACGTAAGAATCAATGTTGGTTTTTAACACACAGGCGTGGGGGTGTGCTGTCACCTGTGTCAATGGGTAATGTGGATATTGAGGAATTAGATGCTCTTAATGTTCTGGGCATGAGAATTCTCTGTGAAGTTCGTTGCAATGATTACATATTTCAAGTGTCGAAAGAAGCATTTAAGTGCCTTGGTGTTTGAGACGGTGCAAGAAATACTTCACTCCAACTGATCTCCTTAATATTTACAAGACCTATATCCGACCAAAATGGAATACAACTCTCATGTATGTCGTTCTATCGGTACTATAACGGAATGTGTTCTAACGAAATTGAAGATAAATTCCCAAAAAACATATATTTTTACGTAGTACTCGTATTTCTCGTAGAGCGCATCCCTTTGTAGTTGTTTGTCCAGTAAATCCACAACACATTATGGGGAGAATTCGTTCTTTGGTCACACTGTTCGGTTGTAGAATAATCTTCCGGCGAAAGTATTTCCTGCCACTTACGACATGAGTAAATTTAAATCTAACGTCCATAAACACTACTCCCTCTGTCCTCCTTCCAATAACTTATTTTCCTAGTACCAGCACTGCATCAGTAGGGGCCATCCACTGGGTGCTGGTCTTATATAAAAAAATGTCTTTGTGTCAGCAACGACTAGTTTTCGAGGTGTAGGCCACTTAGTATCTTGAAATTTTGATAAACAAAAAAGAAGGATGTCTGGTAAAAGATATTTCCAATGACTTTAACTTGGTGCACGTAAATTTTGGTTACATAGGTCTCTAGTGAACCAGAGAGAAAGAAAAACTTTGGTATGTTGACTTTTTATAAAATAGAATTTATTTCATAAATAATTTTGTACTTCATATGAGCTTTTTTGGCAATAATTGTAAATATGTATTTGCTACTTTTTCAAGGCGTACACAATTCGAACATTTATAATACCCACACTGTGATTTAAACAGCTGTTTCTTTTCCATTTTTCATTATTTATATACACAGATTGACAAAAAAACATATGGCACGTTTTTAAGTGTTCTATAAGTGGCAAAACGTTTACATTTACGTTTACGATTTCTACGTTCGGCTTATTAGGCCTTAAGTGATGAAACAGACTACGTCCGTAACGCTGTCAAAAAAAGATGACTCATTTATAAAATTGACAACCACAACTTCAAACACTGTCAGTTACATTTAAAAATAAGTTTATTGCCCTTTTTGTTTTTATTTTTTTTTTTTCGCACCAAAACAAAAACATATGTTTTTTGTTTACAAAATTGCATAAAATTCATAAGTACGGCAACACCACATACAGATGGTGAGAGCACAATTGAGAGAGTAAGAAAAAACACTGTCAAAATAAAAAAGATTCTATCTCACGACTGTTTTTGCCGACAATTTTTTATGTCATTTTGTATGGAAAAAATCGTTGAACCCCAATTCTGTTCCATATCTAAGAGTACGTGTGAATTCAGCGTCAACAATTGTTGTACGAAAAACTCATGACCATAGTGCAGTTGCAGACCCTTGGTCCGCATGCCTCACCCGTTGCTCTATCGAAAACTTCCGTCAAGGTCTTAACAGAAGCCTTGATGTCGCGGCAACTATATATATTCGGAGGATTCGGAAGAGTTCGGGACAGGATGTTGCGATGCTCAACCCAGTCCGTCTTCCTCCTGTTCTGAAAAACCATAGTCCCAGGCGACTTGACCGCAATCTCGAAATCAATATACAGATGGTCAGAGAAGGATCATTCTCCAGAAACCCTCCATCCACTAACCAAATCTGAGTGCCTGGAACTGGCCAAGGTCACATCAAGAACCTCCCTTCTATTCGAAAGTACAAAGGTAGGTTCCCTGCCAATGTTCATTATATCTAAACGACTATAAAGGATAAAATCAAAAAGAGACTTACCCCTTGTGTTCATGTCCGATCTTTCCCAAGCATTGTGATGTGCGATATCCAATCCTCGCCGCACTTGTCAAGTCATGAACCTCTTCATTTGGTGAAGATTCGCTATGGTCGTGGGCCATGTAACTTGAGACCACAAAAATGGTGCCATATCCGGTCTCCCAGGCCGCCTTAACTGTATCCTTATCGCTGTAATCAGATAGGATGAAGATACTCAAATTCTTGCTTAGTACAATGCACGATCTGATCTTAGCTGACCGCGCAATGTGAAGCAGCTTATAGTTCTACGCATGTAGTACACAGACCCTGTCACCAACTATCCAGGGTTCCTAAACTAGTGCCAGTTCCACTCCTCTCTCCATTAAGCGGAGGAGCAGCGCAGTCGATGCTGCTTTAGCCATTATTGTCTTTTTGCATTAATGTCGCCCAAAATAGGGAATGATTTGCTCACCTATGGAAAGAATGTGACTAAAAACTCCAAACGGCATAAATCTTTTATTAAGAGCATCAATAAGCAGACGAACTTTTGTAAATCGATCTGTTATCTTTAAGTCATTATTGTCTGCTAGATGCAACAATTTTTTAATTGCTTTGTTTTTTTGTTGCTTGTTTTACCATATCAGGTTGAACAGACCAGAAATGATCAATATGTGGTAAAGTGTGATATCCTGATAAGTACAAAATTTCCATAAATCTACGCAGATCTATATCTGGTATACACAAAAACACACAATTTTAAAAGTTTTATTTCGAAACAAAAGGAAGAAATCTTTTAACCCTTTTGCAGTGTTAACGGCCAATGTTCGATTTTTCGACAAGCAAAAAATACGGACTTAAAATAATAGAAAAATTTTAATCTAAAAAAAATATCTTTTTATTCATATATTTTGATTACTTGTATTCATATTCACAGTGTAAAAGAAAGAAAAATATGTTGTTTCTCGGAATTTTGTGGAAGTTTAAAAAGTCTTTAAAAATGACTTTTTTCTCCACGCTTTAAGTCATGATTTTTTTTTTTTTTAATATTTGTTTCCGGAAAATCTTTAAAAAATGTAACATTTTTTTGTCGTTTTAACATATTACAAAAAATTTAGTTAGAATCGAAGATAAGCTTACTGCCAGCTGCCGAAAATGGGTTAAGCAGAGTAATGCCTCTCCAATTGTTGCAGTCTTTCAAGTTGCTACTTTTTGGTAATTTTGAAATTATTTCTTTCTCCAAAGTTGCTTTTCAAGACAAATGTAAGGTGAAGTCAACGATGTCCAGCTGTCCTCCCGACGTCAACTCGTATAATTTTTTTTTTTTTTTATTACCCCTCAGCTGCCTGATTGCCTCTTTAATCTTACACAGACTGGGAGGACTGCACAGTATTCCACTTGTAAGATTTTTAACCAGCAACTTTGCAAACCTCTAGGTTAGACTAATAAATCCTTCAACTGCACTATTCTATACTCCCTACTTTGGCAACACTGACTTTAAAATAACATTAAAATTTTAATATTATTACTCTTCATGTTCTATGTGGTTAACTCTTACTCTTTTGCTTCCCTTTCTTGTTACTTTCATTCTCCTTCAAAATTATAATAATGCATTAAAAAATCCAGCTCTTTGGACATATTTATTTATTAAGTTTTCCTCTTAGCAAGAATAGCTTTTAAATTTTCTCTGTTTATACATTTACATGCCAGCACCTATTATTATAAAAAAAAAAAATAATAAAATAAAAGAAAACATTCTCTTACAGCCTTAACTACACGCATTCAATGCTTCTAAGGTTGTACAATACGAGTACATGTCTGTGTATGTGCAGATATAATTATTTCTGAGAGAAAAAATAGACAAAAGCTCTCTCTTTTTTAATTTGTATATAAAAATACAGTTATTTGTGGCTTATAAGTGTATGTGGGTGCATACGTATGAGTATGCAAATTATTTTATTTGCATATTTGCTTATATATGAATGGATGTGTGTGTTGTATGTGTGGCTTTGCATATATAAAACTTATCTCCCTACAGTACATTGCCATGACTGATTTCCATGTTGATTACAATTGCATTTCAATGATGTTGTATTGCAGTACGTCTCTTCTGTTGTTGTTGTTTTTTAGTATTTAATCTTCAAATGATCATTATTTGTACACTCGAAGAAAAAGGGGATTCATTGGCATAAAGTCAATTAATGTGATGTGGGTGCATATAAATTAGTCTTCAATACTTTAAATTCATAATCAATGTTTCTTATTATTGTTTCCAGGAAAGTTGTTAAAGACGTAGAAAAAAATTTGTGGCAAAATTTATGCCAAAAGAAGAGGAAAAAGTTATATTGAGTTTATAAAGACGAAAGATATTAGTGAAAAAAGTAATAGTAGTTCTTGGGAAGGTAAGTCCTTAGGGGAAAGTCATGGCAAAGTCACTGGAGGGAAACATGACGAGCTTGTGATTCTTCACTGTTGATTCTAAAATGAATGATGAATGATATATGGTGTTTTCTCTCCGGATCTTAATATTAAGTTCACGTATAGATGGCCATTTGGCAGGTCACTAATTGGCTTACAAGAAACATTACCACGAATAGTAGGGTCACTGTAGTATCTGGAATTTATGTTCGCTAACTCGCGGACTGTTTTGGAGTGCCACTTGTTACTAATGGTGACGGAATATTTCCACATCAAGCTCATATCTGTACCGGGGCACTGTGTAGTGGATGAACTGGCCAAAAGTAAGACGACAGCACAGGTTCTCCGGCAAAATAAAGCGTCAGTATGCTTATCTCTACTTCCCGCCTATATTTTATGGGCTGGGCCAACAATATATTCTTCAGAAGATGGAGGCAGACTTCTTTCTCTAGTCAGGTAAGAGAGGTGGTTGATCGAATGAGGTTTAGTTATCTTATGAACCTACCAAAACGGTTTTCCAGATTCATTGTAGTGTGCGGCATCACAATAGGCCTCATAGGAGCGACGGCCGTTTTTAACATAAGCTAACCTAATATTCAGCTGTTCTGGAACACTTTTAGATACCATTTATTCAAAAATTTATATTTTGTACTGACTTCTTCATCTATACCATCTATAGGCAAAGAGCTACTCTTCTCTTGTGTTTTCACACGTACGTACTCACATGCATATGCAAAATTTAAGTAAAAAATAAACAAAGAGAAGTTAAGAAAAAACAAGTAAAAAATACAGTGCAAAGTGGCCTGAATGAGAGACTCTCAAATTATTACCACAATTGTTAAGTGCATTAATATTAGTTTACCTGATACTGACCCATACTTGTATTTAAAAAAAATAATACGCCAAAGCATATATAGATTATAGATCCAGTTTTTACATTTTTCTGCAGTAAACAGATCCTTTAGCATTAAGTTCGTCACGTTTAAGATCGTTATAAACCTGTCAGAATTGCTTCCATCGATTTCCACAACGCTTTATATAAAATATATTGTCTTACGTGTTGCTGTGAGGGTAATTGGTTTGAGGATTTGCTCCGGCCGGGACGTCGAGATCCTTGGCAGATTTAGCAATATTGGTTGACATCCCTATCGAGTCGGGTGTATGTGGGATGGTTTTCAGGCATTTTTCTTACGAGATATCTCCATTATTTTCTTCTTCTTCTGATCAGCTTGGACACGTTTTCTATATGACAGGTTCGTCTAACCTCTTTGTTTGATTTTCTGCCGAAGCTTGTGTATTCAGCTATGGTTTATACAATATTCATCTCGACGGTTGTATGTATTTCGGATGTATATATTACAAAGGATCGAATGCATATTTTATAGATTCTCATCTTGTTGTCCTTGCTCATATATTTGTGTCACCATATACGATTTCTTAGGCAATCAGAGCACATCTTTTGTATTTCGGGTTGCTATATAGAAGCCCAACCGTGGGAATAGAATTTACCATATCTGGCTTTGACTCTCCTTCCGACTCTCTATCGCGTATCCTTGCGAATTACCCGAACAGTTAAATTGTTGTTGCTGATGATTTCAATGTTCATAATTCGTCTTAGCTACACACTCAGGCCGCATAACTTCAGAAGACCAATACGTAGAGCTATTCACCGCGCACAACCACCGTTCATAATTATTGAATGAATCTACTCACATTTCATGTGTAGATGGGCACCAAAATATCAGCCTCGACTTTTTCCCCATTACAAACCCTGAAAAGTAAGTAGTTAAGGTTCTAGCACCTCTCGGAAATGCTATCCCGTTCTCCAATCTTCATAGCGTTTCACACACAGTTACGATGCGTTTAGTTTTCAATTACGGGAAAGCTCGTTGAGCTGAGCTCAACACTGTCTGAGGGCACTTCAATTGAAAGTTTTTTCCTTGATTCTAAATGGTAATGCCATAGCCAAAATGGTTGTCAATATAATAAAGATAGAGATCCAAAAAGCTTCTGATTAAATCAAGAAATAAATCATGGTGTAATCAGACGACCAAATTGCAGTCAGGTCCAGAGAGGAAGCAGTCAGAAATTGGCGTAATTACATATTCGATCTTACTGATTCGCTACGGAAACAGGCGAGATCTTAGTTTGCCGCGTAATTTGAACATTAAAAGGCTCACTACGTGCTAAGGTTCTTACTTTTCTGCGGGGAAGTAATGGCTTTTGGTCATTAATTAAAAAGCTTAGGAACAGCGCTAGTTCGGTTCCAGTCCATATAGAGAATTACCAAATATTCACTTAACCGGTCTTAGTCTTACCCTATCGAACGTCTTTGTAAAATCGTCAAAGCACTTGTACGCAGGCTTGTTGAACTTTAAAAATTGTTGACATACGAGTATTTGTCGTACAATAAAAATGACATCAGAAATTCCTGTATTGGCAATCACATCAGCTAACGTTTTAGTGAATAGCTTTACGATTGATCAAAGGAACGATATATCACTGTAATTCTGAGGGAGACTTTCTTTCTGTTGATGAGGAGTTGAACGCATGAAATAAATCTTTAAGAAAAGTTTTAACATTTCTTACACAACGTTGGTCCTCCATGTCATTTGAATTTTTAGCGACTGCAGGTGAGTAGTGAATTTTTAGCTGCACTATTTTCAAGTTCATTATAGCCGGGCCTTAGTATGATGGATACCTATAGTATCTTGCTAAAAAGATGGCCTAATTGCAATACCTAAACATGCTCTAGCTGTGAAAATAAATTGATCGAAAAACTTCCTTTTAAAGCAATATCAAGTAAAACGAATATTCGTATCCTCTAACAACTTACTAATCCTTTTCTCTGAGCACTTTTTATTAATAACATTCTAACTCGTTTAAATCATTAACTCCACAATGTATTTATTTATTTAATGGCTTAAAGTTAAGAAAAAAAAATTATTTACCACTCACATGAATACATAACATATAACGATAGATTAAAATAAATAAAAACCTATTTAAACAAAAAAATTTCAACCGCAATTATATTTACTTTTAAAAACTTATGCATACAGTTCACTAGAAAAAGGAGCAAAGAATATCCTTCAATATTATCAATCGATTGCAAACCAAGTTATGCTAAAAGAGAGAAAAAATAGTTTGCAAATAAATTCATTTGCAGTTAAATAAAAAGCAAAAACCTCAAAGTTATTTTAAAATAAATAAATATTATAAAACTAAAAAGCATTTATTAAATATTTAAATGATAGTATTTACTTTGAAATGGTAAAATGGAAATTTAAAATTTAAATAAAAATCATTTCTTTTCTGTGAAAAATAATGAATGCAAATGGCAATTTGGTCAATTAATAAAAGCAGATAATTAAAATAAATTATAGAAAAATTATGGTAATTTTTTAAAAGGTTAGATTTAAAAGTAAATTTAGAAAAAAAATTGTTATATTGGAAGGTTATAGTCGACCAGTTGTACGCCTAATGTACTCAATATTACAATGTTTCATTGTCGACATTTTTGCAAGAAAAATGCATTTGTTATAATAACAAAATGAATTGATACATTTCTCCAAATATTGTTCATTGTTAGCCACTACTCTGCTCCGGTTTTGAGGTAAAGAATGAATCAAGCCAATTTCTGATACCCTGTTCTGAAGTGAAGCGTATTATATTAAGGGAGTTCTGCATCGATCGAGGCTAAAGGTAATCAGAAGGGGCAAGGTCTGGGCTATAAGTTGGGTGGGCAAAAACTTCCCATCCACTGTTTTCCAAAGAGTTTTTGACCGGTCTTGCACTATGGCCTTGTGTCTGGTCGAATATTTTAGTTGTTTGTAGTTGATTGCTCTCTGATTATCTGATCGGATTTCAACAGCTCATAATACAAAACGTCCTTCTGATTCCACCAAACACAGAACATTGCCTCGGCGTCATGGATATTCGGCTTCGGCGTTGATTTGGCTGGTTGGCCGGGCTTTACATATGACTTCTTTCGCTTGGGGTTACCGTAATGTATTCATTTTTCATCACCAGTAACAATACGATGCAAAAATGACTTCTTTTTGTAGCGTTCAGCGTCTTTTCCGACATGCAAAATAGACTTCCAACGTCTCCTGGCTTCAACTCATGTGTGACCCAAATTCCTTCGTTTGAATAAATTCTAATGCTTTAAAACGTAGGAAAATGGTTCTTTGTGTTACTCACACTGATGGTACAAGTTCTTCTTGCGTTTGACAACAATGTTCGTCGAGTAATGCTTCCAATTCCTCATCTTCAAACATTAAGTTGGAATGACCACTTTTAAATCGCGCAAACCATTGTTCACAAGTTTATTTGAGTTGGTGCATGTAGATCGTAAGTTTCTACCAACAATCGATAACTTTCAGCAGCCATTTTCTTCAAATGAAAGAAGGCTATCCGACTTTCCCGCAAAACATCTTTTTTGGGCACATAATTCGGCATTATTATAGCGATTGAAAATAATGTGTACTTATACATTGGCGTCTACTGAATACTGAATTATAATGACAGATGTTTACCCTCTCAAATATCATATTTGTCATTATTGACACAAATCATATGTGATATTATTATTGTTAACTCGTACACCCAATATCAGCACAATATTAGAGCAGTGAACAGTAGGGTTGTTAACACAATTTTTTCATTCCCGGGAAACTGGGAATATCGGGAATATCGGGAATCCTGCTACAAGTATGTCTACATACTTTACCGTGGGTATCAAGTTTTTATTATGAACGATTTTTGAGAAAGCTGCGTTGTGCGATGATATATAGTTTTTTATATTTTATTTGAGCATGAAGAAAAACAAAATGTTTGGAGAAAAAACTAGAAGAAGATATAAAAACTTGATACCAACGATAAAGAATGTATGTAAGCAGTTAAGGTATGTCTTGGCGTTGGGTTGCCATTTTAGTTTCCGTCTGAACAAACTTGCATCGTTTCACATAATTGAACCTATTCGAAGATAGTTGGAAGCAATCAGTGAACAAAATCGATGTTTTTGGAAACTCGGGCTTTCAACAAGGCAATAACACTAACCATACAACAAATATTGTAAATAAGAGGTTATCCTATAATGTTCAAAAACTGCATCATTCTCTTTTCTTTCTATTACAATCTATGGACGTAAGCATTACTAAAAATTGATTGGTCCATCTTGACCAAGATATCATAAAACATACCATTAATTAACAAAAACACCCCGATGTTCCACTTATTGGAATCGATGCCTAGGTGCCCGTATGCTATTATTTCATCAAAATATGGCCCAATTAAATATTAGTATTAAGTATTCAATACATATTGTTACGTTTTTACCTTTTTAAAAACGTGTTTTTATGAGTTCGTAGATTGTAGTTAAAATAAAATAAATGTTGTGTTTGGTTTTAATTAAAAAAATCTTTTATTCAACACAGTTTTGTGTACCACTGTTTGTAATCTTTTTACAGGCAATAGCAATTTTTATTCTTAATTACTCTATTTGTTAACAACTTTGTAAACAACAATGATTACTCGACAGATTTTTCTTCCTAAAGATCTTTTAACCCAATCGTAGCTATAACTTAGGTTCGATCACAACCTTTTCAACCAGAAGTTATACACACTTAACTCTCTTCACTGAGTTAGCTCCAACTAAACTGGTTTTTTACTTCACGATTCACTTTACGAGTTTACTCCTTATAAACTTTCTGCACCCAAACTGCACTCGGTGAGTTTACTTTACTTAAACTCCACTCGCTGAGCTTACGAGACATAAACTGATTGCTGTTCGCATCGATGTGCTTCTTCTATGGCTGAGTAAACAACACATCGAAAGCTCTCGAACCCCTCAATATTTCAGGTAGATTCTATTTCTTTCTTTTAATTTCTTTTGAGGTCTTTTGTAGCCATGCCTATGTAAACATCTACCTCTTTCAGCTCTTAGTGTTTGTTGTTGCTTGTTGATTGTCTGTTACTTGTTTTCTTTGCTGCTTAATTATTGTTGTTGCCGTGTTATTTTTATTTACTTTGTCTCTGGTAATAGTTGTTGTTGTAGATTTGATCAAGTCCTCTAGTTGGGGCTCGAACTTGGGTCGCTTGTGTTGTTATGCATGCACTCTAACCAATACGCAACGCCACCCTCTAAAAAAGACCATAATTTATCTGAATAATAGTTATGTTTTTAATGCTTTGAAGATAATTAATTAAAATTTATATATGGGGTGGACCATTTAAAAGTTTAAATTTAAAAATGCAATCAAACAAGAACAGTTCGAAATTTTTCCAAATTTATTAGGGTGGTATATAGTCAAGCTTTATCGACTATTATCTCCATACTTTATGATTTTAAAATCACCATTTCAGACAAAAATTTCTAATTAAACCAACCTCGTTAATTAAGCAACAGCGGTAGTTTCTATTGCAACTAAAAGTTGTTCATAGCAACAACAAAATATTTATTAATAAACATTTGATTTTAAAAAGGAATTTCTGTTATTATACTTTAAATGCACATATTTGTGGATATTTGTGGTGTGCAGTGATAAATTTTTAATTGAAAATGTATGCCACATACGTGTATTACTTATATGTGTACCATAGAAGCATTTGTTGCATTTCATTAAAATACAAGTTAATTAATTTTTGGCGGAATATAAATATGGGACCACAATTATAATTATTTAAAACGATTTAAAAGCAAAATTAAAAAGTAATACAATAAGAGATTTTAATATGAATTTGACACACGAAAAATAGCAGGTGAAATACAATTTTAAATTTTAGTTTATATGCCAGCCAAAAATTATAATTACGTACGTATTTATGTCTCCACGATTTCTTATAGCAACAAAATATAAGATAAACAACTTTAATTTCTCAAAATGCTCATTATTATTAAATCTTATTTGATAACACAATAGATAATAACTTATTATATTGTTGAAATATTATAAATTTATAAGAGGAAAATACAAATTTAATTTTTCTTTTTTTAGTATTCAAATATGATTTTAATACGACTCTACTATATATTGATTTAATTTATTTTTATTTAAATTTACATACATATTATTACCCAAATAAATAAATTTTATATTTTGTATATCCGAGTAAATAAATTACCAACAAATGAATTTCAAATATAATGAATATATGCATCAATCTTTTTTGTTATTAAAAATGCAATAAATAGTAATAAAATCAACAAATAAATAAGGTCTGTAGGAAATTTTTATGATTAAATAATTTTTTTTTTATATTATTTAATGGGTAGTAATTTTTAATTCTTTATACCAACAAATATAGGGTGAGCAAATTCAAATTTTAAATTTAAAAATTCAATAAACCAAATATGGTTTTAAATTTTGCCAAATTTTTTTATTTATTTAATTTATTTGTTATGAATTACAATTATTTTGGTTAGAAATGAAATAATAATTCATCCGTATGGCTGACGCAGCTGGCCTCACAGTACTTCATTCGATCGTACCAATTTTCGAGAAGTTTTTCGAGCGTATGTCTTCGTATCTCGGCAATGGCATCACGAATGTTGGCTCAAATGCTCAATTGTCTCTGGTTTGTCAGCATAACAACTGTCTTCAACGGTGCTCCACGAAAAACAAAATTGTCAAAAAGTAGCTTCTTGCCGGCCAACTGACATCACGACTTCGGCTAATTAAAGGACCATCAAACATTTAACGCAATAAATCGATTGTGACATAATATATGTGGCAAGCTGCACCATCCAGTTGAAACTAAACGTCGTTCACATAAATACCATGAAGAGCAGGCAAAAAATATCGGTTATCATGGCGCGATATGGAGACACCTATCGCCGTATGATTGCACCAACCTCATTTTCAAAGGAATATTAGCCAATGATGCCTCCGCTTCACAAGCCGTACCAAAGTCACTCGTAATGGGTGCACTGGCTTCTGTAAGACCACGTTTGGGTTTTCTGAGCCCCAAACACGACTCTGTTGCGCGATAGGTGTCTCTATTGACCGTAATGTTAGCACCGACCTCATTTTCAAAGAAATATGGAAAAAGGACAGAATAGAATGATATAAGTATTTTCAGATTCGAAATAACCGCTGATTCAAATTTAAACCGAAAGATGACCCTCCCAATATAAGCATTTTAAAATTTATTTCATTAACTACCACTTAGTTTTATACTGGGGCTTCCCACACACCATCCATTGATATGCTTCAGTTTCATTAATCGAGTTAATTTTTCATGCTAAGTAGATGACTGATACACCGTAGACCCTCCATATGATTGTATAGTGGTGAATATCCTTGCTACTTGGTGGTGATCCTTACTTTAGTTTTTACTTAATGTTTGTTATCACCGCCAGAGGTATTTTGAAGGTCAGAGGTACTTCTTCTTTATATTTTTTAATGGAAGCCTCTTTTTAAAATATTCGAAATTACAATTAAATTTTCAGTTTATGTCATGTCCTCTGCTAGGGCTCGCTCGTATTGTTACGGGTACGCTCTAACCACTACACCTCGCCATCCCTAACACTTAGTACTTATTATTAAAATTGATTGGAAAAGTAATTTTAAATGCATAAACTTATTATCGTATTATATCAAAAACTTGGATGTTTAACGTTTTTTTTTTTTTTCTTCACCTCAATTTGACATGTAATAACTCTTCTAATTGAACTCAGAATATCAAAAGGTTTATATTCTTGGGAAGCCACCAATGCTCTTCATCAAATAACATTTTTCTTTTCTAACTTTGCTATGTTGTTTTATATTTAATCGTTTGAATGTAACGGCATAATTCGTCTTACCATATGGTAATCCTGGGTTATTTCGGGTTAAGCCACACATTATATGAAATTATTTACTATGCTAATTTTAAAGGAATTTATTTTTATTGTTGTTAAGATGCGCTTGATTAATTATGGTATACAAAAAGCAAATAACATTTACGATATACGCAGATCTAAAGGGTGGTCCAACCAAAACGCTCGATGTATTATCTTAATAATTGATCGATGTTGATTATTTTCATAATTTTTATTATCATAGAAGGATCAGTGACAATAATGCGTGAAACAAAATATTGGTCAATTGCTCGCCATGGCTTCGGTGGCACATTTGCATCCGTCGGTAAATATTTCCATTGATTCTGACACATAATTGTCGTTAATGCACCAAGTTATCTAATCCTTTAGCTCTTGAATTGTTCTTGGCTTATTGACGTACACTGTATATGTTGTCAAATCACATGATCGTGGCGGCCAATTAACATCCCCACGACATGAGATAACACGGACATTGAATTTCTGTCGCAAGAGAGCCATTTTTGCATTGGTTGTGTGGCAAGTGGCATCCTCTGTTGGAACCACATAATGTCCAGCTCAATATCTTTAATTTCTGGCCACAAGAAGTCGTTATCTTCTCGCGATAGCGAAAACAAATCACAGTAACTACTTGGCCGACCTTATTTTCCAAGAAATACCCGGCCCGATGATGCCGTCAGCCTATAAACCGCACAAACAATCACTCTTTGTGGATATATCGGCTTCTCAGCAAACACTTTCCTTTTGTTGCCTTGCGTATTCCACTCAATATTGTGAGTGACATCATCGCCACTTTCTCTTCTGTATTTCCAATTCATATTTCATTTTGCTGAGTATGTGCCCATAACTGTTCGTTAGAAAACCTGTCGATACAGAACATTTCCAGTATTCGCCTCAAGCACTTATTGATGAAAATTTGCAGTGTGTTCACTTCTTTAGCAGCCATATTCTAAGTTTCGCATCCATATAGAAGAACGAATTGCACACACGAGTGGAGAGTGATGGTGATTTCTACACTGTTCTAAGTTTTCTGAAGGAGTGGTGCAATTTGAAACATTAACAAGCTAGCCTTCAGTCCATGTTTTAATGCTTCCCAAATAGCAAAAGTGTTTCACTTTCTGGAATTGGGTGTTCTGAATAGAGCACGGACTGCTGCACTTACTCTGAGGCGTTCCTTTGCAGCCTCATTTTCCAACATTCTAATGCTTTCCACCATTTCGGGTTGATTCTGTGGCATAAGGTAAACAGTGTGGAGAAGAACAACGGGTATGTTTTGGGGTTGATATAAAAAATCTTAATACGCGACAAAATAAAACAAAACTTTACACATTCATTCATTACTAGGCTCTTTCAAAAAAACATTTAAATACTGGAATGAGATGAGGGAGGCCGCATTCACTTGGATTTACACTTTTTTCTAAAATAGAGAGGAACTTATATTTCCACTATACTTCTTAAGAATACTTATTTATTGTGGCATTAAGCATTTACGTACTCTTCACAGTAATAGAAATCTGGTTCCATTCGTTGCCATAGCCCTAACATGTCCTCGACGCCCAATTATATTTTTTCAGGTGTTTTTTATTATTAGTCGTTTGTTATTCTGACCGTTTGCATAGTCAAGATCATCCAAACGTCCACCTAGTCCGCATGTTATGCTTCTGCTCATTGGATTTCTAATTATGATGCCCAATACCACGCTAAGAAGTAACGGTGATAAAATGCAGCCCTGTCGTACACCAATTTCAATGGAAAACTTGGCACTCACAGAGTTCCGATGGAGTATGCAACAATTTGCGTTCCTGTATAATGTCTGTTATCTTCTTTGGTACTCCCTTACAGGCGAGTTCTTTACATATAGTGTTGTGAGAAAGTCTGTTGGAACTCACTTTAAAGTGTCATACATTACATATATATAAGTTTCATATTAATATATAAGCCTCTTACTAGAACACCCTGTATTTAAGGCATCTTAATTTATTTCCTTCTTTCTCTTCTACGTACAAGTCCTCTTCTAGCTTTAGTTTTCTCAAAACTGCAAAAATTAGAAGCGATATGTATCCAGAGGATTTTCATTTAATGTTTGGTAATCTAATGTCTGTACAATTTTCGGGAATCTAAAATGACCGATTTAAGCCCAGGAGCAATTAATGTTATTATTTATTCCTTTATAGGTTCAGATCAAAGTTATATCATCCAGATTAATTCTATGGTTCCTTTCTTACTACCTCTTCTACGGCGTCCTTTTGGATTACACTCCACCGCTTGTCTTATAATATCGTCTGCTGGCTTTCTTGAGGTATGGCCTATTCATTTCCATCTATTTCCTAGTTAACTGGCTTCTGCTTAGCCATACTTCATAGCATATAGCATATAGTCAGAATATCTTTATGATTCTTCGCAATCACCTATTTCTAAAGACCTGCAGTGTCTTGAGGTATCATGTCTCTCTGGTATAGACTGTGACATATTTGACTTTCAAGTTAAATATTCGCAATTTCGTCTGCCTTGATATAAACAGAGAGTGCCACCTAGTTTATTTACATATAACGCTACAAAACACAAAGCCCTTTATTGAGTTGTTTAAGTATATCTTTCTTGGTTTAATTGCTGTCATTTTTTATGCTGCCAAAATACACGAATGAACTGACGTACTCAATTACTACATACATATGTATGTGCATGTGTAATAGCATGTATATTTACTGCCATATACGCAAGTTTGAGGATGAGAAGACAAATGCCGTCGGCATAACTAATACCGATTAAGCTCTTTTGTAAACCCGAGGTATCCGCAACATTTTTTTATTGCGTTGTTTGTTATAACATCCAAGACTATATTGGAAAGCAGAGGTAAACAAGAGAGTAAACAATCTTGCCTAACTTCAGAAAGTATGATAATTTTATCACCCAGTCGATCTTTATTCATAATTCCACATGAGTCATTGTCATACAAAGCCTCAACAGGGTTGACAAACAAGGATCAATTTTATTTTCTCAAAAATTATACTCGCAATTTTGCCTAACTTCAGAAAGTATGATAATTTTATTACCCAGTCGATCTTTATGCATGATTCTACATGAGGGATTGTCATACAAAGTCTTAACATGGTTGACAAATAAGGATCAATTTTATTTACTCAGCTTGTAACACATAAGAATATTCGATAAGTCAAAAGTTTTTATCTTCTCCGTCACTCCTAATGGAAGCTTTTTATCTCTCCATTGCTTTGTTTCAGTTTTACTAATCAAGTTGAGTTTTCAAGCAAAGTAGATGATTAATCTACTGTTGCTCCCTATAATGTATAGTGGTAAAGACCCTTGCTAAGCGGTGACGGTGATCTTTACTTAGCATTGTAATTTTTTCCCGGTAGATGGCGTTTTTTCCTGATCATTTGTGTGATGTTTGTCATCATCGCCAGAGATGAGCTGAAAGGTCAGGGAGATTTCTATTTTATTCTCCTTAGACGTAGTTGTCTGAATGGAAATTGAAATCTCTTTATTAAGCCACTGACACCACAATTAAGTTTTTTCATTATGTCTTCCACTTGGGCTCGAACCTGGGCCGCTTGTGTTGTTATGCATGAGCTACCTGTCAAATATCTTCAATTTAAGTTGAAATTTACAAGCTATACTTTAGTTTCATTTTCTATATTGTTACGAAAATAAAAATGTCAAAAAAGAAAATAAACCACATCATAGACTGTATTGAGAGATTTTTGTCAATTGGTTGATACTGTGTTACCCTTGTATTGCCCTACTGACTTATGTATTTGACAGCAGTGGGTAACACAATCTTACATGTTTAAAATTAACGGATATGAAATAGAGGATATGAAAGCATTTAAGGCATTTCCGGAACTGTCTAGGCTGTTTTACCTACGTCGATAGTTATCGTTTTGCAATCATAAAGTTAAGTCGTGCTTAGGCGTAAATAAAAGTGTTGTAGAAATGAGTATTAAGTGATATATAAATAAGTTGCTGTATTAAGATAGTCAGAAAATAAAAACTGTAAAACAACAACAAGGTGATGTTTATTGTATTTTGACGCCACTAAAAAGCATTCTAACGTTTAGAAAAGGTTAAAATACATTTTTAAGGAACAGACAAACTTCATGATTTTTCTTTTTTTTCATTCCATTTCTTGGGATCATATGGCTTCCACAAATCATCTCCATTACTCTGCCATAATTCAGTTTCACAATCTACTACAATTTTCCAGTTAAGCAGGTGATTGGTTTACTGCAGCAGGTTTTGAGATGCTGGTGCTGACATCTGTAGTTCTTTGGAAACAGAACAACGTCCTTCACGTATTCGGTGTAGTTGTGGGGAACATTGCTTATAATTAATTTCTATCTCATTCTTCCAAGAGCTGGCATTCCTAATATTCGTAGTTGATGCTTTGTTTCAACTATGCGGATGAAGGAGTTCCTTGCTTAGATTATTGGTCGGGGGATTGAAGCCTTTTAGTTTTTAAATTAATTTATTGCGAAAACTATAATGAAAATTTTTCGCATTCTCTGGTATTAAAACCCAGAATGCAAGCAAGCACATTAGAGTCATAATTTATTTCGCTCAAAATATTGTCTATTAGTGCAAACAATTACATATGGTATATAAGCTATAATTAATTGCTGCAAATAACTTTTTCTTGCCAAATTTTATACACGAAGTATTAAAGTTTTATAATTAAAAACTTTCGCAAAATGCACAAAAATTCATTTAGCACTCGAAGTAAATTTAAAAACAATTTTTAATTCTTTCTTACATTTGAACAAAAAATACCATAATTTTGTTTGTATATTACTCTACTAAAGCTAGTTTTTTAACCGTTACACATACACTTTCCAATTTCCGCTTCCGTTTATATTTGTTGCTCTTTCAACAATATTTGCTTACGAAAAGTAAATGAAAAAATCATAATTTCCATTTGGGTAACACAACTCAGGCAAATACCACAGTACATAACCAAGTGTTTGCATGTGTATGTCAAACAAATATTTACAGAAAAATAATAACAAGGAAAGGGTAAGGGTATAGACAGAAGAGGTAAAAAATAATAGAGAAAAATAAATTAAACGAAATAAATTTAAATTGAATATTTAGTTTATTTTTGATAATAAACACATACTTTGTCTACATACATACGAGTGTATGCAAACAATTTAACACTTACAAACTTACTGATATACATACATATTTATTATCTATTAAAAATAAAATATAATAAAGTATTCATAGAAAATTTGTTTATTTTTTATTTTATTTTTGTGGTTTTTTAAACATACACCATCAAAATTTACTGTACATGTGGTAAACACCTATTATATATTGTTGATCACATGTAAAAAGGCCTTAACTCAAAAAATTTCAAAAGTGTAAGGGAGTGTATTTGTGCGAAATGTTTTGGAACCACTAAAAATTTCAATTTCGAAAAAAATAAATTTATGGCCTTTCTGCATGAGACCAACGATATGTACAGTATGGTGCAAAAATGAGTCTATGTCATAACTAAATATCAAAAGGTATTAAATAATAGATCGTTATTTAATTTAAAAATATTTCTTTTATTAAATTAAGATAAATTTCATTAGTACTTAAAGTAACTTCAAACATTTTTCTTAACTGTAACGTACTATTAATACAACGTATTCTTAATACCGTTGAACGCATAGTCCACTCATAGCTTAGTAAATATCTGAACGATTACTCTCTACTAACTGGTAGAATATCTGTAATCTATCGTATAAAAATAATTTTTGATACGTACCAAATTGCCTAATTATAGCATTCGATTGCTGTCTAATCGAACTTTCATTGTTATCGTGAATGAATTCATCAACTTTTAAAAAAATCATATCATATTGTTACGTTTCAAACTTTTTAAAACGTTTGAGTCCGTTCAAAATGCGTAAAATAAAATTATGCAGCAAATTTGTTCTTCTATACAATACCTTTTTATTTGTACACTTTTTACACAGATACACCTTTATCTTAATACAGCAACTTATTTATTTTGCCCTTACTTTTCGTTTATACAACATTTTTATTTACGCCTAAACACGACCTTACTTTATAACAGCAAAACGATAATTATATCGAGGTAGGCAAAGCAGCCTACTTATATACCTAATTTCTTACAGTTCGGAAAGTTCTGGAAATGTCTCAAACGCTCTCATTCCCTCTATTTTACATTCGTTAATTTTAAACATATAAAATTGTGTTACCCAAAGATGGTCGAATTGGCTGACAATGCCAACAAATACACAAATCAGTACGGCAATAGCAGGGTAACATATTAAAATTTACACAAAAATCCATAATACAGTTCCAAAGACACTAATGTGGCGTATTTTCTTCTTAGGTATTTTTTCTCGTAACAATATCTTGAGGTTAAGTATGAGTAAAACGAAACGAAAGAAAATGCTATCAACATAAGTAGGAATTTAAAATTTTGTACTTAAATAGAATATAAATCAACAATTATTTATTTCTTATTATTATTATTTTTTTCCCGCTACTCCTCTTGGCATATGGCTTCCACAAAGCATCTCCATCTAACACAGTTTGCAGTTGTTGACTTTGTCGCTTCCTATGTTAGATTGTTCTGTCTCAGTTTTTGGATAATTGTGCGTCTTCAGGTGTTTTCTGGTCGATCACGATTTCTTGAGCCTTGAGGATACCACTCGAGTGACATGCTAGTGATACTTTCTGGACTTTTTCGGATGGAGTGAACCGATCCATCCCCACTTTTTTTCCTTATCTGTTTCAGTATGGGCTTCTCATTAGTCATGCTCCACAGTTCTGTGTTACTTATGGTGTTAGGTTAGAATATTCTGCAAATGATTCTGAGGCAATTGTTAATAAATACCTAGAGTTTCTGTGTGATATTATTCGATACAAGCCAGGTTTCACTGCCATACAGCAGTACCATGAGTTGAATATTCTGAGCTTAGTTCGTCTGGATATATGTGAACTCTCGCTTTATTGAGCCTGTTATCTACATCTGTTTTTGCTCATGATGTCATCCAGCACGATGGTAAATAACTGATGTGATAGTGAGCATCCTTGTTTAACTCCAGCATTGTTGTGGAATGGTTGGCTGATGCTTCCGTTGTGAAGAACTGAAAGTTCTGCGTGCTCATACATCGCTCTATTTATACTCCTTTGGTTCTTAGTGCTTTCATATAGCCATTCGCCTGATGGTATCAATCGCTTTCTTGAAATCAACGAATAGTAGATACCGGGGAGTACGCCATTCTATGGATTTCGTAGGTTATTATTTAAGCCTGCATCTTTTTGGCTGAGAAATTTGTTTTTTTTTTCTGCAAAATTTAGACTGGCATAACTTTGGCTAATTTTTAATAGTTTTGCGAATAGAAAATTACTTCTTCTACTTCTACTTACAGCAGCACATAGTTCAGTTCGCCACTCACTTAGAAACTAAATACAAGTATTTTTCCCATTTCCATAAGCAGCAAAATAATAAAATAAACCGTTCTAAGTACAGTTTCAATACTAAGTCAGTATTACAGAAATTATTTTTTCATAGAAAAATAATACAATAGCAGTAGAGAAAGACAGCGAATCACCTACCGAATATGGTATTTTCATGGAATACAACATAATAGTAAATAAAAAACTCGGGTCTCTTATATTCTTAAGCTACGCCATTATATTTTTGAAATTTGTAAAAACATTGACTCATTTTTGCAACATACTGTATGTAGATACATACATACACATTAAACTACATACATACACATAAAACTATTTTAATATTATAATCAAGTAGAATACAATCTGTTCAAATGTATGTGTGTATCATGTTCATACTCTTCTTCTTTTTTGTTATTTTTATTAGAAGTTTGCAATATAAATTAATTAAAAAGTTTATTATTAATTTTACCTCAAAACGATTTTACAATACATTACACCATACTTACAAACACAGACAAGTCAAACACAGGTTGTTTTAAAAGTTAAAATAAAGTAAAATAAATAAATAAACGAGCACAGAGTGTTCAAGTCAGAGGTTTCATATTAACAGTTATCATGAGTCAATTTGCTATATGGACACAGCCCAACTGGGTCCAGTATTTATCCCACTGTGATATCAATCAGTAATCCAGAAAATGGACAAGCTATATGTCCGCGTCCCGGTGCGATCCAAATAACCAGACGCATGTACAAAAGAAGAGATCTTGCCGATATTCACACCGGCCAGATCCGACAAGCCATCAAAAACGCACCGCCAAGGAAAGCAGTTCTAATGTCCGAAAGACTCGGGTACTGGCAGAGGAAGTGCGTGACAGTCTCCTCTTCCTCTTCATCCTAACAACCCCTACAATAGTCATTGAACGGCAGACCCAATCTCCTAGCGTGCGCACCAGCCACCCAGTGCCCAGTAATTACAGCCACAAGAGTTCGCAGCCTAAGTCGCGGCACCCTTATAATAGACTCCGAGCAGGCGCGATTATATAGGGGCCAGATTTGACTCGATACAGAGAAAGAAAGGTTCATCATCCCACCGTAGCTGTGCCCTTCCCAACATGTACCGCATGACCATAAGTCTGCAAGAGGAGAGTGGCATCCCAGCTGAGTGCTCAATCTCCTCATTTCTGAGAAGAGAACAAGCCTTCGCAAGTCCGTCCGCCACACAGTTCCCGCGGGTGTTCGAGTGACCCCTTAGCCAGATAATCTCCAGGTCTGAATGTCTCGCCATCTCGTTGAGAGATGCCCGGTATTCACACACCAGTCGCGATGTCGAGTAGACACCAGAGAGCGCCCTGATCGCAGCCTGACTGTCCGTACAGATCCGGATATCACTGTCATATTCCCCGCAGTACATCAACCAGTCCGCTGCCCTCTTTATCGCCGAGACCTCTGCCTGTAAAACACTGTAGTGGTCCGGCTGTTTAAAGGATTCCCTCACCCCGTATACAGGTACCGTGTCCAATTACCGGTTTTGGTGAGATGCACACGGAGAACATTCTATCCAGGAAGGGTTTGGGTGTACAGTAATCCATCCCCTCAGGGATCGTATCCAAATACCTAAAGGTAGCCGCATGCCTGTAGACCCTGTCTGACCATGCCCCTGCCATCCTCAACCTTATTGCAGACATGCCCGCCATCTGCCTAGACAGCAGGTCCGCTGGAAGCCAGTTCAGCAGTACAAACAAGGTTCTCGAAGTAGTGGACTTGAGCGCACCTGTAATCATCAGTTCTGCACTACGTACCCCTATAAAAGATCCTGCAATATGTGGAATTCTCCAGAGACCTCCAACATACAATCGCATATGGCAAATAAAAACTACTCCAATGACAAAAACGGAATGACATACGTTTCAACAAACTAGTGAAATTGTTAAAATTCACTGTAAAAATGATGAACATTTGCGGTTACAATTAGCAAAATTAAAGGCACAATTAATCTAGAAGTAACATAGACGAGACGTAAAAGTAACGTGATCAAAACGTAAAGTGTGGTTAGTAGGTGAAGTAAAAACTTGCCTGCTGTTTTCAACTGTGTGTATAAACAACAAACTAAAAAAAAATTATAGATTAAATCATGCTCATGCACCAACAAAATTAGTTTTTCATCCATTTTTCTTTTTTATTTAAGTTTATTATTATTTAGTAATTATAACTAAAAAAAAAATACTTTTAAATGTTTCTTAATTTATTTCATTTAAGCGCGAATTCTTTGTTTACAATTTTATGTCAGCTGATGTTTTTTGTGAAGTAAAAACTTAGAAAAATTCTGTTTAAAACAGAAACATCACGTGTACGTTACGTTCGTTACAACTAACAATTTGTATGTACTTCTCCATTTAGTAATTGTATCAGCTGACACGTCACGTCAATGTCACTTCTAGACTAACTGAACCTGCATAGAAGATGCCTCTATGCCAGCAGCAATTGCTGATTGATTGGCAATCAGCCGTATCAAGCGCAAATGTAGACGTGCGAGTTACTGCACTCATAGGCATATCAGCAGTGAACAATAAATATAGGAACGGTCCTAAGATACTTCCTTGAGGTACATCAGCATTTATCTCCCTGCAAAAAAAGGTGACAGGTTTTATTTTTATTTGAAAATACCTGTCCGATAAATAGCTTTTGAATAATTTTTGCACATTCACAGGTTACAAATGCGTGATCTTAAATAAAAGTTCCTAGTGCCAGACAAATGCGTGATCTTAAATAAAAGTTCCTAGTGCCAGACTTTGTCGAAGACTTGGGATATATTTATAAATAGAGCGAAGTAGTACTGCTTGATACCAAAAGCTCGTCTTATCAGATTAGTAATTCTATGTACTTGTTGAGTTATTTTGTCACAGCCGGGTGATTTGTTTGGCTTTAGACTCTTAATGACGGCAATCACTGCAGGTAGCTGTAATTTAAATGGTCAATAAAAATAACAGGAATATTAGAGCCAGTCCTGTTTAGCGTAAAAACATTCTCTAGGTGGCCAATCAAAATTTTTCTGTCGTAAGGCGGATTCATACGCACTTTTCTTACTGCCTTTCATAAGCTGTAGTTTGGCTCCTTCGTTGACTCCTTTGTGGAAGAAAATATCGATACCCTAACAGCTTTTATTAATAAGTTGGTAAAATCATAGTCGCCAGATATAATTTCATACTTCAATGACGTATTTAACGGCAAATGCAAGCTTACAAATAGTCTGTATTTCAACCAACTTGTCTGCGTATTAGGATAGTGGCGTTGATTTTGCTTTTTGATAGATCTGCGTCAGAATGTAACGTTAGTTACATCGGTGAGTGATCAGATGAAAAATCCAATAATGGAATCTATTACATCTGGAATTTTGTTTAAATCAGTGGGTCAGTAAGTATGATGATGACCTGTAGATAAAATGCTCATATTTTGTGCAGATTTTACATCCAAAAACTGCCTTCCTGTAGGAATAACGAATCGTGATCCCCAGAGATGGCGAGATATTCAGACCTAGAGATTATCTGGGTGAGGTTCCAATCTGACATACGGACGTATTGTTAGCTGAATGTCTAACGAGGGAGGGATCTCTCTTTGACAACTTTGAGATTGATCATATGGTTGGGATACGACTTTCCTCTTACAGACGACTGGTTCTGTGATACATGTTGGGCAGGCCACAGATACGGTGGGACGATGAACCCTCCTGCTGTGTATCAGACAAATCCGACCACTATACCATCGAGCTTGTCCTAGGTTTATCATGGGAATGGCGTGACTTAAGCTGCGATTCCTGGTGGCTGTTATCACTGGCCACTGGGTGGCTGGTGTTCATGCTAGGAGACTGTTCGTACCATTTAATGACTATTGTAGGAGTTGTCAGTAGAGGAAGAGGAGAAGACTGTCGAACATTTCCTATATTAGTGTCCGAATCTTTATTTTCTGGTGTCCTGGGCAATCTGTTTCTGCATGCCATATCGGACTTGGCTGATAAGTTAGTTCGCTTCGAGCTAGAGCGCGGACTTGTTGGACGCTACCTTCTATGGGCACCACAGTGGGCTCAGTATTGGATCCAAGTCAGCTGGACCAGTTCTGTAACTAACTAATTTACTAACTACATAACTTGCAATAGCTTCTGCAGATATTAAAAGCATTCTCAAGTAATATGCGATTGCTATTTCATCGTTGAAAAGA
Source organism: Wohlfahrtia magnifica (assembly GCA_023159175.1). Lineage (NCBI taxonomy): Eukaryota > Metazoa > Arthropoda > Insecta > Diptera > Sarcophagidae > Wohlfahrtia > Wohlfahrtia magnifica. Next base: position 302,645 of record JAKWBJ010000156.1, read on the forward strand.
AATCTCTTTTTCAGGTTTGGAAGCAGGAAGTAGTCACTCGAGGCTAAATCCAGAAAATAAAACAGATGAGGTGGCAATTCATAGCCTATTTTTTGGGTTTTTGCCATGAAAACTCCACATATGTTAATCCTTGTGTTGTCCCGATAAATTTATTGATTTGTGATTTATTTGTTTTTCTTGAATTTTTTTGTTTTGCTCATAGTAATTGATTTTACTTTTTTCTTAATTACCTTATTATTTATTTAAGCAATTTATGAAACTTTTTTATTCAATATATTCTTTTTTGTCATACATACTTAAGGACATTTCAATTATTCATTCCTTGTTATCATCATAATAGATTGGCAATAAATCTTTCAATACAATTTTCCCTAAAATGCTCACTCCCGTCTCTTTAGTCAATGGCTTATTGATATTTTTATTAATAGGCAGGCGCATATTAAGCCAATAATAATCATAAAAAAAATATCGAACATAAAGTATATATAAATAATTTTGTTATCGATAACATTAATTCACATAAAAATCTCACAAAAAACACACATACAGAGAGAAGATATTGTCTATGTGCACACAAAAGTATGTATGTTGTTATAGAAACACTTGTATAGCAAGTGCGAAATGGAAAGAACCAAGAAGTAATAAAAGTTTGCATGTATATGTGTTACATACGCACACACTCTCATATGCACAATAAACGTTCAGATAAACATATTAAATTGTCATTTCCGTTTCCAGGTTTATAAGGACATTCACATTGTTTTCTACACTAATTCACTCCCTTTCTCTCTCTCTCTCTCTCTCTCTCTCTCTCTACTACCCTTAGTAGTACTGTCTCATATTTATGGCATAAAATTGTTATGTGTGTTCATGTAATTGTTTGAGGTTTTATGTTTATTTTATTTTTATAGGGTCCATCCGTCCGTCCGTCCGTCTGTCCATTGTTAAATTGCATATGCTCGTTTATTTATTTCCGTTGACATCAGCTTATTTAACATTACTGTGCCTTTTTTTTTCTATAAATTTTTTATATTTTATTTTTCTTTTTTAATATTTCCCTTTAATATTCGTGATTATCATAATATAGAATTATATGGGTATTTGGTTACGTTTGTATTGGCCTGTATATTAAAAATTTATGGTTTTTGTAAAGGATTTTATTGCATTTCATTTCTTTTATATCTTTTTGTAGAATAACAAAGCCTTCAACTTTATTTTAAAGAGTAGGAGTTAAAGCATGATTCAATAATGCTGTGATTGAATTATTATATTGGAATTTTAACGTTTTTCAAAAAGAGGTTAATAGGGGTAAGGATATAGCCTGAATAAAAGTACAAATTTATTTTATTAAAAATAAAGATAAAAAAATAAAAAAATTATAACAAAAAAGTTTAAGAAGGTCAGAGCCTACTAAGTGACTTGCAACGTTTTCTTGCAATTACAACTGTTAGCTTAGAAAAATTTATAAATAGAACGCCTTAAAAGATGCACCATTTTTTAAAGCAATAACCTTTATTATGAAGTTACTCTATTAGTTTGTGTCTAGGCTACGATCACCATGCCAAGGCTGTATTTTTTTTTTTTTAACAGTGCCACCAATTTAATTTTGGGTATTAGGATCATACATTTGAATTAACGTAGCTGAATAAAAGGTTGTGAAATGTACTAGAACATTCGAAACTAATGATAATCTACCATAAAAGGGCGCCTCTTTAGCCAGTCAGTTATCAGTCATAGAGTATAGTCGTAAAAAGAGTCGAGTATTGAATAAATTCGTGTATTCAGCAGAAATAACAAAGGTTAAAACGAAACAATACGATGTTAGTGCCTTTAAACTCCCAACTGATTTTTAAAATTAATTTGAACAACCCTTTCCATCTTTCTGGGAGCCATTGCGTTGTATACCTATAAAACGTAAGCCACATAAATTTTATAGAATGTATTAAAATATATAATTTGTATTGACTATCCACACATATAGATCAAGTTCAGAAACTGTGATTCTAACCGTTCTTTGATATACTAAAAACAAATTTTACTTTGCATTGGAGGTGCCTCAGCTACTTATGAAATTTCGCCCATATTTTTACTTATGATGTGTATTGACTACAAAGTTATTTGAACCAAATTAAGAACCTTCCACTATTACAGTTCCAAAGATATACAAAAATCAATATTTACTTTATATGAGAGGTGCCACTCACACTTATCCAATTAAACACGCTTTTTGAGTGATGATTTGTACTGACCACAGAGTTATATGGGCCAAATTTGGAAACTCTTAGTATTACTGCGGCACCGCCCAGTTGAACTAAAACCATCAGTGAAAGTACACCCTTCAAACGCAGATATTGGTTTGTAAATCGGTTTAGTGGTTCACGAATTCTAAAATTACAAACATAAAATTATAATTATAGATTAATGAGTTTTTAGGTTTTATCTTAAAATCAGAACAACATTTTCATTATCATGATTTTGATGCGCTGAATTCAAATCCGTTTTCAGTTTCTTTCATCGGGCTAAAATTTTTTTTATGGTCGTGGCAAGTCAAGAAAAGCTGCGCATGCGCTTGAAAACGACTTGACCGATTTTAATGCAAGTAAACAGTTCGGAGCTATTAATTTAATTCTTCGCTACTGCTGTTTTGAAAATATGTATAAAATATGACGATACAGCCAACAGTCTTTCTGGCATGAAGTCATGCAGCAAGCCGTCGTATATGTGTTTAATGCATTAGTGCTGATACGAACACAACTAAGAGTAAGGAGTCGACTTAGTATATATAAGAGGAATTTTCTTAGTTTCGTTAATAGTTTTTGTATAAAAAATAATAACTAATTAAAACATAAATCAATTAATTTTTAGCTTTCAAAGATTGTTTAAAGCAAGCTAATAGCATGTTTCAACGTAGACAAATATTCATGTTCGATCTCTCATTCGTAATTTATGCCTCAAACACTACTACAACATGTTTAGTCATACAGAAATTGAAGAGCAAAACATCTCGTTTTAAGTTCTTTCAAAACAAAACATCTTCGGAGACAATATAAATAATTGGTGTCTTCTCTGATATCTATCGAAAGTTTATTGGAACTATCTGTCAAAATTAAAAATGTAAGCAAAGGAAAAATAAAAAAAATATTAAAATATATAAAAAGAGGTGACTACAAAATGGAAAAAACGAAGTTTCAACAAAATCTTTAATATTAAGAAGAACTTCTTCGACTATTGAATTTCTAATTCAGTCGCATATGAATTTCTGGGCACATAAAAATCTGTATAAACAGCATTTGCAACTTTTAAAAAACCTTCACTGCCAAATTGAAACACGTATGACGTGTAAACGCTGAGATTAGCAATTGTTATTAACAGAGCGAAACAAGTAATTTTTTTCTAAAAAAAGCATATTAATTAAAAGTCGTACAATATACATTCTTTTCTCGCATTAAAAGCTGCTAAACAAACAAAAAATTACTGAACATTAAATTGCTTATCTTATATTAAATAATTTTTACAAATCTATTAAATAAAAATGCCAAGTAATAGTTTTCTGCCTTAATATGTCAAGCTGCAATAACTAAAACGACAACCTTCCCCTTAACTTAAGTATATTTCCTTCCCTTGAAGAAAAAAAGTAAATCAGAAATAAAGAAATTATTAAAATTGAAAAAGTAACTTTTCAATATTAACAAATTTTACTTGACTTCCCTTCTTTAGTTTTTGAGATTTGAAACATTTGAAAATATTTTGTTTTTGACATCCTTTTATAAACTCGTAGAGTTCAACTTGGCTTTCGCTTCCTTTCAATTTTTCATTTTTTTTATTTATTCTTTAGCTTCTACTACGCCCGACGTTTGCTTTTATTTTCTGTAGAATTTTGTAGATTTTAATCATTCGTAAAAACTAATCTTTAAGCTCAAGGGAAATAGGTTGACTTGAAGCTATTTGAGCAACAACAACAACAACAACAAATTTTGAAACAACTTTGCCCTAAACGTTAACTACGGCTACATACACACACACATATACGTGTATGAAGTTTAGTTGTAAATATGTTTGAGCGTGTTGTGTGTGTGCAACATATAACATGGGGTTCTAAACAACAATATTAAACGAAGGAAGGATATTGAAAAAGTTGCCTTTAGCCAACACAGACTTACATACACACACACACATAGGGTATTGACACTTTCACTCTTGTAATCACACATTCACGTATATATTGTATACATGCTTCTAAAGGTATAGCTGTAGTAGAGCTCTTGTACTTCTACTTGTAGTAGAATGTCAACAATCTTTTTTTTTAGATTTCTCTCGTATTTTTCATATAGTTTCATGACACCATCGTTTAAAGTGTTTTTTTTTTTAACATGTATTTGCCACTTACAACATTAACAATATGTATTTACTACAGCAAAAAAATAATTTTTTAAATCTCTATAGATTTGATATCGGAAATTTGCTTTTTTCACTCAATCTTTGCTCGTGTTTGGTACTTAGTGAGAGAAGGTACGCTCAAATTATTTAAATAATTTAGTACCAGAAATAAAAACTATCATAAGTTTTGAATTTATGATATTTAATATAGTAATTTTATAAGAAGAAAGGATAGTGTTTTTTTCATTGTAACGTTACCTATAAATAACGTCAATCTGTCATAATTACTTACTTAATTGAGTGCCCTAACAGTACGTTGTGTGTTAGCTAGCGGCTCGTAGGTTGGATTTCCACCAGAGACTCAGGTGAACATGATATATATATGATATAATCTGTAATTGTATATAATTTAAATAGACAAATCTGTGTCAATATGCAAGAGAGCTTAAGTCGGCTTCAGCTATTCTTACTTACCGACATAGATTTATATCAGGTGTGTTTTTACCATTACATAAGTTTAAATCATAATAAAACAAAGAAATATATTTTTAATATCAATGAAAGCGTCTTTGTTGAATAGAAAATATCCTACAAGCGAAAAGCGTGGCGCGTGTAATTTGGAATACCAATTTTCATAAACTATTTGCATCATATGCAGCCTGTTGGTTTCTAGGTAAGTGACTTTACATAACCTCCAAAAAATAATCCAATTGAGTTAAATCACACGTTTTTGGTGGCCACTTAATTGGACCATTTTTTGCGTACATAAATTGAAGCGCGTTGTGTGGCATGTGGCTCTGTAATCTTGCCACCAAATGTTAGCAAATCTTTTTTTCGCCGTTACTCCTCTTAGGGAGCATATTGGCTTTCCACAAAGCATTTATTGCTTTGTTTCAGTTTAGTAGATGATTAATCAATCCACTGTCGCTTCCTACATATGAATTTGCGTAGTGGTGAAGATCCTTGCTAATTGGTGGTGATCTTTACTTTAGCACTGTAATTTTTCCCAGTACGTGGCGTGTTTTTCGTATTTTTGTCCTTAGTCAGCGCCAGAGTTAAGCGGGAAGGTCAGGGGGGCTTCATCTTTATTTTTTAGATGGAGTTATCTGGAAGGATGTTGAAGCCTCTTTATTAGACATTAAATTTTAAATTACATTTTTCTTCATCATGTCCTGTGCTGTGGCTCGAACCTGGATCATTTGTGTTGTTGCCCATGCAGTGTAACAACTACACTACGATTAATTTTTTTCTTTAATTATCTTACGAGAATATCGTTTCCACACAGTTTCTCTGCCTTATTTCAGTTTTTTTGTAATCATTTTGTGTCTTTCAGTCAAGCAGGTGTTCAGTCTACTGTAACAGTTCAAGGATTGGTGGTGATGCCTACCCTCTATGTATTTTTATATAGTGGTAAAGAGTATTTGTTGCTTATCATAGATTCATATCTTTTTTTTCATTATTTCCTTAAAGGTAGAGTTGCCTGAATTTTCTATAATATTTGGTAGTTAATGTTGTTATTTTACGTCCTTACGGGGATGGTCCGGGGTTCCTAATAATATCATATTTACGGGATCATAAATTCTTGATTATTTAAAATTCGAATCTGGGCTGCTAGTTTGCAAACTTATACGTTGTTACTGCATGTCTAGGTAATTATCTGTACTGCATCGGAGGTGCAGCACTAAGGTATCTGCTCAAACTTGTTAAAATAACCTCTTGCTTTCCACGAGCACTACAAGAATTTCACATTTGTTTAGGTCAATGAGGACAATTAGTTAAGTCTTTTTGAATAACTAAGGATAAGATGCCCGTAGATAGATCTCTGAATAATTAACGCTTTATTTCCTTTAGTTATCCTTCTTCACACTTAATTTATTTTCTACCTTCTTCTCCCCGTTATTTGCACTATCACATACTATTTGTCCTCAAAAGAATTTTCATTTGAATTAAAAGCTAAAACTGGGAGGATATATGTGTTCAATAACGAGAAATTAACACTTAATCGATTCAAAAAAAAGACAAAAAAAAACTTCGTACCAAATGATAATTTCAATTTCATGTTAACAACTGGGTCAAGGATTAAATTGGGCTGAAGAGCTAAACATACCCATTAACACTAAACCAGAAAACAAGGAACTTTGAACAAAAAATAATAATTAAAAATACAAAAGGTTGAGGAATTGATTTTTTTAGGTCACAAAAAATAAATAATAAAACAAGATAAAACTCAAAAATACAATTTTGTTGACAATACAATAGATTAAGATCTCATGGAATAATAGTATTGGTGCGTACCATTATCATAATGGGGCTGGTTCAATGCAAAACTAAACAAATTGAGCCAGTCAGGCACGGCTATTAAGCTTCCAATAGCTCAAGTAGAAAGGCTCTATAATGAGCGATATTCTTTAAGTTCGGAAAACTTACGATTTTAGAAAAAGTAATTTACTGAGAGAAAATATGTCCCAATACTGAATTTTAACTTTGTCTGATTTACTTCCGTTCCTTTTGGTGAAGCCACCGCTAACCTTTCTTCTCCTTTCTGACAACATATTATTACGTTTTTACCTTTAAAAAATGTTTTTTATGCGTTTGAGATTGTAGTTAAAATAAAAAAAAATCTTGCGTTTGGTTTTATTAATAATTCCTTATTTAGCACAGTTTTATGCTTCACTGCTCGTAAGAATTTGTTTTAACAATTTTTATTCTTAATACACCCTCTGCTTACAAGTCTCTAAACAACAACAACTATTGCTCAACAGATCTTTTTACCTAAAGGCCTTCTAACTCGATCTTAGTTAAAATTTAGGTTCGATTACAACCTCACTAAACTCTCTTTACACTTGTTAACTTGTTTGCTGAGTTTAGTACACACAAACAGTTTATTGTCAGCATCAATATGCTTTTTATATGGCTGAGTAAGCAATACTGCAAAAGCTATCGAACCTCTTTATACTTCAGATATTTTCCATTTCCTTCCTTTACGTTCTTCTTAGTTCTTATAAAGCCATGCGAATATAAACATTTACTTCTTTAAAATTGTTTATTGTTGTTTGCTATTGTCTGTTACTGGTTTTCTTTTCTGCCTATTTTTGTTGTTGCCTTTTATTTTTATTTACTGAATTGTTGATCATGTAGTTGTCGATTTGGTTATTTGCAAACAGCACATATATTGCTGCGGATTTTGTTTATGCTTTTTAGCAATGTTGTAAACGACTGGGGTACCCAACCTGATTTTTTTTAACAGTACAAAGTACACAACAAAAACATTGATAAAATTTTTGTAGGTCAGGAATGAGTTACGCTCATTTTGGACACCTTATTTTTAAAAGATAAGTATATCGATTAATATAGTCGATCGAAACAGAAGCTAGTCGGACGGGACAGATTTTGTACAAAAAGGAGAAAAACTTTCCAATCAGTATTTTCTAAATAGATTAAAACTGAATTTGCAGCATGTGGACGAACATTATAATGTCAGAATATTATGACTTCAATTTATTCCGGACCTATTTGACCTATACTTGCTTCAAGTGAATCAATTTTGTTCGGTACAGGTCATCTATGCCAGTTTAAGAAGCTCATAACAAATAAAACCGTTCTTATCTAACCATACCATAGAAACAACCTTGGCGTTATTTCTGTACGGCTTAAGTATGCTTAGGCGACAGAATAAAATTATACAGCTTTGGACCAAACTTCGCTGGCAAAAGTTTCATATAATAAAGCGGGTCAACAAAAACGTGATATTATGTCTTGCCTATCTTTTAACTGGCAAGGCAACACTGCTCCTGCCAACAGTTGACTCTTGCAAAAATTTTAACAAAATGCACCATTCAGTTTGTGTTTGGCACATAGAGAGCAGACACTATCGCATGATTTGAGAAGAAAATAGAAAAAATTTTAGTTCGTGTGCTAATTTTTTGTGGAAAAATACCCTCAACCATGGCTAAGCTGTCAGCTTGATCTACACTATGGGAACCTGCACCACAAATTTATATGTTAATAAAGCCGTTTACGGAAGAGGACAACATTCTGTACATCCAGTCTCTAAAATTAAAAATATTCAATATGGTGCGATGGTGTTGGCCGATCGAACATTGAAAGTTCAAGAGATTATAACACTTATACGAATTACCTCATTTACATGGTACCTTTGTAGATCTTTTTGATGGTTTCTCTTTTTTACTTTTTTATTTATTTCTTGGGTATTTGCCGGCATATTGTAATTTAAAAATGAAAAAGAAAAGTTGAAGACACAATTACAGCATGAAAAAACACCCAATAGAAATTAGAGATCGTATTGTTTTTTTTAGTAATATACAGGATAATTGGCACTGAGTTATTTATTTACTTTGGGTAATTCGTCTAAGAAATTTTGCATATAGAACTACTAAATTCTCATAATTGGGAATTGAATTACAGTTGGCTCAACAGTTTATATTTTTCATCATTACTTGGGTATTATAAAGCTTTACTGGTGCCATGTTTGCTTACATGACAAACACAATCATGTGAAAATAATTAGGAGTTCAATTACACTTGACGCCAGTGCAAGATGGGTACCATGTTTTCTTATAATCGACCACAAACACTACTGTGTGACACAAGAGTGTTTCGCTTTGTTCAATATGGATGAGTTGTTACACTGTTCATAGATGAAACGTGGATTAACCACAACGTACCAGAGATAAAACCGCAGTTGAAACTGTTTCCTCTAAGTGGATCGTTGCCAAAAAAAAGCCAAGATGAGTTCTTCAGCCAATAAAGTCATGGCGTCCGAGTTTTGGGATGCATGCGGTATAATAGACATTGACTGCCTTTAATAAGATAAAACAATTAATGGCGAATTTTGTGTTAACTTATTTCGTCGATGTGATAAGTATTTGAAAACTAATTATCGTATTTGACCAAGAATGAAGTTCGTTTTCTCCAGGGTGATATACATGTGTGCAGTTGCAATGGCAAAGATCTAAGAGTTAGGCCTCAAATTGCTCCTTCAACCACTCCTCTCTATGAATTAAGCTACGTGTGGTTATTTCTTCTATCCAAACCTGAAGAAGTGAATAAAAACAAATAAGTGCCATTATTTATTATGATTAAAATTCTTTCACACAATAAGAGAACCCTTTCGTAGGAGATACAAAAAAAAAACATCAGCAAGAAAACATTACAGTTAGGAACAGGCTCTTGCCACTTTATGGGGAAAAAGAAAAAGGTAAGAGTCTATGGTAGGCAGCAGCAGCAAGGCTTCGAACCACTGCTACCAAATATACAGATTCCATTATTTCTAGGTAACGACACATGACAACACCAACATCTATCCTAGACACCTGCTACAATAGATCGATGTTTAGTTGAAAGACAAAAGTATTGACGCAGAAACTGATGCAGGATAAAGATTCATTATTGAGGGAAGAGAAGAGAAAAGAAAAGAAAAGAAGAGAAGAGAAGAGAAGAGAAGAGAAGAGAAGAGAAGAGAAGAGAAAAGAAGAGAAGAGAAGAGAAGAGAAGAGAAGAGAAGAGAAGAGAAAAGAAGAGAAGAGAAAAGAAGAGAAGAGAAGAGAAGAGAAGAGAAGAGAAGAGAAGAGAAGAGAAGAGAAGAGAAGAGAAGAGAAGAGAAGAGAAGAGAAGAGAAGAGAAGAGAGAAGAGAAGAGAAGAGAAGAGAAGAGAAGAGAAGAGAAGAGAAGAGAAGAGAAGAGAAGAGAAGAGAAGAGAAGAGAAGAGAAGAGAAAATTTACCATGATTTTTTAAGTAAAATTATGTGAAAAATTTTCAAATATAGATTAGATTAGATTATAGGTGTCCAAAATTGGTTATCATTTTAATTTTAATAAGAAAAAAGGCTTTTAAGACTACAAATAGATTAGAAATGAAAAGTTATGTCGGTCAAGTGACCTCTCTACTAGCTTGGCAGGCTTCCCATCTTTTACCAAAATTATCAATCAAGTTTTCCAATAAACTGTTGTCAATGGTTGAGACATATCTGCTCGATAATGCTGGTTTTAAGCTCTTGAACTATTGTGGGATTATTGCTGTACACTTTCGTTTTTAAAAACCCCACAAATAAATCAAAAGGTGTCAAATGGGACGATCTTGGTGGCTAATTTACTCCTTCTCTACGAGAAATAATACGATTTTCGAACTATTCTTTCTAAAGATCCATTGTTTTCCCTTGCTGTCTGACAAGTAGCATCATTCCTTTGAAACCAGACTCTACGTCTACACCATCAATTTTCCGCCACAAAAAGCTTCGAATTATTTCCCTATAGCGATTTTCATTAACCATAATCGCATTTTCATTCTCGTTTTCAAAAAAATATGATCCGATGATTTTCCTGACTACAAAGTACAACAAACCATAACTTTTTGTGGCTGTAATGGTTGTTTTAAGATAACTCTCAGATTATCTTCACCCCAAATGCGGCAGTTCTGCTTGTTGACGTAGCTATTGAGCTGAAAGTGAGCTTTGTCGCTGAAAATTATTTTGTTAAAACAATTCTAAATTCTTCTAGTTTTTTATGGCTGAAGAAACGAATTGGCGACGTAATGCATGGTCAGCTGGCTTTAATTCTTAAGTCAGCTAGATCTTATAAGCTTTAAAAAGAGATCACGATGAAAAATGTTGGATAATGCGGATTGTTTGATGTTTAATTGCTGCGAACGATGATGATTAGATGTTTTTGGATTTTCTTTAACACTTCTGATCATATCTGCTATATTCTTGGTTAACTGACGACTACGTTGATAAATTATGTTTCTGTATCATTAAAGGATACAGTTTTTTCAAATTTTTCAACTATCAATATGATGGCACGATTTCGTGGAGCATTTCCTCTACCGAATTTTGTTCTAAATGTTCTAATTACATCTTTAAAACTTTGGTCATTTTTAAAAAATATTTTAGTAATAAAAATACGTTTTTCCTTCGTGTAACGTACCATATTAACCAACTGGACTGTATTTAGACTTTGAAAATAAAAATTTTGTATAAAAATTACAAAGAGAAAGTAATGGCACCAAAATTAAAATGATACCTCTATTTTGGACACCATTTATTAAAATTGTTCCTGTAGAAGGCCAGGAATACAAAACCATTTTCAGTTTAATGTCCAATTATAAAGCTCCTTACTTAGCTAATCACGACATTACTTTTTTCCAAGCTTATCGCATATGTAGGCACGAAGTTAGTCTTGTACAAAATTTCGTTAAAGTACTAGCACCGATACCCTTTTAAGTCACATAGGTCGTCACAATTGCATTTTTTTTAGCTGCTACTTTTTATCCCAAAATTTTTATTAAAAAAAAAAGAAAAAGAAAATCGATTTTAAAAAATCTTTCTTAATGCTACTGCTTGCTGTCACAACACACTATACTTAAATGTTGTTGCTACTGTTGCTGTCTTGTTCTTTGATGATGCCTGATAACGTTGAAATTAATTAACAAACGGAAATTGTATATACACTTCAATGCATTGCTGCTGCAACACTGATTTATAGTCATTAGTAAATTGCTGTGTAACATTACATTACAGTGCGGCACAACAGCAACACAATACAATACTTTAATGTAGCAATAGCATTAGAAACAAAAGCTATCAGTGAAGAGAGAGAAAAAAAGAAAAAAAATTAAGGATATTGCAGGGGTATGGTAAATGTTTACAAGTACGATTTTAAGAACCATTAATGTATATTTGGACGATTTGTTGTAATTGCTATTAATACAGTTGTTGTTGTTGTAGACATTGTCAACGATAATGATTTAAATCTCAAGAAATTTAATTAAAAGTCATTTAAATCTTACAAAAGACTTCTAATCTCCTACACAAAAAAAGAAAATAAGCACACACATACATGCACTTAAATATATTGCCGATCAATATGTTTGATAAGGATTAATTGAAAAGCAGGATATTACAGAGGAACAAGTGGGAGAAATTAATTTTTGTTTTTTCACAAACACACGTTATACTATAAGGTATTGTGACAAAAAGTGGTGTTAAAGAGGACGTTTCTCTTAAGGTAAATTTAAACTGAAGAGCGATTAGATAAAGTGGTTCTGATATTTTGAGGTGAAAGCTAGTAAATATTTTAATTTTATGATTTCAAGTTGTACTCTAACAGAAATTGTACTCTTTGTAAGCAATTAATTGAATCAGCCATCAACTCTTCAGACAATCTCTTCAATTGTACTGTTTTGTGCGATCTTTGGCTGTGATCAAAAGTAAAAGGACAAAAACATTTCTTTGATTTTTCTCCAGTGATTCAAATTCTTCCTATGATGAACCTGGACTACTGGACTAAAACTCTAGCAAATACAAAACGAAAATTTCAGATACAATCACAACACGTTTTGGCATAATCAAAAATTCACTGTTTTTTTTTAATACCCATGTTAGTTAGTTACGACGGGTAGCCAGACACCAGTCCAGCTCACTTGAATCCAATATTAATCCCATTTTGATACACATATCGGCAGTCCGCAAAAGAAACCTACCGAACCGAACCAACCAGACGCATACACAAAAGAATAGATCCTACTAATACTCACATCAGCCAGGTGCGACAAGGCATTCAGAAACGGACTGCCAAAGAAATCAGTCCTAATATCCGAAAGATTTGTTCACAGGCACAAGAAATATTTCGACACTCTCCTCCTCTTCCTCATCCTGACAACCACGATAGTAGTCTGGGTTCATCATCCCACCGTAGCTGTGCCCTGCCCAAAATGTACCACAGAACCACAAGTCTGCGTGGAATCTCAATCAAGTGGTCAATCTTCTCATTACTGAGGATGGAGCCCACTCTCGCCAGTTCGCCTGCCACACAATTCCCACGGGTGTCAGAGTGACCCTTACCCAGATAATCTTCAGGTCTGAATGTTTCACCATTTCGCACAGAGATGCTCGGCATTCACACACCAGTCGCGATGTCGAGTAGACACCGCAGAGAGCCCTGATTGCAGCCTGACTGCCCGTACAGATTCGGATATCACAATCATACACCCCATAGTTCATAGACCAGTCCATTGACCTCTTTATCTTGAATACCTATACTCAGTTCATAAAAGGTTCGACAGTATATTCGGTATGATAATCCCTTCCCGTTCTGAACGGAATCTTGGATTCACTTAATGGATTCGACACGGATGGCTCACAGATGAGGTATGGTAAACTGGTTGAACAATGGGCAGACAATTTTTCAATTTTTTTTTTTTTGACCCCTGCCTAAAACTTTCAAATTTGCGAAATAAGAAGTCAGATAGAAATTTTGATTTCTGTTTCTCTCTCTTCCTTTCACATGTATGTTAAAATACAGCAGCGGGTAAACGAATTAGCTCGCGTCGGATCGGCATCAGCTCTACCAGCTGAGGTGACATCGCTTTTAGGGACGCTCAAGCGGTCTATTCCTGACTATTATCTAGATCGAGCGGACTGTAAGCGAAAGTAGTGATGTTGAGAATAGCATTTTAGTGAATGCAAAAGCGAATCGTCATCACAAACTTTAAAGTTATGAGAAAATTAAATTTTTCTTTATTATGAAATGCAAATAACGGGTAATTTTTTAAACATGTGAGTTTTGAAAAATAGAAAAGAGAAACAGGAAATTTGCAAAAGTGAGTGAAATAAAGGGTGGCCAAATTTGAGGTTATGAAGTAAATTGGCTTAAAAACATACTTTTTTGACAATTTGAGTTTCATTCGTACCAATATAAAACGGAAATATAGGAATTAATAATGAAACATGATGTCGAGCAAAGGCCCACCCCTAGCACGTCAGCAGATGTCTGCTCTTTTTACAATATTTCGAACCACAAAAATGTGGCAACAAAGTTAATATAGCACCGAATTTCATCTTTGAGAGTGTCAGTTGTTTGTGGTTTGTTCACGTAAACTGAGTCTTTCAAATGATAGACTTTCCGACGCGGAAATCCCGGATTGCGAAATCCTTTGGCAAAAGACACTGCCGCTGAACATGCCGCCACCTTTATCACAAATGTGTGAAGCGGTGTCAAACCAGTCATGCCACCAAGGCCGCTATTGGACACGTTCTCATTGCCCCAGTTTAGCGAGGCAAGTAAGTTCCCACCAAGCTATAAATGTATAAGTGAGAATAGGCCGAATAATAGAGGTATATATCCATAGTGTCGTTCCCAGAGACCATGTGTTACCGTAAGATGAAAGCCAATGTACGAGTTCCAACTAAGCTTCCTGTACAGAGTAACACCTACATAGATACTGAACTTGCTAAAAAAAGTTAAAGAATTACATCATAAATTGTATCTCTTTGTAAAACATACAATAAACGTTTTTGAGGGATTCACCGAGAGCCCTGCCTGAGGGCACCAATTTGACACCCGACCTAGAGAAATATTCATGAGGTCACACAACATACTTACATATCACACGTATTGTTATAACGAGGTCATCCGAATAATCAATTACACTGACTCCGCTATGAGCCAACAGCACTCCACCCTGAGACTTTGAAGCCACCTCAGTAGATCTTTCACCATCAAGAGACGATGTTCAGTTCCTGCTAACTGACTTATACACCCCCTTTCGTTCCAACGACCTAGCAACGGAGTCAAAGCCTGTATTGTCAAAGGTGCGCTGAATAATCAGGTAGTATGTTTAGTCATAAATAAAATGAGGCGTATGGTTGAAATCCGTTGAAAATTTAGTAAAAAAAACAAAAATTTTCAACACACTATATAGGGTGGACCATTTATCGGTGTAATTTTGAAACAGCGGTTATTTCGAATCTGTCTTGAGCAACTTTGGGACTTATTGGAAATTTATTTCCAAAACAAAGACAATGTAATGACAATGTAAAAAAAAATCACAAAAAACCCAGAATATTGTAAAAGTCATCTTTTCGGAAGAAGCTTATGGTGGTTATGGAAATAAGAAAAATTGTGGTAATTGGAGCTCAGAAAACCCAAACGTGATCTTACAGAAGCTATTGCACCCATTAAGAGTGACTGTTTGGTGCGGCTTGTGGAGCGGAGGCATAACTGGCCCATATTTATATTTCACAACCATTACGGTTAATGGAGATACCTATCGCACCATGATAATTGATTTTTTTGTGCCCGCTCTTTATGGTATTGATGTGAACGATGTTTGGTTTCAACACGATGGTGCAACTTGCCACACATCTCATGCCACAATCGAGCGTCTAACGTTTGATGACTGGTTAATTAGCTGAATTGGTGATGTCAGTTGGCCGCCAAGAAACTGTTATTTGACACCGGTGGAGTATTTTCTATGAAGCGCCGTCAAAGGCAAGTGTTATGCCGACAAACCTTGTCTCTGGTTTGAAGCATTTGAAGGCCAATATTCGTGATGCCATTGCCGAGATACGACCTCATACACATTTAAAAACAATATCGAAAATTGATCCTATTGATTTTCATTTCTAACCGGAACAATTGTACTTCACAACAAAATAAAATTAATTTGGACCGTTTTTGTTTTACTACATTTTTAAATTTAAACTTTTAAGCTGCCCACCCAATATACACTGTTTAGTGTAAATAGAATATTCTGCTAACCCTAAGGGTAATTTCACTTTTTATTCTTAATTTTTTATTTCTGCATCAATATAACAATTTGTAAGACCTCAAATAAATTAAACCAAAAATTTTATTACTTTCAATGCAATTGCTAATTCTTTCTTGCCATCATTCAGTATCACTTTAAGTAATTGCTTGAAATTAAATTGCTTTCAAGGAAAGAAGTGCAAGAATACCCACTTATTTGCACAAAATGAATACAAAAACTATTCTTTCTACATTACCATTAATTTCGTTACCAAATCCCTAAACTTAAGCACTAAATATAAAATATTTTCTCTATGGAGTAAAGATTTACCCTTTTTTTTCAGTTCTACTTGTATTTACTTAACTCGTTCGCTTTAATTTATTTATTTTTTTATTTTTTGATTTTTTTTTTTTCTTATCATTACAGATGATGTTCTATTTTCACGTCGCGGAAGGATGGGACGTATTGTTAGTCCGCGTCATACGCTTCCTCCAAATACGACATGCACTTACCATTTTCATGGTTATCCTGGCGACCTAATTTGGTTATCATTTACCAGCTACAATTTACAAATACTGCAACAAGCCATACACGATAACAATACACTGGGACGGGTAAGTTACAGGCAACAATTGCTGTTATTCTCATTCACACACAAATTCATGAATGCAAGCCAGTAGTATCTTCAGGATACACAATGGCATAAAGATAAAAATCATAGATATAAATGCAGTGTATAAAAGTGTATTTAAAGAGACAATTTAAATGAAAAATTCAATGAAACCGAGTGAAATATATATAAATTGTAAGCAAAGCATTTTGAAATAACAACAGAGAAATGCTACAAAAATATGGTTAGAAAATGAATTTTTGTTTAGTGCAAGGAGTCATTGTAAGGAAGTAATTGTAAGTCATTGCAATCTGTTGCTGAGTTCAGCAGTAGATGTTATCATTCATTCTTACGATATATTATTTTAATTATATTCTCACATATTTGTACACTACACTCTTGTAGTTATTTAAGGGTTCATTTAGGTTATGCAAATACCTATAACACTTTGATCGCTTTACACCCGTGTGTCACAAATGTGAACTTTTTCTTTACTTTCTAGTGCTACTCTATTGTGTTCCAATCAAAGCGCATGATATTAATTGTAAATAAAACAAAAAGTTTTCAGATGATTCAACGATCTATGATATGACAATTATGAGTGAAACAAAATATCGGCCACATATTCGTCACGGCTTCGGTGACAGACCTCTATCCGCCAATTCATATTTTCAATGACTTTGAGCCATAATTGAGGTTCAATGTCGTTAATGTGCCGAATTATGTCATCCTTTAGCTCTTGAATTGTTTAATATTTTCAAAGTAAGAGATCCAACGGTGTCAAATAACAAAACCGTGGCGGCTAATTAACATCGCCAGGACATGAGATAACACGGCCATTGAATTTCTCGTACAAAAGAGCTTGCTTCGTTGGCTGTGTGGCAAATGGCAGCATTCTGTTCAAATTACATATCGTCCAGCTCCATATCCTCAATTTCTGGCCACAAAAAGGCCGTTATCTTCTCGCGATAGCTGAACACTACCCACTAACTAACTATTTGACCGACCTAATTTACGAAGAAATATGACCCGATGACGCCTCCTGGCCATAAACCAAACAGCCATACTTTGTGGATGCATCGGCTTTTCAATCATCACTCTCATTTCCCCAAATGCGCCAATTTTGCTTGTTAACGAAGCCACTGAGGTGAAAGTGTGCCTCGTAGCTAAAGACGATTTTCTTTGTAAGATCACCATTCACTTCTGTCTATTCAACTAACCTTTCGACGAAGATTGAAACGGCCAGTAGACTTCAGCTGTTGAGTCAATTGAACCTTGTAAGCGTGTAAATTTAAATCTTTATGCAAGTTTTGCATCAGTAACGTTCGTCATGTCCAGCTTGACGGCTCTTCTGCTGAGCACGCACAGGTGCTTACACATTTCTTATAGATTCAGTTTGCTGAAATTAGCATACAATTCTCCCGATTGTGGACAACACAATTGAATTATAAAATACAAGAAATGCATTTTCATATGAACGCCCATGTTCGTAAAATGCTTCAACAATTTTAACGCGCTGCTCAATTGTGTACCTCTCCATGATTGAATTAGTCAAACACTGAAACAAACAAAAGTTGGACAAAAACTTAAATGAATTTGACGTTAAGGTGTGACAATTAATATCGTGCATTATGGTTGGATCAACCTTTACAAGCAGCATCCATCTTAGGCAGGATCAATAAAGTGTGCCAATTATTTTTTTATTTCACATTTAGGCAATAGGAAACCTGGTGTAGTGGTTAAGTGCTTGCATACACAACCTGAACCGAACCAGCCAAGGTTCAAAAAATTTTTCCTTCATGGTTTCATATTTTATATAATTAAAGGAATTTTGACCGCCTCTATATGATGTATTTAAGAAGCTCTCTGAACCACCTACCAAGGAAGGAAAGGACAATATCAAACGTACACACAAAAAAACATAATTGGAAGCTCAGGTGACGCCACTTTTCTGGAAAAAAAAGAAAAGAAAAAAGTAAAGAGGTAGGAGTCTATGATTAGCAGAGACTATTCGCCACTATGCCATATATACAACAGCAAATAGCAGCACCATCATTTATCCGAGACCTGCTACAGTAGATCGATCAGCTGCTGAGATGGAAGACAAAAAATATAATAATGATGACTACAAAGAAACTAAAATAAGACAAAGACGCTTTGTATAAGCCACCTACTCCCAAGTGGAATAATGGAAAACAATTCTTGCAAGTACTGTACTAACCGGGTCAAAACAACAGAGGTTGTGCTTTATATTATCAAGCATCGTTTTGTATAAGAAAAATGTGTCTAAGCCAACGCAGTCTTTGTTTCGTAAAGCCTTGTTATTTACTAATTAAGCCTATACAGTCGAAGAATCCTGTTCTATTCATCGAGTGTGTATAAGTCAATGCAGTCTTCGCTTAATAATGCGTTTCCTTGTATTTTCCTGGGAATAAGATTAAATAATCGTTTTTTGTTTTGCCAATAGTGTCTAAGGCAGCGCAGTCTGTGCATCATAATACGTTTCCTTACATTTACTTGAAAAATAAGTTCATGCAGCTTGCTTTTGGTTTTAATTTTGAATCAATTTTCGACGCATGAAGACTGTAACTCTTGTCGATAATTTTTCTTTAGAACACTGTCCGAAGTAAATCATTTGAACGCTTGAGATTGGTCAATACGCCTAAGTAGCATTACTCTGCTTTGATTCCTAAACAGTGTGCTATTGAAGGAACCTTTGTACAAGCTTTGACATAACGGGACTGCTATATACCACCTGCTATATTTATTCGTTGTCGTTTCTGAGAAAGATTGAATATAAAGGGTGTTTTTTATAGATGTACAGAAATTTGAAATGGAATAAAACAAAGATGAGTTTTATTCATTGAAATCAAATTTACTTTATTCGAAAGATAATCTTCTGGAATTATTATTTAAATATAACTTCTGATATATGACCGTCACGTCTGACTCGGACGTTGTCTAATATAGAGAACAAATTTTCGATGACTTTTTCCAACATTTGTATTGTCCTCCAAGTGGTAAATCGTTTCGGGTTTATTGACGTAGACTAGCGACTTCACATAGCCCCACAGAAAATAGTATAGCGGCGTTAAGTCGCAAGATCTTGGAGGTCAATTCACGGGTCCGAAACGTGAAACTATGCGGTTACCAAACGTTTTTCAACAAATCAATTGTGGCACGCGCTGTGTGACATGTTGCGCCGTCTTGTTGAAACCACAGCTGCTGCACGTCATGTTTGTTTAATTGATGAACGAAAAAGTGAGTAGTCTTAGCTATATAACGGTCACCATTTACTGTAACGTTTTGTTCAGCATCGTTTTTAAAGAATTACGGAACAATGATTCCTCCAGCCTATAAAGCACACCAAACAGTCAGTTTTTCTAGATGTAACGGTGTTTCAACTTACGCTTGAGGGTTATCATCACTCCAAATACGGCAGTTTTGTTTATTGACGTATGCATTCAAACAAAAGTGAGCTTCATCGCTAAACTAAGTTAGCTTATGTAAATCGGGATCAACGAAAATCTTGTTTTGGGCCCATTTTGCTATTTGGAAGCGTTGGTCACGCATCAGTCAATTCATGTTAAAATGCCAAACAAACTAAACATAAATTGCTTGACAGCTGACAATATGGCCGCCAGTTAAAAAGTGTTGCCAACTTAAAGTTTTATACCTCTATAAGAAACACCCGGTAGATAGGAGAGATGGCCTACTTGTTCGATGAAGACATGGCTGGGTATTCCATTATACTTAAAACACAAACACTCTATTGAAATTTTCAATGGGGAAAACAGAGTCGCCATTTTAGAAATACCAATATTATAAAAAGTAGAAACTGTTAGCAACACCACAGTATAAAATCAGTGGAACATTTACCATGTGAATATCTGGGTCTGTAAAGAAGCAGACTCAGCATACTATGTGCTTCAAAATTTGCGGATCTTAGCATCATAGCGGATATAATTCCCACCAGGATTGTGCAGTTTCAACATACCGTTGTCGGAATATAGGCGAGCGAGTATTCCTCCTTTTTTTTCTTTAACAGCTTATACTAGATCTACATGATAATTCATGACATCAGACTTTTTATTGTGGATACAAGTTTCTGGTACCCAGACGATATAATGTGGCTAATTAATACTCTGCTTCGATGGCACTACCCAAATAAAACAAATCAAACTTAAATTAACATATTTTTGCTCATACTTTAACATTATATAGAAAAGCAAGGAAGAGAAGTGACTTATCTTACTAAGAAGTCTTAATATTTTATCCTGTTGTCTCCTTAAGCTAAAGTTGTTGATGTGCTCTTCAAAATTATGGCTTTTAATCCGTAATTAAAAGTTATATTTGCCTTAATTTTTTGACTGAAATAAATGAATTTATTTTGCCTTTAACTACCTTTCAAACTCCGCAAATACTCCACTTACTGCTTATGCACTGCTGTCAATGACATCAATATCGTAAGCAGTCTGAGGAGAGAACTCATAAGACTAAATGTAAACGTGTTCACTATTTCGAACTGGCTATCTTCGGATATTTAGGCAAAGAAAGTAGAAGTCAATTTGTAGAGGTTGCGAAACTGTGGACTTGCTAGGATGTAAAATATATCAATTAAAATCCTAACAAAGACTATAAGATACCAAAATCCTCCTTTAATCCGGATTTCGTTACTGCTATACCATATACAGTAGATTATGAAAATGGTCTGGCTATCTCTAAGTTCATTCGAAGAGACTTGGGAATAAATAAATAATTTTCAAGAGCAACTGTTCTTTAAAATGTCTAGAATTCAAATAATTGAAATGTTCTTTGGACCGAAATTATGGTCAAAAATACTTCAGCGCAGTTTATTCTGTACTATGGGATATTCAGGAATAGCTTTATATTAAATGAGCGGCCAAAATATCCCTCGAGATAAAGAGCACAACGAAAGCTGTTGAAGAATTATGGGTGTCACTGATCTACATAATGGTTTTCCGTAAAAGTGTTCTCGGACATAGAGAAACAAAAGGTAACTTCATTTATTTACATATCGACTTATTTAAATCTCTGAGCGATATCGGTGCTCTTCCTGAAAAGATTAGCTAACTGTTGTAGCAATTATTGCTTCTCCAAGCAAACATATAGTGGAAAAATAAAGTCATTTATTATGCGTTTCGGAAAATTTGGTGACATTTGAATGGCCAGAGACCTCATCTGGGCTATAACCGGTCATTTGGCGTTTGGTAAACACTCTTAAAGGCTGAGAATCCCATATAAGGATTTCTTTTGAACGGCTAGAGCCTGTCTTCGTTCGGTCAGAGAAGATCCTATGAAAGGAACAGTCTTACAACGAAGGTGTAAGATTTTACTTTGCAGAGCTTAAAATTATCAGATTTTATTCCACCCCTTGTTAACTTGCGTATTAAGATTAGCAGGTCCGTTCAGAATTTAGCATAAAATATATATTTACATGGGTTATATCCGTACATACAATATATTGTATTGAATAGTTGCTCTTTCTTCTTACATCAGAGAATCCACAGAAAAGCAAAAAAAAAAATTAAATTCTTAAAAAATAAAATAAAACTATTTACTTCCAATGCAGTCAAAAATAAAAATTAAATACATAGACAATAGGTTTTCAACTATATTTTGTGGTTTTAAATGTTTTCGTATGTTGCACACATGTTGCAAGTGGTTATAAATATGTGTTATCATTGGCATTCTTTATAATTATTAACAAGTCACTTCTTTTCTATAAAATCATTCATTTACAATACTACCGGTAGTAGAAGAAAAAAAATTCTTTCATTTATAGAATCTTCTGAAAAATATAGACGCTCGTTTAAGATGCTCTATGCTTATATAGAAATTCAAGTCAAGTAAAATGAGATGTTGCAACTTAATACATATATATACTATATGGTATGTGTATGTGTAGGTGTGTAATTACATTCTATGTAGATGCAACAGAAAATAACTGTAAGAAGGGCTGGCTGTAAATGACTTATGTATACTTCACATTATTTGATATTTTGTAAATAATATTGTTGGAGATTAAAAAAAGGAATTTTAGTTTTACAATTTTTAAATAGAAAACGCACAGACATACATATAAGAGCTGGTGTTGGAACTATATATGAAAAACTGTAGCGAAGATGTTTAAGTTTAAACGAAAAGCCAGAAAAAGAAAAGAAAAATTATATCTGTTAGATGTTTACTCCTGGAGATGTAATAATTCATTAAATTTTAATACGCTATGAGATCAAGTAAATAAGCCATGAGCTGATTTTTTCTAGAAGGTTGGGTTAGGTCACTAGTAGGAGATCAGTCATTCGACTTTTTCAAAAATCGGTTTTCGAATAATTCGAAAAATTACAATTTTTAAAAAACTTTGTCTCCTGTTGCAGTTTCTCGCAAGTAAGTATGCTAGAATAAGGTTCGGCTTTTTTAGGGCCTTAACAGACATTTAATCCTCGACAGCGCAGCAAATTATTTTTTATCCAGTGGTTTATTTTTGCTGCGTATTTTTTAAGAATTAAATTTTCCAATCTTATCGAGATATTTAAGGTGGTTAATAATTTACGTGTGTGAAGATCAATTCGAATTTAACCAACCATCCAACCAGACACCAACCATCCGTTTTTCATGCTCAAGTTTTGCGTTGATAAAGTACTGTTAAGAGGTTAACAGTGACTACATACAATATATAAAATATGTTCAGAGGATAAGTGGACATTTTGGGAAAATATGAAAGTTCTCCTATATACCACTATATAGATTTATCGGGTCCGCCATCTAACGACTTTTTTTCAACTAGTGCTTATTTCGTGAATGGTAACAATTAACTCATGTCTGATTTGACAGATAATTATTTTTATCCTTCCGCTGAACGAATATGGTTGTGTATACGCTTGAACAACGCTGGGAAATAATGCGACATTACTTTGAAAATCATGATAATATTGCAGAATGTGTGCGATGTGTTCAGATGAAGCTCATTTTGATCTTGGCAGGCTTGGGGCACGCATATATTAAAAAGCCGATACACCCAAGACGTGTCACTATTTGGTGCGGATTTTGGTCCAGAGGCATAATTGCACCATTTTTCTTCGAAAATGAGCAAAAAGTGGCCGTTACATTCAATGGCGATCGTTATCGGGCCATGTTGAACGAATTATTGTACACAAAAATTGAAGAGGAGGATATTAGCAACATTTGGTTTCAACAGGAAGGCGCTACGTGCCACACAGCCGAAGCTACACTCGATGTTTTGCGCCCTGTTTTCGAAGATCGCATTATCAGCCGCAGAGCTGATGTGGTTTGGCCACCTCGGAGCTGCGATTTGACACCGTTGGACTATTATTTGTGAGGTGCCGTCAAAGATAAGAGTTACGTCAACAAGCCAGAGACAATTGACGCTTTAAAGGACATTGGTGAAAGCCATTGGTGAAATACAGCTGCACACAATTGATAATGTGCTTAAAAATTGGACCGATCGTGTAGGCTACTGCATGCCCAGCCGAGGCAGCCATTTGAATGAAGTTATTTTCCATTATTAACCGGAAGGATTGTACTTTCAAATAAAAAAAGTAATTTGAGAAAATATTCAGTAGTGTTTTTTTATTTGGCTTAGTTGTCCAAGGGGTCCACAAGAGAGTCCAAAAGTGATATGTCTGGAAAAAGTACTGTTTTTGAGAAAATAGAATTTAAAGAAAATCTAAAAATTCGTGGCTATTTCTCAAAAATATGGATGTGCTCCCCTATATTACTACATACAAATATTTGTACCAAGGGCTTTCTCTGGTGACCCTATAGTGGTATGTCTGGAAAAATCACCAGTTTTGAGCAAATCGAAGTGTCAATGAGCATTTATAGCTTACTATTTAATGACACGTAATATATCTAGACTTATGCTTTCCATCGATTTTCAAATATTTTCAGACGTCCGAGGATATCTGTAGAAACATAAATGCATGCAGCACTTGCTTAATAGTGTGTGCCACTGTGGTATGTGATGTAAGATACCGCCTATCAACCAAGAAGTCCTCGGTTCAATCCCAGGCCACACCATCAACAATTTTCAACAGCGGTATCACCCCACAACTTTGCTAGCGACTGCTTTTAAGTATTTACTCTGTGAAAAACTTTACTAACTAACACATCTGCTATTCGGAGCAAACGTTTGTAGGTCCTTTTCAATAAGTCAGTTGTTCATCATTCTCCAAAAAAAAAAAAAAATTAGTAATTATTTACAGAAAATGAGAAAAAGTTGTTTTTGCTCACATCTGCATATATTTTTTTCTCCATATTCTTTGTGAGACGTTCAAGGTTGTCATATATAATATATAAGACGTTATATATTAAATATAGAATAATGCTAAAACGATGAGCATATCTTAATAAACAAATATAATCAATTAACCGATTATTCGTGTTAAAATAACCGGTTTATTCGGAATACGAAAAATAAACATATTAAAAAACCGTATTCGACAAAACCCAAAAACCCGTTTTAAACCGGTCCCTCTTCAATAGCCTTACCTAATCCTGTCAAAAGTAGGGCATGCACAGAAAAAGTATTCGAAGTTCACAACATCCTTCCCTCATGCTCTGCATTCATCAGAGGACTGTGCTATCAATCTAGAGCATTCCATCCAAATGTTCATCACCCTTCAACACTCATACCTACACAGTCAGAGCAGATTTCTATGGCAGCCTTAAAGCTAATATTATTGTCCGGAAGGCAGAAAAAGGTATCGGTCTCTGGGCTTTTAATATACACCTTCAGTTGAGCTTTTCTTTTAAATTATGTCGCTTTCATTACTGAAAAAAGGATGTTGCACATTATTGCCGTATCATTTTTTGTGCTCTTTTTCAAAAAAATTGTAAAAAAGTAATGGTGGTGCTGTGATTATCTCCAAAAATATTGCGTTTAAAGAATTTTGATATTTCCTAATTTTAGCGTACTTTTTATGGCAAAGAACAACAGAAATGCAACACATTTTTCAGAAAAAAAACATCATTGGATTCATACGTATAGCATTTTTTTTCCTCCGTCACTCCTCTAGCTTTCCACAATGCATCTATTGCTTTGTTTCAGTTTCTTTAATCAATTTGATATTTTTAAGCCAAGTAGATTATTAATCCGCTGTAGCTTCCTCCATATGATTTTTTTTTTTGTGTAGTGGTGAAGATCCTTGCTAATTGGTGGTAATCTTTACTTTAGCATTGTAATTTTTTCCCAGTAGGTGGCGTGTTTTTCCTGATCATTCGAGGTATGCGAGAAGGGTCAGGGGGCTTTTCTCTTTATTTTTTTTTTTTAGATGGAGTTTTCTGAAGGGAAGAAGTTGAAGCATTTTTATTATTAAACATTCGAAACTACAATTAAATTTTTTCTTCGTCATGTCCTCTGCTAGTGCTCGATCCTTTGTGTTGTTATGCGTGCGCTCTAACCACTACACCAAAGAAAACATCATTGGATTCATACGTATTTTCTCAATATTGTCAATCTGACATCAGTATCGCCTAGATCCATCTCAAGTCTAGTTCTGTGAGGATTCACTGATGTCGTGTCTCAAAACTCTCTATTCAGTTCATTGAGATAAAAATTCGCAAGTGGCAGTGGATTAGCCATACTCTTAGAAGGCAATCAAACGACATCAAACAGAATTGCCATAGAAGAGGATCTGCAAGGGAATAGAATAAGAAGACGCTTTGTGAAGAACACAAAGTGTTCATTTCATTTAAGGCAAATATATGTTTAATTTTTTCCGTGAAAATGTAGTTTTCAGTGTCTAGCGATAGCTTGATTCGAGTTCGAGGTTGTCCGTCAGTTTTACTATTTTTACTATATATGTAAATTTGAAAATCATCCATGTTATCTACGTGCACAAAAATGTATACCTTCAAACCAAGTGTAAAATCAGGCCTTTTATACAACTGTGTAACATAGAACGCTATCTCTCACGACATGCAAAAGATGTAAGTGTTTGTAGAGCACAGCTCAGCAGTCCTTAAATATTGAGATAATAATGCGAAAGTGGCAGTGAATTAGCCATATCCCAGAGAGCATCACCAGAATTGCCATAGAAGAGAATCGGCAAGGGAACAGAATAAGAGGACGTACAAGCATGGAGAGCACAAAAAGTTGCAGTAAAGTCAATTGGCCTGGCAATGATCCTTGTAGCAGCAATAGGTTATAGGTTAATGCAGAGAAAATAGTCCCTTCAGAACTTCACACCACAAAGTGCATCATACTGTAACACGCTCAGAAGATTAAGACTTATTAACATTTGCTCTGGAGGGAATCCAACTTTGAAGCCGACTTTATATTTCTTCAAAAGAAGTGATTCGGTGACATGCCAAAAGAAGTTGTAAAGAAAATACAGCGAGTGCGGCAGAATATTTCATTTGATCGTTTCTAACAATTGTTTGGCAACTTTTGCAACGTGAGGCTGAGAGTTGCGAGCGCAATAATAACGTAATTACATCCATCATTATATTCCAGTCGTTCTTATCATAATCCACGGTTGAAACGAAGTAATTGTTGCTCTGATCACCGAGTCTTAACAGCCCATAGTACACAATGACGTCTTGATCCCACCAAGAGAATGCCAAATTGCAAAACAAGAAACAAAAGATATTGTTGAAATGAAAGAAATTTGGAAGCAGTTATAAAACCAAAAAAAAAAAAAAAACCGGTGAATTGGGTTTTTTAAAAAAGCCCGGCTTTTTGCCAAGCTTGGTGGTCAATGAAAGTGTTTATAGCATTAGCATTTACGCGCATTAACAATCGCAAGTTAAAAAACACGCGTTAAAAAGATATTTTCCGTCAGCTGCTTATTAGTACATAGAAAAATTATTCATATTCGTTTGTTTATTTTTTTATTATCAGCTGATAGCTGTCAAAAATACACAGCGCGTTAAAATGTTCAAAGCTGTTGGATACGGTTGGATAGGCAACCATGTGAAATCAGTTTTCTCTGCTTTAGAAAAAATATTTTTTTTTTTTTATAAAATTTTGTAATAAAGTGCATCATATAGACGAGATTCACTGACCTTTTGTACTTGTTTCATTTTTTCCACTTGTTTCATTTTTTACCTTTAGAAAACAACTTAAAATTTCCTGTAGGCATAAATATGATGTTTATTTGCTTAACAGAAAATAAATGTATTTTCTCACATAACTTCATCAGTCATTGTCAACAGTAGTACGAAGAAAAAAATATTTTCAACATAAACAGTGGGCAATGATGAAAACAATTTTATGTTTTTGATTTTTTATTATCCATATCTATCTATAAATACATATATATATAGATATACAGGGTGTCCACAGGGAAAGTATACTACTTTGTTTTGCCGCCATTTTGGCAAGAATTAGTCTTCACATATTTCATATTTCATATTTGGCAGTCGTGAAGTAGAGACATGGCAAATTCAGTAAACCAACGTGTTTTGATCGTTAAAACATTTTATCAAAATCAATCATCGATTCTCATGAGAAAATCATAATGAGTAACGAGGCCCATTTTCATTTGAATGGTTATGCGAATAAACAGAATAGCCGGTTCTGGGCAATAGAAAACCCTCAAATTATTCATCAGTCACCTTTGCATCCATTAAAAGTGACAGTCTGGTATTCAATGAGGTCAGGAGGACTCATTGGACCTCACTTCTTTGAAACTGAAAACGGCGTAAAGGTAACTTTCAATGTGGAGCGTGAAATTAAAAACCAACACACTTTAAAGGCAATAGTCAATGATATAGACGCGCCCGATGAGGAGGTGAAAAGGAAATTGCACAATCTTCAAACTCAATTTGGTCAAGAAATAAAAAAGTGGACAAAGTGCTGAAGATGTATACGTTAGCAAGTGGGAGTTGACATGAAAATCATCATTAGACATTATCAGCAAATTTTTCAGTTGCATAGAATCTTCGGTCCGCAACTTAAATTTAAGCACCGCAGCCTCAAATTCTCATCCAAACACTTCTTTTTGTTTCATTTTTAATTTGTTGTGTCTTTTTAATTAAATATGCTGCAATGGCAGCTGCCAGTTTTATTTTTCTCCAAGACTGTCATTCATTAAAAAAGAAAACTCTACTGATAGCTGTACTCGCATTGTGTGGTAACCCGTCTGCAATTTCTTGCAGCATGTTCGTCGTAATAACTTCTACAAACTACTACCACAAGTTTCAGTTTGAGTGGACAAATGAGTTACTAGTTGTTTCACGGCTTAAGAGAACCTTTTCGTATAACAGTATTAGCGGTTTCCTTGGCTTTAGTACCATTATTATCTCTGAAACTTTCCGGAAAGACGGGACGTATTTCTTCTTAAATGATGCACTGAAGATCTAAGAAAATTTGAAAATAAAGTTGTAGAGCAGCTGTCTTAGTACTTCTAAGATTAAGACATATGAGAACTTAAAATTATTGAAATTTTTAACTGACTTATTGGGAGTTTAAGTCCGGAATTTTTATAAAAACACACTTATTTACAAAATGTTCATAAAAAAGGACCACTTTTTTAACAATATTAGTTCTTTGTCAGTAAGAAATATTATTGGAATACTATTTTAAACTGTTGGAAATCTTTTAATTGTAGCATGAGAGATTACAACATTTACAAAACCACTAAGCTTACTGACAAATCTTAATTAGAGTGTTAGGCGTTGCATTGATATTTGTCTAGCGTTGGCAGTGAAGTGACGTACATACCTAAAAAAAAGATTAGAAATTGGTTCATAAACAGCAACGTTAACTTAAGTTTTCAACGAAAAAATTACTAAATGGAAATTAAAAAGTTTCTGAAACCCTAGATATGATACGAAAACAGTTAAAATGGCACCACTTTATTCTTTATTTTCTTTTATTTTTTCTTCGTAGCGAACATCACTTTTGTAAAAGTATTATTATACATTATTTGCTTTATACAATTTGTATGGACATGAGCATTTTTGACAGCTAAACAACGCTTAGAGCTTTGGTATAGGTTTGCTGCCTGGACATAACGTCAGCTCAAGGCTAGTTGCATCATACAGTAAGGCCTTCACTTCATTCCCGGATAGATACAGTGTCAAACTGCGTTGGGTTTTCGGGCACTGTGGTATAGTGTAGAACGAAAATGGTGATGAGTCGGCGAAAGAGTGCTAGTCGAGGAGCGTGGATCTGGCGCTCGGGATCCTCCTTGAGTTTCTTCGTTGGGTTGGTGGGTCCCATGGATAACTTAAGGTGCAAATAGTACTGCAAGGTCTCCAGGCTGCTATGATCTAGACTAAAACACTCGAAGACGTAATGAGTTATAAATCTTGGTAGTGAGCTTCGTGGGAATCTGATAGGCTATATGACGCGTTATTGTGCTCTAATCGTGGGTTTAGGGTTGTGGAACGCAGATTCCTCTGATTTCTATAGAGTGTGTGACAATGAAGAGAAGCCTGTGTCAAAAATGCAGTCTCAGGCTGCTCAGCTGTGGCTTTTTTCTGTGGCAAGGTTACATATGACAAGATTTCTTACCTGGAAGGACTTATACCGGCCATCATTTGACTTGTATCTTCTATGTTTTCCATCTTTCCTTCCTTTGTTTTCTTGTTTTATTTCCTTGAGTTTTTAGCCTCTTATTTTCCATGTTCATTCTATTTTCTTTTCTCCTCTTCTAAAAGACTTCCGTAATACACCTCTTTTTGGTCTCAGGGTGCATTGCGCGAACATCGCCTACCTAGCAGTTTCTCGTAGTTTTTCATCCAGACGTCCTCTTGTTCCATTTTAGATGTAATGATCTCTCTGTAATTAGTTTTTGAGTAGTTTGCTTGCGTCTCTGATCATTCGGTATTCTGTACAGGCCTCTAGCTCAGTGGTATTATTTAACGAGATCCTTAACTTACATATATACTTACATACATAATTCTGACAATATCCCAATAGGAACAAGGGAGAGTTCTCTCAATCAATGAGCTGCATCCGATTTTATTTTTATACTCATTGAAAGGGACCTACAGCTTAACGCCGGCTTCGTACTTCAGACACATTAGTTAAAGAAGTTTTTCATAGCGTACTTATAACCAGTCGCTAGCAGTGCTACGAGGTGATATCGTTGTTGAAATTGTCAGATAAACTGACCTGGTATGGAACCTAGGACTTCGTGGTAACTAGACGGGTGTATTACCTACCATACCCCTGCGCCACACAACTTAGAGGCGTTTATTCCGATAGGCGCACTTTCTGACACTTTAACTTATGCTTGTAAATGCATTATGAGAAGAAAAAACTTGCTTGGCCCACTGTAAGTTCATTTTACCTACTACACGATATGTATTATATGACACCATCATCTTTTGTATAAAGAGCATATATATTGTAAGGTGGCTGACGTTGTCGTTGTTGTTATTATTATTGTTGTTGCTGCTTTTTTATTGTATGCCAGCAACCTTTATTAATGGCAATTCTGTTCTTTCTACCCTTATGTATTATTATTTTTTCCTTTTTTTGCCAGTTTTTCTGCACTTTTTTTGTGTGTTTTTTTTCCATTTAAAGTATGTGCGAATACATATATTCCTTCATTCAAATATGAACGAACATACTCAACATCTTTTTAAACTCTAAGTACGAGTAGATGGATGTATGATGATGACGACGACTGCATATGTTTGTCCTCATTTTCTGTATTTTATGTTTTTTTTCTTTCGTTTTGTTTTTCTTGATGCTGTTGTTGAATTTTTAGTTGACTTCATCGTCATCATAAATATCACAACACGCCTTATGATGTTTAATGATGATTATGATGAATATCATCAACATATTGCACAGATGCCCTAATGTTGATGTGAGAAAGAGTGGCTGGCTACAGTGATAATAATAATGATGATGGTGATATTGATAATTTGGTTTAAAATTAAGTTGCTATGCTTAATGGTGAGGATGATGATGATGTTGATTTAAAACATAAAACATTGTTTTCATATGCTTTTTGCTTTACTGACTGTTAGAATATGTGACTACTGATGATGCCTGTTTTAGTCTGACTTTGCTTGCTTTTGCATGCCCCAATGTTTTGATGTTGCAACACTCCTTTTACTCACTCACTTACTTACTCATTCATTTATTCTCACACTTACTCATACACACACATGAGGGGTTGTTGAAATAATTTTCACTTTTTTCGCTTTTCGCTCGCTTACATGTACTCGTTGCTGTTTCCTTTCATTTTTTATTTCGACTTTCATCTTGTATGCAACGTTTAATATTTCATCAGATTTTCTCTGTTTTATTTTATGTTCATTTTTAAAATCTTTTTTCTTTTTCGCTTATTTATTTCTTGACCTTTTTTTCAACGTTTTCATTTCTCATTTTTTCTTCTTCTTCTCTATGAAGCCACTTTATTTTATTTATACTCTACAAATAAATTGAAAAATAAGTACAGATTGCTTTAAGAGAAAGAAAAGAGAGAGAGAGAGAGTGAGCAAAATGTTTATTAAAGATTTCTTTGTTAAAATTTAAAAATAATAAAATTTAGGACCCAATTTCCATGACAACATTATCTTGCAAATTGGGGACTTTGTACTTAGTGAAGCGGCAAAAAGTCTGATTATGCGAGTACCTAGCGCATTGCATCATCAGGAGAGAAGAGTAACTCAAGTATTCCGATGAACAAGTTGTTTGCAAAATGGATATGAGTACCGAAGCAAGAGTCCATATTGTTACGTTTTTACCTTTTAAAAACGTTAATTTATAAGTCCGTAGATTGCAGCTAAAATAAAATAAATTTTGTGTTTGGTCTAATAAAAATCCATTGTTAACCTAATTTTGTCCTCCTTTGCTCGTAACCTTTTCACGAGCGATGACAATTTATTTTCTTAAATACTCTTTCTGTTTACAGCTTTGTAAGGAACAACAATTACTCGACAGATCTTTCCACCTAAAGATCTTCCATATCGTAGTTACAACTTAGGTGCGCTCACAACCTCTTCAACCAGAGTTTAACCAAACTAAACTCTCTTTACACTGAGTTCAAACCAATAACTCGTTCATTGAGTTTACACCAGCGTTCGGCTAACTAATATTAATGCATTTTACAATTGTGGTACTAATTGAGAGACTCTCATTCAGTCCACTTTGCATTGTTTTTCCACTTGTTTTCTCTTTACTTCTCTCTGTTTATTTTCTGCTTATTTTTTGCCTATGCGAAGAAGAAGCTCTTTGCCGAAATCTGGTTTACACCAAATAAACTGTTCGCTGTCCGCATCGATGTGCTTTTAAAATGGCTGAGTAAACAATACTTCAAAAACTCTCGAATCTTTCGATAGTTCAAGTGGATTCCTTTTCTTTCCTTTACTTCCTTTTTAGTTCGTATGAAGCCATGCGAATGTTAAAATTACTTCTTTTAGTTCTTATTGTTTCTTGTTGTTTGTTATTGTCTGTTACTTGTTTTTTTTTGCCTGTTTTTCTTGTTGCCGTTTATTTTTATTTATTCCATTTCTGCTAATGTTGTAGTTGTTTTTTCAGCTTCTATTTATTCTTTTTAGCAATGCAATAAACGACAGGGGTGCCCAGCCTGATTTTTGTAACAATATTCTAAAAAGTATTATTCGAATTTCGTATAGGTTACCTGAAAGCTTAAGTGTTTCTTTGATGGTTTTTAGGCAACAAAGATTAAAACTTTGAATATTGTAGTAGAAAAATAGATGACAATTTATGATGCAAAGTGTATGCAAAGTATCCAGGGTCCAATGGCCTAAACTGGACTGTATCGCAGAGATCATAACAAGACATTGTTTTTATAATCTTTAATCTTCCTCTGGGACAGTAGCACACCGGAGTTCTTCTGAGTGTGTGAGGAACCAATCATGAACTGGAAATAGTAAAGTATGTTATCTCTGGCACATCCAAAGACTACAGAACTTATGATCTAACTTATGAACTTAAGATCTAATGTAAGAAACTAAGGTCTGGGTAACATGATCGGGCTTTTCGTGGCGATTAAATGTATAAGGAAGGGATGATAATTGAAAGAAGCTATGTTAGTGAAACTGCGATTGATATTTGGATTTAAATGGACCAAATGTGGACTTCGTAAAGGTTGTTTCTCTTGATTTTAGATTGCATCCACCTAACCTTACTATTATCTTGTAGAGCTTATTTTATTATTTTATTATAGATAACGGAGATGTAGGACTAGACGTAAAACTGCGACCTAAAGAAAAAGATCTATTGCGCCATACATAGAATAATACGTCAAAACTCAAAACATTAAAAAATCTCCGCACCTATTTATCAGTAAGCTAACAAATTTCCGCAAGGATATGTTATTAATAATGTAAGACAATGTCATCAAAATGGCTGCCGCAGCTACAGGTCGAGATTATTTAAATGGAATTTGCAATTCGCACATTGCGGCTGCGTGTTCTCGAAATGTTAACAAATTCCATCTAAAAGGTATTCAATCGGTAGTCTGTCATTTACACAGATCTTATCTTTTGTGTAGGCCCAAAGATAAAAATCTAAAGATCACAGTAAATCATACGGTCAAACAACTTTTTACTCCAAAGAAGGATGGCATCTTTACTTGTGTGGCACATAACGCGACCTTTTGAAAACAAGCGTAATTTACCTCAATAACTTCCAATTTTTGCGTAAGAGAACCGCTAAGCAACATTCTATACTACAATCTATTCACCGAAACAGTTGCTCTAGCCTCCTTTTTGAAAAAAGTTAAGTCCAAAAGCCGCATTAAACTGTTACATGTAGAGGATTGAAGAGATTTTCAATCATTCTGCTTGTTAACGTAACCTCCGAGATATAAATCGGTTTCATTACTCAAAACAATTTTCAGTTTGATGCATTTCAAGGAGCCAAGCAGTAAAGATAAAGATACGACATTGTTCATGGTCAATAGGCCTCAGTTATTGTGTTAACTGAACTTTAAGAGCTTTGTAGCCTAAGTCTTATGCAAAATGCACTGGAATGTTGTTTGTTAAATGCTTGACAAAAAAGGTTATACCTCTGCACTTTGGACTACAACAGAAATCTTAGGTTCTTCACATTACCAACTTGTCCGGACATCCAAAATTTCCGACTAGTTTCACACTTGCTGGCCGAGAAGGTGCTTAGTTACGATGCAAAAATATTTTAGTTTTGTGAACTGTGACCGTGAAATTTCTGCTATTTTTACAGTGATTTTAAATAATTTCAGTGAATTGTTGAATTAAACATATATCGTTCCATTTTTAATGACGTAAATTTAACTTGTCACATGTCAGTTGTTTAAGTGGCAGTTGAAAACGTCTTATTGGAGCACTCGTACATATAAGCTATTGAAATTATCAAACTGAACAAGCATCACATAAAAATTGTTATCAATGCTTTAACTAATGCAGTTTCCAGTGCACAAATGGTCAACTCTGGCCTAGGTGTTTATGACTTTAATTTCCCCTCCATTTCGAACTGTAATCTGTAAAACTGTAATACCTGTAATAATACTGTAAACTTTTAATTGCGTAAACTACTTCAAGGATTTGGTTTTTCATTAGAAAAGCATTGTGAAGATTCAGAAAACACAAAATTTCTAGCTGATCTCTAGGGTGTTTTCTTATATAAAGTCCGCCAAATAATTTTTTTTTTAAATGCTAGAAAAAAAAAAAAAAACTACTAAATATTTTCTCAAATTTCTTTTTTTATTTGAAAGTACAATCCTTCCAATTAATAATGGAAAATAATTTCATTCAAATGGCTGCCTCGGCTGGCCATATAGTAGCCTACACGATCGGTCCAATTTTTAAGCACATTATCGATTGTGTGCAGCTGTATTTCACCAATGGCTTCACGAATATTGTCCTTTAAAGCGTCAATTGTCTCTGGCTTGTTGGCGTAACACTTATCTTTGACGGCACCCCACAAATAATAGTCCAACAGTGTCAAATCGCAGCTCCGAGGTGGCCAACCGACATCAGTTCTGCGGCTGATAATGCGATCTTCAAAAACAGGGCGCAAAACATCGAGTGTAGCTTCGGCTGTGTGGCACGTAGCGCCGTCTTGTTGAAACCAAATGTTGCTAATATCCTCCTCTTCAATTTTTGTGAACGAAGATTCGTTCAACATGGCCCGATAACTATCGCCATTGACTGTAACGGCCATTCTCTGCTCATTTTCAAAGAAAAATGGCCCAATTATGCTTCTGGACCAAAAACATGACTCGTTTTGGGTGTATCGGCTTTTCAATGTATGCGTGCGGGTTTTCTGTGCCCCAAATGCGACAATTTTACTTGTTTACATACCCGCCAAGATCAAAATGAGCTTCATCTGAAAAGATGATTTTTTTTTGGCAAAATCGGCATCTTGTGTGAGTCGATCGCAGCCCCACTTAATGAAGCGTATCCACAACCATATTCGTTCAGCCGAAGGATAAAGCTAATTATCTGTCAAATCAGAGATGAGCTAAGTGCTACCATTCACGAAATAAGCACTAGTTGAAAAAAAACGTTAGATGGCGGACCCTTTATTATGCTACTTCTTTAAATTTCTCTATAAGACATTAAATTGATCCCATTATCCTTCAAGAAAATTTTTTTTTTTTTTTTTGCAACCACATTAAATCAATAAAGTGGTAGTGTGGTTATGACCATATACTCGTATCTTACCGGTATTAAAAGCCCATTTAAGCTAATAAAATTAATTTCTAATTGCCAGCTTTACCACAATTTTTTCATTCTTTTTTTTATCATCTAGAACCTGTTATTTGGAAAAAAGGAACGCAGAATATGTAACTGAAATGTAGAAAAAGAGAAGAGAAAACCTTAGCAAAAAGGCTTAAGTGTGAATCTACTCAGATAAAGGCATAAAGTGTGAAAGATAAAAAATAAATAAAAAAAATTGCATACAAAAGCAATATTACCAATAAACTCATAAGAAAAGAGTGTAAAAAAAGAAGCATGCAGTCAGGATTCTTATAAGCTTTCCAAGATTAAACAGCAGTGTTTAGTATTTTAATCAAAGGGCTGGGGTATCTTAACCTAAATTAAAAAAGGATATAATTGCATACTTAAAAAGAGTATGAGAAATGAAGAAAACTGCAATTTTTTTAAATTTCTAAAACATATCTCTATTTTGCGCCAGTGTCTTGACTTCATCCCAACTCCTGCTGCTGCTCGTTACATCAGCCTTAATCTGTGTTCGCCATTTATAGGCTAAACGTCCACGGACAGAGTTTTATATTTGATACGACCCTATGCTCTTTAAAGGAGTAAAGGGCATAAACAAATAAAAATGAAATAAGATTTTTAATATTTTACTTACAGCTTAAGGCATATATTGCTGATTGTCAGCAAAATATTTTTCAACAACTATTTTGGCTTTTATTTCTCTTAATAAACTTTCTTAAGATTTTGTCACTCCCCTTCCAAAATTAAATCTCTAATAATTTTGTAATAACATCTCATCTTGCACAACACGTTCAAGTCATAAAAATTTGCTAATTAAAAGTACGGGGAAATATTTTTACAGTCTACTTATATACCTACCACCCCTCGTACATGAAACGTACATTAAAAGAGAGAAAAGTAATTAAACATGTGGAAAATCTCATGCTTATATGTACTCGTATATATTAAAAACCAAAATGTTACATGTTAATAGATGTTAATATATAATCCCTTAACATCTGACATAGCTTTTTTGAAACACACCAAACACACTACAAGAAACAGAAATTACATATGAACATAGAAAAGCAAATTTAATTCCTTAGCCATAGACATAAACGTATTTTTAGCCTATATTTCAACACAATCGGGACTTTATTTCTGGAACTTTTGTTTTATTATTTTCAAAAAGCAAGAAAAATAAAACAAAAATTTTTATGAAAAACCCGGTGCGTTATATAAATAAAAACAAGGAGTAATACCCTGGCTAATCACTTTTTTAGAACAAATGAAAGCTAACATAGTATGTTATTAATAACACGATTCTGTACATTCATATTTATATTAAACAAACACATACATACTTATTTTATTGTACTATGTGACAGGTAATATGTGGTACAAAAGAGTAACATGTATCTCGGAAAGTAGAAAACATATATCACAAGTATCTAAACATTGCCAGTTTTATAAAATCGGAACAATGTCTTTATTTTGTGTCAGGTTAGGTTAGGTTAGGTTAAACTGAGCAGCCGGACAAACTTAGACTCGAGAGCCCATTGTGATACCCATAACTTAACTTGACATCCTGATCAGTTATCCGACTAGTTTGCCCCCTAAGAAAAGTATCTAATCAGCCCTGCAAGAGTTTTCCGTAGAGCCACAATATTAACAATATACAAGCATCTAAATATTGCCGGTTTTAGAAAATCGGAACAATGTATTTATTTTGTGTTAAATTCGGTTAAAAGAGGTCGGCGGACACATGTTTAGCACACTTAGGCTCGAGATCCCATTGTGATACCCATACAGTCTGATCAGATATCCGACCAGTTCGCCCTCTCCATAAACTTACTAATCAGCCCTACAAGAGTTTCCCGTATGCCCACTGAATATCCTGGACCAAAGTCCTGCCAAAGTCAAACAGCACCTACATAGAACAGATCCCTTTGGCTCAACCTAAGGGCCTGTTTTGCCACCAAACAATGACCCATAAGTGCTCTTATTACCGCAGAAATCCTGACTCTCGGCGAGTTAAGCAGCTGCCTTGACTCCTTCTTGTCCATCCTCGGCCAGAGAGTTCTAGCCAGTCTACAAGTTGGAGCCCGACACTACCTCTCATTAAATACACCACCGGCCCATTGTCCTATACCCGGACCTCAGACAGAGATCGGTATACCAAATCTCTCCACCGCAGAAAAAATTTCAGTCATAGTGCTCTGTCTAGACAGCTCATCCGCTAAACAGTTGCCCGGAATATCACTATGACCCGGTATCGAAATAAGTTTGATAGCAAAGTAATAAGCCATTACTCCTAGTAATGAGTCGCATTTCTTCACCGTCAGAGACGTAGTATACATAGCTTCTAGAGATTTAATAGCAGATAGACTTCACGTATAAATACAGAGCTTCCGGACTGTTGTGATACTATCCCTCAATAAGACAGCAGCCTCACAGATAGCGGCCACCTCTGCCTGAAATACATTACAGTGATCCGGTAACCTGTATGACCTTTTGATATTAAGATCAACTTTGATCCTCCCATGTCCCACTCCAGGTATTCCTATTCGAAATAGATGTAATTAGATTGGTCGTTGGTAATAGGCACAGAACACAGCAGTCCGTCCTCAGGGTAGAGAAGCCAATCCGATGCAGCAGCTTAGCGGATACGATAGGACCATGATAACAGGTGTCCAAATATTCATAATAGCACTAAGCGCCAAATATGGCATTGTACACAGTACCTTTGTACTCTCATCAATGAGTTCAATATATGCTTTCTATGTAAAGACCGAGAAAACAGTATAAGCTCGGTCTTAAGTGGGTTTAAAGGTATACCGTATCTGGCAACCCAGCTCACCAAATTAAGAATCTACCCGTTATGATGATAGAAACATCATCAGCATAGGCAAAGACTCTACATCCATCCAATTCTAGAAGCAGTCCATTTACCAAAGTCAACCACAGTAGTAGAGATAAGACTTACCCCTGAGATGTTTTCTTACTAAAATTCCTTTCAATCGTGACACCTGCCTATTCCGCCCTGACGGTACCCCAGTTAGAAGCTTCCTAACCAGGTCTATCACGGAACTATCAACCCCCAGATCGGATAGCGATCACAGGATCGCCTAAGTTAGTAGTTATTGAAAGCTAACTCCATAATCAGGAAAACTCCAAGAGCGTATTATATACCTCTTCCGATAGAGTTTTACATCGTAATTACTACAGAATTAAGAGCAGTTTCAAACGACCTCCCCTTGGTACAGGCATGCTGATAGAATTCCCCGTGGGATATTACTCTCTCCAATATGTGCCAGATGATGGTAGAGTGATTGGTCCAAAATCTTTTGATCTAATATGTGAACATTTACCTGCCTTCGGGATAAAAACTACTTTAGTTTTCTTCAGATATCAGAAAAGTTCAAGACATTCCCTGAAAATAACTTTCAGCCCATTACAGGTCAAGTGTAAAGTCTTCTGTAGTTGAGCTGGAATAATCCCATCCGGTCCAGTCACCTTAAAGGATTCAAAGCATCTGATAGTCCATACCAAGTTTCACCTGCTCACTATTAAGCGAACGATAGCCAAGCTCGGTATACTGCTAAATGACTCCTCCAGTTGAGAAGTATCAAACTCTTTTCCAGGAAAGTGACTATTCAGAAGAATTATTTTGTGAAATTAATTTGTGTTAACTTTGATTAAAATCCTTCATGTATCTCCATAAACGCATCTCTAACCTATACAACCAATAGCAAAAGTTTGGTAAAAAAAAACACATTTTTTTAAGATAAAACCAGAACTTGATATTGGGTGTCTAATTAAAAAATGCGAAAGTCACATCAGATGGCGTATCTCTTACATATGTCAAATATTTGTTATTTATTATCACTCAGTCAAAGTAGTATAAACCACCCAGTTCTTTTTTTGCGTCCAGAATGTCCTAATTTGTGCTAAGAAAGCATCATTTGCGGTAAGTTTTGTTTTACTTACTAAACTTGAAAAGAAAATCAATGAAGCACGTCTTCAAGTTTTTTTTACTAAGAATGAAAAGACCAAAACCGCCCATGGCAGCCAAAACAACAGAATATAAAATTGTTTCTCCTGGATGAGAGATCTGGAGTGGGTCTCTTTATTATTTAAAATTCATGATGAACATTTTTCCTGTTTTCGCTGAAAATCGAATTGGCGGCATTACTTACATCAATTGAATACCCTCAAATAGCAACTTTAAAATATTTGCAAGCAGTTGAACTCATTCAAAAGCAAGAAATTTGAATACCAGACCAACAGACTTTAATGCCAGAAATGTTTCTCAAAAATAAGTAATTTTTGAGAAATGTTTCTCAAAAATAAGTAATTTTTGAATAAAATCATTATTGTAATTAACAAATGGATGCATTACCATAAAATACAGTGACGAATATTATATTTAAAGCCAGACACACTAGCCAAGCCAACGCTAAAGCTAAACATCTATGGTTTAAGGCACTCCACCTATAGCAAATCGCTTAAATCAGACCACGTGATTACATCAGAATTCTATTTCGCACAGATGTTTTATTTAAAGCAATTATTGAACAAAAAATACATTTAAAAAGCAACCAACGATGAACTTGTAATATTCTATTATAATTAAGTGCAGCCACATGTTGCAAGACTTGGCAAACACTATTCAATTGGTAAAATTTTACTATACTCGACACTGAAATATGCTTCACTTCAAAACTTGGTTTGATTTGTTTCGGCTTTAAAATATGGGTATTTTTTTTATGGTGGAGAAACCATCATATTGATATAGGATCACAGCTAGCAGCACATAACGTGTGCTTCAAAATGATAAGGTCACCTTAATATTTGCTCAATTCATCCAAACTATAAAATGTTATGTATGGTCACCCTATTAAAAAAAATCTTCGTTTAAATAAGTGAATAATAAGCCAGTTTGCCTTTTAGATATGTACCGTTATATTATATTTATTTAAATTTATGTAAATAAGTGTAAAATGTAATGCGTCAAAATGATAAGGTCAGTGATTAATAAGCAATTAATCTAATCAGAAGTTATAACAATTGTTATTATAAATTTTTTTTGAAATAATTTATAATTTAAACGATATCTGCGTGCTATGAGTCGCGAGAAACCTTTGTCCAGAACGTTAGAGCAGATTTTACGCCAGCTGTTGCAGATTGCCACTTTTCATATATCTTTGTCTGGTACTGTTTGTTGTCTGCATAAGCATTACTCACAAGCAGTCCCCACAAATTTTCCATGGGGTTAAAGTCTGGGAAACGTGCTGGCCAATCAAGTACTTCAATATTGTGCTTCTCAAGCCATTATCTGGTCTGTAATATCTTGCTTAAAAGGTGAAAGCATTGTCGGCATTTTGGGCCAAATAAGGCGTTCAGACAGAATGCCCGGTACTCTAAACTATCTATTCGAGTGGAAGGAAAGTAGAGTTCCAGGGTGCCATATGAGCTAAAGCCAGCCCAAATAATCAAACTGTCACCGCCGAAATTCCGTTTGGAAAAAAACAAGGACTCCTTCCTTAAATCTCGCCAATAGCAATTGAAACCATCTGGTTCATCCAGGCTAAATTTTTTCTCATCAGAAAAAATTACCTACAAACCCAAAAATGTATGGAATATCTTATAACCTTTTTAAAAAATGTTTACCTGATGCCAATTAGTTACCATGTTGTTTTTTGCAAGCTCCTTATGCTTAATCTTATGCTGCTTAGTCAGACAGGGAATTTTTTTTAATTTTGTTCGAATAAAGTCTAGCTGGGTGTTGATAGCTCTTTGAATTGTGCTTTCTGAAGCTTGTAATTTCAACTCCTCTTTTATTGTTACCGCACTTTTCATAGAAGTCGAGGCCTTTCGTGAAATTAGTAGAGTTTCACGGGCAGTCAGGACCTTTGGACCCCCGTGCATTTTAATTGTCCATGATTTTCTCTGTTTTTGAGAAAATTTTGCACAAGACACAAAGATCGTGATACCTTCTGATTAGATTAATTAGATTAATTGCTTACTAATCACTGACCTGTGCCGCTGTGGAATAGTAGGTAAGACACCCGCCTACCAACCAGAACGTCCTCGGTTCAATAGCAGCCCTGACCATCTGAAAAAAGAAAAAAGTTTTTCAACAGCGGTATCACCTCATAACATTAGCTAGTAACTGGTTATGAGTATTACTAGTATTGAAAACTTCTCTAAATATTCTATTGAATTTTGCACTTATTTACATAAACATATTATATTGGTAAATCTCTAAAAGCAAAGCCGGCTTATTATTCACTTATTTGAACGTAGAATTTTTTTTAATAAGGTTACCATACGTAACATTTTATAGTTTGGATGAATTGAGCAAA
The DNA here is from genome assembly GCA_023159175.1 of Wohlfahrtia magnifica. NCBI lineage: Eukaryota > Metazoa > Arthropoda > Insecta > Diptera > Sarcophagidae > Wohlfahrtia > Wohlfahrtia magnifica. The sequence goes on from JAKWBJ010000156.1 coordinate 345,165, forward strand.
TATTAAGGTGGCTTTATCATTTTGAAGCACATCTTTTGAAGAATCACTTACTTATAGATTTTTCCTTTATGAAAAAAAAAAAAAAAAAAAATGTTGCACCTTGTTGTTCTGTCTCTTTTTGTGTTTCTTTAAAAAAAAAATTATTACAAAGAAAGGATGCTGTGTATATCGCTAAAAATGCTGCCTTTAAAAAATCTCGATAATTCCTAATTTTTGACCAAGTTTTATGGCGAAGCACAAAAGAAATGCAACATTTTTTCAGAAAAGAAAACGCCACTAGATGGGCACTTTAAGTTTGATTAAAATAGATTTCCAAGAACTTCGATCTTCTGCGCATCTTCTCCAACTCCTGACACCAAGCTTTTAGTTGTCATATTCTACTTGGTCTTTTCATCTCTGTTCAGTTTGTCCCCTTTTGCGCGGTCTATTATCAAGGTCGTTCTTTTGTGTCTTTTTCGCCGGATCATTGCCATCCATTCTCAAGTTATGACCAAACCAACGTATTCGTTGTAATTTAATATGCTTTATTATGTTAATGTCAAAGTATAGCTCATACAGCTCATGTTTCTTATGATGTTGGTATCGACAAAGACTGGTCTACAGATCTTCCAAAGCAGCTGCCTCCCAAACACTTTAAATATTAGCTAGTCTGCTTTCGGTATGCCAATGCTTCTGATGTAAACAAAGGCACGGCTAGTATTTTTTTCTCTGTCCTTATCTAACATACGAAGCATACTGGCTTTCTGTAGGGTAGGCAATTTCAAAGCTTAAATTTAAAAATGCAAAAAACAAAAACGGCTTGCAATTTTGCCAAATTTATTTTTTTGTTGTGAAGTACAATTGTTTTGGCCTTACAGTACCCCATTCAATCGGACCAATTTTCGAGAACTTTCGAGGGGGTCGTATCTTGGCACTGGCATTACGAATGTTGGCCTTCGAATGCTCAATTGTCTCTGGTTGTCGGCATAACACTAGACTTTAACGGCGCCCACAGAAAATAGTCCAACGGTGTCAAATCGCAGCTTCTTGGCAGCCAACTGACATCACTACTTCGGCTAATTAAACGACCATCAAACGTTTGATGCAATAAATCGATTGTAGCATGAGATGAAAACAAACTAAAGAGCGGGCACAAAAATCGGTTATCGTGGTGCGATAGGTGTTCATTGACTGTATGGGCAAATTATGCCTCCGCTTCACCAGTCGCAGCAAACAGTCTCTCATAATGAGTGCACTGTGTTCTGTAAGACCACGTTTGGGTTTTCTGAGCCCCAAATTTGATTATTAGATTTTGCTTATTAACGTACCACCAAGATGAACTTCATCCGAAAATATGATTTTTTTTTCTTTGTTTTGGAAATAAATTTCTAATAAATTCCAACGTTGTTCAAGTGTAAATCGATTCATTTTGTTCAGTGGAGATAATTTTGCGATAAATTCGAAATAACCGCTGGTTCAACTTCAAGCCGATAGATGGCCTGCCCGATACCATTGAGAAAAGTGTTTATTTAGTGGGGTAGCATACTTTTGGGACTTGGAAACTCATTTAAAAATAATTTGTAAGCCGTACCACTTACTATATGTCACTCTGTAGATTCATGTGCTGTTACAAATTACTGAAAAGCATAATGGTTAATGACTTTGTGTCAAAATCATACAAAACGTACACATAAGAACACATTCACACTCACACACATGTACACAATAAACAATGACAAATTGTACCCAAAATATTGGCAAGACACTGTAGAAGAATAATTGTGTGAGAGTATGTGTGTATAACCTGCATAACATAGAATTCTTGTTTTGGAGTGTGTATGTGTGTGTGTAACTAAAAACTAGGTTTTTAGTTGTAAATTCTTTTCTTTTTACTATAAACCCACATATACAAGCACACAAAATACTTAAGGGAATATGTAGTGTAAGTTTATTTTTTTATTTTATTTTTTTTTACTCATACTTACGTACATATGTATGCATATAGTGTTGGGAGTATATATCTTAGTGTAGATGAGTTATAAAATATAAATGAATGTTATAAAGACCCAGTTTACTTAACATTTTAACGCCTTCAAATTAACAATTCAAACAGATATGACACACTAACAATAGCACAATAATTAAGGCACAAAAACAACAACAGCAATAGTAAAAAAAAACTACTACAATAGACTTTAGCTATGAGAGAGTATGACTATGACAAATAAAGTAGAAAAACTAGAAAAAAGTGTAAGAGAAAATAAAACAACAAAGAAAGTGAATGGAAAACAAACAAATTTCTGCACTTTTACAGCAACACTTTCGCAACAAAAATAATAGAAAAATCATAAGAAAAAGACGTTGTAGGGAAGCATGACAAAAACGAAGTGATAAAAAAAAACTGAACTGTCGCTAGAGGGCGTCATATACAGAAAACGAAAACAAAAAGCAGCAACAGCAATAGCAACATAAAAACAAACACTTTTTCCTTTATGTTCCAACACAGCTAACAACACATCCCATACCAGCTTCTTTGCTTTCCATAAGAACGAGTTTAACAAAGAAGTGACACTGTAAACACATCCATTTTTTTCTGCCATCACTTTCTTCTTTTTGCTCTTCTCTAAATTTTCCCAACAAAACTATTCATTAAGAATATCTACACCAATATAGAGGGGTGTATATGTGTTCTTGGGCTCATCTTTTTATATTTTTTTAACTGCTAACAATATCTTAGGCAGCTAAATAAAGATAAAAAAGCTCTTCCCATATTGACTCATTCCCTTTTCTTTCTTTCTTTTTTAGACAAAAAAAAGACTTGTGTTTTTGCTAAAGCCGACTTTGTAAACAAATAGATTAGAAGTAGTAGCAGTGGAAGTGTAGCACAGTACATAAGAGTTCTAAAAAGCATATATAACAATAAGAAAAAAAAATTAAAAACAATAACATCGACAGCAACAATAAAATACTTTTTTATATATAACTTTGAAACTTTATACACTCGAGAAAAGAGAAATCAAAAATTATTAATAAAAAAGCACCACTAAAAATACTATTTCGGAAGAAATCATTTTGTTTTTAAAATTGTTGTTCTTAAGCAATGCTATGTATTTGATAGTGTGAATCTCATATAGTAGTCTTTGAGCATTTACAGTGATGGTCATTTGGTTAGCACATATTCGCCTCTATCATGAATAATTTTTCGCTTGAAATGTTTTCCCATTTCCCACAATTGCAATCATGAATAATTTTCATATAAAATGTTTTTTGATTATTCAATGGGGAATGATAGCCCTGTAAGAATTATCCTGATCGTGAATGGTGTTTTTCCCTCCAAATTCGCTTATTCGCTTTTCCAATTGATTTGTTTACATCAGTTTTACTGTGGAGTTGCATTTATCATTTAAGTATTTATTTCTTTTATTCGATAATTAATATTTTTATTAACTTATTTTAGGACTAGAAGTGTTAAAAAAGTGCAAAACTGTATAAAATACAGAGTAAATGATTTATTAAATATGGCATTATCTCCATCCTCACCTTGCTCTTCATCGGTTTTACTTAGTTCTTTGTTTTATTTGACAGAAGTTGATCGGTGGGTATATCATCGGGATAAATATAGGGTCCGCCAAATAATTTTTTTTTTTTTAACAGGGCGCAAGACATCGAGTGTAGCTTGCCTATGTGGAACGTAGCGCCGTCTAGTTGAAACTAAATGTTGCTAATATCCTTCTCTTCAATTTTCGTGAACAAAAATTTGTTCAACATGGCCCGATAACGACCGCCATTGACTGTAACGGCCACTCCTTGCTCATTTTCGAATTATGCCTCTAGACCAAAATCCGCACCAAACAGTGACTCGTCTCGGGTGTATCGGCTTTTCAATGTATGCGTGCGAGTTTTCTCTGCCCCAAATGCGACATTTTGCTTGTTTACATACCCGCCGAGATCAAAATGAGCTTCATCTGAAAAGATGATTTTTTTGGCAAAATCGGCATCTTCTGTAAGTCGATCGCAGGCCCACTTAGCGAAGCGTATACATATTCGTTCAGCGGAAGGATTAAACTAATTATCTGTCGAATCAGAAATGAGCTAAGTGTTACCATTTACGAAATAGGCACGTTGAAAAAAAAAAAAACGTTAGATGGCGGACCATTTAGTTTTTTGGCGCTTAAGCCATTTTTAAATTGTTACAGTTTGGCCATAGTCACCAAAATCTCTCTTCTCTTTTTTTTTCTTTTTTAATAATGATATTTACACTTAATATTTTACTTTTTAATAAAAGTTCACTAATTTTTTCTTTATTTATTTTGTTAAAATTCAACGTAAAATAATAGCTTGTAAAAAGGGAACAAAAATTTCATGCGAATTTCATGATAGCAATTTTCCTTTCGAGGGGAATGAAAATTTCATGGGAATAGAAATTCCCCATGCTATTCATGAAAGGGTGATATGTATGCCACATTGAAAAGGTTATAATTTGTTTTAGGCATCAAAATTGAGTAAAGTATTTACCTACTCGTGTTGTCTATGGTGTGCCAAGTATGTATCGTAACTTCTTATTTTCTTTGGCGGTTTTTATTTTTTTAATTTATTTAAAAAAATACATGTAATCTGCACTGTATATCATTATCCACTGGTGTTTTGTTTGAGATCTTAAATTGATAAATTTTGTGAAAGTTTCATCTCAAAAGTTTTAATAAAAACCATCAAACAATAAATAGAAATGGGTCAAGGAAAAACGATGCACAAAGATCAGTCAATTCTCTAGAAAGCATACTGGCTTTCCACAAAGTTTCTTCAATCAATTTGATCTTTCAAGCTAAGTGCATGCACTGTAGCCCCCTCCATGATTTTTGCATACTAGTGAAGATCCTTGCTAATTGGTAGTGATCTTTACTTCAGCATTGTAATTTTTTCTCAGTAGGTGGCATATTTTCCTGAACATACACGTCTTATATTTGCCATTATCGCCAGAGGTAAGCTGAAAGGTCAGGAGGGCTTCTTTATTTTTTTTTTACATGGAGTTGTCTGGAGGGAAGTTGAAGCCTAGCCATCACATTTTAATTTTTTCTTCGTCATGTTCTCTGCTGGGGCTTGAACATGGGTCGTTTATATTGTTATGCTTGCGCTCTAACTACTACACAATGCCACCCCGTGAAGTTATTCTAAAGGAATCATCCTTTTTAACATTGCTTCCCTATTAGATTGCTGCAAAAAGATAATGTACAACGTATTAGTTCATATCCAAGCCCACTGGACATATAAAAATATTATACAGTGCGCTAGGCCTAGAAAAACCAATCGTAAAATGGCCTGCTTTATTTATAGGGCTTTAGTTGCAGATGGCTTTAAGTCCTCAACTCAAATTCAAAAGGAGCTTTCAACAAAATTTGGTATTGACATCTCCTCGCGAACAATTGGAAGAAGGAAAAATTTTAAGAAATTGTTTGCATGCATTTTACAACATAAGGCCCTGGTATATAAATGTTATACTTTTCTTGAGCATACAGTAAAGCAATTAATGTTTTGGAAAAATGTCCTCTGAAGCGAAGAATCGATTTTTTGTTTGTTTTTGATCTGATAAAAAATGTTATATATGGCATTCTTCAAGCATGCTACACAAACCCAAGTACACATTAATGACAATAAAGCATGGTGTCGCGAATGTGAAATTTTGGGTCACATTTACTGGGCACGATATTGGTTCTATAATAAAGGCAGATACGCAAATGGATCAGTAACCTTAGAAACAAATACTTTTGAACACAATGGTTTCATTTGCAGAGTAAAACATGCCACTTATATGTCATTTTATGCATAATATTTATCCAAAACACATTCTACGTACAGTGAAGTGTCGCTTGTAGCAGAATAGAAGCAAAACTTAATTGGCCAAATTGACCACATTATTGTTTTTAAACCTAAAACTGTTAGTGATTTATGGACAGAAATCCGAAAGAAATGGCAAGAAATACCAAAGGAATGTTGCGTGAGACTTAGGAAAAATTGTTATCCTATCCAGTAATTACTTTTAAATAAAATAAATAGTTTTGTTTTTTGCTGAAAATATTCTTTTTTTAATTTGTGCTAAATTACTGCCAATTTATTTTCTTGGGTTTTGCTCTACTTTAACGCAAAATTAACACATTAAAACGAACAAAACTCAAGTTAACTAATGCTACGTATTCCTTGGACCACAAGTGCTATCTTAAGGCAAAGAAATGATTAAAATAATAAATAATAAATAAATTAAAAAAATGATTACAAAAAGTACACATAGGTTATGTGCTAACCCAATGTTCACCACTGTATGTGTATGGTGCTCAAAAAATTTTTCTTTTAAGTTGAATTATGGTAATTTCTGTATAGTATATGTATGTATGTAATAGTACATTAGTATGTATAATTAATATTAACAAATTTATAAAGTATACGCCATCGTTGTTCTAAATTCTAAATATTATTATTGCCTTTTAAGAATTTTGTTATCCCTAAAAAGTCGAAACTGTATTGGTGGGCTAATGAATAAATTCGCGTTTTTATCAAACACTTTTATTTACATAAAATCCAATAGTTTTAACAATAAATTAATCAATTATTTCTTTCCCGTCTCTTATTTTCGTGATGGCAGGTCGCTTTCTCATCAATTTCTGCAACGTGCGTAGATTAATAGCTAACTTCTTCTCTGTCTATGCCCACCTTTGTCTGCATAGGCCCAATGTTTTCGTCTTATGTGAAACCCAGGTCTCTAAAAATGCTAATTCACTTGATTTTCATATCCCTGAGTATCACCTTCTAATTTTCATCGGGGTCTTGCTATGTATAAACGCAACGCAATAAAGTTGTGCACCAATGCCAGCAACCTCTTGATGCTGAATTTTTCTGTTCTTGGTTTAAAATCAGAATTAAGGCACATTTTTTGCACTTCGGGTTTCTATAAAGAAGCCCAAGCGCGGGAAAGGAGGTTATGTGAGACCCAGCTTTCTAAAAATGCTGACCCACAGGATTTTCATATTCCTGGGTATCATCATCTATCGTTTTTTAACCTTCATAGGGGATTTGTAATGTACATTTGCGATGTAGTTGTATACCAGTGCCAGCAACCACTTGGTATGTGTGAGGTAGAATTGAACTATCTTTGGGTTAAGTTCAGAATTAGGGCACATGTTTTGCATTTCGGGTTCTTGTATAGAAGCTCCAATTTGGGAAGAGAGGTTTCCATATCTGGCTCTGACTCTCTTTCCGATTCCATATCGAGCATCCTTGCGAATTACCCGAAAAGTTAAATTATTGTTGCTGGTGATTTCAATGTTCATAATTCGTCTAGGCTACGCCATTTTGAGCGCTCAACTCCAGAAGGCCAATACGCTGAGTTATTTGCTGCACTTAATCACCTTGTGCAATTAGTGAATGAACCTACACATATATCTTGTGTCCCCACTTTACATCCTAAAAAGTATGACGTTCTTGCACCTCTCGATAATTCCGATCACTGTACCATTTCTGCCTCTTTTTAGTCATCTTTTTCTCATGATGTCTCACCTCCAGCTATGAGAAATGCACATTGGGCATTTCATTTTGAAACTCCGTCTTTTCAATTTAAATCTAGATGTCAGGGCAGAGATGTTAGTAAAAATTATAATGTTATGGATGGATATGTTTATTCCATCCAAACAGATTCCGATTAAGCCAAGAAATAAATCTTGGTTTTATTAGACGAACAGACTAACAGTCAGATCTAGAAAGCAGGCATTCTGTAATTGGCGCAACAATAGATGCGACCTTACTGATACGCTATGCAAACAGGCGTGGTCTTTGTGTACTGCAGTATTTAGAAACGAGAAGGCTTTTTACGATCAGCGCCTCCATGCCAAAGTTCTTACTATTCCGAGGGGAAGTAAAAGCTTATGGTCTTTAGTTAAAAGACCAATTCCACTTCATTTAAAGAATGACCAAGCATTCACAAGCTCACTAAACTTTTTGGCTGAAATGTTTGTAAGTACTTCTCGCTTGCCGGAGAGCGTACAACCAATACCCGAAATAGAAGGAGTATTAGTAACTATGCCTGGTATATTCTTTCTAGCCCTTGTTGTTAAAAAGGTTCTTACAAATCTCAGAGTTAACAAGTTTCCTGGGCCAGGAAACATACCAGCAATGATTCTGAAGCAGTGCTTGGCGCTTGCACATCCATTAGCTAACCCTTTCAGTGCGTCTTACTGTTCTATCCTACTGGAAGGTTGCTAATGTATCGCCCATTCCTAAAAATGGTGAGGAAAAACTACCACCCAATAGCAGTTTCTTCGGTACTCTCTAAGGCTATAGCGAGTATGATTCATTACAATCTTATGAGGTATCTGGAGTCCAACGATTTGCTAAGCAATCGTCAGTACGGCTTCCGTAAGGGCCGTTCTACTGGTGAGCTGCTGGCGATGCTCTTTTACAGATGGAACAAGTCCATTCATGGTTTCGTTGAGAGCAAGGTTCTGGCTCTGGATATTTCCAAGGATTTTAATAGAGTTTGCCATGAGGTGCTCGTGTCGAAACTTTCTGCTTTTGGTGTCGGTAGTCACTTCTCTCGTTTTATATCCAAGCGATTTCAGGTGGGATCTCATTCGACGACTTTAGGATAAATACAGGGGTTTGGCACGGCTCTGTTCTTTCTCCCACTTTATTTCTTGTATTTCTTAACGACTTTCTTCTTCTCACTTCCAATTCGATCCACTCTTTCGCAGATGACAGCAACATTTGTCATCTATATTCTTTTGATCGTAGATAGAGCCCCTTGGAGTTTTGGGTGAAAAGGCGGAATATGAACGACACGCTCACATTCGATCCGACAAGAAACTCTGGGTAGGGTCGTTCGAACAAGATCGATTTGTGACTCGAAGAATCCAACGCTGTTTTTGACACACAGAAGTGGTAGTGTGGTGTCATATGTGACCATGGGTAATGTAGATATAATAATTCGTTGTGATATTCATTGGAACGATCATATATTTCGAGTGCCGCGATTTTTAAGACGGTGTAAGAAATGCTCAACTTCGTCTTATCTCCTTATTATTTACAAGACCTATAATCGACCTAAAATGGAATACAACCCTCTCGTATGGGTCGATGCTCCACAGTCTGTTTTGAGGCTTTTTGACCGCGTACATTAGATCTCGAATGTGTGTGAGTCATTAATCGTAGCAATGTGGAGTGTGTTTTATTGTTCTATTGGTGCAATAACGAATGTGTTCTGATGAAGTTAAGGAATTAACTCATAATAATCCTATATCTATATAGGAAAATTCAAATCCAACGTCCATAAGCACCACTCTCTCTATTCTCCGACAACCTATTTTTCTGGTACCTGTACAATGCACTATATATAAGTAAAGGTCATCCTCTGAGTGCTGGTCTCAAATGAAAAAAAAGATGTGTTAGTCGTTGCCGTCTACGACCTTCTTCCACCTCTCGCACAAGTTTTCGATGACGTTCCATCAAGAATTACTCGGTATGGTATGGAAAAAATTGTTGAATCAGTTTTGAAAATTCTTTTCACTGCCCAAGGTAGACGTCCTCATATATTTCGACAGTGGTATGCGCAAGTTTCGGAGAATATAACGGATTTTGATAAACCTTCTATTCGAGATATTGGAGAGAAGCTTTGACGACTTCTCCAAAATAGGGCCAGGCGTTATCGTAAAGGAATATGGTTTCAATTGCATAGCCTTAGTTGGTTAAGCTAGGCAATGATGGCTCCTTGTTGACCAGGGCATTTCTTTCAGTATTTCCCAATTCATTATATGCCCATCAGTCCCTCCACATGAAGACTCAGAAGAAGATCAGTTTATACTTTCGTTTTTGGAATATCTCCTGGAGCCATTTACACCTTTTTTTCATTTCAATTATGTATTAGCACAATTACTTATATCCAGTGACGATTCGATACAAAAAGCTATGTTTTAACCGGCGTTGATATATTGTGCAAGTACAAGTTCGAAAAACTCAATAAGTAAAATTACATATGAAAAAACAGTGTTACCGAGGTTGAGTTTTGTATCAATTTAAAGCTGATTTTTACTGTATTTATACAAAATTATCAATAAAAAAGAAGAGATCTGTTCAAGAACGCATCTTAAAGGTATCTTTAACATATATTTTATGCATTTTGAAAAAAAATATCAAAATATTTTTTCGGAAATTTTATGAAATTGTAAACACGGCAATATTGGATTCACAAAATATTACCCTGCCGCAAAGCTATTTACATTAGATGTCTACGCTTCGTGAACATTTTGAAGCACTCAAGCTACTTTCAAGATTTTCGGCTATTTTTTCGCCACTTTCGATGTTAATACGTACTCTATTTGCAAGTGATTACGTGCATGTGTAAAGGCAGGGTTATGACCATGTGTTGATTGATAGCGGACGAGATGTGGAATAAAAATTAAAAACAATGAACGACATATGAATACTATTTGTATAATTTTACTCAAAGACACATATTAACTTTTATGCATGGACACTCCTACGTGTAATCAATGTTTAAATATTTTGTAAAATTAAGTATACGCCAGCGATAACTTCAATACAATACATAATTGACATTTTTAATTTCGTTTTGCGGCTTACATAGGGTGATGTAATTAATTTTTAAACAAATGCTGGACAAGAGTTTTTTGTATGAGTATAAGGCTTCACACGAAAAGTGCTTTGGAGAAAATTTCAGTTACTGAAAGCTAAGTTTCTAGAAGTATCTGAAACTTACTACGCTTTATTATTATGATATGAATTATATTTTTTAAGGAAATGAAAAGACATTTTGTAAGCTAAATAAGTGCAGTCTGATACAAAGTTTACACCACAGCTTAAATGAAAATTTAATTTAATTTAATTACAATATATTGCCGTTTGATATTCTTTATTCACCTTTGAATTACGACAGTAAATATATTAAAACTAATAGGCCTTAGTTCAAGAACTAATTAACACCATTATAATTATTTGCTACAAATAATTATATACAAAATGCCTTTAAAGCGAAAATATTGCATAATTATCGAAACACCAATTAGTTAAATAGAAATTTATTGGTTTCCTTTATTATATATTTCTTTACATGTTAAATATTTATATACAATCAGAACGAAAACAGAAATACTTATTTATTTTCATTGGTGTATATATTCTAACGTAAGGCATCAGGGGAACTCTACGGACTCTGCTAACACTTTGTTTTAAATGACAACAAAAACACATAAAACAATAGCAATTACTTAAGATAAATATTAAATAAAACAACAATACTCAGCCAACAACAATAAGCAAAGCATATAAAAATATAAAAATAAAACTTGATTTTGGTTTACTCTGAAACGCATACACTTCTGCTTGCTGTACAGTGTAGCCTATTGCTGTTAATACCAGAAAGCAACATTATCTTTGCAACTTGTATACAACAAGAGAGACATTGAGTTGTTTAAGAAAGAGTAGGTGTCTTAAGATTTATTTTCTTGGTAGATTTTGTTAATTAGTGTCCTGGTTTTAAATGTATTCTAACAAGAAAAACTTAGAAGAGGAAAATTAAAAACCTAATTTCCTAGTTTTAAAACTCTTATAAATAAAGTCTCATCAAAACCTAAAAATTTTTAATTAAAAAAATAAACAAAAAAAAAATAATTAAAAAAATCAAATTTTGTTAAAACACTACGCAAATTCTTAACGAGACAACAAACAGCAATTAATTATTCAGATTTAGGAGCAGATTCAAAAGCACACAGCTACTACATCTGTTGGAAAGTAAATCTCTTTAATAAATTAACTCTTGTGCTCGCTTCGACAGAAGTCCATAAATTGAGCTACAAACACCTACGTTACAGATATAACACTTCAAATTGAGAAGCAGCTACATTTATCGATTAAAATTACCATGTACGTACCACCTTGATCAAATAGTTCCTGGAACAAACTCCGTGTTCCATCATTCCGATTTAAATTTTTTTTTTTTTTTTTTTTGTTAAGTTTATACATTTGCTGTTGATATTCCCACTAAATTTTAGCACTATAGCTTGACATTTGCAAAAGCTACGTAGCCAAGAGTACATTGATCTTAATGTGTTTTGACAACTTTTTACAATTTTAGAAATGGATTTAAATTTCCAACAACGAAATCAAATTTTGCGTAAAAACCGATTTAGTTATGCGCAAACATTGGAAAAGTATTTAGGCAACAATTCTCTAAAGAAAAGAGTCGTTTACCAGTGGCACGAGCGGCTCAAAAGTAGTCGTGAGTAAATTGAAGATGATGAACGTAGTGGCAAGCCATCGACATCGAAAACCGACGAAAACATTGATAAATAGAGAAATAGCGGAGGATTTGAACATTGCGTATGGGTCCATCTAAGGTATTTTGGTTAATGATTTGGGTTTCCGTCGTGTGGCAGCAAAGATGGTACCAAAAGACCTCAACGTCATGTAAAAAGAGACCGTATTGAGGCTGCAAAAAACGTGATTTGCGAGGCTGAACCCGATCCCACATTCATCATAGGGATCATTACTTGAGACAAGACGTTGGTTTATAAGTACGACATGCAATTCAGACATCATGCAAGTGAATGTTGTTCACCACCACGTCGTTTACAGTCAAAAAAGAAAACAATGCTCACAGTTTTTTGGATTACAACGGTGTAGTGCATCATAAATTTTTGCCAGAAGGCCAGACAATATACAAAGAGTATTACTTGGGCGTTATTCGACGTTTTCGTAAAGCAATTCGTCGAAATATATCACAATTGTGGGCAGAAAACTCATTATTAATCGAAATTTTTTTGACGAAAAATGCAACGAATACCATCCAACAGCCACCGAATTAAGCTTATTTGGCTCCCTGTGACTTCTTTCTGTTCAATCGAGTTGAAAAAAAACATTACGGGGAACGCGTTTCAGCACCAGAGAGGAAATAATGAAAAAATCGCAGAAAGCAGCGAATATATGCTTTTAGGATTGGATCAAGCACAGGCATAAGTGTGTTGCAGTCGAAGGGGATTACTTTGAAAGGGATAATATAAATTTATATTAATAAACTTGTATTTCTAATTTTCTGAATAAATTCCGGGAACTTTTTGATCAAGGTGAAGAAATGATGGAAATAATCTTCGCCCGATCACCCGCATTGGAGTAGAGACGTGTGAATATTGAACCTCTAGTTTTTTAGTACCATTTCTGCGCCATAATTCCTTATCCTTAACTCCACACGTGAATTGCAAACCGGTTCAAAATCCAGTATCGCTAACTTTTATATTGAAGTTTTGAGAGGCTTCATCGAGCTCATGTTGGTTGTTACAGTATCCAAAAATTTTTTGAGGCTGTTTATTCAATCGAGTAGCACTGAAAGAGGTTATGTACATTATATGGAGGCAGTTGATAGAATTCCCCTTTATACAGACCAAAATTTTGCTAAGTTTGTGCCGTTGTTTGGTTCAGATTTTAATTGATTCAACAGCTGCTGAAAAGCATCCATAGACAACGATGTGTGTTCGATGAAGCAGTTCGAAACAGTCCTTAATTTTTACCAAATATGACATATAGCGATGAACCGTATCTCTGGATGAAAGGACCAACAAACAAATTTGTAGAATAATAGACGATAACAATCCATTTTAGATACAAAAGCCCGCAATGCATTTCGAAATGGTTACTGTTTAGTGCAGATATTGGGATAAGGGCGTCATCGGTACATATATTTTTGTGTAATATATTAACTAGATCATTAACGTTAACGATAGTTCGATAATTACAAACTTCTTTTAGTCTCAAATCGGTGATATGAACACCAGCGACATAAAGTTTTAACAGTCACGCACTACTCGTCATATAGCCCATGTCATAATTTCTGCACACGCATGTGCAGTACGGTAATCGCACGTGGAAGAGATGTGAACTAGCCATCTAGATTGTGTAATATGAACTCGTTCTATATTTGTTTTTCTTGTAAGTTTTTCCTAAGTCGTCCACAGCTACCCATAAAATCAACATAAAACAAGCCATTTTGGCTGAAATTTTGGCGTTATTTTATTTCATATATCTACCTAGACCATATGTGGGGTACCTTATTAGTACCATTGGGCTCTTCACAGACATATGAAAAGGCTAAATATACTGTATAATGCTTTTTGCCACATGTGTAATGACATAGCGGAGAAAAAGTCTACTGAGCATTTGATTAGCCGGCAGAGATCTTACGACAAGCACAGTCTTGCTGCGGGCGATTTAGATAATGTATACACTTTGATTGGCTGACTGAAGGGGGATGCACAGATGCTGTAAGAGCTTTTGCACAATGGCTACCACAACGGGAACTACTATGGAACCCATTGGAGCCGTGAAGTGTTTGCAAGTAAATTTAAGCTATATTTCATAAAGGCCAAGGAATTGGAAATATTGAAAATTTCGCACAAACGCTATGTTTTATTTTAATTGAAAGGTAGGAACTTTTATTTCCTGCCTATACATTAAGAGCAAAAAGTGTGGGGTGGCAAACGATTTTTGGTTAAACGAGGAAATCACCATTAAAATCAATGTCTATATTTAGTGCCTTGGGAAAAAACACCTGAAGTAGATCAAGTTAAGGGTTACTTTACCCACTAAAGGACAGAGAGATGAAAGAAGCCGAAAAGCTTTATAAGGATCAGTTCCAAAGATTCCCACGTAAACCTGAATAACTAGTCCATGAGTCTCTCACGTAAGCCAACTGGTACTCTTTGACGAAGTTGATGAAATTTATCAGTCATACAGACAGTCTAGATCACGAAAGTGACATGCGCACAGGCGCCTTAGTCTGAGCGCGACAGTTACAGAGAAGGTGTAGTAACAATTGGTCTTTCTCCTCGTCATTACAGTTGCTCCAGAGCGTTCTATGCGCTACGGAATGCATAGTGTAAACTAACTTAAGAAAAAATTTTTTTAATATATATACTATCTAAGCACGTCGTGTGCTTCGCCAACCCCATCATCTTTTGTCAAAATCAAATCATTTATTCTTTCCATAAAGACACTGTAGGTTCTCCTTACATACAGTCATCAAACAAACACACATTCGTTATTATATATGTATAGAATGGGCCATCTAAAAATTTGAATTTAAAAATGCAATAAAACAAAAACAGTTCGAAATTTGTCCAAATTTATTTGATTGTTGAGAGGTACAAATGATTACGTTAAATTATATTAATATGGTAATCGCGGCTCCCCTTACAGTACATCATTCGAACTGACTAATTTCAGAAAAAATTTTCGTGCCAAGAGATGTGTGGCAAGTTGCACCATCCTGTAGAAACCAAACATCGTTCACATCAACACTATGAAGATGCAAATCATGCAAATTCCAGTCAATTGTATCTTTTTGGAAATACATTTCCCAAAGTTGCTCAAGCGTAGATCCATTCATTTCGTTCAGTGGAGATATTATATAGCAAATTTTCTGACAGAATACGCCCACTTATCCAATCTCGCCCAGTCTACGACGTTGTTTGAACCTTAATTAGAAACTTCTACTATGGCCGTTCTCGAGGTATACAAAAATTTATATTTACTTCGTATGAGAGGTACTAGATCCACTTGCTCAATTTCTCCTATTTTTTGCCTGATAATTTATATTGGCTATGACGTCGTTCAGACCAAAGTTCGAAGCTTTTGCTTTAATCGTTCTCAAGATATACAGAAATAAATATTTAGTTTGTATAGGAGGTAACACGTCTACTTGTCCACTTCCGCCAACTTTTTGAGTGATTACATTGACTACGAAGTCACTCATACCAAATACTGAAACTTTACCTTTAATCATTCTCAAGATGTCATGAAATTAATTTTTAGTTTGTGTGAGAGGTACCGCGCACACTTGTCCAATTTGGCACACTAATTGCCTGAGGATTTGTACCGACCACGAAGTCATTCGGACCAAATTCAGAAGAAATTTTGCTTTAACCGTTGTCCAGATATACGGAAATTAATATTAAGTCTGTATGGGAGGTACTACGCCCAGTTTTCAAATTCCGCCTACATTTTACCTGAGGATTTGTACTAACTATGAAGTCAATCAGGCCATCTTCCGAAACTTTAGCTGTAACTGTTTTCAAGATAATCTAAAATTAATATTCACTTTGTATGGGAGTTTTACAAGGCCTACTTTTCCAATTTCGCCAACTTTTTGAATTAATATTTGCATTGACTGCGAAGCCACTCATGCCTAATTCTGAAACTTGAGCTTTAATAGTGTACCACGTCCACTTATACAAAAGTCACTTTTACTTTAACTGTTCTCAAAGTACACGGAAATCATTTATTTACTTTGTATGGGAGGTACCACGCCCACTTGTTCAATTCCGCCTACTTTGTGACTGATGATTTGCATTCATTATAAATTTAATTGGGTCAAACATAGACAATCTTTTTGTTTTGAGATATAGACAAATAAATCTACACTTTGTATAGGCGTGGCACCGCACAGTTGGATATTCGATGTTTATATAGCTTATGGTTCTTTCCAGACATAACAGAGAGATAAGGAAGGAAGGAAATCGATTCAGCGATTTAAGGCACAAACATCCAATCAAACAAACATACAAACAAGATTTCGTTTTTGTGTATAAGAAGATATAGTAAAGGGTCCGCCAAATAATTTTTGTTTTTTTTTTTTAAATTGCTAAAAAAAAACTACTAAATATTTTCCCAAATTTCTTTTTTTATTTGAAAGTACAATCCTTCCGGTTAATAATGGAAAATATTTGCATTCAAATGGCTGCCTCGGCTGGCCATGCAGTAGCCTACACGATCGGTCCAATTTTTAAGCACATTATGATTGTGTGTAGCTGTATTTCACCAATGGCTTCACGAATATTGTGCTTTAAAGCGTCAATTGTCTCTGGCTTATTGGCGTAACACTTATCTTTGATGGCACCCCACAAATAATAGTCCAACGATGTCAAATCGCAGCTCCGAGTTGGCCAAACGACATCAGCTCTGCGGCTGATAACGCGATCTTCAAAAACAGGGCGCAAAACATCGAGTGTAGCTTCGGCTGTGTGGCACGTAGCGCCGTCCTGTTGAAACCAAATGTTGCTAATATCCTTCTCTTCAATTTTTGTGAACAAAAATTCGTTCAGCATGGCCCGATAACGATCGCCATCGACTGTAACGGCCACTACTTGCTCATTTTCGAAGAAATATGACCCAATTATGCCTCTGGACCAAAATCCGCACCAAACAGTGACTCGTCTCGGGTGTATCGGCTTTTCAGTGTATACGTGCAGGTTTTCCGTGCCCCAAATGCGACAATTTTGCTTGTTTACAAACCCGTCAAGATCAAAATGAGCTTCATCTGAAAAGATAACTTTTTTGGCAAAATCGGCAAGGTAATGTCGCAATATTTCCCAACGTTGTTCAAGCGTATACACAACCATATTCGTTCAGCGGAAGGATAAAACTAATTATCTGTGAGATCGGACATGAGCTAAGTGTTACCATTCACGAAATAAGCACTAGTTGAAAAAAAACGTTAGATGGCGGACCCTTTATATTTTTTTCTCTTTGTACTGCCCTCGTATGAATTTAATTATATTTTTGGGTTATTTTTGTGTCTTCAAATTGTTTTAGTAAAGATGTTAATAAAATCTGTTATAAACACTCATATTATAAACGTGTATGTGTATTTAATTGAACTTTCCGTTTCTCTTTTCTTTCTCCACTTTTTCGACAAATATGTATATTCATTCACTCATACTTTTACTCGTATATATACAATATATTTATAAATAATAATTTTCCTTTTTTCATTCTTTCTCTTCCTCTGTTTTAATTTTTCTGTTTCCAGGCTGATTTACCACCATGGATAACACGTCTTCGTATGTGGGACAGTTATGGCACATATGTGCCAATAAAACAAACAAGTGTTACTACAGGTCAACCACCACCTCCGCCGCCTGTTGCCTCCTCGGCTGATGGTGGCAAGCTAACATTATTGGATCAAAGCAGTCATGGCAACAACTACTATTACAGTCCGCAGAATCCCAAAATGGGTAAAAATTTACGTGTTAACATTGATAATGCCTGGAATCCAGTTGATACGTATATTTACGGTCCCACACAGTCGAGTATATTTAACCAAGAAAATAAATATAGTGGCTATCAACAATCTGGTGGTGGTGGTGGTAGTGGCGGATCAGGCGGTGGTGGCTCATCATCAAAACATGGTGGCAGTGGTAGTGGTGGTAATGGCTTAAGCTCTGTTAAAGAAAGTTTAAATTATATATCGAGCAAATCATCAAAGGATAGCCAACAACAACTGAGTGGTGTCAGTGGCAGCAGTGGTAGTGGTGAGAAAACTGCACTGGCACTGATGAGCACCAAGGGAAAACGTCGTTTAATGTTGGAAATTTATGATTATGAGACACCTAAATTGTGCGATCATACAGCAATTAGTAGCACTGGCAGCACGTTGGGCCTTAATAGATTACGGCCATGTAGTCCACTGGAAAGTTATGTGAGCACGGGAAGAGATTTGGTAAGTTAAAAAGGATATTATTTTTATTATTTTTATGAAAGTAAACACATGAAAATAAAATAAAACTTACATACGGTGATAAATAAAAAAAAGAAAATTAAAAAAATGAAATTGCTTATGAAGGAAAAATACAACAACATTATATTGATTGTGTGCAGATTAGAAGTTATTCAAGAACAATTTTTATTAAATTAGCAGCTTTAAAGAAGGAATATTGATTGATTTCAAAAGAGAAATCTTTGATACCAAAAAGCTCTTAAATAAGTATGAGTTGAACTGCACCCTGATTTACAGCTTGAAGCGAAAGACTTAAGTTTGTATAACACAGAACCATATTACGACGATGTTAAGCTATTCCTCAATCTCTATAAGTGAAGTCCAACAAACTTTTTTGGGAGCTGTTCTTATTGCCTAGTCCCATCAAAAAACTGCAAAAGTGGATTCGTGCTTTGGTGCCAAGCACCAGACTGTTGTCGGAAGTCTACGAGGGCGAGAGCTTTAAGAGCTATACAGCAATGCCGCCTTTACAATCTCGTTCAATAGTTCTTATTACACGCCGTATCCATTCAAACTATCTTCTCAGGGTTGGTGTTGGGTTTGTAGTACAAAGCAGCTCAATATTGTTTATGGATAATACGTAGATATCTGTCAGTGATATTTTTAGATAGGGTTTCGCAACCGCATAAGTTTATAGACTTATTGCGCGAGTTGCACACTAGTATTTTAAGGTGTCTAAATAAGTCAGAAGACAAGGCCAGACGGGCTTTTCCGACGTCCAAATATGCTTAAATGGAATCTATTTGTTTGGAGTCAAGTTGGTTAATTAGTGTCTGGAATATTTTCCCTGGTTCTTTATCACATTTGGAGTATAAATACTTAATACTGGCGATTTGATTGACTGAAAAAATGATAAGGACTTTTGGGTGTCATCACACTGAAAACTGAAAACTGAACTGCCATCACACTGAATGATGTAGAGAATGTTGCTCTGCTCAGGAAGATGTTTATCACCCGACGCTGTTACTGAGAACTTGAATCGATTTTGTTTTTACCTAAGGGCGTTGAAAGTTAATTGGCTACGAGGAGTCATTTTGATTTTTGTCGCAGTCATTTTGGCCGTTTGAATTCATTGCTTTCTTCTATTGATTGGTCTTCATTACTTAGTTCACCACAATATGGCTTTTTTCACTTGACAAGATATATTGATAGCTTTTATGGTGTATTATTCCAATGTTTGGAGCAATGTATTCTACTTATATATCGTTACGATATTTGGATCGATAGACTGGCAAGATTGGGGAATTTGCAAAATCCGGGTGTAGTATTGATCATATGCTCTACTCGATAGGTCGTGCTAATTTCAGTAGGATGTATAATTTTGGCAGTAAACCGAAACCGAATTATAAGGGTATTGCCGAGATCAGTGCTACTCCTAAACTAATGGAGAAGTTGGTGACTGATTATCCCTCTTTTGAGACGAAGTCAATAATGTCACTCTTCCAACATGGTTTTTGAAGGATCGACAGTAACTTAATTGAATTTGCTACGAGGGATTTTAGGAGCTTTGTTGAAGGTACTCAAGCTGATGTTATTTATATTGAGTTTAGTAAGGCTTTTTACAGGGTTGGTTATAGGATTCTGCTTCATAAGCTTACACCTATTGGTATTATTGGTAGACTTCATTATTAGATTGACTCTTACCTCTCCTTTAGGACTCAGAGTCTCGAAATATGTGATCTAAGATCGTGTATGTTTATTTCGAAGTTCCGCAGGGCAGCCCTTTGGGTTCGCTTTTGTTCTTGTTATTTCTTAATGATTTTTTATCACTTTAAAACAATATTATTCTTTTCTCCGTCACTCCTCTAGTTAGCATATTGGCTTTCCATAAATCATTCATTACTTTCTGACAGTTTCATTAATCAAGTTGATTTATCAAGCTAAGTAGATAACTAATCCACTGTAGCTCCCCTCAATATGATTGTGTAGTGGTTCACATCAATACCGTGAGGAGCGGGCAAAAAAACATCGGTTATCATGGTGCGATAGATGTCTCCATTGACCATAATGATTGCGAAATATGACGAATGGGCCAATTATGTCTCTGTCCCACAAGGCGCACCTGAAAGTCACTCTTAGTGGGTGCATTGACTTCTATAATACAACGTTTGAGTTTTCTAAACCTCAAATATGTCAATATTGCTTATTAACGTACTCACCAAGATGAAAAATGAGCTTTATCCGAAAAGATGATTTTTTTAAAATAAATAATGTGGACTTATATTTTTTGGACTAGTTTTTATGAAACCAGTATTACTTTTGTTTTGTTAATTGAAGAAAGAAGAAGATTTGTTTTAAATAAACTGGGATTATTCGATAATCGTAATTAACAGACTTTTTTAATCGTAATCGCGATTAAAAAAAAACTGAAATTAAATCCAAAACCTAGTGTCATGGCCATAAAAAAAATATGTATTTGCCTATATCTTCGAAACGGTAACAGTTAGAGTCCCTAGAGAATGGTTAAGGCTAAAGTTTTTAAATTTAGTCTAAATGACTTTATAGTTAATAAAAATTATCAATCAAAAAGTGGGCATGGTATCTACCTTATAAACTACAGTAAAACCTTGATAATCCAGACCTCAATATCCGGATTTTTCAGTAGTATGGACATCATTTTTTATTCTATTTTGTAGTTAATAATCCGAATTTCTCACAAACTGTTGTGTAATGGAAACCTCTAATAATTCTTTTTCCAAGAACATAGTTTCAAAGATAAGTGTTACGCCACCAATCCAGAGACAATTGACGCTTTAAAGGACAATACTCGTTAAGCTGCACACAATCGATAATGTGCTTAAAAATTGGACCGATCGTGTAGGCTACTGCATGGCCAGCCGAGGCAGCCATTTCAATGAAATTATTTTCCATTATTAACCGGAAGGAGTGTGCTTTCAAATAAAAAAAGAAATTTGAGAAAATATTCAGTAGTTTTTTTTTATAGCATTTAAAAAAAAAATATTGGACGGACCCTATATAATATATCCTTCAAACCCATCGAACTATTGTAACTTCATTTCAATAAACCTGTACCTCTAAGCATGTAACACTGTTTGCATGTTTTATTTAAAATTAAAGTTCGTATGTTAAATGAAAAACACAATTTACATAAAACTTCTATCTGGTCACTCTAGATTTCAAATTTCTATTATTTTAACCTAAAGAAAGAAAAAAGTAATTATAATTTCATTTGATTTATTAAAAAGAAAATTCATTTAACTTTCAAACCTAAAAAACAACGTTGTCGACACGGAGCTGCAAACAATTTAAAAAAGCATTTCATATTCAAACCACAATAAAATGTGTGGTTGTTTTTTTTTATTAAACATTAATGTTTTGGAACAAAAAGAAAAAAAATGTATGAAAAATATACTTAAAAAAAAAATTTTTTTCATTAGACAGGTACCAAAGCATTAAGAATAATCCCTGCTAAAGGATACAATTGCTGAGGTTAACGCATAAATTAAGAGTTTAAGCATAAATGAGGTATTATTTGATTATGGTGTTAATCAGAGCCTTTGGACATATTAAAAGTAATTTTTTTTGCTTTTGTGAATCCTCCCTAATAAGTTTTACAAAATATATAATATTTGGTTTTTCCGAAATATTAAATGGAAATGCGAAAAAAAAGTTGAAATTAAGTCATAAAATTTTTAATAGTCTTTTGTGGTTCACAACACAATTTGAGGTTGTCGTTGTTTTTTTTTTCTCTTTTTAAATTTTTTTTTCCTCCCTGTACAGTACATACATAAATGTGACTAAGGATGATGATGGCGATGATGACCATCTCAAATGACTAATGGTTAAGAGTGGAAATTATGTACTTCATGAGAGTGTGAGGTTTGAGTGGCCTGTTTATTGTTTTTAGCCACTGCACAGTGGCCACTGTCATGGAACAAAAATATTAAAATCAAAGTCAAATAGTGCCACTCTATGTAGCATTCATAGCTCTTAAAAGCACAGACTTATCGAAGCTATATTTCAGAAGCTATATTTCAGTATTCAGCGGTATTGAACAAGTGGGCGTGATACAAACTACGGTTAAAGCTAAAGTTTCTGTTATTGCTCTTAATGACTTTACAGTTAATACAAATAATCAGTCAAAAAGTGGGCGGAATTTAAGAAGTGGGCGTGGTACCTTCCGTACAAACTAATTATTGATTGCATTATATCGTGATTACGGTTAGAGCTAAAGTTGCAGCCTTTAGTCTCAATGACTTCACCGTCAATACAACTCATCAGTCAAAAAGTGGGCGGAACTAAATATTGATTTCTGTATATCTTGAAAACGATTAAAGCAAAATTTCCTGAATTTAATCAAAACGACTCCATGTTCAATACATTCGTCAGGCAAAAAATGGATGGAATTGGATATGTGGGCGTGATACCTCCCGTATCAAGCAGATATCAATTTTTGTATATCTTGGGAACGATAGAAGTGGTAGTTTCTAAATTAGGTTTAAACAACCTCGTGAACAAGACATACTTTTAATCAGTAACTGGGCGAGAATGGATTAGTGGACGTGGCACCTTCCATTCGTACTAAATACTGAATTTTGTCTGTGTGGTAAGCGACAACTTTTAAAGATTAGTTTCCGGTTAAATTTACCCACATACATGTACTATAAATAAATGTGTTTGCTTGAAAACTGTACATAGCTAATCGACATATACAACAGTGTCATTCTGGAAGAAGCTATAGGCTATCTCAAATGTTTGGGTTTGGACCTGAAGGTGACAGAATTGAGAAAGAAGTGTTGAAAATTTAGCTAAAATAACATTTAAGATAATAAAGATGGAGGCAGCGAAGCACGCCGGGTTTTATCTAGTATTGTTTGCCTGTTCTGAGCCAAATTTTTGAATTGTGGTCACTTTACAGTCACAGGGCTATAATCAGTATCAGTGAAACTGGGCAATGTCAGCTTTGGTCGGCCTTTACTGTACCCCTACTACAGACCATTTCGCGCAGCATACTTCGCCTGCTATATTCTAAGTGTTGCATCTGAAGTTTTTTTTCTGCCACCTCATAAGTAGAATAACACTAAAAACCACCTACAATCACTAGCTTATGAAGATATTTGCCCTATGGTACAGGCGTTGTACCATCAGGTGCTGAATCTCAGCGTATTTACCATACATCCAGACTCTTTCGTATTCCTCTCTCCGTTCCTTAGCTGTTAAAAGCCTAATAATATAACTGCTTCTATCATACACTCTTAAGTTCGATTATATCGGGGAATGTCATGCCGGATATGATTCCAATAGCTTAATGGTATACTACGCGAAATGCACTCGCAACTCTAATGGCGTTTAATCGAAATAATGGTTTCATAGTCTTTACTGTGTTTTATAATTCAACACGAGTCCTCTAATATGTGCGACATACATTAGTGACTAAGTGGATTTATACCAGTAATAATTTATTGCTCTGATTTGGTCCACCTATGTTGGCTATAAAACTTGATAAAGCACCGCAGTCGTTTGATAACCTTTAGCGTTGTTATCCTTATAGTTCAATTTCGCGTCTATTATCACACCTAAAAATTTTTTGAATGGCTAGGTTTTTATATTAAAGCCTTTTACGCCGAGTATAATATTTGCAATTTTTTTTCTGTTGGCTATCAAAACATTTCTGTTCTTTGCCAGCAAGTTGTAGATTCCATGCCATGAGCCAAGTTTTTATTTCCGATAACTCAGTTCTATATATTTCTTCAATTTGATATATCACCAGCAACTAGCCAACTATAGTATATCAACTACTCTTGCATAGGAATGCCCACGAACCCCCATCTTAAAGTATATTCCTTTAGAGTGGGCCCAGCACGCAATCTTGGGGAACTTTACCAGTTATTCTATAACGTTTAACAGCCTCATCCGTGCCATGATTACTTTACTTACTTAGAACCGTCTGTTGGTTTTGGTGGAGTCCAAGAAAGCACGCCAGCTGGATCTATCTTGCACTTACTTGCGTCAGTTTAAGATACCCAAGGCCGTCTGTTTCTATAAAACGTGGTCTTTCCAACGAAGATTTGATTGTTCTCTGCCCCGCTTTTCGCTTTGGGGTATGGTATCAAAGACATGCTTTGCTGGCGATTTTTAATCCATATGATGAAACGCCGCCAAGCCAGTGCTGCAACTGTATCTTCACTATAGCCACGTCCAATATACGCAGGACAGAGTTGATAAGCGTCTTGTCGAGCTCAAGTTTGGCTCTTAGAGAGAGTGCTCTGCTGCTCAACTGTCTACTAAGTCCAAAGTAGCATCTACTGGCAATAGTAATTCTTCCTTTGATCTCCATGATGATGTTGTTCACGGTGTTAAATGCAAAAGAACCACTTTTGATGCTTCGCTTTTTAGACTGGAGTACGCGGTGGTATTAAGGCCGTCAATATGATGAAGGACCTTTGTGGAAAACGGTGCCTTGGGAATTTAACCAGGCGGCGCGAATAATGTTCTCCAGTAAATGGTTGAAGAAATCACATAACAGAGAATCGTCTTATCTAAATACTCGTTTAGTATCAAACAATTCGGTCATGTTCTTCCAATTTAAAGTCATACTGCATAGCAATATAAGTTTAGCTGGGATAATAAATTTAGACTTAGCGGTGCAGAGCAATTACTATCTGTACTATCGAAGGTGGCTTTAAAGTCGAGTAATAGGTGGTGTATTTCGATATACTTCTCATGGGTCTTCTCCAGGATTTGACGTGCAAAAAGCAGTAATATTTTAGACCGTGCGCTTTAAGTAAGCTGATATAATGCCCTTAAAATGTAGTACCAACGCGAGTCAAAAGCATTCCTACCATCTAGTGTTACGACTGCTGCACCAGAAGTGCAGTGTTGCATTTCTTATTCTCTATGGCTAGAAAATTTTAAGAATACGACATTAACATCTTGTTTGAATATAGGTTTGGACACCGATATCATACAATTTCGACCACTGTGCATCTGAAAGAAATCAAAATAGTGAATATGAGGATTTTACAAAGATTCATGTCAATACATATTACTAAAGTAAGACTATATAAGCCATTTATGAAAAATTTATGAAGTGGAAGTTTTGTTTTTTCAAAAAGAATGACTTTCAATAGCAATGGTGGAAAGTACATATATTTTTCATTAACTTTCATAAACTTTTCAAGGCAAAATTATTTAAACGAAGGGAAAAGTAAGGATTTACTCGTTTAAGCAACATGTTACACAGCTAATTGAACTTTAATTACTGGTGAATAAGTGTCGATAAAAGAATAATATAGTACATATGTAAAAAAGAATTTAAGAAAAGTTTTTCTTTTTTAATAACAATAATTATAATTTAAATACCAATCCATGAATTAACACGAGCACTTCTCTCAGTTAGTAAGCTGCATCCGACGTTATTTTTAGACTCATTGCAAGGGACCTACAGTTAAACGCCGAACGGCAAATACATTAGAGAAGTTTTTAATAGTACTACCTAATATTCTGAGGTGATACCACTGTAGAAACTGTTTTTATCGTGGTTGGTAGGCGCGTCTCTAATTTACCATACCACAGCGGTACACGGTTTTCTATTTTAATCCAAGAAAAAAAGTCCTTTGAATTATGGTTTAATAACGTTTACAACATGGAAATTTATCCACGAACTTGGCTAAAATCTACCTTTGTTACTATCCCATAAGGAAACACTCCTAAATCATACAACGAGTACAGGATAAGTCATGCATTGATCAGAATGTTTCCGGAATAACCCTCATGTGGCAGTCCCATTGTTCCGATTTGATTATTTGTTTTTTTAACTTGACATTTCCAAAAGCTACGTAGCCAAAAGTACATCTCTATCCGTGACTTGAATGTAGTATGTCGTAGTATTGCTTTCAGGTTCAAGAGGGGACTGCCACTTGGAACGAACGATTGGCTTTCTGGTGGCAGGTGGCAGACGAGATGGACGAATAATGACAAGGGAAGGTCGACTTATGAATTTATTGCGGACCTTACGTTCGTACAGGAACACTCAGACTTCGGCTTTCGATTAAAACTGGAGTTCATACTGACGGGACATGGCTCTTTCAATGCATTTGTGCATCGGATTGGCCTGACTGAATCAGTTGACTGTCAGTGTGAGAGGCGATTGAGGACTGGAGGTATGTACTGACTTTATGCCCAGACTATGATAATATTAGGAATTTAGATAACATGGGTATTACTCATACTTTGGTATTAGGGTATTGTTGGACGATCGTACCTATGGTAGGCTGGGCGCTTTTGCCCTGGAGGTATTTAGGCGTAAAGGGACGGTACTGTTAGCGGAGGTTGAACCCGCACCACCATTTTTGTGGTTTCCTGGCTAGCCTTTTCTAGCTCGGTTTCCCGGCGGTTTCTGCCCGACTACGGTGAGGCCTCCTTGAAGGAGCAACGTGGTGGCTATGGTTTAGAGCAAAATTGCGGGGAGACCTATGCTGGCTCAGTGTGGAGTCACATTCTTAACCGAGTGCCGTGACCCATAAATCGGTAGGAGCTTAAATAGTCTTCGGCACTTCAAAAAGGTGTTGGGTTATGTCTAAATAACATGACTTCGAATTGGTACTCACTGGTAATTTTAATCATGGGTGGGGACGTTGGGGGAAACATTGTATTCACTCGTGCTTTGGCACCTTGAGGCAACATCCTAGGCAGGTAATCACGTAAAACCAATGACTTTATGTCTCTATGTGGGTTGGCGACTTTTTACAATTCTGCCCGTGTTGAGGTCGCAAAAAACATATTTTGCGAGGCTGAATCCGATCCCACATTCATTAGAAGGATCATTACTGGAGACGAGACGTGGTTTTATGAGTATAATATAAAATCCAGATATCAGGCAAGTGAATGGCGTTCACCAAATGAGCCGAGGCCAAAAGGCCATGCCGTTTTCACTTCTTGTGAAAAGAGGAACACAGAAAATGATATGAGAGTATGATAAGCAGCAAGAGTTCACGCTACTATACCATATACATCAGATGTCGTTATTCCAGGCAACGACAGGTGGCAGCGCTATCATTTAACCTAAACTTACTACATCAAGTTTTTTGTTGTTTCGTTATTACTCTTGGAATCGTATGGCTTCCAAAAAGCGTATTCACGTTTATAGTTCTTCGTTGTTCTTTTTACGCCAACTCATGTTAGACTGTTTCTTATTAGTTTTTGGATATTAGTACGTGTCCAGCTGTTTCTTAGTCGTCCACGATCTCTTAAGCCTTGAGAATTTTTACACAATTCTACGGGGTTCAAAATATTCTGTATATTATTTTGAGGCCCTTGTTGATGAATACCTGGTTCATATATGAAGCTTATCAAAGTTATGTCCATCTACAAATCTTTTTGTGTAATTTGTTCTTAGGAGGATAGCATTTAATCTATCCAACTCTAAAATATGTATATATTGTTACGTTTTAACCTTTTAAAAACGTTTGAGTTCGTTTAAATTGCGTTAAAATAAAATAAACACCACTTTGTGGTTGTTTACAGTTTTTTTTTTTTATTGCACTATAACTTTTATAGAGTTTATCTTAATACAACAGCTTAAGATTAGTTTATACAACACTTTTAATTCCACTTAAACACGACTTTACTTTATGACCGCAAAACGATAACTACTCTATGATGTAGATATAGCAGTCCCTTTATATACCTTATTGCCTACAGTTTGCAAGGTTTCGGAAATGTCTCATATTCTTTATTTTATATCCGTTTATTTAAATGTAAGACACAAAGATGGGACTTGGCAGTGCTGCCAGATACGCAAATAAGTACGGCATTGACAGGGTGACAAATAATTACTAAATATACCACAATTCTAGAATACAGTTTTGAAGGCGTATTTTCCTTTTTCAGCCATTTTTATTTTCGTAACAATATTTTATTTATTAACCTCAACCTAATTTAAGGACATACCCAACAAATTTGCTTCACCTACTTTCTTTTCACTTTCACTTTAAATAACTTTAACCTCAATTATAACACAAAAACTAAAACATGGGCCAAAAAGATAAATTTTTCGATGAAACAAGAGAAAAACGAACGAGATTAAAAAAAAAAACTTATAAATTGGTTGCGTTAATTATCCACTTGTGGTGCACTTTTTACAAAACCTCAAAAAAAAAATAAATAAATAAAAACGGAAAACCTAAAACAAATTAAGAAAAACCAACGTTGTTGTATTAAAAATTAAAAATTAAAAATTTTAAACATAATTTTTATTACTTTTTTGAACGAAAATTTATTTCTTCTAAATACAACGCCTCTTTGGACCACACACTTACCAAACATTTCAATTTCTTGGCTCTTAATATTGACGTCTATAGCCGGAATCTACAAATACTTTGGTAGTTAACGTTTACAAAAAAATAAACATGCCCTGCAAAAAAGAAGAGGTAATAACGAGTAAATATGCAAATATTTAAAAAAAAAAAAGTAAAATAGAGAAGCACAAAACCTAGAAAAGCAGGCTAGTAGTGTGCATACCCAACAAGGACTAAATAAAAAAATAAGAATTTTATTTTCCAACATTTTATATGCTAACGAATGGTAGAAGCAAAGTGCAAAAAATAAATTTAAAATAATTCGAAAAAATATATATTCAGCCTGGCAACATCATCAACGCTATTAACTGAGAGATATTTTTTTTTTTTTTTAAATAAAATAAAAAATTTATATGCAGATACACAAAAATATATATTAAAATACAAAGTTGTACTGTGCTAAAGATTAAGTCTATAGACATGGCACAAACAGGCAAATAACCACTAAGACTTGATGTGGCCATGCAACACTGCTATTTTATATAAACACAGGCTTATATACATTTACACATAGACACGAAGTATCATAGTCTACTTACAGCTGCACAACATTGCAGCAGCTACTGCAAGTGTTCACAAGGCAAAAAGAAAAAGTTTAGTTTTATAAAAAAATAAAACTCAAGAGTCACACTCAACTTTCTAATTAAATTACACGAAGGAGTTTCTTCTTTATATATACACACACACAGTAATACGAATGTTATTTCTATCAGTTTATGAAAGGCACTAATACCATTACAAGAAAATGGTGCAAATGACAGAAGTACTGAGAAACAGAATGGCTTATTTCTTAAAGTAGTACTTAAGGTGACCAACTAAGTAGAATTAGTAAGATTGTTTGTAAGCTTCAGCAGCGACGATAGCAATAACTCCATGTAGACTGTTGTCGAAATCAAGAGGAAATTGAAAAAGTAATCGCAGCAATAAGTCACGAGTTTTGCGTGAGTATAGTCACGCTGGCATACCCCACGGTGCACAAGGTGGGGATGAATACAATTCGTCCACCAACGCACCCACATACATATGATAAAACTACATGTGAGTACCAAATTCGAAGACATGTTAAGAATGTCATCACAACGAGCTAACGCTCTGCCCATGGTTTAGTTATAAACCTTAGCCACCACGTTGCTTCCACCATAGCCTTCCACCCTGTGGCCCCCAACATCCGTGGTATGAGTTATAAAGTCTCCGATTAGACTTCGTATAATAAATTCTATTACCAGTTTAGATCCTAAATGGCTCCAGACTGGTGACTAATAACGTTTACAATAAATAGGATTCAGACAAAAATAATACACGATTTTAAGTTGACAGACTTTAAAAACTAATATTTTAACATCCAAACTACTGCTTGAACGCTGTACAAAGAAGACTATTCATTACTAGCAACGAAGAATGAAATTTAGTTCGAATTATTAAAACTCAAATCAACTCTTAACCATGGACCTGATGGCATAACAAACTTTCTACTGAGAAAGAGTGTGTCTAGCTTTTCTTTACCTTATAAAAATATGTATGTTATATACAAATGTTCCCATCGATCCTTTTACAGCATCAACGTTCTTACTTTGCATCAGCTAATTTTGGCAATTTGCCTAATCCACATATGAGTCGAGGCGTCTTGGGCTGTTCAAAAAGCTTTCCATTCTACACTACTCTAGGCTAAAATGTTCGAAATACTCTGTGAAAACATTGTTTCACAAAAATCGTTTTTACAAAATATTCTGCAAGTTTTTAGAGGGAGAGTTCGAAGTCCCTCAAGAATATAGGCGAGTGGACTTGTCAATAGCCAGCTTTGTTCGCTAAAAGAGCAAGAAAAGGGTTATTAAATGACCATAAGTCTGCACCGGTTTCCAGATACAGTTGTCAATATCCGCACTTTACCCGCTATTTTTGGAAATTATACTCCCGAGATCACAAAACTAGCCAACGTCTTCTATTCGATCAACCTTTATCATAAATAATTCCTGAAACACTGCATTGCGGTGGAGAAACTATGTTATGAGTGCACCTTCGCTACTTGGCCAAGGCGAATACTCGAAAGGAGTTGCTATCGAACAGCGTCGTAAAGAAGCACTGGGAGAATGAGCTACTTGCTATACCTCTTGGCAAGAGCTAATCTACACTTGATTTCCAGGCTAACTTTATATTTGTTGGTAATGATGGAGTCAACTACTTGACAACATCGGAAGTAAACTTGTTGGCCGTAATCTTCGAAAAGATCCGCAACATGTCCCTACTTGTCGATAGCAAATACTTAGTCTGGCTTCGTTTAGCGCCAGACCCACCTTAGCAGATTCCTGTTCTACGGCGCGAGAATCTGCGTCAGCGTATGCAAAGAGTTGGACACTTTTATAAAAAATAATGGAATTGAGATAAACGCAAGCATTCCTCCGAACACTCTCCATGGTGATATTAAAAATTGCTCATTATAAGGAGACAACTTGTTTCAAATCTTGCACTTTATTAAAATGCATGCACCTTACTACCGCCGGTCTTAAACAATTCAGCGGTCACACTGGTGCTCAAAGCACAAGTGAATACAATGCGTCTACCAACGTTTGATTAAAATCACATATGAGTACCAAATTTGAAGGCAAGTTGCTTCCACCTTGGGAAAGTGTCGGAGTCTATCCGAAATCAAACCGATCTTGCTACTCGGATGAGAATGTAATATCACTCCCAGCTAATGCTCTCCTCACTATTTGCGTACAAACCACAGCCACCACGTTGCTCTTAGGCAGTGATCTAGGTCCCTGGGGCTCCCGGCTCCTGGTTTCCGTGGTACCAGAATTAAGCCTCCGATCAAGCTTCCTAGAATGAATGCTTCTATCAGTGTAAGTCCCAAATAATACGATTGGTAGGACGTCAAGGCTAACGGCCTTGTTGATTTTGAGTCACCTCATCGCGATTTTGAAATCAGTTTTGCAAAGCTCAGAATCTCCACGGTGCTTTCAAACCTCTGCATCCCGATACCTATATTTGCAGAATAAAGAACTTTCAATTAGACTCCTAACTTTCTATAAAAATTTCGAGCATCCATCATACAATCATTTTCTTACGCCTAAAAAAGACATCTCGCTTCTCTCTATAATCGTCTTCAATAGCTCGTGTAGTGGCGGACTGTCCTCCTTATTATTAAGCTTATTTTTGTGGCCATTTTTATTCGCTCCCATTAATTGTCACTCCAACTAACGATTATAAAGACATTCGTATTACGCTTTCAATTTTATATTTCATTTCGTTCTCCTTTTCTATATTTGCGAAAAAAAAAAAAAACAAAAACAAAATGCAAGTAATATTGCTGAAGCACAAGCAATAAAATAAAAAATAAATTCTGTAAGAATAGTTGCCAGACCGCTACTAGTGAAGACGGCCAAAAGCCATGTCGCACTCAACAAATATACGAGTAAAAAGTGGCTGAATCCACTCTCAGATTAAGTAAAGGCAAATGCTTAAAGAGGATTTTTACTTTGGTTTTACAATCATACCTTAGCTTAGTAGAACTGGGTGTGTGATGATGGTGACACTGTGTTTATTGCTAGTCAAACAGGCAACACAGCCAAAACATGTAAAAAGTTTCGTTAGCTCTTAGCAAAGTTAGATTTCGGCGTACTTTTTTCATTGTGTAGCATTGTAAGTATTGCGTTGATACTTTTTGGCTGCTGTTACCATTTTCTTGTTTAAATATATTTTGTTCCTTAAGGACACAACACTATTCCAGGATAATATTTTTTTTTCTACAAAATTTGTTTGATTCCCAGGCCGCACTTATATAAATGTACGCATTGTTGCCTCTGTGTCTGTAACAGTCCATAAGTGTCTTTGACTACGTTCTAAAGCGTACGACAACGTGCAAAAAAATAAATTTTAAAAAAAACGAATAAAAAGCAAAACGAACGCAAAAGAACGCCATCATTATAGAGTTACGAGTGCTTCTCGTATAGCCATTATGTTACGTATTAACGTGTAGCGTTACTTTTTCAGGCGTAACGTTTACATTGCCCTACAACTCTATTTGCGTTATTTATTTACAGTATTTTTCTAATTTTTTCCCTTTCCTATCAACATTTCCCCATAGTGAGTATAAAACATTTTGTTTAGTTTGGAGCTCTGCTTCTGTATAAATGAAGTTTTGATTTTTGGCAAAGCAAATGTCGCATGTTACGTAATTCCCGGTACTTATTATATTGCTTTGGGCTTCAAATCAATTCAAGTGTTTAAATTTGATTTACGTGCTTAAACTAAGCACAGAATGTTTAAATTCTCAACTCTCTTTCTCTATGCGTTTCTGCTTTCCATCTTCTAGGCAGTACTAATATTGAAATAAACTATATATAAAGAAGAAGCAAAAAGCGAAATAGAAAAAAGGTGAATTAAGTTGAATGCAAATACTAATGCAAGAAATTGCAATTTCAACTATTTACACCTGAATGTTGGCTGGCTCGCTGTTTGGCTGGCATCTTAAGGTGGCTTCATAGTGGCTGAAGCAAAAATTAAATAAAGAAATAAATAAAATGTTAACGAACTACTTAGAAATGTTGCCAATTACAGACTTAAATAAAATGTATTTTAAAAAGTTTGATTTAAATTTGAAGTACGCTCGTAGTACCATATACCGCAGCAAAGAACACAAGGACTTAATATACTCCCAAAAACTAATCATGAGGAACGTCAAATCCTAGATCTTGGAAGCCATAAAACGGTTTAATTTCTTGAAATACCATCTAAATAAAGTTTTATTTGCTTAATAGGTTCCTGAAATGTATAGCATGAAGCACACTATTTTAGAAAAATCTACGAACTTATTTCAGTCCAATTGAAGTTGTTAAGTTGATGAAGGGAAGGAGTATCACTTACAAATCTGATCAAATATATCAAAGTTACCACTTGGTTAAGATGGGGAACAAATAGATTTCGCATTTATCGGGATCAGAAATCAGCAAATAATATTGAAAACGTGAATGAATCATGATACATAAATTCTTAAACTCATACTCTTATGAGTATATTATACTCATACTCTTATGAGTATAACAAATTTAGTATGAGTATAATATTCTCATAAGAGCATGAGTTTAAGAATTTATACACATACTCGAATCATGATTCATAAATTCATACTCATACTCATTCATACTTATTGCAATGGCTACTCATTGGCATTGATACTATAAAGCAGATCAATGAATTTAATGCATTTCATAATTGTGGTAGTAATTTGAGAGTTTCTCACTCAGACCACTATGCACTGTATTTTTGCACTTGTTTTCTTTTTACTTCTCTTTGTTTATTTTTTGCTTATTTTTTGTCTTGTCTGTGACTACGTACGTTAGAAAATAAAATAGAAGAGTAGCTCATTGCCTAGTTCTGCTCTAATGCTTGAAGTATTCATCATACTCATACTTATTAACATTGATTCCTACTCATCTGCACTCATTGTGCGTAGACAATGCAAAATGAGTATTATTCGAATACGCACATTTGAATACTCACTATAAGGTTGGGTGCTTGTGTGTTTTCTTTTTTTTAGCCAAA
Organism: Wohlfahrtia magnifica; assembly: GCA_023159175.1. Classification (NCBI taxonomy): domain Eukaryota; kingdom Metazoa; phylum Arthropoda; class Insecta; order Diptera; family Sarcophagidae; genus Wohlfahrtia; species Wohlfahrtia magnifica. The sequence continues at coordinate 379,605 of JAKWBJ010000156.1, forward strand.
AATTAGGCTAATGATTACTCATGAGTTTTCATGCATGATTCATGAATGATTTATGTGTATTATGAGCATTTTCTCAGAAATGAATGTATACGATGAGTATGAGGAGCTATGAGTATGAGTACGACGTTTGATTCAGAATAACTGCTACTTATACTTATAAATCAACTTTATTGTGCCTATGAATGAGTGAATGTAAGTAGCAAAAAAGCGATTCTTGGCTGATCTCTGATTCGAATTATTGAGATCGATTAGTTTTTTTCCTGTTTGACTCAAGAACTGCATAGACTTTAATTGAACTCAATTATTTGGTGGCAACTCACATGAATTAACTTAAGCAATGACCACCATCAGTATTACCAGAAGCTTTACATCCAGTCACCCAGATAGACGATCCTTAATAATGGGTTTACCATATCAGTGCGGATTGCAAATTGTAATGTAGCATACTTAGGCATATGAATTTTACAAACGGCTAAGATTTTATCGATTGACGGAAATTTTAGGTAATAAGGCCGGGATAAGTTAACTTATAAGTGGGTTTACAATATTGATTTATCGGTTAAAAACTAGAAAATATGAGATAAAATCGTGTAATAATTTCCGGAAAAGTAATTTTCCGCTTTACTATTAAATTATAATTATTTTCTTTAAAATATTGGAAAATTAAAAAAAAAATTATTTTTTTTCCTTTTATTTACAGAAACTCGAATTTCACACCCACACTGGCACTGCCCTGTTTCCTGCGCAATTCGCTTTGAACTATGAATTTGTGGATACCGAACAAGGTGGCGAACCTTGGCCAGGACGTAGAGGTGAAGAACCTGTGCCACAACTGTGCTCCAGAGTATTTCGCAAACGTAAAGGGAATATACAAGTGCCACGCAATGTATTCTTGTATGGCCGGGGAGGTGCTAAAAATCTTACCTGTTTATATCGTTTCGAAGCTGGTCCCTCGGAAAGGGTCAGATTAGTATTGCACAATGTCTCCTTTGGTGATGGTACCACCTGTACCACAGACAATGATTTACATACGGGTCGACCCAAATGCAATCAATTGGATCCAGATGGTCGTATAACTGAACTTAAACTTTTCGATGTACCCTTTCGAGATGTTAAAATACAAATGGGCTGTTTTTGTGACAATTCTAGTGCTCTATACAGTAATGCCCCACTAACGTTTGTATCGAATTCGAGAATAATGGAATTGACTTTTACCGTAACGAAACTGAATATATCGGAGGATTTCGCTGATGTGAATTTCTTTGCTTCGTACGAATTCAAACGTGTTAGTGAGTGTCGTAAACGTTTGAAACTGAAAGGCGCAGGTGGTGAAGATGAAATAAAATATCCCATGAAATCACAAGACTCAAGTTGTGAGGGCCTGTCATGGTATATAGAGGCTCAAACTTTGGAGAAATCGTTGTTTGTACAGACCTGGGGTTCCTATTTGCCCGTCGATCCCACTTCAGAGGATGCCATGCGGTGCCATACGAAAAATCGTTTAATGATTTACTCTGGGCGGCCATTAAAGCCCATGAGAGTGGTGTGTCCAGCACAAAGTGGACCACGACCTACTTCATTGCATATATTCTCTGAAGACTGGACCAATGGCCAGCCATTGTTTACGAATAAGTGAGTAAAAATTTAATTAAATTTGTAAATCCTTAAAAAACATAAAACATAAAATGTGAAAAGCAATAATTGCTCTTAAGAGGGCTGTAGAGAGGATAAGACCAAAAAAAAAAAAAAATGTCAAAAAAAGAAGGTAGCAAATACATACAAAAGCCATATCTTATAGAATTTATTACCCGTATGCATTCAAATGAAATTTAAGAGCCAAATATGCCTAAAACAGTGCAAAACTATACACATCTCTGTCTCTTTCAGTTTTTTATGTCAATTTTTAACCAAAAAAATATTCGTTTCTTATTTTTTTGGCACCTTTTCCAAATCCCATGTACGGTTTCATTATTAATGCATGAATAAATGAAATATACAACAAAAGTTGAAAAGTGTATTTGGTGCGTAATTGAACTAAACAACAACAACAATAACACCAAAAGCAACAACTAAACCACAATTTTGTTTACCTCCGCCTTTTACTAAAAGTGCCGTGTACAACAGTGTATACCAGTAGCTGTGTTTTTTGGTACTATTTTGTATATGAAATTGTTGCCGTTTGCTCAAGTGTTTGGCTGTGTATGTTTTTTCTAAGATTTATCTAAATTTACTGGGGTTTAGACATTTAACCCTTAAGGTAGACACTCATTAAAATCGATCGTATCATTTATTGTAGGTGTTATAAACATAAAACACCTACGGAATGTCTTTTTTAAGTTTAAAACAAAAACTACGAACAAATAAAAATTTACGACAATTTATATTTAGCAGTAAAGGACAAAAGTATGCAAACATTTAAAATGTTTTTCAACTTTTTGAAAGCGATCCATAGTTGCATTATTAAAAATTAAATGCCGAGCTCAGTCGACAATATACATCGCCAAAGCATACTGAAGCAGCCTACAATCATGCTCTATCGTTGGCATTAAGTTTTTATATCAGAATCCTTTTTTTTACCAAATCCAATTGTTGTACGCCACACTCAAATATTGCATAACCTCTTCTATTCTGGCGTGCAACCCGCTGGACATTATTTATAGGAATTTTCGAGAGTTGTAAGAAGTTTTCCCATTGTATGACCATGTATATTGCAGGCGGCTGAAACTTTGGTCTTTCTAAATCATCAGTCATTTTTTAGCTATCAGCTGTTATAAAATTCGGCCTTTGAGTACTAGATCGTAAAAAGTGTATTTACTTCACGGTGATTATTATCGCTTATGTCTTTTGCCATGAAACTTCATATAAAGCAAGCAACTTCGGTTCAGTCCGTGTCTTGTTTTCTCAGTACCTGCAATCTCTGCGATTCTGTACTTGACAAGAAAAAATTTCACTTATTTTTCCATACTTAATGCTGCCAGTTCATTGAAATAAGGATTTGCAAGCTTTCCTTTGGGGAGACGTTTTCGTGACTGAAGAGTATAACAAACAAACTTTCATTGATCAACACAACTTTAGGATAAACTATACGTACATGACTGTATTGCAACTTTCACAAAAGTACTTGGTAGGTTGCAAACGGTTTCAATTTCTTGCGTGGCAACGCTGGTCACCACTAATCGAACGCATTGTTGCCCATAAGGTTGGTTGGTTGCGTTACAATTATGGCATTAAGATAAACTAAGTGAACCTTAAAATCTTTATTAAACGGTTCCTTCTATTAGAATTTCGATCGTTGCTAAACACAGCTAAATTATTACACAGAATTTAATTTTTTCTTATCACAACTCCAATCTGCTTCTCTGCTTCAACCAGTGTTGCCATAATTTTTTTTTAGAAAAACTGAATATTGTGACGAAAAAAACTGCACATATGTACTTTGAAAAATAAAATAAAAACATATTTGGGTATGTTCTGTAAACCGAAAACGAGTGAAATTGATATCAACTAAATTTCAAATAAAACTTAAATGCGCCAATTATTTTAAACTTTCGATAAAAGAAGTTATTTGAAAGGTAATTAAGCGAACTAATAAAAAAAAAACATATTGAAATCTTGTCTGATTGAAAATTATAGCAATTTGAAGTCTCATTATATATTATTTTACTCGATTTCGAATTACAGAACATACGCATAATACATTTCATTGTGTATTTATTATTTAAGCATAACACAACAACTAATGTGATACTCATACATAAATAATATGATATAATGGCACTGTGCTCGAATTTGATACTTTTTTCCGACAAACAAGACACACAGCAGGTAAACTGGATTCGAGTATGCTGAGTCCAAGGAGCTAACCGTTGTTTTAGATTAGCTCTGGTTTTCGATATATACCGCCATTTTAAAATTAAATGAGATTGCACCAGATGTGTTCGAGTAACTCAAACGCTCTTTAGTTTATTGAATAAGCTAACAAAACAGAAATTTTGTATAAGTATTTAAGTAAGGCACACATTTTCTTTAATCTGGGCAGTGGTTTTAGAAATATAATTTTTTTGTGAAAAAAAAAACAGCAAAATCTGGATATTTGACAAATGAACACCTGCATACACATTCACATATGGTGCTTAAAGTTTGTGAAATTAGGTGTTTCAGATTGAGTCGTGTACGCGCCACCTATGGCAGCCACATAATCACAATAATTATTTCTTTACTTTTATTGGAAGCTTAGGGCATCCACAAAGCATTTTCATCTTACACAATTTGCTGCTGTTGTCTTTACCTCTTCCCATGTAAGATTGTTTTAACTTATTTCTTGGCTAAACACGCATCGCCAAGTCCTTCTTGGTGCAACGCGGTTCTTATATCCTTAAGGATTCCACTCAAGTACCGTTCTTGTAATACTACTGGATATGGGCGATCAAGCTCCATTTTCTTTGCCTTACCTTCTTCAGTATGGGCTCTGAATTTGTCAAATTCCATAGATCTATGTCACTTATGGTAATAAGGCACTTTTTGAGAATTGGGGTTAGACACGAGCTAGGTTTTACTTGCGTACATCAGAATTGACTTTATACGAGCGTTGAATATTCTGAGCTTGGTTTACCTGGATATGTATGAGCTTCTCCATACTGTCTTTAGTCGTCTTAACGTCTGTTCCTACACCGCCGTTTGATGCCATTTTACTTCCCAGATAGCAAAAGCTATTCACATACTCACTTGGTTGACCCTGTAGTATGATGTTTTCTGTGCTGTTGTTGTTAATTCTCATAGCTTTGGTTTTCTTCATATTTATCTGGAGTCAAACATTGCGGGCCAGTTTTTCAAGCTCTTCTAATTTCGACCGCATGTTGGAGATCTTGTGTAAAAGAAGACAAATATCGTCTACATAGACCAGGTTATCGAGTTTTCGTGAGAGACTCCATGTTATACCGCTCCTCTGTGAGCAGACTTTGTACATAGTTTCATTCAGAACGATGGTGAATAGTAGAGGTGAAAGTGGACATCCTTGCTTAACTCCAGCATTAGTATGGAATAATTGACTGATACTCCCATTGCGGGTACCGAGAGTTTTACGTCCTCGTACTTTTCTCGTATTATTCGGATTAATTTCTGATGTACTCCTTTTCTTCTCAGTGCTTTCCATATGGTAGTCCTTTTGATGGTATCGATGGCTTTCCTAAAGTCAAAGAACAGTATGTACTGAGAATGGCATACCCATTCTAGAGTTTGTTCTATTATTGTGCGTGTTGATCTGGTCAACGCAGCTTTTATTTGGCTGCACGCCTGTCTGTTCGTTTCGCAATATGTTCTCTACTTTGCTCTGAAGCCTACCCTGTATTATGACTGCCAGTATGTATATGGTGTTAAGCAGAATAAATCCTCTCCAGTTATTGCAATCTTTCAAGTTGCCACTTTTTTGTAGCTTCACAATGGTACCTTTCGAGTTGATGGCAGCTTCTCTTCCTACCACGCTGATGGTCGTAGTAATTCAGCTGCGGTTGTGATGTTTGCTCGTGAGATTTCCGCTAGTAAGCCATCTTCGCCTGCAGCTTTATTATTCTTCAATTTACAATTGTCCCTTTCATTTCATTCCAACTGGGAGAGTTACATACTATGTTCAGTATATTTTGTAAATGACTGTTATGGTACATTTCGATGCCCGTTAGGTTGCTAATTTCCTCGAAATGTTCTCTCCGTCTTTACCTCTGTGCCTTACTATTCATTATAATTGTGCCCAGTGTTGCCAGAAGTAGAATTTTTCATGTTCGCAAAATGCATTATTTATGAAATAAATGCAAACAAATTTATTTTTTTAATAATATTTTTTTGTTCAGAATGCTTAAACGCTACGTTTTCCGAAAAACCGCTTAAATATCAATATATTACCAAAAGAAAACAGAGTAGTTGTGGTTTATAAAGGTGACGACACGGATAAGTAGGTATCATTCTACAAAATTCTGTTCAACTGAACTACATACAACATTAGCGGAAATTCCTTTTTGTTGTAAATTTGTAATTTTCTACATATACCCTGAATTTCAGCAACAAGGAGTGAGTTGCTTTTATGGAAAATTTTGCAAATTTAAAATATTATAACAAAAAAATAATATTTTTTGAAAATTTTGTAAAAAAAAATATATATTTTTCAATATTTTATTTATTTTACACATTACCCCCGTCTTAGCATAATTTTTTACACGGTATTATTTGGAATTTGTCTACCGTGTAAAAACAGGTTTAACTGTTTTGGGTATATGAGCAAAATACAAAACATGGCTGTTTAAGTATAGCAGACTTGCAATGCTTTATTGTGTTGCAAATATGCATACGAGGGCGGATTGACATTGAAGCTACCTAGCGCTAGATGGCAGCACAAACATAAAAACTTTTTCTTTCTTAGAAATTACGATCTGTCAAACGTCAGCTGTTAAAATTTTAGCCAAATTCATTGATTAGTTTATTTGTTGTAGTCGTTTGAAGTAAGCAACTTTTGTGTTTCTTGGAAAATGGAAAAAGTGAATTTCTTGTAGTGATTAAACACTATTATTATTTGAAAGGCAAAACGGCGAAAGAGACAAAAGAAAAGCTTGATAAGCATTACAATACCATCAACAGGAAGGCCAAAAGAGGTGGTTACTGAAGACAATATCAAGAAAATCTTCGATATCGTTATGAATGATCGCCGGGTCAAAATACGTGAGATTGTTGAAATGGTATACATATCATATGAACGTGTGTTCAACATTTTGCATGAACATTTGCATATGAAACGGCTATCGGCAAGATGGGTGCCGCATTTGCTCAGTGTTGAACAAAAACGAGTTCGATAGATCACTTCACAGCGGTGTTTGGATATGATAAAGCATAATCCTGCTGATTTTTGGCGTAGATTAATAACTATTGATAAAACGTGGGTCCACTACTACACATTAAGCTGGTGGAAGTGCTCCGAAGAAGGCGAAGACAGCGAAATCGGCTGGCAAGGTTATGGCCACTGTATTTTGGGATGCACACGGAATATTGCTCATCGATTATCTTGAAAAGGGATCCACAATCACAGGAGAGTATTATCGTGCATTATTTAATCAATTGGTTGATGCAATCAAGGAAAAACGACCACATTTAAACAAGAAAATAGTGATCTTTCTTCAAGACAACGCACCGGTTCACACAGCATTAAATACGAGGCTAAAACTACAAAAAATCCACTTCGAATTGGTTGATCATCCACCTTATGGTCCAGATTTAGCCCCTAGTGACTTTTTCTTTCCTGTTTCAAAACTTGAAAAAATGGCTCGCAGGAAAAAGATTCATCGTATTTTGAGGAGTTCTCCAAATCGTATTATTCAGATGGTATAAAAAAGTTGGAAAATCGTCTTACTAAGTGTATTGAGCTAAAGGGAGACTATGTTGAGAAATTAATGGTTTTTGAAAAACAAAATGTTTTTTTTTCTACTTAGGTAGTTTCAATATCAATCCACCCTCGTAAGTCTAGCAAATGCCACTTTCATGTAATTTGTTGTTGTGTCGTAACAAAATATAGCAGATATACTAGGTTTACTATGTCTGCAAGACTTACAAGGCCTGTTTGCTATAAAGAGTGATTTCCCCTATTCATTTAAATTTGTCGTTTAGTTTCTAATTGGAAACCACGGCAGGCTTAATTTCGTTCACCATACTGTAAAGCATAATGGAGACACTATGGCTTTGGTGTGTTTCTCAAAAAAAAAAAAAAAAAAAAAAAAGTTTGGGAAAATCGATGGATATATCCTGATATGTATTCGCGTTGCACAATATAATTTTTTTTTTTAATTAAAACCAAATAAAGGTGTGTTTATCTCAACTATTAGATTTGATCCATTTTGATAAAGTATAATCAATTATAGATATTAATTTTTTTTTTTTTTTTTAATAGCAGTACTAACGGCATAAGTTTCTGAACAAGGATACTGGTTAAATGTGCAGAGATTCCTTGAGAAATGTTAGACAAGTTAGTCAAAAGTATACCGAAACGACTTCGAATTGCCATTGAAAATAGAAAGAAGACACGATGTAAATAAGAAGAATTTATAATCTTATGTAGAAATTAATTTCATTTGAATTATATACTTCAATTTATAAAAAGTCCCTACAATTTTTTTTTTCATGTTATATGTTTCAAAACTAGCTATTATTTTTCAGATACTTTACTATTTCATATTTTAAATTTCGTTTGGTTTTTATTAGCAACATGCTCATAATAGTTACGAATTATACTTTCAATTTTGGCCGAGATTCGAAGGACGATATAAAGGATTTTAGGACGATTATATGATGAGTGATTCCAAAGCGTAAAATAGATCATAACCAATACAAACGACTCAGTTAGTCACTCTTCGTTTCTATATTTTTACTTTTTATTGAATAAAACTGTTAAAAATTATAAAAAGAATATATTTTATGCAATATACCGAAATTGTAAAAGCTGGAGTACATACATATTTGAATTCAACGCCCCAAATTTGCCAAGAAATAGCTTTTAGTTGCTCTAATCCAAAGCCGCATATACTTATGAATAAGAATTTAAAGAAAAGCTTTTTTAATCAATAGAATGTATGGATTTTAAATAATTTGAATTTGAAATCAAAAGTAACATTTTTCTATGGATACGACTGTTGCTTTTTCTTACATTTTAATGATTCAAATGCATGGAGATGTTGCGTAGGGGAAATCTTTTTGACGTGTAGGGAAAAATCGAATATTATTTATTAAGCGTAGGTACTTAAAAAAAATTTACAGACAACACTGATTGAGCCACTGCGATCAGTAATTCTTGGTTCCTGCTAAATGTTCTATTTTTCGATATCATATTTATACACAAATGTCATGAAATGTTCTGTCCAACAAAGCCCGTTTCATTAATATTAAGAATACTAGTATTTGTTTGTTTTGTTGTGACTTAAACTTGTGTAACTGTAAAAACACAATACACTGTGTGTGTGTTCTTGGCAACTAAATAATATAAAAAGATACACCAACATTTAAAGCTACAAACTTTATTATGGAAGTTATTCAATTGGTTGTTGTCAAGGCTACGATCACAATGCCAAAGCTGTATTTATTTTAACAGCGCTACCAATACCACAATAAGTAGGATATGTAAATCAAATCTTAAGGAAAACTGGTAATGTACTAGAACATTCAATGCTAATGTTAACTAACAACAAAAGCCGCAGTTTTCTTTAGACAGTCATAATTTTACAGTAATAGCGTGGCGTGGTATAGCGGTTAGAGTGCACGCATGACAATACAAACAACCTAGGTTTGAGCCCCAGCAGAGGACATGACGAAGAAAAAATTTAATTGTTGTGGTTTTGAATGTTTGATAATAAAAAGGCTTCAATTTCCCTCCAGAAAACTCCATCTAAGAAAAAATAAATAAAGAAAAAGCCCCCTTGACCTTCCCGCATACCTCTGGCGATAACGAAACATCAGAAGAATGATCTGGAAAAACACGCCACCATGCTAAAGTAAAGATCATCACCAATTAGCAAGGATCTTCATTACTACGCAAAAAGTCATATGGAGGCAGCTACGGCGTATTAATATCCACTTGGCTTGAAATATCAAATTGATTAAAGAAACTGAAACAAAGTAATAAAGGTTCTGCCAAATAAAGTTTTTTTTTTTGAAAATTCTATAAAAAAAGCTACTGAGAATTTTCTCAAATTTCTTTTTTTATTTGAAAGTACAATCCTTCCGGTTAATAATGGAAAATAATTTCATTCAAATGGCTGCCTTGGCTGGACATGCAGTAGCCTACACGATCGGTCTAATTTTTAAGCACATTATCGATTGTGTGCAGCTGTATTTCACCAATGGCTTCACGAATATTGTCCTTTAAAGCGTCAATTGTCTCTGGCTTGTTGGCGCAAAACTTATCTTTGACGGCACCCCACAAATAATTGTCCAACGGTGTCAAGTCGCAGCTCCAAGGTGGCCAAACGACATCAGCTCTGCGGCTGATAATGCGACCTTCAAAAACGGGGCGCAAAACATCGAGTGTAGCTTCGGCTGTGTGGCACGTAGCGCCGTCCTGTTGAAACCAAATGCTGCTAATACCCTCCTCTTAAATTTTTTTAAACAAAAATTCGTTCAACATGGCCCGATAACGATTGCCATTGACTGTAATGGACACTCCTTGCTCATTTTCGAAGAAAAATGGCCGAATTATGCCTCTGGACCAAAATCCGCACTAAACAGTGACTCGTCTTGGGTGTATCGGCTTTTCAATGTATGCCTGCGGGTTTTCTGTGCCCCAAATGCGACAATTTTGCTTGTTTTCATACCCGCCAAGATCAAAATGAGAAAAAAAAGAGTAAAGTCGTACTTAAAGTTGAGTATTGAATAAGTTTGTGTATTAAGCGGAAGTTAAATGAGTATGACATTAAATATAAAGTTAATATAGAAATAAACGTTTTAAAAAGGTTAAACATAACAAAATTGTTCTTCTTGAGCTCAATAGTCCATACCAAGTAAATTAAATACTGCCAATGTCCTTAAGATGTCACCAATTTTTTAAATAATTTAAGGTAAACATATATAAATATGCCAGTTGTCTGACGAAGTTTTACTTTACAATCATCATACCAGACTTAGTAAATTTAAAATCCTTAAAAGTGGAGTTAGTCATAATACATAGTAATGAAAAAAAACATTTTCTTTTTAAAAAATAAAAATTAAATTAATTTTATTAACACTTGTTCATTAAAATTTAATTTTATTATACTTAATTAAAGAAAATTACATAAGCCATCAGATAGCTGTCCATATTTGCTACGCACTGTATATAGCACAATATTATCCCAACATGAAAATGCCATAAACTTTGTTTTACGATTATTTCGTGTGAATTCTGATGTTCAGTTCGTTATTATTTTTTTCCTGTTTTACTTCAGTGCTATGCTGTTTTACTGCTTCCTTTTTTAATTGTCTCTTAATACGAAAAAACTTAGCTTTAAAAGCTAACAAAAAAAAAAAAACGAGCAACATGATGTTAGTCCGAAAACATGGTACTGGTACTACAAGAGAGACCTAAAACAAACAGTTAAACTTGTTAATTCTGTGTGTGTATGTGTTGTTGCTTGGTAATTTGGGTTTATAAAATATATGATTCTTTTAATTCTCTTTAACACACACAAGTATGGAAAAACACAACACACAAAACGCAGCAGTGAAATATAATGAAACTACCAGTCATTCTTTTATTCATATTATACATCTGTACATGGTAGATTCAGACGTACATTCATTAATTTCATACATTGCAAATGGGTATGTTAAGTCGATAATTTACCGAACATACTCTGACACAAACACCATCATCAACAGCAACTTATGCATGTTGTTTTGCAAAGAAATGTGTTTTTATTTATATATGTGTGTGTGTCTGTGATTTTAAGTGTTTATCTTATTATACACACGCACACACACATTTACATATATTTGTTGTTGGATTCAATACAATTACTTGGGTAAACATAAACACATTTATACGTTTTATACAAACACTCTTACCTTTTGCCATTAAAATGAACCAATACTACCAAATTCATACTCTTACAAATTCATTTTCTCTTTACTCTTTCATATATGAGCACACACACTCACACGACCAGATGTAAAGTCCATACACAACCATTTTTATTTTACTCTGTTTGCTGTTGGAAGATACCTCTGTTTATTCCATTCTATGTTGACCTGTTTTGGTACCCTATATGAAGACTAGAGTGTATAGAGGTCATCGCTAAAGCGCTTTGTTGATGTCAAAATTAATTTACAAATAAATTATAGAATTTGAGCTATAAAATGTGAAAGGACAAATTCAAATAAAAGAGTTTAAAAAAGTGGAACTGGTCTGAAAAATACACACCTCTATTGTCCTGTACTTTACTGAAGCAGTATTTCTCTTACAGGACAGCTACTGAAAATCATTCAAGAGCACTTGTATTTTTTTACAGTTCCTTTTATAGGTTAAAAAGGTCTTACTAACTGGCATTTTTGGAGTCCAAAGGGGCACTGTATAGGCATGATGAGGAGCTTGTGTGGATGATAACCAAACTTTTGAACACTTCCTATGTCATTGTCCGGCCTTTTTAGGAAGAAGTCACGATTCCTTTGGAACGACATAATTCTAGACATTTTCACCGTAGGAGATTCGGATGTAGGATACAAAACAAAAATATAATAGCATAGAGTTCATCTGAAACTGAAATCATAGATCTTCTCCTCTCCGAGAGCACATCAGGTCGAATTCTGACCTAAGTGTATGTCTCTAGACATCAGACTATATATGTATGTATATATGTCTCTTCTTTTTCAATCATCTAAATGTGTGTATTCATTAACTACTGATTCCATGGAAGACGCACATATGAAATGACATTGAACAATGTCATCGGTTATGTTGGGTTTTAGAGCCCTTGTGTTTGGTGGCTTATTTGCATAGACCTGCGACTTAAGAAAAACCCCACACACAAGTAAAAGTCTGACATGGTCAAATCGCACAATATTGATGTCCAGTTCACATTATTTCCACGAAAGACGGCCTTGCCCTCAAATTGCTAGTGCAGAATGTTTAATGCTTTTTTATGTATCAGGTATTACAGTGCTGGTAGGAAAAAACCTAGTATTATCGGGGCACATGTAACGCATTTCTCCGTTCGGAGCAACTAAGACGCTACCATCCTAATGTGGACGGTAACCTGCTGCCAGTTTTCCTCACTAAGAACAATTAATTGGGGAATGCCACAGGTTTCGTCACATTAAATATCGTGTTGTAAAAGCTTGAACAGTGTCCACACAAGTTGGCATATCCAACCGTAGTTGGACAAGAATTACACCGCATTGTTACGAAATTTAGGTTGGATACCCCTGTCGTGTTTACATTACTAAAAGAATAATTAAAAGCCGCGAAAACAACTATACGTTCTGTTTAGAAATAAACAAACCAAGAACAAAAACATTAGTAGAAATGTTGTAAATAAAAATAAATGGCAACAACAACAAAATGGCAGAAAAGAAAACAAGTTACAGAGAATAGCAAACAACAACAAATAACAAGAAGTAGATGTTTACATTCGCATGGCTTCATAATAACTAAATAAAAAGGAGGTAAAAGAAAGAAATGGAATCTACCTGAAATATCGACAGGTTTGAAAGCTTTGAAGTATTGTTTATTCAGTCATATAAAAAGCACATCAATGCGGACAGCAATCAGTTTATTGGTTTAAACTCAGCGAGTAGAGTCTGTGAGTTTGAACTTAAGTTGTAAAGACCAGTTTAGTTGGAGCTAACTCAGTAAAGAGAGTTAAGTGTGGATAACTCTGATTGAAATTGTTGTGATCGAACATAAGTTATAACAACGATCGGGTTAAAAGATCTTTAGGTAGAAAGATTTGTCGAGTAATTGTTAACGTTTACAAAGTTGTAAAGGGAGAGAGTAATTAAGACTAGAAATCATTATTGTATATAAAAAGGTTACAAACAGTGGAACACAAAACTGTGTTAATAAAGAATTTTTAATTAAAAATTTAACTGCAATCTATGAACTCATAAATAAACGGTTTTAAAAAGGTAAAATCGTAACAGTGTAGTGAGTAGTACCTGATATCACAATGTCTCTGAAACCACTCAAGAATGTATATTATGAACCTGTATGTCTTTATTTCGAGCTCTTCTTTGGAACTGTAACACTCAATCTATTATCGCAAGGTTTTGTGTCGGAAATCCCCATTATTTAAACGGTCAATATGTTCATAGATATGAGACACGCAATTACCCCTGCTGCCTCCGTTTATTTTTACTGTATACCACTAATTATATATATTGACCTGAGTTTGTACCTGGACAGCATTTTCCCACTTACGTATTGCACATTTAATGTCCAATGTTTAATAAGCAATGTGACACATTAAGTCGTCGTATTAAAACCACATGTCGCTTGTTCCATATCATCCAATTCATGGCAAAAGGCGTTTGCAGTCCGCTCACCGTTAAAGTTGCTCAGGACAGCGCCGTTCTCAAAGAAATATAGACTGATGATGCCGCCAGAACAAAACCAACTGCCGACAGTGAGTTTCTCAAGGTTCATTGGAAGCTCCTGGATTTTATGTGGATTAATATAGTCCCAAAATGGGCCGGATCATGTAAAAACATTTTTTTTTTAGTTTTAAATTGCTTCAGGGCTTATATAGTAAACAGACCCACAATGTAAAATTCGCAAACTTGTACTCTACGAAAGGACGAGTTCTTATGAGCGATACAAAATCGATTGCCTTATATTCTTCTGTACGCTCTCAACGGCAGTTTGTCTAATCTAGCAATCGTACGGGTGTTGATTAATTGTTAACTGAACCAAATTAAATCTATCAACCACACGGAGTATAGTCCTCTCCATAGGACCGACCTTTATGTCGGCTCTAAAATATGCGAAGCACATCGGCGAAACAGAACTGCCATTTTAATAAGAAAAATTTTATCATTTGCACGTGTACTTGAAAAATGTAGCTTCAACAATATAGTCGTTATTAATTTTCCAAGGTCTGAGGTCCGTGTAGAAAGACTCATCATTAAAATCACTCAGCATATTTTAAGCGATGTCTATCACAAGAAAGCGGTCTAAGAGAAAAAAACGCATTTTAAACCATTTTAGAGAGCACGTTACTACACAGATGGTCGGCATGATGCAGTAGTTAGAGTGCTACAAAACTGAATATCCCAACTTTTAAGTACCGTGGAGGACGAAAACATTTTCGTAATAGTTTACGAAATTTGAAAAATGAAGAGGCTTTAATCACGCGTGGTGTAGTAGTTAGAGCACACGCATAACAACACAAGCAGCCCAGATTCGAGCCCCAGCAGAGGACATGACGAAAAATTACAAACATCAGACAAATGATTAGGTGAAAACGCCACCTACTGGTAAAAAAGTTGCAGAGCTAAGTAAAGATCACTACCAGCACTTAGCAATGATATTCACCACAACACAATCATATGAAGGGGAGCTGCAGTGGATTAAGCATCATATGGATGCTTTGTTTAAAGCCAATATGTTCCATAGAGGAGTGAGGGAAAAAAAATCACTTTTCGTGATGACGTCATTTCTGAGGAAATTGGAAAGTTGATGGGGCTGAATATTTTTCGTTTCGTTGTGAGGAAGACGTGGCCTTTATAAGAAAGAAGAAAGAGCGTTATAGTTTCGAAACTTTCAAGTGAAAGTATTTACCTAGATATAGCAATCACGACCAAACACTGGGCATTGGGAGAACATCTTGAAATAAGACAGCTACACACGACAGTAAGGAATTGGAGATTCATCTGTTATTTGGACGCCCGACTCTGTGTACTAGGTGCCTCAGAATAACGGGTATAATATTCAGTAGAATTGTGAAGTTTCTTAATATCAAGGGCTGGATAAGTTGTTGACAGTTATTTTGTTTTTTCTTCTCATCAGTTCGCACTGTCTTTATATTTTGTAGGTACGATTTCAGCGTACCAAAATGGCAAAAGAGTGCTAAGTAACACTCTGTTTCTAGGGTTTCACCTAAATGAACCAAATATTGAAGGGAACTTCAAACTAATCTATCTAGGAAACTTCCTGAGACATAATGACATGGGTTGCGTTGGCATACCAAATTACAATCTTACTGTACGAAAAAGATCATGAACGAAACAAGGTGAAGCTTTACAGACCATGGCAAAGCCAGGATTGACAAGAGACTGAAAAAAGCCATTCATTTAAATCCACACACATCCTTGATGACTCGGCAGAAAGTAAGGGAGCTTGACTGGAAAGTATTGATGCATCCACCATACAGCCCGGATCCTGCAGCTTCAGATCATAATTTGCTTTAACCTCTGCAGAACTCTTTTAATGGTATTAATTTAAATACTCTAGGGACCTGTAAAACCCAATTTGATCATTTTTTCGCTCAGAAAACCCACAAATTTACCCCAAAAATTACAAGAGGTTATCGATCAGAATGGCAAGTATTTGGTTTATTATCGCACATATCCTATTTTAAATGTAAGAGAAATATTCTATATTTTTGTCAAAGTTTTAACCAAACTTTTTCGAATATCTAATATAAAAGTGATAAAGTTGTGTTTTAAGACTTTATTGGTACTTCTTGTGATAAAATAATGAAAATAATGTCAACTGTGTCTTAGCATTCATTGGATCGGTTTTAACCATTTTCTTATTATTTTAAAATTTTTTTTATTACTTCTGGTTAATTCGGCCATTGGCTGTAAGAAGTGTTTATGTCAGCAATTGGAAAAAATATATATATAGGTTCGAACGTGTGTGGAAACTATGAGTACATTTGCAATGTTTGTTTAATTCTGTTACAATATCTTTTGCTTTCTTTCTTTCCTTCTTCACATTTTTCCAATTCATATTCTCTCCCTCTCTTTGTGAGAGCCCATTTCTCTTGCCTAGTTTTTTACACATTTTAGGTCATTAATATTTGTTTATAATTCTTTGCATGTTTATGTAAGTCATGTACGTGTGCGTGTATATAAGAATACATTTCCTTTTTCTGTTGTCCAGTGTTGTCCAGTGTTTTCCGAATTTTTCTGTTTATGTGTGTATGCCTGTGTACGTAGTCGTATTATATGCGTATTGGTATATCCTAAAAAGCATTCATTGTCATTTTTCTATTTACGAGCGTGCATATCTCTGTTCATTTAGATGCTAAACAATGACATGACCGGGTAGAACAGTTGAATGTTATTTTAATGTATTATGACCAGAGGCGTAGAACGGATAGTATTTCTGTTTCTTCTCTGCATGTGCACATGTGTTTATGGCTAAAAAGGAATTGTTTTGTACAGTTGACATTTCCACAACAGTTGTTAAGTTAAAGTTAAGTCAGACTTAATGAAGAATAATTTATTTCATTATTTAAAATTCGTTTAAAGGATTAACAATTTTAACAATTATTTTTTAAGGCGAACAAAATTGTTTTGCATTTTTTTGGCTATTTAAGTGGACTTAAATTTTATAAAATCTACCATTGGGCAAACATATCATAACATAACATAATAGTTTTGATATTTTACAAAAACAGTCTAATAATTGCATGACTTTTTCTTATAAGCTGCAGCTGAATATAATAATACTTCGAGACAGTAGTACCAACTGCTGGCTGAACAAGTAAAGCAGGCTGCAGAAGAGACAAAAGAAAGAAATTGAGCTTGAAACAGGAGTCAAACAGACGCAAAATGCAGTGACAAGCAATGATGATAAAATGTTTAGAGATAATTTTGAGGAAATTGGTAGTCGTCATAGATGAAACTAAGGAAAACCAAATAGAGAAAAGGCTGCCTTCAGCTTGGAAAAAAAGCATAATTGTAAAGTTACAGAAAAGTCACGTCTTGTAAGATTGTAACAACTGTAGAGGAGTCAATATATGTAGAAGAATCCAAAGCAATACAAAAACCAATCTGTGAGATGAGATGCATCATAATAGGTTCGTGGATTTCAAGAAGGCTATTGATTCGATGAATATCCGTAAAGAAAGCGTTGAGATGAAAAGGAGTGTCCAGGAAAATAACTCAAATCATAAGATCTATGTGCGAAGATGTTCAACTTCTAGTTCTTCACAACTGTTTTCGACAGTGCAGATAATATTTGTCTACTTCCATATAAGATATTTAACATGCAGGCTAAAATCTGTGAACATAATATTGTCGTCTGGTAGATCCATCCTAATTTTCTTTAACTTTATTTATCCATACCATTAATTGTTCCTATATTATTAGTAAAGTCTGGTCCAACTAAAACGCATGATATTAATTGTAAATAAAAGAAAAAGTTTTCAGAATATTTTCTTAATATTTTTTTATTGTGATAGAAGGATCTTTAAAAATTATAAGTAAAACAAAAAAAATTACCAAACGCTTCGACACGGCTTCGGTGGTATACCTCTATCCTTCGGTCCATATTTTCAATGACTCTGAGATATAATTTAGGTTCAATGTCGTTAATATGCGAATTATTTCATCCTTTAGCTCTTGAATTTTTCTTGGCTTATTACGTACACCCTTTCTTTTAAGTATCTATAAAGAAAGAATTCCAACGGAGTCAAATCACATGATCGGGGCGGTTAATTAACATCGCAACGACATAAGATAACACGGCCATTGAATTTGTCGCGCAAAAGAGCCATTGTTTCGTCGGCTGTGTGGCATGTGACACCATGCTCTCGGAATTACAATTCTATATAGGCACGACGAGGAATCGAGGTTGGCGGTTGGCGGTTCTTCTACCGTTCTGTTCCGAACAACAGCAATGTTTTCCTCAGAGCGAAGAGAGAAAGAGCATGCACAGGTATTTCCACATTTCCTATAGACTCAGTTTGCTGATATTTGCGCACACATTGGGACGATTATTACAAGATCCAACCAGAATAACAAAATAGGTTAGGCAAGCACTTTTTTGAAGTGGTTTTCTGTTTACTTTTATTGTGGCGGCAACCTTTGTTTTCTTTTTAACTGAATTATGAATACCATCAAGCTTAGTTCAGGGAAATGTAAACTAATACAAAAGAAGAATGGAGGAATTTTGATTCAAAGGACTCTCCTTTGAGCTCATTGCAATAACCTGCGAAATATTTCATAATTCCCACCATAAAGACTCGAAGTTTTAAAACATTTTATCAAGTCTTCCAAAGCATTATCCACAACACTCTCTCGAATTATCTTTCCTAACACATTATAGGCTCCTACCATTTTGCTACTGGTGGTTGATGTTGTTCTTTTTTTAAGGGTTAGGAGGTTTCTTAAATGAAATTGCCCTTGTGTTTGTGGGATTCAAACTTAGGATTTGAAAACGATTAGTATCCTAGTAATCTAAAGCTTAGCCCTTCTAGAGCTGAAAAGTTCCATAAAAAACGCTGTACTAACTTCTTTTGTCTCCTCAATCAGAAGTTCGATGATATCTGGTATGAACCTGATTGTGCTTTACTTATTAAACCCGCTGACTAGGAGCTTCAAGTTCTTTTTGTTAAGATCTCGAAAAAAGGGTGTCCGTCTGCTATAGGGTAATGATCACTAGTACCTATAAATCTTTCGGGTAATATTGCTTATCAGCCTCGATCTTACTCTAACGTTTTTTATGCAGAAATGTTATGGTTGTTATTATTGTTGTATCAGCTTGATCTGAAAATACAAGAATGTATATTATTATCATTCATTTTCCCCCTTTTCTTCTTCTTCTTCTTTTCTAAGGTCCAAGAGTTGAGCTACTTCTCTCGGATTTGTCCAGAGTGATCTGGGATCCACAATTGTTGTGGTTGTACTACAGGCAAACAAATGCTGGACATCTGATGCGCCAGACAGACATCGGGAATATCTTCATTAATGCCTGCCAAATATGAGTATAGCCTTGTGCAGTGATTTGATCTCAATTGCACTAGGACAACTCTGGTCTCTCTGTAAAGATGTTTTCCGTTTTCCGGCCCCCTAGGACAACATTCTCGTGAGAACTTCTTAACACTCTCCCAACCGCCTCACGATAATTGTCCTCCAGAGATGTCTTATATGCGTCCACATCGAATGGATTCCGGGACTAACATTGGATTTCAGCTTTATACCGATGAAGATCTGCCCTCGCACTAATATTTGTGATATGATGATTCGAATTTCAGAACGTACTGCTTCATGAGCAGATATTGTGTTCCTTGACGGGAAGGATCTTCGATTCTTCGTGAAGATGTTGCTTCGCAGTCTTCTGGACGCAACCGCTAATTGTTCTTAGCCCTGCATTTTGAATCTCTGTAGATTTCTCCACTGTGTTGGGCTTACTGTTGGGGACCACACGGGCGCTGTGTAGTTTACCACTGACTAGCGAATTGCTTTATCAGTGTCCCGTACCTCCGGCAAGTGACTTGAAGACCTGGTTTCTACTCCGCATGTTATTGCTAATTGCTGTTAGTATTCTTGATCGATTCATGATTATATTAAATTTCAGCTTTGCTTCCTTTGTCCATGTAGTGAATAGCGCGGCCGAGGATTTGGACGTTTAGTCTCTCAAATTTTCCTCTAGATAGCTATTTATGTGGTTAGAGCGCACACATAACAATACAAGCAATCCAGGTTCGAGATCTAACAGAGGATATGATGAAGAAAAATTTAATTGTGGTTTCGAATGTTTAATAAAAAGAGGCTTCAACTTCCCTCCAGACAACTCCATCTAAAAAATATAGAAGAAGCCCCCCTGAATTTTGCACATACCTCTGGCAATGATGACAAACATCAGAGGAATGATCAGGTAAACACACCACCTACTGGGAGAAAATTGCTATGCTAAAATAAAGATCGAAACCAATTAGAAATAATCTTCACCAATACGCAAAATCATATGGAGGAAGTTATAGTGGATTAAACATCTACTTTGCTTGAAGGATCAAATTGATTAAAGAAACTGAAACAAAGCAATGGATGCTTTGTTGAAATCCAAAATGCTCCCTATAGAAGCGACGGGACTCTTCTCCATCGCCAGAAGAGTAAAGTCGTCTTCATAGTATATTATTTCCACTACCGATGATGGCACTGGGAGTTTCGAAACGTAGAAGTTAAACATTATTGGAGATAGTACACCTCTTTGCGTGACTTCTTACTTAATTCTACTGGATTCGGACTTTTTGTTTGGTGACTCATGTAGATACTTTACTAGCCATCTATTTATGTTGTTAGAGAGGTCCGAAGTAAATGTGTCCTCAAAGACATTTAACGTGTCAAATGCCTTGGACAGTCCAAAACCACCATTATGTGATGGTTGTTATATTTGATGACTACAGCAGTGAGTACCATATATCACCTGTTGGGTTAACGTAAGGCTGTATACCTTTCAGAGCTCTCTGTCAAGAGTCTGTAAGAAATAGCCTATTTTACTAGGGTGGGTGCCTACATAATTTTCGCTATCTTAGTTGTTGTTACTAGAGTCCTTTATCGTCTTATGAAGTCCTCTACATCTGGCTCTTATTTTCTTTTCAAATAACATACTATAACTATAGTTTATTAGCCGCAAGTCCTAATTTATCCCACGATGTGCTGATATCAACGACCTATTAACCAACATAACCCAGACATGGAAAATGTCAAGTTTAACTTTCAGACAAAGGCTGATATAGGAATGATCGGCTTCATTGAAGCTTTTGAGCTGATTTATCAACAAAATTTATACATTTGTAGGAAATACTCATAAATCAAAATAAAAGAAAGTTTTTTCTTCAAAGTGTGTTCCCCCTTAACTACGCCTCTGCATCACTCATACATATTTTATTGCTTTTATTTTACTTTCTTAACTTGTTTAACAATTTAAAATTTTACTACATACTCTTATAACCATAGACATAAATGATCTGGCACGTCTTTTCAAATCTATAACATTTTAAAATTAAATTTTGATTTTTAATTTGCCAACATGAAACCGTAAATAATGAAACGAGGCCAACAATAAAAATAAAATGCTGAAAAGGATATTTTTCAAGCCTTAAAGGAGGCATGTGTTAAAGATTAACAACAAAATCTATGTCTCTAAAGGGAAAATTCCTAAGCATTTATTATAGCTTTTGGTTTAATGGTTTTTTTAAAGAACAGAAACAATTAACAAAAAGGAAATGTGTAGACAAACATTTATTAAAAAAGCTTAACTTGTAATTTATTTTTAAATTTCAAAAAAAAAGACTTTAAAGATATTAAAAATTTCCAAAAAAAAATATTAATCATTTGTTTTCTTTTCTCCTTCTCTTACAGACCGGTCAGTTTAGTTTTGGAGCCGATACTTAAAGAACCTGGTGATATTGCCTTTACCTGGTTAGAAATACATCGCACCAAAAATACTCTATTGCAACAATTTGATTTACAAACAAATGCCACTAGCACGTCAGGTAGTGCTGGTGGCACTCCTGGAGTTACTGGTGCCGGTAGCGGTGGAAGTGGTGTGGTAACAACTACTGGCACTGGTGGCAATGATACGCTAAGTGATTTTGGATTCTATCCAAAAGAGTCAGACTGTGAATATAAATGTCCTGAAATAGATGCCTGTATAGCTGCCACATTGTGGTGTGATGGTAAGTTGTAACATAAAATACATGGAAATAGTTCATACGTCCTTTTTTACCGGGAGGGGTGGGAAAGTAGCACATGTTTGAGTGAGTAATATGTTGAAGTACAAATGTAAAGAGAAGTTTATTACACAAAAAACAAAAAGGTCAGTAATTTTGGTGTTGCTCCACTTTACTTAGAACGATGTAGTGAATGTATTTAACCCATTCTGATGAAAATCAGAACAATTTTCTAAAAAAAAAAAAACTGAAACAAAAATACTGTACAACTTTGACAAATTGAATAAAAAAAAAGAATTGGATTATCGTTGAGCAATGGAATGGAGATAGCCATTATACCTCATTTTTAAGGACTTTGTGAAGACCTTTTACACACTCAACCATGACGCTATATGGAACCCACTGGTATGCAAGGGTGTGCCGAAAAATCTAATTCAGCTAATCAAAACCCTGTACAAGAATTCCACTTACCGCGTGTTGCATGAAAAACAACTGAGCAACAGGATCAAGGTGAAAACTGGACGTAGAAAATCTGTTTCTAATCACATCTATTTTTTAACTGCGTTTTCGATGCTGTGGTGCAGCAGGCAAAAGGCTATCATAAGAGAGGTATTATGTGTGACTTACAAGGACAGAGTTCTATCTAGGTTTACGTGAGTCTTTGCCGCGCTGGCATACCCCACGGGTGAATACTATGCGTCCACCTATGATACCCACAAGTGAATATCACAAGTGAGTACCAATTCGAAGGCATGTTGTTAGGATACTCATAACCTTCACACCTCGATGAGGGGTCGGAGACTATCAAAACTCCTGCGTGATATGGGTCACAGCACCCGGTTGAGTAGATGCAACACCACACCGAGCTCACGCTTTGCCTGCGCTTTACCACAGCCACCACGAATCTCCTACCTGAGGGCCTACCCGAGAATCGGGCTGATATCGGAATTCCTGGGGCTCCCGATTCCCGGGGGACCAGTAATGACTTACAAGGACAGTGAATCAATGAGTCAATTGCTTAACGTGAGTACCTGTACTAGGGTAGGTGCCAAAGCACGAGTAAATACAATGCGTTCACCGACGCCCCTACCTATGATAAAAATAACCAGTGAGTACCAATTCGAAGCCATGTTATTTGGACATGACCTCCACTTGGTGAGGTGTCCGAGACTGGCTAAACTCCTACCGATCTATAGGTTACTGCACCCGGTTAAGTATGTAACTCCACACCGAGCCAGCATAGCTCTCCCCGCGATTTTGATCCAAACCACAACCACCACGTAGCTCCCACAAGGGGGCCTCACCATAGTCGGGCAGGGACCGAAGTCCCTATGGCTTCCGATAGCCGTGGTACCAGAATTAAGACTGCGGGTTCAACCTCAACTAACAGTGCCGTCCTTCTACGCCTAAACACCACAAGGGCAAAAACGCCCAGACTCCCATAAGAACGATCGTCCAACAATACCCTACTGAAATCCCACACCCCCTAAATCCCTAACGTTACCCATCAAAAACCCAATAAAACCCTATGAGTTGCATTTGAAAAAAAAGCTAGGTTTTTGCCAAGCCTGGCAATTAGAAAAATAGAATATCGATAAATCACTTTCACTACCTGCTGGCTTTCAAAATCCTTTTGATCTACACGTTATAGCACAAAAACCGAGCTTTTACTGAAGTTTTCCAGGCGTAAAAACAATAAAATTTTGGATCTAAAAGGACGCTAACGAGTAAATTTTAACCATTTGGGTTTTGAAAATTTTATAAATCGCAGAACATTTGCAAAAATGAATAAATTATTTATTTGGGGCGATAAATGAATGTCTACAATATCCTTTTTATAGAATATTTAATGTAAAGTTTGCACGCAGCTACATCGTAGGTGATTTATCCCTGAGGTCTAATTTTAGCATATGTCTTCCAGCATTTTGGCCGGTATCTTAGCAATGGCAGCTATTGTATAACGTTGTCTTTCAGTTTGCAGCTAGCTAGCTAGCTTATCTCCATATATCAAAAATTGATTTTTTTTTTCACTAAAATATCAAATTAGAAAAAATTTAACAGTTTCTATCCTAGTCTTTGACTTAAACTTGTAATTTTTGAAAATTGTACACAAGAGTCAGGATGAGGAGGAAGAGGAGACTGTCGAGCACTTCCTATGCCAGTGCCCGAGTCTTTCGGACATTACGACTGCTTTCCTTGGCAGTCCGTTTCTGGATGGCTTGTCGGTGTGAATGTCGGCAAGATTTCTTCTTTTGTACATGTGTCTGGTTGGTTCGGATCGCACCGGGACGCCGACATATAGGTTGTCCATTTTCTGGATTACTAATGGGTATCACAGTGGGATCAATACTGGACCCAGGTGGGCTGAATGTGTCTGGTTACCCGTCGTAACTAACTAACTACACAAGAGTATAAGCACTAAATCTTTAGATTACCAGAAGGTTGTCTAAATGAATTCCAAGTTGATTACGGAAATGTAAAAAATGAATAGGATTTGCAATATAATATCATTGTTTCTAAAAATGTGCGAAATGAGAAGGCTATCATTGTAGGACGTCAGAATATTGCAGACATTGCAGTAAAGAGCTAGTTGGAAGTGCTACACAGTTGAGAGCAGCAGCAATATTGCAATGACTACTTTTTTAAACTAAGCTAACCTTAAACACGAAATATAGCGAAAAATTATGAAGTATTCAGTGAAATACAGTCGCAACGCATGAATTGGACACCCAAAAAAAATTATGATGATGAATGATTCAATCCAGTCAATTATTGAAAACAGAAGTTAAAATTGCTGATACTTTCTCCTTTGAGCTCTATATACAGAGTGTCCGCTGGGAAGGTATACTACTTTGTCTGGTGTGCAATTTGTCAGGAGGAACCATTGGACCTTACTTCTTTGAAACTGAAAACGGCGTAACGATAATTGTCAATGGCGAGCGATATCGTGATATGATTGAAAACTTTTTAACGCCACAACTACATGCTTTGGGCTTGACTAACATGTGGTTTCAACAAGATGTTACCACATCGCATACAGCCAGGATTACAAAAGAATTACTACGAGACCTCTTTCCACAACAAATTATTTCACGGAATGGTGATGTTGATTGGCCTCCACGGTCGCCTAATTTGACTGCTCCGGACTTCTTTTTGTGGGTATATCTGAAAAGCAAGGTTAATGCAAGCAAACCAGAAACGCTGGAGCAACTCAAACGAAATATTCGTGATGAAATTAATGGAATACTGCGTGAAATGTGTGAGAATGTAATGAAAAATGTGATCAAAAGCGCTCGCATTTGTGAGGGTAACAGATGCTGGCATTTATCTGACATTGTATTCATACATAATTGCCGACATTAAATAAAACATTTATCAATATAAGATCCTTTCTCTTTCATATAATCAAAAATTATAAACAAACAAAGTAGTATACCTTCCCGGCAGAAACCCTGTACTTTGTCGTTCCTCAATCTTTCTTGCCCCCTTCAAAAAATAAGATTTTCCGTGGTCATTAAAATAGGTATTTGTTTGTCGGATGATTACATCGTTGGAGTTAAATCTCTTTCATCAGGTCCAAAAATAAGTTTTAGTCAAGGAAACTACACAACTGTGCATGGTCTTCGTAAGAAATGTTTTTTTTTTTTTTTTGCAAATGTCTGTTAAAGTAGATTACTTCGCATTTATCCAAAAAAAAAAAAAAAAAAACGGACGTCATAACTGTTTTGGCTGGCAAACCCACTATTGCCTTCCTTGGCTATGTTTCACCCCTAGAAACACACAGTTTTCACTGCTGTTTGGTCTCTGGTGTGTTGTGATAGATTTGCGCTTCACCTACGGTTACCAAACGGTGCCAAAAATCGTCTATTGTTGGTTGGCTCACGTGGTCACACGTAGCTACCATGAGTGTCAAATAGTATCCTCAAATACAGAATTGCCACAAGCAATCAAACACTCCACAAAGTCGGGAGTACCTAACATCCAAACCGTCATTTGATCCACTGCTAGATAGTACGAAAATGTTGTCTAAAAATTACTCGCCAAAGTCCTTGATTCAAACGTAGCTACCACGAGTATCAAATAGTATCCACAGACACCATTTTGGGAATTGCCACAAACACTTGAAAACCGCACAAACAACTTACACCCACTATGTCACCTGGTCCAATGCTAGATATTGCGGTGATGTCATCCAGAAATAACTCGCCAATGGCCTTACGGCGACGTTTGAAGTTAGTCTGTATTAAGGTGAGACAATGACAAACAATCCTGCGAAATTGTTACATGATTGCGTTTATGATCGATTATAAGCAAGCAACTGAGCCATGTGTAATACCTATGGTTTCGACAATCTCTCGGACCTACAATTTTCCAGCAGTCAACGCTAACCACGTACTTTTCAACTGGGTTTCCAGAACGTTCGGACACTTTTTTACGACTGAAATAAATGGTGCAGAGTTCCATTAGTATAAGTGTACCGGTATGAAGTGAGCGTCAAGATACAAATGTCTCCATAGGGCACATTTATTGTGAATGTGTTCTAATTTTTTTTTTCATCGTATTAAAGATGGCGAATTTTGTACCAGATAATGATGATTTGCGAAAAGCATTAATTTTTTGTTTTGATTTGAAGAAAATTGTAGCAGAGGCCCATCGAATGCTTGTTGAGGCCTATGGTGTTTATTCTCAAATGGAAAAAATTATGGGCTAGTCCGGTGCAATCATCAACTTCGTCTGCAAAACTAGATCGATGAGGGAGGAAGATAACGCTGTGTGTCTGATGTGCCCAGAAAGGTGTGGTGTACCACGAACTCCTAAGACCAGGTGAAACTGGTAATACAGACAACAAATGACAAATGATCAATTTGAACCATGCATTAATCGAAAAACAGACCTGATGGGCTACAAGACACGGCAAGGAAATTTTGCAATATGACAATGCACCTGCACACAAAGCAAAACCGTCTCAGAATATAATCAAAGCATTAAGCTGGGAGCTGCTACCCTATCCGCCACTCTATTCACTAGACTTGGCTGCTTTCAACTACTATTTGTTTTCATCGATGGGACATCATCGATGGAAGCACTTCGATTTCTGCGAGGAAGTCGGAAATGGGGTTTTATGGTCGTGGAATCTACAAGTTGCCTGAAATATGGGAAAAATTTATAGCCAGCAATGACCAGTATTTTGAGTTAAAGATTTTTTACTTTCCCATTAAAAATTCGTGTTTTGTTTTCACAAAATAACGTCATTCCATATCGATACACCTGAAAACCAAGTGGAAGTCTGCTATCAATCAGGGTTGGCATCCCACTGGGTGACCCAATTTTATTGGGTATTATATTAAAAAAAAAACCCGGATGGGTTTTCCTAGTTTATTTACAACAAAAATAAGTGTTATTTATGTATAGGGACTACAAATTTATTTCTTCCGTTTTTGATAATAAATTTATCAAATCACTGCTTACATTTCTTCCCTAACTCTGAGCCAATTTACACATTCCGTCTCAGAAAAACTTCCCGTTTTTTAAGGCGCTCTAACTTTGAAGCCGATTTTATATTTCTTCAAAGGAATTGATTCGGTGAGATGTTAAAAGATAAACTCATACCTCTTTATACGGTCTAGATAGTTTATGAAAATGTAGGCCGCAAATCGAAATGCCTATATGTTGAATGAATATGTGTTGCGTTTGCTTCCCTTACACTTTTTGTTAAAAAACGGAGAATCTATTGTTTTTTAACCGTAAAACGAGGTAATTTGCGCTTAAAGTGAATGTGTCCCATATTTTAAACAGACCGTTATAACGAAATGCCATGTAAAGGAAGCCCATATAAAAAGGTGTGAGTATATTGGCGACGAAACAATGTTCGGAGAATACGGCGGTTGTCTCATTTGATCATTTCTAATATTTGTTTTGAAACTTTTGCGACATGCCATGCAAAAAAATAACTTAATCATGTCTGTCTTTAAATTCCAGGCGTTTTTCTTATAATGCACGATTCAAACGAAGAAATTTCAGTCTGTTTCGCTCACCGAGCTATAGCAACTCATAGTAGACAATGTTGCCTTGATCCTAAAAAGAGTGCAAAATTGCACCATAAATACTAAAACAATGTGATTTCTTAAACAAACTAAAAATATTGACGACTTGAACGAAAATAAATAAACCCTATAAAACCCGGTGGTTTGGTTTTTCTTTTAAAACCCCGGTTTTTGCCAACCCTACTATCAATGGCTGACTAAATGACAAAACGTGTTTAAATTTTGGCAAAAGTCAACTGGCAAATGACCGTGTTACCCTTTTAGCTAAAAGACGTTAAATTCAAGGGTTTTTGGTCCCGCCTTCGTAGTTTTTATATTATCGAAAGTTTAATGCGACAAATTTTCGAATTTTTTTACTTATGCTCAAAAACTAACAAAATAAATAAATATTTTTTTATTATACGGTTTGTTTTAACCAATGTCAACAAAAAAAAGCAATGGCACCCATCGCCCTAATTGGGTTAAAGAAAAAAAATGGCAAAAAGCACTACATATATTACAGTGTAAACCTAATGTAAGTTGAAGTTGATTTGTTTTATATTCTTCATGTTCAATTTCTCTTGTTTTATTAACTTTGGCTTGAAACGGAAAAAAAGACGAAATTTATTGTTTATTGCTGGCTGTACTTACTACTCTTAACATCTCACTGTCTCGTAGTTGTGGTATTTATTCTTATGGCGGCTGTTGATTTCCGGCTGCTGTTGTATGTATATTGTGTTGTTTGCCATTCGTATTCGCTTATATCCCTGTTATAGCTGCTGGTACTGATATTGCTGCTGCAAAATTTAGGTTAAATCAACTTGTACAATAACATCGTATTCGTAATGGAGCATTGTACGTGCTTCTTAGGTAGAAAATTTACGAGGCGTTTAATAATTTATACGTCTTGCTGTTTAGATTCTTAATTTTTTGTGTTTCTGTTCCTTTTTTACAAAAAGTTTCGAACAGAACAGTTCGCTTTTTTCACCATTTGTTTCACCTTTGTGTAGGGATTTTTTTTCAGCTTTTTATTACTTCGAGTTTCGTTTTGGCAAAGAAATATGCAAACGTTTTTCCTATAATGCTTGTATTTTATCAGTACCATACACTCATATGAGTACGAGTTTAAGTATTACTTTGTTAGCATAAAAAAAGAAAAAAACAAATCGAAAAATGTGTGTGTTTCTTAAAATTAAGAAAAAACAGCAGGCTTTTGTTCCTTATTTATTTACGAGATTGTTTGATTGCTTTTTTGTTTCTTTTTTTTTTTTGGGGGGGGGGGGGGGGTGGCGGTGTACTCCGCCTTTTTCTGCTTAGTTTAGCTTATGGAAATTTTTATTTTAATTTCAATTTTTTTTTTATTTATTTATTCACATGGATATGATTTGTGGTTATATTTGGAAAATTATTTCGGTTACCCAATTAAAAATGACTTTCAAGAATTTATTTAAAGGACATTCGGTAGCATATCAAACGCATACACGTATGTATTTATGTATTTTATTTTTTTATTTGTGGAGAAATCAAAATAATTGGAATTTTATTTTGTGAAAAAAAATAATAAATTAAATACAAGTAAAGGAAAATTTTTTAAAGATTCTTTTCATTTAATTTTATAAAATTTACGTTTGTCGGCCATTTTATACATACACTCCGGTTTAACAGGTATAACCACCTTATTATTTATTTTAAAAGTACCATAAATCGCGAATACGGTACTGAAATTGAAATTTTTTTTCAGACGAACGGCAGATTTTTAATTGATAATTTAAGCTTAAAATTAAGCCCAACCTCATTATATTAGTACCAGTGTTGCCATAACAGAAAAATTTGGATAAAAACTGATTTTCAGGTTAAAGAACATGTACATACTCAAAAAAGTTAAAATATATACATTTGTATACGCCAATTATTTTATATTCTTTTTATAATCAAAGAAATTATTTGAAATTTAATTAAGTTAATAAGAAAAAATAATAAAATCTTGTCTGATTTGAAAATTACAGCAATTTAAAGTACCATTCGATTTGAATTTGACTCGATTTCAGTTTACAGAACATACCGGATAATTTTTTATTTCAGCGTAATAAAACAAATTAAATTTGATGTACATAAATGATGATATAATGGCAATTTTCAATAATTTTCAATTCGACAAGCTTGGCATCCAGCGCGTAAACCAGTTTCAAGTACGCTGAATCCAGTGGTGCTTACTGAGTATTTGGGTTAGCTCTTGTTTTCAAATTAAACCGGTTTTTTTTTTCAAAATGAAAGAGGTTGCACAACATATGTTCGCGTAACTCAAGAAAGGTTTAGTTAAGATATATTAGTTGTTTAGTTTAGTTGAGATATATTACTCATACGTATGTACTTACGTAGTATATAATCTAATGCCACTGTTCTTATACAGATTTCTGAAACGATACTGAAATTCCATATATGGAGGAAAGCTACAGTGGATTTAACATCCACCAACTTGAAAAATCAATATAAGACTGAAACGAATCGTTGGTTTATTTGTGGAAAGCCTATTTTCTCCTTAGATGACAAAAAAAGAAAAAATTCCTTGGAGGAGGCTATTTTTAGATTCATTGAAAAAGAGCTACAGTTTAACGACGACTGCGAATGGCAAATGCATTAGAGAAGTTTCTTATATTAGTAATACTCATAATAATAAGTCAGTTATAACAGGTAGCCAGACACTGCACCAGCTCACTTGGGTCCAATATTGAACCCACTGTGATGCCCATAGTAGGTAGCCTTCAAATGTACCTACATATCCGTCCCCGGTCTGTACCGAACCAATAAGACGTGGCACAAAAAAGCACGCTGATACTCACATTAGCCATAATGATATGCAGAAACGGACTGCCAAAAAAGCAGTCCTAATATCCGTAAGGTTGTGACAGTGACACAAAAAATGCTTGACAGTTTCCTCTTCTTCCTCATCCTGATAAACCTACTGTATTTATTGAACGGTGGACTCAGTCTCATGCATGCGCATCAGCGACCCAGTGCTCAGTAATTACAGCCATTAGGATTCGTACCTATGTGTCAGCATCTCCATAAGAGAGTTCGAACAAGCGCAGATTTGTCTTAATACATAGCACTTGGGTTCATTCTCCCACCGTATTTATGACCTTTCCAACATTTATCGCAGAACCAGAAGTCTACAAGAGAAAAGTGGCATTACAACTAAATGATCAATTTCATCATTGCCAAGCAGAAGGTTCTCTTCTCGCTACTTCGTCTGCCACAAAATTCGCCCGGGTGAGCCGTAAACCAGATAATCTCCATACTCATAAGAGTTTGATCTTAACTTGTATACCGATGACTCCAAAATGACTGTGTCGGTTATGGTGTTCGTAGACCAACCGAGACTAATCGATTCCACTAGGAAGATCGCTGAGATCATGGTCATGCCATATGTGCGGAGATCAACCAGGACAGTGGGCTCAACGGTAAAACCAATAATATATGTCGTAAAAGCACTTGGCTCGAATCGTATAACATCTAGACTTTCGCTTGGAAATAAGGTCCAGTTGTTTTGGATACCTGGAGCCCTCGGCATACATATTAATGCAACAGCGAATACATTGGCCAAAAACGGTCCCGTAACACCCTATATTTGTTCCTCGCTGTGCAGGAACATTTAATACTATCCTCAATCCAATCAAGGATTTGGAAATTGCCAGATGGTTGAAACACTGGAATGCTCAAACGTGACTTCACTACTCAAGAACGGCGATCAATTCACAATCTAAACATCGTTCTGAAGTATCTAAAGAGGATGGCGGCCAAAGATTGGATGTTTGTAATCTGTACTCACAGGCATCAGAGACAGCGGAACATATTGTGTGAATTAGGGTTCTTTATGGGCTTAGGTGGAAATGTTTAGGGAAACATAAGGTGTCATTGGGAGGCATATCCACTTTTATGAATTCAGATATGCTGGTAATTATTAGGAAAGCCACAGATCTGCCAAAAAACTTTATATAAAAGGGTCCTACAAAAGGATGATAATAATAATAAATACTCATAACCAAATACTGGCTAATGTTATCAGGTGATACCGCGATAGAAGTGCTTTTTCTTTCTCAGAGGTTTGGTCCTGCCATTAAGCCGAGGAGGTCTTGATTGACAGGCGGGTGTCAATCCTACCATACCACGGCGGCTCACAAGGGACTATTTAAAGTAAAAAATCTATTCTCTACCAAAGCAGATGTGTTGTTTCATCAAGAGAATGCGATGGTACACACTTTGGCAAAAATTCACGTATTAGTGACAAACTGTTATGTCACACAGCATGGTTTCCAGATTTCGTTCTTTTGGACTACTTTTTGTTCGTTTCAAAATTGCAAAAAAATTACTGGACGGTGATAGATTTTAATCAATCCAATGGGGCGACAAAAGGTAAAAAGGTGAATCCTATTATTTGTACAAAAAATGGAGAAAAAAGTAGAAAAACATTTTATTTAATGTACAGAGCTTAACTCAAGCTATTTTGAAAAATAAAACGGTCTTTTGCTGGAAAACTAACAAAATATATATAAATTCTTTTAAAAAAAGTAGCCAAAGATTATTGCCCAAAATACTCGTATTGCCAGCCTCCACTATTTATTCTTCTATGAACTTCCAAAAGCATAAGTTTTTTTTCAAAAGTCATTATTATGTGGCATTCTTTTAGAAAGTTTTGCTTAAAAGCACTCTAAATTCATAAATTTTCAAAAAGTAACAAAAATTTAACTTAAACTACGCTAAAGTGGAAAACACTTGAAAACTGACCCTTTGCTACTGCGAAGGCAAATAAAAGTTAATTATTTGTTTTTTTTTTTTTTTTTGTATTAAAAAAGGGCTCTTACTAGGAAAATATATATTTTTTTTCTATTTGTAAAGCCTATTATTATATCCGCTTAGTTTATAAAAAAAAAAAAAACTCAAATGTTTTTTTTTTTAATTTTCAAAAAGTCTATTTCCATAAAACTCTTAATTATTTATGAACAACTAACTGTAGCTACCCCTAAGACTAAAATCCCTCTTTCTCTTTCACTTCCCTCCCTCTAAAACGTCAAAGTGAAAAAATAATAGAAAAAATTAGTGTAATCCTCCACAACAAGAGGAAATTTATTCATGAAAAAGCAGTTTTTTTTAGCTGAAGAAAAAAGTTTCAAAAAAATAAACAGAAATATAGAAACTGGCTACAAATACTGCTAAATGTTTAGGAGTGTGTCTAAAGCGGTTTGCCGCATTAGAATTAAGGGCGCACACAACAATTACTTGCAACAAACTTTCAGCCAAAATACATCCTCTCATCATTTGCCATTCATGTCTCTCTCCAACTCTCTATGATTTCCAGTAACTCATACACAGTACAAAAGCAATATGTTGTGGTTGGGCAAGTTGATTTGTGATAAATTGCTGGTACGACAGTTGAGACGAAAAAAAGCGAATAAAAGTTGAACGTTTTCATTTCAAAGAATATTTTATTATATTACCCTGCATAATAAAATTATACGCACACTTTTGTTATTTAACACATGTAGGTAACTTTTTTGACAGTGAATTTAAATAAGTCACACATGTATTGTATTTAGGTTATCTATGGTTATAGTGGCACTCCACCTGTCTATCAAATAAGTTTGCCAGATGGCCTTAATTTTGTTTGATTTACAATCATTTTATTAATATAAGTGGCAATCTGCGAAACGGGTACTAGTACCCGCTCCCGCTAATAGTGTGTTAAGAGTATTTATTCCTTAGTTTGTCATTTGACCAGGCTGTAAAAGCTCATACTGAACAATTTTCTTCCAGACCCACCAGACATACAACATTACCTTTCTCAGTATCAATCTTGACTTTGCAGCCGTCTACGAAGCTTCACCTTGCTTCGTAGATGATCTTTTTCACACATTGTTGACGACGTCATCCACTTTTCATCGCTCGTTATTATTTTCCTCAGAAATGGTTCGGTTTCCGACCTATCAAACAAGCTATAGTGCTGCCTAATGCAATTAATATTACCAGAGATATTAAATTTTAGAGCCACCTACCAACAATTTGTAACCGAACTTTTTCAAACACCAATATTTTTTAACATCAAGACTTTTTCCCAAAATTAAGACTTTTTGTTCTATTAATGTCAATAAGTTTTCAATGTTGAATCTGCCAACCATAGTCTCAAAGCAGGAGTGAACACAATATGTATGTCAGTGTTTACACATGTGATATACTCATATGTGAATACCAGCTCCGCAATCATGTATTTTGACATGACATCCAACTTGGTTGAGTGTCGGAGACTAAGCTGCTAAACACCTGGCTAATAATGTGGGATTAAACCACAATCCCAAATCTTTCTTTTAGACTCACTGAAAGGGAAATACAGTTTAACACCGGCTCTGATCGACAGATTGGTTATAGAAGTTTTTCATGCGATTAAAACTCGTAATTAGTCGCTAGCAATGTTAGTAGATGATACCTCTGTTGAAAATTGACAGATGGTCTGCTCTGTTTGATAGGCGGGTGTCTTACTTACTATACCACAGCGGATCACGGTCGAACTTAAGTCCATTATAACTTTATATGTAGCTCTTTTCTTGCTACTATTCGTTCAACATGTCAGCTACTTTTCGAATGGATACTCACCGCAAAATTAATTTAAATCGATTCAGGCCGAACAAGGTTGAAAGATCCGGTGTGACCATCAGGAGGTGCTACGACTTACAGTCCCTGCAACGCGATTCACTCTAGTTTGTCAAGTCAAAAGCAGAAATAAAATTTACTGTCCCTTCTTGATTTCATAAGCATACCACGTTAATTGACGGCAGCAAAATAGGCCAGTATATAAGCTCGATTTCGCACAGGAATTGTTCGTAAACGTCTAAATCTATTGAATGCCGTGTGCTGCCGTATTCCATGACTCAGAGTATATAGCAATGTTGCCTATATGTTCGCATTAAATAGGCTTAACTTAGGATAGGATAGGATAGAAGAAAGTGGGAGCCTCGCTTAACAAGGCATATTTGAACACGCATAGCGACCCGTTGTGATACCATATAACGCGTTGTCTCTGTTCTATTCATCAGAATTTTGGTAATCAAGCAGAGGCACCGCAATCCACCAATCCACAGCCAAGACAAAAATCATTTGTAGTTAAGTACAGCCTTTGTGCATGCCCACTTATGATGCAATGGCCCGTGAGGATGGATGCAACAGTGGAGATGCTCCGACAATCCAATTTGAGCAGCAAACTGGTACGCTTCATATCCAACCTAGGCCGGGTGAGTCTGGCGCAAAAGATACAGGCTCTTTCAGCGCCCAACATATATTTAAGCCTGATCGCCAGCAGGATCTTTGCATTTGGAGTGCTTTTGTCGAAACGCTATTATTGTACATCCACAAAATATTTGTGTTCAGGGCGCGTAGTCATTAGTCAATATGTCTTCAAAAACAATGATGATTAGAATATTACTGGCAATGGTTAACGGTATAGGAACATGATTAGAAAATTTTTCGTACCTCAATTAGCTGGCATTAATCTTGCTTAAGGGGAGTGGCGTGGTGTAGTGGTTAGAGCGCAGGCATACAACACAAGCGGCCCAGTTTCGAGTCCCCAGCAGAGGACATGATGAAAAATAAAATGTATTACGGTTCGAGTGCTTAATAAAAAGACTTCAACATCCCTCCAGGTAAATTGATCTAAATAAACCCCTTCTGACCTTTAAGCTTATCTAAAACTACTGACACCTACTTACAATGCTAAGTAAGGATCACCACCACTACTTAGAGAGGATATAAATACTACACAACATATGGAGGCGAGCTTAAAAATCAATTTGATTACTGAAACTGAAACAAAGCAATGGCTGCTTTGTGGAAAACCAATATGCTGCCTAGAAGAGACGGAGAAAAAAAATCTTGTTGACATTGTTTTTCTTAAAGAAACTTTTGATGAAAAGGTAATTTCACGTAATGGTCTAATTAATTTGACCCTATTGGATTATATTCTTTATGGTTATGTAAAGTTACCTGTCTACATCAATAAACGAGAAGCAATTGAACACCTGGAAATCAACATTCGGAGAAATATTAGCGAAATACGGCCGCATAGACTGCGAAAAGTTTGTGTAAATTGATATTCCAGATTACGCGTCAACCACGGGCACATGATCGAAATCTTATTAAAAATTAATGGCATAAAACTTTCTATCCAACAAAGCCTGTCGCAGTGGTATTAAAATTATTTCTTTGTTTTATTATGATTTCAACCTGTGTGATTGTAAAAAAAAATACCCGATATTTGAAAACACTCGGTATTATCAGCGTTCATATGTAAGCTTTTGGTTTCTGGTATGTTGATCTTTAGGCCAACTTTAGATGCCACTTCTCCCGCTTGTTTTGACTTAGCTTGCATAGCCATAAAAGTATAAGTTAGTCAGCAAATATCGCTTGTCAGCAAATACCCTGCAGCGCATATGCTTCATCACTTGCCTGTTGCTTTTAGCATAACTTCATTAAAGACGTTGATTTTTTTAAATATTGGTACGAAGATTAATTCGCTTAAAAAGATACACTAACATTTCTACATTATTATTATCATATTATTAACTTTATTATGAAAGTTATTCTATTGGTTTGTGTCTAGGCTACGATCACCTTGCCAATGCTATATGCATTTGAGTTGTAGAACTAACTAGAAAATTCCAAACTAATCTTAATTTACTAAAAAGGATTCCGCATTCTGCTTAGCCAGCCAGTTAT
Source organism: Wohlfahrtia magnifica (assembly GCA_023159175.1). Taxonomy (NCBI): domain Eukaryota; kingdom Metazoa; phylum Arthropoda; class Insecta; order Diptera; family Sarcophagidae; genus Wohlfahrtia; species Wohlfahrtia magnifica. The sequence goes on from JAKWBJ010000156.1 coordinate 416,509, forward strand.
AATTTTGCAGTCGCAGAGTAAAGTTGCGCTAAGAGTTGAATATTGAATATATGTGTCTAATTGAGTAGAAGTTAAATAAGTTGGGCACTGTATAAAGTTAATTGTTCAAATAAAGACTGTTTATGTTAAAGGAAGAAATTCACGTCATTCTCTTGCTAAATTAATTGTTAAACTAACTCCTTCTATCGAAGTGAACTACTAACAAGATTTTTAACTGAACATAGAAAATCTGGATCTAAAAGTAGATGCCAAAACAGTTTCTGTAATTTCCAGACATAATAGTCTCAAAATTTTTAGATATTAGCGTTGCATATACAAGGTATAAAGTGCTGAAAAGATCAACATTAAATTCTTAGACATTAAAGAATCAGTGCTTACACTCGACTTTAAATATGTGTCTTTTTTTTCTCATATCTGTATAGATTGTTGCACTGTGTTATGCAAAATCTGTTTCTCTTTTTGTTTGATTGTAATAATTTTACCCCAATTTTCTTTATACAGTATTTGTTCTAAATTTTTTTTGCCCCCAATCTAAATATAAACTAGTGTACATATGTATGTATATATGTATGAGCTGGGATGAAGAAGTACTTCCTTAATGTATTCTAAAGTGTTATATGCTAAACTTTATCGCCTTTGTTGTTGCAATATCCTTTTTTGCCAAACGTTTATTTTTTTATTTACTGAAACCAGCAGTTTTGCATCAAGAATTAGGGACTACAAAACAGCATAAATATTCGAGTTAACAAAAAAGTTTTAATATGAAAACGTAGACAAGTTTCGAAAGTATTGACAAAACTTTCAATCCAATTTCAACATTTACTTTCATAAAGTTTAGATAAATTCATTTCGGCGAATTTATTAAATTTGACAGGATCTAGCCATTGTATATTTTTGGGCCTACTACACTTGCAGCAATCTTTTTGGTAAGAAATGGCTGTTGCAAGCTGAAGATTAATGCTGGTTCTATATTTCAAGTAGATAAATCTTCTAGTGTAAGGCTTTGTGGATCTGTACCTATAACTTCTTAATATAGTCCACTAACATCTTTGGATATTACTCTTCGATTACTGCCAATAAAGGTCCTTATTTTTGGGGAATAGCCAAGAAGACTCATTAGTTTTAGAAAATCGGCATGACATAAGGTCACAGATTATAGTGTTACCAGTTTCGAATTTGTGAGAATACCCAGGGTGATAATACCTGAAAGGGACAAGTGGATAGCAGTTTATCGCTTTCGTATATATTACGTGATAACTGCAGCATTTTCCAAGCTAATAATTTAGTTGTTCTTAAAGCAATTTAGATTATAGCTTGGACTTCGAACAGCACTAAGAAGTCATAATGGGACAACGCCGTCAACGCCGGGCACTATAGAAGAAAATGTGTCGTGGTTTCCTCATTCTGCTCTAAACAACACCTACTGGGTATGGTCCATATGGCCCAACCTAAGGGCGTGTCTCCCCACTAGACATAAGCGTTCCTATTACCGCAGATACCCTGCCAAATTAAGCAAATCTCTCCCTCCCAAAAATAATCCGAGACACACTACTCTATCTAGCCGCTAATTAGAGAACTAATGGACCAATAAAGGGTCAGACTTTGCAGATAAGGCATCTTTTGGGGACAGTAAAGTAATGGATCTTTGGTAAATACTACAGCTCGTGGAGTAATAGGAATAACTGCAAGGTATCTAGGTATCACTAAGATCTAAACTGTACAAATCGGAAACTCAATAAGTCTAAGGAATGAATAGATAAACTCTAAGAATCGTAATACGTATAGGAGTATGGCGGGTTGAGATCAAATATACAGGGTTATCCATTTTTCGGTTTCAAAGAGTAAAGTTAAATAAAACACACCTAAGGCTATCATTTTGATAAAACTTTTATTTCATTATAGCGCTTGGACCTTGTCATTATGTAGGAAATACAATTTCATTTAAATGACCGCCTCCAGATTGATAGCAGCGGACGATCCTTTTGAGATAGTTCTTAATTACTTTTTTTGCATATTCCGGTTGGTATTTTGGCGATAACTTGACGAATTTTGGTTTTTAAATGTTCCAGAGACATTATCTGCATAGGAATGATGTAGCCCCACCAAAAAAGTCTAACAGCGTCAAAATGCCGGTTCTCTAAGGCCAATTGACGTTCCAAAATCAAGAAATTACGTGAGCGGGAAATTTATCATGTAATAAGTCTTAAATCGGTCATATAGTGTGGCTCGTGGCACCGTCTTGTTGAAAAATCATATCGTTCAGTTCATAATCTTTAATTGGTGACTTAAAAGAATGAAAAATTCATTATTCACCACATTTTCACTATCACAAGCGATATTTTCGGCAGTGTGTACATTCCTGTTTGATCAACTTTCTTTATAAATTTGCCAATTCCTTGTACAGTAGGTCGAATTTGATGACCATAATCATCCCGTAATGCTCATAAAGTTGCCAGGTTTGAAGTAAGTCTTGAATATTTTTCGGTTGTTAAACGATCACTTATAGTAAAAAGCAAGCCTAATAACTAAATAAATGACACTTTAGATGATAGAGATTTAACAGTTGACAGCCTTTCTCGACCGCAGCTTTTGAAACAACTAAACGGGTAGCTCGATATTTATGTAGTGTGACCCTTGCGCCATTCAGCAATGGACGTGACCGTTGTGTAACACACCGAGTTATATAGGGTGGGCCATTTAAGAGTTTAAAATTAAAAATGCAATAAAACAAAAACGGTTTGAAATTTTGACAAATTTATTGTTTTGTTGCAAAGTACAATTGTCAAATTGCAGCTTTTAGACGGCCAACTGACATCACTATTTCGACTAATTAAACGACCTTAAAATGTGGCAAGTTGAACTATCCTGTTGAAACCAAACATCGTTCATATCAATACAATGCAGAACATGCACAAAAATATAGTAATCATGGTGCGCTAGGTGTCTCCATTGACCGTAATATTTCCGCCGTCCTCATTTTCAAAGAATTATGTGCCGATGATGCCTCCACTCTACAAGCCGCAACAAACAATCACTCGTCACCAGTTACCAAGATGAAAATGAGCTTAATGCGAATAGATAATTTTTGCAATTTTTTTGGTTTTTTTGTAATTTCCGACCAATTGTGTTTGTTTTGGAAATAAATTTCCAATAAATGCTAATGCTGCTTAAGCGTAAATACACATAATTTTGTGACAGAATAGAATGACATAAGTATTTCCAGATTCAAAATAACCGCTGGTTGAAATATAAACTAATAAATGGCTTACTCGATATTATAAAGGGTCCGCCAAATAAATTTGTTTTTTGTTGAAAATGCTATGAAAAAAACTAATGAATATTTTCTCAAATCTCTTTTTTTATTTGAAAGTACAATCCTTCCGGTTACTAATGGCAAACAATTTAATTCAAATGGCTGCCTCGGCTGGCCATGCAGTAGCCTACACGATCGATCCAATTTTTAAGCACATTATCGATTGTGTGCAGCTGTATTTCACCAATGGCTTCACGAATATTGTTCTTTAAAGCGTCAATTGTCTCTGGCTTGTTGGCGTAACACTTATCTTTGACGGCACCCTACAAATAATAGTCCAACGAAATAAGCACTAGTTGAAAAAAAACGTTAGATGGCGGACCCTTTATATACGTCAACCAATTATATCACCAATTATTTCCCAAGATACATATGATCTTTCCACCGATAGCCGTAATTTAATACCAAACATGGGTGACATGAACTTGTTTTTAGCTATACAAAGGTACCTCTTCTAAGTCATAATTGGTTTGATGATTTCTATGGTAGAACATTGCCCGCAAACAGTCGAGTCAAGAGGATTCTATTTTAACTCGTCGAAGGAATTGCCAATATTGTAGTGGATCCAGCCTATAGCTGTAAGATATCTCCGTATAAAGTCTAGATTCAGATAACTCATCAATGTTTGACTGTATGCAGTTCCCAGGAATCTGTTTCTCTTGACAACTTGGCTCGGGCATTCACTGAGGGTGCAGAAGATTGTGACAAGTCCACTTGCACTTAGTGTTTCTTTTCCATCACTCCTCTAGGGACTATATTGGCTTTCCACAAAGCATCCATTGACTTGTTGCAGTTTTATTGATCAAGTTGATTTTCAAGCTAAGTAGATGATTAATCTACTGTACCTTGCCTTCATATGATTGTGTAGTGGTGTAGTTCCTTGCTAAGTAGTGATGGTGTTCCTTAATTAGCATTGTAATCCTTCCCATTAGTTGGCGTTTTCTCCTTATTATTCGTCTGATGTTATGTCATTCTCGCCAGAGGCAGCTGGCAGTCAGGTGAGATTCTTTTTGGATATATTTATCTGGAGGAAGGTTGAAGTCTCTTTACTAAATACTTGAAACCAAAAAATTTTAAATTAAATTTATTCGTCATGTCAGCTGCTAAGGACTCGAACCTGGGCAGCTTGTACTGCGTGCGCTACCACCGCCAGCACCATATTTAATTTTAAGTTATTACTACCAGCACTCTCTATATACACTCATACTTTCGTAAACGGCCTCTCTTTTTACGGCATTTTGCTATAGCGTCTTATGTAAATTATGGAAAGTATTCATTTAATGGCACAAATTACCTCGTTATACGGCTGAAAAATCAGAGATTTACTTTTTTTTACGAAACAGTGTAAGGCAAACAAAAGCAACTCGCTTTACGGCATTACAATTTGCGGCCTACATTTTCAGAACCGATCCAGGCCGCATAAAGAGGTATGAGTGTATTCCTTCTTTTAAGGTCTATAAAATCTAAGATATACCACTAAAGTTGTTTTTAGCCGGAACATTTTTCTATTTTTGAGCGGCATCATCACAGACTAGTCTACTTTGACTCATTAACTTCACCACGAGTTACAGAAATGCTTTGAATATCTTCTGTTCTCTCTTAAACAGATAGAGAAACATATGTACTTTCCTCTTAGCATCCAAGTTCATAGCCCGGTAATGACAAACAAATGTTCATATTGGTTTGAATTGTAAATATGTAATTAAGAAGCTTCAGTACAGTCCAGATAATCTATTCAAAAGGCTACCTAGCTAACCGTAAAGAAAAAAGACAAATTCAACTACAAAATCAAGTCACCTCTGGGCAAAAAAGAAAAAAAGGTAGTAAACGATGATAAGCAGCAAACATTATTACATTACAAGTACACGTTGATTTTAGGCAACGATTGATAGGGGAATCGTTAATCAAACCGGACCCACTACAGTAAACCGACCACCTATTTTACTGGAGGATAATGATTGTAAAGAAACTGAAAGATCAAGATGCTTTGTGGAAGCCATACACTTTCAAGATGAGTAACGCAAAAATATGCTATCAAAATACGGAATCAGCCTGCTGCTGGACCAAATAATTCCGTTTTTTTTTTATTCCTAAATTTTATTCGATTACGAGTACTTTTACGCCAGTTTACATCTCCCAGAAACATTTCTTATTCCACTTTATTTCCTTTTTGTTTAAATGTTTCTTGAATTTCTAAAAATAAATTTCATTATACTCTTCTCGTATATAAAGGACAATATCGTTTTTCATATACCAGCAGAATATCTTTTTTTACAATTTTTCTTTTATTGTTTTTGTTGTTTATTTTTGAATAACTTTTTTATTGTAATGGCAACCACCAGAACCACGTCGCAAATTGTATTTCTCGGGTTATTGTTTAAGGAAAAAGTTCTGCATCAACCAACAAATAAATAGATGAAAATGAAACGAATATTTGTGAAATAGAATAAGAAAAAAATAAAATGAAAATAGAAAAAACAAACAAAATATTGTGGGAAAACAAATAAATGATGCATTGCACTCCAACGTTTTTAGTTTTAGTTTCAGAATGACTAAATGAATGAGAGAGTGAATGACAGAATAAAAAAGATTGAATGATTGAAAAGACTGAGTGTTTGTTTAATGTGATCCTTAGACTCTTTTAAACGATTCTATACCAAATTTGTTTTTTTTTTTTGTATTTTTTTATAAAGTATTAGGAAAAGGGAAAATGTTTATTTTTTGTATTTTTTATGTTGCATATCTTTTACCGAGTATTTACCTACTGGTCGTATAAGCTTTATGTCCGGTAGCAACTGCAAACTTTATGATTTGCAGTTGCTTGTTGGTTTTAAACATTTAAGAGGGTGTTTTAGAATAACCATATAAAAAGAGGTAAAGTTAAATATATATTTTTTGTAATCGTAGAAAAGTGTAATGGAACAAATTAAACATTTAAACATTTAAGTTCGTCTGTGTGACATCTTACATTTAAATTTGATTTTTAAAATATTTACTTTCCTTTCACAATATTATTCCCTAAATACCTTTGATGACTATACTCGTTTCAAACCCAAGTTTTCCTTCGTTTGATAGGTGTTTGATTAAACAGCCGTTGCCTTGTTTCAGATTCAAGTTCAATTTTTCAAGTCCAGTGGAGCAGATTGTGTAGTGGTGAAGATCCTCTCTAAGTGTTGGTGACATGGTTGGCGAAAACCCGGGTTTTTTTAAGCCCAACCCACCGAGTTTTATTGGGTTTTTTTATGGGCTTTTTTGGGTTTTATAAATGCTTCCAAATTTCGCTCAAGTCGATAACATTTTTATTTTAATCACGTTATTTTAGTGTTTATAATGCAATTTTGCACTCTGGGTGGAATCAAGGAGTCATTGTGTACTATGAGCTGCTAAAACTGGGTGATCGAAGCAGACTGCAATTACTTCGTTTGATTCATGCACTATGAAAAAATCGGCCGGAATATAAAGACAGACATGACTAAGTTGTTCATGTCGCAAAAGTTTCAAAACAATTATTAAAAACGATCAAATGCCTTTCTTAACGGGGTATTTCGCTAAAACGACTGTATGTATTATGGAACACATTCGCTTCAAGCGCCAATTACCTCGTCCAACGGTTAGAAAAACGTGGATTTTCCGTTTTTTTTTTAAGTGTAAGGGAAGCAAACGCAACATATATTCAACTCGTTTAAAGGCATTTCGATTTAGGGTCTAAATTTTCAGAAACTATGTAGGGCGTATAAGGAGATATGAGTTTATCTTTTCACATGTCACCAAATAATTTCCTTTGAAGAAATACAAAATCGACTTCAAAGTTGGAACGCCTTAAAAGACGAGAAGTTTTTCTGAGACAGGATTTGGAAATTGGCCCTGAAGTGGAGAAAAGATGTAAGCAGTGATTTGATAAATTTGTTATTTCATTATCTGGTTGAGGTCAAAAACGAAACAAATAAATTTGTAGTCCCACCACGTAAATTACACCTATTTTTCTTGTAAATAAACTACGAAAACTTTTAAATAAAAAAACCCTGGTGGGTTTAATTGGATTACCAGAGGTAAGCTGGCAGCTACAACTTAACTTTGTAGATGGAGAAAAGTAGCAGTCCCTCATTATTTTTTAAATAATTGGTCAATAATGAAGACATGTTGTTATGTCATGTAACGTCATGCTTCCCTTCATGCAACTGGCTAGTTAACATTCGGCAACGCAACTGAAGCTTTATTGTTATCCATAATCGACCCATAATCAACTTGTATTTTTATTTCATTGTTTAGAAACTAAAATCATAAAAAAATTTCGGTATATCCTAATTTCTATTTAAATGTAATTTACTTTTATAATGAAAATTATTCAAAAGTTAATTTTCAGTTACTAACTCTACCTTACTTTACCTACCTTTGTTATAGGTCATCACAACTGCCCCTCTGGTTTCGATGAATCCGAGGAAGAATGTGGCACTGCACGTAAACTACTCGAACTGCCTGGTGGTGTATTTGCAGCATTAGGCTGCATAGCTGCTGCCATTACTGCCTGCCTGATATTTTGCATATTTGGTTTGCTGAGAAAACGTAAGAAAACCGTACTGCAAAAGTCCATTATCAATGGTGGGGGTACACTGAAAAAAGAATTCAAAAAAGAAACACTGTTTATCGATCCGTCTTCCTGACACGGGCTGCAGCCGGTCGAGTATATACATGTCGACCGGGAGACTACAGTGTGATATGTCGTCGAAAAAATGTGCAGCGTGGATGATGAAAGACGAAGAATTGTTTTATTAATTTTAGAATATTTGAAGTGTTGTTCTCTGGGAGACTAAAAAAAGAAAAAATAAATAAACTATAAATAAAAACTGTATACTATAAATAGAAAAAAGTAATATTAAATGGAAAAACAAAAACAGAAAAAGTGAAAAATAAATTAATTAAAAATGAAAATGATAATGACATAATGATAAATTGAACATTTTTCTAAACGCTTGAAACCACATTGAAAAACAAAAACTCTATTATAGCGTAATATACAAAAAAGATTTAATTATTGACTTAAAAAAATAAAAATAAAATAATAAACAAACATGAATTGAAATACTGGAAAATTACTTTAAAACAACCAATTAATTTTTATGTGAAGAATAGATTTTTGAATTTATTGAATAATTTTTTTTTTTTTTTTTCTTTTTTTTGTTAGAAAGTAAAAAAGTTCAATACAATCACTGCCTTAAAAACCAAAGTAACATTTAAAGGAATTTATGTTAAATTTTAAACTTAAATATATAAAATAATGAACTATTACTTTAAGTTTTTAATTAAAAATTAGTTTAATACTTCTTTAAACCATAAAAACAAAACTAAAAGAAAGTAAAAGAAGATAGGGGTCAGTTTTGGCTAAAAAAAAATTTTAAAAAGTTAATTTTTAAAAGTTGAAAAACAATTTCCTTTCTTAAAGCCTTGATTTTTTTTATAAAATTAATATTCTGCAATAAGCAAAGTTTATGAAACAAATAAAAAATTAAAAAAAAATAAAAAACTCTAAACTTTATGCCCAAAGCAATATTTGAATATTTAAATATATATTTTAAGTCTTTTAAAATTATTTACTATTTATTTAAACTTTCATCTCGAAAACATTTATCAATTGTTAGAGCGAGGATTTTTTTTCCGGCCTTTTGCATTTCCCGGAATTCGGGGATTTTTTTTATTTTTATTTTTTTTTTCAATGTCCCGGGATCCGGGATCCGGGATTCCCGCTCAAAACAAAAGATTAATATAAACAACTAAATCCTGGGTTTTTTAAATAAAACCCAACCCATCGGGTTCTATTGGGTTTTTTGATAGGTTTTTGTGGGTTTTATAACTGCTTCCGAATTTCGTTCAAGTCGACAATATTTTTTTTTTTTTTCAATACTGTTACATTTATTAGTATTTATAATGCAATTTTGCACTCTTAGTACGATCAAGGCATCATTGTGTACTATGAGCTACTATATATACTCGGCGATCGGAGCAGACTATAATTTCTTCCTTTAAACCGTGCATTATAAGAAAACGGCTGTAATATAAAGACAGACAGACAGATAAAGTTTCGCTTTGCATGACACTCGGTCTTACTTCGCAAAAGTTGCCAAACCATTGTTAGAAACAATCAAATACCACATCCGCCGAAATCTTCCTTCTGAATATTATTTGTTTCGTCGGATACAATATCTTGTGGCATGTCACCGAATCACTTCTTTTGAAGAAATATAAAATCTGCCTTAAAGTGTATCGCTTAAAAGACGAGAAGTTTTCGGTCATGGGCTCCTAGGTGAGGAAAAAACGTAAGCAGTGATTTAATAAATTTTGATTTTGATAAATTTGTTAATTCATTATCTTTTTGAGCTAAAAAACGGATGGAATTAATTTATACTTCTTATATGTAGAATTCAATTATTTTTGTTATAAGTAAACTATGAAAATCTTTAAATAAAAAACCCACCCGGCTTTCTTAAAATATAATACCCGATTAAACCCACCCGGGCTTCATTGGGTTACCCAGTGGGTTGCCAATCCTGGTTTAAAGAGTATATATTTATACTAACATAAAAGTAATTCATGATATCAAGTTTTTTTTAGATCAGAACATAACAAAAACATATGTGAGTCGACAAGTAAGAAAATACCGAAGTACCCCTCCTAGAGACCACAGATGCCCATTGTAAAAAGACCTTCACCAAAAAAACAACAGAAACAAAGAAAAAAGGAAGGAAAGAAGTGATAAAGGAAGGACAGAGCGAGAAAAAGAAGAAGAAAAATATTACATTTAAATAACAAAAATAAAATAATTCAGTTACTTCTTAAAACTAGATACACATAAAATAATTAAATATATTGCTACGTTTAACTTCTTTTTAATGGCATGAAAATAAAATAAACATCACTTTGTTTGTTTGTTGTTGTTTTACAGTTCTTATTTTCTTACTTTTTACAGCATACAATTATAACTATGCAGTCTCCAGCTTATTTATCCTGCACTTAATTTTCGTTTATAGAACACTTTTATTTACGCCTAAACACGACTTTATTTTATGACTGCAAAACTATAACAAACACCTTGCGCCACCTTTTATAGCAATTCATTATCAATTTCGAATATTCTTGTGGTTACTACAAGTTTCTACTTATCTACGTTAAATTCAAAAAATGTTAAATTAAAATATACAAAAATGAATCGAACTGGCAGCACCGTTAAACATGCAAGTGGTAGCTTTCTTAATAGTACAGACTTTTATGGAGTCTTGAGACAAACCAATAAAGTTTATAGTTAAAATCTCACCATACAGTCCTTGGAAATACGTTTTTAAAACAGTATAGGTATTTTTGGACTCGTCTGGGAGTCTTTTTTTAGTCTAATTTTGTTAACAAAAAGTCCTGTAATTGAAAATACTTGTTCGCTCTCAACAGAAGTTAGACGTATTGTAAGAAGCACATCGAATAAATTTTGTAAATTTTTTTGCTACTAAGTTTTCTTGCTACAACAATTGTTGTGAAATAACTCGATTACAATTCCTGCCTTTTTCTGTCACTAAGGCCTAAGTCAAATAACCCTTTGAAAATTCGTACCTAATTATTAAACATAAACTTAATTTTCTGGGATGGATATTGTTTGTGGGTAGTATTGCAAATAAATTTCTCAAAAAAAGTGTTCTACTTTCTATTTGAAATACCGACTACCCGACTTCCTGAGCCGAATGATTAATATTTGTGATTGCATTGACGATTGATCGATTGTAGTTTTCTCTTGTTTATTAAGTGACGACTATTCAGGTCACGATACAAAATCTAGGGACTTAGGCAAAATACTGACAGACCTCATCTATACCAACGATATCTGTTACCCAAGTTGAATTCTGAACCGGTAAAGAAAAAAGTAATTATGCAAATTAGTGCTAAAAACTTCTCACATTCAGACAATACCAGCTTGCAATAAAATAATCGACGTGCTTAAAACTGACAAGCAGAGAGTTCTTCATCAATTAAATTATATTTTCGGAAAACTGTTCAATAGCGAAATTAGCAGAAAGATCCTTGGAAATGAAAACTTTATCATCGAATATAATAATACAGATAATGTTCACACACCATATTTGAAAACAGTTTTAACTGCAATCCAGAGTATAAAAGACAACATAATAGCTGGTAAGGTGTAAAGTCTATAATGCAGATACACATGGATGCAGGAAGAAAAATATAGGTCTCTTTGACGTCACATATAAGATATGGCGTTCATTCTTTATGAAAGAAATGTCATATATAATTTTGGTTCATACCAAAGTGCTCTCATGACTTGTTGCTCTACAGCTTATTGGATTTTCACACTCACAGATTCTCAACGATACCCACGAATTTCAAATTAATAACCAGCACCTTTTTGTCAATTTCAAGCAGGCTTATGTATGACACGCTTCAGTAAAGTTAGTTATTTAAAGTTATAAGTTGATTTGACATCAAATACTTTAAATCGTGTGAAAGCTGCTGGAGGTTAGCAGCAAGATGATTGTCATGTAGCCTTTTAAGCGTTCTTCTATAAGCGAATAATTTCTTGCACTTCAGAACAAAGCAAAGTATAAGCTCTCCACCTCAAATGATAGTGAAATGGTTTTAGCTACCAATATGGGCATTGAGATGGCACAAACTTCATTATTGTAAATCGAAAGAAAAATGTATCGGTTCGGCCATGCATCTATCGGTTAAAATTTTAACCAGCGGTTATTTCGAACCTGACAATACTCTGTCATTCTATTCTGTCACAAAATTCAGTATATTGTATCCACTGAACGAAATGTATCGATTTACGTTTGAGCAACGTTGGGATTTACTGGAAATTTATTTCCAAAACGAAGAAAAAACATCATCTTTTCTGACGAAGATTATTTTCATCTTGGTGGGTGCATTAATAAGCAAAATTGCCGTATTTGGGGCTCAAAAAACCCAAACGAGGTCCGACAGAAGTCAATGCACTCATTACGAGTGGCTGTTTAGTGCGGCTTGTGGGGCGGAGGTCTTATTGGCCCATATTTCTTAGAAAATGAGACGGCGCAACCATTATGGTCGATGGAGACATCTGTCGCCCGCTCTTCATAGTATTGATGTAAACGATGTTTGATTTCAACATGATGGTGTAACTTGCCACACATCTCATGCCACAACCGATTTATTATGTCAAACGTTTAATGGCCGCTTAACTAGCTGAAATGGTGATGTCAGTGGGTCGCCAAGAAGCTGCGATTTGACACCGTTAGACTATTTTTTTTTTGTGGGGCACCGTTAAAGACAAGTGTTATGCCGACAAGCCAAAGACAATTGGGCATTTGAAGGCCAACATTCGTGATGACATACACTGGAAAAAGTTAACGAAAATTGGTCCGATCGAATGGGGTACTGTGGAGCTAACCGCAGCAGCTATATGAATGAAATATTTTTTTATTTCTGACCGGAACAATTGTACTTCACAACAAAAAAATAAATTTGGTAAAATTTTAAACCGTTTATGTTTTATTCTATTTTTAAATTCAATAACTTTTAAATGGCCCACTATAGATGTGGAACTACTGTGATCAAAACATCTCTCATAAAAAACAGAAGTGAAGCTATCAGCTCGTAGAGACAATCCTTCTATAAGGGTCTCAGTTTTTTGTCTATAACTAACGGACGAGAAACTTTTATTAGCTTTGGAGATAAACATTTTTTCTACAATTTTCGATTCAGTATGCAAGAGCTGTGCAAACACGCAGATATCTGCAAAAAAAAAAAAAAAATCCGAACTAAAAGTTAGTCTATCTGCATTGAATTGACTGCCAAAAAAGTACAAAAAACTAAAGGTACCAGACTTATCTGTAAAAGAATGGCTTACAACGCCTTTTTCGACCTAGATGGAATCTGCCTGAATGTTTAGGGCCAGCGCTGCCAAAATTTTCAGAAGTAAAATCGCAAGAAACAAGGAATTTCTATGTAAAAAATCGCCTAAATAAAAATAATCAAGTTTTTGCATTTTAATTGTTCTATTAATAAAAAAAAAACTATAAACATAACAATGTAATATAGTTTCGTGCAAAACAAAAGCAACAAATCTTATAAAAAACTAATAAAGCCGTTTATTTCTGAAAGTATTTCATTAAGAAAAAGAAGGTTTTCGGTAACTTATTTAATTTATATGCTCTCAGATATAAACTAAAAAATATATTACTTTACCTTAACATTTTTTCATAAATCAACAATAACAATCGAGGTTCTTAAGCAAAGGTGTGCCAAACAAAAGAAACAAATTAGTTTTTCGTTGATAAACCCTTATTTTTTACAACTTTGCCACGTCTGTGCAACTTGGAATCAATAAGGCTATTATCTCGGACGCCAAAATAAGTTTCCATTCACTTTCTAGATTCAAGGAGTTCGTTTTGATTTTTGAATTGTGTTCCTGGGATGTTCATCTTCATTACTACAAAGGGGTCCTGTGATTGTGCTGGCCAATCAAGGCCCAGCAAGTCTGCGCCATTACGTTGCCTCCACCATGATTAAAATTATTTTTAAAATTGCGTGGATCCAGCCTTCTTCAAGGTATACTTCTATACTACTTCTCACTATATTCGTTATTAAATTCGATTTTGATTCGTCTCTAAACAAAGCAAAGAAAATCGCCATTTTATGACTTAAAATCGTCAAATCGTTGTTTTGGTATTTTGAGGTGTAAAAGTCATCAAAATACAGAGAAATCATCAATTCTAGTAACAGTGTTTGGCGCTACAAAAGTAAAGTAAGTAAAGGCATCCTTATGAATTATGGTGTCCGGTACTACGTCTCTATGCAAAGAAATCATTTAATTCTCTTAAGGAAATTAGATATGTATGTATGTATGTATATACTCTAATCGAGTGAACATAGTATTGTTTATCCATTCTTTCGATATTTGAGTACTATTAACTATATACGAGTATGTAAGTTAGGGGCGATGTGCTGTGGTGGTTGAAATGCTTGCCAACAATTCAGATATCCCTGATTCTAATCCCGGATAATAATTTTTAACATGATTTTTGAATTGAATTAATTGAAAAATTAAGAGTCTTCAATAATCTGCCTCTAATCCAACCACGAAGCCAGGTCAGGCACCGCCATCTCTTCGGAAAAAATAAGGAATCTATTATAATCAATTCACGGTAAATAGTTGTAAGCAAAACACTGCAAAACTGGCCCTTTACTTAACTTTAAACTTACTAATACTAACAATTTATTTTAACTATTTTTTACTTACAAGTCAATTTTTTTAACTTTTATTTAATATATTAAAATAATATTTTTAATCACTATAATTTAAGTGTGGTCAATACAAAAAAAAGTAAAATGTTAAAGATAAAAATAAAAGTGAAGAATTAAACTATTGTGTAAATTAGGTACCTTTACGAACAAAATGAATATGAAAATTTTAAAAAAAAATTCATAAAATTGAATATAAAAAATATTCAATTAAAAACAAAAGAAAATAAAGTATTAATAGTCAAAGAAAACCAATTGAAATTTAGTAATTAAATTAATTTTATTGCAAATAAAAATCATAAAAATTATAAATTAAATTATAAAAAAGTGAAATGTACGAGTACTTTATAAATAGCAGCACGAAATTAGTTAAAAAGCACTTATGAAATGAAAATAAAACAAAAATTAAATTTAATATTTATTAAATAAGTATAAAATTAGTTTTAAATTATAAATAAGTATTAATATAAAAAAATTAGAAAATAAAAACGAAATTATAAATATAAGTTAAATCTCGAAAGCGTTGTGATGTCGTTAAAGATACACATGACATTTTTTTAAAATAAAAATAAATCATATATAATACTATGAAAATATGAATAACAAGTAGAAATAAAATGTGAATAATAAAACAGGTTTAGAAAAATTTAAATTATTTTATAAATAAAAGGAAATTCTTATGACATAAATATCCTCTCAATATGTTAAAATTTTATCGAATGTTTCGAGAAATATCTTTAAAATGCTTTAAGAAGAACGAAATTTAAAAAAAAAAATAATTTTTCTCCTTAGATTTTAAATATAACTACAAAACTTTTTGAAATTTAAAATATTGTTACGTTTAAACATTTTTAAAACGTTTGAGTTCGTTTAAATTGCGTTAAAATAAACTAAACGCCGCCTTATTTATTGTTTTACAGTTCTATTTATTTCACTATTACTTTTATACTATTTATCTTAACACAACACTTAATATTCGGTTATACAACACTTTTACTTCCGCATTAACACAACTTTATTTATTGACAGCCAAACGATAACTAAACAACTGACGTGTAGGTAAAACAGCCTTTTTGTATACCAAATTGCCTACAGTGTGGAAGGTTCCGGAAATGTCTTATATCTTCTACGTTTTATATCCCTTAATTCTAATGTAACTTAAAGTTTGTCGATTTAGTAGTGCTGCCAAAAACGAAAATAAGTACAGCATTGACAGGGTGACAGGGTGACACAAAACTACCAAATATACCAAAATTTAAGCATTTTTATTTTCGTAACAATATTTAATTAAGCAATTCAAATTGCATTTTATAAATTAGAGCATATCGTTATGAAAATAAAAATGCCTAAATAGACACACCAACATTTGTTTATTTAGAGCAGCTAACTTTATTATGAAGTTATTCATGGTTTGTGTAAAGGCTACGATTACCCAGTCAAGGCTGTATTTATTAGAACAGTGCTACTAACTCTATTTTGGATATTAAGACTACATTTATATTTATGTAGCTGAATAGAAGGTTTTTGAATTTACTAGAACATTCGAAACTAATGTCAATTTACTATAAAAGGCGATGCATTGTGCTTAGCCAGTCATAATTAAGCAGTCAAAGAGAAAAACCGTGCTAAGGCGTTATTAAAAGTGTTGAGTAATTTGTGTATTAAGTTAAAGTTAAATAGTTGGACTATACAAAGATAATAAAGACTTTTATTTAACGCAATTTAAAATAATTCAAAAGTTTTAAAAATGTTAAAATTTAAATATGCTTACATTAATAAATATACATACCATATGTATGTACAATATTTCCCATCGATCCTGTTCTGAGCTTAGGGCTTGCCCTGAGCCATCGTCTTTACTTCTCGCCGAAACATGCCCGTTGCTTTTATTGCGGCTTCAGTTTGATTTTTTCAAATGAGAGCTGACTGCCCCCTTCTTCGACTGACTTTTGGGTTCCATTCTATGGCATTTCATGTAATGTCATCTCGTGTTCTTTTAAGAATGTGCCCAATCCATTGCCACTTCCGTACTTTTTAGATCGGTTATCGATGTCCTGTTCTAATACAGCACATTTTGAGATTAAGCACACATATAAGTGTGACCGTCACTCCACAAATTGTTCTACTATGACATGTAGACATTTTCCACATAATAATGCCGATTTACTTCAATAGTGTCATAACTCACAAAATTTGATTTTTTAGTTAATCGTCCAAAAATATGCACAGTATTATAATAATGAATTGAATCAATTGAAAATTTAAAACAGCTCTTCTGAAAAATTGTGTTTTTTGAATTATGACACTCTTGAAGTAAATGTACGATATGTTAGGTTATACAAAAAGTATTTGCAGTTTTTGATGAATTGTTTGACAAAACTTTGTTTAATTGAAAATCAATTTTAACTTTTTTCAATGTGCAGCATACAATTCTGCCAGTAAGGCTAACAGAAAGGCCGCTAAACCTTAACAGGCTAAAATATAAAATTATTTTGTTTACATAATGAGCAAATGAATAGAATTCCATTTTTACTTATTTCTTGCCGAAATTTTCCACTTGTTCAACGATCTGTTAACTGTAGCTGTTATAAGTCACATATTCGAGTTAAACGATTTGCAATCATACAATGCCACAGATTTAATGCAGCTGTTGATCATGTATACTTAGTGCCCAATTTACAGCATTTTTTCTCAAATATCCGCTTGTTGTTAGTATATTATCTAGATAATAGAAAGATTGAACATCTCTGATCTTATTGTACTAATGCTAGAAATTATAGCGAATTTGTTGTGTTCAGTCTCATTGAATTTGAATTTCGTATGTTTATTCTTAGAACACAGGTTGTTGCTACGGTTTCTATACTTTCGAGTCTCACTTGCACGTCGTCGTATTTTTGCGGCAAATATCGTCTGCATAATCGAAGTTCCGGAGTCGTCGAAAGTCGAAACGCTAGGTAATGCCAATAAATGTTAAAGTTAGCACTTTACGGCTTAGTTAGTATTTTTGGCGTGCGCTTATGTTGACATTTATTGGACTGTTGATAACATTCCCGAGCAAAACCCGGCATTGATATTATTTTTTATTTAATTTTATTTTTTTAATTAGTCTTTCTACATACATACATAATTAGTCTTTGCAACCCTTTTACCAGATTTCGGCATGCTGCAGCACCTCCTTCCAGGTACTTTTGCTTAGGCCGCGCATCGCCAATTAGTCACACCCATAGCGGATCTTTCCAGCTTAAGCAAGAGCGTTCTCGACGCCGACACACACAAATTTCTACATCGAACACTCTTCTCAATGGAGCATCTTCATGCATTCGAACTACATGTCCTAGCCCCCATAGCCGCTGGATATTAATTCGCTAAGTAACGTCCATGTCGTCATGATTAGTTCGAATACGGAATTGATAGCCAAACCGCAAAGTACAACGATGTTACGTAGAACTTTTCTCTCGAAGACACCCAAGGAAGCGACATCGGTGCTTGACAACGTCCATGTTTTTGGTCTATAAAGAAGAACCACAAAGATAAGCGGATTGTAAAGTATCAATTTCGTAGCGCGATAGAGGTGTATACTACTCAATTGTCTATTGAAACCATAAAACAGTAGTTGGGAAGAGTTATTTTACGCCGGTAATGGCTGTGTCAAGGTAGATAAACTCATTCAACACATCGAATGTATAGTTGTCAACCGTAACCTGGGACCTAATACGCTGCACATACCTACTTGTCAAAAAAATAAACGTCCTTTTTGGTAGATTCTGAAGGCAAAATCTTACCAGTTCTTCAAGAAGATATTATCAGGTTATCGAAGTCACAAAAAGACGGTGATTTTCATGAGGTAGTATGGACTTACCAGGTGTCAAACCCCACTGATAAGTTCCAATTAGTGCGTTGGCGAATGGCTTCAGTCGTTCACACAATAACTACGTAAGGACCGAAGTCACAAAAAGACGGTGATTTTCATGAGGTAGTATGGACTTACCCGGTGTCAAACCCCACTGATAAGTTCCAATTAGTGCGTTGGCGAATGGCTTCAGTCGTTCACACAATAACTACGTAAGGACCTTGTATACGATAGGGAGAAGGCTTATAACCCTATATTTGACACAAATTATAGTGTCTCTCTTCTTGAAGACAGGACAGAAGGAACTGAGGTTGTCATGCAGTCTTTTTTATATTTCTTTATACAGAGTGAGTTCTAAATAGCAGTATGTTGTACTCTGTACAATGTGTTTTTCAAAATGGATGAATTCTAGATATAGTGCCACGCATCATTTAACCGCCTATTTTGTCACTATTTGCTGGAGCGGCAACCATCTTGATTTCTGCGTATATCATTGCTTAATGCGTTTAGCAGAATATGGAGTGACGAAAACGAAACTGAGGAATCGGAGGACATGTGAACGCTTGACTCTATGCTGCAGATCAGCACACTGGTTACTTCAAACTATGCTAACCTCAGCCGTATGGCGGATATAATTCGCAACACGATTATGCATTTCCTAAACGTCACTATAGAAGAACGAGTTATTTCTCTTTTTCATTTTATTAGCTGGCTTTAGATCGCTGATAATTGTGAAAGTTTCTAACTTTAGTATTTTTATTTGTGAAAACGAGTTCGTGATACCAAAATACCATAATGATGTATATTGCACCTCTTTTTCGAACATAACACCTAAAGCGAACCAACTAACCAAAAGTATATCAGCGTTACGTTTAATTTGTAATGATTTGAAGACATAGTGAAGGACTTATATGGGTAAATTCCAACACTTCTTCCAGCAGTAGGCTGTCTAGGGTTAACGATGTTTTATTGCCACTGTTTATGAGCATAGATTTATTTTTGGATCTATGATTTTTGGATTGCAAGACCAGCTGTATACGCCCACTTTTTAATAAGTTGAATTTATGTTGTATACAAGACACATTCTTGTCTTATTTTCATTTCAGAAATTTTTCATGTTTAAGAAATTTTATTTTGAGAAGAGTTTTACGAGGACTTCAATTTTATGCCCCACAGTGGTATGGCTTATTAAATTTTTGTGCAAAAATTATAAGGAGTGATGCTAGAAAATTGGGATTCGTCCACGAATCCTATAATTTAAATTAAGTACATATACTTTCCGGAATAAACAAAAGATACATGCCAAGTTTCATCAAAATCGGCCACGCCCATTGCTCTAAAATGAAATGACTTCAGACATGTATTGGCTGAGAATAAAAGGAGAGCTTTTATGATAATGAAATTTTGTATCTTTGGTTAGTTTTGAAAAACTCGATTAATTGCGTTGAAAATATTTTGTGCCGGCTTTAATCCAACTTACTCTTACATAAGTTCGAGTATGACTTTAAATGAAATCGTGTTATTGAGTATGTTGGCTATGAACTTATTGTATTATAAACTATAGCTGGAGTAATCGGAAAGATTGCCCTTTTAGATACATTGAATAAATTGTTTGCTTTTATAAAATACGCCAACGGTGTTTTTTGTAAATGAATTCAACAAGTTTTATGTCTGAAAACAAATTACACATAAATTACCATATTAAAAAAAAAAAATTTCTATAAAACCCATATAAAATAAAAGAATTCATCTTAAAACCATGTATGTATTATAAATTAAAACAAGGCAACAACAACAAAAAATAGTATTTAATAAATTTAGTATAAATAATTAAATCTCTATTAACTAGTTTGTAATGGATATTTAAGTAATGTAATGTTTTAAACAAAACAAAAAAAAACAAAAAATGAAAAATTAATTAATACCACAAAACAGCACTTGACACACATGGTTAATACGAAATAAGAAAGAAAAATAGAATAAAATATAAATTTAAATTTAAAATAATAAAAATAAAATAAATAATACGACGCAGCATAAACATAAAACAGACTTATAAATAAATTAAATTAAATTAAAATAATATAAATAACTAAACATAAAAACGTAATACACACACGAGTATATACTTACAAAATATATGGTCTAAAATTTAATTGAAAGCCAAAAATCGCAATAAAAAACACAGAGAAATTAGTTGTAAATAAATTTAAAAAATTCTAATAATATTATAACATAAATTATAAGATGAAAACAACAACAACAACTGGCCAAAAAAGAACCAAAAATATATAAGTTTTTGGATATATTTTATTACGCAACAACAACAACAACAATTACACTAAATATCGGATATAATTATACAATTTTCATTTCATTCTCGTTTTATATTGTATTTTTCTGTTTAATTAAAAACAAAAATTCAATTAAAAAATTTTTCAATTTGTTATTCGTTTAACCTCATAAAGAAAAATGATATGTAATAATAATTTAAATTAATTAAATTTTTCGGTTTATATATAACCACTGTCTGTATAAAACACATTTACAATGACAGCCTAAGGGTATGCTGTAAAATTTTAAACATTAACTTTCTTTAAGAAAAAAGGTGACCACCTCACATAAATTTTATATACAAATATTTTCTCAACTTTTGAAGATACAAGTACTCTGCGCCAGCAGAATCTAATTTCTAGAGCTCCCGGTGTCCAGACTGCAACAACACAAACAACCCAGGTTCGAGCCCCAGCAGAGGACATGACGAAGAAAAAATTTAATTGGGGTTTCGAATGCTTAATAACAAAAAAAAGACTAAGGTAGGTATTGGCCACCAGTCAGGAGTCTTTTGGGACTTACACTGGTAGTAGCACTTATGCTACCATTACATCAACCAGGCATTATTGCAAAACACTGCGAACCATTGGAGCTATTGAGCCCCTTCCGGTCTATAGTTTGTACAGTAGATCTGTTGCCTTCCTAATGCACAACAGCAGATCTGAAACGAGTGAGATCCTATGTCTACCTTAACGTTTCCATCTAAATCTTTCAAGAACACCACATGCACACAATATGTGTTCCGCTGCCTCTGATGCCCGTGAGAGAAGTCTACAAACATCCACATCTGCGAAGGGGTGACTGCCGTCCTTTTCATATCTTTCTACTTTTAGTCTACAGTAGTCCGTAAGAAACTCCGTAAGGAGTTTCTAGTCCGGCCAGCCATATTTAAGGGCCTCGGAGCGACATACAAATGGCTGACTTGCCGCTCTAGAGTGGCGAAGTGCCATTTGAGCTTTCCAGTGTTTCAAACATCTGGCACTTACTCAGTCCTTGGTTGCGAAGTCTGACCGGAGGCTTAATAGTGATACCACAGTAGGCGGGCGCTCCAGGGACCTAAATAGGTCCCTACACGACTCTGGTGATGCACACATGTGGGAGCAACGTTGTGAATATAGCTTTTATTTAAATCGGAGGAAGAGCGCTATCTCGATATGAAGTGAGACTCGAAACCGGGTGCAATTGCTCATAGATCGGTAAGAGTTTAGAACTTTACCAAGTTATAAGTCTTTCCAACTAACTTGCTTTTGGTACTCCCATGTAGATTTTCTCAATAATCGCTCTACTATCAATCTGTTTTTGATGATAGCAAGATAGAGAGATTCAAGGCGTTCAACAGAGCTTAACAAAGAGAATTCATATAGAAAATTTAGCTTTAGTCACTAATTTCCATATAAATCGATTGATTAATGCATAGATACCACAATACTCTGCTTAACCTTCTACTCTATTGCTAATATTTCTTATCGATCTTATTTTTCTATTTTAAGTCCTACACCTACTCTTTCGAATATGATAGGAGCACAAACAACATATTTTATTGTGCGTCTTGCCAGATATCGAACTCCTAATATGATCGTACGCACAGGATCATTTAAGTTCGTGCAAATTATTAAAATTTATTTGATTGTGGGCAGAGGCTGAAATTCAACTCTGAATATGCTTGTACCAAACGGACAATTTAAGCTTAAGCAATTTGTTCGTCTTCTTTCAATCCTGCGCCAAACCTCATACCAACCTTCTGATATGATCGTACGAGCAGGAACAGTTAAGTTCACACTAGTTATTCATGTTCAAATATGATCGTACGATCGTAACTTGCTAACGCAAAGATTATTAAGTTTCTTTTACTTCAAGAAAGAAGATAATATATTGGCAGTTTTCTATATATTATTGACTGAGGAAGCTACCACCATGAACAAGTTAGGCAGAGTACAGACACTCGCTGGCTTCAGCAGAAATGAGGCTATGAAAACGTGTCCAACAGCGAAGAGATTCAAGGTTGAATTCCCAGACCGGGATTGTAGGTCAAATGGGGCCTTAGTTCGGAATGAGTTTGATCTAAACCGCTATGCCGATGGCTCCAAAATGAATGACAGTGTCGGTGCTGGTGTTCACGAACCCAACCGAAACTTTTCGATCACACTGGGAAGATCACTGAGTGTCTTCCAGGCTGAGATCATGTGTGCTGCAGTGTAAGGTCATTAATATATTCTCTGACAGCCAGACTGCATTAAGGACAGTTGGCTCAAATCGTATGATATCAAGACTGGTCAAATATTACTACGATACATTAACAAAGCTTTCGCTTGGAAACAATGTCCAGTTGTTTTGGGTACCTGGACACTTTGCGATAGATCGTAATGAAATGGCAATTGCAGTGGCTAGGTTCCGTGATACTCTAATTTGTTCCAGAACCTTGCTGTGCAGCACAACTTACTACTATCCTCCATCGAGTCAAGGATCTGAAGAGGATGGCGGTCACAAATGTGGATGTTTGTAGACTGAGCTCACAGGCATTTAGGAGAGCGTAAGACATATTGTGTGAGTGTGGGGCGTCATTGTGTACTATGAGCTACTAAAACTCGGTGATCGGAGCAGACTGTAATTACTTCGTTTAAATCGTACATTATGAAAAACGGCCGTAACATAAAGACAGACATACAGATAAAGTTATCCTA
The DNA here is from genome assembly GCA_023159175.1 of Wohlfahrtia magnifica. Lineage (NCBI taxonomy): Eukaryota > Metazoa > Arthropoda > Insecta > Diptera > Sarcophagidae > Wohlfahrtia > Wohlfahrtia magnifica. Next base: position 439,964 of record JAKWBJ010000156.1, read on the forward strand.
TTGCATGACAACGTTAGGTCTCACGTAGTCAAAGTTGCCAAACAATTGTTAGAAACAATCAAATGCCTGTTTCGACGGATATTTTGGCATGCCCCCCCAAATCACTTTTTTTAAAGAAATATAAAATCAGCTTCAAAGTATATCGCTTAAAAACACGATAAGTTTTCGGACATTGACCATAACTTCTTATAGTCACCGGGCTTCTACTCTAATAAACCTAACCTCAGGGCCACTCTCAGACTGCCTAATCCCAGCAGGAGATTTACGCGCGCATGGAAATTAAATTTAACTATTGGAACTACATGAACAGTCTTGCGGCAATCAATGCTCTCGACTGCAGCGTAGCAAGATCGAAATGTCCTATCAGCTGTAATCATTTACTAGTGACTGAAACTATATTATATCGAACTGGTATGAGAATGATATTGTTGTCTGGGTACTAGAACCTAACCAACAACTTCTTGAATAGATTTGATAGTTGTTTAAGGTTAGCATATTAGGAAAATCTGTATACAAAATGTGCAGAACATGCTATGATTAGGCAGCTTAGATTTGGTCCAACTTTACACTCGTTTTTTTCCAATAATCTTTTTTGTTACATTTTTTCACAAAAACTTTTTCAAAATAGTCAAAAATATGCCAAAATTAGAATTTAAGGAAAAAAAACTAATATGGTTGAATAATTAAAAAAAAACAATCATTGTTATTAACAAAAACCTAAAAAACAAAGATAATTAATATATATTTTTAAAAAAATAATATAAAATTTAATTTCATAAATAAAAAGGAATTTAAATTGAAATAAAAAGAATAAAAACTAAACAAATAAACAAAAATCCTCTTTAACACCAGACATACATTAGCAGCTAATAAAATAAACGAAATAAAAAATAAAATTGAAAATAATAAAAATTTAAAATAATAATAATTGGATAATAATAATAATAATAATAATGAAAATAAGTTTTTAATAAAATCGTATTGTATAATAAAAACAAAATTCATAAGTAATCATAAGTTACCACTTAAAACTTAACAAAACTAAAACCACTTTGTAAATTGTAGCATTCATGGGAAAAATAAGAAAAAATTACTATGAAATTAAAAAAAAAATTTTTTGATTTCTATTATTTTAGATACACGCACATTCTACAAGAAATAACAAAAATATATATATATATTTATAGAAAGTTTATGATTACGTACTATTAAAAAAAAATAGACAAAAATGATATTAAATTGTTAAAACCGTAAGATAATTATAGATTTTAAAGAAAATTTAATTAAAATTTTGATTTTTAATTCGACTTCTTCCACTTGAAAACTTCAAAAATAATACAATCTGGATAATTTCTTTTTAAACAAGTTAAACCGTAATTCAATTTAAAAAAATAATTGACATATAGAATACTGTAATTAGATTTTAGCTCGATTGTAACAAGCCTTTATTTACCAAAATTATACATAACATATGTTCACTAATGTCGTTGCCTTTTACAACTAAAGTTTTGTGCAAATAATGCTCAGAAATGAACATATAAACAGTAATTTCTACAAACTTGTTAAATCGTTTTTCTCACGAACTTTGCAAGGACTTTATCAGATGATTAAGACGATACCGACAATCAATCATTATCATAAAAACTTTTAAAAAATAGCACGAAAAAATGTTAAGGCTAATGTCACATAAGACTAAAAGTTATATGGGATGGTTTCTTAGAGGTTCGTAACTTTGAGTTGGCAACACTGCCTTATTTGACAACCGGTTAAACAGCTGATAGTTGCTTTTTGTATAGTTTGTTTTGACGTTTCAATATTTGTAATCCATATTGACACAAATGACAGCTAATAAAGGCGAAATCAGCTGTTTACAACATTACCACTTTTACTACAATAAATTGAAAACAAAATATAAAATTGCAACAGTGTCATAAAAGGAGATAGATATTGTAAAGGGTCCGCCATCTAACGTTTTTTTTTCAACTAGTGCTGATTTCGTGAATAGTAACACTTAGCTCATGCCTGATTTGACAGATAAATAGTTTTATCCTTCCGCTGAACGAATATGGTTGTGTATACGCTTTGCTAAGTGGGCCTGCGTTCGACTTACAGAAAATGCCGATTTTGCCAAAAAAAAATCATCTTTTTAGATGAAGCTCACTTAGTCTTGGCGGATATATAAACAAGCAAAATTGTTGTATTTGAGGCACAGAAAATCCGCACGCATACATTTAAAAGCCTATACACCCAAAACAAGTGACTGTTTGGTGCGGATTTTGGTCCAAAGGCATAATTGGGCCATTTTTCTTCGAAAATGAGCAAGAAGTGGCCGTTACAGTCAATGGCGATCGTTATCGGGCCATGTTGAACGAATTTTTGTTCACAAGAATTGAAGAGGAGGATATTAGCAACATTTTGTTTCAACAGGACGGTGCTACGTGTCACACAGCCGAAGCTACACTCGATGTTTTGCGCCCTGTTTTTGAAGATCGCATTATCAGCCGCAGAGCTGATGTCATTTGGCCACCTCGGAGCTGCGATTTGACACCATTGGACTATTATTTGTGGTGTGCCGTTAAAGATAAGTGTTACGCCAACAAGTCAGAGACAATTCACGCTCTAGAGGACAATATTCGTGAAGCCATTTGTGATACACAGCTGCAAATAATCGATAATGTGCCTAAATTTGGACCGATCGTGTAGGCTATTGAATGAATGAAATTATTTTCCATTAATAACAGGAAGGATTGTACTTTCATATAAAAAAAGAAATTTGAGAAAATATTCAGTAGTTTTTTTTTTAATAGCATTTTCAAAAAAAAAAAAAAAAAATTATTTGCGGACCCTTCATGTTAATATTTGTTATTTCATATTCATACTGTGTTATAAAATTTCCTAAAATTTGCTGTTGTTATTTTTGTTGATGTGTCCCCACTGCATACATTGTTAATTGTTTAATTTTTTATCAAAATAATGGTTCTGTTTGTCGAACTTCAAAATTCAAAATTTTGGTCTCCGATGAAGCCCATTTATGGTTAAATGTTTATATAAATAAACAGAAGTGTTGCATTTGGTGTGAGCTATTGTCAAAACACCATTACATCCACAGAAATCTAAGGTCACTTTACCGGCGGCGAAAGTTATAGTGAAGCATCGTGACAAACGCTGAAAATAGTAAAACATCGATAACTTATGATGAATTTACTTTGGTGTCATTCATGACTCTTTAAAGTAATTGTCCAAATTGTCATAGACGACAAAAGTTGACTTTGTCCTGTAGACGTCCTAGCAGACAATATCATCTGGAATCATTAGTGGTTTATTCGTTAACGGAGAGGTGTATCAGACAAAATCTTACATCATTCAGCATGAAGTCGACTCATAATAGACAATGTCACTCAATTTCAGAGTGTAGTCTAATCATAACAATGTCGCTTAATTTCAACTTTCTTTAGTATGGTGATAACTCCCTTTGATTATGTCATTGTCGCGAGGTCTGATCAATGAAATTCTTCATTTATGAAAATTTTATACAAATTTTGACTTCAAGCTCGATCAAAAAAATTATATTACAATGTCACTCAAATACGCCACCGGGTATCTACGTCGATAAGCCACGGACAATTGAGCTGCTGGAAATCAATATTCGAAGAGTTTTTGACGTGATAGGGACGCATATGTTGGTAATTGGAGTTCCATGTAAAAGTAAAATTTAATTGCCTTAAAAACAATGTATAGAATTTATTTTGCAAGAGTGTTTATTTAAGCCTGATATATATAGAAAAATCTATGACAATTATATGTGAAACAAAACATCGGCCAAATACTCACCACATCTTCGGTGGCATTCCTTTAGCCGTCGGTCCACATTTTCAATGACTCTAATACATAATCGAGGTTCTATATCGTCAATGTGGCAAACTATCTCATCCTCTACCCCTTAAAATGTTCTTAGCTAATTGACGTACACTTTTTCTTTTAAATATTCCCAAAGAAAGAAGTTCAACGGTGTCAAATCACATGATCGTTTTTTTTTTTTTCATGAGAAGGGAAGGCCTGATAATGGTCCTCCGATGACACACATAGAGAGGAATGCACGTCCCGCTGTACGAGAGACAGATAGGACCCTATAGTAGCGCGCTCAGCAGCAATTTCAATCCCTCGGATGCCTGCATGACTTGGAACCCATATCTGTTCGACATGATATCCTTCTAGATGTGCCAGTAAGCATCGTGGAGTCTGTGAGAGAACCTGAGGTCCAGATCATCAAAATAAAAACAATTGCAAATGAAACTACCCCGTAAAAAATTAATCACTGGATGAAATATTAGGACGTTGTATTTGCGAGGAAGAAATGTTTAAGGCCCTAAAAAGCCGAACGTTGTTCCAGCGTACTTATTTGCCAGACACTACGACATAGTACAAAAATTTCAAAATCTTTATTTGTTAATGTAGCAAGAATTGAGAAGAATTTTATTTTAATAAAAGAACTGGTTAACCGGTTATTTGATTAATTCTTAACCTAAAACAGGTTATTTTAAACTTTCAAATTTTCGAATTAAACGAAAACCGGTTTTTGAAAAAAAATCGAATAATCGATCTCTCTAATTCATTTTTATTTAAGTGGTTTTTAAGAGGGAACGTACACACCTTGGCGATATATCCTTTTAGTATTTTTGAGGAGCTTCTAGTTTTTTACTAAATTACGATCTTTGCAAGGGGTGGAGTGGTGTAGCGGTTATGGCTCAGGTTCATATCCCTACAGAGGAAAATGGAAAAAAATAAATAAATTAAATGCGGTTTTGAGAGTTTCAAAAAATTTTCAACCTGACTTTCAAGCATACCTCTGACGATGATGACAAACGTCAGCCGAATTATCAGTAGAAAACGCCACCTACTAGGAAAAATTAACAATGCCAAGTAAGAAGCAGCACCACTTAGCAAGGATTTTCAGCACTGCACACAGTCATATGGAGGCGAGCTACAGTAGATTAATCATCTACTTAGCTTTAAAATCAAGTTGATTAATGAAACTGAAACAAAGTAATGGATGCTTTATGGAAAGTCATTATGTTGCCTAGAGAAGTGAGGGTAAAAAAAAGATCTTCGGAAACATACTACAGCATTACTTGCTTAAATTTTTACTGGGCATTGAATGTTCAGAGAGATGTCTTAGCGAATGGAATAGCAATATTTGTACCACCTCTTAAGAAATAAATAGAGGCCTCTGCATTGTGTTTTTTATACTTTGAGCTTCTCTAACATAGCAAGTTTTCAAGTTATTATTAGAATATTTCATTGGCTTTCTAATGAGAGCTGGTAAGTTCATTGTGTAGATGGCGTAGCGAATGAATATGATGTTGAATATTTAAATTTCATGTAAAGCAATTTTAATTCGAATTTTGAAAAATTTGTATTAAATTTTATTAGTAGATCATTTCTAGTAAAGATGTAAAGTTTTTTATACCTTAATTAGCAGATAACGAAAGTGGAAGATGTAGATAATTTTATAGTTCTTTTTTTTAGAATAGAAATATTCCCCATTTATTGAACAAAACTATTGTGCCAACTGTTTAAATTTTGAAAACTATTACACATCAATATATTGTAATACATATACATACATACATATGTACACAAACATGTATATGTATTCAAATTAATTTCTTTTCGAACCAGATAATGTACATTTTCTTCCCCATCAATTTTATGGTTTATTTAAAATGTAAAGATAAAAAAATATTTATGATATTATTTATATTAATATTTCGTAAATGTCTATTTCAGTTGTGTAAATATTTAACTATAACAAATGTAATGCCACTATTCTTTTAATTTACTACTCTTTTTAGTATAAGAAAAAGTTAATTTTTTTAGAAAAATTATAAAAAAATATTATAATTTATAATAAATTTATAATTTTATACTTGTATTATAATATATATTAATTAGTATGTATTTATTATTATTAAATAAAAACGCACTGAATCAAATAGATGAAAAAACAACAAATAATTAAAATAATTATTAAAATACATATATTTAATTGACATAAAAAAATTGAAAAAATAAAATAATAAATGAAATGAAAAAAGACAAAAATAAAACAAAATAATAATAATAATAAATATTAAATATAAATTTAAATGAATAATTGCATATTTAATTGACTGCTATGATCGTCGAGGAAAAGTAAGTAGTAAAGGCCGCAAACACTAAAAAACAATCTTCAATTTAAGCCTTATTCACTCATGACAATATCTTTCATGCCGATACAGTTCAGGCTTAACAATTCAATCGTTAATTTTTACATTTTCAGACTGTAAAAGGGTATGACCGCTATAATTGTAGGTATGATAAGGACCAGGGAAACCAAAAATATGCAAATGCATGTTTTTTCCTATTCATCCAATCAAGTCGAATGTAAAATATTTATCCATTTTAGGAATTTTTATGAATCTTCACATCGACTTTTAAAGGCATATTTGTTTGGCTCATAACAGCATTTATTTCACATAACGGGTCCCCCATCTAACGTTTTTTTTCAACTAGTGCTTATTTCGTGAATGGTAACACTTAGTTCATGTCTGATTTGACAGATAATTAGTTTTATCCTTCCGCTGAACGAATATGGTTGTGTCCAATGCGTTTTCGCTTCACTAAGTGGGTCTGCGATCGACTTACAGAAGATGCCGATTTTGCCAAAAAAAAACAAGAAAAATTGTCGCATTTGGGGCACAGAAAACCCGCACGCATACATATAAAATCCGATACACCCAAAACGAGTCACTGTTTGGTGCGGATTCTTGTCCAGAGGCATAATTCGAAAATGAGCAAGGAGTGGCGTTACAGTCAATGGCGATCGTTATCGGGCCATGTTGAACGAATTTTTGTTCACAAAATTGATGAGGAGGATATCAGCAAAATTGGGTTTCAACAGGACGGCGCTACGAGCCACACAGCCGTAGCTACACTCGATGTTTTGCGCCCTGTTTAAAAAAAAAAAAAAAACATTTATTTGGCGGACCCTATATTTTAGTTTTAAAATCATATTTTAGTCATAATTTCATGATATTTTCGTATTGAAAGAACAGTTTAAAATTTTTTGGAGCATATTTTCGAAATATTTTAACAGCAAAAAAAATTTGTTTTAAATTCTCATTGAATTCTAGAACAAAACCTGTTTTTATTAAAAAAAAATGTTTAGTTTTTTTAAAGCCTTTTCGGATTTTACATCCGTTTTCCATGCCTATCATTGCATTTAGCATTTTAAGAATTTTACCCATGCTGATTACAATTCTATGCTGATTAGCTTTATTGTATGTTTAAACAAGACTTCGATCCGGAATGATCCAAAGTGATTTCTGCTCTTACAAGTTCATTTCTTGTCTCGCTCTCTTTTTCAGGGATACCCTCTATTTCTAAACAATTTTCGATATGCTAAGCACACTCTTTGTTAACTTAAAACGGTTTAAGAGTTCCATTACCTAAGATGCTATTGACTGGTACATTTGTCCTTGGATATGGAACTCTTAAGCACTACCTGTGTTTTCCTGCAATTATTTATATTCTTCATTCATAACTTCTCTGTAACCAGTACCTAATGGCTTAACATCTATGCTTCTTTTCATAGATTTTAAACCAATGTCTTTAATTGCCTCCGTTCACAGACTGTTAAACACCTTCGCTAAGCAGATGCTGAATAAAGCAATATTGACACTATAAGTTCTTAAACAATTTCTTTATTCACCTTGGTACTAATAACAATAACAAATATGATGGTTTAAATGACTATCAAGTCAGATGATGGTAAGTTGGAGAAGAATCATATGATAATTTCTTATTACAAATGTATGAATCAAATCGACCCTCTTGCGCAAAATTATCGTATGTTACAAAACTAAATTTAACAGAAGAGCATTTTTTCTAAATTTCTTTGCGTTTGCTGCTTACATCAATACCAAATTTCGAATGTAATACAATAACCGACACATTAAAATAAAGTGAAAATACTTTTTAGGAAAAGCTTCTATATTCAGAAATAAAAGGTGTTTTGGCACATACGATATTTTCGTCCACAAAGTTTAATAAGTGTGTTGGTAAGTAAGGTGCTTACAACAATTTAATAAGGCTATTGAAAAATTAATTTAAGGTATTTTTGAACAAAATTCTGGAGAGCATAAGCCGGGCAATGGAACTTGTACCTACATTCAAAAGAAGAAAAAAGCAAACACAGGGAACATCATTAGAAACGCCAAATATAAGCTACTACAGACTATTATTTGAAAAAATATTTTGAAAGAAAATTTTCTAGGGTAAGAAATAAGCTACATGACTTGGTAACATACTTACGTGGATTAGAATTCGAGATGTAGGGAATTCTTGGAGGAAAGTCAAAAGCAGAGATTGCTTTGAAGAAACTTTTAAATGAATATGAAAATATAATAGTATAGGTCACTGACATTCAAAAACAAAAAAATACGAAGTAAAGAAGAAGATAATATGGATATTTGCTAGGGTTAAACGGTTTAATACTCTTTCCGGGCGGAGAATTCAAAGCCTTTTGCCTATCAAAACTAGCACATTGAAAGTTTGATTTCTTCTTGCTTTTTGTTTAGACACTTAAAGTACTCAAAACAAAATCTTATATTTTTATTTCTACGATATTTTATTCGCATTAAATATGTATATGGCATATATGGCATATTTCGTTCACAAGAAAAAATAAAGTGTCACATAAGATAAAATTAACTCAGAAAAATTTTCCTAAGTATAGCTCATGCCGATATAACAGTTTACTACGTCGTAAGTCTGTGACTTTGGAACAAACGGTAATTTCGCGCAAAGAGATCGAAATGAAAACTTACTGACATTGTGTTATTTTGGCTTGCCTTTTGACCTCCATAGGATTCCAATCAATGTTATGTTAGGTTGATCAAAGCCAGAACGCCCTGCGAACTGAAGAATCTTATGTGGAGCCCAATATGTTCATCACTTTAAGCCGTAGCTCCAACCGAAGCACTTGCAAAGTACGTGATTAGATGTCCTGATATATGTACATCGAACAGAATCTACACGGATCAACCTCAACATTCACTGAAATATACTGATAGTAAGACCGCAATTTAGGGCAAACAGATTACTTATATTACTCTAAGTTAAGTGGATAATACCATATTCTTTGCCTGTTTCATACTAGACGTACTCCTCTTCCTCAACCCAGGAGCCAATCCTCTCTTTTAAGTATGCTATAGAGACACCAAAAATTACCTCAAACAGTCAGTTTTTTCTTTACCAGGGTGGCCCCCGTGTCCCAGGATCTAACATAGTGCATCACTATTAAAAACACCAAGCTCATGAGTACATACCATGCCTTCATTCCAATGCATTTGATACTGTAGTTCTATTAGAGAAATATCCTAATGAAATCTTTCTTAGTGTTCTAACATAAGCAGTCGGATATAAAGAAATCTAGGGGGATAAGGTAGAAAATAAAGTAGAAAACATACTATTTTTTTTAAGATTTGAACTGATCAAATATATCACCTCTTTTGTTGCATCGAAATCCGTAAATATCTTCCTAAAAAGCTTCCCAAGCTTTGTTCTTTGTTTTTCTTCACACAAAAAGTGAGCGGAATTGTATAAGTGGGCTTGGGGTTGCCAAGGTTGTTTCTTATGAGCCACTATAACCGTCTATCGGTTTTGTCCGAGTCCAACAAAGCACACAAGTTCGATCTATTCTGCGCTAAGTGGCACCAACTTGAAATTCCCAAGGCCGTCAAGTTCTGCAACACTGGGTCTCTTCAACGAAAATTTGGTCCCGCTTTCCGCCCTGAGGTACTGTATCAAAGGCCTGCCTTGCCGGAGTTCCTTCATCCATACGAGAGACGTGAGCAAGCCAGTGCAGCAGCTGTATTTTAATGCGCTATATTATACCAACGCAACTTTACAGCTTGCTGTTCTAACGTATACGGTACTAATCTCGTACTAAAAGAGGACCGAAGATCTTACAAAATATATTACTTTCGAAGGCTCCTAAAAGATTTCCGTCATTGTTCGACAGTGTCCATGCTTCTCCGCTATATAGCAAGACAGGGATGATATGCGTTTTGTAGAGCGTGAGTTTAGTTCGTCGAATGAGTTCTCTGCTTCTCAGTAGAGAAGTAGCATCTATTGGCAAGAATAATTATCCGTTTGATATCTAGGCTGACGTCCTTCACGGTGTTAATGCTGTTACCAAGATAGACAAAGTCACAACTTCAAAGTTTTGATCGTTGACAGTGACGCTCTTTCCAAGACGCGAGATTCCTTTACTTGTTCATAAAATATACTTAGTCTTGCCTTTATTTTCCACAAAACCCACTTTAGACCTTCCCTCTCCTAACTGGAGTAGGCAAAAAATATAACACGGGTGTTAAGGCCGACAATTACGATGTCGTCGGCGTATGCCAGCAGTACGATGCTCTTGTAGAATATGGTGCCCTGGCGATTCAACCCGGCGGCACGATTATTTTCACCAGTAAAAGGTTAAAGAAGTTACATGATAGCGAATCGTCTTGTCGATAACTCATTTAGTACCAAGCGATTCGGAAAGGCCTTCCCAATTCCGACGGAGCTTCCAACGCCATACAGCTTACCCTTGACTGACTCGTGGCACCATCCATACATATTGCATTTTAAATATCTTGAGAATAAAAATAGAGAAAATCTCCAAACTTCATTTAAATAACTTAACTGCTAATCCACACCATCAAAGGCCAAACGTTTTTTATTTTACACCTAATCCTACATTTACGCTCTTTTTTGCACGATATCGTTCCTAATTTATTTATAGTGTAAGAAGAGGATTAGGTGTATTTTATTTAAAATATAAATTATAATTAATTTTTTTGACATTCAAAAATCACAAAAAAAGCAACAAATAGATGTTGTTTTTGTTAAGAAGTTAGTTGTTGTACAGGTAACACAACCTTGTTCAATATGCCTTGATCAAGTTTTTGAGTGATTTTTAAAATCAGTTGTTCATGAAAATCAGAGTTGGCAACCCACTGGGTAACCCACCAACAATTAAACCCAGCCGGGTTTTATTGGGTATTATATTTAAAAAAAAACACGGCTGGGTTTTTTAACTTAAAGATTTTCGTAGTTTATTTACAATAAAAATATCTGTAATTTACTTATTGGGACTACAAATTAATTCGATCGATTTTTTTAGGTCAAAAAAGATAATGAATTAGCAAATTTTTATAACTATTAATTTATCAGATCACTACTTACATCTTTTCTCTCCTCTGAGTTATCTTCAATATTTCGTCTAAAAAGAACTTCTCGTCTTTTAAGGCGCTCCAACTTTGAAGCCGATTTTATATTTCTTCAAAGGGCGTGAATTGGTGGCATGGTTGCAGATAAACTTATACCTCTTTATAAGGCCTAGATAGGTTCTGAAAATGTGGACCGTAAATCGAAATGCCGTAAAACGAGATGAATACGTGTGATGAATACGATTTTTTACCCGTAGAACGAGGTAATTTGCGGTATAAAGCGAATTTGTTCAATAATTCAAATAGGCCGTTATAGCGAAATGCCTTATAAAGAAAGGCTATATAAGGAGATATTGAGTGCATTTTATGACGGAGCAACGTTCAGAAAATGCGGCGGAAGCGGCATTTGTTTGTTTTAAGTAATTGTTTTGAAACTTTAGCGATGTGAGGCAGGGCGTTGTCATGCAAAAGAATGACTTAATCATATCTGTTTTTATATTTCGGCCATTTTTCTCATAACGCATCGTTCAAACGAAGTAATTGTAGTTTGCTCCGATCACCGAGTTTTAGCAGCTCACGTAAATGTATTAACAAACAAAACCTATTGTCGACTTGAACGAAATTTGGAAGCGATTATAAAACCCGAAAAAACCCAATAAAACAAGGTGGGCTTAGTTTTTTTTAAGCCCGGGTTTTTTTCCAACCCTGATAAAAATACTTTCCGTTAAGCTTGTTTCGAGCTTGAAAATTTTTTTTATTGAGCACAGTTATTGCGCTTAGTTTTAGGTCTATTTGAATCATTCTGTGCTTTTAGATTTTGTTTATCAAAGTTTTCGTTTCAGCCTATGAAAATTATATTGTTTTTGATTTTTGTTAAAAATAATATTTTTTTTTTAATGGGCATTAATTGAGAAAAGGAAAATCGATAAAAATTATTTGCGATTAGAAGAGATGTTGTTGATAATATTTCGTGTAGTAGTTTTAACAACTTTATTCATACTTATTGCAATACTTTTGATATATAAAATAATGTCATAATAAAATTCAAAATAGAAACAATAGTGAAGAATAAAATCAATTTTCTTGTTTCTGGTGGTTCAAAATTGGTAAGTAAAAAATATACTATAAGTTCTGGTTAAATGTGCAAAAATATTTTTTATCTACAATACTGTAATCGTCGTATTATAAATGGCACATATCGTTGACCTCATTCACTAGTAAATTGACCAAAATTACAAAATTAAGTTTTTTGGTGATTCCATTACATTTCTCACAAAGCCACTTTGACACAGCTTCTCATGTAAATTTGAAATTATGTGAGTTAAGACATTTCAACATGCCACCAACGATATGCAAAGTTCATTTAATTTAATTTCATTTTTAAAAGTATTTACAATTTACTGCAGAAAAACTGTAAATACTTAGCCGCGAGTATATTTGTTTTTTTTTTAAGTGTGTAATTGGTTGAAATATGAGAACTTTTATTTGGAATTTTGCATTGTTTTTACTTACATATGATAAACGTACATTCATACGTTCATATAAGTATATACTTGCATACATTTATTAAAAATTATTAATCATATTAGGGTGTTAACATTAGGGTGGACTTGTGAAAGAATTGCAGAGGTATGAAAGCTAAAGCATTTATAGGCCGGAAATTTGCAAATAATTAACGTACATTATAGTAAAGAAGTAGTTTGAGGACATATCAAAAAGACACAAGTAATTTTTATAGATCACACTGTAGACAGTGTTATTCCGTTATATCAGCGTTATACATATAAATTTAATTTGCGCTCTACATAGTTAGTATAATGATGACTGACGGAGTAGTGGGAGATGCTTTCGATCGATCGCGCAAGAAATGGAAATCAACGAAAAATCAAAGCCTTTTCCTGTAAGACAAACGACTCAACTTGTTTGTTTTAACCTTTATGTTTGTGACAGGGTAACCAGGTACCTTTTCGCATTTTAATTATGGTTTTCTTTGTACACAGAATTTATAGACGCTTAAAACTTTCTGAGAACTCCTCAATTTTGTCTATATTTCTGTCTCAGCTTGGAAGGAAATGGTAAATCAATTTATATTTTACACCCTAAACAGAGTGTAATATAGTGGTACCCGGGTACCCTGGGTGTTAGTGACGTTCCTAATTTCATTTCATCTCTCCATCTATGTGTTTGTGCATCATTAGTGTACCATTCTTATCAGCAACAGCTTGGTTCCTATTACACTTTTGATTAGTGAGATATTTAATCGTCTGGTGTAGTTTTTTCTTATTATTCTGACCAACTGCTTCTCCTGCCGCTATTGCCAGTCGTTCCAGGAACTTTCTGCTGTCTCTTCTTGCAGCTTTTTTTACTTGTTTTGCCAGCTGATGGTATAGCTGCCTCCAGGTGTTGTTGCTATTCAACCGCAGTTTCAGTTCCCTTCTTTCAGAAACCAGGTTCCAAGTGTAATCTGATATAATAAATATAATTATAAATAAATTTTCATCATTTTTCAGTTCCGTATATCTACGTATATAAAAATAAATTGTCCTATGTTCGTCGTTTTAGTCCTCAAACCGAGTTACAAGCCAATACATACGTTGGAAAGGCATACTTTCATGGCTGGTTTTTTTAACTGGGCAATTCCACGCCCATATTACATTTTACTTATATGTTTATACCTTTCAAACGATAATAGTAAGATTTTCTAAATTTGGCTACAATAACAAAAAAAGTAAATATTGATTTTGTATATCTTTGGAATGGTAATAGTGGAAGGTTCTAAATTTGGTCTTAACAACTTCGTAGTCAATCTACGGCATCAGTCGAAATATGGGCGAAATTTAAAAGGTGTGACAACTCTTATACAAAAAAAATATAGATTTTTATGTATGTATATATTTATATAACGGTTAGAATGGTCCAAATGACTTGGTAGTCAATACAAATCATTAGTTTAAAGTGAGCGGAATTGAAAAAATGGGCGTGGCATCTCCCATATATAGTAAATATTAATTTTTGTATATCCTGAGAACGATAATAGTACAAGTTTCCAAATTCGGTTTAAACAACTTATAGGATTGGTCACATCATCAATTAACAACTGGGCGAGATTGAATAAATAAGCGTGGCAGCGCCCATTCAACCCATTCCAGCGTTGCTGGAAGGCTTACACTAGTACTACATAAATAACCACGGACTACTTTTATAGCAGCTGACGTTAAGGCTACTACTACGACGTTATGCTACTACTCCAATACAATTAAAAAATATTTATTAAAAAAAAAATCGCCAAAAATTTCCACAATAAACCTGAACCTCCGTAATATAAAAGATTAATTATATTCAATCGATTTATACTTTATTAACTTTTTAAAATTTGTGTGTGTGTTTGTTTGTACGACTATAAACATGATTTGTATTACACTTAAAATATCGATTTAGTTTTTCTGTGTAATTTGTTTATTTTTTATTTTATTTGTTGGCAAGTTAATAATTCGTAATTATTGTTACAAACAAATTAAATATACACTTTCGTACATACTAATTGATATATTTATCGTATATAAAATTAAAATATCATTAAATGGCTGGGGTCACTTTTTGTTAACTTTACATATTTTACTATTTTATTTCACTTTATCATTTTTTTTATTTCATTTTTCGTTATTTCTTTCGTAAATTATTGGCTGTGCATAATTTTAATTATTACTCGTATTTACATGTGATTTTACAAACGTAAACAATGCAGTTTATTTTGTTTTACGACAAAAAAAAATTTTTCGATTTTTTTTTTTTTTTTTTTTTGGTTTAAAAAAATTCTGTTAACGTTAGCAAGTTTTTTTATTATTATAATAGTAGACAAGTAAGGTAATTAAATACCGGCCAGACGGACTATAAAATACTTTACAACACATCAACTCCAAACTACTACCATTAAATACCATTAAACTCAAGATAAATCTTTTCTGCCTATAGATAAAAACCGAATTGGTAAATGAACAAATCCGTACGCTTACAGATAAGATAAAGATATGAAAAAATTATTTATTTTAAGCTATAAAACAGTATTAAATTTAATGCAAATTATTACGAGCAGATTAACTACAGCCATATTGCTTGGTGTAGTGTTTCAGGTGGGAGTCTAATTTATGAAACTCACGCTAACAGACTAGCACACTACAGACTTAGCTCAAGGCTGGAAATTTTTATAAAATTATTCAACAGCAGCCTGCAGAATGACAAGTTACCAGACATTTGGAAAAAACTTTTCTGGGTTTGAAAAGCGTAAAAGCTGCTCGGGGTATCCCAGTCACACAGATCTATTTGTCACCTTGGTACGGGGGGAAAATTTTTAAAGAGAAAAAATATCGAATTTTTTTTTACAGTTACACAAGTTTAAATCATAATAAAATAAAGAAATATATTTTTAATATCAATGAAACGGGCTTTGTTAGATAGCAAATATGATTTGAAATATGATTTTGTCCGTGTGGACGCCAGGGCTGGCATGTACAAGGAGCAATCTGGAAAATCAATTTTAACAATTTTTTCGCTGCATGTGTGGGCGTATATCACCAATAACTCTTCAAATGTTGTTTTCCAGGTATTCAATTGACTCTGGTTTATTGACGTAGAAAAATTACTTTATATAACTCCACAGGAAATAAGCCAGCTTGTGATATTGATGAGAATAGCTATATTGGAAATGATCGCATAGGGATCATAATAGTTCAATAGTATACCTTAGAACATCAAGAACGAATTTACGTAAGTCTGACAAAGAAAAAGCCATAATTTAATGACAAAGAAGTTGGGAGGTTCACTGAACTTTTCAATTAATTTCCCATATTGATACTACTTTAAAGCCAACATAGAGAAGTAAACTTTAAGTCAATTCAGCACAAGACTTGGTTACTTGTATTGAACCAATAATTCTCCGAAATTAAATGGCTCATGTTCAAGACTTTATGGTTATCGTTGAAGATTCCGTATCTACTTGGTTGATAATTTAAGACAAGATAGTCGAAATTGTGCTTAGATTGGAGGAAGTAGCTTTAAATGTGTACACAAGCGCATGCTTCATGAAACAGTAAGAGCAATGGAAATATGTCGTTGTAGTTACTTAATTTTCGCTGCTGATAAGAGCTCTCGAATTATTCTTGCATACATATTAACAGTAGCTTATGACAAGAATTCCTAAATTCTTTTTGCCCCTACTTATTTTTACAATCGAACTGACCATAGCTGACGACAAGAGCATTCGAATTCTTTTTGCCGCCATTTTAGTCATTTCAGTTTTGCTGCATTGTAAAGGCTTCAGAATTCTTCTTGTATTTCGTACTAACCTTTATAAATCGTAAAGACGGAAGAATTTTAGGAGGAACCTTGCTTCATTGCTAGACTCACCTGGCCTTAACTTCAGGGTAGGCGCACTAATCATTTAAATTGGATCGTGGGAGTATCTCCTCTACTGTGTTTGTTCTTCTTGGGCATTGTGTTATGATAAGCACACACAAAGCCTGCGCTTACCCGCGATTGATTTCTATCGAGGAGAGTGTGGCCCTCTTCATTTGTGAATGTCCGTCTCTAGCTACGTTCATTAGACTGTAGAGCTGGTTTCTGACTAGATTTACAGGATTTTGCTTTTATGTGAGACCTCTGTATGACTGTCACGATTGGTTAATCGATTTATGTATGCTCAAGTGTGCAAGACTCAACGAAGCTGCCTAACCTAACCTAATCACCAGATAGATCACTATTACTCCAGACATTACGAGCACTTTCATTCATAGTTCAACCCGTAATTATGAGCCAAATAACATAATTCCCCGTACAACATTTTAAGAGTCCATCACTAAAATAGTAAGCAATTCAGTTAATCATAACCGTATGAATTAAAGACCGAGATTAAAAATGTTTCAATGCGCTTAGACATTGTTTCCTCCAGTAAGATTTACACCTAGCTGATGGAGGTTTCTTTTACCTGACCATGTCAAAAGAGTTGTGGTCTCACTGATTTTCGTCGTCATTTGAGTCGTGATCAAATAACTTCTGTGTAGGAGCATTTTCGTCCATTATTACCACATGACTTAGCCATCTTGAACGTCGGATTTTAATTTTGTTGACTTCTCAATGTTGTAGTGAAATTATTATAAGTCGTGGTTCATCCGATGTCAATATTCGCTGTTAACCTAAATAAGTTCATATGAATTTTTCTAAGTATTGTTCTATCTAAAATTAACAAATAAATTCTATCCGGCTAATATTTGAAACGAAAACAATCGATATTTCAAAATAAGCAGGCTTCAAATCCGAACAGACTAAGTAATAACCCAGCTGATAAAACAAAAAATTCCTAAAAAAAATTAAAGAGTAAAAGAAAAAACAAATTTTTTTTGTTTTAACCTTAGGATTATAATAGAGGACTGGTCAGACCAAATTCGCGTTTGAAGTGCGGTATTTTTATGGGACAGCAAATCCAAAAAAAAAAAAAAAAAATAAATACAAAACCGATATCTGTGTATAACTGACATGTTTTAAATCGAATGCGATAAATTTTGGGTGGATCGAGGGGCGGGAACAGGAGGAATATTCATTTACAAAACAAGTACTCTAAGTTACCATTATTTATCTGACTAGACCACAACAGTTTATGTTCTTTATAAACATGTATATATTTGTTTGTGCATGCACGATCATAAAAAACCAGTTCTACTATGTTGTTGACAAATATTTGGAAGTCAAGCGATAACATAATAGAATTTGCCTAAATATTCTATATGGTCCGCCAAATATTTTTTTTTTTTTTTTTTGAAAATGTTATAAAAAAAGACTACTGAATATTTACTCAAATTTCTTTTTTTCTATTTGAAAGTACAATCCTTCCGGTTAATAATGGAAAATAATATCATTAGAATGGCTGCCTCGGCGGGCCATGCAGTAGCTTACACGATCGGTCCGGTTTTTAAGCACATTATCGATTGTGTGCAGCTGTATTTCACCAATGGCTTCACGAATATTGTTCTTTAAAGCGTCAATTGTCTCTGGCTTGTTGGCGTAACATTTATCTTTGAAGGCAACCCACAAATAATAGTCCAACGGCGTCAAATCGCAGCTCCAAGGTGGTCAAACGACATCGGCTCTGCGGCTGATAATGCGATCTTCAGAACATCGAGTGTAGCTTCGGCTGTGTGGCACGTAGCGTCGTCCTGTTGAAACTAAATGTTGCTAATATTCTCCTCTTCAATTTTTGTGAACAAAAATTCGTTCAACATGGCCCGATAACGATCGCCATTGACTGTAACGGCCACTCCTTGCTCATTTTCTAAGAAAAATGGCCAATTATGCCTCTGACCCAAAATCCGCACCAAACAGTGACTCGTTTTGGTTGTATCGGCTTTTCAATGTATGCGTGCGGGTTTTCTGTGCCCCAAATGCGACAATTTTGCTTGTTTACATACCCGCCAAGACAAAATGAGCTTTATCTGAAAAGATGATTTTTTTTTGGCAAAATCAGCATCTTCTTCTTCAAGATTCCTAGCATTGTTCAAGCGCATACACAACCATATTCGTTCAGCGGAAGGATAAAACTAATTATCTGTCAAATCAGACATGAGCTAAGTGTTACCATTCACCAAATAAACACTAGTTGAAAAAAAAACGTTAGATGGCGGACCCTATAGTAATTAGTCTGCATTCAAAGTGTAAAGTGAAAATATAGTGCAATTTTTTTGATCAATTATTTCTACGATTTTATGACAAAAATGGTTTCCTCAAAATAAAATAATTCGGGAATTGGTATTGTTCATATGGTTCTTAATAGACCATCTAGATTTCAACGCCTAATTCCCGCTGAAAAGAAGAAGCAGAAAAGCAACCGATGGAATATGTTTGCAACAGCGATGATGAACAAGACCATTCCAATACAGTGATGTAATTATATTCCAGCAAATATTGATTTAAAAAATGAGATTTTTGACACTGAATTACGCTAAAGTGTTTCATTGTGATGAAGAAATAGAAGAAGAGGTAAATAGTGAACTTGGTGCAGGTTATCACCAAAAAATATGAGGCTGCTTGCACATAATACTCCCGTACCTACTAGATCTGGCCCACCCTGACATGTTTTACCCAACCAGATAAATATTTTCAAAGAAATTTTCACTCCTGAAATTATTGACATTACTATCTGATAAACCAATCATAAAGCGCAATCCAATCGTGATTGGAATAAAGAATTTAACACTATAACCAAGTACTTGGGTACTCACAGGTAAGAAGGAGATGTATGCTTCCCTAGGTTTGTTGCTGTTTGCCGGTGTTTTCAAATGTGGAACTCCATTATATTTATAAGGCAACAATGTCAAGAAATCGCTTCATTCAATTGATACGTTTTGTTCGATTCGATAATGAAAAACAATCGTTCAGCGCGTCAAGCAGATCTGCAGTCATATATGATCTTTGGATAACGCTCAATACACACTTAGGCTCATTCTATACTCCTACAGCATATTTGACAGTGGATGAACAGCTTTTTCCTTATCGCGGGTGTACACGCTTTACACAGTACATTCCTTCCAAGCCTGCCAAATATGGTATAAAAGTTTGGCGGATATGTTTTGCAACAACAAATTATCCCCTTAGAGGACAATATAACGGGTAAGAGTTCCGATGGAGTCCGAAAAGTTAACCAGGAAAGAGCTCTTTTAGATTCAGATCTAAAATATTTCAGCACTGGAAGAACTTTGTATTGCGATAACTTCTTCACAGCTTTGACACTGGCTAAAAATGTGATCGAAAAGTGTTTATCTCTTGTTGGCACCGTTCGTTCTAACAAAGCATTTGTACCAGTGCCGTTAAAAAAAAAAATAAAATAAAATAAACGCGCGTTGTACGAAACATTATTTCGTAATCATGAAGATAAATATGCTTTGTGTTCATATGTAACGCAAAAAAAAATAAATCTGTTATTTCGTTTTACATGATGATGAGCCTGGTAGAGCAACAAGGCCAAATATAGCTAAAAAGCCAGACCAAATTCTGGATTATAATCGTCTCAAAGCAGGCATTGATACAATGGATTAGATGGTATCGTATTACAGTTGTAAATGGGTCACAAATCGTTGGCCATTGGCCATGTTTTACAACATGTTGGATATGTCTGCATTAGCAGCATTTGTAATTCATAAAGAAATGGTAACTGTGATTTGTCGAAGCAATTGGTTATACCCCATATATGGAAGAACGTACGTCTAATCTTCTAGTAATGCGTTTTGCACACATCAGAAATGCTATGACTATTTAAATTGGCTCTAAAGGACCATATTTTTTATATATACCTTCGAATATTCTAGCCTCCAGCACAACAAATTTTTCAGCCTCAGGAAGAATTTCCGTCCTCTTCTACAAATTATAGTCCCTTATGCGTAAAATGCAATAAAACATCGAAAACTACGTCGGCAGATGTCCGCTCTTTTCACAAAATTTTGAACCACATTTTGCAACAAAGCTTCACTTATCTCGTTAACGCAGCGCCGAATTTCATTTTTCAAAGTGTCAGCTGTTTGTGGCTTGTTCACGTAAATCAGGTCTTTCAAATGGCCCAGCGGCGTTAAATCACAAGAACTAGGCGGCCAAATGACATTGCCCAATAGAGAAATTACGCGACCGGGAAGTTTCTCATGCAATAACTGAATTGCTGGGCTGGCTGTGTGGCTTATGGCGCCGTCCTGCTGAAACCAAAGTCCACTGATCAACATTAGCCAATTGTGGCCACAAAAAATTAGTTATCATGGTTTGGTAGTGCAGAGAGTTCGAAAAAATACGGGCCGATGATGCCGCCTAAACACAAACCGCGCTATATGATCACTTTTTTCAATGTAATGGTTTTTCGAGGTCTGTTTGCCGAATTTGTGAGCTCCATATGCGACAATTTCGTTTGTTTACATAGCCCTCTAATTGAAAATGGGCCTCATCACTAAAGATAATTTTGTTGTAAAATTCGTTGTTTTCATTCAGTCTTTCAAATAGCTAATTCACAAACAATGGTCGGCTGGCTGAAATTCTCGAACGAGTCCTTATACAAAATGTTGCGCAAAGTTCCTCTAGTGATGCTAAATTGTTTCGAGCGTCGACGAGTTTATGTTCCAGGCTCATTCTCAACAGTTTGCTGTACAGCTGTTATATTTGCATCACTACTGCCACTACGAGCGCATAATGTTGTCTAATGTCAGCAGCGGTACCGTGAGCTACAAATTTATAGTTTTAATTACGCACAGCGGTCTGAGAAGGACGCTGATTACGAGAAAAACCTGCTCTAAGTTTACGAAGTGATACATTAAAATTATCACCACTTTGATAGTAAATTTTCAAAATTAAAATTTTTTGTTCAAGAGTGTAGCGTTTCATAATTAAAATTTCCCAATTTTTTACTAAATAAGTGTCAAAGGCTTAATTCTTGACATTTCATCATTTGACAGCCAATTTACTTCCTAAACTCAAATTTTCCCGCCCTATATATGAAAAAGATATGAATTTAATCATTTTTTTTTTAAACACATTTTTGTTTTATAATGGAAGATCAATAAACTTTCGAGAACTTGAATCCTACACCTTCGAGATATAAAAAAAATTATAAGTTTTTCTCGAATTTTTGACTTTTCCTTGTTTGCATTGTTACAGGCATATTTTTTGGTATTATGATTCAGTTTCACTAGGGTTAATGCAAGTAGGAAATACATACATCTAAACATGTGTCTTAAACTTCTTTAGACAGACCAACTGTTTAAATAATCATTGAATACATTTTTTATAATTAATCAAAAATTTATAGTCAATCGTTACTTTCAATCTAACGAAATACCAAAAATTAGATAAGCAGACAGAGAGAAAGTTAAACACTTATAAGCCTGCCTTAAAAAATAATTTATCCTAAGGTGGTAGGCTCAGCTAGTGAGAGGTATATGCTTCTTTCAAAAATCTAAATTCATATCTAAGCATCAATAAGAATTAATTTCTTACATTTTTTTCCCGTTACTCCTCTTGGGAGCATATGGCTTCCACAAAGCATCTCCATCTAACACGGTTTACAGCTGTTGACTTTGCCTCTTCCTATGTTAGGCTGTTCTGTCTCAGTTCTTGGATAATTGTGCGTCTCCAGGTGTTTTTAGGTCGACCACGATTTCTTGAGCCTTGAGGATTCCACTCGAGTGACATTCTAGTGATACTTTTTGGACTTTTTCAGATGGTGTGATCAATCTGTTTCTTATGGTGTTAGGCCAAATATTCTGCATATGATTCTGAGGCACTTGTTAATGAATACCTGGGGTTTCTATGTGATGTTATTCGATACAAGCCAGGTTTCACTGCCATAAAGCAGTACCGATTTAACACATGAGTTCAATATTCTGAGCTTAGTTCGTGTGGATATATGTTAGCTTCTCCATACTGACTGCAGTTGTCCAAATGCCTCTCTCGCTTTGTTAAGCCTGTTATCTACGTCTGTGTCTGCACCACCGTAGTCATTATACTTCCTAGATAGCAGAAGCTATCTACATACTCGACTGGTTGACCCTGTAACATGATGTTTTCCGTAATGTTTTTCTTGATGTTTATCTCAAGCCTAACACTACGAGCCAATCTTTCTACGTCCTTCAGTTTCGACTGCATATTGGAAATCTTATGCGAGAGTAGACAAATGTCATCCGCATAGTCCAAGTCTTCGAGTTAGCGTGAAAAACTCCATGTGATCCCTCTTCTTTTCGAACAGTCTTTGCTTATTATGTCATCCAGCACGATGGTAAATAGTTGAGGCGATAGTGGGCATCCTTGCTTAACTCCAGCATTGGTGTGGAATGGTTGGCTGATGTTTCCGTTGTGAAGAACTGAAAGTTCTGCATCCTCATTCATCGCTCTAGTTATTCGAATTGTCTTCTGGGGTACTTCTTTGGTTCTAAGTGCTTTCCATATAGCCATTCGTCTGATGTTATCAAACGCTTTCTTGAATCGACGAATAGTAGATGCAGGGTGGTACGCCATTATATGGACTGTTCAATGATTATTCGTAAAGTGTTGGCCTGATCTACACGGCTTCTATTCGGTCTGAAGTCAGCTTGTTCGTCTCGCAGTATGTTGTCTACTCTGCTCTGAAGCCTCCCCTGTATTATGACTGCAAGTATCTTATATATGGTGTTAAGTAGAGTAATTCCTTTCCAATTATTACAGTCTTTTAAGTCGCCACTTTTTGGTAACTTTACAATGATGCCCTTCTTCCATGTAGGTACGGCAGCCTCTCCTCCTCCCATACTGAAGTGATGTGAGGCAGTAGAAGTTCAGCTGTGGTTTGAATGTCAACCCGTAGTACTTCCGCTGGTAGTCCATCTTCGCCTGCCGCCTTATTATTTTTCAATTTACCACTCGCCTCATTTATCTCATTCAGATTGGGAGGGTTGCATGATATTCTTAATCTGTTTTCCTCATCTATGTTCTCAACTGCTTCGCTGTCCTCAGTGGTGTTAGTGACGTTACTAATTTCATTTCATCTCTCCATCTATGTGTTTGTGCATCATTAGTGTACCATTCTTATCAGCAACAGCTTGGTTCCTATTACACTTTTGATTAGTGAGATATTTAATCGTCTCGTGTAGTTTTCTCATATTATTCTGGCCAGCTGCTTCTTCTGCCGATGTTGCCAGTCGTTCCAGGAACTTTCTTCTGTCTCTTCTTGCAGCTTTTTTTACTTGTTTTGCCAGCTGATGGTATTGCTGCCTCAAGGTATTGTTGCTATTCAGCTGCAGTTTTAGTTTCCTTCTTTGAGAAACCAGGTTCCAAGTGTAATCTGATATCCAAACTCTTCTATTTGGTTGCACTACACCAAGTGTTTCCTCCGCGACTTGATTATATATTGAGTGATGATGGTTTGTTGGTAGCCGTTCACGGATTGCCTGGTTGCTCCATTCTGGAGTTTTTGTAGGTAAAGCCGTTTTCGCCTTGTGTGCCTGATTGTGTTTCTTTGATAAGCTCGTGGTCACTGTCGAAGTCAACTCCTCTCCTATTTCTGACCTCCGATAAAGAGCTTCTCCGTCTTCTGCTCACGCATATGTGGTCTATCTGATTGCGCGCATTGCCGGTCGGGCATGTCCAGGTATACTTGTGTATTTCCTTATGCAGGAAGATGGAGCCACCTATGACTAGTTGAAATGTCTGGCATAATTCTATTAGTCGCTCTCCATTCTTATTCTTGACTCCACAACCGTGTGTTCCCATAGTGGACCGGATGTTGGTATTGTCGCTACCTATCTTCGCGTTAAAGTCACCCATGAGTATGATGATATCACCTCTTCGCATTTCTTACATAATATGAATTTAAATCAGAATGCGCAGCAAAGAAACGAAATCATAAAAGAAAATAAAAGAATGGCATATGATTAACCGGTTTGTAGTTAAAGGCTTAACAACATGACATGATATTTATGATCAGACCTCTCAACAAATTAACGGTCAAGTTTTTTTTTCAAATTATTTATTTTCTCTTTTTGCCAATACTTACTAAAAGATTGTATTTCTGTGTTCTTTGTTAAAAATTAAATAATTAACAAAATCTTATGTATATGCTTATAACAAAAGGTCTTTGAACTCTTGCGTATGGTAAATAGAAAGTCGTTTAGGTGTTTGCGCCTTTTCTACATTTGCTCCCTATTTCATAATATTTAAAAGAAATTCTTTAAAACTCACAACTCTTTGCCAAAGTAATTAACAAACTGGCTGAACCATTTTGTAAAGCTTCAGAATACTATAACGATTAATTTAAATGGAATACAACAATTTCTTTAACATTTATGTAAAACTTTGTAGCTTAGCTGCAGGTTTTTAATAAAAAAGTCTGTAATAGTCTAGAAAAGATTCATTTTAGTTTGCCATTTTTAAATAGAACTTAAATAGAATGCGAAATTAAACCTTAAAAATTGATTATAATTTATAAACATTTTTATAAATATTTTTCCATAACTGGACTGTATTTGGAAAATTAAAACAAATTACATCAGAAGTAGATCAAAGCTGTGGAAAAGGTTAAATTTTACATCGCCCAGTGTGACCAGATTTTAAAATGACATAAAGCCAAATCGCGTTCAAATAAAAGCTAAAAAATCTTGCTTTCGGCTAAAAAATAAGTTAAAAATGTTAAATTGTTTTTAACGTATATTTTTTTTAGTTGGATATTAGATAAGGTTAATACAGCCCTATATATTAGCAAGATCGGACGGTTATTATTCGACCGCTTTTAACCGGTTTTTTTGGTTTTGTCGAATACTTTTTTTCAAAATCTTCAAATAAACCGGTTGATTTAAATAAGTCTAGTTTTTAACTATTTGTATAAAATTAATTATTTTTATATACATGACAACCTTAAACGCCTTACAAAGAACGTGGAAACGAAGGTAGATCGAAAAAGATATGCACTCTTGAGCAAAAGTAACCTTTTCTCATCTTCTGTGCATAAATATTGATTTTTAAAGGGTCCGCCAAATAATTATTTTTTTTTTTTTTTTGAAAATGCTATAAAAACTACTGAATATTATCTCAAATTACTTTTTTATTTGAAACTACAATCCTTCCGTTTAATAATGGAAAATAATTTCATTCAAATGGCTGCCTCGGTTGGCCATGCAGTAGATTACACGATCGGTCCACTTTTTAAGCACATTATCGATTGTGTGCAGCTGTATTTCACCAATGGCTTCACGAATATTGTCCTTTAAAGCGTCAATTATCTCTGGCTTGTTGGCGTAACACTTATCTTTGACGGCACCCCACAAATAATAGTCCAACGATGCAAATCGCAGCTCCCAGGTGGTCAAACGACATAAGCTCTGCGGCTGGTGTTGCGATCTTCAAAAACAGGGCGCAAAACATCGAGTGTAGCTTCGGCTGTGTGGCACGTAGCGCCGTCCAGTTGAAACCAAATGTTGCGAATATCCTCCTCTTCAATTTTTGTGAACAAAAATTTGTTCAACATGGCCAGATAACGATCGCCATTGACTGTAACGGCCACTCCTTGCTCATTTTCGAAGAAAAATGGCCCAATTATGCCTCTGGACCAAAATCCGCACCAAACAGTGACTCGTCTTGGCTGTATCGGTTTTCAATGTATGCGTGCGGGTCTTCTGTGCGACAATTTTGCTTGTTTGCATACCCGCCAAGACAAAATGAGCTTCATCTGAAAAGATGATTTTTTTTTTTTTGGCATAATCGGCATCTTCTGTAAGTCGATCGCAGGCCCACTTAGCAAAGCGCTGTTCAAGCGTATAAACAACCATATGTGTTCAGCGGAAGGATAAAACTAATTATCTGTCAAATCAGACATGAGCTAAGTGTTACCATTCACGAAAAAACATTAGATGGCGGACCCTTTATATATATAGCAGGCGTACCGGTATAATACGAACGTTTTTTGTGATGGTAATACACTAATTTTTAATTGGAAAGTAAAAACATTTTATTTAAAATTTTGATCATTGATGGCTGCACATTTTTCCCAAAACACGGCCACATATACTGCGAAAAATTGGTGTTACAGATTGCACTTCGTACGCGCCAGGTTTGGTGGCCACTTAGCCGAAATCATACGTAGACATTGTTCTCATAAAATTTTCTATCTTTTGTTTTATTATGATTAAAACTTGTATAACAAGAGGCAGGACCATAATGCGAACACTTAGCTTCTATAAAATTGACTCAAGGCTAATTTAGGAATGCCTAACTAAATTTCACTAACTAGGCCCCAGATCAATGTTCATTTTAAGAGGATAAGCATTCAAGCGAATTAGCCAGAAATTGAGACTTTACGTCACTAATGGGAACAGAAACTTTTTATAGAGCCCCTTCTAATGAAAGTGAAAATAATTAGAGTTGTATACTTATCCTAAGATAAACTGATTCGATACAATCTAAATTTTTGCTTAACAACTATAATAGCTTGTAAATGACAACTGATATTTTAATTAGGCATTGTTGACTCAATGAACGTTTAAATTGAAAGCTAATGTATAAATTTTACTGGACGAAGGCCGTACAATTGGTCAAAAAGTAGCATTACTTTAATATCTCGTTACAATGAAAACAACAACCTCTTTCGACTGATTGCTATAATTCTCTTAAGTGTTTCTTAAAGAACTTCAGACTTCGTATAACTTTTACTTTAAAAAAATATATAAATATTCCATCATAAATATTCAAACCAAATTTTTATTACATTATTTACTCATCCGTATTTGACCAATTTTAAAACAATTTGAATAGATTTTTACACAATTCTTTACGCACTGAAGTAAATAATGCAATTAAACTCTTTTTTACAGCATTTTTTAACGTGTAAATAAATAATTATTCATTTATTTTTATGTTTCTCATCTTGTTTAGAAGAGTCTTAAAGACAAGAAACAAATAAACCATTAAAATGATAAATACGCGTTTAGAAAACAATGACTTTAAGAAAAACTATTAAAAATACATTGAAAACGATCATCATCTAGCAATTTGGTCTGAAGGCAACACACATTCGGAGTTGAAAACTAAAAAGCACATGTTGGCTTAAACATTAAACTGTCTTAGGCATATTTTGGTAAAACAACAACAACATATAATGGCTTGAAAACAACATGTTGTGTAAAGAGAAGTTTGAATCAGGCTTAAGATTGGTTTTCTTGGCCAAAAGTAAATGTGTTGAAAATTTAAAAATTCAGTTCAAACGCGAACGTTTTAAAATCAAGACGTGTTTAGTGGTCGCTTGCCAAAAGAAATCAAAATTTTTTTTCTTTTGGTTTTAAAAACGTACATTTGCTTTTCTTTTTGTAAGAAGTATAAAGGCAACGTGCGCTACTTATTGGCAAAAAGCCGGTCTTATCACTGTTATATCTTGTTCTTTTAACTTGGCTTACAGAAAGAAATAAAAAAACAAACAATATAAAAAAAGTAAAGAAAGCAAAAGAAGTATTAAGAAATTGATGTTGTTTTTCGGTTGATACATCAACATCAAGAAATTACACACAGAAAAAAAAGGAGAGAAGAAGTAAAGAAAAACAGTGAGTGAGTTTAAAGAACGAGTGACACATTTGTGTATTTGTTTTTAATAAGAAAAAAAAAAATATAAAAAAAAAACTGAAATACAATTTAATTAGGACACACAGTTATCTGTTAACATTCACTCTATAGAGCGGATTAGAAAATAAATTAATATTTTCTTTCTCCTCAAATAATTAAAATAATTTGGTGTTGATGAGCTTAAGTGCTGAAAAATCATTCAGAATGAAGTTGCGTGATGTCGAGACAGCCTTCAAATATAGGCGCTTTCCCTATCCAAAAAGGTAAGTTAGGAAATCGGCAACAAAAAATGTAAAATTTGGATCTTCAGCATCTTATAAGCCAAAGTCAAGTTTTAAATAAAAATTCTTTAAAAAAAGTAAAGTATTAAAATCTCCGGATTTTTAAAAAATCTTGGACATCAGTTTGTGTGTTTATAATCAAAGGATAATTCGAATTTTGTGCACAATTTTATTGCTTGCGAAACGTCTTCTTTAGTGCTTATATTTATTAGTACGGAGTTTCGTTTGTCCTCTTCTGCGCCTTCCGTCGGATAAGAACTCGAAAGGTCTTGTCACCGGAGCATAGTCACTCATACACAAGACACATCAAGAAAAGTTCATCCTCTTCTGCACCTTCCCTCGTTTAAAAACTTACTGATATTTTCGTTAGAGCATCATCATGTCCAAGCCCACATACATGTTGTTCTTTGATGCGTCTTAAGACGTAAATGTCAGCATAAAGCTCATACAGTTTGTCGTTCATTTACTGAATATTCTCGCTACCAAGGCAGACGGGACCATATATTATTCCAAGAACAACTCCATCTGCTTGCGCAAACACCCACGTTTCTGTGCCATATAGCAAAACGTCTTGTACAGTCTGATTCTCGTTTGTCACGCTAGAGCTTTGTTGTTAAACTGCTTGCTAAGATCGAAATAACATCTATTAACAGATATCACACTTAGTCTTATCTACAAATTGATATTATTCGATAGCTAAATTCGTCCACCAACATTCACACTAAGACTCCGTTTGTTCGTTGAAACCAGCCTTCAAATTAATGTAAAAACCGATACCGTACATATCTAAAGGCGTTTAACTTTGTACGTAACCAAACAAAAGACAAAAAATGAATTTAAATCAACTAAGAACGTTGTGAGATACCCATTTGATTCTGGCTCTATTCCTAAGTCACAAATCGGAAAAAAAAAATCACTTAATTTGCTGCCCACAATCATGCTGAAAAAATTTCAAGCTGTTGTTACAAAAGAATTGCGTCCGTTAGCTTACCAATAAAGGTCTAAATTCTCGAGACCATAACTTTTTAGCGAAGATCAAAAACTTGTTATGGCCTTAGAAATAATAATCCTTACAAGCACTGTTCGGATACTAAATATTTCCTTCTCAAGCCACTCAAAAACTGTTGGATCAACTTAGTTTGTTTTGCATAAGAGCAGAGTCTTTGATGGTAATCGAACCCCTGGCCACAAAGCTGATAGATTATCAGACTATTTACTAGCCCAACAGGACACCTAAGAAAATTTTCCTACCCAAAATAATTGGATCTTCGTTCCGGTACGACCCAATTTAGCAGCCGCTGTTTTGACAACAGAATTACTATTAAAGGACAATATCTCTCCATACTTAACCCCAGCACCCATACAAACTTTGGAAATTTGTTTTACAAAAAGCTCATTTTTGTTGCTCCAAATTCTCAATCTACCATTTTGCTATTATTTTTATTCACATAAGATTTCTCGTACACCTTAATACGAGCGCCTATTTATTTAATTTTGTAAACAGAAAAGCATGCTGGATGGCGTAACTGTAAATTGTCCAAATCATCGATTTTTGTCAGAATGACTGCACATACATATGTATGTGATCCCATACATTGCGTTGGTTGAGGTTTAGCCTTCAGTTCTGAATATCAACTTCTCAAATTTCTAAAATAAAACATGACTATCACATTAACCACTAGCTCACCTAGGCATTTAAAAAAAGTCAGTTGATATTCGACCAGGTCACTCAAACACACTTTGAATTGAAATTAGCTTACAATTGGCCATTGGCCTTTGCCAAAGAAGCATTTAATGTCTTAATATAGTCACCTTTGTACTCAAACACCAAATACTAAGATTTCAGAAGGCCCTAAACGTAAGGATAAGGTAGCAGTTCGTAGCTCCATTAAAGTGTGCTTTAAGTGCGTTGAAGTGCTCATATGATTGCACACATATTTCAGCCCATATAAGCTTCATTTGATCCACATTCATAAAGAAAGAAATCAACTGTTTTTAATTGTGCTTTGACCTCTGTTGTATTACAACCGATCCAGTAGTTACAATACCAAACAAAATCTTTCCCATATAACGTTTGATCATCACCAAAGAATATTTTGCAGTCTTTACACTACTGCGCTTTTAGTTGAGTGCTTGCAATCGTGACACCCATTGTGAGAAATCGTTTTCTTATTCAAAAATAAAGGCAAACACAATGCTTTCGTTCAGTTAAGATACTTCATCCCCAGGCATGTAAATTAATTATAGCCGATTACACATTTTTCTAATACGACCACAACAGCGTTTTTAAGCGTTTTTTTTTTTTGACCATTTAATTTCAAAATTCGGAGTCCCCATATTTTTTGAAAGAATAACAAATACAACAACAAAAAACATAGGAAATAAATAGTTGGCAAGCTCGAATTCAGGCACCAGCTTCACCTTGCTAGGTTTAAAGCGAAATTCTCTTGTAGTTATTGTGAAATCAATTGCGGCGAAAAATACTGATCTTCAACACTGAGCCTCATAAAGGCGATGTTTTCATATACAACGTAATGTAGAAAGTAATTAAATCAAAGTTATAAAGTGTTGAAACTCTTCTGTGAGTCTATACAATGGGCAGTAACGAGATAGGAGAGGCTGTAGTTTAGTATGTAGCAGCATTTGCGAACACAGTTTGAACGGAAGACTACAAACTGCAGAGCAATAAAAATATCACTTAGAACCAGGGTTGGTAAAAACTGGGGTTTAAAAAAAACCAACCCACCGGATTTTATTGTTTTTTGTTTTTTTTTTTTTTGTTTTATTGGGTTTTATAACTGCTCCCAAATTTTATTGAAGTCGACTATGTTTTTTGCGTGTTAATATAACCACGTTGTTTTACTATTTATAATGAAATTTTGCACTCTTGGTGGGAGCTATGAGCTGCTAAAACTCGGAGATCAGAGCAAAAAACTTCGTTTGAGAAAAACGCTCGAAATATAAAGACAGACATGATTAAGTTATTCTTTTTATGATCACGCCCGGCCTCACTTTACACAATTTTCAAAACAATTATTAGAAACGATCAAATGCCGCTTCCGCCGTATTTATCGAACATTGCTCCTTCCGGTCTTTGGCTGTTGCGACGGATACAATATACTCATATTTATTCATACGGCCTGACTTTTCAGAACCTATCTAGGCCGTATAAAGAGGTATGAGTTTGTCTGCAAGCATGTTATCAAAACACTTTCTTTGAAGATATATAAAATCGACATAAAAGTGGATCGCTGCAAAGTTATTCTGATACGGGACTCGAACAATGGCTCAGAAGTGGGGAAAAGATGTAGGCAGAGATTTCATATATTTTTATTTTGATAAATTTGTTAATTCATTATCTTTTTTCAACTAAGAAAACGCACCGAATTAGTTTGTACTCCCAATACATAAATTTTAATTTTTTTTGTTGTAAATAAACCACGAAAACCTATAAATTAAAAAACCCACCTGGGTTTTTGAAATATAATACCCAATAAAACCCTAGTGGGCTTAATTATGTTATCCAGTGTGTTGCCAACCCTGCTTAGAATCCAATATATGTTTAATCACTGCATCGAAACGATAGCTTTTGCCATCATATGTATGTATTTCGGACAGTTCTGGTGCTGAATACTCATAATGCGGCAGCAGACTTTTCAAAGCAGAATATATCTATCTAATCCGTTATCATAAATCTATGACAATTAAACCTACCATGAGCATATTTACGTATGGGCCCAGAAAAAATTACTCCACAGCAATATAAGACAGACAACTTTCTAATTTTGATAACTGAGTTATCTTACGGTAAGCACTGAGGTATCATCCGCCGCCATTAATAAACAGACAACTTTATAATTTTGATAACTGAGTTATCTTACAGTAAGCACTGAGGTGTCATCCGCCGCCATTAATAAACTAGACACTTTCGATTATTATCTAAAGCCAATTATTTGGTGCATGTCTACTACTGATATGTCAACAAGTGAAATGGTAAAACAGGCATGTTATTTCAATATTCTTAGCTCTCTGTTAACACACATACATACACATACAAAATTTCCGCAGCTTTTCAAGCGGAACATGGGGAAACTACTCGCAATCAATGGACTGCACCCGATTCTATTTTTAGATTCATTGAAAGGGACCTACAGTTTAACGCCGGCTCCGAATAGCCGCTGCATTAGTTAGAGAACAATTTTATGAGGTAATACCCCTGTTTAAAGTTTTCAGATTGTCTGACACGGGATTTGAATCGAGAATCTCTTTTTTGGCAGGCGAGTGTCTTACCTACTATACCACAGCGTCACACAGAGCTTCTCTGTGAGATCGATCAATAGCATTATTTAGTAGAAGGTATATGCATGCAAATTATTATATCATTTCAAAAGGCTGTATATGACCCTACAGCCAACCTAAGCTTAAGAGACTAAATATTTCAGATTTAAAATATATTTTCTAACAAATCTATGGATTGAGATTATAAAACGATTTTTTCATCTTTAATTTCTTTAACAACTGCTGACATTTTTACTTTTACTTGCAAAAAAAAATATATTAAAAATAAAACTTTTACTTTTTTCATAAATTTCCACTTATATAACAAAAATTAATCAAAAAACAAACAAAATTTCCCTATAAAACAAATATTAATTTAAAAAGATAAAGAAAAACATGAATACGAACCGATATGACATGACGAAAGTAAGAAGCACTTGATTTATCTAGTCTAGTTGTCAGTCAGATAGTCAGCCAGCCAGTCGTCAGTCAATCAGTCAGGTCATATTTAAGTACGAATATAACAAAACAGTTTCGTCTACTTTGCATTTGCCGTTTTAAAATGTAAAATTGTCTTCCTTCCTCACTGGGTTTCATTTCGTCTTCTTCTTCGTTTTCGTGTCTTTAATAAAAACAAGTGTAAAAGGTTGGCAATATTTTTGTTTTTCGCTAATGTTTCATACTCGTTTGCAGATTTGCGTTTCTTTTTTTAACAGCATGCATATACGGTAGTGAACTAAACTGTTATATGCTGCTGCTGCTATTGCTGTTGCTGATGATGATGATGGTGTGCAATGAACGGTAATGAATTATTAACACAGTGATAGTGAAGGGGATTATGAATTAAAAATATTCATGAAATGCTGCTTTTTCTTCTCTTTGAACGTTATAGAGGAAATAGTTTCAAAAATAAAAAGTTAAATAAATAGACGTTCTTAACGGTTGACAAGCAGCAAAAAATAAATAGTTGGCAATGCAAAAGTTTACTGTAACAGAGATTTTTCGTATAAAAAAAAATTAAACAATTTCTTAAAAAAAATTTAAAAATTCCATTAAACAATAATGCCAACTAAAGAATGTTTATAAAAATGATGGCGTACTACCCAGGTCGTTTAGTGGGCAGTGTACTGGTTTGCCAGCATGTGGAGTTAATTGGCTTAATTCCCACCAGATATTCTGGTCTCACTGTATTATAATCAAGCCGATTATCTACTGAAAGCATAAATACAAGAAAGTTAAGCGCAAGATGGGTGCCGCATTTGCTCGCAATAGAACGTAAAGAGTATCGGTATGATGTTTAGATTACGACGTGGGTTCACTTCTTCATACCTAAGATAAAGTAACACTCAAACCAGTGGACTAGATTGGTATAATTTTGTCCAAAGAAGGCAAAGGCAGTTCTATCTGCAGATAAGGTCGTGGTTTCATTATGTATATTCAAAAAGAAAAAGCAGTCAACACCGATTATTAGCCAACTTATTGCAGGGTTTAAGTGGTGTTATTAAGAAAAAAAGGCTGCATATTTCTTGTTTCATCAAGAATCAGTATCAGTCCACACATCCACTATTGTGATAACAAAATCAAAGAATTAAAGTTTGAATTACTTAATTACGCACCTTATACGCCAGATTAAGATAAATCGGATTATTTTCTAATTTACAAGCATATTGCGAGCATATGGCCGCACAAGGCATCTTAGCTTTTCTTCAGTTATTTTGTTCTTTAAAATCGATTTTTAAGTCGCGTACGTGAAGGGGGGTTGCCATCTTCTCTCTTCTGGGCAATATTGAAAAAGCAGTCCCTAAAAGAGAAATGGCTTTTTGGGCCTTATTCTGCTCTGCTAGAAGTTTTCTGTGTATTTGGTGGTGTAATGATTCATAGCCACGTTGCTGCCGCTCATCATAAACTTCCACCTCGCAAAAAGTGGCGTTGCCTTACTCTTTTGATTGTAGATGATATTCCATTTATTTTCTTTCCGGAGGGAGAATGACCCAAGAGAGTTCTTAAATAGGTCATTTGGACTTGGGCTAAAGCCCATTATTTATTTAAATTACGTACTCTTTATGAAAATTTTCAATGCCCTTGCTGAGATTCGAACCTGGAGTGCTTGTGTTGTAAGCAGACACTTTAACCACTACACCACTCAGTAAAAGCAACTAAATATAACTGGGAAAAATGTATCGAGCTATACGCTTGATCACGACATTCTACAATATATCACCTTTCAACGTTTGGGAAATATTTCCCCGATATAATGTACGAAAATGACTATTGAAAGCAAAACGAAAAAGTCGCCCAGTTTGTGCCAGCAAATCGTTTGATCTCTGTTCAAAAACAAAAATTTAGTTCAGTTAGTGAGAACCTGAGAATTGCTCTCTGAGAGTTCTCTCGTCGTTGTTTCAGTGATGACTAAAAGGAAAGTATTTACGATTGTTTAGAAAATATATTTGTTTTGAAAATTTTTCGCTGACAGAAAGCCATCGCTTATTGCAAGTCTTATTTCAAGCGTGTAAGAGCAGGTTTCCCTGAAAAATAAAGAAAGGTTTTCCGCAGCAACTTTTGTTGGTTGAAGTCAATCATACTTAACCTCCGCAAATTTCTTGCGTTGTTAATTATGGTTACATATGTACTTTGTATTCATATTCTAGAAGGTGGTTGAATATAACACATGGGCTAAAAAGTTCCGCGCATAGCAGAGAAAAAATTTTTAAACAAAGACTATTATTTGGGCGTTATAAGACGTTTGTGTGAAGCGATTCGCCAAAAGAGACTAGAATTGTGTGCAGAAAACTCGTGGATTTTGCAGCATGATAACGCACCGTCGCACAGTGGCTTCATTATTCGAAATTTGTTGACGAAAAATGCAACAAATTCTATCCAACAGCCACCGTATTCACTTGATTTGACTCCCTGTGACTTCTTTCTGTTAATTGAGGGGAAAGCATTTAAGCAGTCGAAAGAATTTAATGCTAAAATCGCACTGATGAACATACCAGAAACCGAATATAAAAAGAGCTTCGAGGATGGGATCAAGCGCTGGCATAGGTGTGTTACAGTCGATGTAGATTACTTTGATTACTTGTATTTTTAGTTTTTTGAATAAATGTCGGGAGCTTATTGATCAAGGTGGTATGACTTATGATAAATAGATTGCTTTCCGAGCATGGTTGTTTATGGAAAGTATTAGATTTGAATCCAAAGCAAAATGTCTCTTTTCCAATTTTCATAAAATTGTGTTTAAAACAGCGATCTGTACGTGGCTGAAAAGATCAATGAAAACAAGTCGTTTTTGAAACTGACTCAAAGCTAATCGTTTTAAAAAGCCTATGCGGCTGTAGTATATAAAATGGGGAGAAATAATTTATGCACTAAAACTAATTGTCAAATTAAGTCATAAAAAATTTCAAACTATACCACTTACTTTTTATAGTTAAAACAACTAAAGAAACAATTTTTAAAGCTTTTGGAAAAAAATTAAATCTAAACTTGTGTACAATTTAAGGCAAAAAACATTTTTTTTTTTTGTTAAAATTAAAACAGAAAAGTAATGAATTAAACAAAAACACCGAATATATAAATTGAAATTCAAAAAAAAATGGAAAAATTTTTCAGCATTTAAGGAGCTTTTAAAGAGCCTCTGTTGCTATATTTAACTAGAACTAGCAGGTTATAAAAATTTAAACAACGTCTACTATAGGCCAGTTTATTAGTTAGTAGTCAACCATATGAACACACGGGGACATAAAAAATAAGCAATTACAGCCATGAAAGCCATGGCATGGCCTGGCCTGGCCTGGCTAGGCTTTGTAAAGTTTAAATAACTTGGTAACTAAAAACAAACAAACAACAACAAAAACACAATGAAATAAAATAAAATTCTTGCTACCAAAACAATTGTTGATACCGGTTTATTGTTGTTGTTTTGTAGCTGCTGCAAATTTGTGCATAAAATGTTCAATTAAAAACAAACAAAAAAGCAGTAAAAATCGAAAACTGGGTGATTTTCATTTTCAAACGCGTTTTGTTGTGTTTTTATCGGTTTTTTTTTTGCCAAGCAAGTAATGCTGACCAGTTTTAAATTAGTTTTAGTTTTTAGCCACTTTTTCTGTTGCAGTTTTCTTAGTTTTAGTCTTTGGTATTGCAAAGTATTGAAAACGTTGAAATTGTAAACAACCATTTGAAATTAAAAAAATAAAAAATAGCAACTAAATATGTGAACCATTTTTGGTATTGAGATCAACAACATATTTTTTTACATTTTTTTTTAATTTTTCCCAGTTTTTAGTCTCCAAGACTTCATTCAGTTTTTTTTTTACTTCTAAAATAAGTGGTGAGTATTCAGCTGCTTACAATTGTAAGCTATACTTCTATTAAGGCGTGTTTTTCTTCAACATCATCATCATCGTTTACAAAAATTAAACTTAATTTTAAATCAACAATTTCCTAGTTTTTCTTAATAGAAATTGAAAGAAATAAAAAAGCAGATCAAGACAAATTAAAAAAAATAAAAATAAAAATTAAATATAAATACTAACATAGTAATACCACCATTAACTCTATACCATTATGTTGCGGGAAAATCACTAGAAAAAGTAAAAGGAAAATTTTCATATACTTTGCACTTCAATGTTTATTTCTTTCTATTTTTGGTCTGAAAACAAAATCTTTTTCCTTTTTTTTTCGCGCATATTTTTTTTAGCGAAAATAATTGATTTCCTGCCTAAGAGTGGAAAGTAAATCAATCAAAAATAGTGGAAAGAATGAGGGTATAATCAAATGAAAATGGCAGTATTGATTACAAATAAAAGATAATGGGGATAATTAAGGTATGCTTAATGAAAAAAAAACTAATTAAAAAAATCAATAAATAGGCCACAATTGTTTAATTAGATAGGGTGACCAGTTAATAAATTGTAACAGAAAAAGTTTGAAAAAATCAACGTTATGATATTTCAAATTGTTTCTGTAAATCTAAAAGACCCCAATAGCTACTTTGTAGGATACCAAATAGAACAAAAACATATTATACCAACTATTATGCGTATTTGAGATAGTAAACTTTTGCAATTTTAATAATTTCCGGCCGGTAGTTGAAAAGTGTAGGGTTATTGTTAACTGTTGTCGATCCTACCACTTAATGGTGGAACAGATTTTAACTGCTTGCATATTAGAGGGTACTTATTATGTGGAACTGTCTGTTTATATTTCAATGATTTAATGGAACTAAAATACTGTTACGTTTTAACCTTTTTAAAACGTTCGAGTTCCTTTAATTGCGTCAAAATAAAATAAACACCACGTTGTTATTGCTTTACAGTTTTTATTTCCTCACTTTATCTTTATATAGTTTATCTTAAAACAGCAACTTATTTATCTTTCACTTAATATTCGTTTATACAACGCTTTTATACCCGACTTTACTTTATGATTGCAAAACGATAACTACGTCGACGTAGACAAATTAGCCTCCTTATATACCTAATTGCCTACAGCTTGGAAAGTTCCGGAAATGTCTCAAACGCTCTCATATCTTCTATTTTATATCCGTTAATTTTAAACATCTAAGATTGTGTTACCTAAAGATGGTCAAATTAGCAATACCGTCAAATACACAAATTAGTACAGCAATACCAGGGTAACAAATTATCAACTTTGACACAAACCAATAGACAAAAATGCCATAATACAGTCCCTGATGCGGTGTATTTACTTTTTAGGCATTTTTATTTTCGTAAAAATACCATGAAAGACCAACTGAACAACATATAGTTTTTCCCATATCTTCATGTAGTTTTTGCAGTCTGCCTATAGAGTTGGCTCTAAATTTTTTGCAACAACAATTTGAGATTTTTGCACGCTATAACTTCGCTTATTACTTTTATAATCCTTTACATGCGTTTTTTTTTCAAACATCGCATGGCTAAGCTTTTTGAATTCTTTTTCTTGATCTACCAATCCGGTATCGGATGTAAACGACCATACAATTTATTAATTCATTATGAGATTTAAACTATTTAAATATGTATTATTCATTGTAATGCCTACTAGCTATCTAAGCTATTTATATTATACTATATGTCTAATAATCTCAGAGAACACATTTCTGCTTCTGGCTGCTATTAATAAATGCCCAATATTTCTTATTCCCGTCCATTAACGTATATTTCGCAGTGTAAGTTGGTGTAGATGGTATTTTTAATCATTATATGATCCAAAAAAGCTTTTTTTATTGCTCTAACAAAATTGCTGAGCCATGGCTTACAAGACAAGAACTACGAACGATAGAGACGACTATTTCAAAATCCCAATTAGTGGGTCATCCATGGGAATGGCGTTATGGTACATTTGATATTAGACCTATACAATTCTTGAAATATATGAAAATTCAAAGCTATGTAAGCACAATTTGCTTCGTACTGCGGTACCTTATCATTTTTATTCTATCGCAATATACTAGAACTCCAAGATATTTTCAATAGGTTTATTTTCCTCGGAAAGACAATCCATGCATACTTATGTTAGGTTAGATTAGGTTAGGTTAAAGGGGGCTGCCATATATCCGGAACACTTAGGCCCATAAAGCCCACTGTGATATCCATAAACTTCCTCCGACAGCTCGGTCAGTTATCCGACCAGTTAACCCTCTCAATAAATTTGTTAATCAGCCCTACAAGAGTCTCCAGTAGAGTTCCAATACCAACAAAGTGTGCACCGAAAAACCTCTATCTAAGTCCCACCAACGCCGGCCATTCCAACAACGCTCCTCTACATTGATCAAAAAGTTTTCGAAATAACCTCTTTGTGGCGGTCCTATCGTTCAGATTTGAGTTTTTTGTTGTTAAATGGGTACATCTGTTGGTGATATTCGCGCTAAATCTTAGCGTCATAGCTTGACATTTGCAAATGCAGCTGCTGGAACGCGTTCCCCGTAATAGTTTTTTAACTCGATTGAACAGAAAGAAGTGACAAGGTGCCAAATCAGGTGAATTCGGTGGCTATTGGATGGTATTTGTTGCATTTTTCATCAAAAAATTTCGAATAATGATGACACTGTGCGACAGTACGTTATCATGGTGCAAAATCCAAAAATTTTTTGCCCACAATTCTGGCCTCTTTCGGCGAATTGCTTCAAGCAAACGTCTCTTAACGCCCAAAAATTACTCTTTGTTTACAGTCTGGCCTTCTGGTAAAAATTCATGATGCACTACACTGTTGTAATCCATGAAAACCGTGAGCATTGCCTTCTTTTTCGGCTCGGCTCATTTGGTGTATGCCAATTATTTGTCACCCAAATCTCGTCTCCAGTAATGATCCTTTTAAAGAATGTGGGATCGGATTCAGCCTCGCAAATCATGTCTTTTTTTTGCATGAAATTGAGATCTTTTGGCGCCAACTTTGCTGCTATACGACAAAATCATTAACCAAAATTTCTTAGACGGATCTATAAGCAATGTTCAAGTCCTCCGCTATAATTTGCGGTTATTGACCAGAATTTCTTTTACTTTATCAATGTTTTTGTCGGTTTTTTAAGTCGATGGTCTGCCACTGCGTTCATAATCTTCGATTGCCTCGCGACCACTTTTGAACCGCTCGTGCCAGTGGTAAACGACCGTTTTCCTTAGGGAATCGTTGCCGAAACACTTTTCCAACATTTCCAATGTGCGAGCACCATTAAATCCGTTTTGTAACCAAAATTTTATAAAAGTTCGTTGTTGCAAATTTAAATCCATTTCTAAAATTTTAAAAAACCGCCAATACACATAGGAATAGATGTACTATAGGCTAGCTTTCGCAAATGTCAAGCTATGACGCTAAGATTTAGCGAGAATATCAACAACTGGTGTACCAACTTAACAGAAAAAAGAAAATTCAAATCGGAACGATGCTACCGCCAAACTGGGGTTATTCCGGGAACTTTTTGATCATGTCTTGAGTAAGAAAATAGTAGAAGCTTTTAAATTTGTTTTAAACAACTTAACCGTAAACACACATCCTCAGTCGATAGGTGTGCGTGTCACCTCCCTCTTATATTAAACACGAAATAAAAACTTCGTTATATAAGAAGAAATGAAAAAAGTGGAT
Source organism: Wohlfahrtia magnifica (assembly GCA_023159175.1). NCBI lineage: Eukaryota > Metazoa > Arthropoda > Insecta > Diptera > Sarcophagidae > Wohlfahrtia > Wohlfahrtia magnifica. Next base: position 480,960 of record JAKWBJ010000156.1, read on the forward strand.
ATTGCAAGTTACTTTTTATAAAAGGTTAACGATGTTCGTCGGTTATGAATAGTGCTTTTTTTCAGGGAAGTTTCATTAGAAAACATTGGAAAAACTTGAAGTATGTACATATTATGAAATGTGTTTATAATTTTATGCAAATCTTAACAGCAAAAAATGCCAGATCTGTCAGACATAATAAATGAAACGACTATTACATTTAGTACTCATGCTTTATACATATACAGTACCGTGCAAAACTCGACTCATTTGTCAAAGTTTCATGAAAAATTCGGTGCAAAAATACAACTACTGAAGAAGTGAAATAAAACTTATTTTATTTATTCATTGATATGTTTTTACAAAAAAAAAAAAAATCATAACAATATTTTATCAAATACAATCATTTAAAAAGGAAATGTCCAAAAACTATAATATTCCATATGCGCTCAGTTTTGCATGTTTTCAGTATAAGAAAAGTCTTTATAGTTTTTCATATTTAGTGCACGATCCTTTATTTTTGATAACGCTATTAATACCAGGGTTGGCAAAAATCCGGGTTTTTAAAAAACCAAACTCACCGGGTTTTATTGGGTTTTTTGGCGGGTTTCTTTGGGTTTTATAACTGCTTCCAAATTTCGTTTGTTAATACAATTACGTTGTTTAATTATTTATAATCCAATTTTGCACTCTTGGCGACATTGGGTACTATGAGCTGCTAAAACTCGATAATCAGAGCAGACTGCAATTACTTCGTTTGAACTGTTCATTATAAGAAAAATGGTCGGATTATAAAGACAGAAAAAATTAGTTATTTTTTTGTGTGGCAACGTCCGCAAAAGTTGTATTCTCCGAAGATTGCTCCGCCTGACTACTGGCTGTTGCGATGGATACAATACACTCAAAACTCGTTATACGGCGTTCATTTATATGACATGTCGATATAACGGCCTGTTTGAATTATGAATCAAATTCGCTTTATAGTGAAAATTACCCCATTCTAGGGCTAAAAAACGAAAATACATAGTGTAAGAGAAGCAAACACAACATATATTCATTTCATTTTACAACATTTCGATTTACGGCCTACATTTTCCGATAAAGTGATATGAGTTTAGCTTTTAGCATGTTATCAAATTATTTCTTTTAAAGAAATATAAAATCAGATTCAAAGCTGGAGCGCCTTAAAAGACGAGAAGTTTTTTTGAAACGGTATTTAGAAATTGGTTCAGAGGTGTGGAAGAAACTAAATTTGTTATTTCATTATCGTTTTCTAGCTAAAAATGGTGCATTAGTGCTTTTGGAACTGTCTTGTGGCATTTTTGTCTGTTGGTTTGTGTCAACTGATTTGTGTATTTGACGGCATTGCCAATTCGAGGATATGAAAGCGTTTGAGACATTTCCAGAACTTTCCAAACTGCTATGTATATAAGGAGACTGTTTTGCCTACGTCGATATAGTTATCGTTCAAGAGTCATAAAGTAAAGTCGTGCTTAGGCGTAAATGAAAGTGTCGTATAAACGAATATTAAGTGCAAGATAAATAAATTACTGTATTAGGATAAACTTTATAAAGATAAAGTTAGGAAATAGAAACTGTAAAACAACAACAAGGTGGATTTTTTATTTTGATGAAATTAGAAAGAACTTAAACGTTTTAAAATGGTTAAAACGTAACAATACGTTTAGGCATACTTCCAGCAGGGTTTTCAATAACTGTGCTTATAATTTTATTCCATTCGTTCTGTGCTTACCGTCATAATTCTTCCATATTTTTCAAAGCGTTTTGGTAGCCTGCCAATCATTTTTTTTCTATTGCCCACAGATTTACGATTGGGTTAAGGTCAGGACTTTGTGCGGGCCAATCTAATAGTTTAAATTTTTGTTATGAAGGCCTTTAGTAATTTTAGCATTGTGTTTCGGATCTCCATCCTGCTGAAAAATTATTTCTTCTTCGTGGTTAGGGTTTATATCTACAAATTCTGGCAAATGGGAGGGGACCCTTACGCCACCATGTGAAGCACCACCAAATCGCCTCCACCATGATAAACAGTAGGCTTTACCTGATGCCTTTGAATACTTTCCGTGGGTCGACGCCAACAGTAGCTTAGTCCGCCTGATTGAAAACGATTAATTATTACCTCATCCAACTAAATCACGCATTTCGAGTCCCTTCGCAATCTAATGACGACGCGTTGCCTAATATTCCAATATTCAGCAATTTCTCTTGACGATTTTCCATTGTCGGCTAGTATCACAATATATTCTTTTTATCATATTTTCTAATACCTTATTATGATTAAAATCTTGTGATAAGAAAAAGTGAAAGTAAAGGCATCATATACAAAAAGGTTACGGTATATGACAACCGTTTTTAAGTTCCTATAATAGGATTGCAATTTTTATATAAACAAAACGTGCAAAACTGAGCATATAAGGAATATTATAGTTCTTGGATATTTTCTTTTTTAAATGATTGCATTTGATAAATTTTTTTAATGAGTTCTTAAGAACATATTGATAAATAAATAGTAAAAGTTTTGTTTCATTTGCTTCAGTAGTTTTATTTTTGCCGCGACTTTTTCATGAAACTTTGAAACATGTGCTCAGTTTTGCACGGTACTATATATACTTTTTTTAAAACGATGCTGCAACATTTTCTTTTATGCGAATTAAAATTCGCACAAAATATTTTTCTGTTATTTTTGTATTAAAGAGGAACAAAAATTCAAAGTCACGTTCAACTGATTAAACAATACGTTTGGTAATGCCAATGTAAGCCAACAACCAGAACAACAACCAGAGTTGTTTAAACCTCAAAAACATAAAAATTAATTCAATATTGTTGTAACACAGCTAAGGTTAAAAGAAAATATAAATTAAAATTTTGTAGAACAATTAAAAAAAAATGCTACATAAACCTTCTGACAAATCGTTAAATTAAAAGCAAATAAATCTCTTTAAACAGATCACCTGGGCCGGTGTTTAAAATAAATTTTTTTTTTTTAAATTCATGTGTCAAATTAATTTTTGATTTTTTTCTTCTGTTTTAACAATAGAGATGTCAATGTCATAAATTTTTTGAGAAAAAAAACGAATTTTTACTCTAAATATTCTACATACCATCAGCTCATTCATCTGAATAGCAAGCCAGCAGCATTTTCATACACAACATGTCTCAAACAGTTAAAGACCGACTTATAGTAATAACAGCCATATATTGCATGAAGAAAAAAAATCACAAAATATGTATTTTATAGCCAACGAACGACAGTATGTACCCAGTTTCCAACGTTTTTAACCATGACCAGGTATCAAAACAATTAAGCAAGTCAATCATTCTCTAGTTTATTACACGAGTATTGTGTGTGTTGCACATAGAAAATTGGAATTTGATTCAGTTTTTTTTTTTTTTTTTCTTCTCATTTGTTCATTATTACGCTGTGGTTTTGAACAGATATTTCTTTTATCATTTTCGAACCTCATACCTCCTTAGAACATAAATCTAAAAATTTTTTTCGAGACAGTATGAGTATTTGATTTCATTATATAGTTTTGAGAGATTTTCGTCATGTTCTTTAGAAAACAAAAACTACGTGCTGCTCTAGATTTGTCAGCGTAAATAACTTACAGCACGAAAAAAAGCCAATATTTTATTTCTTTTTTCTTTTTTCAAAAACTAAAAGCAAACCATACGAAATCATAAAGAATGAACAATAAAAAATATACGAAAAAGAAAAAAAAATATTGTCTATCCGTAGAAAATTCATTTTATAGATCAACAACCATTTGGTCGACACATTCAGGCAACATGTTGTTCAAACAAATATATGATTTTTCTTTATCAGATGCCAGCAAACTTAAGCACAAGTGGTAGAGCATTTCAAGAGAGTTACCTCTAAAAGGCATTCAATTTACGATTAAATTATAAATGCGCGTATCATTTTATGACCATTACTGAAGTTGAGGACCAATCATCAGAAAATGTTCTTTAATAATGATTTTTATTACATCGCAATGCCTTAACTAAGTTCAAAAGGCAGTACCACTAATTAAGTTTTGACTAATTAATGATATTGTAGGGCCAAACATTGGCACTTTAAAATTGAATTTTCTATCAAAAATTTAAATTTTAGCGTATGAACACAGAGACTTGCGTGCGTTGATATAATTGGGGCAGTGAGGACCTGTCCAACGCCCGTGCTGGGGGCTCTGTTGTACTTAAGTCCGCTACATATGGTGGTGTGCCGCTGTGGTATGGTAGGTAAGACAACCGCCTACCAACCAAGAGGACTTCGGTCAATCCCAGGTCAGACCATCTGAAAAATGAAAAAGGTTTTTCAACAGCGCTATCACCTCATAATATTAGCTAGTAACTGGTTATGAGTACTACTACTACTGAAAACTTTTTTAATGAATTTCCTGTTCGGTACCGGCATTAAATTGTAGGTCCCTTTCAATAAGTCTAAAAAGAGAATCGATTGCAGCTCATTGACTGAGAAAAGTCCTTATGTTCCTCCATGGAATGTTATGAGAATTATTATTATATGGTGGAAAAGAACACAGCTATAAAGACTATGGCAGTTTGAATAATGGCATCTCATCCTGACAAGTCAGGAATTTTGCAATTTAATCCTAGACTCTCCTTCGTAAGGCACAAACAAACTCTATGACTTTGAGAAACATTTTGTGAGGAAACTAAAGTGATTATAAGGCATATATAAATGTTCCTGAAACTTCTAGTTGAAGCATACGACCATATTCCTTATTCTTCTTATTTCGCCCTATACTCTTCTCAAGACCAATAGACAGTTTAACTACGATGGAAAAATAATAAGTCTTGTATCAGAGAATGATAACCAACCTATTTGCGGGGCATTGCAGACTGAACAACCTTTTGAATAGAATGGGAGTAGTTTCCAATTCAGTGCGCAGATTCGGTGTGAGCTAAACTGATACACCAGAGCATAAAACTGAATATTGTTATGCATTATTGCGATTTACAAATAGTCACACATGTGCTTTTTAATTAGGGAGTATGGAGCTACCACTACCGGCTATTACTAAAATCTAAATTTTAAAAGGCCTATGAAACGATTAGTCAATAACTGGTGATTTTTGTACTACTTTCCAGACGAGTCCTAGTTTCATAGTTTATTTTCTTATTCAGCTCCGTTTTCCAGCTTAACAGTTGATTGTAGCAAGTCCTAGAATAATAATAGCGCTGCCAACTGCCGTTGCTTAAAAACAATGATTTTCGTATATTTAGTGTAGTGGTGGTAAATCAGGCTTAACTCCTACCTTTTTTCTCAAGAGGTGACGTTGCTTGAGCTTCCTTAAGGTCTTCTTAGCTATACACAAAACCTGTGGCATATAAATGTTAGACTTACTGCAGTCTCATATTCTTTGCGACATTGTCATGATTGTCAAGCCTTCAGTAGTCGGGAGGGTTATGTAATAATTTTGAAGTGGATATTATTTGTCACGGATCCATAGTTGAAGTTATAACTGCTACACATTTTTATTTCGCTTTTCGTAACTCCTCCAGAGAGCATATGGCTTTCACGAAATAGCTTTGCCTTGTTTCATTTACTATTATAATTAACTTTGTTTTCCAGCTAATCAAGTGATCGTACATATGTAATAATGGTTCGGAGTCTTGCTGCTGCTGCTTACTATAGACTCCTAACTTTTTCGTTTTTGCTCAAGAGTTTTGCAATAAACATTTTTTTCCTCTTCGATGGATCATCTCAAGCTTTATAATTATTTTCCTAGCTGAGATTTGAATATGGGCTGCTTGTACTGTATACGAGCACTTTAAACACTACACCACCTCTTAAACCTTTATTTTTTATTTCACAAAAGCATCAGTTACCTTGCTTCGGTTTTATAAAGCAGATGAGTTCAAGCTAAGTCGATGCTTAGTCTATTGTAGCTCGCCTCCATATGATTGTGTAGTGGGGGAGATCCTTGCTAAGCGGTGCTGATAATCCTTATTGCAATTTTTCTCAGTAGGTGGCGATTTCTCCTGATAATTCGTTCGCTTGTCATCATCGCCAAAGAGAAACTAAAATGCCAAAGGCCTTCCTGTGGATACGTTTGTCTGGAGGGTGGGTGAAGTCTACATTTTAAGTCACTTAAATAATAGCGAATAAAAAGTGAAAAGTGAAAATTCAGCTTTAACAAAATTGATTTGTTATGCTATTACCCATCAAATCTGGAAACTCAATCATGGTAAATAGCCTAATCGATACCGATTCTGAAATAACTGTATCTTGTTGTCAATTTTAAAATGTTTAATTTTATTTAACACTTAAAACATAGGCCCCTCACTGAACAGTTGTTATGCATTGACCAGGCTTATAAAATTTTATTACGACTCAACATACTTATATATGATGTATGACGGTAATGTTGGCTTAATGGTTTTTGAAGTTTGAATTTTATGAGTACATCTCTTCTACAATTGTACTTTAGAAATTATGGCCCATTTAGATACAAACACGTAACACACAGACATACACACACACAAACTTATAAATAAGAACACTATCGTACACATTTATAGAGTATAAACGAATATAAACGAAATATTAGCCACATCGTATATATCATTAGAATTGACAAATGCACTTACACATTCTCAAAAAACATAAGATATTTGTATTAGTGTATATATGTACATGCGTGTATGTAAGCGAGTGCGTTAAAGGGTCAGCTCTTATACGTATACGAGTAATTTTTTTCGACACTTTGTAAACGATTTTAGGTTTTTTTCGCTTTATGTTGTTGCTATACCCAAACTCTAGGCTGTGCTATAGACTAATCCGTTTGGTATCCGCATGCTGCTGCAACCTGCAGCACCACTTTTTGTTTTTTACCATAAATGTTGGCAACGGAAAATCTTATTTTTTTGTTTTGTGTGTTTTTCTAGGAAGGTTTGCTTTTTAGTTTTCGTATTAAGTGTGTTAGTCGATGAGTGAGTAAGTGACTGAGTGAGTGACCATTTACCTACTGGCATTGCCTTTGGTTGTTTGGGTCAGCAAATAATTCGTAAATTTATTCACCCGCTTTAACAACCTAAAGATTTTGTTTTTTTTTTTTGTGTACCCTTGCCTCGCTGATGTATTTATTTTTGTATTCGTGTTTTTGTATTTTTGTTGCCTTTATTGAGTACTAGTGTACGTGTTCAGTTAACATGAATTTAATTTGGCAATGTTTTGCTATAAAGCAATGTTAAGGATTGTTCATATAGTTGAAATAAATGTTACATATGAAAAAAATGTAGTGAAAACATCTTGAAGCCGTCCACCAATTTTAATACAAGATATAGAGCACTTTTGAAACATGTCATGAAGAATTAATAAAATCTCAAGCTAAATTATTTAATGAATAAACAATTTAACGATATATCTTACACTTTAAATACTGTTAGATATCTATATAAAAAGATATCTATAATAAAAAGGTAATATTTAAAATATGTCCCATACCACGAAAACAAAAGTATCTACAATAAAAATTACAACCTTATTAAAAGTTACGATAATATAACATTTACAAGCACATAAGTTTTTCAAAAGTAGAGTCAAAGTTGTGGTAATAAAAAATAAAAAAATAAATAAATAAAATTTGTCACATGTCATGAAGAACCAAAAATATACAAAACTCAGAAACTTTTTTAACTTAAAACTTCATAATTAAACTATAAAAGTACCAAGTTTAAAAGGTTTTTTTTATAAATTTAATTATCTAAAAGCAGATGTAACCGGTTTTTAGCCGTAACTCAAAATTTTGTCGCACCGTTTATGGTATAAAACGCAAAGAAGGCTTTTGGAATAGATTATGATTATCAAGGTTTAGATATGTATATGGTTACCTTAGAACACAAGAACAAGTTTTACTTATATATCATTTGTCTCATGTAACATAGAAAAGTCCTAACTCTAATAATTACAAATTTACAGAAGAAGTTGTTACGAGATGTATTTGGGTAAAATGTATCAATTAAAAATTAAATTTAGAAAAAAATACGAGTTAAGAACTTTCTACATAATAGCAACCATATATTTGTATATAAATGGGTCAAAAATTACTTTAAAGTCGGTTGGAATAGATTATATAGGGTAGCTTCAATTAGTAGCTGTCAGCGGCACAGCTTAACTACATTTAAAGAGGAGTGTTCACTTTCGTGGCGATATACTCCCAACTACTTACAGCCCAGACGTATTGACAACCGCGACGCAAAGCGTCGAAGAATCTTTTCTGACCATTTCAGCTCTTGCAGAAATCATTATATTGAAATTATGATCCCTTGTGCTTAGCTACCAATACTTTAATGGCTAGTTATAGCCTCCATAAGGTTTTTGTATGTAATCTTGGTAATTTCAAAACTGGTTCCATTTTTCAACTGCTAAATAAGGCCAAATTTTACTGGTCTCGAGACAAATCGGTTAATTAATTAAGAGTTCATTTGCCATAAATTGCAGTTGCTAAATTGGGATATTCTTAAATGATCCCAAATAATTCAAAGTTGGATCAGCTTGTTTAGCCACCATGAAGTTAATTTCAATGTGCGAAAACCATTTAAAGGTAAATCCAAATTTCTGCTATCTAATCCAGAGGCACCCTAAATTTTCGATGTACTATATTATTACGTTTTAATCTTTTCGGATATTTTAAATTGCGTGAAATAAAATAAACGAAGCGAATTTGTTTTTATATAGTCTATATTTCCAACTTTATATATAGTACAATGTCCGACTTCCGCTTAATACACAAATTTATTCAATACTCAACTCTTAGTGCAACTTTACTCTATGACTGTAAAATTATAACTGACTGACTAAGCACAGTTTGCCGCATTTTATAGTAAATTAACATTAATTTCTAATGTTCTGGTAAATTTCAAAACCGTTACGAATTTGAATTACACATGCGACTTATTGTATTATTGGCAGCACTGTACAAATAAATATAGCATTGACAAGGATGTTCGTAGCCTTGACACAAACCGATAGAATAACTTACATAATAAAGTTTATCGATTTAAATGTTCTTGTATCTTTTTAGGCATTTTTATTTTCGTAAAAATATATTCTGCAGGAGTGCTTGTTTGCTATCAGTAAATATGAAGATATTTTAGCTGAATAATTTTGACATGTAGGACACAGCGGTAGTCTGGAGGCCTTCTCAACATTGTGGTCTTCAGCTGCTCTGAGAAATCTCTACAGACCATTTTAATAGCGTGATATATCCAGTTTTTTCCGTTCTCCACTTGGGAGCAGATGTCTTCCTTATAAAATCTTTGCCTTGTTTTAGTTTATCTGTAATTATTTATCAAGTAATTTTTATTTCTATTTAAGCAGGTGATCGTTCGACTGTAACAAGACTAGAATAAATGTTGGTGCTGCCAGCTGCTGTTATCTAGAAATAACGAACTATGTATTCATTGCATAGTGCTGAGAAGTCTATGCTTACCATAGATTCCTGCCGTTTAAATTTTCTTTGATCTCGAGAGGTGGCGTCGTCTGACCTTCTTAATCCTTCCTTATCTGTAATTGATGTTGTTCTTTATTCGTTTGCGTGGGACCTTCCTTCATTATTATTTACTTATGATGAAGAAAATTGTTTTTGTCGTCGCCTGGAGTCGATCCAGGTTTTGTATGCAAGCACTTTAACCCCTATACTACGCCACTCCCTTATATACCTGTGCGTCGTATTGATCGGGAAATCTAGATTAAAGCTTCAATTAACCATTTATGGTTGCGTAGGCTATAAAAAGTTGTAAGAAAAATTGTTCATCAAGAATATTCTTGACAACATTCTATACCGCAAAATTATCTAATTAAGTTGGCGTTCATTACAAAAGTTTAGAGGAGAGGTCTGGGACTAATACCTTTGGTTTTATAAGTAACGGCACAAACGAAAAATATCTCACTATCATATATGATGGGTTTTTTGTGGCTTGTGCAGTGTACGAAGCATATTATGCAAGACGGGACAAGAGTGGACTGCCACTTAAAACGAATTAATGGCTTTCTACATCGAAGCTTCATAATGGGAGAGATAGGTATAAAGCCATTTTACAGCGGTGACTCGTAAATAGGTGGCAGACAAGATGGACGAACAGTGACAAGAGAAGGATGACATATGAATTTATAATGGACATTACGTTCGTACAGAAAAACCTAGACTTCGGCGTAAGCCTGGGGTTGCATTTTTGCATTATATTGGCCAAACTAAATCTGCAGATGGGAATTGAGGACTGGAGGCATGCCTAGACTATGATGACATTAGAGATTTAGATGTATGGGTATTATGGACTATCGTACGTTTGGGAAGTTGGGCATTTTTGTCCTGGCAGTATTTAGGATTAAAAGAACAACACTGTTAGCGGAGATTGAACCCACAACGCCATCTCAGCGGTCTCTTGGCCATCCTTTTTATCTCGTTTGCCGAAGGTGTGCTAATATTTTTGCTTCTTGTCTATTTTTTTCTGTTGTGTTTTCTGTGCTTGTGTATTGTGACTGTGACGCACGATGTCACTCTGAGTGTTTGTTGAATGTTTTATGTTTGATGTTTAAATATTTATTGGCCACCAGTCCGGAGTCGTTTGTGACTTACACTGGTGGTAGCATTTATGCTACGAAGACTAACTCGGATGTCGGCAGCTCCAGCGAACTTGGTCCCTGCCAGACTACGTTGAAGCCCCCTTGTGAGAGCAACATGGTGGTGGTGGTTAGACCCAAATCGCGCAGAGAACTATGCTGACTCGGTATGGTGTTAAACTCTTAACCGGGCTGCCGTGACCTATAGATCGCTAGGAGTTTAGATAGTCTCCGACACCTCAACAAAGTAGATGTCATGTCCAAATAACATGGTTTCAAATTGGTACTCACTGGTGATTTTAATTATAGGTGGGGGCGTTGTAGCCCCCACTTGTACTCATTCGTGCTTTGACACCGTGAGGTAAAGTCCTAGAGCAGGTACTCACGTAAATCAACCGATTTTATCATGAAGCGAAGGGCTTTCTCCTTAAGTTAGAAACGTCGAGTGTGAAGCCTTTGCATTTCAATGTTGTGTTCAACGCGAGTCTTTAAATTGGAATTTCTAATTTTTTAGAGTTCTTTCTTAGCCAATATTACCAACCTGTTCTTTTTTTTTTTTTGTTTGTTTGCTGGCTACTTGTGTGTGTTTTTCACGTGTTTGTTTAAATGATTTTTGTATATGATTTTTGCAATTTTTTTTGCTTTTCCTCCTTTCTTTGAATTCTTTAAAGCAACTACAATAACAACTATAGAATAAAACAAAAATGCTTTACAAGCATATTCAACATTCTTTAACATTGTAATGGGCAGTAGTAGTAGCCCCTCTACAGGAACCAACAACCTTATAAAAGACCAAACAACAGAACAGAACTCGTTTTAGCAATGTTTGTTACTCTTGGTTGAGTGTTCGCTGTTCTTGGTAATATTATTACTTATTGCTGTTGCTATTGTTATTAATATATTGTTATTGTTGTTGTTGTTATTGCTATTTAACATTGAGTACATGAATATTGTGCAATACTCTTGTTTTTTTCGGTAAATTTTTTTTCCACTGATTTAGTATTCTTTTCCTGTAATGGTAGCAGTTTATAGTTTTTTTATATTTTTTTGTTTGTTTGTTTCTTTAAAGTTTTTTTTTCTTGATACTTAAAGATAAAAAAGGAAAAACCAAGTTTTAAACAAACGTTTTTACAATATTTTCTTTTATGCCAATTCATTTTGTTGGTGCTCGGTTGTAGTAAATTAAAAATGTTAAGAAAAATAAAAATAAAATTATTTTTATAAAAAAAAACAAGAAAAAAGCTTTTCTTTGTTCTGCTCTTTTTTTCTTATACACCGCTTATAGTGAAGGTTTTAAATTTTATTTTCATAAAAGCGAAAAATATAATAAAAATTTGTGGAAAAAAGTATAATAATAATTGAAAACAATAAAAACATTTATATTTTTAAGTAAAAAATATTTCAATTACAAAAAGGAATTTTTATTTTGTTCAAAAAAAAGTCGAACAATTTTCCTGCTTAAGGCCTCAGGTATTATTATTACTTTTTTTAATAAAATATTATTTTTATTTAAAATAATCTAAAGGTAACAATAGTAATTTGATATAAAAGATGACAGTAAATTTAATTATTTATTTAATTAATTAATTTAAGCATGAAATAGATAGTTCCCAGGGGCTTAGTTTATAAAGTACTCTACATAGGACAGCAGTTACAGTCCAATTAATGGATTTTTGCTATCTTTTATCCACTTATTCATTCCACTTAGGAATATAAGGCATTTTCAAGAAAAAATTAAATTTTGTTGTATTTTTTGTTGTTTTTTTTTCTCCGTCTCTTTTCCTGGCTTTCCACAAAGCATCCATTCTTTGTTTCAGTTTCATTAATCAAGTTGATTTTTTCAAGCTAGATCGATGAAACCTCAATTACATTTTTTTCGTCATATTCTCTACTGTGGATTCGAACCTGGGCTGCTTCTGTTGTATGAGTGCGCTCTAACTACTACACCATGCCACCCCCATTTCTATTATTACAGTGTATTTTAACTTCTTGTTTAATATTTTATTTCTAGAGAAACAAGTGTTTCTAGGGCGATCTGGACGTCTGGTACCTTAGTGGTTCCAATCTATTCTGAAGCTGCTAACAAGAGCTTTTATAAGAGTATAACTTACTTATTTTTATTTTCTCCTGGTTAATTGATAAAATTTTAAATTTTGCTTGGCAAGAAAATACGCAAGTGATGCCTAGAAATTTGTCAGTTTTTCCCAACATTGTGCGGTTCTTAAAGCAACGGTGTCCGGAGACAGTACTTGACACTCGTAGAAGCTATGAGTGGTGATCCAACCAATCCACCAGCCATTGTTCATGAAACACCTTAAACGTTCATTATCTATTCATAGCTGGTTTTCAATTGGGTGTTTTTCTTTTAAAATTTCATAACTTTGAGTTGACAACACTGCTCTATTTGGCAACCGATTTAACAGCTGATAGTTGCCTTTTGTTTAGTTTGGTTTGAAATTTCATTATGAATAGTCTTACTCTAAAAGAGCGCTTGCAAATTGTTGAAATTTTTTATCCAAATAATGGTTCATAATTTTTTTCGCAGATGAAGCGCATTTTTTGTGTTTTTTTTTTTTTTTTTTTTTTTTTTTTTTGAATGGGTACAAAAATAGGCAGAATTTGGAGTGAATATAATCCACACACTTTGGTAAAAACACCACTACATCTACAGAAAACTACTGTTTGATGGGCTTTATGGTCTATATTTCTTCAAAAGCCATAATGGTTAGAATATTACTGTGAGCGGTATAGAAACATGATCAGAAATTTTTTCGTACTTCAGTTAGCTGGCATTAATCTTGTTAAAATGTTGTTCCAACAGGACGAAGCCACATACCACACAGCGCGCCATACAATTGATTTACTCAAAGAAACTTTTGATGTAAGAGTAATTTCACGTAATGATTCAATTAATTCGCCACCAAGATCGTGTGATTTAACTCCATTGTATTATTTTCTTTTGGGTTATCTAAAGTCACTTGTCTACGTTGTGAATAAAGTACCAATTGAATACCTAGATATCAATATTCGAAGGATTATTGGTGAAACAGGGCCGCATATGCTGCGAGAAGTTTGTAATAATTTGTGTTCCAGATTACACTTTGTATGCACCAGATGTGGCGGCCACATGGCCGAAATCATATTTAAACATTAATATCATAAAATTGTCTATCCAACAAAGCCCGTTTCAGTGATATTAAAAATATAATTCTTAGCTTTATTACGATTTAATCTGGTATAACTGCAAAAAAAAAGCAGCCTATAGTTGCTGATATTGTTGTGTCGATTTGTAGTAGTTCAGGTGGTATGCCGTCTTCACCTGGGGTCTTGTCATTTTTCAATTTATTCATGGTTGTTGCCATATTTCAGCTAAAGTAGAGCGATCAGTTACCATAGATTCGTCTAGTGATGGGTTTTTATCTATGAGATAGTAATTTGGGAGATTATGATCCTCTCCGGTGTTACTTACTTCTTCGCAATGTTGCTTCCATCGCTTCATTTTTTCTCCTACATTGGTACATAGTTTTCCGTTGAGAGCCTTTACTGAGTAGATACGAATTAGCGGCTGGTGTTTCAGGCGACTAATTATTTTATACACGTCCTTCATGATATTTGCTCCTACTGTTGATTCTGCACTAGACGAGTGTTTCACAAAGTTCTCGACTTTTGTATTCTGTTGCTTATAGAACGAATTTCGTATTGATTACTGCTTGAAGCGGTTTCTTTTTTACATAAGATTTTAGGTGTTGTCTGAGTTACATGCTTTTACTTCAGTTTTCTTTATATAACCGATATGGTTCCTAGCAATGTTTCTAAGCTTGTTACATGTGTCTTCACATGACTTTGTATTATTCGCAGGTGTCTTATTTGATTCGATACCGCTATACACTCTTCTTTGTGGTTCAATTTTTGTATACCGAATGCTGCGTGTTATTTCTACATGTGTTTCTTAGTAGGAGGTGCAATTTTAAAGTATGTGTGGGATTTTATTTTAACTAATGCTACCGAAAGTGTAGAAGAGTCTTAAAAACTTGCACTCTAAGTAGAGAGTATAACCTTTAATTGCAAATTTAAAGTCTAATGGCATGGAAGACTCTCTAAGTAGGCTTCTCAATGCTTATTGCCTATATATATTAAGCCATAATTTCACATTTAATACACCTCACTTTTTTTATATTAGCAAACAAGGCCCCCTAAACGCATAATAATTTAAAATTTAACACATTTCACATTTATGTTGTTCATTAAAGTCTGATTAGAAAACATTTTACAAATATCACCCATTTACCACTCTAAAGCTCTATAGTAATGAACTCCATTTTTATAACTCATGGCCTCTAAATATAAAAGAAAATAATTGGCAACTCATCTGTAGCTATTAGCTATGGGTGGCCATTAAAAATAACAAAAAAACGTTTTCTTGTTTATTATTATTACAACATGGCCTAAATGAATAACATTTTGAATAATAACAACAGCAACAACAACAATAACCATATAAAATAAAATAGAACATTATTGTGTAAAATATGTGTTAACTGTACAACATGTTATAAAAATGTTACTAAAAATTTTAAATAAAAGAACGACAAAAACAAAACCAAGCAAAACTATTAATATAAATTATCCAAAAATACTTATGGTTTTTGTTTAGCAAACAAACTTGGCCCTGATTTTTGATTTTGGCAGCTTATATTTATTGTAGTTTTTTTTAACAAAATTTGTTAAAAATTTAAAAACAAATATTTACGTAAAAACACAAATTTAATAAAATAATGTACAAAAACGACTTTCACTTTAAATGCATTAATGGTTAATAAACTTTTTTTTAATTTAAAAATTGGAAAAAAAAGATTTAGAAATTGATTTTTTTCATAATCATTTTTAAAGCCACCCGTTATGCTTTTTTCTTTTCACGTAGTTGTAAATAATTTCCCTTATTTGGTATTTAATCATCTTTTATTGTTGTTGTTGTTGTTTTTTTGCCATATTAATCAAACTGGATTAGATTTGATTATTTTTTCTAATAATATTTTTTATTATTAACTGTTATTTAGTTATGATTTCATTATAATTTATAGACTTGATACTAGAAAGTGAAATGCTTGAAATTTTTTTTTTTTTAGCAAAAAACAGAAAAAAGGTGAAAACTATAAGTAATGCCTTTAATAGTCAATTAGCATCATTATGTTTAGACAGATTTGATGTTTGCACACTTTTATTTTATTTTTGCCGTTTATCCATTTTTTTTTTTTTTTTTTTTTTTTTTGAGAAATAAAGAAATATAATTTATACAACCACAATTATTGTTATAATGGTAGAAAAAAGTAGAGAGCCATACTCCAACAAATCTGATTAGATAATACTCTATAACCGATATTTTTTAGTAACAACTATCTTATGTTATAAGATTAGTTTTTTTTTTCAAACAATTGCTTCGTTTTAGTTTCATTAATCAAGTTGATTTTCAAACTAAGTAGATGATTAATCCACTGTAGCTCCATATGTTTGTGTAGTGGTGAAGATCCTTGCTAAGTGGTAGTGATGATCTTTACTCAGCATTGTAATTTTTTTTTCCCAGTAGGTGACGTTGTCTCCTGATCATTCGTCTGATGTTTACCATCATAGCCAGAGGTAAGCAGGAAGATCAGGAGGCTTATTCCTTGCTTTTTAGATGGAGTTGTCGGGAAGGAAGTGGAAGTCCTTTTATTAGGCACTTGAAAACACAACTAAATTTTTTTCGTCTTGTCCTCTGCTGGGTTGGAGCCTGAGCCCTTTGTGCTTTTATGCGTGCCTTCTAACAACCACACCACTTCCCTTTCATAAGCCTAGTAGACAGTTAAAATTTTTTAAAAATGTCGATTTACATTTGATATTCATTAGCGTAAAATTTAACATACAATAAATGTAGTCTCGTTACGAATTTTCAAAAATTTGACGCTTTTATTAGGCAAACGAAAACCATATGTTTCCTCAAACATAACAAATAGTACCTAGTCATCACCATCCGCTAGTGTGTTGTGGGTTTTTCCACAACTTTCTTTCATTCTTCTATATTACAAGTTAGACTGCCTCATACTCTTACTCCCATTGCTTGGATATATCCGTCAATATTGTCTATTAAGCGCTTATGTGGGCAACCACAGTTGCTTTAAGTTTGAAGTACAATTAAAGATGAGTTTTGCTAGCGGGACTGGCCTATGCATAGTATTTGTTCTATCCATCAGTACTATATTCACATGAGGCTATAGATTACTTCGCTCTAAATTTGTATTACTTATTTGGATTATCACGTTCGCACGGCATTACTAGCAAATGGAACCAATGCAGCGGACGGACACTGCTTTGTTTGTTTGCTTTTTTCGCTTATGTTATCTTTTGTGCTTTGTAGCATACTTTAGACAGGTGAATTTAATAAATTTGCAATGTTAAATTTGTAATAAAAACATTTTAATTAATAGCTAAAAAGTATGCCCAACATTTTTATCTAAGTTTTATACAAATTATGGATGTTACTGATTTTTTCACATTAGGAAATTCAGTTGCGCAGGTAACTTGCACAATTCTTGTCTGGTCAAGGTGTATAGCCAATTTGAGTACAATAATTGAGCAAGTTACTTGCGCATCTGAATTGCCTAATGTGAAACGGTTCTAATAGAAATAGAATTACAATTTGAGTGACTGTCTCTCAAAATTTTTATGAAAATTTACGTATTTAAGCTAGAATGGCGAAAAAACGCTATCGTGCGAACATAGTATAAGTCTCTGTATCTTGTGAATATTAAGCTCTGATTAGACGATTTTGAGCTTTAACAATATTGTCAGAAAAATTTACACAAAATTTCTGACAACCATGTGAAATTAGAATTTTGTCTTTCAATATTGTCAAGCAAATTATGGTCAGATTATTGTCAGGTGCTCGAATTTTTAAGATCTGACAACGATATATTCAATTGTCAGAAAAAACATGTGAGGAAAGTAATTGCCAGATTTCCTGGCAAATGTCTTGCAACTGTTTGAACTGACAATATAAATTATGTGGGCAATTTTCCATTGTGTGTGTCGTTTTCAGCAAATTTCCAGTTCTGACTATCCTGTAAGATGTGACAATCTGCTAAACAGAGCTTTACAATATCCTCTACATTGTGTAGCTGCAAACATTCTGCATTGTGCCTCAATATGCAATCATCTCTTTTTTTTCTTCTTGAGCTTAATATTATTATTTTTTTTTTTTTATAAAATTCTTAAAATCTCTTTCTCTTCATAATGGACTAAACTTAAGATCCATATGTAACTGTTGGCCTTATAACGGCTTTATAGATCAGTGTCTTACAGGTTCTTGATAGAAAATTTGTTGCTAATATTTTGCTATGGGCAGAATAGGATTTATTTGCTTATTCCTTGAAACGATGGCCAGTTTTTTTGATATTAGAGCACTTCTGGGCAGTATCATATGCTTGGTATTTGATTGGCTTACCAATAGTCCTACTGACCGTAAGTAGTTAATCCAGGTATAAGTAGTTTTGAACTAAAAGAGTTATATTGTTGACATAGGCGATTGTCCGTTTTTAGCCTTCACGTAAATACAAAATTTTACTGGCCAATCATCCAATTCATCACTGGCGATGATGACAAACATCAGACGAATGAATGGGAGAAAACGCCAGGATCACCACCAGCACATAGCAAAGATCATTACCACTCATATAGAGACGAGTTGCAGTAGATTATCCCCTTAAGCCACAGTTTTTGCCTTAGCAAAAAAATTTTAAAAGTACAAATTGAATCAAAAATTTTATGTTAAAATGTGATTTTAATCCATATTCCAGAAACAAGCTGAATATTGCAATGTTACACGTACGTCGACTTTTTTATCTCTCATTTCGAATTCCTATTTTGGAAAACAAACTAACATATTTTTATCCGTAAATACATATATTTATACTTTCACTTTCATTCGAGTGGCAGCTATAGTCGCGTAAATACAACGCTACTCGAATTATCTAGAGTGTGCACAGTGGAGCCTGTTTAGCGAAATCGAATTAACTTTAACTCAACTTAGCTTCAACAAAAAATCGACTTGACTAATGAAACTGTAGATGCACAATGGATCCCATGGGTCACAATGTCCTACAATAGTGCCTGGTCGGTATGATGATAACGATAATAATGAAACTGCTGCTTTTTAGAAAGCCAATATGATCCCTAGAGGAGTGATGATGAAAGAAAAAACAGGCCGATCATCAATAGTTATACGCAATTTATTTATTTTAAATTGACCGCAAAACAAGCCTATGCAATGTCAAGGGAATCAATGTTGGGTACCTTTTATAGGTAATTTTACACAGAGCAAATCAAAGCTTTTAAATTGATTCGAAGTCAGATCCGAGTCATTTAGCTTTATAAGCATCCTGTGAAAATGTCATAAGCCGGCTTTGAAACGGAGAATGGTTAAGTGGTTTTATAACAGCTTCCCGAGCTGTTTCGTAGTAAATTTTGGCCAATGCTTCGGCTTCTTGTGCACAGAAATCTAAGTCAGTGACTCCATCTTAAGTGGCACCCCGACAAACCAGGACAACAGCTGGATGTGAACTCAGATCTATTTTTTAATAAATCAACTCATGGGTTTTTGCTTGATATTCGGTCATGAAATGCATCAATCAAAAAATCTCATTGAAACGTTATCTAATACTTGTGAGTTAAATTCACTTTATGTAAAAGATACAGCATCTATTGCATCGACAGGCAAAGAGCTGCTCTTCTGTTTTGTTTTCACACAAAAAATAAGAAAAAAAAAACAAACAAAGAGGAGTAAAGAGAAAACAAGTGGAAAAATACAGCGCAAAGTGGCCTAATTAAGAGACTCTCAAATTACTATCACAATTGTAAAATGCATTAATATTAGTTTGCCTGACGCTGATCTATTGTAAATCGATAATTTTTAAGTTTTAGTTTCAACTAGCGAAAATAGGAGAAAAAAGGTAGGAGTCTATGTTAAGCAAAGACTCCTCATCACCATATCAAATACACGGAAAGCAAACACAGATGGCGGCACTATCTTCATCCCAGATTTGCTATAGTAGATCGATCAGCTGCTTAGCTGATAGACAAATAACATACTAATGATTACAAAGAAACTGAAGTAAAAGAAATATGCTTTATGGAAGCCGTAACAGACAAAAATCTGAAAATCAATATTAATGAATATTTTGGTTTTATTGATCAGTGGAATCGAAATTACTACCAGGATATCATCACATTCCTTCTTATATAACTTAATGAAACAATTTCGAAGCAACCAAAAGTAGCAAATGTATAATTTCCTTGATTACCATTCCATTCACGCCAATTAATATATTTGCCATTTCAATTTTACTTTTTATTTCATTTCTTAGAAATTTTTCAAAAAATTCATTTTTTTATCAAAATTATATCACAACAAAATCAACTTCTTTATTTTGAATTTTATTTTCTTTCGCTGTAATTTTTTGTCTTTATTTTTGCGCGGATATGCTTCAACAACCATAAAAGCCTCTATTATTTTGTGCTAAAGGTGTTAACTGGCAGGTTGTATTCGCAATGTACTTGTAGTTGTAAATTAATTTTAGGCTTTCACCTTAAAACTAACATCATCACCAACCATTGTCGCGCGTTACTGATGATGATGGCGATAGTAGTGATGATGATAACAAAAAAAAGAAGATAAGCATGAATGAAAAGAAAAGAAAATGATACTACTCATGGTAATGAATTAGGTAATAAAAAAAAATAAAAAAAATAAATTTAGAAATTTTAACCTGATATTAAATTAGCATTTAAACAACAAATGTGGGAGTTTTTTCTTTTTTTTGCAAAATCTAAATATCTAATATTTAATGTGAGAAAAGAGGTAGTGATTTACTTTCTTATGTGCCATATAAGGCATTTATATTGGTATTTTATTAAAGTAGTTTATTCATACTCTACACAAAAGTATGGTATAATACAATATTAGTTCGATTCATGTATGCTTCAGACGATTCATGATTTTGAGTTCATTAATTGATTACCAAATAGTTTGCAGTTTCGGGGACAGTTTAGTGGGAGTTGCTGCCTAAGGACACATGAACTAAATTCTCAAATATACGATTATGAAGAGAACTATTTTATACTCAGTTTATATATAAACTTAGACCGCTTTTATCGTTAACTCATTGATAAAATGTTACTTGAAAGCTTCTCTCGAGTAGAATTTTTTTGAGCTAAGAGTAGAATTATTATAAAAACCTCAATAAGACTTATCGACCATCAATTTGGATAGTTTTGTCTTTAAAATTTTAGTTAAGCAAAGATTTGCAGTCCTTAGTACCGTTTTTTTTTTTTTTTTTGGTGTTGTTAAATACAGTTTTTTCAAAATCTTCATTTTTCGAATACCGAACAAACCGGTTAATTTAACACGAATAACCGGTTAATTTAAATAAGTATAATTTTTATACGTTTGTATATTTTTTTAATGCAAATATGCTCAGCCTTTAACAATTTTTATGAATTTAGTTATTATTTTCGTATATATGACAACCTTGAACGTCTCACAAAGAACGTGAAAACGTGTGCACACTTTATCAACAATATTTTTTTCTTATCCTCTGTAAATAAATATTGATTTCTATATATGACTCATTGAAAGCGTCCCACAAACGCCGGCTCCGAACGACAGATATATTAGTTAGTGAAGTTTTTAATTTGAAGAAGATTGTTTTTGACATAGAATTTTTTAATGCTACGTAAGGTTAGCCATAAGGCCCAAAATGTTGTTCAATTTCAATTAAGCGCTTTACGTTATTACTGCAGCAACTTTGGAAATCAAATTTAAGTGAGCTTCAGGTTTTGTGTATATTTAACCTTTTGAGCACACCACAGAACCATCTGGTGTAGTAGTTAAAGTGTTAGCCTCTAAAGCCAGGCATCTTATGATCGAATACTGTGGCGGAAGAAAAACTTGAAACATGGATTTCATTTTAAATCAGTCAAAAAAATGTGGGTCTTCATTTAGTCTTGCTCCATTTCAACCATTCAGAATCTGATCTTCCTCGCTTTCTCACCTGAAAAATAACATCGATTACGAAAGATCAGTTAAAGCCACTTCTTTAAGCAAGTTTCGCCACCATTATACCAAATACACGAAGGGTATTGCTTCTTGGCAACGACAGATCGCAGCACCATTATCCCAGGACTTGCTGCACTAGACTTGCTGATTAAGAAACTGAAACAAGGCCAAGCATTGAGATGATTTTTGGAAGCCACATGTTCTCATCCTCCGGGGTACATTAATACGTACCTTGAAATTATACAATTCATAAAAAGTTGTAACAGTTTGAGGCCGATTTTTAAGCTCTGTTCAGACGGTTGTCAGATCTAATAGTACTGTTAGAAGAATTTAGAAAATATTTCTTACATCCGAGTGAACTTACAATTTTAGACTTCTAACATGCTCAAGGAAGCATTGTCAGATGCACGATGTTTTAATACGTAACAACGACTACAGTGCCAGATAAAACTTATGGATTGCCAAATTTTCTGACAATGTCTAGCAACCGTGTGAACTCATAATATACATTGGCGTACTACATTGGCACACCCATCGTTTAAAAAAACTCACATAAATAAGAATATATAGCTTAATAATCATTATTAATTAACTAGGGGGTGGAGTGGTCTAGTGGCTAGAGCGCACGCATAACAAGACAAATGACACTGGTTCTTCGAGCTCTAGCAGAGGACATGACGAAGATAAATCTAATTGTGGTTTCTAACGTTTAATAAAGAGGCTTCAACTTCCCTCTAGATAACTCCATCTTAAATGTAAAAAATTAACAAAAAAAAGAGCCCCCAAACAAACAAGACAAACATAAGACGAAAAATACGCCACCTACTGGCAAAGAATTACAATGCTATGAGTAAAGATCACCACCAATTAGCAAGGATCTTCACCATTACGCAAAATCATAGGGAGGAAGCTACAGTGGATTAATCATCTTCTTAGATTGATTAAAGAAACTTAAACACAGAAATGAATGCTTTGTGGAAAGCCAATAAGCTCCCTAGAGAAGTGACGGAGAAAAAAATAATAATTAACTAAAAGAAAGCTTTGACAGTTTGAAACTTGGGCATATGAATATATGAATGTACGAGTATATGGCGAGTAAATAGCGATATAGGGTATCAAATGGTTGATTATGACCAAAAATTATTTAATATTTTTTTTTGCATTTTTGTATTTTTCTTGGCTTATTTGTATATTAACATTTAAGTTAATTAGCACATTTAAAATACTTTTATAACATTTATTGCTTAATTCCTACATTGACAAAGAAAATGTTTTAAAGTTGATTCAGAAATTTAATAAAATTTGAAATGGTGTTATGGAATTGCAAATTGAGGTCACAGTGAAATTATTTTAAAATTCTAAAAAGGAAAATAGCAATTAATTAGTAATATTACTGAATGAAATGAAGGTGAGAAGAGTCGTATGTTTGTAACCACTTTTTTTTGTTAAAAGCACTGACATTGTCATTAAAGTTGAAGTCCCCTTGTAAGAGCTTAACTTAACAAATGTTAATGTTTTGTTTTTGAACTTAAATTAATTTGTTTTTGATTTTAGAATGACCTGGCTTTTTCTGAAACTGAAATCCTTCATTAATTGCTCCTTTATAACCTCTACTTTTCTGCTGTTTTTTTCTTTTTGCTTTATTTTTGAATTTTGTACTTTTTGAGTTCCTTTATTATTTTAAGAATCAACTCTTAAATATGTTCTCACCGCAAAGACCTGTGAGTCCAAAATTTTTCTACCCATATTTTATTTATTTTTTTTTTTTTTTAATGCCAATGTGTAGATATTTTTGCTTTTTTTCGTTTTTTTATTATTTTTATTTTCCATATTTTTATTTATTAATATTCCATTAGCTCCTGTTATTGACATTTAATTAATTATAATCATATTATGTATTGTTGTACAACAACATTTTGTTATTTTTTAACATAAAAAAACAAATAATTGTTACTTTATTCTATATAATAAATAGAGTTAAACTACACTGTGCTGCTGTGAAAAAATAAGCAAGACCAGAAGCTCTTTACTTTTGGCAGCTGTAGCCTAGGTGTGTTCAAATACAAATTGGAGAAAAAAGATGATTGAAATAGAGGTGTATTCAATACACTGTCTCCAAGATTTGTCTAATAATAAAGAAATTTTTAATTCTGTAGCACAGTTTACTTAAGAAACCAGTATCTAAATCAACATAGGTGGCTAAAAACCATTCGTCTTTTAAATACTTATGTTAGCATTGCTTTAACACAACACTTAAGCTATCACGTTGCCGTTAATAACATTTAAAGACATCCATTGCATGTGCCTGCAAATATTTACTACATATCAGCTACAAAACCAAGTAGACACTCACATTCTCTGGAACTCTGGACACTCACATTCTCTGGACTTATGCGAGTGTACGTAGTTTTAGGACTGATGTATCAATTGCTCTCTGAAAATAATTTAAGCCCTTCTCAGAGTGGTAAAGTAAGCTGCAATATATTTTTGTTCATTCTATTTTAAACTTTCTTTTGTGCTCTGACAGATAAAGTTTTTCAACAAATTGTTTGCATATATAAGGAGGGCCATTTAAAAGTTTAAATTTAAAAATGCTATAAAACAAAAACGGTTTGAAATTTTGCCAAATTTATTGTTTTGTTGTGAAATGCAATTATTCCGGTTAGAAATGAAGTGTTATTTTATTCATATGGCTGCCGCAGCTGGCCTCAACTTTTTCGAGTGTATGGGTTCGTATCTCGTCATTGGCATCACGAATGTTGGTCTTCAAATGCTCAATTGTCTCTGGTTTGTCGGCATAACACTTGTATTTATCGGCACAGATAACAGTCCAACGGAGTCAAATCTCAGCTTCTTGGCGGCCAACTGACATCACCATTTCTGCTAATTAAGCGGTCCTCAAACGTTTGGTGCAATAAGTCGATTGTGGCATGATTATTTTTGTCTTTGTTTTGGAAGTAAATTTCCAATAAACCCCAACGTTGCTCAAGCGTGAATCGATTTATTTCGTTCAGTGGAGTTAATATACTAGGGAGATCGATTATACGACTTTTTGCAAAAACCGGATTTCGAATAATTCGAAAAGTATCGATTTAAAAAAAACCGGCTTTTGGTTAATAAAAATTTAAATAACCGGTTAACTGGTTCTTTTATTTAAATAAAATTGTTCTTAATTCTTGAAGCGCAGAGCCACGTCGTTTTAAAAATAAGCAGAAGATGACGCACAGCTTAAGATTATAGTGGCAATCAATACTACCAATAATTCTAACAAATCTCTTTAAAACTATACCAAAATGGTGTACGGAGGCCACAAAAACAAAGCTTATTACACAAAGTACTGAAAGTTGTTTAAGTTTCGTACAGCTACTTAAGGAGCTAAATTCGTTTTTGTTGTTGTATTACTTGGTAGAGAAGGTAATTAAAAGCTTGAAGAATTAAAGAAGAATTAAAGGTTTACTTTAAATAAATCTATTAGTAATATACGAGTCCTTAATTGCCTCGACAAGAAAAGTTGCTTAGGTTTCGAACTGCACTGTATGTAAATTGATGCACCACGTATTTAATAGTGTAAGTGTCACTGTGGTATGTTAGGTAAGACAATCAAAAAGTTGTCGGTTCAATCCCAGGCTCTCTCCCAATCTGACAATATCAGCGA
This sequence comes from Wohlfahrtia magnifica, assembly GCA_023159175.1. Classification (NCBI taxonomy): domain Eukaryota; kingdom Metazoa; phylum Arthropoda; class Insecta; order Diptera; family Sarcophagidae; genus Wohlfahrtia; species Wohlfahrtia magnifica. The sequence continues at coordinate 506,289 of JAKWBJ010000156.1, forward strand.
TATCACCTCTTAATATTACTAGCGACTGGATATGTGTATTTACGCTGTGAAAAACTTCAGTAACTAATATATCTACCGTTCGGAGACGGCGTTTGTGGGTTGCTTTCAATGCGTCTAGTTGATGAGAAAAAGTTATTGTTGCTCAAAATGCATATCTTTTTCGATATTTACAATAATAAAAAAAACATACAAACGTATAATAATTATACTTATTTAAATTAACCGGTTATTCGTGTTAAATCAACCGATTTATTCGGTATTCGCCCTATAATATACTAAATTTTGTGACAGAATAACCGCTGGCTCAAATTTAAATCGATATTTTATTTGTAAGTTAGTGAAAAGAAAAAAGAGATAAATATCTAACATTAAACAAAAATTGCATGTGCTTACATGTGCACTTGAAATGTATAGCATGACATGACATCAGTATAAGATATTCTGACAACGTTTCGAGTGATATGACAGATTCTAAAAATTGTGTCTGAGGACGACACTACTTGACACTCGTAGCAGCTGCAAAGCTTCTGCAGATTTGAAATTCGTTATTACTTCCCTGAATACAAATGACTCCAATATACTACCGATTTTCTTATCAGAATTTGTTGAAAAAAATTTAACAAAACTTTTCGGCAACTAAGCGTACGACAAAATTAAGTCCGTTTTATCTTGTACAGTGTCTTCTTGTAGAGTTGTTGCCCATGCATACTTGTGCTTCAACCTATGTTTCAGACAAGTCCTACTCATTTTCTGACAAAATTGGATAAACATATGAACAATTAATCCAGTTTTCGAACTCCATGTCGATCAGTAAGTAAATAAGGCTTTTAAATCTGATAACCAGCCCACTTCAAAACAGCATAACAAAAACTAGTTCGAGGCGAGTGAAGGCGAACTTTGTTCCTACAGTAACTGTGTTATCTTTTAAAAACAGTTATGCTTGTATGTTGCAAAGCTGTTTAGATAAATAAAGCACATATCTAAATATATATATATAGGGCATCAAAACATTCGATGTTGTTGCGCTTAATTCCTTTACATGTTTTATTATTAAATCGTTACAAATAGTGATTTAATTAAATTACGTTGAATATAAATATTAAAATTTCATGCTGTCGGTATGTCATATTTTACAAAGTCGTTACAGTTTCTGTCTCATTTTATACTGTTTTTTTTCTAGCATTTCTACGAACAATTTTAAATAGATTATGTGCGAGACTTCTTTTTTACTTTTTTTTGTCGTCATCATTTCATTATATTTTTACCATTTTAATGACAATTTATTTTTCATTTTTTTTTTTTTTAATTATGAAAAGGTGTGTTGTTGTTAATAAATTGCTTGGGAATAATGTGGATTTAACATTAATTTATATTAAAATTATTTTTATTGTTGTAATTTTTTATTTTATTTTTTATAATACATATTTAATCATAATTATTATTTGTTGTAAAACATAATAATGCTTGAATGATAAATTACACTTGTCTGGCTGCTTGGCTTGCTGGCTGGCTTGACTTTATAGATGAAACCAAAGGGAGAAATTAACGAATAATTAAGTGAGTGGATAGACAGACAGACAGACAAGTAAAGTATATGCTTGCAAGTGTACATAGAGATGTGTGATGATAATAAAAGTTGGCAACACAATTTGAAATTAATTGATTTAATAGTTGGTTAAAGGTAGATTGCTTGTTATGCAAAATACAAATTTGTTTCTGTATCAATTAAAAAGTATTTAACTAAGTTTATTATAAAAATTAAAAAAAAAAAATAAGATTCAAATTTTAAAAAATAGGCCAAACAATAAAATAACAACACAACCTTTAGCTTAAATTCTAAGATTTTGAAAGCATATTCCTAAAATCGCATTGTCTTTACTGATAATCAATTAAGACTCAAGTCACGAACTACAATTTTTAAAATTTCTTTAAATAGTAAAGTTTTACAAAATATCTGTCAGATTTAGTAATCATTTAAACATGCAATACTAAGGCAATTTTTTGACTTATTTTTTCTTTGAACATGCTGCGAATTACTAGAGAAAAAACCACAAAACTTAATGTGAAACAGCATGATTTGATGTTTAAAATATAAAATACAACAAAAGGAAAAGAATTATTAAAAAAAAAGGGGTTACTTAACTCGAGCAAACTTTATAACATGTCATGAAACACAAAATTTTTAAAAGGAATTAAATACTAAAGGAATTAAAAAATAATTCAATTTTTTCATAAAAGTAGTAATAAAAGTAGACGTAAAAATAAGATTTCACATATGCCTTATATTCGTATGATGCTTTGACTTAGGTTAGGAATTACAGAACAGGTAAAAAGCAACGATGTTCTTTTAGTATGAAGTGTAATCTAAAATCAAAACTTTTCCGAAGTAAACTTCTTTAACAAGCAAATATTTGGAAACAAATTTTTCAAAACTGTTAATTTGATACAAGTCACGAAACACACTTAAACTTTTTTAATTTTACAAAAGTTCTGTCATAGTTTAGTAATTATTTAAATCATTTCTTATTTGCTGCGAATTACTACAGAAAAATCACAAAACTTAATATCAAAAAACATAATTTTTAGTTGAAAATTTAAAAAAGAAAAGAGCCATCAAAAAAAGTTGTTGCCACTTAACTCGTGGCATCTTTTTTACATGTTACGAATGGCAAAAATATTAATTCGCTTAATGAATATAAAATATGAAAAATAAAATCGTTTTGTAAATATAGTAATAAAAGTAAGACATTTACACGTACGTTATACTCAAGTCACGAGTTACAGTATAGTTAAATTAAAAATTTTTTTTAAGTTCAATAGGTTAGGATGGGTGGCTCAAACAACATAGACAACCATTTTGCCTTCAAAGGAAACCTAGCCACTGCTGTAACATTTATTTTGGAAAGGTTAGTCAAAATGGCAAGGGCTACTCACTGACATTACACAGGTAAAAGATAGTCTCCTCCTTCTCTTCACATTTATACATTTACTGCAAAAGTCATACGAGAAAATATCGAATCTATCGCTATGCTTTCCAATGAGACAATGGCACGTGAACAACTCAATAGTGTGACAAATGGCCATGCGATTCAAGGAAAGAAAACAGTTAGAAAACAGCAGATTCTAACGTTATCTCATGTACTCTCATGCTGCCAATAAAATTGTGCTTCATTATACATTGATTGGCAGATATTTAGTCTAACCGAGAAAAACAAAAAAATACTCACCACGGCTTCGGTGACTCTTAGACATAATTGAGATTCAATGTCGTTAATGCGCCGAATTATCTCATCCTTTAGCTCCTTTTCTCTTAAATATCCCCAAAGAAAGAAGTCCAACGGTGTCAAATTATAAAATCGTGTTGGCCAATTAACATCGCCACTACATGAGACAATACGTCCATTGAATTTCTCGTGCAAAAGACTGTCGCCCAGGTCCATATTTCCAATTTCTGACCACAAAAAGTCCGCTATCATCTTGCGATAATTTTGCGTGCAGAGTCAAATATTTATTCAAAATTCGCATCAGTGATGTTCAATTATTAGACACGACGACAACGGCTTGACATGCACATGGGTGAACATGCACATGTATTTCTACATTTTCTACAGACCCGGTCTGAAATTTGTGCACAATTCTCCCGATTTTGGACACATTTGGGCGATTATGCTGACCAAAAAAATCACAATTGAGTGAAATGAATTTTGAATTGAACTCCTATTTTCGTAAAAGCTTTAACAATCTTAACGCGCTGCTCAATTGTGTATCTCTTCATGGTTTAATTTGTCACACACTGACGTTAAGGTGTGACCCACAATTAACATGGTACATTATGGTTGGACCGCCCTTTACTACAAAATGTTGTAATATAGCCTATACAGATCATGATTCATATAATGTAGATGGAGGCGTGGTGTAGGGGATAGAGCGCACGCATACAATAAAATCGGCCCAGGTTCGAATCCCCAGCAGAAGACATGATACAAAATTTAATTGTGGTTTCGAGTGTTTAATAAAGAGACTCCAACTTCCTTCCAGACAAATCCATCTAAAAAGAAGTCATACTGACCTTCCAGCTTACCTCTGGCGCATATGACAAAACATCAGACGAATGATCAGGAGAAAAATGTCACCTACTGGTAAAAAATTACAATGCTGAGTAAGGATCACCATCACCATTTAGCAAAGATTTTAAGCACTACGCCATCATATGGAGACGAGCTACAGTGGATTAATCATTCACTTAGCTTGAAATCGAATTGATAACGAAATTGAAACAAGGCAATTGGATGCTTTGTGAAAAGCCAATAGGCTCACTAGAGGAGAGACGGTGAAAAAAAGGCACTCCTTCTACGCAAATCGAGCTTTTTGGTTTTTATAGCCATAGAACAGTATTATTTGCCCACACACCTCTACACCGATTGGAAACTAGCCAATAACATAAATACTTTCTGAAGTTTCGCAAACAGCCACTAGCTTACCAGTTACATTGAATGTTTCTCAATGACCTTGCTGGTCTCCGGTCATATCCTGAGGCCTATAGGACTTCATATCAAATAACGGCTTCCCACCGATGGTTCTAAGATACATGGCTGAGTGGGTTGTGGTATATTCATAAAGAATTCTGATCTGATCTAATTCTGTCTTAAAAGTTGCCCGACCAGTATGGACTGTGTATTAATTTAAAATCGGACAGTCGGGCTGCGATGAGGTCCCTTGCCGTCGTCAGCGCGACGTCTTTCCTCGTCGATGAATGCTGTAAGTAGCTCTCATATGGGTTCCTGAACACAGGGATATAGTCGAGAATCGCATTGCTGACGAACTGGCCAGGGCAGGTACTGAGCTCGATAATTTCGAACGAAGGCCTAACATTGGTGTCCTGATTGCGTCGGTTAAGCTCGATATTCTTCGGTCAGTGTATGGCGATGCTTAATCTCGTTGGCGGCATCGTCAAACCGACCTCGATGAAAAGAACACTAAATATCTTCTTTCCCTAAGTCACATGGCCATCCAACGCATAATTGCGGTCCTCAAGGGACACTGCGGTCCTCCTTGGGAGGCATGCCGATAGACTTGGCATACTTGGCATGTTTTGACTTATGTGTCAGTGCCCAGCCCTTGCTAACGGACAACGGAGTTTTTGATCTTCTATTCCTTGATTAAACTTTCTGGAATAAAGGCCACCGCAATTACGAGATTTATTTTGGAGTCAAAATGGTTTCCAATTGAGACTCTTTGATCCCCGGGTTAACATTTATGCTTATGGCAACACAATGAGCCAACCAAAGTGGGACTTCTTCCCACTAAGTGGTCTACCACCCTAGCTAACACAACCTAAAGGCTTCCCTGACTTTAGTATCATTATTACCTCTGAAACTTCCCAGAAAGAGGGAAGAATCACAAATGATTTGAGTATTTTTTTGAAGTTATAGAACCAATCACTGGGGGGGATTCGTAGTTTTATTTATTTAAAGCTACACTTTGGTATGCTTCACTGCATTCAGCAGTTAAGTAGCTGTTTTAGCAAAATTAGGCAACTCATTAATTTTTTTCCTATTTTTTTATATTATATTTTTATATAAATTATTCGTTTTAATAGCATTAAATTATTATTAAAGATTTAATCAAACAGTTATTTTAAATATATTTTTTTTTAATTTTGTTCATAATTTATTTTATCCGTTTCAATCAATTTGACAAATTTAATTTAAACAAGAATTAAAAAAAAAACATTATTTATTATAGCGTTTGATCATATAAAATGAAAATCATTGTTTTTGATTGAAAATGTTTATTTAATAACATGATTTACGAGTTCATAACACGTAATAATTATAATTTATCCGAAATACTTAAAAAAAAATTAAAAACAAGAAAAAAATCTCTGAATCCAATAAGAGTATATTTACATTTAATCATGTTCTCTGCTTTGTTAGTGGGTCAGATCTATAAAAACGTTTTTGTTTTTTCGAAAATATTTTTCATTATTTGTACGCTTTAAAAAATCAACAGAAAAATAAAAAAATATATATATATAGTCAGCCAGGTCTAACTGAAAGAAGCGCTACTTGAATGAGAATATCGCTCGTGTTAAGATTACTTATTCAAAAGTGAATTAAGAATTATTTTTTTTTTTTTAAGATTTGTAAGACGTTGAACATGTAAAGTGAAAGTAAAGACAAATGTTGATCACTTATGCCAACGTAGGGTACAAAGATTAAATCTGTATTTAAAAAGACATAAACATAGATTTTTTTAAATGTTCTTTAGTAAATACAACAGCAAAAATGACGTAATTTGCCACAAAAATTTTATGACAAATCGCTTGTGTTGTGCTGTAAATTTCTGACCAAAACCACTTGCAACAATGACGGACTCAAAACCAATTCAATGCTAAAGATCCTCCAATCAGAATTTGTGGGTGGGTGGGTAGTCGTTTGTGACCAAAAAAAAAAAAAAAACTAAATAATAATCTTAAATAAGAATAATTAAATAATGTGACAAATAATAAAAATGATAATTTGAACTAAAACTTTAGCACTTTATTTGCTATTTATTATTAAACAAAACTGCATAAAATAGCATAATCAGAGTACAGTACAAAGTAAAAGTAGAAAAAGAAATAATCTCGTCTAAAGAAAATTTAATTAAAATGTTTTCCTTATTGCAGAGAGCACTCACTTACTGACTGACAAGCCAACAGTCTGAAATTGTATTGCATTATTAGTCTGAGACAATTATTGCTGATGATGAGTTTTGCTTGCTTGCATAGACTAAGGACGAAGAAAATGTAAAGAAATGGTAGAGAAAAAGATTTTTTTTTTTTTAATTAAATCATAATTAAACAATTTTCAATCATAATAAACTTTCATTTTTACGAGTATTTGTACTGTCTGTTTGTCGTTCTGTCATTTGTCTATATTTAATTACTTTAAGAGTTTATTGACATGAGTATGACAAAATTACAATTTTTTTCTTTTTATATTTAATTTGTTTCATTATTATGTATTTTAATTTATGATTTACAAATAAAAATGTCAATTTTTTTGATTTGATAATTATTTAATTAAATTTTGAAAATTAAACCCAGATTTATGATAAGAACATAAAGGAGTGACAGTTTTACGAGATTTATTTAAAGGAAAATTTAAAAAATAGGCGGAATTTTACCAGTAAGTAAAGGGTGGCGTCTTCACTAACCTTATAAAAATTTTATAAATTAACCCTAGGATGTCCAACAAACACTTCACCACTAAATGCATCATTGAAAAAAATAATTGCAAATTAACTTTTTGAATTTGATTTATTCTTATATAAAAATGTATGATACTTACAAATATCGAGTCCGCCATTTAACGTTTTTTTTCAACTAGTGCTTACTTCGTGAATGGTAACACTTAGCTCATGTCTGATTTGGCAGATAATTAGTTTTATTCTTCCGCTGAACGAATATGGTTGTGTATACGCTTGAACAACGCTGGGAAATATTGCGACATTACTTTGAAAATCATGGTAATGTTGCAGAATGTGTGCGAAAATTGCGTACGGATTTTGGAAGAAGAGAAGCACCGTCAGCTCCGTATGCGCATTATCTTGTGAAAAAAGTGAAAGAAACTGGCATCCTCATCGATAAACCAAAGCGTGAAAAGCCAAAAACAGTGCGTACACCCGAGAATATTGCAGGTGTGGCAGAAAGTGTTCGTGAAGCGCCATTAACATCAATTCACCGACGTTCTCAACAATTGAACATTTCGGAGACATCATTGATGCCATACAAAGTCCAATTGGTTCAGGAGTTGAAGCCAACTGACCATCCAATGCGTTTTCGCTTCGCTAAATTGGCCTGCAATCGACTTACAGAAGAAGTCGATTTTTACAAAAAAATCATCTTTTCAGATGAAGCTCAATTTTTATCTTGGCGGGTATGTAAACAAGCAAAACTGTCGCATTTGGGGCACAGAAAACCCACACGCATACATTGAAAAGCCGATACACCAAAGACGAGTCACTGTTTGGTGCGGATTTTGGTCCGGAGGCATAATTAGGCCATTTTTCTTCGAAAATGAGCAAGGAGTGGCCGTTACAGTCAATGGCGATCGTTATCGGGCCATGTTCAACGAACTTTTGTTCACAAAAATTGAAGAGGAGGATATTAGCAACATTTGGTTTCAACAGGACGGCGCAACTTGCCACACAGCCAAAGCTACACTCGATGTTTTGCGCCCTGTTTTTGAAGATGGCATTATCAGCCGCAGAGCTGATGTCGTTTGGCCACCTCGGAGCTGCGATTTGACACCGTTGGACTATTATTTGTGGGGTGCCGTCAAAGATAAAAGTTACGGCAGCAAGCCAGAGACAATTGACGCTTTAAAGGATAATATTCGTGAAGCCATTGGTGAAATACAGCTGCACACAATCGATAATGTGCTTAAAAATTGGACCGATCGTGTAGGCCAGTCGAGGCAGCCATTTGAATGAAATTATTTTCCATTATTAACCAGAAGGATTGTACTCTCAAATAAAAAAAGAAATTTGAGAAAATATTCAGTAGTTTTTTTTATAGCATTAGAAAAAAAAATTATTTGGTGGACCCTTTACATCAAACTTTGCTATAGCATTTCTGATATGTGGATAACGCAATATATAAGCATTAGAGGCAAGGAGTTACATACGTGGTCGTACTAACTAATTTAATGATTCAATAAGGAAGTGTATGTCCGTTAGCTTTGTTCTTACCATCTCTTCATAAATAATAAATGCAGCCAATCCTGTTATGTCCAGCATATTTAAAAACATAGCCAAAGGCCAACGTTTTGTATCTACTCCTGCTGCACATCGGTTGTAGTCAATAATTTGGTTAGACTTTTGACAATGATTGCTTCGTTGCTATATCTGGCTCATCTTGGCAGTTGTTAACGCTATACTTGTATTTAAATAAATAAATAACTGTAATATAGCTTTATTTTTTTGGGATGTAGAAGCACAAAGAGTACCCATTCTCATAATATCAAAAGAAGGCTTTATAACAAATCAAGTGAGCGTGATTTTCGAAATTAAAATAGCTTAAATGGTTTATTAGCGAGACCTGTACCAACAAGAGCAGGGCGAACTTTCGTCAAATTTTTTGATAGAGTTAATCTAGTAAAAAAAAATTATCACAGCGTATACTACGTCACAACTCCTCTTATTCCTCTTATTTTAACCCCCATACACCATGGGAGCTCTCACATGTACAAATTTGATCTCTTAATGCATAATTTATTCATGAGTCACATATCCATCGTACTTTTATACCATATTTGATTGGTTTTTAACTGAATATACAGGCTTAATCTAGTACGTCAGCGATAAGGAAAAATCCGGACATCTACCATCAAATTTGAATCTGGAGTATATGATTACACTGGTAGCAAGCGTTAATTATCTATGGCAACTGATTTACTAATTCTTGGCGCTTTGGAAGAGAGTTTGCGTGGTAAAATCGTATAAATCCAGGTCCAGGTGGACCTTAATGTGTACCGATCGACTCCAAATAAATCTCTTTCGATTCAGAACACTTCAGTGGTAGAGTTCATGGTCTTCTCTGCTTTCCAACTTAACTAGAAAAAATGATATTGATCATTAAATTTAAAAATGGTCTAGCCAGACCAAGTTGGACATCCTAGGGTTAAAAAATAGTTGGTTTATCTTTAGTCGATTTTAAGATTAGCAGAGATGAGACTATAGCAGTGAATCTAAAAGTAAAAATGTAGTTGTGTTAATGAGAACATGAAAATTTATCTCCGATAATTAAGTTGAATGGATATTTAGCATTATTAGTATCGGAATGAATTTATTTTAATTAAAGAAGTAAAAATCTTAATATTTTGTGAAAAATTTTAGTATTACCCGAAAAAATAAATAAATATTACAGTTAACAAAAATAAAAACATCAACATTCACCCGTACGCATGTTCATTCGTGGCTGTTTCATTGACGACTAAAAGCAAGAGCGTAAGAATACATGTAAATTGAACGTGAACAAAAGTTCTATGAAATGTTCATGACCAGTCTGCAGCAGTGATATGCAAAAGTAAATATGTAGTTGTGTTAGTGAGAACATTAAAAGTGCTCTCTCAGAGAGAGTAAAGTTGATGTTTTAAAAACATTTTATAAAATCAACATACATCCGCTGCACATGTGCACTTATCGCTGGTTCAGTGACAACTAAAAGCAAAAGTGGATGAAACTTTTTTAAATTATTTTTCTGCATTCGTCGCTCATCTCATATACAGTTCAGATCCAGATGAAGCATAGTCAATATAACCCAGTATTAAGGGTTCCTCAGATAGAATAGAGGGGTGTCACAGGGGATAATATGCTAACGCTACAAGCTTGGCCCGTTGCCTGAGAAGTTCCCCGAAGGGAACCATCCAAGCATCACAAAAAGAGCCCCTGTAGGTGTAGTACTTAAGGCACCTATGATCTGGATTGCAGCAGATCTCTTGATCTTGTCAAAGAGTCTAACATTGCAGTCTTTATGGAGAGAAATCTACCAGAAATTCACTCCATACAAAAGATTAGGTTCAACAACCGCTGAATAAATACAGCGAATAAAGCCAGGACTGATACCACTGCTTTTCTGCAGCACTAGGTGACACAAACCGCCTTGGCTTTCCAACTCAACTTGGGGTCAAGAATAAGGCCCAGATATTTAACAGTAGGACTCAAGCTAAGTCTGGTTCCATTCACACTGGGCAACGACGAGTGAAGTATTTTATACCTCCCAGTAAAGAGTGTTGTATCAGTGTTACAATGGTACACACTAGTCCAAGCTCCCTGCACCACACAGATACAATCCTCATGAAAAATCTTCTGTGGAAAATGCCAGACACTGTAATGGCGATATCATCCGCGTAAGTGACGACTCTATATTCAGAGTCGAGCTTAGTAAGGATCGTATTAACCGCAAGCGGAGACAGGACTCCCCCTGTGAGGTACCTCTACTCACCGTTCTTTGAAGCTGTACGTCCACGAAGGAGGAACGAACAAGCCGAGATCCAAGAAAGAGCTTGATTAACGCAACCAAACCATTGTCGACGTCACGTAGAGCATTAACTATTGAATTAAGGCAAACATTGGAAGCCCCTTCAATATCAAGGAAGACAGCAAGCGTATATCCCCGCACGTGTAAGGATCTTTCCACCTGCGAGATCAACGAATGTATTGCTGTCTCTACTGATTTGCTCTTTTATATACATGCTGAGAGGAGAGGAGGCAGACAAAAGAACTTGTAAGATAAAATATAAAATGCTCTTAATTGAACCATTTGAAATTGATTGCAAATAACAATTTTCTTTTTTAACCTCAATTACCCCAATTTTGAAATGAGAGGACCATTTTTGCAGGCAAATTTATAGCCCAAAAATAAATCATATTATTGCCAAAATAGGAAAGAAATCATGCTTTTATTTTTGTTTTTTATAGATATATTAAGTTTTTCTACATACTTAAAACGTAGTATACCTAAGGCTCAAACACACTTACTAATCGTACGTTTTATGTGCACCCCATAATTTAAATCACGTAAATGGCAACATATTTGATGCCATATTTTATTGAAATATATTTGTAAATATTTATGTGTGTGTGTGTGTGTGTATGTGCGAAATAAATAAATTTGCGCGTTATTTGCTAGTTTGTACATAGTCATGGTATAAATGAAAATATGAAAAAAGTATAATACTTTTACAAGCGAATTAGATTTATGATTTTCTAAATACGCGCCTAAGGCGTTATGCTATAAAATACCTATTTAACGTATCAATGAATTTAAAACCCAAAACAAAATTTCTGGTAAACGAGACTACCTTCACTACAAATAAACGAACGAGTAGAACATAAATTGGTAAAAAAAATCTGTTTTTGGCTTTATTGTAATCATTACTATAGAGAGAGGGAGAGAAGAGAGTAGGCGAAAGGCTATATTTTAGAATATCAATATAGCTAAAGCTAAAGGTAAACGAAATGGCCACTTTTATGAGGCCAATAATAAACCAATAATAAACCAACATGGCAGCCAGTTAGGCAGGCAGTTACACCCGTGAACATTTTGCACAGGGACATAATTTTAAGTCTAATAAAACAGCCACCAACTTGTGAAAATGTGGACAGGTCGTTATAAAAAACGTTAATCATTTTTCCGCTCTCTTACCTTAAACGTAATAAAATAAATTAAAAAGTTTCTCCTGCTTAATCTTGGCTTGTACTTCTATGCCAAAGGGCTGTAAAAAGTACTTATACCACCTAAACATCCTCTACATAAGAACGTAAGATTTTGTTTTAATTTATTTTCATTTTAAGATTTTTATTTTATTTTTAGTTGCTTAGTAAAGCCAAAAAGTACTTTTTCTTCTTTTACGAAAACATTTTACAAACGATTTTTTAATTTTATTTTTAGTGGTTTTTGTATCAAAGTATCAACTAAGTTTAGTCTTTTTTATATATGTATGTAAACCTTCGTTTTTTTTTTAAATATTCTAAAAAGTATATCATGCCTAACAAAACAAATAGGAAGCAAAACATGTGGCAAAAGATTTTTTCATATTTGCATGTTTAGTATAAAAAACTAAATAGCAAATCTTTTTGTTAATAAAAGGCTTAGCAAAAATAAAATAATGCTGAGCTAGCGGTTTTCTTCCTGATAAATGAGAAAAAATATTCTTTTCATTACACGTAAATAATTTTTTTAATCACTAAAACTATAAAGAAATTAAATAATTATTTGGTTTTTTTTTATTCAAAATATTTTAAAAAGTACTAAAAAAAATAACCCAAAAAGTACCACGAAAAGTACCAAAAACATACCCTAATCCACATTACACATAGCTAATCACTATTACTTTTTTTCATAAACTTTGTAGAAGGTACCAACTAAAAAGTTGCTGTGTGAAAGAAAAAAATATGAAAAGTACCATATCGATAATATATAAACAAGTTAAATTCTTTAGAAAATACTATTATAGACTTTAAAAACAAACGCTGTATGTGTTAAGAGAATTAAGATAGAAATCTAAGTTTAAATGTGACAGCCGCTCAATTTGTCGATATTGTTAGTAGGCCGATATTTGCTGATAGAAGAACAAACACTGTCTGTGTTAAGACAGTTGAGATTTGTGTCCCAATTCACTCACCTGTTCTGGACTACTTTTTTGTGCAGCTGACCTCTTTACCTAAATGCTAACTGAAACCTGTGACCAAGTCTAGTCTGGTTGTCTACATCTCGAGAAATTAAAACCCCTCAGTTTAATATTCCGAAAATGTTATGTGCTCATGAAAACTTGTAACAGTTTGATAAAAAATGTCTCTAAATTTTGCTTTAATAGAATTCTCTATGACGAAGCAAAGAAAGTAGCCATAGACTCTTTATCATCTTCATCGAGCTTTCTTAGAAATCGAATTATAAGAGTGGTTAGATGCGCTCTTCCGAAGAGTTCAGGATTAATTCAGGGGTACCGAAAGGCTCTGTTCTTTGTTCCACTTTATCTCACATTTCTAAACAAATTTCTTCTTCTTACTTCCAATCATATCTACTTTTTGTAGATGACAGCAACATTTTTCATTCATATTCCTTGAAGATTGGGGCGAAAAGGCGGAATATGAACGACACACTCACAAATGTCTCCGAGTGGGGTCATGAAAACAGGGTCGATTTTAATGCTAGTACGACCCAATGTAATATAGATATTGAAAAATTAGATCAGTTCGATATTCCGGGCATAAGAATTCACTGTGGCGTTCGTTGGTATGATCACATTAGAGCGCCGAAAAAAGCATTCAAGTGTTTCGATTTCTTAAGACAGTGTAGAAAAAACTTTACTCCATCTGACCTCCGCAATATTTAAAAGACCTATATTCGATCTAAGATGGAATACAACAAGCACAAGCCGGTGCTTCAAAGTCTATTGTGAAGCTTCTCAATCGCGTACAGGAGAGGTAGGGTAGCCAATTCTATCGAATAGATCACCGTCACAATGTGACGTGCGTTTGATTATTTTATCAGTACTATAACGGAAGGTGTTCGCACAAAATAAGGGAATTATTTCCTAAAAATCGCGTATTTTTTCGCAGTACTCGTATTTCCCGTAGTGCACATCCCTTTGTAGTTGATTGTTCAGCGAATAGCACAAAGCATTATAGGGAAAACTCGTACTTTAATCGCATTGTTCGTTTGTGGAACATTTTTCCCGCGAAAGTCTTTCCTGCCACTAACGACATGAGTAAATTCCAGTCGAACGTCCATAAATACTATTCCTCTTTCCTCCTTCCCACAGCCTATTTGCCTAGTACCAGTACAATTCACTGCATCAGTAGGACTCATCCAATGAGTTCTGGTTATGAATAAAAAAAAAACTTTCTGCAGAAATCATCATATTGGATTCTCAGTTTTTAATTCCGTTTACCAGTAGCTCAATGGTCGGTTATAGCTCTTATAAGATTCGTTGCAAGTTTAAAGACTTGCCTAGTTTTTCGACTATCCAAATTTGATCAGATTTTCCCGTTTTTATAATAAATGGATTCACATTTCAAACTCTTGGCAAAACAAAGTTTCTATTTTTCTCAAGAGCAGCTCTGATGTCTCTTGTTTGTGTGAGGTCATTAACCACAAATCCATTTAAAAATAACCTTCTTATGCTTTGTTATCTCGCTTAGAGGCACTCGATGTTCATAAATATTATTTTTGTACAATTTGCCTACATTTTATTGGCGTAAACATAAAGCTATCTCTGGGTATATTAAAATATAGATAGCAGAAGATAATGTTTATGGCCATAATTTTTACTTGAAGAACTCCATCTGCTCTAAAAAACTCCACAGCTAACATTTCCATGTCTCTTTGACCCATCAATGTATACAATTCATAAATGGCCAGATCATTTTCATATTGCGATATATGCGGTATATTGGTCGAGAATCGCACTTCAAAGCCGGGTTTTGGTAGCCCTTAGTAGTTGCCAAATTACGACTAAGTTCACAACCCTAATATGGACATATGTAGTCTTGCAACCTACATTTAATCTCAAAGTCGACTTAAAGTTCTGGCATATAGTATCTAGCAGTCCCGGGGACAGATTACGACTTTCGATATCGATGCTCCCAGGTTCGAATGGCGGAGCTGACATTGATCATTTTTATCATAGTTTAGTTTTTCTAAATGTTTAAGAAGCTTCAATCCTCTGCAACTGAACCATCCATGAAAAGAAGAACCCTAACCTCCCTTAAAGAACATAGGAACAATCAGGCAACGCATCAGGCAATAAAAAAAGATAAGTCGACAAGCAAAATTTTCGCTTTTGTGGCTCCTAGAACTCAGAAGTTACTGCGGTAAAGCCATTGCATTCGGAAAAAGTGCATGTTTGGTGCGCATTATGGTCTGGAGGTGTCATTGGGCTGTATTTGTGCGAAAATTATTTTGGAAGACCGTTAACGTTAATTCAGAGCGCAAGAGTTGTACGATACCGGGACTTTTTTGGACCAGCAATTGAAGACATGAACTAGGCAATATGTGGTTTCAACAAGACAATGGTATGTGCCACACATCACGACAGTTTTTGGCTTTGATGCATAAGAAATTTTGAGGTCACGTAATTTTTCGATTAGTTGACATCATGCGAGTTGACTCTTAACTCTTGAAACCGAAAAATGTATAACCCTATAAGTTTAAACTTAATCTAATGGATCCTCTTCTCAACCGCCTATGTTGTGATACAACTCGTTGCATTTGTAATTACTTAACTAAACTTAAGAGAATAACACAGCAAAAGTTAAAAGCAAAAGCAAAACGCTAAGATATGTTTTTCTTCAATTTTTAGCTGCAATGCTTACTGCTTACTGAAAACTTTAATAGATAATGAGCAAATATATAAAGCAAAATTAAAAAAGTGAGTTAGTAAATAATTTGCTTAGTCAGTAAAGCAACCACTTTATACAGAATTGCTGTTGCTGTAAGCAATAAGTTATTATTTAATTTTTGCTGTTTAATGTTTACCACCATGTGTTTGTATGCTGCAAGTATTTTACAAATTCTATGACTTGCGTTGACTGGGACGTGCTGAATGGAACAAAGCGTGACAACATGCATTTCAACTTAGTTGTCAGTTGAAGAAGGCGACAGCTAAAATATGACAGCTTCTACGCGTGCCTTTGCCATTGGTCTTGAAAAAAGTCTCTGAGAATAAGAAGTGAAATTATAACACCGCATATAAATCGTAAAATTACCAAGTTACTCGTATATGTAAACTATGCTCACATAAATAATATTGTGATAGAGTTTTTGATAAGTCGAGTTTTTAAACAAAGGCAGTGCTGTGTGCGACTTTGTCACCAATAACGGGAATAAAAATTATAATTAAAAGGGTCAAAATTAAAATAAGTAAAAAACAATTCAACTAATTTTTCCTCAAAGAAACGATCAACGATAATGTAATTCACGCAACAGCAACGAAATCAATCAATACTAGTAAACAATTAAGCAAAAGCAAAAATAAAGTAAACAAGAACTTATTGCTTACTAGAGAGATCGAACGGTTATTATTCGACCGGTTTTTTTGGCTTTGTCAGATACGGTTTTTTTAAATGTCCATTTTTCGAATACCGAATAAACCGGTTATTTTAACACGAATAACCGGTTAATTTAAGCATGTATAATTTTTATATGTTTTTATATTTTTCTGTGCAAATATACGCTTCGTTTAGGTATTTTTCTAAATTTAATACTATTTTTATACTGTATGTGACAACCTTGAACGTCTCACAAATAACGTGAAAACCATGGTCGATCAAAAAAGGTATGCACACTTGAGCAACAATAAGTTTTTCTTATTTTCTGTAAATAAATATTAATTTTTTATATATGGAGAATGATGATCAACTATACTCATTGAAAGGGACCTACAAACGCCAGCTCCGGACGGCCGGATCGTATAGTTAGTAAAGTTTTCCAAGCGTAAATAGTCAAAACCAAGCGCTAACAATGTTGTGTGGTGATACCGCTGTTGAAAATTGGCAGATGTGTGGCCTGTAATTGAACTAAAAATTTCCTGGCCTGTAGGCGGGAACCAAACCACAGTGGCACACACTAATATATACATGATGCATGCGTTTATGTTTCTACACATGTCCTCTGAAGTGTGAAAATGTTTGGAAATTGTTGGAAAGGATAAGTCTAGATATATTGATTATCCTTAAATCTATCTTAGATCTAAAAAAGCTTATGAGATTGACGTTATTGTTCAGCAAGGAAAATTTGATTCTATACCAAGTAGTCTGTAAACGCTGGTAAGTAGAATGCTTACAAAATACGCTGTAAAAAATGAATCACTGGATGAAATATTAGAACGTTGCGGTGTCGAGGAAGAAATGTCCGTTAAGGCCCTAAAAAAGCCGAACGTTGTTCTAGCATTTTTACTTGCTAAAAACTACGACATGAGACACAAATTTATCAATTTTATTTGTTAATGCAACTTGAATTGATAAGAATTTAATTTTAATAACAGAACCGGTTAACCGGTTATTTGATAAATTTATAAGCGAAAACCGGTTATATTTTAATTGAAATTTTTCGAATTATTCGAAAACCGGTTTTTGAAAGAAGTTGAATAATCGATTCTCCTGTTGCTTACAGCAAAAGCAATTATTGGTAAAGTTCTTTACTGACTGCTCAAGCACAGAACATACTGAGAGTAAGCAAGTTATTTACTATCTGACTTTTTTACTTTTGCTCATTATCTATCAAAGCTTTCAGTAAGTATTCAGCAAAAGAGTTGTTTAGTTTGAAGCTTAACACTGAAGCAAAGCTAGTTTTTGCTCGTTTGAAAATTTGGTACTATTTTTGGTACGTTTTATTATGCTTTTTGTGTTAGTAGTGTTAGTAGCGTTTTAAATACAAAAAAAAATTATGAATAATAATGTTCGTTATTAATGAATTTCGTTTTGCTTAACAATTCTTAGCCAACCATGAATTTATTTATTAAATTAAGAGTTGTAAGCAACTACTTAAGTAATTCGCATATTTTAATAAAGAAATGTGTTTTTTTTTTTAATAATTAAATATTAATATTTTAATTTTTTTTTATTTCTTTACAGGTATGTTCTTTTAAAATTAAATATTATATCGCAAGCTATTTGAGTGGAAAAAAAGGTATTTTTCTATTATATTTTCTTTAAAAGGTTTTTCTATCAAAAAAATGTACACAAATCAGTTGAAACGCTTAAATGGTGTGTAAAAAAATATTGAAAAAAATTAAAATAAACAAAATTATATATAAAACAGCTTTAGCTGTCATTATTTAAAAACATCTTGTCAATTTTGTTTGTTATTATTATACTCGTGATACATAATGTAAAACATATTTAGTTTTCACACTGCCTTACCATACAAGTAATGCAGGCTGATTTTTGGTTTTTCTCCCTCTTTCTCTCGCTCTGTCAAGAAAACCATTAAAGTTTTTTTTTTTTGTAAAAAGGAAAATGAAAAAAAAAATTTCAATTTTTTTCTAAAGAAACAGGTAAAAACAAACTCATCATCTTTATTATTGTTGGCTGGTTGCTTGGCTGGCTAGCTTTAGTAGCAGTACACGTAGTAGTGGTAGCAAAAATAAACAGGCTGCAACTACTTGCAACAGAAATTGAACATAAGCGACAGTAACAAAACACTTTTATAAAAACATACATACATTTTTACTTAGAGCAAACGCAACAGCAACAAGAAAAACCTCAGCAATGAAAGCTTAAGAAGTAGCAACAGAAACAAAAAACAAAATAAAAAAACAGCAAACAGCCACAGCATCATAATGCATTAAAACATATACTGCATATGCAGTATGACATACATACATATGTACATACGTATAGACAACCATGTATAGTAATATGTTTTTAAAAAGAAGAAGAAAGTTCTTCTTCTGCAGTGAGCCTGGTAACCCAGTAAACCACCAACATTACCGCATTTGGTTTGAGAAAGTGGGTCGTTGGCTTTAAAATGCAATTTAACAACCCGTTGCCCCTCCCCACGTCGCCTTTATCTCAGCCACATACATATGCTTGCAGTCAAGGAATACAAATTTACAAAATCAGTTAAAGCAGGAACCTGTTTAACTGAAATCAAAAGACAGCTACAACAAATATATAACAAAAACAACATATGATATTATTTTTCTGTATGTATGTACACTCTTTTTTACCCCCACAACAAACATATGTTAGGGTAGTCAAAATGAAACACAAAAAAAACTGACTTTAACTTTGAAAAAAACCTACTGAAACTTAAAAAGGTAGCTGGATGCGAAAAAATCCGGCAAAACAAACGCAATCATGATGGTAGGAAATCATATTAATGAAAAAATAAAAATAAAAAGAAAACCTGTGTGGGCACCTTTCTTTTCTATGCGGAATCTATTCAAATAAAAATAAGAGGGTTGTTCTGCTTGTTAATGCTGAAAAGCAATGATTACCAGCTCGCCTAGAACTGAGTATCGTTAATTTTCTTTCTACATTTTCTGCTTTAGCCGATATTTGTACAATACAAGGACATAAACCTCCTTGACATTGATTGAAACATGATTTTGATGAAATTCTTATATCATTTTAATACTTGGATAGGTGGCAGCAAACGATCCTTTTGAAGTAGTTCTCGACCACTTTTTTGCACTTATCGAACATATCTCTACCTTAACAAATTTGGTTTTTAAATGCTCTAACGTTAGTGCATTATCCGTGCAGACATAGTCTTTGACGTAGCCCAGCAAAAAAGTCTAATGGCCAAAAATCCCGCGATTTTAGTAGCCAAATGATGTCACCAAATCGAAAAGTTACGCGACCAGAAAATTTCGCTTGCAATAAAGCCTGTTGTGTAGCTTGTAACACCGTCTTGTTGAAACCACATATTTTCCAGTTCATAATCTTCAGTTGCAAGCAAAAAAAAAAAAAAAGAATTCGGATATCATACGACATTATCGGTCTGAAAAATGCAATAATGCGCACAAAGTTAGTCACTTATTCCGAATGCATTTTTTTTTCGTCATCATTTCTCTAGTGAGTATATTGGCTTTCTATAAAGCATCCATTACTTTGTTTCAGTAATCAAATTGATTTGCAAGCAAAATAGGTGATTAATCTATTGTAGTTCGCCTCCATATGATTGTGTGTAGTGGTGAAGATCCTACCTAAGTGGTGCTGGTGGTGTAAGTAAGGATACTTAGCATTGTAATTTTTTCCCAGTAGGTGATGGCATTTTCTCCTGAACATGTTTCGCCCGAGGTAAGCTGGATGGATAGGGGGTTTCTTCATATATGAAGTTATCGGAAGGGAAGTGGATGTTTCTTTATCAAACACTCCAATCCCAAATAAAATTTGTTTTCATCATGTTCTCTCTGCTGGGGCTCCAAACTGGGCCGCTTGTGTTGTTGGGCGTGTGCTCTTGCTACTACTCCACGCCACCCACTTCGTTGAACGAACTTCGTTGAATAAACGATAATTTTTCGCATATTTCGGGCAATATCTTGGCGATAACTTAGCAAATGTTGACGTAGCCACACAAAAGTCTAACGTCGACAATTAACGTCTCAAAGTCGAGAAATTCCAGGACCAGAAAATTTTTCATGCAATAAAGCGAAAATCGGTGGTGTTGTGTGTCTCGTAAGGCCCTCTTGCTGAAACCACATATCTTCAATTTCTTTCTTCAATTTCAGACTAAAAAATTCGGATAAAATACGACCCTAGCCCTCTGAATTGACGGTAACGGTTCTTTCAGCTGCAGTTTCAAAATATGTGGCCCAATGACACTTACAGACCATAATGCGCACCAAGTCAGTCACTTATTCCAGATGGAATGACTTATCCATAATATATTTTAGTCGTTCCGAGCTCCATATGCAATAATTTTGCTTGCTGATGTAACAATCGAGTGATAAATGAGCTTTTACGCTGAAGAAAATTTTGTTCGAAAAATCAGCATGTCTGTTTCTAAGATACCATATTAGTATATCTGCGGCATTGTGAATTGTGAGTTAAACTTTACATATATGGATGAATGGGGTAACCAAAATGCAAAATACACCACTGCAAGCCGTTAGCTTGATTATAATGTGTCCTTCATATAACGCCGTTTTTATCATGCCTACAAACGGCATGCGCACCAAGTCAGTCACTTATTCCAGATGAAATGACTTTTCCATAATATCTTCTAGTCGTTTCGAGCTCCATATGCAATAATTTTGCTTGCTGATGTAACAATCGAGTGATAAATGAGCTTTCACGCTGAAGAAAATTTTGTTCGAAAAATCAGTATGTCTGTTTCTAAGATACCATATTAGTATATCTACGGCATTGTGAATTGTGAGTTAAACTTTACATATATGGATGAATGGGGTAACCAAAATGCAAAATACACCACTGCAAGCCGTTAGCTTGATTAATTAATGTGTCCTTCATATAACGCCGTTTTTATCATGCCTACAAACGGCATGAAAGTGTGTTTAAATTTTAAAAATTGCAACTGGCTTGTGCCACGCCCATACAAAGTGTATATTTATTTGTCTATTTTCTCAAAATGGTAACAGAAAGATTCTCTAAATTTGGCCCAAATAGATTACATATACATTCAAGGCAAATCATCACTCAAAAAGCGGGCGAAATTAGACAAGTGAGCGTCCACCTTCCACATAAGTGAATATTGATTTTAGTATATCTTGAGAACGGTTACAGCAAATCGTCGGACAAAAAGTGAGCGGAATTGGACTAGTAGGAGTTAAGTGAGGCCCAGCGGAGGTAGATGTAGGATCACCTCATCGCCGATGTAATAATAATGCAAGCAGATCTGTGCACCCGCTGTAGTAGGCTAAGACTAGCCGCTTTGTTAAGGGATTCCCACCATACAAGGCATCCCTAGGTCAAAATAGGTCTTCCTACAGTCGTGTATATCCATTGAATCATCCCTGCTCTGAGACCCCATTTCCTTTCCAACACTTTATTGCAAGTGTAGAAGCCAATTTATGCTTATTTGTATATCAGACTCGTGTTGTTCAACCTTAGTGGCCTAAAAGGCGAAAGTTTTCACCTGCGTGTAAATAGTATGGGGTGGGTCATCTATCGGTTTAAATTTGAACCAGCGGAATCGGGCAATGCTTATGTCATTCTATTCTGTCACAAAATTCAGCATATTATCTTTACTGAAGGAAATAAATCGATTTACGCTTGAGTAACGTTGAGATTTATTGAAAATTTATTTCCAAAACAAACACAATTGGTCGGAAATAGCAAAAAAAAAAATCAGATGTAGCTCACATTCATCTTCGAGGATACGTTAATAAGCAAAATTGCCGTATATGGGGCTCAAAAGACCGAAAAGTGGTATTACAGGAGTCAATGCATTCATTACGAGTGACTGTTTGGTACGGCTTGTGGAGCGCAGGCATCATTGGCCCATATTTCTTTAAAAATTAGAACGGCGCAATCATTACGATCAATAGAGATACCTATCGCACCACGAGAACCGTTTTTTTTGTGCCCGATCGATTTATTGCATCAATCGTTGGATGGCATTTAATTAAACAAAATGCTGATGTCAGTTGGGCACCAAAAAACAGCGATTTGACGCCGTTAGACTATTTTCTGTGGACTATTTACTATTTTCTGTCCAGTGACAATTGAGCATTTGAAGGCTAACATTCGTGATGTCATTACACTCAAAAATGTTCTCAAAAGTGAAATAATATTTAATTTCTAACCGGAACAATTGTACTTCACAACAAAGTAAATTTGGCAAAATTTTAAACCGTTTTTGTTCATTTAATTTTTAAATTTAAACCTTTAAATGGTCCACCCTACACTATCTCCGTTTTCTTTGGATTTACCCCCAAACCACCATGTACAGATGCTCACTCGCTAACTTCCGGAAGTGCAAGTTGCATTCTGTTTTTAATAGGGTCTGTTCATCATAGACTCCTACCTCTTTAAACTTTCTTTCCACAAGAGGTGACCCTTCCGAGATGATTTGTGGTTAATGTTTCCCTTTCTTCATTCACGGAAGGCAAGCCAACACTTTGTATTGATCATTTGGAGTGGGGATGAAGCCTTTAGGTATTTAAGTCCTAAAGTCGTGATGCAAATATTTCTTGTCCCCGTTGGGATTTGAACCTGGGCTACTTGTGTTTTATGCCACTCTGCTATATTTCTTTTTAATTAAATAATAAACATTTTCTAATTATTTCACATTTAATGAGCTATTTCCTTCTAAAAAATGTCCTTAGTTAATGACATTTGAATTTCTTGTGTTAACATTTAAAAGCCTGTCAACGTTAAGAATTTTTTAACTTGATATTTTATATATGAATTTCGCTATTTAAATTATGAGTTGAAATACATTTGATCCCTATAGATGCCTTGAAATTTGTCACCTTTTTTAATTAAGATTCGTGCATGTTTGCCACTATTTTTACCCTCTTTTAAGAGTTTATTAGTAAAGTTATTTTTATATTTTTTATGCATTTCAGAGAGTTAGTTAAAGGTGTCAAATGCCTTTAGTTTTTTACGCTTCTAATACAACAAGTCTCAAATTAATTAAAAAATTTGTGTTCTAAACATTGCATTTCGTCGTTTGCTTGGCTTTTTTGTTAAAGCAGCTTGTTTAAGTTTGTAAAATGACAAGGCAGTATACGTGGGGAGGCAGTAAGTTGTGCATTTCTTTATAATGTTGCCTTTAGTGTTATATGCAGTATTTAATGCTACTTAAGTTACGTTTTAATGCAACGTTATGTTGATGACATTATGCTTTAGTTTTTTTTCTTATTTTTTTATAATATTTTTCAAATACTCTGCTGTAAGTAAAATTCTCTTTTTCTATTAAAATATTATTACATTATAAGTTTGATTTTTTCTTTAATTATATTACTCAGAGTTATTTTAAGCTGCATTAGCGTTTACAAAATAATACAAAATAAAAAAGTTTCTTTTTTATTGCCATTTTTATACTTTTATTGTAGTCTCCTTTCAAGCTCTACTCTGTATTTTTTTTTTTTTTTCTTTTTTAGTCGAAATTACAAATTTTGAAATTCATTACAAATTTTTATATGATTTTCACTTTTTTTATTTGATTTTTTCTAATTTAAAACAATTTTCTTCTGAGTTTAATTTTCCATTACACACTGTCTCATCATTGCATCGGTGCGTATACTTATGCGTTTTGCCTTACGCATCACGTTCATATATTTTTTTTTTTGCTTAATCAATAAAAACTGTAAACGTAGTCGTTGTCGTCGTAGTCATAGTCATAGTTTTTATAATTTCAAATATGTATGTGTGTGTGTGTGTGTGCTTATGTGTGTCTAAAATCAAATCCTTCTGGCATTATACCTGGCTAGCTCTATGGTTTATGATTTTCTACATTTCTAACATGTATTTGAAAGTTTATGCGTGTGTGTATACGCGTTTGTTTGTGCAAGGATTTGTTTGCCAGGAATCATTTGTTCCCTTAAACATTAAAGGAAACACACATTCGGACAGAGTTGCCAAAGGCAACTGTTAATGGAAATTCAATAAGGCAAAGAGATATACGACTAACGAAAACAAAAAAAAGAAATGTTGCATAAAACATTTGCGTCATAGATAAATAACAGATGTATTACTGCTATAAAACTATACAAAGGGTTTTTTCTTCGTAAAGCCTTTAGGATAATAAAGCTTCCACAAAGCATTTCTGCCTTGTTTTAGTTTCTTTGCAAGCATGCGCCATATAATTTGTTTTCCAGCTTAGCAGGTCTACTGTAGCAGTTCTATTATGGATGATGTATTTGAGGTAGCGGTGAGGAATCTTGGCTGGTTAACATAAATTCCTGCCTTTTTATTTTCCTTTTTTTCCTGTTCCTATGATGTTTTGTAGTTGATCGGATAGACCAGAGTGATCTTAGGTATCTAAAATTCGACGCAGAATTCGAACTTAGACTACCAGGTCTTATATGCACGCACTTTAACCACTTTATAACACTACATTCAAAGCGATAAAAACTCCAAAAAAGTAATTTCACAAAAGAAAGTCAAGTCAAAATTAATGTCATAGCTAATATATTGTTACGTTTTAATCTTTCTAAAACGTTTAAGTTCTTCTTAATTGCGTCAAATTAAAATAAACACCACCTTGTTGTTATTTTAGAGCTTTTATTTCCTAACTTTATCTCTAACAGTTTATCTTAGTACATCAACTTATTTATCTTGCACTTAGTATTCGTTTACACAACACTTTTATTTACGCCTAAACACGACTTTACTTTATGACTGCAAAACAATAAATATATCACCAAACGCAATGCGCCACCTTCTGTAGCAATTCTTTATCAATTTTGAATATTTCTGTAGTTACTACAAATTTCTATTTGTCTACGTTAAATTCAAAAGATGACAAATTTTAAGACACAAAAAAGAATCGAATTGGCAACACTATGCATGTGGTAGTACTCTTCATAGAGCCTTGACGCAAACCAATAAAGTTTATAGCTATAATCTTACAATACAGACCCTGATGTGGTGTAATTTTTTTTAGGCATTTCTATTTTCGTAACAATATGATCTCAGTGTCAAGAACGAAAAATATTAAACATTTTCTAGACCAATACAAAGCGGTGTGCTTTATCTTTTGTTTGCGTTTAAGTCAAATAGGCCAATAAAGCGCCACTTTTAAATATTTAAACAATGTTTAAAGTATGAGCCTAACAAACAGCACGTTTAAGGGTAATAATAGGTAAGGTCAATTATTATCATACTAAAAACTAGAATCAAACAATCTATTTTCTGTAGTGCTTGCTCTTAGCAAAAGTAAGTTTATGGCTTTAAAAATTTCAATAATGGTAATTTTATTTCCACAATTTCAGTCATACAAGTTTTTATTTCCCTTCTGGAAACTACAATAGACTCTTACTGATCTGCTACATCATGAGTTTTAACCTTCAACCTTTTTTTTTAAAACGTTTGAGTTCTTTTATTTGTACACTTTTACTTTATACAGCGACTTTCCACAAATTCACACATTACTCACTAACACTTTTTTACGCCTAAACACGACTTCACTTTATGTCTTTTAAATTACGACTTCACACAATGACTATAAAACTATAACTGAACCGACTATGCATAATGCGTCGCCTTTTATATAAAAATTACAATACTTCCGAATATTTTTGTATTTACCACAGCATTCTATTTCCGTTAATTTCAAATGTAACACCCAAAATCGGTACGGTAGCACCGTTCAATATGAGGTGGTATCACTGTTAGTAGCACAGATAATGCAGTGCGGCAGATACATTAACAGTCTTGACACAAAACAATAGACTAAAATCACACAATACAGTTTTTAAGACACTGATGTGGTATATCTTCTTTTTAGGCATTTTTATTTTCGTAACAATATTTTAATGCCATGTCATTCATAATCCAAGCTCCAATTGTGAGCCGAAACATCATTATTCCCCATACAAAATTTTAAGAGTGAATCACCCAATTTGAAAGTAATTGAGTTTCATCTAAGGAAAAAATATGATCTCTAATTTTAATCGGATGTTTGTCCAGGCTAAATCTTCTTACCTTTTCCTCCTTTTAAAACAATTTTTATGACAATAAATAAAAATAACAAAAAGAAAAAGAGGCGAATTACAAAGGTGCATGCTATACAAACATAGTAATTCGAATAATTAAGGTGTAGTGTGATCATATTATAATCTTGATAATCTGGTACTTGTCTAGACAGAAATAGCACAAAGATATCCAAGCAAAATTAAAATTAACTGTTGGCAACCTCTTAACAAACATTTTCCACATGCACCACAATAAATAATTTCTAAGTTTTCTTCTATGCGAAAAATAAAAGTTAAAAATGTGTTTGCGAAATAATAAAAAACAACATTAAAAAACTTTTTCTCTATAAAAACTTATCCAAATAAAACAAATGCAACTTCACGGCAAACGCTGCAACAATGATGATGTGCATTGCCAGCTTTAGCCAGCCAAGCTAACACAGAGAAAAACTTTATTTTACCATAATGCAGCTTGTTAGTTGTTGTACTAGAATCCTAAGATTCTATTTTATCTGCTACGACTGGATTTTCAAACTACAATTTTCCTTAAAAGAAAAAAATGAAAAAAACCAAAAAATAAAATAATAATAATGAAAAACAATTTTCCTTTGGAAACTAGTTAGACGTCTTTCTATTTCTATTGCTTTATTTCTATTTTTTTAAGTTTTTTATTTTATTTTGAAAAATTTTCCACATTTCCTTTCTTTTTAAACTAAAGAATTTCAAAATCAGCAAATTTCGAATGTATGCGTATGAATGTGCGTGTGTATGTGGAAAAAACTTGTTGGTGGGATAAGTAACAAAAAAAAAATTAAGTGAGAGGTGTTGTAAGAACACATGGTCGAAATAACATTAAGATAAGGTAACCTGAGACTGATAACCGATCTTATACCACACTATAGTAGATAAGGCGAATATTCTTGTAATTCTTTAATCCAATCGAAACATACCTTCACTCACTACATATTAAGAGATCACTAGCAACATGGGCACCTGTTCTTCGTACATATCGAACCACTTCCAAGAGACTTAGTATTTTTTATAGAAAAAGAAGATCAATGCTTTCTGGATATGGAGCGTGCTCCGTGCCCATAAATATATCAAGCCTGATAACGCACGCAGAAGGATTTGCACCAGAGGCAGGGAGGATCCTCATCAGCAATTTCATTCCCTCGGATGCCCGCCTGACTCGGAACTCATATCAGTTCAATATGATTCCATTCCAGCCGTACAAGTGAGCGAATGCAGCAGAGGAGACATTCCGATTTAATTATGTTTAAAACACTGTTTGCGGCGAAACTGTCCACATAGAACCTAATAGGCCTTGAGTTCACTAGATTTAGTTCCCGGATATGCTTAGCGGCCATATCTATAATGTAAACCTCCGCCTAAAAAAATGTGCAATCATCAGATAGTCTGTGAGAGACCGTGAAGTCTAGATCAGCTGAGTAGAAACCTGAACCTGTACCCGTTTCCATCTTCGAGCCATCGGTATAGACTGCGATAGTTCTGTTCGACGCATTAAGATCGGTTTGCCTACTTTCTGTAGGATTGTATCATGTCCAGTACGAACGTGTTCAATCCACCCTAATTCCTGAGATTAATTGCAGACTTTGAAGAGACATATTTGATAAAAATATCAAGGGGTAATATACTCAGCATTATCACCATACCGGCCTAAGAAGCAGATCTCATGGCAACGGTAATTGCAAGACAAGCTATTCTTTGTACCATATTCAGAGTGGCCAGTTGTGGCCCAATATCCACCGCCTTCTACCAGACGAGAACGCCATAAGTGAGGATTGGAAGAGGTTAAGTAATACAAGTTGTCTTCTGCTAGATATATGGGCTTGGAAGCACAAAGAAACGCATAGCAAAATTTATACAGCTTACGATATAAGTTCTCGATATGTTGGCAGCAGTGCTGCCTAAATATCAAAAGCTATCAATGTCCTCAAACTCTGTGCCGTTCATATGGAGGATCTTTCCCGGTGTTTATACGCATGGACTTAATATTTTTTATATTTATGTTAAATGCAGTTTTCTTCCACATACAAGAAAAAGGTGTCACTGTAAACCATGTTCGTTGCTTTGTCCCCCTGCGCCAACGTTTATTAAGAAATATGATTTCAAAATAAGAAAAACAACAACTCATTGAAAGAATTGAAAGAAAAGTTTTACACAAAATACACGTTTCATGTGTATGAGGGAAAGAATTTGTCACAGTTGCTCTTTCAGCTTCTTCTTAAGATACGGAGAGAGGAAGACATAGAGGAAGAGAGAGTTTTGTGTGGAGTTGCAAGACAAACTGCTAAACGTTAAAGACGTCATTACAAACGAAGATAAAGGGAGCACGGCTAAGAAAAATTGTGCGTTAAGGGATCGATGAATGAATGATGACTATAATGATGAAGGTGGTGGGTAAGAGATAAATGTAATTTGTAACCGGTTTCTTTTCATTTTTGCAATACCGTAAAAGGCGGTAAGTGGGGGATGTGTAGTAAGAAAACGAGTAATTGCAAGATATTTTTTTCTCCTATTTTCTTTCAATTCCTTGTTTGGCTTAAAAAAGTGCGTGCCTTAGCAATTCATCACGACATCATGTCATTTGTGGTGTTGCAATTAATTTTTCGCATCAAAACTTTTAAATAAACTTACGTACATACATATGACGTTGGTTCTAAATTCATTCCTTTAGCTCACAACCACTTGCATTTTGTGTAAGTTCTTACAAACATTTTTTTTATATTATTTTTTTTTTAGTTTTTTTTTTTTTTTAATTTAAATCTAAAAATTTTAGTTTTTCTTTTAATGAAAGAATTTTATTCAGCAACGACGACAACAGAAAATTACCCATAAAATCTAAACTGCTGTTACCATAAGTGGCAATACTTCTTTAATTTTCACCAACTACCTTAGAACATAGTAATTGCAAAAATGTTTATTTAATATTTGTTGTTGTTGTTGTTGTTGTTGTTGTTGTTGTTGTTGTTGTTGTTGTTGTTGTTGTTGTTGTTGTCGTAAACATATTTTTTTAATAACAAATTGTTGCCAACATTTTTTACCCATTACCTTGATAACGTGGTGGTGTATCCATATAAAACGACGTAAGTATGCTACCGTTAACGATATTTTTTTACGTTACAATAAATCCGTAATTTTTGAAGCAAACAATCTTTACCTAGACAAGTATATGGCGGTGTAAAATTGAAAAAAAAAAAACAGAAACAAAATGAAAAGAAAACCTAACAAATTACCACAACCATGCTAAAGATTTAAACAGAGCAGTAAGGGAAATAATGTGACCAGCCAACACAATTAAGTGATTTCTAAACAAGATTTCATAGGTTTCATAGAAGGCTAGTTCATTATAATGAAGTGGTTTTTATTCACTTATTTTAACTAAATTGAAAAGTTACTTAGATCATATGCTTAGTGAAGTGTAACAGAGTAGGTTCTGTAGTAGAAATCGAAACTACAACCACCAAGGCCTTTTTAGAATACATTACTTATTTATACGGCTTTTAAGCTTTCATAGGTCACAGACCGAACGTTTAGTAGATTGTCAAGTGTTTTGATCTTGTAAGCTTCTTCTCCAATTGTTAGTGGCAAGTTTTAAGATGACTTGTTACATCGGGTGTTTTTTTCTTTTTGACAGTTACTCATATTTATATCATATTAAAGCATAAAAATATGTATTTTTAGTATCAACGAAATGGGCTTTGTTGGATAAAAAATTTTATGACACTAATGTTTAAATATGATTTTGGTCATGTGGCCGACACGACTGGCACGTACAGCGCAATATGGAAGAACAATTTTAACAAACTTTTCGCAGCATATTTCATGCGGCCATATTTCGCCAATAACTCTTCGAATGTTGAATTCCAGGTGTTTAATTGCCTCTAGCTTATCGACGTAGGCAAGTGACTTTACACACACCAATGGAAATAAACCAATGCTTATTTATGTGTCCATTCAACTAAAAATGGACTTCATCGGAAAACAAAATTTTGACTGGAAATTCCATATCAGTATCAATTTGTGCGTCAGCTCATTTGACGAATTGGCGGCGCATGGTCACTTGGCTTAAAATCTTGCACAAGTTTTACAATGCTTTCGTAAAATCTTCCAGAAAGTAGAAGGACACAACCTCAATTGCTAAGAACGGCAACCAATTGATTGAATGGGTCTTCTTCAATACTTCCCTGTATAATGTCTACGACTTTTTCAATATGCACTGTTCGGCGTCTCACGGCATGCACGTTATCAATATTATTATTATCATCGTCAAGGCACTATTGCAGGACACTCCGAGCATGGGATCTATTTTAACCTTTCCAGTCTATAGTTTATCCAGCAAATCTGCAGCCTGCCTAATAAACACTAGCAAATTTGAAACCCAGTGAGACCTTATGTCCACCTAAATATTCCCACCTAAGCCTATCAAGAACTCTACATTTACACAATATTTGCTCCGCTGTCTTTGACGTCTGTGAGTACAGCCGGCCTACCATACTTGAGAACATAGGGATGACGCCCAAATTGCGGAATAATTGTCGCCCTAAAGTGCTGAAGTTCCCTTTTGAGCATTCCGGTGTTCCAAGCATCTGGCAATTTCCCAATTCTTGATTAGATTGAGGATGGTGGTAATTGGTGCTACACAGCAAGGTCCAAACCGACATACGACATTATCGGCAAGAGTTAATTTTGTCCGAAAACGATTAATTTTTATTCGAATTAGCTGCCCTAAAAAGACGAAGTGCAGGATAAGTTTGGCGAACTGATTAAAAAAATTTCACCAGTTTGCAAACGTTGCTCTGGTGTAAGTATATTTATAACGAAATGTCTAACGAAAATAAAAAAACCCAAATATCAGCTGTTAAATGGATTGTTAATTAACCTCTGAAGAAAACCCGATGCTTGATATTTTACGCGCACCACAAACATTTTTTTCTTCGAAGTATTTTTTTCCATGCGCACGACATGTGCTACCCAACGCAAAAGCTGAAGTCTTCTATTTTTCTACGTTTTACTAGAACAATGTCGGAGAACATAAATTGTTCGACGAATTTTCCTTTGAAAAACTTCATACATTGCTGCATCGGATTTTGCTTTACCAAATAGGTGCTTTAATAGGTATCATTTTATTCTTAACTAGTCGTACTACTTTAGTAAATCCAAAAATAGTACGGTTCCTATATAAAATAGTGTATAAAATGGACTTTATACTTGTAAATCTTGTAATTTATTGAATAAAAATGTGATTGTTTGATAAATATACACAGATTGCTGAAGTTTACTTAAGTAAATTATACAGTATTCCTCTTCATTCCAATTCCGTAAGCCCAGAAGATCTTTTGTACAGACCTATATGTACAACACATTAAGTAGAAGCTACGGATAATGTTGTTGTCCTATTCCTTTTTGGAACTACTATAGCGTCCGTAAGGAGCATTTTTCTGTGATCCGGAACAGTAGGGCACTCACAGAGTACGTCTTCATATGTATCAACAAACATTGTGCAAAACCTTTACTGACCAGTCATATTACCTAAGATGTGCTGATGGTAATATATGTTAAATAGGCCCTTCGCACCTATTGAACGGAAATAACTTTCAGCGTGTACCAGAAGAAAAGTAAAAAACCCCTACGCTTGTCTCTGTCTAGAAGTATTCTCCTATAGCCGAGTAAATTAATGGAAAAACCATCTAGCTTATCTATTGGAGAGACAGAAGTGCTATCTGGGTTTACGTGAGTCTTCGTCGCGCTGGCATACCCCACGGTGCCCCAATGGCACGGGCGAACTCTATGCGTCCACCAACGCTTCCACCCATGATAAACACAAATGAATATCACAAGTGAGTACCAATTCAAAGGCGTGTTGTTATGACACTCATAACCTTCACATCTTGGTAAGGAGTCGGAGACTATCTAAACTTCTGCCATTATATCGGTCACAGCACCCGGTTGAGGAGATGCTACACCACACCGAGCTCGCGCTCTGCCTGCGTTTTATGTCTAAATCACAGCCACCAGAAAGCTCACACAAGGGGGCCCACCCAACAATCGGGCAGAGGTTGGACTCCCTGGGGCTCCCGATTCCCGTGGCACCAGAATACCTCTGGTCAGACTTAGTGACACGTGAGTGTAAATACAAACACGTGCCGCTGTCAGTTTCGGTCCCACAGCGGCCCCGGACTGGTCGCCGGTAACTATTGGGGAAACAGTCAGCTCTTTCGTTTCCAGGATGGCCATCACAAACCCAATATCCAACATTGCGTAACCCTGTTATATTGAAAGGTGTAAAGATAGCCATATAGTTTGCAGTCAACCAAAGGATTGGCTGCTTAATGACGTCTACTTTTCTGATAAAAACTGTTGCACTACGTTTTTTCTTTGCCATTTAACGTAGTCAAAAATTATGATATATCAAGAATTTTTTAAGGCACTATTTTTAGAGGTGAACTCCTTTCCCACCCTTTCCTTATATTAAATTAAAAAAAAAAAAAAATTACATACAAAAAGTAAGGGCAGAAAAGAAAACTCCACAAGTTTGTTTAGTGTCAGCACTGGATTCACAGGACGTCGTAAGGATGCTGCCAAAATAACAAAAAAACGAAATTTTCCTCAAATATATATCCCCAATTTAAAGTCTGGTTGTGGTAGTACCTACGATTGGCATAATTTTTGTGTTGGCAATGTTTATTTGCAAACCCACTCTGTATGTCTCTGCCTGTACAGAATCTAGATTTGCGTGCATGTCACAATGTCTGTAAGCCAAGAGACAAATATCGTCAACGTAGTCAAGGACTTATAGAATTATATTAAGTCCCAAGTTTATACTCCTAGTTCCTACCTAACACCAGCTTCGATAGCGAAGAATAGCAGCATAGAGAGGCCAGAATAAAAAAAAATTGTGGAAATGGATTTTATTAGCATTGCAAATGAAATCTTTCCTTGTATTAAACATACAAGTCATATATTGCAGATTTGACAGAAAAACAGTTCCCTAAAGTGTCTTAGAGGTAGTGTGTTGTAAATTTGGTGATTAAAGTGTTTGCATACGAAGCCTAACAGCCCAGGGTCGAATCTCAGCAATGACAAGATAAATTTTCTTCGTTACGCCTTCGAATACGAATATTGAGTCGTCCCTATTTGTTTCTAAAAGAGCTGTAATATCAAAGATTATAACGGCGGTCACCACTTAGGATACAAGGCTGTGGCTAATACAAAAATCGAACAAGCCGGTTGCTGTTTAAGCAACCTCCGCACGGTATTAAGGAATTATGAAACACTGCTAGATTAAATTCAGAGAAGAAAAATTGTATTACTTAACTAGGTTTCAAAATTGTCTGTATCTTTTCTAAAAATTTGTATTTACGGTTGCATTTATTTTTTTTTTTTTTTCAGCATATGCAATTTCATCAATATTACGCTAGAACAAGCATATAAGTTTGCTTATGCTCATGTATGCTCTCTTCTGGTTTGTTTTATTCTGTTTATGGGATAAACTTAAACTTTTTAATATCTGATGTTTTCTTTTAGTTTATTTTTTTTTTTTTTTTCATTTTTTGTCTTATCCCTTCCCACAATTAACAAATGATAAGGTATGTTTTCACTAGCAGTGAAATTTGTTTAAATCTATACTTAGCTTATAATTTTGTTAGCTTTTAGTGTCAACACTTTGCAGGAGAAAAAAGAAAAAATCTCTTTCACTTCTTATGCGTAGCGGCAGCAAACAAAAATTAATGAAGTTTCAACTCTTGTTTCCTCTTTTTATTTTCAATCATTATAAATTTTTTCTTACTACAATCTCCCCAACCACCTCTCTTCAATAACAAATATTTGCAACAAGAACACAACTCAGCAATAGCAAGGAAATAAAAAGAAATATGCTGTGCCTTGAAACTTTTTAATGTGTTGCATCTTCTTTTCTGTTTCCACTTTTCCTCATTTCATTACATTTATACTGTTGAAGCTGAAATTGTAGCAGAAGGCTCTGTAGAGTATTCTACGACTTGTAATATTAAATTTGCGAATTCGTTCATTATAAGGTACCATTTTTTTTCCTTTGATGAGATCTCAACATGCTCGTACTTATATATCTTCTGCCGTCGCCTTTTTGTTGCAGTATTGGAAATGCGTGTAGAAGTAATTGTTCATCGTCAACATATTCGACAGATAAAGTTTAAGAGAGAAAAACAGAAAAATATTATAAATGAGCACAATTTATAAAATAAAACTTGAATGATAAGATTCTCTAGCATTTCTTTCTGATTTTTCGGCTTAAATTAAAGTATAATTTCAAGAATGAATCCTTTTAATTTGTATGTTTTTTTTTTTTTTTTTTTTTTTTTTTGTAGAAGGAAAATTAGTGGGAGTATAAGCTTATGGTTAAGGTTTTTAAACTCATCATTGCTGTTGGTTAACCCTGACTTTAATTTAATTTTACTTTTATTTTTTTTTTTTATATTTTATTATTTGTTTTTCAACTGATTTTCTGGGCGAAAGTTTCTATTTCTCTTTATTTACATTTTATTCGTAGTTAATTCAATTTTTAAACAAATTTCTGAAAGTAATGAATAATTTTTGTGAAAGGCAAATATAAATTTGTCGTCTCCACAAAAAAAAAAAAAAAAAAAAAAAAAAAAAAAAAAAATTACAGAAAAACCTAAAAAAGTAATAGAAACTTACAAAAAGAAGAAAAACACATAAAAATGCCACTATTTGGGCAGGATATTATTTACTTAAGCCTGCTTAATTTTAAGCTCTTAAAGATTGTTAAGTCAATTGTCCTTAAAAGCTATAAATTTGATCATAGACTTATCAAACTTCGATATCTTTATTAAGCAAACACAATAAAAAAAATTTATATAGGCCTTTATTAAAACCCGTCAGACCACTGTGTTCACTACCACCCTTATCTATATATACAAAAATCAATATTTACTTCGTATAGAAAATGCCACTCTCCCTTATTCAATTTCGTTCATATTTCGACTGATGATGTGAATTGACTACGAAGTTATTTTGACCAAAATATGAACCTTATTATTACTATTACCGTTCCATAGATTTGCAAAAATTATGTGATATTTACTTCGCTTGGGTGGTGACACACAAACTTATTCAATTTCATTCATATTTCGACTGATGATGTAGATTGACTATGAAGTTATTTAGACCTTTCATTATTACCGTTCCAGAGATATACAAAAATCAATATTTACTTTGTATGGGAAGTGCCACTACCACTTGTCCAATTGTCCAATTCAGCCCACATTTTGAGTGATGATTTATATTGACCAGAAAGTTATTTGGACCAAACATAAAAACTTTCACTGTTAACGTTATCTAGACATAAAAAAATCAATATTTACTTTGTATGGGAGGTGCCACACCCATTTATTCAATTTCGATTATGAGCCTTCCCCTACTACCGTTCCAAAGATATACAAAAATTATTATTTACATTGTACGCGAAGTGCCGCTACCACTTATCCAATTCAGCTCACATTTTGAGTGAAGTTTTATTTGGACAAAAAAAGCTTGCACTATTACCGTTGTCTAGATATGCAAAAATCAATATTTATTTTGTATGGTAGGTGCCACTCCCACTTATCTAATTCTTGCTATTGTTTTATACTGACCACAAAGTTATTGGGGCCAACTTCAGAAATTTTACACATACAAATGAAAATTTTATATGAGTGTGACACCACCCAGTTTAAAAAAAAAACAGTGAAATTTCACCTTTCCAACGCTTGTATTGGTTTGTAAATCAATTTAGTGCTTCTCGACTTGTAAAATGAGGGATATAGATTTAATCCAGTGTTGTACAACAATTTTTTCTGATCATTTTATAACACTTATATTATTTCTGTGTGCCACTATGGTGCTATAGTAGCTAAGACACCCGCCTACCAACTAGAAGGATATCGGTTCAATACCAGGGCAGACCATCTGAAAAAAAAGAAAAAGTTTTTTCAACAGCGGTATCACCTCATAACATTAGCTAGTAACTGGTTATGAGTATTACTACTATAGAAAACTTCTTAAATGCATTTGCCGTTCGGATCCAGCTTTAAACTGTAGGTCCCTTTCAATGAATCTAAAAATAAAATCGGGTGCAGCTCATTGACTGAGAGAAGTCCCCGTGTTCCTTCATGGAATGCTATGGAAATTAATTTTATTTCTTTAAAATCGGGTAATACCATTAGAAAATTTTACGATATCGAAATCATGAATGCCTAAATTAAGTTCCGATAACCTGTTTAACTAGAAGATAAAAAGATTACGAAAAAAACTGAAACCAGTCAAAAATGCTGTTACGAAGCCATATGACTCTAAAAGAAGTAATAAAGAAAAATTTTTGGATATCATACATGAAACTAGTGTTGAGATTTCTGTGATAAATATTCTCAAACTTTTTTTCTCTATTTTTTTTTTGTTATCATTTATAAGTCATTGTCTAAGCATTTAATTGTTGATAATTTCGTTAATTTATAGATTAAGCAAAAGAAAATTTGTCACATTAAATAACAATTAAAAAGTAATGATTAATTTTAATAATAACAGCGGTGTGTAATAACATTTAACACGCACTGCCTTTTCATGACAGAAACCTAAAACAGTTAGCGACAATAGTAATATTAAAAAAAAGAAAACATAAAAGAAAAAAAAAGGAAAGAAATGGAGACAGAAAACAAACCGTGTACTCTGTTAACACATATATGTAAACCCCTTTTATTTAAAAAAGAAATTCTATCTCTATTAACGGTCTAGTAACTCTAGTAATTTTAGCAAAAATACAAATATTTCCTGCTTTGCTAATATAATATATGTGTGCAAAAACTGTACATGCATATTACTTGTATGTATATAAGCGATGGGCGTTTTATTTGTGTCACCCACTGTTGTGTGTTGTTTCAACATTAGTTAAAAAAGTGGGGAAATGTAACAGTTCATTACAGCAAATTGTTATGATGATTGTATAACAATGGTATTTTTGTTTTTTTTTTATTAATAAAAAATAAATAAAAATAAATAAGAAAATTCATAACTAAACATTACAAAAACAAAACAAAAGTAATGTAAAGTATTAATTATTGTATTACCAATGCAATTACTAGAGTACGCTTATATGAAAGCCAGAGCTATTTACATATCATGAAAGCAACAAATTTTGTTTTAAAGAAAGAAAAAGATTATTGATAATGCTTTACAACAAGACTCTAAATAAAGACTTGAACTTGTGAAATGTTAAAATGAAAACAAACATGAAAAAATAGAAAAAAAAACAGCAACAATTCATTCACCCATTCACGGCTCTAAACATTTTACAGTTTGCTTCATTCATAAGATTTAACACGAGCATCAACACAATCATCATTATCATCTTCATCATAATCATCATTATTAAAATTATGAACAGCGCACAAATAAATAATTCGTTGCCTAAAAGTAATGAAGATGAGAGGCTTATGCTTTAGGCATGATGATGGAGCCGAGTATTCATTACTCTACTGCAATTATCTATAAATGTTGTTGCTACTGCAGTTGTTGCTGCTGTTAATGTTGCTGGCAAAAAAAAAAAAAATAAAAAATAAAACAAATCTCAGTTATAAACAGTAAACAACAATAACTTGCAACGTGTAATTATTGTTTACAATGAACGAATGAATAAATGACTGAACGAAAGCAAATCCTAAGAAAATTAAAAGAAACAAATTTTCAGTTATGCCAAGATTTTTTGTTTTAATAAATAAATAGCAAACAAAAAAATACAAAAACAAATTGCTTACATGCATGCACCCTACCTACGTACATAGCAGCTAAGATTGCTTAATTTTTAAAAACTTAAAAACAAAAAATTATCGCATGTCTAGCAAAACTTCTTTAAAATGCTATAAGTAAAGATGCTATAAGTAAAGATTCGCTATTAGCGAAGATTTTTCAAAACAAAAATGTCTGCTTAACTTTCGTAAATTAAAAAAAAAACGAATACTCACAATAGCGAACTATTAGCGAAGAAGTCTCAACATTAATTTTTTTTTCACTAACCTTTCGCCAAATATTTATAAATGATATTAAACTTTTGTTTTTGTCATTCTAAACAGAGCATAGAAACAAGCTCTGTTTTTAGCCTGAAGAGGCAAACAAAAAATGCATG
Organism: Wohlfahrtia magnifica; assembly: GCA_023159175.1. Taxonomy (NCBI): domain Eukaryota; kingdom Metazoa; phylum Arthropoda; class Insecta; order Diptera; family Sarcophagidae; genus Wohlfahrtia; species Wohlfahrtia magnifica. The sequence continues at coordinate 545,064 of JAKWBJ010000156.1, forward strand.
AACAAAAACAGGAAAAAACAAAGCCTTCTTTCTCTGACATTTACCAAACTATTAAAAACGAATGTTTTGCCATATCAAAATAAAATAATTAAAAATAATTAATATCGAATAATTAGTTATGTCGTTAAGGTTATTCTATTTAGATATTGCTAAAGTTTCGCTGTTGATATTACAGACAAACATTCGAGATCGGAAGATTTGCTGCCACAAACTGAGCGACGGGTGAGCTCTGTGAGTTCTTTTTCGTTCCGCTTCCAGTAGTCGTTTTCTTCTGTTTTATTAACGAAATGTTTGCCAAACTTTCGAAGCTGATGTTATTATCGAGTGTTGTGGTCAAGCGGAATTACGAAAAAAGGACCTATCAATTCAATAGCGTTATCCTTTGGTAGATAGTATAAGAAGACGTATAAGTCCGATCTGTCTATCTATCTTTAATTAAATCCGATCGAACCCAAAGAAGAAAGTAAGTTCAATACTTCGTAGAGTCAATTTATACAGGCAGATGATTGTCAGCTCAAAACAGTCTCCAGAAAAATATCACTATTAGCCAACGAATTTGCTGAAATCCGATAAAGGGCTTCATAAATGTTGGCTTTCGAATATTTGCCAAAGCTACACATTTAGAAAAACTATCCTCTTTTTTGTCCTTTTCCTTACTGCACAGATAGCACACCGTGTCAGGCCCCTGATTGATCTTGAAAAAGTGTTATTTCAGGTAGTATCGGACAGTCGTAAAATCAATAAGCTTCCTCAAAATTGCCTTTCTCATATGGCGCAGCTGCCTATCTTAGGTAAAGGGTTACCAGTCACTGTGCCTGTCAGAGACTGAGATATTGTTTCTAAAACGACAAACGGAGTTTTTATTGCCACAAATCTATCTTTCCCCGACCAACCCGCCTTACCAGTTCGTCAGCAATCCGATTTCCCATAACACCTTTGCGCTCATTGATCCAACAAATTGTTGACATTCGTATAGCATTCGATTGATTTAAATAATTATTACGATAACATCAAATTAAAAGGGTAGTGTGGTGAAGTAGTTAGAGCGTAGACATGCAACGCAATCGGTTCGGGCTAAAATCCGCGGTGGAGGACATAACGAAAAATCTAAAAACGGTTTCAGTTGTTTAATATCGAGACTCCAGACAAATTCATCTAAAAAAGAAGCCCCCTCTAACCTTCCAGCTTATCTCTGGCAATGGTGACAAGCATCAGGGGAATGATCAGGAGAAAAACGCCACCACCTATTGTGACCCTGCCGTTTTATAGCAGCCTTTTGTGACCAAGGCATCCGCTATTTCATTACCTTCTATTCCACAGTGTCCAGATACCCAAAACAACTGGACCTTATTGCCAAGCGAAACCTCTTGCAACGCGTCGCAGCAATATATGACAAGTATAGACATCATATGATTCGAGCCAAGTGTCCTTAGCTCAACTTGGCTATCAGAAAATATATTACTGCTCTTAACCTTGAGCCCTGTCCCGGTTGATCTCTGCACATATAGCAATGGCCATGACCTTAGCCTGGAAGACACTCAGTCTTCTTTCTAGTGGGATCGATAAGTCTCGGTAGGGTTCATGAACATCAGTACCGACACGGTTATTCATTTTGGAGCCATAGGTATACCAATTTATATCAAATTTACTTCGAACAAACCCGGTCTGGAAATTCAACCCTGAATCTCCTGCCAAAGCACAGATGTAAAGGCATAACATAAAGGACCGAAGATGGTCCTCCGAAAATCATGCGTAAAATTGAGAGACTACCCGCAGCACTTCGGGACCATTTGACGAAAAAATTTGTCGCTGATCATGCCGCCACCCTCATCACATGGATGTGAAGCGGTGTTAAGCCAATCAAGGCCACAAGGTAGCTGTTGGACACATTCTCATTGCCACAGTTATAGCAAGGCAGGCGAGTCTCTGTATTCTGCCTAATTTTTTAACGGAATTTAATCGATGAAATATTTGCAAATGATTTAGGGCATATGGCTACCACGTCTATTCATGTAGAAGCGTATTCTGGGCGTACAACATTGGGTTATATTTTTGAGCATTGCAAGCCATATATGACAAATAATACGAACAATATTCGTTTGATGGTTAACGCTCTCGTAATTTTTTATTATTTTTTTTTAATCCAATAACAACCTGTATTATAAAATTTATGGACGTAAAGTACTCTTTTCGTTATGTAGGGTATTTTTAATTTCTTCATTATTTTCATGGCAAATGTGTTTGTATGTACACTCGTTATAATTTTGATACGTTAAGAAATATTTAAGACAAATAAACACAAATAAAAAGTACTTTATTTGTTATAATTGCCTAACGGAGTTCGAGTACATTTTAAGAGTAACGTAACAAAACAAAAACAAAAAAAGAAACGTTAAGTATCTTTTCAAAATTGAAACACATGATGTCTACATTTAAAAGAAAATAGCACCACAAGGAATTATAACGAAAGATGTTACAAAAACTAACAACTGAGATGAAAATTTGTATTTAAAGCTAAAACACGGCTAATAACACAAGATTCAAAAGACAAATCAGTTAAAATGAAAAAAACAGCAACAACGGCAATATAAAACGTTATAATAGTAACGTGAAGCAACATTATAAAATGCAGGCAGGCAAGTGAAGGCAATTTCAATTGAAACTCAATGCAGAAAAGTAAAAATAAAAATTGTAAGAAAACTAAAACTGTTAAGGAGAAGACGACCAAGCAATAGAAGAAGTCAAAATAAAAAATTGAAATAAAATAGACAAACAAAACCAACTAAACAGTCACCCAACCAACGAGCCATTCAACCAACCAGCCAGTCAGCCAACCAACCTCCATTGCAGTCACAGTCATGGTCGTTGACTAAACGTGTCAATTTAGCAATTGTCATTTTGGTCTAAAGAAAAGACGTTTTTTCTCTTTTTTTGCAACTAACAACGACTATGACGTTGTTGTTATGGCATACCTTTACATTATAGACCCACTGTGCTATAGAAAATTACTGTTGCAAGAGTTTAAAAAAAAATGGGGGAAAATATATACAAATAAAAAGTAGTGGCTTAGAATGAAAGAAAATAGGAAAGTAAAGCGCACTCTGCTGCAATCAACAATTGTAAGCATTAATTTTTTGAAATTATTTTTCTTTTTTTGTATTTTTTTCCTTCTATTTACAAATGAGTTTTTATAGAAAAACTCACAGTGAGAAAAAGTCAAAAATTCAAATAGCAGTTAAGGACTATTTTAAGCCTTAATAAATTAAAATGAAAGGAACCAACTTAGTGAAGGTATTTTTAAATTTATTCCCATAAATCTTAAAATGACATTTATCATACAACACTTTCTGGAAAGAAGGTGGGAAATATATTTTATATTTAAAGACATTTCAAAAGAAGACTTTCATTTTTCTTGGTACGTATCAAAGCAATTTGTCTTACTCGAGTGGAAAAAGATTGTTTACTGCTAGAGTTTCTTAAAAGAAAATTTTTTAATTTCTAGAGAGTTTTTTACGTCTGTAAGTATCCTTCCTTGGAAATGAAATTTTATATTGAAAATTTTTTTTATTAAAATATAAAAAAAACTTTAAAAAACAGTAATTTTTGGGACATTTTTCTACAAAACTTTTTTTATCATAGAAATTTCATAGAAAATCTTTTTTATATCCTAAATTGTCCATAATCCCAAAGAAAATATATGCCCTAGATGCATAAAGCCACATAAACACAGCGGTTAAACTACGCACCAGACATGATAGCCAATCTCACAGTCCCATAGAAGCGATCTGTACAACATCACAAAACAACTGCCGAGGAAAAGATATGGCTCCACCAATCCTTTAACGGACAGCAACGTATGGACAAATTACTATGCGAAAATTCTTAAGCGCATCTCGATACAAAGCGTACTCAAATGCCAGTGCTCCTAACACATAGAAAAGCACTATATACCAACCGAAAACCTCATTTATTCTGAAATCGAAAGTGCGGTTTAAAGTCTCAAGAACTACAAGGCTATAGAATTGATAATATATTGCCTGGACTACTTTAAGCGGATCCCACCATAAATGCTCAACTCTTACACCCAATAGTCAGGCCCAATTTAAATAAATGTGTGCTACGTTTTGTATCTCCAGCTACAATCAAAACAATATGTTTCTTGGGTTAATATGCGCCGAAGTACTCTAAGGTGCAAAAACAAGGCCTTAATCGCATTTGTGTTGTTAGAAAGCGTAGTCTGAGTCTCTTAGACTCTCTTTAAAAATTAGAAACGATTAGCCATTAATATTATTTAGTGTTTGGGTTGGCGTGGTGCAGTGTTTAAAGCGTACGCATAACTACACAAGCGACCCGGGTTCGAGCTCCAGCAGGAGACATGATGGAAAAAAGCTAAGGGTGGGCAAATTTAAGGTTAGGAAGTAAATTGGTTTAAAAAACATTTTTTTGACAAATTCAGTTTTAATCATACCAATATAAAACAGAATATGATGTCGGGCAAATATCCAGCTCTAGCACGTCGGCAGACGTCCACTCTTTTCACAAAATGTTGAACCATATTTTGCACAAAGCTTCGCTTATCTCGTCAATGCAGTGCCGAATTTCATCTTTCAGAGTGTGTTAGTTGTTTGTGGTTTATTCACGTAAACTCGGTCTTTCAAATAGCCACTGAAAAAATAATCCAGCGGCGCTAAATTACAAGAAGAGGCGGCCAAGTCGAGAAATTACGCAACCGGGAAATTTCTCATGCAATAATGGAATGCTTGACTGCTTGTGTGGCTTTTGGAGTCAGTGATGTCAACATTAGCCTATTGTAGCCACAAAAAATTGGTTATCATAGTTTGGTAGCGGAGAGAAGGCGTTTTCTAGTCCATTTTCGAAAAAATATGGGCCGATGATGCCGCCGAACTAGAAACCGCATCATACGGTCACTTTCATTTGATGTAATGCTTTTTCGGGGACTGTTTGTGGATTTTGTGAGCCCCATATGCGACAATTTTTTTTACAGAACCGCCTAATTGAAAATGGGCCTCATCACTAAAGATAATGTTGTTGAAAAATTTGTTGTTTTCGTTGTTTTTCAAACAGTAAAAAAAGTTTGTTCAAGAGTGTAGCGTTACATGGTTAATATTTTCCAATTATTTACTCAATTCTTGACATTTTTCAAATTTGCCTACAATGTATTTAATTGTGATTTTGAGTGTTCAATAAAGAGGCTTCAACTTCCCCCTTCAGACAACTCCATCTAAAAAATAAATAAGACCCCCTGACCTTCCAGCTTAACTCTGCCGATGATGACAAATATCAAACGAATAATTAGGAGAAAACGCCACCTACTGAGAAAAAATTGAAACGTTAACTAAGGATCACCACCATGACTTAGCAAGAGTCTTTACCACTACACACCATAATATGGAGGCGAGCTACAGTAGATTAATCATCTACCAAGCTTGAAAATCAACTTGATTACAGAAACCGAAACAAAGTAATGGATGCTTTGTGGAAAGCCTAAATGCTCCCTAGAGGAGTGACGGATAAAAAAAATTAGTTTTGGTTTTGATTAAAAAAAAGAACAAATTAAATACGATTGCAGTAGTCCCTATGATAATTGGGCTATGAACTGCTATTACATCCATTATGCTCTACAAACTGGGATTCTGTTTACTAACGGATTATCAATTTAGTGATCTTAAAATTGCCAGACTGGTAAGGCTGTCAGCTCTTAAATTGTGCCAGTTGAAGTGTCGTTTATTTAGTGAAAGGTTTGCCATTTAGGAATATGGAGCGGATCGGTCAAAAACGTGTTAGAATAGTAAAAACTTACTACAAAAGTGGTGATTCAAACGCGGCTACTGATTTTTGACTTTTCGAACAAAATTTTCTTTAGCGATGAAGCTCATTTCTCACTCGGTGGCACTGCGAAATTGTCACATATGGGCCTCAGAAAACGGAGAAGTGATTGTGGAAAATCCATTGCATTCGAGAAAAAGGACTATTTGGTTTACAGTATGGTCTGAAAGTGTCATTGGGAAAGAAGCATTACCATTAATTCAGAGCATTATAACCTGCTATTGAGGATTATAAGCTTTACGATATGTGGTTTCAACAAGACGGTGCCACCAGCCGTACCTCACAATGGAATTTGACTTTATTGCATGATAAATTTCCCGGTCGCGTAATTTGGCTAAGACAATTAGTCACCAAGATATTGCAAAATAAATGAGAATAGCGGTACTATAGGCTTTGAAATTAAGGACCACTAACTAATGGAGATTATGCAAGAGTTGCCATGGCATCAGTTTTAACCCAGTCATTTCTGAAAATAGCATTCACTAAAGAATAGCAAAACCCTATTTGGATCTTTGGATTCTTTAGCGATATACTGGTAAGATCTTTTTAAAAGATTGATAAAAACTATCTCACCAGGAGCTTTGAGCTGTGTTTCAGACTGTTTAGTAAATTTCCGGACTTCTCCGATGTTATACAGGCTAAAATTATGGCCAAAAATAATGCCGCTCGACATATCCTGTATAGCGGGGTATTCAACAAGGAAAACTTCACTTGGGTCATTTTCAATCGAATATATCGGACTTTCTCTTGAAAAGTGTAGACAGTTGATGTCCTGGCAACTGCGTTTCAGAGCTAATGAACCTGGGGTAATTCAGTTCTAACACTGCCAAGACTATAAGTATATAAGGATACTAGTAAGGGTTTTAATTGTCCATTGGACTTTTAGTAGACATGCCCAAATGATGAGAAGTGTACACTACATATTCTTTGTCATTGCCCGGCATTTGACGACTTAAGCGACTAAGGTGTTTACAAAATCGACCGTATGGCTGTTGTGTAGTTGTTATAAGACTTCAGACTTCAGTGAGATAGTGAATCTACGAGTAGTTTCACCGCTAAAATTGATTATTTTTTATTTTCAAATTTTAAGAAATGGTTGCGCAGTAACTAAATAAACGCCAAAGATTTACTGTAAAATAAGGGTTTTTTTACTTCACAACGTAAATCAACCCATTTTCGGCTGTACTAATACAACAAAAATCGTTATTGATATGAATCTTAGCTTGTAAAATTTAAGCCAATGGATGTTTATTATTACAGTTCATTAACAGTAAAATTGAATAGAAACTTGCATATTTACCGTAACAGTACATTAAACGTGGTTTAAAGGTGTATGCAACACAAGTTATCATCATTAAGCAGATGAATACAATGTTCTTGAATGTAAAACATTGCGAAACACAAGAAAGATGTTTCAAGTGAAATAATAAAAAAATGCAATAAAAAAATATAACAACTTTTGTATTCTTCTTTTAAAAGAAAATTGTTTTTGTAATTAAATTGTTGCAATAAAAAGTGTGTTGCATTATGTAGTATCACATGTATCACATGTGCAACACCATTATGCCATTAACAATGTTTTCTTGAATCTGACATTGAGCCCGGTACGTGTCTAGAATACAAAACATGGATTTAAAGTCAATAAAAAAGAACATAAACATGAAATGAGCCAATTTAAGACAATTTCTTTCTCCATTTTATTGTATGTAATTCTTGGCTTAAATAAATGTCATTAAAATAAACTATTTCGCTATTAAAGTTAAAAACTTACTTAACTAAACTTTAATTATTACATTTACTTAAGTGTTAAGTATTGTATTTAAAGTTCAAATTAACTCATCGCGACTTAAAGGAGGAAGCCAGTAGTTCAATTTTGTGAGCAAAGGCATATCCCTTTTACAGCCACCACAGCATTCCACAGGAAACTCATCGTCTTCTGGGCCGAAATAGCTGTGCACTCAAAAAGTAAAAAATCAAATATCTCGCCCTCGGTTGTGCAATATTTCTTAAAATACAGTGATTTTATCAAAGACCCTTCCACCTGGTAAATAGCCCCGAAAGTACTTTGACTTTGCTGTTATTGAGCTTCAATGGACTTCTTGATTAATGGGAGAAAGTGAAATAGACACAGAAGGTCCATATCGGTGGCAGTCCTCCAAAACTATATGATTTCTCCCTCGGCCCCCTTGAGTACTACATATGTACACCAAAAAATGACTTAGATCCAGTAAAAACGTGCTAAACAATCAGCTCTTTCGTTCCCAGTGAGGCGCAATATAGTGTAACCCATGTCCATGTGTCCATAACACACCAAATTTATTGAAAGACCATAAAGCAGTTCATAAAACGTTTTGACCTTACATCGTACGATGATAAGGCCCTTAAAGCTGCTTGACTGTCCTATATAATATTGAAGCAAAACGACGATGGCCTAGATCACGTAGTGTATTTGCCTATAGGCAACGCTCTTTGAAAATCGGGACCAACCGCACCAGCGCCAGTCTCGACGCCAGTTTGCTTCGGTCCTTCGGTAAAGCAAACGGCCATATGCTGCCACTAAGAATGGTTCAACCCTAAATATCTTTCTGGTACACAAAATAAAAATTCTTGCCTATCGTTAAAGTGGGCGACATGTGTGTAATCATTTGTTCCAATTAAGCGGCGATCGTTATTAAATAAAAGGAATATCCTTAAATACCTCACCACAACACCAGGCCTTAAACCGATAGCCGGCAGCATAGGTTAGGTTATAGTATCGGCTTTATTATCGTGACAAAACTGATCAGAAAATAATTTTGGCCTTAAGCCCAAAGGCTTTGACAGGTATAATATGCCCTAATCACACTACTGCTAGCATTGGACAAGTTCCCTACTTAACGTGAAAACTCTGCCGTGAATGACATCCAGGTATTTTACTTTAACAAAGAATCCACTTGTCTTTTATACATAGCTGGTTCCGTGAGTCTCAGACTTCTACGTCTAGTGAATGGTACAATCGGTCTTCCATCCGACAATCTAGATAATTAAATCGCCAGGGTAGCCAAGTTGCTACAGTACCTTATGAATGATTGATGTCCAAAGAAGAGGCGATAAAATGTCATCATGTGCTCAAAGCACAGCTTACTCTCAGCCAAGTCAATCTGTACATTGAGTTTAGCTTGCTGTAAAATAATTTTAATATTAAAGGGTATAGTACTCTACAGCGCTTCTAATAATGTCATCTTTCTATAGTGTTTAGAAAGTGACGACATGGTAGAGTTGTATGTATATTGCCCACATACAACAGGCGAGGAAATGACGAAAAAATTAATTTACGGTTTTATAGTAATTTATTAAGTGTTTTTAACCCCTGACACTTCAGCTTACCTCTGGCGACGATGACAAACTTTACAAACACCACCTCCTGGATAAAAATGGCAAAGCTAAGTAAGCAAAAAAACGTTATCACTGCACAATCACATGGAGGCGAGTCAGTTAATCATACACGAGCTTCGATACTAGAAAATAATGCAACTGAAATAAGGCAATTGATGATTTCTGGAAAGCCATATTCTGCTACCAAGAGAAGAAACGGCAGAAAGGTGCTCCAGATCTTCTAGTCTTTTTTCATTTTCCCGGGTATAATGGATTCATATCCGTACGCAGTTAAGATTGCGGCTGAAAGTCCTTTAACGTAACCAGGCGCATGTTAACAATTGACTACACGATAAGAGAGCGTTGTTTCTAAGCAACACCATCTACTCTAGACACTCACTACAGTAGCAGTATTGCCACCTTATTGATAGTTTGTGTAGCCTGTGTATAATTAGCTTAATGTGTAATTTGTGTATAATTTTATTTTTGTTCTACTGCTTTCTTTAATTACATTTACATTTTGATCGATGTATATGGCAGTTGGGTTGGTTTTGAACAATTGTCAATCGTTACTTCCTAATTCAGTATTTTTAATTTCATTCTCACTAGTTTCCTTTCTTAAGACTTCGGCTTGTGGGTTTCAATCAATGGCACTACGTGTGATGATATTTTATGGACTTACTTCCCATTACCTCCTTAGGATTTTGTTATCAATTAATACTCGATTTACTCATGTTTACAATTCGGCCTTCAATAATATGTTTGTTCAAGATAATTCGTATCCTTCTTAGACTTTTAAATGTCAAATTATGTACTTGCTAATAGTGCGACACTGATAAAGGATAGTTTTTTACTATTTGGTTTTTCAATGTGTATTTTTTCATGGTCTAAAATGATTCATGACAAAAATGCGCAGTAAGATTTGCCATTTCACCATGAATGGCATAATGTGTAAGTCAACGAATAGAAAATTCGAATTTGGTGTGAAGAGCATAAAGAGGATATACTGTTTTGTGCGGTTTGCTAGCCGACGACATCGTGAGACCTTACTTTTTGCAAAACGATAAAAATTGCAACGTTGGAGTTAATTAAGTGAGGTATTGTGCAATATTTATCGACTTTTTTGCACAGAATGAACGAGTTGGACTTGGTTGACAAGTGGTTTCAACAAAACGGTGCCAAATGCCACACGGCACACAATATCATAAACCTCTCAAGAGATTAGTGAAGTCCCTCGTATATAGGGACAAGTCAGTCACAATTCCAGTCCTAGAAGACAATATTACAGCTACCATTAGTTCCATCATTTCGCTCAGCATGAATGAAATGTTGGAAAAAGTACAAAAGATATTGGAATTTTGTGTATAATTTTGCTACAGATGTGTAATTTTAAAGCGGGTAGTGTGCAACCCATAAAGCTGTTGGTAACATGACTGTTTAGTAGTCCGTTCACTTGCTTAGCTAGAAGACAAAAAAATAAATACAAAGAAACTGAAATCAAGTAGACATGCCTTTTGGAAGCCATATGCTTTCACGAAAAGTTGAGAAAAAATTGTTTGACGGCATTACAAGCACACTTATTAGCTTAGTAGCCCTCATTTGACCATTTTATTTTGCTTTTGATTTAATAATAAATTTTCTTCGCATCAATCAATGTAACTTAATGTGTAATTTCTATTTTATTTGCCATATAATTTCAATCATACGACAGACATTGTATTTTAGAAAACAGCCACAGCTATACGTGTGTAATCAGCGTATGTGGATGATAAAATTGCACACAAAACACAAAATACGCATATACATCAAATGAGAAGTTCTATATAAAATACGTTGCATATAAAGGATATTCCAATTAACATAACACACAGAAATTGCAAACGATTGTGGAAAAGAGATCGAAGAAAAGTAGAAGCTGGCAAGAAGGTAGTGGTTAGTAGGGAGCAATATATTTTTATAGGCGAATAGAATTTCTATAGAAAAAACTCTTTCGAAATAACAATTATAAAATGTTGTGAAACTACCCTACTATCATATATATGTATGTATTGTACAATCGTTATATACATATGTACATATGTACGTAAAGACAGCCACCATTTACACATACAAAATAATTTGTTTCAATTATGATTGACACAGATTTGGCGTAAAATACAAAATTGAAATCAATCATTCTTTCATTCATTTATGCGTCATGTTACAAAAAATATATGTATATTTGATGCTGCTGCTGCTGCAGCCATACAAGGAAATGCATATTTTCATCTCATGTTTCAATATCGTTTTGTAGAAATTTATAGAAATGTTTTTGAAATTACAAATTTATTTCTTTTTCTGGCTTAAAGTATTAAAAAACAATCATTTTTTCAAATTTTTTTTTCATATCTGTTGCAATATAATTTGAAAATCAATTTAAACAAAATTCGTTTGGAATGCAATTGATACTGATATCCTTAAAAAATTATTTCAATGGATTTTGTTTTTAGACTCTCAATAGGTCGTTATATAAGAGTATGTGTATAACTCTTTTTTTTTAATTAAATTTCAATGAATTTTTTTATCAAAATCTCCACCAATAGTAGAAATTATGAATTATTGCTTTCTTCTATTAATAATTAAAGTACAAAATTAGTTCACTTACCAATCTTTGCATTAAGATACACTGAAAAAAATAAAAAAAAATATTAAAATTTTTTTTTTCAAACAACAAAACAAAATATTTAATTGTTTTTTTTTCATTTTTAATTGAGAAAATATTTATTAAACTTATCAAAATTTAAAAAAAAAAAAATCTATTCAAAAATTACGAAAGTTTTCTGATCATTCTGAAAATTGTTTTTAAATTTTAAACAATTTTTCTTAAAAAAGAAAATATTTATTAAATATCCTTTTAAAGGAAATAACGCTGCTAAATAACGCTCATCAATTGCACCCACCACAAAATCATCGTTTAAATTATTAAAAATTTTTTTATATTCTGGGCCACAACAACATCCAACACCCGGTTGTGGAAAAAAATAACCAGTGCCCGATTGTGGTCGTGCGAACAGTGTCGACTTTAATGCACGCAAGACCCAATGTTGGTTTCTGACACACAGACGTGGTGGTGTTTTGCGATCACATATTTCGAGTGTCGTAAGAAGCATTCCAGTGCTTCGATGTTTTAAGACGATGTGAAAAATAATTCACTATATCTGATCTACTTATTACTCTTATATATGAAATGGTGCTTCAAAGAATATTTTTATTAATGATGGTAGGGTAGCCAACTCTATCGACTCATTAGATCATCGTCGCAATGTGGCGTGTGTTTTATTGTTCTATCGATACTATCACAGCATGTGTTCTGACGAAATTGAGGAATTAATTCCTAATCATATATTCTTATGTAGTACTGGTATTTCTCGTAGAGCGCGTGCCTTTGTAATTGTCCAGTGAATCACACAACGCATAATAGAGAGAATTCGGTTTTGGCCGCACTGTTCGTTTGTGAAATAGTCTTCCTGATAATGTTTTTGCTACCACTTACTATACAGGTTAATTCAAATCAAAAGACCATAAACACTACACTGTGTTGCCAAATTCACAGATAATAATCTCCGCCATCTTCTCTTCCTCCCTACATAGGCGACACACCGAATAAGGTACCACAGTAAGGACGAAGAGGTGATATCTAAGGTAGTAATGCTGATATTTAAGATAATAGTTGTCTTGCCCATGTGATGCAGCTCCCTATTATAGGTGAATGTTCTCATTAGTCGCTTCGCTTGCCTCTGAGCCGCACATTGTATCCAATATAACGAACGTAGCCCGTGCTCCGTCGTCAATCTTTCCCGTGGGCATGGATTAGCTAATATTATAGTATGGCTTTGGTATCACGAGGGCTAGCCACACGTTGCCAATTCATCAGCGAACTCGTTCCCCATGACACCAGTGAGTCCAGGGTCCAAACAAAGCGTTACCTTGTTCCCCAATGCGAGTGTGTTGACATACGCGTAGCACCTCAGAATCAGTATCGAGTCTATATACTCCGAAAAAGGGTTCTTAGTGCCACTTGACTATCGGATTATATATTAACAGGAACGACCCTGATTTCATACTCTATACTAATCCCCGCACAGATGGAAATAGCCTGGATCTCTTCCTGGAAAACGCTTGACCACTTCCGCATGGGATCCCAGACTTTGGTATTGGACTTCAAAGTCCGGATTCCCACACCATCAATTTAAATCCATTCGTATACCATTGTAAACACTCGGAATTGACATTAAGGACGGTCTCACTTCGCACGATCGTGTATAATAACTTCGAAATTGCGATCGAAATTTTAGCCACCAGTGCACACATGACTCTTGCTCAACGGTGGCTCAAAGTCGGGGATACGCCTCAGGATGCTCATGTGAGCCTTTTTTTCCACTGAGTTTATACCGCCACGTCTCAACAATCTGAAGGCCCTCAGAGTAGCAGATTTCATAATTAAAATATGCAACGGACTTAAACCGATAAAAGCTTTAATGGCAACAGTGAAAAGTTCCTATTACACCTGTTACGGACAAACAAGCCTCTCTCTGAAGCCTAATGTATCTACATATGATATCATAATATCGATGCATAAGAAACTATCGGTCTAACAATCATGGTATACAACCAATGAATGATCCTAGGATTAAGTTGTCGTGCCTACATTGCCCGTGTAGTCTTACCTAGCACGGCCCGTTCCAATTCAGGCTGCTGTCGATGGTAACTCCAAAGTATTTCACCTCCTTCAACAGTCCAATTTCGGTTCCCTTTAGTGAAATGAGCCTTAGGTTCAATTTCTGTCTTCTAGAGATAAAAACAATTGTACTCTTATTCGGACTGACCGACAATCCAACTACATTAGACCACGCAGGTATAAAGTTAAGGGATCGTTGCAAGATATCCAACAATACAGAGAAGTAACTTAAAATTGGTCTTTTGACAATTATAAAACGAATAAATGATTAGCCTTCTGAATCCTAATCTGATGATTAAATTGTCATCTAAGTTATCTCTCTGGCGGTTGTAGTCTCACATTTGTTTAGTGAGCCGCTTAATATAAGAACAAACGCTGCATATGTCGAGGGAATTAAACTTAGAATAAGATTAAGTTCCGCTGATTTTCCTGGACTGTTTATTTGTGGTTATCCTCTTAAACGCATCGGACCATCCACTATACACAACCTGTTACCCGCTCGGTTTCCTTAAGCTTGGCATCCTTCAGTTTAAGCATCCGGAAATGACACAGCGGCGCAAAACAGAGTCTATAGCTGTTGTTCACGCGGTCTATAGAAAATTTAAAGTATAGATATATGGCACATTCGATCAGCAAGAATGCAGCTACTAGGCGCAGCTTGCTTAAAATTTAAATGCAATCTATTCTAGTCGACAACAGTGTTGCACTGAAAAATTTATATAAAGCTTTTATTTCATTATACTGGTTAGGCCTTGGCATTATGTACAAAATACAATATCATTAAATGAATGCCTCTGGATTGGTTGCAGCTGACTATCCTATTAGAATGATCTTGACTACTTGAAGATTGTGGGTTTTCAAAAGCTCCAACGATAAATGATTATCGGCAGGAGGTAACGTCAACTAAAACGTCTAACGGAGTTAAGTCGCATGATCTTGGTAGCCAATTAAAATTGCTAAATCGAGAAATTACACGACCGAGAAATCGTTATCGCAATAAAGCCAAAATCAGTTATGTTGTGTGGCTCGTAGCGTTTTCAGTTTGTCCAGTTTATAACCTTCAATTGCTGGACAGTCTCTTCAAATTTCTTTATAATCTTTTCAAACCCTTGAACAGTAAGTCAATTTTGATGACCATAATGATCGCGCAATATCCTAAAAGTGAACACATTTGAATCACCACTTTTGTAGTAAGTTTTACATCTTTTAAGGCGTTAAACGATCCATAAATGTAAATGGCAAACCATTCACTAAATAAATGATACTTCAGATGACAGATATTTAACCGCTGACAGCCTTGTCAGATCGGCGGTATTATAACCACTAATTTGATAACCCGGGAACTCTTACTTAAAAAGTCAACGAAATAAAAAATAATAATCTTTTAACTGTTCATTTTTTGTTGTGTATGTCTGACTGAAATGAAAACATTTTCTAAAGCCAAAAAGGAAAAAAATATTTTATTAATTCTTTATTGCCAATTTTGCCATTACTTTTACAAAATTTATAGCAAAAAAATCAAACAAAACATTTTTAGGATTCAATAATAAAATGAAGAAAAAAGAACAGCCATTAGACTAAAACTGAAATAAAAATCTTGTTAAACAATTACTAATAAAAATCCTAAATGACTATTATCTTGTTTCGCAGTCTCATAAAAAAACCTAAAAGCAGATAAAAAAAATTCCGCCAAAATAAAAAACCGCGTTTAATAAAATAATCATAATGAAAAAAAAAAAGAAAACGAAGAGCATGTTTGTAAAAAAAAAAAAAAAAAAAAAAAAAAAACGAAAAAACATTTGGTTTATTTTATGAGATCACGTTCTAAACTATACGTGAAATATAACAACAACGAAATAACTGATGGTTTTACTCCTATTATTATTGTTGTTGCTATCACTGCTCGTAGCTATACGTAGCTGTGAACATGGCTGAAAAGATAGATGACTGGCTGGATGGTTGGTTGGTTGGATGGATATATGGATGCAGTATGAATGACTAAAAAAGTTGTCTAGTTGAGGGTTGAATGTATGAATGAATGAATGAATGGTTAAGGATACGGATGTGGTATAAACGGAGTTTTAAAACGTTCATGCATACAAAGCTGTATGTGTGCATACATGTATGCATGAGTATCAAGAGATGATAAACGCAGATTGTTGTTGTTGTTTGGAAAAGCAAAAAAAATAATATGGAATTTAACAGTGTAATTGTATACACATCTGCAGACATACATATATGAATATAAATGAGTTATTTCACATAATACACCGACACACATTTTAATAAAATAAAATTTTTATTTAAAAAAATTTGCAAGTTTTTATTTAAAAATTTGTTTTTCTTTTTTCATTTTAACTCTTTTTTAAGCTTTAATAAAAAGTCATGTATGATACTTAATAAAAAAATAAATTTAAAAAACAAAATATTTATTTTGAGAAAATTAATCACGTTTTTTCAAAGTAAAATAACTCTTATTCTATATCGTTTTTGATATTGGTGTTTAAACTGTTATTATAAAATCATATCCTTTCATATCATTCGCTTAAGAGACACACTGATCTATTTGATATTAATTTCAATAGAAATGTTCACACTTTCAAACAATCAAACAGTCATGAACATCTTTTATTAAAAATAAATAATCAGAGAGCCATTTAAAATTATTATTTCTTTCATTCATAGAAAAATAAGAAAATATAGAATTCGCATACAGTGTTGTCTAAAATAATACCACCACACAATTTTTTAATACTTTTATAAATTTGTATACCAGAATGTATAAACCAAACCACCCTCGTTTAGAATACCCAGATTGAACATTCAATCTCTTCGACTCTTGACAAGGGTTAAGTATATGGGTGTAATATTGGATTTAAAACTTCAATAGAAACTGGTAAAAAGAAACCTGTATTGCGTTTTATTCCTGAAAATTTATGTTCGACCGAAAATGGATATTCAAAACACAAATGGTGTTCTAGATCAGCGACAGGCAAACTAATGCAAGTGCATTTTACAATTGTGGTAGTAATTTGAGAGTCTCTCTCTCAGATTACACTGCAAAAAAAAATTACATTTTGTTTCTTACACAAATGGTTGCGTTCACTGGAAAGAGTATTTAAACGTTAAACTTACATATGTAAACTTTAAAAAAAAAATTTTTAAAACATAAATTTAAGGAAAAACTTTTAAGGATAAAAGCAGTAAAAAAAAAAATGAAAAACAACGAAACCAAACAAAAAATAACAGAAAACAACAAAAAGGAATTACAAAAAGAATAAGGAAAAACAACAACAACAAATAATTAAGAAAAAGATTCAAATTAAGAAGAAATTTAAAATAAATACATTAAATAAATAAATAAGTAAATACATTAAATAATATCGTACCTTAAAATTTTCTATTGCACTGTATTTTTCCACTTATGTTCTTTTTACTCCTCTCTGTTTATTTTTTGCCCATGCATATGAGTACGTACGTGTGAGAATAAAAGAAAAAATTTGCTCAGAATCATGTTATGCCTCTCGATGCTCTAGGTATACAACCTGGTGTTCCTGCCAATTCTCATCTGATGTGGTAGAGGGCCCTTACTAAAAACCTTATCACCACTATGCTGAAAAGAGTTCAGAGAACTGCATGTTTGGGTGTCACTGGTGCTTACACGACATGCTTTAGTGCTGCCATCAACGTTATTTTGCACATACTATCCATTGATCTCCACATTTTGAGGAGGTGTTCTCTCAGTAGACATGACAACGTTTTGGGACTTCTTACTCTGTCTCTTAGGAAAATGCGAACGAACTTAGCTAACCCCAAACTAGATTTTGCTAGGGACAACAAGGCCTTTCTCCATGGAAGAAACGAATGGCAAAAAGGTAGGGTTTTTACGGGATCTGGTATTACGGCACAAGATGGCATCCGGTATGGGGGCTAGTATTATTTCCGAGTGTGCGAAAGTTACGGAGTCTTTTAGATTACCTGAGAACTCTAGCATTTTTTTAGTTTTTGCCAAACTGCGTTGATCTTCAGTTCTTCTCTTGCGTTTATTTCTTTAACCTTTAATATCTTATTTTGCATATCAGAAAGTCTCTGTGCGAGGAGACAGATATCGTCCGAGTCAGATCTTCCAAATAAACCTGCACTCCTCAGCTGATGGTCATGTTGGAGCATTAAGCATAATGGTTTCAAGGACAACATTAATACTCTTTTTGACTGCAATTCTCTCTCGAGTTCTATTTCCATGTACCACATGACAATAGTCATCAGCTTAATAGCAACGAGCAATATTATGTTTTCCGGCACTCTTTTGCAGCATAACGAAGACTATACTACTATATAATTTCTCAAAGTTAACGATTGCAGGACGATTATCATTAGGAAATTTGCACGGTTTGGGTAGTGTTTCGCAGCACGTAATGCCAAAATAGAGTCAGAAGACGTGTAGAATACCAGTATAACAAAATTTAGAAAATTATTAAAGTGTAGAAAGAAACATGGCAGGGCAAACATTATATGGGTGCAAAAAATACCAAAGAGTTACATGGAACGCGAATTAAAGTCAAGGAAACGACTACAATAAATTCGAAAGGCAAAAAGTCTTTTGAGGCAATAAAGTTTGAAATTAGGAATTGCTCATATCTTACTACAAAATTTACTCTGGTATCTTAACTGAGACAAAACCAGAAGCTTACTGAGGCTAAGAAAGAACGACTTTAATGGAATTTTGGTCAACCTAACACAGCACTCGAGACTTAGCAGAAAAGAATATTTACAAGGCTTGTGATGTGGTTAATGAACATTTGCCACTGTACAGCTTTTGCTTGGAATAGGTTAGAATTAATCGAGAGCAATAGAGTCCCAGACATTTCTCACTTTAGGAATCTCGAATAAATGCATAATTCATTCAGAATTGGACTGTTACATTTTTTCTCTACTATTAAATTGTATGAAGGAGCACTCAATAGGCCGGGGAGGTGTAACAGATAAAATCCAGCATCGTTCGGCATGTAGTCGATTCATCCTGCCTGACCACCACATTCGATAATAACATCACCTTCGAACGTTTGGCAAATATTTCTCTGATCAAACATTGGAAAACGACTATTGAAATCGGAACAAAAAATAACTTATAGAGATTAGCCATCATTCAGTTTGTGGCAGCAAATCTTTCGATTTCCAATGTTTGCCTGTGTTATTAACAGCAAACCATTTTCAATATCTTAAGCGAATAACAATAACTTTGCTTTGTTCTCTTCTGTTTTCGCTTTTATTCTATTCTGTTTTTGCTGTTACTTTTTTGCGCTCCCTAATGCTAAAAACGAGAGATATAAAATTACGCAAAAACAAATATAAAAGAAAATCAACATATACATGCTACGCGTGCTCATTCGTCGCTGTTTCAGTGACGACTAAAGGCGAAAGCATAAGAATACGTGTAAATTGATAAGGAACAAAATTTTTATGAAATGAAGAGCTATGTTCTATGCTCTATTAAGCATTTTTGTTCGGCAAAAACAAATATTTTTGTTTCGAAAATTCTTCGCTAATAGCGAACAGTCGCTTATTGCAAATTTAAGGCAAAGCAGGATAACAGATAGTGTAGCTAAATTTCAGCATATGGTCGTCAACTTCGTTCAATTTCAGCTCTCTTTAGTATGGGTGACATTACAATGAAGTTGTCATACATAATTCCTTTTGTTTGTGTGATTGTCAAGAGAATTCGTCAATGATATTTTTCATTTACGATAGTTTTATAAAATTTTTGACTTGCTACTGATTCTCTGACGATGATTCATCGATAAGGATATAAAGTGGCAATATCACTCAAAAACGTTAACGTTTTCTAACAAAACAAATATTCTAAAATTAGTCAAAATATATAATAGGTCATTTAATAAGTCCATAGGAAGACCGATAGATGGCGTTACTAGAATTTTATCCATATAATTGTAATTGCAGCAACTTTTGTAAATGGAAGAAAAATATGTGAAAAAATGAATATGCAGCTTAGATAAAATATTGCTCTTTTATAAAAAAAAAATACAGTGGAAGCCAAACAATGACAAACTCTGAACGAACTCTTCGATAAATGGTAGATGCAGAGCACAATGGACGTCCGAAAAATTTAAAAAAACATCCACAAATTGGTTATGAACGATCACAAATTTAAGTTGCACGAGCTAGTAGTGCCGATAGTGTTTTTATTATTTTACGCGAACTTCTGAATATGCGAAAGCTCTGTTCAAAGTGGGTGCTGCCTATCACAAATCGATGAAAACAATGGCAAAATTGAATGAATTGGGCTTCGAATTGCTTACACACCCATCGTATTCTTTAGATTTAGCCCCAGCGACTTTTTCCTGTTTTCATATTTCGAGAGAATGCTTGCTGGAAAGTAAAATGTCCAATGACGAAGTGATCGCTGAATTTTGTCAAAATTTGTTTTTTTTATTTTTTCTTACTTATCCCACGGACTTATTGAGTGGCCTGTTATTTTCATTTAAGCAACTTATAAAATTTTTGATTTTGAATTTTTACTAAAAAAAATATGTTATTTTTATTCCAGGTACGTTGCAGAAATTCTTTACTTGTTAAATTCCTTATTTGTGCAGGTTAAGTACGATCCTATAATTTTTTTAGCATTAAAATTTTCTTATAGAGAAGACCTCGCCAATAACTAAAATCCTAATATCATACTAAACAAACGTTAAATCTTCTTTTCGCTTATTTCTTTTCTTCTTCTATTATTACAATATTACCATCAAAGTTCATCAAACTCTTTTCATAGCGTTCAGCATAATAGATATTTCCATAATTAATAAGTTAAAGTACATTAATATTTAAATTTATGCTGAGTGATTTATTGACCGAAGGGGTTAAAATTTTCATTATTAGTATTTTTTGTTTATTGTGTGTAATATTTCCTAAGCTTTGTTAAATCATCATCAGCTTATTCAGAATATTTATACAAAAAAAAAAAATAAATAAATAAAAGAAATTCCGATAAATACCACTCGTTTGAAATTAAATATTTAAGAAATATTATGTTAACGAGTTTATTAACCTCTACGTAGTCACTAGGCGTCTTTTATTTAGTTTTTTTTTTAATATAATCAAACAGCCTCTGGCTTTTTGGTTTTTAAGAGCACAACCAAATCAAATTTTTTTAAGAAATTCAATTTTTTTTGCCAGAAAAAATTAATTTGAAAATTCTGGTTTTATTTGAAAACCAATTGCCTATTCCACTCAAATCCATTCCACTTGGTTGGGTCAATTACCTGTTGATTAGTTACCGCTTACGCATGTTTTACAGCTTGCGTTTTGATATGGTGATGGTGTTTATATGAAAATTACTTGGGGTCAGTGTATTTCTTTTTTTAATTTTTAATAAAAACTAGTTGTGTAGTCTTAAAAAAGTCGTGGTTTAATGTAGAAATAAAAATTCTTGTATATGCAAATGCTTTTAAAGGTTGAGGTAAAAAATTATGTTTAAAAACTGAGCAAACATTTTACCTTGACATTGACTATTAAGACTTGCGTGTAAAATATTAATGAAAACAATATTCAACTTAAAGGACTGGTTAAATGTGAATGTGAAGCACAGATATTGGCAAGAAATTCAAGTTTATTAATGTCTAAAATATTAAAACAAAAAGCAGAAAATATGTGGCAGTATATGATATGATTGCGATTGAGAAACTAGAACAAAAATGTTGCTTTGAAATGTTGCATGAAAGCAAACCAGAAATATATGAGAACTTGATTTTACAAGCAAACTTTTATTTTTAACCTATTGAATCTTGATGAAAAAATATTCCAAACTAAACACAAGTTTTCTGTGATTACGCTAGCGTACACAGACTTAACCGAGACTTGTTGATCGATTAGTGTCATCCAGGCTGATATCATGAAATTTGCTATATCGGGTTCGCTATCTAACGTTTTTTTTTTTCAACTAGTGCTTATTTCGTGAATAGTAACACTTAGCTCATGTCTGATTTGACAGATAATTAGTCTTATCCTTCCGCTGAACGAATATGGTTGTGTATACGCTTGAAAAACGCTGTGAAATATTGCGACATTACTTTGAAAATAATGGTAATTTTGCAGAATGTGTGCGATGTGTTCAGATGAAGCTTAGCAAAATTGTCGCATTTGGGGCACAGAAAACCCGCACGCATACATTGAAAAGCCCATACCTCCAAGACGAGTCACTGTTTGGTGCGGATTTTGGTCCAGAGGCATAATTGGGCCATTTTTCTTCGAAAATGAGCAAGGAGTGGCCGTTACAGTCAATGGCGATCGTTATCGGGCCATGTTGAACGAATTTTTGTTCACAAAAATTGAAGAGGAGGATATTTGCAACATTTGGTTTCAACTGGACGGCGCTAAGTGCAACACAGCCGAAGCTACACTCAATGTTTTGCGCCCTGTTTTTGAAGATCGCATTATCAACCGCAGAGCTGATGTCGTTTGGCCACCTCGGAGCTGCGATTTGATACCGTTGGACTATTATTTGTGGGGTGCCATCAAAGATAAGTGTTACGCCAACAAGCCAGAGACAATTGACGCTTTAAAGGACAATATTCGTGAAGCCACTGGTGAAATACAGCTGCACACAATCGATAATGTGCTTAAAAATTGGACCGATCGTGTAGGCTACTGCATGACCTGCCGAGGCAGCCATTTGAATGAAATTATTTTCCATTATTAGCCGGAAGGATTGCACTTTCAAATAAAAGAGAAATTTGAGAAAATATTCAGTAGTTTTTATAGCATTTTCAAAAAAAAATTATTTGGCGGACCCTTTATATGCAGAGGTCAACCTGATCAACGGGCTCAGGGTTTTTTTTTTATTTATTGCTATGTTTCAGCATAGATAAGATTATATTAGAGTTTGTGGTTTGCTCGCCATTTACGATTTTATTTGAGGTCCGGTGGCCTAATGTCAGACTCATTAAAGAGGTCATAGCTGGACATGGGTGAGTCCCTAAACATCCCCTCCTATAGTAACCATGACCAGTGCACCCCAAGCGCTCTGAAATACGACCTATCATACAGTGCCCGGTACTACGCCCGAAAGAAGCCCGATCGACCCACTTCCAAACCTAAAAAGAGACGTAGTCCTTTCCATAGAAAGAGAAGGTGGTGTTTTTGGTCAACCTGTGATCCATCTTGCTTAATGCTTATCTGTCGAGCAAGCTCTACAGCGCACTCAGATGGTTACTTATCAGCAATCTCATTCCCTTTGATTCCCGCAGGACTCGGAACTTATATCAATTAGACATGATTTCGTTTCATTCGGGCCAGTGAACGAATGCAGCTGAAGCAACATTTCGATTTAACCGCGTACGAGCTGAAAGAACTGATTACGGTGAGATTCTAATAGGCCTTGGGCCTCGAGATATTATTTCAGGATACACGCCTAGCGGTCCTATCTATAGCTACATATGTTTCAGTATAAATATTCTTGGAATTAATTGGGGTTCACTCTCATGCTTCATGGGTTATTTCGGTAATTGGTTTCTTTAATGTGTGCAGCAAGACCCTGTTGGTAAATGTACGATGCCACCATATTTCTAGTAAACGCCTAAAGCTATGATCACACGATTGTGGCAAATGTACCAACATGACACAATTTTTACTGTGCTTTATTGACGTAAAATATCAAAATTATCCCAATTTATCCCGCGAAAATAAATTTCAATATTTAATTATTGGTACGTATTGTCAACTTCAATTGTCGCACAAGAACACAATAAATATGGACGCATTTTAGATATTTTTGTTGCCACATTATTACTTATTAGGCGGTAACACGAGTGCCGTAATAATAATTAATGAATTGCGACAACCGTGTGTTCCCAGCTTAGATGTTAGTATTCATCCGTACATCAGCACTGGCTCTACGCAGCTATTGAAAATTCATATTTTGGTATTACAGCGAATTTCCTAGATCGACATATCCGGCTTAACGCAGATATTAGAACCTCTTTACCTCTATCAGATCCCTGTTTTACAATTTAAGAGGATTGTTATTAGCGTTCAGTCTCATTATGTTTACCTTGCGAGGACCTGTCTTCAGTGCTGTATCTGCATGTTACTACTACGCCTAGGGTCTGGTTGAGGTCCCAGCCTAAGTCAACAGGTGCCTGTCCTGGTTCTGTCAAAATGACATAAAGAGCTGTTTTAAATGGCTGCAGTAGCAGCCCACATCTTTATTTTAAGCCCCTAACATGGGGCAAAGGTTCTCTTAGAGCGGTAACATGTAGTACGCTGTTACTAAATCCGTCTATCGTAGAATACCGACAATCTTTTCAAGAATACCCATAAATAAAAGTGCTCTCTACATAAATTCGCATCGAATGCCTTTTAAATTCAATTAATACCGTATACAAAGAAGCATTGAATTCTGCGGATTAATGTATGATTATTCGGGTAGTGTTAATGTGTTGCATGCAGGACTTATTGTCCCGAAATCTGGCTTGTGCTATACTCGGCCCAGCTTTTGAGATGTTCTGCTTAGAATAAGGTCATTAAATATTTTCATAGCCGTTGGAAACAATATTTGACAACTCTTAATGTATATATGGCAGCCAGCATCTATACTAATGTCATTCCGGGACGGGTTCTTTTATTTAAGATGACCTCATCTTCTTGGTCACCAGTTATGATAAGAGCTTTTCAAAGTCATCACTCTCAACTGGAATAGAGGTATTATCCTGCTTTCCCGAAATTTTCTTTGTGATTTTGAGGAGTTGTTTCATGTCACTTCTATTTGCTGCAAATTGCGTAGAATTACTCGTTTCTTCGAAGAAGTTAATCTCGTCCTGTTTCATATCCACGCTTTATTGTAAATTCTTTCTCCTCAAGATTAATCATTCCTCTATTAGTTTTCACGTTTAATTTGTTATCCACTTCTTTTCTTAGATATTCTTTTATTAGATATTTTTGTATCTCAATGTTTTATGACAGACAGACCGTTCTCACTTCTACCCAAACATTGTCGAATAATTCTCCACCGAAGGTCATTAGCACATTTTGGGATTTCAGTTTTTCCGTAACAAATGCTTTACGAAAACTGTTCATTGGTTCCCTCCGGTAAAGTTTAAAGACAAGTTCTGCAATTACTAGGCTTAGTGGTAAGACTCAATAGTCTTACCGAGCTCTGACAGCCAAACTGCACTCATCTCTCATTTTTCATGTTTAAGAAAATTTATTTGCCGCTTGTAGACTGAGTGCGCATCTGAAGGAAATGGCAAGTTTAAATCATAATAAAACAAAAAATATATCTTTAATGTCAATGAAACATATTCTGTTGGATAGAAAATTTTATTACATTAATGCTTAAAATTGATTTCGGCCTTGTGACCGCTATGGCTGGCGCGTATAAGGCGCAAACTGGAACACCAATTTTCACAAACTTTTCGCAGAATATGCGGCCGTATTTCGCCTATAACACTTCAAATATTGATTTTCAAGTGCTCATAATCCCAAAGAAATTAATCCAATGGGGCTAAATCAATCTTGGTGGCCACTTAAATGCACCATTACGTCATATTTCTCTTTCATTAAAAGTTTCTTTTAGAAAATTAATCGTAGAGCGCCCTGTGTGGCATGTAAATGAGGTACGAAAATATATCTAATAATGTTTCTATACCGTTCACCATTGACAGTAACTTTCAGACCATCGAGATATTTGGGCCAATGACTCCGCTAGCTCAAAAAGCCCACCAAACAATAATTTTCTGTAGGAATAAAGGTGTTTGACAAAAGCTTGTGAATTATCCTCACACCCAATGCGACAGTTCTACTTATTTACGTACCCATTCAAACAGAAATGGGCTACATCGGAGAACAAAATTTTGAATGAAAATTCAATATCTACAGAACCATGACTTTAATAACAAATTTCGGCAATTTACCAGCCTTGCTCTGCTGT
Organism: Wohlfahrtia magnifica; assembly: GCA_023159175.1. NCBI lineage: Eukaryota > Metazoa > Arthropoda > Insecta > Diptera > Sarcophagidae > Wohlfahrtia > Wohlfahrtia magnifica. The sequence goes on from JAKWBJ010000156.1 coordinate 570,923, forward strand.
AAATCTAACCATACTGAAATGTTAAACCAAACTAAATATAAAGTATCAGCTGTTAAATCAAGTTGTCAAATAAAGCAGTGTTACCAACTCAAAGCCATGAGTCTCTAAAAAAAACACCCGATATATTAAGGAAATGATGTGTTTTTGATGAACTTAGATTGAAAGTGCTTTATTGGGAGACATATCTACCATTAGAGCTTCACTATGAATAGGCACAATAGATACCATGGGTCGCAGTTTCGTGCAACTGCGCCTGCACCCGCTACGGGCCATTGTGAACCAAAAAACCAATAATATCTTCAGTTATATCACCCATTTTAAAATCAATATAACATTTTACACTATCTGCGAGTTAAGAAACTGTCTTCCTCAAGAAAGTAGTCTTAAATGTTGCCTCTCCATCACATGTTAGCAAGACAAAATCAAATTGGTGTTATGCGCTATATGGACGTGAACACAATTTAGTGGCAAAAATACGAGTTGACATGGAAATGGTTACTGTATGTTAAAACAATATAAACCTTGGCAGCACTTAAGAATGTGGTTGTCTAGGCTTTTAGCTTTGCTGTCATTAAAATAATCGTCTTAGTGCTAACAAATGTGGTCTAATTTTGATAGCTTGTTGCCGTCTACATATGTGTTAAATGCTTTATGCTAACTTATTGGTGCAGCATTATGTGCCACTGTGGCTTGGTAAGTAAAACGCCCGCCTACCAACCAGATGGTCCACAGTTGAATACCAGGCCAGACCATTTGAAACAGAGAAAGTTTTTTCAACAGACGTATCACCTCATAACATTAGCTAAAGGGTCCGCCAAATAAATTCTTTTTTTTTTTGAAAATGCTATAAAAAGAAAACTACTGAAAATTTTCTCAAATTTCTTTTTTTATTTGAAAGTACAATTCTTCTGGTTAATAATGGAAATAATTTCATTCAGATGGCTGCCTCGGCTGTTCATGCAGTAGCCTACACGATCGGTCCAATTTTTAAGCACATTATCGATTGTGTGCAGCTGTATTTCACCAATGGCTTCACGAATATTGTCCTTTAAAGCGTCAATTGTCTCTGGCTTGTTGGCATAACACTTATCCTTGACGGCGCCCCACAAATAACAGTCCAACGGTGTCAAATCGTAGCTCCGAGGTGGCCAAACGACATCAGCTCTGCGGCTGATAATGCAATCTTCGAAAACAGGGGGCAAAACATCGAGTGTAGCTTCGACTGTGTGGCACGTAGCGCCGTCCTGTTGAAACCAAATGTTGCTAATATCCTTCTCTTCAATTTTTGTGAACAAAAATTTGTTCAACATGGCACGATAACGATCGCCATTGACTGTAATGGCCACTCCTTGCTTATTTTCGAAGAAAAACAACCCAATTATGCCTCTGGACTAAAATCCGCACCAAACAGTGACTCGTCTTGGGTGTATCGGCTTTTCAATGTGTGCGTGCGAGTTTTCTGTGCCCCAAATCCGATAATTTTACTTGTCAAGATCAAAATGAGCTTCATCTGAAAAGATGATTTTTTTGGCAAAATTGGCATCTTCTGTAAGTCGATTGCAAGCCCACTTAGCGAAGCGTATACACAACCATATTCGTTAAGTGGAAGGATAAGACTAATTATCTGTCAAATCAGACATGAGCTAAGTGTTACCATTCACGAAATAAGCACTAGTTGAAAAAAAACGTTAAATGGCGGACTCTTTAGTAAATATAGTATGAGTGTTATTACTATTGAAAACTTCTCAAATGCATTGCCGTTCAGAGCCGACGTTAAACTTGTAGGTACCTTTCAATGAGTTTATAAAAAGAATCGGGTGCATATCAATGACCGAGGGAAGTCCGTGTTGCTTCATGTTATAAGAATTGTTATTACGTTGGAAAAAAGTTTAGTTAAAAAGGTGAAGACAACATTAAACAGTATCGAAAGTAAGGGAGATGAAGGGAGATTATATTGGGAATTAAAAAAAATCCCAAAGAAATCTAAGCATATAAAATTAATATACATATTTTTTGTGTAATTTTAAGTGCCTTATTAAGTACTTTTTGTTTTGGTACTTATTTATGCTTTCAAATAAATATCGCATATTTTTGTATATTACACCATATATTACGTAATTTTTAATAGAGATATAAGCACGTAAAATTGTCGTTATGAAAATTTCACTTTCTCTACTCTTCAACCCATTTATGGCTTCAAATTAAGATGACATCCTGTAACTCAAACAGATATTTGACTCCAAAAATTACTCGCATTTAAATTGTGATTTAAACAAAAGCCAAATTTATCTGTGCATTAAGCATAACCAACCGCATAACCATCACCTTTCCATTACAATTAGTTTTTGGGGTTTCTTTTGATAGTGACAAAACATTCGTGTGACACATGACGACTAGTTGTAATAATATAACACGTTATGAGACAATTTGTAACGTAAATAATTTGGTAATATGAACAAATAAAGAAACGAACTGATAATAATAATTTTCATTTAATGTTTGTCTCTTATTTATACTCAATTAAATCTGTAGTACGATATGCAGCATAAAGTTGCATTACGAAATTAAAAAAAAAATAATACGAGTAATAATAATTTTTTAATTTAAGAAAAAAAATTTTAATTTTTAAAAAAATATATATTGTCTTAATTAAAAAAACAAAAACTTAAATTTTTATAACAGAACATTGTTTGTTTCTACAAAATTCTTTTTTACTTAAAAATTTTCTTTAATTAAAAAAGACAAATTTGTTTGATTATTAATTTTTTTTTTAATTTTAAAAATATTTAAAAGTAAAAAAGAATTTTGTTTTAGAAACACACAATTTTCTGTGAAAAAAAAAATTGGAATAATATTTTATTAAAAAAAATTGATTTTTTTTTTTTGTTAAAAAAAATTAAAATTTTAAAAATTTTTTATAAGAATATTTTTTGTTAAAAAATTGAAAGAAACAAAACGAAAACAAAAATTCTTTTTTTACTTTGAAAAAAAAAGAAAAAGACAAATTGTGTTGAATTTAAAAAAATTTCTTTAAAAATATTAAAAAAAAAAAATATTTTTAGTTTTTTTTTTAAAATCCTTTTTTTTTTCCTTTGTCCTAAGCTTAACACATGTTTAAATATAATTACTTTAAAAAGAGTGTGTTGCATAGAATTTTATTAGAATTTTTATGAGTCTTGCAGCACTGCTAACAACGACACCACGCTATTACTGCCCTTAGCCACAAAAAAAGAGAAGAAAACTAAAAACATGCAAACTACTATACAACAGATGTAAAAATTAAATAAACAATTTAAAAGCTTATGCACGTTGTAATCATATACCGAGCATTTGTTGTGTAGATGCCACCAAAATATATGCTAAAAAAAAGAAGCTTTAATGCAAGAACAACATTTGTTAAGCAAAACGCCGACCAACATTTGTGCAACAAACCAGTCACAGTCATAATATCATCATCATCATCAACAACAACGTTACTATTATCATTTTCAACATTATCAGCAGTGTATGTTGTTGCATGTACTTTAGTAGCCTGTTTCTTTGCGCATACATACATATCAAGCATAATACGAGTATGTGCTGCATATGTATATTTATGCAACAACTCTTACACATCTCGTTATATGGGCAACATGCAAAAAACCTTTACATGTTACAATTATTAAATGCGTTGCCACTTTTTTTTCATATCGTCGTTTTTTTACTATTTTTTCTTTTTACAAAAACGACAACAAAAAGTATTTCAAATAGCTTCTGCATATCTTTTAGTTGCATTTGCACGAATTTAATGTTACAACGGCAAACGACTTCAAAGATGCACGATGGCATTCATAAGACAAACACATATCGAACAGTAGGAGGAGACAAAACGAACGGCGGATAACCTATTATAACAACATATTGACCTATTTCGATAACATAGGTTTGGTTGAGAAAGCTCTTATTTGGTGCATAAAACGAAAGTAATCAGATCACTTGAAGCAAGTTTAAGTTGGGGCGCAAAGGCGGTGCACACCCAACCAGAGATCAGAAAAGAGGTCCGTTATGGAAACATTTTAGAAAACGAAAAGCAAAAAAGGAAATTGAGACCTCCAAACAAAGAAGGCGGTACATATGAAATAAGAGGAAAGAATAGAAAAAGCAACCAGAAATAAAAATATAAAATAAAACAATAACAACAATGAACTTTCCTTATACTAGGAGCCATCTCACCAGCCGATAGAAATCCCTCCAGGTCAGAAATCCTGGTAGACGCGAAATCATTAACAACAGCCAGAGCCTGCGTTGCTGATCTCCAGCGCGAAAGCACAGAATGTGTTCAACCGTTTCAGGCACACTCAAGAGTGCTTGTACCCCACTGCCTAGCTCTTGCCCTTAGTGCACAATGGACAGTTAGAAAACCTACCAAATTATAAGAGGCTCTCTGCCAAAAATCAAAACCCATTGCGTTTTCGAGCGGTTCAGTCTGACTCAAAGTAGCCTGGATATCCTAAAATCTTCATTGATGTTCCATGACCCATTAAAGCTGTGGCGAATCTATAGTTCCATCAAAACAACGAAGAAACTCAACGGGAACTTTAAGTGTCCACTTAATCTACACTTCGCCACGCCCTCTGTCGCCAGTTCATTCGCGATTTTGTTCTTCACCATGCCAAAATGCTCTAAAGCGAAGTGAGAACCTTCCTGCAAAATGCAACCAGCCTTGCGTTAATGTAACGCGCAATCAGTTATTTTATAGTACCCTGAGTGTCCACAAAAATATGTGGCCACCCTCTCACTCGTAGCATAATAATTACAGATCAGTTCCGCCGCCCTCAACTTTGAAGAAATAAATATTAGATTAATGTTGTGTCGTAATTTCTTTCTGTCTTGCCAAAGATCAACGCTGTGGTAGTGACATTCACCAATTTTGCATTAATAAAATATAAACAATGAAAGCTCCCGGTTAGCCAAGTGGTCGATTACTCCCTACTTGTAGACAGGATCAGGAAACTTTGGCAAATGCTTCAGGGCATGACTGAGTGAGAGAAAGTGTTTAGACGCTGCATACTCCTTTAGAGAAGGAATCATTCTGTGGTACATGGATGGTTCAAGGACAGAAAGTGGTACAGGCGCGGGTGTGTTTGACCCTAGGAGGGAATATTCAGAACCTAAAGGAAAACTCGCAAACATTTTCCAGGCGGAAGTTTATGCCATGTTTAACCTATTTATTTGCTCAGTTTAACCTGGAGAGGAAATATAGAGAACAGGTCATAGCCATACCATCTGATAGTCAGGATAGAGCACTTGGCTCCTGTGAGGTTGACGCAGGGATAATTTGGGAGTGACTTGATAAGTTAAACCAGCTGGGTAAGGACAATATGGTCAGCTTATGCTGGGTCCCGGGTAATGTAGAAATTCCGGAGAATGAAAGGGCCGATGAACTGGCCAGAAAGGGAGCTCCAACTCCACTTGTAAGGTCAGAACCCTTTTGCGGATTGGGAAAGGGAACCTGGAAGGACATACTCAACAGAAATGAGGAAAATGAGAGGCGGGTACTCCTCTCTAGCTGTACGAAGACCTAAGACAGTCTAAGCTTTTGTTTAGTAACTGGACAGAAGAAGATATAAATCTTGCATAAGGATGTCCAGAGACAACGTGAGCCTCAAGTGCGATGTGCAGATTCTGTGGTGAGAAAATCAAATCATCATAGCACATACTGGATACATGTGAGGCATTGATGCAATCTAGGAGGAAGTATCTAAGTGCCTATCTGATACTAGGTAGGGAGTTATCGCGGTTGGTACCAACCGACATCCTGAATTTCGTCAGATCGATGATATTGGGGGAGATAGTATATTGAAACCCTATATGGATGGAGGGCTGTACGATAGATCGGAAGGTTGCAGTACTTTTATACCTCGATAATAATAATAATAATGATAGCTCCTTGCTTGTAAACTGGCAACAAAAGAGTGATAATTATCCATAACAAAAGCAAAAATATTTGGCCACTCTTACAAATTCCGGTCATCGTACAACTGCCCACAGTAACACAGGACTCGTTGTAACAGTGACAAGCAAACGAATAACTTATATAATTTTAAAAAACAAACTAAATGTTTAAAAAAACGCTACTGCACATACCCTTACATACTTGCAGCAACAACAGCAATATTCAAATGTGTAACATTTACAGCAGTAAAGAAATAAAAACACAAACAAGTTGCAACATTTATTTACCATCTCCTGTAGTAGCATAGTAGCAATTGAGTATTAATTGAAAGTCGAGTAGAGGGACGTCGCTCTCTATAGCAGATCGATGTATAAAATTGTTGTAATTGCACTTACAAATGTATATGCGTGTAAGTGTAAAAAAAAGATATACCCTGAATTACAATATCTTGTTGTTGTTGCTGTATAGTTAGTGAATTAAATTTTTTTGTTGCAACCATTTAAAAGGTATAAAAATTGTGTCTGCAAATATTTTAAATATCCATACATACATACTGCCAGCGATTCTTTATATCCTATAATAGAACTCAGGTAGTAGGGTTGATTTTGTGCTAAGTTTTATAGCATATTAAAGTGGTGGTCGAATACTACATTACAGTAAAGATTTGCATACATTAAAACTAAGATTAGATTTAATTGACAGCTGTCTGCGGCACAGAGTATTGTGCTACCATGTATCCGCTATCGTACCAAAGTTTTTAGAACTCCAGGCTAGCTTCCGTCGCTCATTATAAGACTATTTTTATCGTACCATCTTTTCCGATGTAGTAAAGACAACCTTAAGTCGACAAATGCAAGCAACGGCAACGAAGATATTACATATATGAACTCCTCCAACTCTTCAACATTGCAGCTTCCGCAGAATCAATTATATTGGATTTTTAAGCTGTTGGCGTATTTACCGAGAGCTTATAGGGCAGCTATAGGAACTAAAAGTCTGCAGATTTTTATGTTTTTCTTGGTCTAGTGGATGGATTCATTTACCAAACCAGAATTAAATTTGGCTTCGGATTAAATTGCTGTGACTCCAGTTCTCTTCTCAAGCGAAGCTTCCATGTTCCATTTTGATTCATACGCAATTTCGTCTACCTTATAGTTTTGTTCAATGTCATCACATCTCGTCACCTGTTTAAAGGCAATAGTTAAATGAATCGCTAACTCTGCTAGATATAGCCGGCATTCATGAAAAAGTTTTCTTCAAGGATCTAATGGCCGATTTAAATGAAGACATCTCTGTTGTATATCTCTTAAGACTGGATATAATGTCCAGCAATATATATGGCCAAAATTTCGCCCTGTGTAACACTGCAGTAGTTTGGCAGTCAGTTCGATTTATTGATCCCCAGCTACTCCGAGAAATCTTCACAGCCAGGATTATCACGTCTTCACTAATCCATGGACCTATAAGGAAGGTTAGGCCAGTGACCTATTTGGTAGATCGATCACAAAAACCGAATTAAAGTGCTTTAACTACAACTGTCCAAACTCAAAATCCTAGCATTTTCATAGTCAAGCAATCTCCACTAATTGATAGCTATAATGCTACCTGAATATTAGTTAGAAGGTATGTAGTTCAAGATAGTAAGTAAAGTGTTTGATGGGATGATTCTCATGGCCACTCTTATCATAATCTATGATATAGACGAAACTTTTACTTCATTGTAATGCTCGTACCAGGATTGATTACAGTAGACGAGCATTTTAAGGTATTTTTTGACCACTTTTTTGCATATTCCTGTTGGTATCTGTGCGATAATGCACGAGTGTTGGTTTTCAAATGCTCCAATGTTAGGAGATACGTGTAGACATGTTCTTTAATAAAAACAGTCTAATGTCCAATTGACGTCGCCAAATCGAGAAATTACGCGATCTGGAATTTTCTCAAGCAATATAACTAAAATTGGTCGTGTTGTGTGGCTTTTGAATGGTTTTGTTGAAGCCACATATCGTCCAGTTCATAGCCTGCAATTGCCGGTCAAACAAAAAGTCTGTTACAACGCTCTGAATGACGGTAACGGTTCTTTTAACGTCTTTTTCAAATAAATACAGCCGCATGACACCACATATGCGGCTATTTTGCTTGCTAAAGTACCCACCGAGTGAAAAATGAACTTCATAGCTGAAGTTCCGGACATTTGAATCACCACTTTTGCTGCAATTTTTAATTATTTAAACCACTGTGAACTAGGAGTGCATATAGAAAGAATGGCGGCCACAGATGTGGATGTTTGTAAACTTTGCTTATAGGCATCAGAGACAGCATATCACTTTTTTTTTGAATATGGGGTTCTTGATAGGTTTAGGTGGAACTGTTTAGATAGATATAGCGTCTCCTTGGGTGACATATCCACAATTAGGGTTTCAGAGCTGCTGTTGTTCATTAGGAAGGCTGCAGATCTGCTGAACAAACTTTAGACCGAAAGGGGCGTTGGGAGTTGAGAGCTATCTAAACTTTCGTCGTATAATTGGCAACATTAATTCCACGCAAATCCACACTTAGTCAATATCCTGTAACGCCTTAAAGAACGCATCTTAGGTTTAAATTCAAATCCTAAGATTATTTCATTTTATTTATGCAAGAAACTATTCTTGGGTATGGTTCTGTTTAATTTTCCTTGTATTTCGCTACGCGTAAACAGTCAAGTAGAGTGGACCACACAACTCGCCAGATATTTTGTCAATGTGCTGTTAGATCCAGCTTGCAACCGTAAAAACTTCAATAGGTTAATGAGTCTAGACGCAGATACATCACCTAGGCTGGACATTATATAGTTACTAGGAATCTAATTTTCTTGATAGCTATGGCCGGGCATTTACAGAAAACAGGACAGATTATTTCCTTCCTGTCCCTGTGTGTTCTAACTGTGACTATAGTCATGTCGCATGCTTACGTAACACCCAATGACCAGTTATATCAGTGGTAAGTAGTGGAAGCGCCAATTCAAGTGGTAACAGGTTACCACTTGTAAAGGATGGTCCAACCATAATGCACTATGTTAATTGTAAGTCACACCTTAACGTCAAGTATCTTGCCCAACTTAATTTGACACATTTTTGTTTCAGTGTTTGACAAGTCCAATCATGGAGAGTTACACAATTGAGCAGTGCGTTAAAATTGTTGCAGCTTTTTATGAAAATAGGCGCTCAAATCAAGATGAGTTTCATGCACGTCGTGATTTTGTTATTCAGCATAATCGAACAAATGTGTCCACAATCGGGAAAATTTTGCGCAAATTTTAGCAAACCAGACCTGTAGAAAATGTGGAAACATCATGATCGCCCGATTCGTTCTGCGAAAATTGTTAATTGAACAGACAGAAGTGAATGGTGACTTTACAAAAAAAATCATCTTCAATGACAATGCAGAATTGCCGCATTTGGGCAAATGAGAATCCACGAATGATGTGGATGACTGTTGTTTGCGGTTTATAGGCAGGTGGCGTCATTGTTCCGTACTTCTTAGAAAATGAGGTCGGCTAAACAGTTACCGTAAATGGTGTTCACTATCGCGAGATGATACGAATTTCTTTTGGCCAGAAATTGAAAATATGAAACAATGACTCTTTTGCGCGAGAAATTCAATGGCCGTGTTATCTCATGTTGTGGCGATGTTAATTGACCGCCACTATCATGTGATTTGACACTGTTGGACTTCTTTCTTTGAGGATATTTAAAAGAAAAAGAGTACGTCAATAAGCCAAGGACAATTCAAAAGCTAAAGGATGAGATAGCTCGGCAAATTAACGACATTGAACCTGAATTTTGTTTTAGAGTCATAGAAAATATGGACCCATGGATAGAGGTATGCCACCAAAGCCGTGGCGATCATTTGCCAGATTTTTTGTCATGGATCTTTCTATAATATTGAAAAATATGAAGACAATTCACTGAAAACTTGTTTTATTTACAATTAACATCGTGCGTTCTGGTTGGACCATACTTTATGTTCAGAACCTTGGATCTATACCATCTCATACAGGTTGCAAGGATTTTAAAACTTTTTAGGTATTATTAATATAACATTATTATTTCCTTGTCTTCACGCACCCTTCGATATCTCTCCAAAATCATAGGAATATAGACCTCAAGACCTCCATAAACAAAGCAGCTGTAGTTTCCCCATTATCTTTCCCGGTATAAAAAACTTCTCAATTACCCGGTATTCATAACTGTTTGTTTAAAAAATTAGCGCTAGCATCGTTGCCAGACAATTTTTGCAACATTTGTGGTATATGCCGGCAACTATTTTCTTTTGATTGTTGGGATTTATGATGTAGGGTGTCTTAACTAACATTAAATTCCCTCTCTCGCGAATGAAGATTATGATGGGTATTGTTATTCGTACACATTTATGTTGCTACTACTGCTACCGCTATTCTTATATTTGTAGTTTTTGTTGTCGTTGTTGTTGTTGTCGACTACTCTAGTATTTTGTGTCTCATAACCATATTGTTTGTTACATTATATGACACAGTAACTTTAAGCTTAAATTGTCGTTGCTTGTCTCCTATTTTCTTACAAATTTGTTTTCAGTGGCATAAGCGCTCTGTATGAATAAAAAATTAGTAAAAAAAAGTACAAAAAAAACAATTTTATGCCAAAAAATTGTTGCACGAGTATACAAGGTGGCAGCCAAAAAAAAAAAAAAAATATAAAAAAATTTTTATGTGTAACGCATATAGACAAAATAATAAATCGCTTTTAATATGAGGCTGCTGCTGAAAAGCAGCAACGAATATGCACTTTTCAATTGCCAACAACCCTCTTTAGTAAAAAACAAACATGTTTTTGTGCAACACTGCAACAATTTAATAACAAAAGTACATATTGTTTTTTGCTAACAAAATAACATTTTTGATTTGTGAAAGGTGTTTTAGATTTGGTAGTAATTTTAAGTTCCATTTTAAAAAAGAAAAAAAATTAATATTTTGTTGCCTTAAATATTGTGAGATTATAATTTAAAAAAAAGTAGAAAACTGAATGGCACTTTGACAGGTATTACACAGGATATACTCGTATATTCAAAAAGGATTTATGATTTATCTGATTTTCAGAAAAAAAACAATAAAGACTGAGTCAGCAGTAAATCAGATAAGATATAACAAGGCTTAAACGAGCGCTGCTATTTATATATTATTGTATTTATCATATTATCGAAGCCATTTTCTTAACCAAATTTTTTATCAAGTAGTACAAGCTCTTATCCAATTTCGGGCATATATCAGTTTAATCTTATGCAGTGACCGATAAACCTTATGTTTAGCAGCCCTTTGCCAGAAAAATCCCACTTCCACTACTCAATAGAAATTGTATCAGATTTAAAATTTAAGATATAAAGACGACGAATTTAGCAAAATCCGAAGTCATTGTATATACCAATGTGGTGGTTGATCCAACATATTGTCGTGAGATATCTAAGTACATCATTAAGTCTAGACCTTGATAACTCACCAAGGTTGGAAATACTATAGGTGCTATGGAATCTGTTTCGTTTGACAGCTAGGGCCGGAGAGTCTCAGAGAATTGTTTCCCCCTCCTCTCTGTCGTTGCAACTACCACAATAATCATTGAAGTGGAGTTTAACACGACTCCCATGCTTGTCTCGCACACAATGTCCAGGTCTTACTGCCAGCAAGTTCGAATGTCCCACTTATTATGGAGCAGAATGTGTGTAGTGCGTTTCATAGCCCTACAAATATCTACCAGGTGTACCGGTATGAAGTGTGCGAAAAGTGTGCCAAACATATTCAGTATACTTCAAATTAGAAAATGATGATTTATGGAAAACCTTAATTTTTTGTTTTTACTTGAAGAAAAGTGCTGCAGAGTCGCATCGAATGCTTGTCAAGGCATATGGTGATCATGATCTAAACCAGCAATGAGCTTTTCATGGGACTTTTATCCCCGATCAATTCACACGTATTCTTACGCTCCTTCTTTAGTCATCAAAGAGACAGCGAATGCACATGCATTTGTTTAAGGCATAGACAAATAATTTAAAAAAGATTCTTACGCTTTTGCTTTTAGTTGTCACTGAAACAGCGACAAGTGGACATGTGCGGCGGATGTATGTTGATTATTTTTTAAGTTCATCTTTACTCTCACCAAGAGAGTAACTTGCACCACACTGATCTAAACAGAAAAAATCATTGGTCGATCCGAAACAACCATCAATTTCTGCTACAAAAGCAGATCGATTCGGCAGGAAGACAGTACTGTGAGTCTGGTGCGACCAAAAAGGTGTGGTGAGCTCCTAAGGTATAAATCACTACCGACAACAATTCATCAATTTAAACCATGCATTGATCGACTAATAGCCAGAATAGACCACAAGACGCGGCAAGGTAATTTTGCACCACCTGTACACAAAATAAAACCGGTTCAGGATACCATCAAAGATTAAGCTGGGAGCTGCAACTTCACCCGCCGTATTCAGTAGACTTGGCTCCTTCCGACTACTATTTGTTCGATTCCTACGAGCAAATCGAAAATTGGGTGACTAATTGGTTTGCTTCAAAAGACGAGCAGTTTTATTGGCGTGGTATCCAATAATTGCCGGGCCAATACTCTGAATAAAATGTTCTTTACTTTCCCTTTAAAAAGTAGTGTTCTCACTTCATACCGGTACACCTGGTAGATAACACCATTAATTCTCAGCTTTCTGAGGAAAGACCTTTAAGTTAATACTCTTAATAAACCGCAGTGAAATTGCGGTAGAAATCTCGTTAAAGATATTTAAAGCAGATCACATACAAGAATCCAAATTATGGTTATGTTCGATTGACGATTCAATATAACAGTCGTTACATTGTCTGACCAATAGAGATGTATTACTGTACGAATATAAAGAGAGAAGCGCTGTTTGTATATCAACAAAAATTCTAATATTGCCACGAATATTGGTATTATATAGTACCCTATTCGCTAACATTACCTTTAATATCTTGACTTAAAAAACCATAAGTTATCCTCTTAACAGAAAAGCAGAGAACCATCACTGTATTTATTCGTATACCATCAGTTCATACTCTGGTGTTATATTCGTTCATAATGTTAATCCTTCACTACTTGCTTTTAGTGGACGATACTATAGGAGTAATATAGACCGATTGTTGGTTCAAGTTCTGGGGCTTGAAATCCACACATATACTTACGTAAGGATTTACGTTTTAACCTTTTTAAGACGTTAGAGTTCCTTACAATTGCGTTAAATAAAATAAATAGCATGTAGTTCTTGTTGTATTTTACAGTCCCTTTATTTTCAGACTTTAACTTTATACAATTTAACTTCCACTTTATGCACAAATTACTCAACGCTTTTACGAAGGCCTTAACACGGCTTTACTTTGTAACTATTAAATTACAACTGACTCACGTACGCAATGCAGACTGACTGCTATCAGTTTCGAATGTTTTAAAACCTTCTATTCAACTAATTAATTTAGCTACGTTATTACTCAAAAGTCTAATTGGCAACACCGTTCAATACGCAATTGGTAACACAAATAATTACGGCATTGACAGGAAGATACATTGACAGACTAAAATCCCACAATAAAGTTTCATAGCTCCAAATGTACTAATTTTGGTGTATATTTTTTAGGCATTTTTATTTTCGTAACATTATATTATTGATTTCCCATATCCAGATATATTAATGAAAATCAATAGAAAGAAGGTGCAACATACTGTTTAGTTTATTCTTAGTTTCAGTTCACTGCAACGTTACTGGTTCACATATTAGGACCTTCTGGTTCTACCAAATACAGAACATTACCTTGGCGTCATGAATGTTCGGCTTTAAAGTTGATTTGGCTGGTTTACAGATATTTTCATACGATTTTTTGCACTTCGGTTTATCATAATTGATACGTTTTTTATCGCCAGTAATCGTTCGGTACACCTCATATGAAATAGAACCCATCATATGATATAAAACCCATCTGGTTTTACTAAATACAGACTATTAACTTAGCGTCATAGGTGTCCAACTTTAGGGTTGGTTCAACAGGTTGGCTGGTATTCTTATAAAGGGTCCGTCATCTAACTTTTTTTTTCAAATAGTGCTTATTTCGTGAATGGTAATACTTAGCTCATGTCTGATTTGTCAGATAATTAGTTTTATCCTTCCGCTAAACGAATATGGTTGTGTATACGCTTGAACTTCGCTTCGCTAAGTGGGCCTGCGATCGAATTACAGAAGATGCCGATTTTGCCAAAAAAAAAATCATCTTTTCAGATGAAGCTCATTTTGATCTTGGCGGGTATGTAAACAAGCAAAACCCGCACGCATACATTGAAAAGCCGATACACCCAAAACGAGTCACTGTTTGGTGCGGATTTTGGTCCATGCCTCTGAAACAATTGGGCCATTTTTCTTCGAAAATGAGCAAGGAGTGGCCGTTACAGTCAATGGCGATCGTTATCGGGCCATGTTGAACAAATTTTGCTCACAAAAATTGAAGAGAAGAATATTAGCAACATTTGGTTTCAAGAGGACTGTGCAACGTGCCACACTCGATGTTTTGCACCCTGTTTTTGAAGATCGCATTATCAGCCGCAGAGCTGATGTCGTTTGGCCACCTCTGAGCTGCGATTTGACACCGTTGGACTATTATTTGTGGGGTGCCGTCAAAGATAAGTGTTACGCCAACAAGCCAGAGACAATTGACAATTGAAGCTATTGGTGAAATACAGCTGCACACAATCGATAATGTGCTTAAAAATTGGACCGATCGTGTAGGCTACTGCATGGCCATCCGAGGCAGCCATTTGAATGAAACTATTTTCCATTATTAACCGGAAGGATTGTACTTTCAAATAACAACGAAATTTGAGAAAACATTCAGTAGTTTTTTTTTATAGCGTTTTCAAAAAAAAAAAAAAAATTATTTGGCGGACTCTTTATAATTTTTTGCGCTTCGGTTAATCATAATGGAGCCACTTTTTATCGCCAGTAATTATCCGATGTAAAAGTGAGTTTTTGTTATGGCGCTAAAACAGTATTTCCGACATACAAACTCTTCTATCAACGCCTCTCGGCTTCAGCTGTTGTGGTACAGTACTTTTCTACATTTGGTTGAATTGGACTGTTTACAAACGTTTTGAAACTGTTGCTTGAGTGAATAACAAAGATTTTGCAAACTCTTTTTAAGTTTAAAAAAATCTTGATAGATTAATGGCTCCAAGTAATGTAGGCGGTCTTTGTCTTCCACGCTAATGAAGCTTCCCTATTATTGTTAACCAGCGTTAGTAGTGAATGCTTCGCTATTTATTCCGTTATGAAGGATTAGTGCCAAAATAGAAATCAATGCTTCCTATTTAACATAAAACTAAACGTTTTCATTAAAAAGTAAAGCTAAATTCTTAATAATTTGTAAAATACGGGGTACATTTTATTTATTTCATAGGCTTTCTTCTGGCCTTAATACTAATATATGTCCACAAACTTTCATAAATGAATTTGCAGGCTAAAGCAAGGACTACAGCCAGAGCTTAAAATAAGATTTACACAAAACTCTACAGGCACAATCACTTTACCAAAGTATGTATTTAAGCGTCATAGTAAATGACAATCAACCATTTCCCTTGCTACCAGAAACATTTCATTGCGCTCCCTTTAAAGTCATATTTGTAGCCTTTTGAGAAAAAATAACAATAAAGAAAATAATTTTCATAATTTCTATTCACTTTTCTTCTTCTACAATTTGTTATTTTTTTTAGCGGAAATATTTTTTTCAGAAATAAGAAAGAAAAATCTTAAGCACAAATTTTATTACAAAAACGACTTTTTTTAGTTTGTGCTCCAACAGGGGAAAAATTGTAATAAAAAACGAGAGCAAAAGAAAAATAATAAAAAAGATTTAAAAGTTTATTTATGAAGAGAAATTTATTTTCCTCTTATTTTCACAGATGGTCAAGCAAATTTTGTTTGTTTTGCACCTAAACTGGTTACCAAAGAACGCCGACGACTCACGACGGTGGTGGAGGTGCATCTGCTGTGTTAAGCTCTTAAAAGAACCATAACCAGCCACAGACTAAGCAACCACAATAGCACAACTTATGGTTATAGAATGTCCACTTCAAAATAAACAAAAAAAAAAAAGAATAACAGATTTAAAGACAGGCAAATTCGACTTTATAATGCCCTATACCAGCATAAATAAACACATACTTCCTGCAACATCCCAAGTAGAACAAGAGGGAAAAAGTGCTCTTTGCACGGAGTACATTTTTGTATAAAACGTACCAAAACTTTTTGTAAAATTTCTTTTTTGTTTTATAATTCATTACGATGCGTTGTAGTTATTGCACAATTGATTACTGCATTATAAATGGGTCAAGGGTGTTAGCTGTTGCAAGCATCGATATAAATATAGCATAACATCTTCTTAATATGGTAGGGTAGGGTATTAATAATACTTTCATATTTACAAAATGAAAAAGTTTTTCTTGATTTTTCTTTTCCATCAGGAAAATGAGCAGTAGAAAGGAAACTTATTTAGAATAAAAAAATTTTTTTTCATAAAAATAACTTACAAACAACTAAAAAAAGAACTTTTCAAATGAAATGGATTTGCGGCAAGAGGTTAAATGGAACATAATACCTAAACACAACTCATGAGAAAATTAGAGCCGATACCGAAGCAAAAGAAAAGCTAAGTGGACTGTGCTGCATAAATTAGGGAGAACCATTTTGACCGTAGCTCAAAGTAGTCGTCAGTCGCCACTCCAGAAATTGTATACGTTATATCAATTCTCATAACATTCCATGAAGGAACATAGAAACTTCTCTCAGTCAATGAGCTGCACCCGATACTATTTTCAGACTTACTGAAAAGGACCTACAGTCTAACGCGGGATCTGGCAAATGCATTACAAAAGTTACTATTAAATGTTATGAGGTTATACCGCTGTTGAAAAAAGTTTTTCATTTTTCAGATGGTCTGGCCTGGTATTGAACCGAGAACCACCACAGGGGCATATAAAATCTGTTGAATAGTAAAGGGTGGTCCAAATACAATGCACCCTGTTAATTGTGAGCCACACCTTAACGTCAAGTTTTTTGTCAAACTTAATTTAACATTTCTTTGTTTCAGTTTTTGACAAATTGAACCATGGAGAGGTACACAATTGAGCAGCGCGTTAAGATTGTTGAACCATTTTACGAAAATGGGCCTTCAAATCAAAATGCTCTTCGTCAGCATATTGTGTCCACAATCGGTAGAATTGTGTACAATTTTCAGTAAACCAGGTCTGTAGGAAATGTACAAACACCTGTGTATGCTCGCCCAGTTCGTTCAACGGAAAACATTCAACGGAAACAGTTACCGCTATCGCGAGATGATAACGGACTTCATGTGGCCAAAAATTGGGGATATGAACCTGGACGATATGTGGTTCTAACAGGATGTATGTGTATTTTAGATGTGGGTTCCTCTCATTCTTGCGTAAACACCAATTGGAGAAGTGGACTGCATAGAAAATCTCTTGAGACTCACAAAATTCCTCTGATATTGATTCTAGGTTTAGAAAAGTTTTACGCATGTGAATCCGTGTCTTCTTGCTTGAATTTTTCACCAATAAATCTTCCTCTTTGACTCAAAAAAAACTTCATAAAAATTGAGAATTGCTTGCTTTACAATTCATAAATTGTAAAAAAAATTTTTTTTTTCAATTCCAAATAAATATTTAAACTCAATTTTAAGCTTTCCAAGACTTCACTAAAACACCGCCTAACGGGCATGCTTCAATAGATTCTAGAAATGATTCTATGATGATAGATAAAGATTTATACAGAGTGCTTTTTACAGTTAAACAAGTTAAAATCATAATGAAATAAAAAAATATATTTTTAATATCAATGAAACGTGTTTTGTTGGATAGAAAATTTTGTGACATTGCTGGCGTGTACAAGTCGCAATCTGAAACACTAATTTTCACAAAATTTTCGTAGAATATGTGACCGTATTTCGCAATAGCTCTTCGAATGTTGATTTTTAAGTGTTTAATTGTCTTTGGTTAATCGACGTAGACAAGTGACTTTATATAACTCCAAAGAAAGTAGTCGAATGGGGTTAAATCACACGATCTTACTGGCAAATTAACTTGAACATTATGTGAAATTACTCTTTCGTGAAAAGTTTCCTTGAGTAAATCAATTGTAGCGCCCTGTGTAGCTTGTGGCTACGTCCTGCTAGAACCAAAATTAATGCTCGCTAATTGAGGTATAAACAAGTTTCTAATCATGTCCCTATACAGTTCACCAGTGAGAGCAAAATACTGATCATCATTGTTTTTGAAGACATATGGATCAATGATTCCGTCAGCCTTTAAAGCCCATCAAACAGTAATTTTCTGTGGATTTAATGGTGATTCGATAAAAGCTCATGAATTATTCCCATTTCAAATGCGACAAGTTTCTTTATTTACGTACCCATTCAACCATTGGGGAACGAAATTATGAATTAGTATTTCGATAAAAAAAAATTCAACAATTTGCAAGCATTGCTGTGGTGTAAGTCTAACTATAATGAAATGTCAAACCAAACTAAATAAAAAGCAACTATCAGCTGTTAAATCGGTTGTTAAATAAAGCAGTATTGCTAACTCATAGATATGAACCTCTAAAAAACACCCTATACACCAAACACTTAAGGAATTGTTAGTTTAAGCCAGATTCAGACAGGGAGCTGCTCTTCTCTTCTGTGTTCACACGTACATAGGCACACACATAGGCAAAAAATAAGCAAAAAAATATACAAAGAGAAGTAAAGAGAAAATTATAAAATGCTTTGATATTAGTTTGCCGAACGCTGGTTAGCGTTGTAATGTGTGTTTCTATTTAAAAAGTTATAACGTCTTGAAGTCCTTAAGAGGTACAGTAACGGGATGTATACAAAAAATTACACAAAACATGTTAATAATTTCTTGTTAGAATTTCCAAATGAAAATAAGATTTAAATTTTTTTTCTACTTTGAAAACATTTTTTTTTTACAGACTGTATGTTTTAGTCGGTCACGTTAGGCGTTTGTTTTTAATAAGAAAAAAATATAATTTCTATGACGAAAGTCACTGTATTTGTTTTGCGTGTTTGTGTAACTGTGTACATGTGTGTTTGTATGCCTTACAACAACAACAATAATAATAATAATAATACTAATAACAGTGAGTAAACTTGCTAATCCTCTTTCTTGTATGATGCTGAGCATTACTTTGTCTTCATCTATAGTTGTTGTCATATAATTCTATCTACACGATCCTTTTTATAGTTAATATTCTTATGATAGTTATGTATTTGTTGTTGTTATTGTTGTTTTTATTCTCTTTTCTTCACTTTATTTGGATTTCTGTATGCTTTTGTGCCGTTGCTGTTGTTGTTGGTATTTGCATTATAGTGTCATTTTATTTTTAGTTATTGCAAATGTTGTTGTTGTTGTTGTTATTGTTGTTGTTTTGTTTAACAGTCCTTTACAACTACTTAATCTGCTTGTCTGGGTCTGTTTTAGTTTATTTCGCTTTTAAATTGTTTGTTTGTGTATGTGCTTGGCTGTACGGCTGTGTTAGATTTTTATTTCTTTTCTGTTCTTTCTCATTCTCTCTCTAATACTATTGTCTTTGGCCATATTAGCTGTTGTTATTAAAGTTGTTGTTTTTGTTATTGTAACAAACACATTATCATCATTTAGCTTTTAGTTGTTATTATTACTTTCTAAACAGAACGAGAGAGAGAGAAAGTTTTCCTATATTTTTTTGTTTGCCGTACTTTGTTTACTTTGGCTATTGTACTCGTACTCGTTTTATAACTTTATTTTTCTTCATTTCCTCTTTTTAGGGATGGGATGCATGCTTTTGCTATGATTTTTTCACTTGTTTTTTCTTGGTTTTGTTGTTATTTGTTTTGGCGCTTTTTTTTGTACATTTTCTAAGTCAACTTTTTTTGTATCTAAAGTTGACTTTATTTTTACACTTTTTCAAGATTTTTACAAACAAAAGAAAAAAAAATTGAAAATTATTTTATTTTGTTTTGCAAAACAATTGCAAATTAAAGGTTTTTGAGTTCCTTACTTTTCTAATTAGTTATTATTATTATTATTGTTGTTTTAGCAGTTTGAATAAAAGAGTCATAAACATTTTGTCTTTGCACTATAATGGCCAACAAAGCGAGTTTATGACGTTGAAAGTTTGATAATTCCGTGACTTCTTTGAAAAAAAATATTTCTTTTTTAAAATTAATTTTAATCTAACACATAAACACTCGTATATGATCCATGTAAATTTTGTGGCATTAATCTTCATTTAAAATCTATGACATTTTGAGATATTTAAAGATGTTTTATATGATATATGATGTTTTATTTGATCGCTTTAGAAATTTTGTTATTTATCAATGGAAAACCTAGCCAACTTATTTTCAAATTCTTGCTGATATCGAAACTAATAACAATCTAGCGTTACAAGGTCCTATCTATGCAGTGCAAGGTTTGGACTATACAGTGGATTGTATTAAAATTTACCTCCAAAATGCAGTCAATTTTTTCTTTTGGCCAATTCTGGTTGGTCTTTTTTAATTGCTACGTTCAAACTGACCAGTTGTGACATACCGTAAACAGAGTTGATGATTTTCGTCAAGTTGTATCAATTTGAAATAGATGATTCTATAGAAATAGATGATTCTATTTCAAACACACCAAACACTTAACATAACTAAACCAAGCTTTAAGATTCATTGTAAAGGTTCGTTGTTCGTTCGTTCCCTTTACATATGTAATGGTCCGCCAAATAATTTTTTTTTTTTTTTTTTTTTTTTGAAAATGCTATAAAAAAAACTACTGAACATTATTCTCAATCCTTTTTTTATTTGAAAGTACAATCCTTCCGGTTAATAATGGAAATTATTTCACTCAAATGGATGCCTCGGCTGGCCAGCAATAGCCTACACGATCGGTCCCATTTTTAAGCACATTATCGATTGTGTGCAGGTGTATTTCACCAATGGCTTCACGAATATTGTCCTTTAAAGCGCCAATTATCTCTGGCTTGTTGGCGTAACACTTATCTTTGACGTCACCCCACAAATAATAGTCCAACGGTGTCAAATCGCAGCTCCGAGGTGGCCAAACGACATCAGCTCTGCGGCTGATAATGCGATCTTTAAAAACAGTGTAGCTTCGGCTGTGTGGTACGTAGCGCCGTCCTGTTGAAACCAAATGTTGCTAATATTTTGTGAACGAAAATTCGTTCAACATGGCCCGATAACGATCGCCATTGACTGTAACGGCCACTTCTTGCTCATTTTCGAAGAAAAATGGCCCAATTATGCTTTTAGACCAAAATCCGCACCAAACAGTGACTCGTCTTGGGTGTATCGGCTTTTCAGTATATGCGTGCGGGTTTTCTGTGCCCCAAATGCGACAATTTTGCTTGTTTACATACCCGCCAAGATCAAAATGAGCTTCATCTAAAAAGATGATTTTTTTTTTGGCAAAATCGGCATCTTCTGTAAGTCGATCGCAGGCCCACTTAGCGAAGCGTTGTTCAAGCGTAATACACAACCATATTCGTTCAGCGGAAGGATAAAACTAATTATCTGTCAAATCTGACATGAGCTAAGTGTTACCATTCACGAAATAAGCACTAGTTGAAAAAAAAAGTTAGAAGGCGGACCCTTTACATATGTATTTTATATTAATTAGTTTGAGAAATGATTCTTCTGCTTTGCATTACAGCAAAATGCTTATTAATGGTTGCTTGGTTGGTTTTAGTGGTGATCATAAAATCAAATTAGCACTTCCAAGCGATTTTGTTGCCATATTCTCACTACCAACTAGTTAAAACAGTCAGTTGCTGCACGGCTATATCCAGTAAGTGCGCTTAAATAACTTCATTAGTCGATTAATGTCCAAACCAGAGAGATCATCCAGTTTCACGAACAACGGAGTTGACTCTCTCAAGCGTTGATTCTCACTTCCTTTATTCACAGAGGCAGTATGTGTTTAAAAAGTATTCATCCAGACGGCCTGCTCTGCAATAGCCTAAAAACGAGTCATCACCGCTATTATCCTACCAGCATCATACTCAACAAAGGTGAGATTCTCCCTATGTCGTATTTTGGCCAAGCTGAGCTGCTGATAATCCTGCAATTCATCTGACGAATCCTAGACCAATCTTTTACACTCGTGTTGATGGTATTCTGTGGAAAAGTTCCTCTTGACCAGCTAATTGGCGGAAAAACGGATTTCAGCAGTATCCTTTGTAGATCTATGCTTAGCCGTCTATCCGCTGTTTCGCTACACACAATATTCCGGTGACCTAGATAAAGGTCAGTTGAGAGGTAGTCACAGCTGAGTCCAGTGGCTGGACTGAATTTAATCCTGCAATCCTTACTTAGCTACCTACAGACCTCTCTTATTATCAGCACTTCCGTATGGAAGTAGCGGGAAGCCACATAGATTTATTAATTCCAAGCTTGTGAGAGAAGATACCCTTTCCAATACTACAGTCCATTTTTAAACGATCCGTTTAGACCGTGGTATCAAAGCTGTCCACTGAATGACTCTCAATCCATTCCTCACTGAAGGAAAAGAGAGTCAAGAAGTTCCTACTAAACGTCACTGGTAGTATAATGTAATCAGTTGCACTATAAGGTGAGTTCTTACAGTACCTCATTCAACCTTACGGTACTTATTGTGCATATTCCTAATAAAAGATCAGTTGGGATACATTAAGAGCCTCTCGAGGGCACGTTCTAGTTGCACCTACAGTTGTCGCAGGCGCCGTTCTCTGTATCCTGTTGAGTAGTTTAATGTTATACGTTCTTTGCAAGGCTCTCCACAAAACTATTAACCCATACCATAGAATTGGAAGCATAACCAGCTCATACAACCATAGTGTATATTTCGGTCGAAGACCTTACATACTACTTGGCATAAATTTGCAGGCGTGCACAGCAATCTAATGTTAATTCAATCAATAAAATTTCTTTGGGTTTTTACATTGCACGAACCACATATTGAGATTTTTTTTGTAGTCAGCTTTTTGAAAATGAGTAAAGAGCCTCTCATATCTCCTGGCAGCTTAAATAGCCGTTCTTGCTTCACCAGTTGCGAATTTGTATCCATTTGTTTAATGACTGGCCAGCCAAAGCAGTAATCGTCATTTACTTCGAATATTTGGAACGGAACTGAATAAGTCACTCTTGTGACCGACGTTAACTCTTACCACACTTCCCCATCTTGTGAAAAAAACAGCGAATACTGTTTATATAAATATAAGTGTTGCCACCGTTTCTTATAGGAGCATAGGACCGCAACAAAAACTTTTCAGCATGATTTATCCCGTTCCAACTAATGTTCATTGCTGCGGTGTCCATGTCTATTTATCGTCTCCACCATTTACTGTTGCCCTGCAGTTTCCAATCTGGTAGTCAGCGCAAAATATGCAATTGTTACTTGCAATTGACAATTGTCTTGCATTCGTCCAAAAGCTGCTATTGTTAATTAATTTGTCCAGAAACATTAGCTTTATACTGCAGAACCACTGGTTAATACCTGCTTTTTCTGGATATCTCGTGATGCAATAATTCATGTTTAGCTGCTGCAAAGAAGAACTCCCGATTCGAGGACGAAATCATGGAGATGCACATGCAAAAATAGGCAGATTGCTTTATGGCACAAATTTTGAATTATTAGATTAGTTAGTTAGTGGTCTAAAGTATATTTATATAAAGTCGACAAAGCAGAGGTATATTGTAGATCGTCATTAGACCGACTGCTGAGTTATGACCCTTCTGATCAATGCACGATTTATGAAGCCTAAAAACAATGTACGTTGGTCAGTGCTGGAGTAACTACATCTAATATTCGTTTGGTAATAATGTGAGCAATTATTTTACTGAGCATGCTGAGAAGTGTTATACCTCACTAGTTGTTTCGGTCCCTGAGAACTACTTTCTTGGAATTTACAAATTATACCTTTTTCCAACTCGCTGGGTAATGATTCAGTTGAATGCTGTTAATACAAGCTTTATTTTAGTTTTCTATTCTTCCCGCGTACTTTATTTCTCCGTCACTCCTCTAGTGAGCATATTGGTTTTCCACAAAGCAACCATTGCTTTGCTTCAGTCTCATTAAATAAGTTGCTTTTCCAGCTAAATAGATGATTAATCCACTGTAGCTCCCCTCCATATGAGTGTGTAGTGGTGAAGATTCTTGCTAACTGCTGGTAGTAATCTTTACTTAGCACTGTAATTTTTTTCCAGTAGGTGACGTTTTTTTTTTTTTTTTTTTTTATCATTCGTTTGATGTTTGTCAACATCGCCAGAGGTAAGCGGCTACTTCGTTATTTTTTTTAGATTCAGTTTTCTAGAGAGAAGTGAATATCTCTCTATTAAACACTCGAAACCACAAACTAAATTTATACGTTATATGCTTTGTTAGGGCTCGAACCTGGCTTCTTCTTCTGTTATTATCTATTAGTTTGACCCTAATCTCTTTAAATTTTTAAATAGACAGCAGAAGCTTAATCTGGAGTGTATAATGGGTAAAGGGCAATTTTGATCTTTTTCTTTGGATTTTCGCTATAACAAGCACTTATGCATACGTATATTGTCTTACGGCTTCATTTACCTCACTCACTTTAATTTCCTCATAGTCTAACATAACAGTAATGGATAAGAACTAATAAGAGCAGTGTTGAATTAATAGTTACGGTTAGAAATACGTTACGTTACGTATATGTATATTAAACTGCCTTTGTACAATATTATCTAAAGTTTCTAATTTTGTTTCTAACATTTTCTCACACAGATCTTATTTTCCTCACGGTCAATGTGGCCTTGATCATCTTCTCTAAATATTGAACCAATACGTTCTGCTCCAGATATTCTTTGTTCTGCAATTAATTTTTTATTTCTTTTTTATAAAGAATTTGCATTAATTTCATATTTACTTTCCCACAAACAGTAGAAAGACGTAGTAGTAGTAACCATTTAAGCAAGCCTTGTTTTAACCGGTCGTTCATTGTTTTGGACAGAAAATTATTGCAGTCATAGAAAGAGAGAGAGAAAGACTTGTGTAGTCAGTCATTTGCAATAAAAATATTTGTTGCACCTGATGAAACATAAAAATAAATCCCAAAGTTGTAATAATTTTTTTTCTTTTTTACTATTTTTTGTATATTTTCATTATTTTCCATAACAGTTTAGTTTTTATTGCAAATATATTTTTTTATTTTTTATTTTTTTTCATTTTTCCCATTTTTTGTTTTCTTTTTTTTACTTTTGTATTGAAAAAATGCCACTGAAATGAATGTTTAAATCCGCATTTAATTTTTATGTTTTTTTAGAGAAAAAAATATAAAAAAAATTGTTTTTTTTCTAATATATTTTTATTTTATTATTGTGTAGCATCAATTTGAATTTTTTTGTAGAAAAGACAAAAATATATTTTACGCAACAATGCAATAAATCAAAATAATAGACAATAAAATTGCAAAAATGTATGAAAAATTGAAAAAAAGAAGAAATAAAAGATTATGGCAAATGAAAAAGAGATTAAGGAGTATAAAAAGACAAAGTCGGAAAAACAGTAACGGGGTTTTTAACAAGAACTTTGTAATCCAACATATCAGTACAATCGTTACAGTAAATTCAATTTATGACGAAAATTCCTTTAAATTAGTTCTCGGCACAGGTTATATGCCGCCTGAAGTCAGGGTTGGCAAAAACCCGGGATATATTTAATATTTTTTGCCATTTCAACGAATCACTTCTATTCAAGATATGCAAAATCAGTTTCAAAGTAGGTTCACCTCAAAAAAATTATAAGTTTTTTTGAAACGGGATTCGGAAAATAGCTCAGAGGTGGGGAAAGGATGTAAACAATTGTTTGAAAAAATTTTTATTTTGATTAATTTGCTTTTTCATTATAATTTTGGAGCTAAAAATAACTGACCAAATAAATTTGTACTCCCAATACGTAAATTATACTTATTTATGTTGTAAATAAACTACGAAAATATGAAAATAAAAAAACCCACCCAGGTTTTTTTTTGAATATAATAACCAATAAAACCCGGATGGGCTTAATTTGGTTACCCAGTGGGTTGCCAACCCTGCCTGGGTTACGCATAACTATGTGTTAGTGCTCATAAGAATGATCGCTAAAGAGAGCAAAATGCCTCTTATGTTCTCTTTGTGTAGACCAATGCTTTAAAATACCTAAAATCCCCTGTGGAAATATTAGATCAGTAGAAGCTACATGTCGTAAAATGCCTGATTGATTCAATTGACATTAAGGCTCTTTTAAGTCTTTGGTTTTGAAGTTTTTTAGTCGCTACGGAATTAAGCAAAACTAAAGCGTAAAAACAGAGCGGAATTTATTGAAGACGAATTCAAATTTAACAATTCTGGCTGCGAGAAGCTCACAAAAATTACCGATTGCTGAGATTCGAACCTGAGTTGCCGTATATATGTTTTATATGCAAACACTGAAAAACTTTACCGTCTCTTACGAAAATCAAGTCTGGAACCTCTACGTCCTTGTTTATAACCAAAAATAAGCTACAACAACAAAGCAAGCCGCCAACGAAACAAATAAGAAACAACAACAACAACTCCATAAGCACTAAAATAAACAGGTTGTTGAACTGCTTTAACAGACCTAAAAAGAAAGGAAAGTAAATAAATAGAATGTACCTGAAATATCGACAGGTTCAAAAGCTTTCGAAGTATTGTTTACTCAGCCATATAAAAAGCACATTGATGTAGAAAGCAGTCAGTTTATGTGGTGTGCACTCAGCGTAGAGAGTTTGTTGGTGTAAACTCAGTGTAACAAGTTTAAGCGAAGTAAACTGAGCAATATTGGCTTGAACTCTGGGCCAAGAGGTCGTGATCGAACCTAAGTTGTAACAACAATCGGGTTAAAGATCTTTAGATAGACAGATCTGTGTAATAGTTGTTATTGTTTAACACAAAGTGTGAACAGAGAGTAATTAAGAGTATTTGTTATTGGAGCACAAAACTGTATTAAATAAAGGATTTTAATTAAAGCCCAAACACAAATTTATTTTTATTTTAACTGCAATCTATGAACTCATTTAACGTAATTTTTGTTCTTTAACCTTAAAAAAATAAGCAACATTAGTGAAGTTATAAACATAAAAAAATTTATCAATTAGGGCTACCAAGGCGAACAATTAAGATAATCCGCAAAACGGTATGGACTGAAGATCGGCTGAAAGCTGTTATACATCTCATATTGACCGAATTTTACCACATTTGGCGAAAAAGAAACCTTTGTTTGACTAAAACAAAAATTGTTTTATCACTCATCTTGTTTGTCACTTTGGACAATCAGTTTGTTAGCTTATAAAAATGGCTCGGTGGTACAAAATGTGGGGTTGATGGACATTTTAAGGAAACTGGACAGTTCTTACTATGAAAAGGCTATGGAAGTTATTTAGTTGAGTGGTAAAGAAAAGTTTTCCTAAATTTGTTATGTTTTCTTCATTACGTCGGCTAATTTTGGGACCGCTTTCGTATATACAATAACCACATGACAAATTATTCAAGATCATTTGGCCTTTAGGCCTTATATGGTGCAACTAGAGCACAAGTAGCGACCGGAAGATCATTCATTTCGCAAAATTTCCATATTCGGCTTCTGCAAGAGCAATTGTTTAGACGTCTTTACCTTGTGCTATGAGGTCTAGAATAATTTTTTATAACTAAGAATTTCAACTGAGGATGTTATTATGGGACTTATTCCACTGATTTGTGTCAAGGCTACTACGATCACCCTGTCAATGCCATACTGTCAATGCCATACTTATCTGTGTTATTAACAGTGTTACCAATTGCGTATTGAACGGTGTTACTAATTCAATTTTTTGGTAATATCGTAGCCAAATTACTTAGCTGAATAGAAGGGTTTAGACTCCACTAAAACATTCGAAACTAATGACAATTTTCTATAAAAGGCGGCGCATTAGGCTTAGTGAGTCAGTTGTTATTTAACAGTTAAAGAGTAAAATCTTGCTAAGGTGTTAATAAATGTCAAAAATAAAAGTGTAAAAAAATAAAAGTGTTGAATATAAAAATAAAGTGTGAAACCTCAGTGTTAAGTTAAAAATTTACCGATTTTTAGACTTTTTGACTATTAAGCTTTACAAGATGCATTAATTGATACCGGTCAATCATTTAGTTTTCCGTAGGTAAGCTGAATTCATTCAAGTATCAGCAGCCGGTTTCTAAAAAAAATTATACATAGGAAAATTAAAGAGCAATTGCCGAAAAGTTTTTTCAGGCCTCACTGTATAGTATGCTATGTGATCGAAAGACATATTTGGGAAATTTTTTCGCTAAACTCTAACCAAAAATGCATTTACAATCAATGTAACACGCCACCGAGGGATGCAAATGACTAAATTTGACTTATTATTACTGATATGGGTCCCTAAATCGGTCCGGAACCTTACTGCGTAGCACCAATTACTACCATACTCAATTTAGTCAAGGATTGGGAGCTGTATGAGGTTTGCTAGTATGACAGGCCGGACTTGTAATTCCTAAAGGAGTTTCCTACAGGCCACTGTAGACAAAGAGCACATCTGAAAGGTTGTGGATTTTTGTAAACTTGCTCACAGGCATCAAAGGCAGCGGAATACATATTGTGTAAATGTGGGTCTCTTGATAGGTGAGACCCTATGTCCACCTAGGTTCTCACTGGGTGACATATCCACCATTATAGTCTTAGATATGCTAATGTCCGTTAGGAAGGCAGCAGATCTTCTGAACAAACTATAGACCAGAAGGGGCACAACAGAACCTATGGGCGCAGTGTCCTGTAATAGTGCCTGGTCGGTATGATGAGGATGATAATGATGCTGATATGGCCATTACTGCTTGTGTTAAGTGTCACATTTTTCAACAATTTTCGAAAGAATTAATTCATTCAAATCAAATTTCACAGCCGATTTTATTCAATTTAACTTTATAATGTACGAACAAACGATCTCGTTATCAGAGTAAGAAAACGTGTTGTCGTAGAGAAGTATATTCAAAGCGGTGGCAGTTTATATTGGGCACCATTTATCTTCTTGCAGGAACTGTTGAAAGGACAGTAGCGAAGAATCAAGGGAGCATGGAAAAAGCTATGATTCCTGGGTTGACCATCCTTTTCATATATTACGAAACATGGTCGATATCAGGCCGAAAAAGGTCATTGATTTTGTAGACGCATGAAGTTAGCTTCAACGGTTCTTAAGCTAAGACCAATGTAATACCACACACGTCAGTCGACAATATGAGTTGGTATGAGTTTTATTTCATCAAAACGGCTCTATATACATTAACCTCCTCAACAGCATTAATTGGATAATAGTAAGGAATTAAATTTTAGAGAGTAAGTTTCATAAAGACCAACCTTGATAAATGAAAATTTGTTTGGTTCATCCACGGCATAAAAACGCATAACAAGCCTATTGTAGCTAAGGTGTAAGTTTTTTGACTTCAGACAACGAGCATTTTGTCTGTACATGCTCTGCTTTGCCGGCATTAAAACAGCGTACTACAGGAGCGGTCTTATACTAAACTTAAGTCTTCTTACTTGAGTTTCTTTACGATAAACGATGAGGGGTAACCGTTTCTTCACTAAATGACGAATATTTTGCTTCACCAGTAGTATGGAAACGCACAACAAGCCTACTAGAGCTTAGGTGTATAAATCAAATGATTTTTCTTATAATTTAAATGATTTTTATATAAATTCTTTGGTTTATTTTACGCCATGGTACCCCGTTAAGCTAGTAGTGTATTTATCATGGATCTTAGTGAAAAACCCTTTACTAATAAAATTGCAAAAAACATCGCTTTAAATTATATTAAAAATGTATGTAGCAACAACAACAACAACAAACAATTAATAATTGCAGTTCAATACCATGACTAAATGCTCTTCAAAAATTTCTTCGAAGAAAAGTACAAAAAGTGTAAGAAAAAATTGCGAAGAAAATACGCTATCAAGTCTTAACTGTTTATTATTTTCTCCTCTTTAGCTTCCAAATACATTTACTCACTTTTATTAAAAAATATTTTAAAAAATTTTCTTTAATTTCTTCTCTCTTTTCTTATTACAGATCCGTGGAATTGATTGCCCTTTTGGCCATATCCTGTACGTTCTTCCTATTTATGCACACAAATAAACTTAACAGTCGTCTTAAAGAGATGGAAATGAAATTGCAACCATCAGAGTTTTCAGCACTTGGCCTGACAGGCAGCAATCATTTGGATTCATCCAGTAAGTTAATGTTTTCAACTTCTACATTTAATTTTTTCTCATCCTATCTTGGTTTCCATTTTGTTTTCACTTGTTCTCTTGTATTTGTAACGAATGGCGCGCGTAACTCCATCTTAACGCAGTTTAAAATGGTATTTTGTGTTCTTATGTTGGCACATCATTGTCCATCATTTTACGAGTATGATGTTGTTGTACAGCAACAAAATGTAAACATTTTTTTACTGAGAATTTTCACTCAAATAGTTATGCGAGTTGCCAAGTAGAAAGAATATATTCAAAAAAAATTTTAAAAATTTTTCCTCAAAGTTTATTTCTTTTAATTCAGTAATCTGAAGTCTAGAAATTTGATTAGAAAGTATAAATGAACTCGAGATGTTTGGTGAAATTAAAGATCGGAGGAAAGATCATTTTCCTGTATTGAGAGAGAATTTGCTCAGTTATGAGAGATTCCATGTGGAAAAAATCAAGTAAAAAGGTTTGTTTCTGTATTTTGTAGATCTAAGTAAGAGCAAACATAGAGTATTACATACATACATACATAATTTCTCCAACATTCCAACTGAAACAAAAAAGACTTCTCTGTTGAGACTCTTTGATAGAAACCTACAGTTTAACGCCGTCTCCTAACGGCAGATGCATTAGTTTAAATGTTTTCCACGGCATAATAAGTCATTAGTTAATATTTTGAGGTGATGTTAAAAATTTTCAGATAGTCTGGACTGGAATTGAACCCAGGATCTCTAGATCTCTCTAACACACCACAGCTGCACTCTAAAGCTCTAATAAAACAGTAAAGAAATACTTTGTCATGCTTGATAAGTATCAATAAAGCTTAAGTCTTTTTGGTAGTGCGTAGTTGCTCGAGAATTAAAACACTCTATAGATGATGGTGGTTCGTCATTCTTCTGCAAAGCCTGCTTTTTCTTCTCGCTCCAATATCTAATCAAAGGGGTCTCAATATCTCTCCGCTCTCGCATTATGTCCAAATTCAAACTTCTGTTTGCCATAAATATCTGTATCCTTACTAATTAGTTTCACACTGCGCCGGTCTAATAGCTTCAGTGACATTATACAACTTATTATAGACGAGTCGACAAACCGAAGTCTGTTAGAGAATGCTCTCAAACTATTAGGTTAGTTTGGATTTGATTTAATTGGCAGATATTTGCTGCACAGCAGATTTGGATGTGATGATTGATTTCCCTTGTGCTACCACACTTCTACTATTTTACGTATGTCCTCACAAATTTTGCTCAGCTTCCGTCAGTCAACCACTTAATTTAACAAAGGCTTGGGATTTGATCTAATCGCCAGTTGCAATGATGTTTTAGTAGTACAATCTTTTTCAACAAGCAAAGACAGCCTTATGCAAGTTATCAAGGACGGGCAATAACAAAACAGATGTTACTTTCTTTTCCTTATCATTGCAGCTTCTGCAGAAATCATTATATGGTATTTGCAGTTTTTGAGTATGTGGGTCAATATTTCTCAAGAGGGATCCCGAAACGATACATTAAGATTCTAAGTGTTACCTGCCTGTGCAAGTTAAACCGTCATGCAGTTGCCACCATGTTCAGGAATCCATTTAAGGTTAACTCTCGAATCTATCCCTATTCTTTTCAGGAACACCTGATAAAAAATCTTCGATGTGTTATGTACACTTCTAAGGGAGCTTATGGTCGTATATCCCATAATACTGAATATGCTGTGCAGGAATATTTATGGACGTTATTTCGCTTACAATACCAAGCAGTCATGATTCGAATCCCATCGACGACAGAGAAAATATTCATCATAATTTTAAATTTAAAATAATTCAGAAGTTTCAACCCACTCCAAATGATCTAAACATCATAGAAAAGGTTCAAGCAATTCTATCTCACGGAGAAAAAGGGAAAGAAAAAAGATAGGAGTCTGTGTACCTGCTTATGTACAAGACTTTTCACTAACTACACAGAGGTCGTTGTTCTAAGACGACGAAAAATAGCAACCCCATCATCTTATGATCAGTGTAGTTGGACTCCAGTGTTTTGTGGAAACCATATACTCCCATGAAGGGTAGTGGGAAAAATTTTTGTTTTGTACAACACTGCAGAAGTTTAGAAGCCTTCTCTGCATTCTGATCCCCTGTTGGTCTACAGCTAACATTTTTAAATGCGTTTACTTGTCTAAGAATGTGCGGACTTTGCTCTAATTATAAAACGATTATCACCAGATTTAGGACATAAGCTAAAATGCTTAATTTTTAGTAAATTTGTTACTCAGCCAAGCATTCTTTTACTTATAATTTTAGGGCGAAAAGAGCTGCTGAAGGTCAATTATAAGTAAATAAGTATCTTCGAAACAGGGCAATTAGAAATATTGTGGCGTTTTTATGCCACATATTCACATCCTCAAACAAAGAACATTGAGGATCAATGAATCCAACTAATAGATTGCAACCCATTGTTCCAGTTGGGTAATGCCGGAGTTATGTATATATGTTATGTTTTAAGGGTCAAGAGAAATAGGGGGAAAACCCATCAGCCTATATTCAGCTAACGATGTTCAGAAACTACACAATGCTAATGGGTTTATATACGCCATGCTGCTGGGATCCGCAAAGCTTGAAGCGCCGAGTATACTAAGACTTCTGTTCGACAGAGCTAAGCATTCACACAGGAAATGAGCCATCGATTCCTCACAATCTTTCTCGCATGTGCATCTACAGATAACATTGCTGACAATGCCGTGATGGCTAACATGCTTTCAGCCAGTGTTGACTGGCGTAGCACAGTTAATATTTCCTTTCAAAAGTTTCACCAAAGTGTCGTTCTTTCGTGTATCATAGGATGGCCATATTTTCCTCGAAATGAAGCAAAGACGTTCCGTTTACCTTCATTCTGCTTTTTATAGAAACGACACATTAAGGTTGGAATATAGCAGTCGCCTCTGAATCTAACATATAGGCTACCTCATTGCATTCAGTATCACAGTTTCTAGGAACTCAAAGCCGAGTAACAAGACTATTTATGCGGTTTCTTGCATTCGCAGAACTTATATTAAAATGGGAAATTGGACACAGAGAGAGATGTATCCGATATTTTTGAGAGAATTTTTTTTTTTTTTTTTTAATATCAATTCATATTTGGATTTTAAGTTTAACATGCGTAGACGAATAATAAAGAATAAATAAAGTTCTTTTTTAAACGAACTACAATGGCAACACTGTTTTCGTATAAAGTTGGTAAGTTGAAAGTATTACAGCATATTTGTTTAAACGCATTTTGCATACAAAATGAAAAGTAAAACACTAAAACAATAAAAAATAAATATTTTACAAGTGTTAAAAACAAAAAAAAGAAGAGTAACGTTTACACTAACAAAAAATTTTCTTCATATTTGACAAGCATTTCAAATCATAGCTTTGCTAGTGTGGCATACGAAAATTTGTTAAGATGATTTAAATTTTTATGCAAATATTTAAAGAAAAAAATTTTAAAAAAAAACGTAGAAGGAGAATATAATCAAAATCAGTGGCTTTGTTTTTCTTCATATTTATTATGATGAAAATCAACTCAATCAGCGTTATTTAAGATAAAATAGTACCCTGCCAGTCAGTCAGTTAGTCATTCAGCCAGTCATTCAGTAGTCATTTGAAACAGAAGTAAACTTACTGGTTATGGGTTGTAACGCAATGGCAGTAGCAGGCCAAGCTTGAGAAGAAAAAGACTCATAAAATAAATTGCACTTATGCAGCAGTTTATAAACGGGGTGTTAAAAAATTAAAATGAATTTAAATAAACACAAAATAGTTGAAAAGGATTATGAAAAACAGGCAAATAAAATATTTAAAACACATGAAAATAAGAAAGAATAATAAAATTTAAATAAAAATATTTTTTACTTAAGCTTTTTTTCTCCATCAATCCTCTACGGAGCATATTGGATATCTAAAAAAAATCAACTGTACTTCGCTTCCATATGATTGTGTAGTGGTTAAGATCCTTGCTAAGTAATGGTGACAATCCTTACTTAGGATTTTTCCTGATCATTCGTCTGATTGTTTGTCATCATCATCACTGGAGGGAAGGCGGAGCGCTTCTTTAGATGGATTTGTCTGAAGAGAGGTTGAAGTCTCTTTATTAAACACTTGTAACCTCAAGTAAATTCTTTCGTCATGTTCTCTGCTCAGAATTCGAACCTGTTGCGGGTGTACTCTATGCCTGCGCTCTAGACACTACACCACGTCACCACCAATTTTATTAAAGTTTGTGGTCGGTTAAATGAGTTTTGGCAATAAACTTATACGTACTGACATCGTTATAGGGAGTTCTATAGGATCTTAATAAATATAGGTTGAGTCCTAGATATACGGATCTTATTCAAAGTTGTTTTTTATTTTCTTTTTAAACAATTACTTTACTATCTTTTTTATTTCCTCTCTCAACAGATTCTTTGGCAGCTACATAATATCCAGCTGTCTGTCTGTCTAGACTCATGACATACTAAAATATCACACAGTTACAGGCTGGGTTTGATTTCACATTGGAGTACATTACGGTACATTTGTCGTGTGCTGTAGTTTTGTCAAAACGTAGTCCATCCGATTTCACTTAACTGTTTAGCTTTAGAGTGAAATTTTCACCATCTGATTATTCGTAGGCTAGAGTTCAACTGTTTTTTGTTCTGCATAATAGGTGTCTCTATGACCACGTTTGAAATCAGCAAACCAACGTTTTATTGTTGTTTCTGATGGAACAGTGTGCCCATTACAATTTTCAAGCAATTGCTTCGCTTGAATGGTATTTTTTCCCATCAAGAAGCAGTGAATTAAAACACGAAATTTTTTTTTATCTATTGTTCTGAGAATAACAAAAGTAACGTCATTCTTAGTACAATAACTAACAAACATTATGAAATTTTGACAGCTGTCTTTTGAAAGCTACAGAAGAGGTGAATGCAATAAAACTAGTGGGCTCGGGACTTTTTAGCCCACGTGTTATGATTTTATTAAAGTTATTAAAAACTACTCTATTTAGTGTTATTGCTTTTACTATTCTCCAACTATTATCCTGCTTGTACATGTTTTCACGACGTATTTGCTGAGAGGAATCGCCTTCTTCTACCTCGTTGGTTCCACATTTTTGCTACTTTGACGATGTCGCTCGCAAGTTTTTTCAGTTTCTCAGAGTATAGGCTAAACACTTCCACTTTCATGATTTGATCTTGCATTTTAATCGTCTTTGTCGCATGATATGTCATAAGCTGGAATCGGAAATTGATGTTGGCCAGAATATTTGTAAATTTTCCTTATGCATTTGTCTATGAATGCCTGCATTATTTGAATATCTCGTTTTGCTGCGTTCCACGATTCGTAGCAGTACAGAAGAACTGATTTTACATTTTAGTCGAACAGTTTAATCTTCGTGTATCTGGATCTGTGTGACGACCACCACAGCTCGCCCTTCCTAAATCCTCGACTACATATCTTCCGTGAACCATTAATAACAGATATTATACTGCCCAGATAGCAAAACTGCTGAATGTTTTCAAAAACCAACATCGAACTGTTAGATTTTTGGAGGTTTACGCACATCAATTTGGTCTAAACAAAGGACAAATTTGGTCCTTTGTTTCTGAAATCGCTTAGTTTACTTTTAATGTGAGTTTCCCTGTAAACCATATTCAATATCCTCTAAATTTTCATGCAGACTTTGTATAACTTCGTCCAGCATATAAAAAATTGGTAATAGAAAGCAGCCTTGATGGACACCTACGTTGGTGGTTGATGGTTTTCGTTACCTCCGAATATTCTGTGAGCGACAAAATATTGTGTACAACCTGATTCTCTAGAATTAAGTCTTTATTTCAGTCTTTTAAAATACGGTGAATTTAAATATTAATATTGTACAAATACCAAGTATGTGCCCAAGTGTTTTGTCGGTTTCGTTAGAATTCAATTTCACAGAATCAGTACATTTGATTTAAAACTACCCGCATCCTGTTAAAATGTTTATTGATAATATGATACAAGAGCCAAATCTTTGTTTATCATAGTTGCCTAGGAAAAAATTGGCTTGAAAAGACTATATGCATCCCGTTATTCTCCTTATCACCAAGCCGGACTTTACAAATTCTTCTGTTCATTCTACGAAAGGTTTTAGCGGCATGGAGGCTTCCTACCAATATTCATTCCTCCTCATTGTCCCTACCTAGCTAATTCAATTTATCAAGGCAGTCCCAATACTTCTTAAGACAATTTCATAGGAGCCAAGTGCCGCGTTACTATCAGATAGAATGGCTATATCCTGCCTCTTATAAGTTTTATACTTGAACTCGAGTTGTTATCACGAAGCACATTAGTTGGTATATTATTGAAGAAGTTATACAAGAAGTTTAATGGGGATATGAAATATCATTTGAACGATTTTTAATAAAATTACTTTTTTCCTTGTTAATACTTTTCTTTCATTGTTTTCGTAAATTAAAAATATTTAACATTTTTTTATTTATTTTTGTTTTTATTGCAGGTGTAAATATTTCTTTAACATTTTTTGCATATTCTAAAGCAATTTCTTTTACACTTATAGTGAAACACTCATACACATACTTACATAAATATGTATGTTAGCATATGTTAATATATAAAGTGTGTTTTTCATAGAGGTATAGAACTTTAAGTTGGCATTGCTTTTCAAGATGGCGACCGATTTAACAGCTGTCAAGTGATTTATTCTCAGTTTGGTTTGGCAATTCATCATGAATAGACTCACGCCCGGCGTAGATTCGTCGAATGGACCCAAAACGAGATTACCGTTGTTCCCGATTTTCATAAGCGAATTTTGTTTAGCGATGAAGCGCACTTCTGGTTGAATGGCTACGTCAACAAACAAAACTGCCGCATTTGGAGTGAAGGTAATCTTTAAGTGTATGTGGAAACACCGTTACATCCAGAAAAACTGACTGTTTGATGCGCTTTATGGGCTGGTGGAATCATTGGTCCGTACTTTTTCAAAAACGATGGTGCCAGATCGTTACAGTCAATGGTGATCGGTATAGAGCCATGATTACTAACTTTTTCATTCCTGAATTCAATGGCCATGATGTCCAGGAGATGTGGTTTCAACAAGACAGCGCAACATGTCACACAGCTCTTGCCACAATAGATTTATTGAAAGACACGTTTGGTGACCGCCTAATTTCACGTTTTGGACCTGTGAATTGGCGTCCAAGATCTTGTGATTTAACACCGCTAGACAACTTTCTGTGGGGCTATGTAAAGTCATTGGTCTATGCGGTAAAACCACAAACGCTTGATCATTTGGAAGACAACATTCGCCGTGTTATTGCCGATATACGGCCACAAATATGGAAAAAGTAATCGAAAATTGGACGTCCAGATTGGACTACATACATCCACGCCAGCCGTGGCGGTCATATGCCAGAAATCATATTTAAAATGTAATGCCACAAGATTTTTTTTCGGATAAATAAAATTCATGTCAATCGAATAATCCACCGTTGTTTTATTGCAACTTAAAGTTCTATACCTCTATAAAAAACACCCGTTATATGAGTGTGTGTGTTAATAAATTTTGTATTTTTGGTTTATCTCTGGCAACATTACGTATGTATGTATGTATTAATTTGCAGGGAAAACAAGCAGTTTATTTAACATTTTGTATGTAACGAATTGTTTACATGCATGCACACTCGTTGTATACATTAATGTACATACGAGTTTACATGTATTTGGTGTTGTAATATTGTTGTTTTATAGTTAGTGAATAACACACACACATATACACCCTTTAACTATCTTCCTTACATACACTTACACCTTGATAAAATCCGAATATTTTCAATAATATTTGTATATTACAGTTGTGGTTGGCAAAATAGTAGAGAGACTCTCTCAGATTTGTGTTCATAAAACAAAAAGTAGAAGAAAAAATAATTTCTTCAAATGTTTAAATGAACAAATATAGTCGTGATCATCTTTCAATATTAAGTTTTGAATAAAATGAGACTTAAGGTTTAGAAATCCGTTGGAAGTTGTTGGAGCTATCAAACTTTTTCGTAATGCATCTCATGAAAAAATCATACAATTGTCAGCAAGCTAGTATTTTTTTATTACTGTGAAACAGTATTTTTAAAAAAGTTTAAAATTCTGTAATAAAAAATATGATTTTTGCATGAATTGCTTAACTAAAATATTTAATAAATCCGTCAATTACCAACGGATTTCTGAACCTTAATCTTATTTTATTCATAACTTAATATAATTCCTTAATTAATTCATCAATAGTACAGTTCTTATATAAAATAGTGCGAAAAAACGCATCTAAATTTTAAAAATGTGGAAAAAAAATTGGATGATATATGTGTTTGCAACAGAAATACACCCAGATTTTTTAAAGCTACTTAAACTACATATATATAGTTTAAAAGGTATATATCTCTTCTTTCGAAATCCGAATTAGAAACTTAAAATCATATAAAATTCAGCTAAGTTATTAGCTTGTAAGTGCATGAAGGTCCGAAAAACCAGTTTTTTACCCGTAACTCGAAGTTTCGAAGGTGTTTCGTAAATTTCAAAAGCAGATCCTTGCTCTGCTCGACAACGCCTATCAGGAAAATAGTATCACTTACCAGGTAATTTTTTTTTTTGTCGCACCGTCTTGCCATTGTTCCGGTCTAATGACATCCAAGTATATACAACATGTTCTCTAATAAAATATAGCCAATATCTCCACTCCTATCTACAACGGCTAATAGCGCAGCGAGATTATCGTCTTCGAGATTATAAAGAACATGATCGTAGTCATGATGGGATTTTCTCAAGTTTCCCTTCTCGACTGCTGCACTTTCAAGCTTAACTTTGATGATCAAGTTGGGGTAAGAATTATTTCCAGGTTGCAATGGAATCAGAATGACCTCCTATATGGCTTTAACATCAAGGTTTATACAGATGGATCAAAGATAAGCTGTAGTATTGGATCTTGTGTTCTCTTTGTCGAAAGTGAATCACCACTACAGCCTTCTCTTCGGCTCGAACGTCTTTCAGACAGAGATCCTCGCAAATTTCTTCTAAAAGCGTGTAAGGACGCATGTGCATTTACGTGAACGGCCAGGCGTCTCTCCTTCCCTTTCAATTATACACTATTACCTCTGAGCTAGTGAGGGAATAGAATATTCTAAGCCTCTTGTCAAGTATCCTGTGATATTAGAATTTATATGGGGTTGGGCAAGTGGCTTCTACGACGCACTACTACTTAAGAAGGCAAATTCCATTGGCCAAATAGATCTTTTTAGGTCGCAGTGCAATGGCCAAATGGTCCTCTTTGAGACTGAAAAGGCAAATTCCAGGCGGAAGGCAATAGATTTCTATAGAATCTCTAAAAAAAAAAAACATGACTCGACTATAATATCAGACGCACTAGATGGCTAATAGCCCACAGTAGGAAATTAAATAAATTAATAACTGTAAATTAATAACTAGAGACTGGATCATTGATAAACATGCTCGACGGATGTGAATACAACATAACGATCACTATCGCAGCTATAGCAGTGTATAGGGTGGGCAATTTAAAAGTTTAAATTTAAAAAAACGGTTTGAAATTTTGCCAAACTTATTGTTTTGTTGTGGATTACAATTGTTCCGGTTAGAAATGAAATATTATTTCATTCATATTGCTGCCTCGGCTGACTTCACAGTGCCGCATTCGGACCATTTTTGAGAACTTCTTCAAGTGTATGGAGTCGTATCTCAGCAAACACTTGTCTTTAACGGCGCCCTACAAAAAATAGTGCAACGGTGTCAAATCGCAGCTTCTTGGCGACCAACTGACATCACCATTTCGGCTAATTAAGCGTTTGCCGCGACGATTGACGATTGTAGCATGAGATTTGTGGTAAGTTGCACTTATTGAAACCAAACATCCTTCACATCAACACCATAAAGATCGGGTACAAAAAAAGCGCTTATCATAGTCCGATAGGTTACGATCAATGTAATGGTTGCGAAATATGAAATCTGACATATGATATATGGGCCAATGATACCTCCGCTCAACAGGCCGCACAAACAGTGTTTTGTAATCCCAACGTTTCCTAATCGATTCATTTCGTTCAGTGAAGATAATATACTGAATTTTATGACAGAATAAGCTGACATAAGTACTGCCAGATTCGAAATAACCGCTGTCTTAAATTTAAACTTCAAAAATGGCCACCATATAGAAGAGAAAAAAGCAGTTAAAGACTTTTCGTGTATGTTAATCTCAAAACGATGTCTCAAGACACTACTTGATGCTCTTATTGAGCAGCCATGTAAGCAGTCAACCAAGCATACTACGAAATTCAAAAAGTCTACTAATCTTTTAAATAAACAACATTTTTGATCATTTTTCCCTTACCCAATACTCTTTTACATTAATACTCATACAATTTACCACAATTTATTTTACATTTGATTATCTTCCAATACATATAGAAGTAGTTTCCTAAAGCTTTTTTTAAATAACCACTACTATGTACCGCTTTTGTTACGGAGTTATTGGGTTTTTGCTTTTTTTTGGTCCCAAATAAATTATTTCCACACACATTCAGAAATTCTTTTACTGAAATATTTCACACAAAAGCAATTAGTCAATCAAACCGTCGCGTAAGCTTGGTTTCCGTAATAGTTCACTGGTCAGCAAGGATTGACCCACATAGCACACTAAGGCTTAATAGTATATAGCTGCCAAGGAGTCACTTTCTTTTAACGTCTAGGACCCGACTATTCGCACAGAAGATGAAGTTCTGTTTTTTGCTCTTTCCCATCGTTGCAATATATCACTCCTGTTACGCACTGTCAATTACAAAGTGCGACTCTTATCAAAAAAGGCCTGCATTAACTTACAAGTGGTTATATTGTATTATATTGCGCCATTTAATTTCTGATTCTGAAAAAAAAGTTTGAAGATAATGGCTTTAACTGACTCCAGCGAAATGCGTGATATTAAAAGCAGATCCCATTCAAGCAAACTGATGTGTTCATTACAGGGTTGGCAAAAACTCAGGTTTTTGTAATGGGTGTTTTTGCGTTTTATTGAGTTTTATAACTGCTTTTAAATTTCGTTTAATTCGACAACATTGTGTACTATAAGCTGCAAAAACTCGGTGATCGGAGCAGACAGCAATTACTTTGTTTGAGAAAACATACGAAGACAGATATGATTAAGTCATTCATGACAAATATCAGCCTCAGATCGCAAAAGTTGCCAAGCTATTATTAGTGATGATCAAATGGCGCACCTGTCGTATTCTCCGAACAGAGCTCTTTCTGACTATTGGCTACTTCGTCAGATGCAATACCTTTTGGCATATCACTAAATTACTTCTTTTGAAGAAATATAAAATCCGCTTCAAAGTTTAATCGGCTAAGAAAACAAGAAGTTTTTCTGAGACTGGATGCGAAGATTGGCTTAGAGGTGGGAAATATATGTGAGCAGTGATTTTATACATTGTTATTTTGATAAATTTATTAATTAATTATATTTTTATATGTTAAAAACAAACTGAATTAATTTGTACTTCTAATACGTAAGTTATAAATTTTTTGTTGTAAACAAAGTACGAAAACCTTTAAATGAGAAAACCCACCCGGCTTTTTTAATATAATCCGGCTTTTTAATATAATATCCAATAAAACCGCATGCGCCGGCATCCAAGCTAAAATAATGAGGACCTAGCCTTGACGTTAATAGTATAGTAGTATTTCTTGAGAGCTGCGCCGCCTGGATGTCAAAAAAAAATCCAATATTGCGGGCATAAAGTACCCTACAAGTTATCACTACCAAGAATATTTCAGTTTGCAAATCACTACAGTAGTTTTAAAGAAAGTGAGAGATACCACAGTTTATTTTTGAGCCACCCGTATATATTACGCTGGTGTTGTATTCTTTCACTATCACTAATACCACTCACTACCATATTAGTAGGAACGCACGATTCAACATTGCAAATTTCTTGACATTTATATAAAAAAAATCTTGATTTTAAAAAAAAATTTTGGCAGCCAAAAATATTGGGTGTTCGAAAAACTTTGATTGCAAATTGTCGGTGTAATATTTCTGGTAATATTAAATGCATCAGACAAATCTATAGCTTCTTTGATAGGTCTGAATGTTTACGGGCAATGAAAAGTGGATCACATACGATAATAATGTGCGAAAAGGATTATGAACAAAGCAAGGTGAAGTTTAGTAGACGATGGAAAAAGCAGTGGTATATGATTGGTGTGAAAGCAAATTGTACATTACGAGCTTCTGCAACCTGGTCAAACGATCAACAATTAAGTAGACTGAACCAAGCAATTCAATTAAAAGTGCCAGAATTGATCAACAGAAAATGTATTGTGTTCCATCAAAATAACGCAAAACCACACACATTTCTGATGGCCCATAAAGCCCATACCTTGAATATTCTCTACAGAAAATTCGTAATGGTATAAATTTAAATTCTATAGAAGACTGCAAAACGTAATGGGGCTACTTCTCGCTCAGAAAACCCAAAACTTCTACATTGTGGCTTTACTACAAATATGGTCAAAAATTATTGATCAAAACGGAATGAACATGTTTTGTTTAATGAAAGAAGCTCATTTCAAGTATAAATTTTAGTCAATAAACTAAACTAGGAAACAAATACACTTAAAGGCCCAACCATAATATACTTTTGTTTACTTAAGCTACTGTCAAAAAAGCAACAAAAAGTCTGTCATATATTTAATCAACTTTTTGGTTGCTATAATGTACTTTTTGTATAGTTGTGTTAGTGAGAACATGAAAATTGCAATCTGAGAGTTGAGTCGAATGGGTAATTAGCATTATTAGTATCTGGATGAATTTATTTTTTATTAAAAATATAACAATTTTAAATTTTTTTGTGTAAAAATTTAAATATTATTGGAAAAATTTTAAAAAAATCTGCATCCACCCACCAAGCATGTGCAATCGTCGCTGTTTCAGTGACGAATAAAAGCAAGAGCATCCATTGCAAAACGCACTCTTTTTGCTATGGTTTTGCATTTAACACACAAACAGCTGTTTACGTACGCACAGCGCGATCAGGTTCGCTTAAAACGTAAGCAATTGAAAGTGAACGAAACCTGACGAAAATTGTGTTAAGTACATCATAGTTATACTATATATACTAGTATAGTTAAACTATCCTACGTATATTATGGTTGGGCCTTATTAGTTCACTAAAATGTTTAAATTTGAGGTTAGGAATTAAAAAACACATTTTTTGACAAATTCAGTTTTATTCATAACAATATAAAACAGAAATATGGTAATTAATAATGGAATATGATGTCACCAAATGTCCACCTCTAGCACGTCGGCAGACGTCCGCTGTTTTCACAAAACTTTGAACCATATTTTGCAACAAAGCTTATCTCGTCAATGCAGCGTCGAATTTCATCTTTCAGAGTGTCAGTTGTTTACGTAAATCCGGCCTCTCAAATGGCCTCAAATAAATCGAGAAATTACGCGACCGGGAAATGTCTCATGCAAGAACTGAATTGTTTGGCTGGCTGTGTGGTTTGTGGCGCCTTCCTGCTGAAACCTAAGGTCACGGATGTCACCATTAGTCAATAATGGCCTCAAAAAATTGGTTATCATCGTTTGGTAGTGCAGAGAATTCATGGCGACGGCTTTTCCTTGCTCATTTTCAAAAAAATATGGGCCGATGATGCCGTCTAACCACAAATGGATGTAATGGTTTTTCGGGGACAGTTTAACCGCCTAAGTGAAAATGGTTCTTTCAGTTTTCCAAACAGTAAATTTTCACAATTTAAATTCTTTGTTCACGAGCGTAACGTTCCATAGTTAAAAATTCCCAATTTTTTACTAAATAAGTGTCACAGTGACAGTCTTGACATTTCATTATTTGACAGCCAATTCACTTCCTAATCTTAAAATTTCATAAAACTTTGTGTAAGAAAAACTTTAAAAAATCTTAACAGAATATATTTTTTCTTAACTCTTGACAAGCTGTAAAAACTCTTGTAAATCAAGCGAAGTCAAGACCATCTGCCAAACTTAGGTGTTAAT
Organism: Wohlfahrtia magnifica; assembly: GCA_023159175.1. Lineage (NCBI taxonomy): Eukaryota > Metazoa > Arthropoda > Insecta > Diptera > Sarcophagidae > Wohlfahrtia > Wohlfahrtia magnifica. Next base: position 615,304 of record JAKWBJ010000156.1, read on the forward strand.
AACATTAAGATGATCAAATGGACGTATGATCAAACTTTTTCTGATGCCTAATCTATTAATAGTTGATGGGTCTGAAACCTTTTTCAAGTTTTTAGAAACATCAATGCAATACAGTATGATACTGTAGTACTATAGGGTATCAAAATTCAAATGCAATTGCAAATCAGTTTGTAAAATTTAAACAAAAAAGAGCGATTAAGAGAAAGAGAGAGAAATTTGTTTCTTTGTATATGAAAATTAACCGCTAATTATTTTGTGTATGTGTGTGTGTATGTGTAAGAGTACTTTTATTCAAATCCAGAAAATATTTGCGTTTTCCCCTTTTATTTGTTTTTCCTTATTTATTACCATTTTGATTTTTCATTTTATTTATATTTGCTGTTTCATTATGAAGTCAAAAAATGTTATTGTGTGTGAGTGTGTACATATGTATTCATTTTTATGAGAGAATATTTATTCGTGTGGATACTATGAGTATGGGTATTAATTAACATGCACTTCCTTGCGCTGATCATTTGGCTTAATTAGCGCACTTTGCATAGTAAGAAAACTTTAAATTTTAATTTCATTTATTAATATGAAACTGAAAAGTTAAAAAAGTACCAAATACAATTTTAGCATTAAATTTCTAATACCACAAGTTCATTAATATTTTCACTAATATTTTATGAGGCCTTAATAAGCTTGTAAAACAATTAAGACTTATTATAATATTCAAGTGTTAATATAACTAAAAATTTCATCTCTAACAATACAGCTTCTCTTTTTCAAGGCCTTTTAATCAATATTTTCACTCGTTAAAAGCAAAATTGTCTAGTACAGTAAGCATTTATTATAGTTTTTATTACCAACATTCAAGTTCAATGTTATTGCTAATAAATCATGTATTTTAACCATGTTAATAAAAAGTATCAAGTTTATCTTGATCTTTTATTTAAGCATTTTCCTCATTAATATCATCTTTAAAATCTCTTGCAATTTTTCATAATATAGTTGGTCGTCAGGCAATATTTGTTTTATTGTTTTCAAACTACTAAACCACCTTGTAAATATAATAGCGTTTTATTGCAAAAAATAATAAATAAATATATATAAATATGTGCCCGTATTGAAAAAATCATATAATAAAAAATATATTATTGTAAACTTAACAGTTTAATGAGTGGTTTTGCCATAAATCCAAAGACATCAATACAAGACGTTTAAAATATAATGTGCACTTCATTATACCCTACATTAACTTAAATGTTATGCCCAGGCTTATGTATCATTTTTTCTGCTATCTGTCTTATTTAGAGTAGTCCACGCCCTCTCAAATCATGACCAGCTTTCGTCAGCCACCCAGTCATTCTAGTGAAGGGATGGATTTTATCCAAATCGTCTGCTACAGGACTTTTCTTGTCCATCAAGTCGTCAATTTCTTGGCAAAGGTAATGAAGATGTTCAGTAGATATTTCCGCCTCTTTAGTATTGAGGTGTCGGCAAAAATCAAGAGCCGTTATAATAAGCTTATAAAGTTATTTTTATATAGTCTGAACAGTTTCAAAACTGGTCCTTCGGCTATCCAAATATGGTCAGATTTTTCTGGTCTCATAACGGGTTTTTACTTACAAACCATTCGTTCTTATAGCAACAGTATTCTATTCGATTCCTGTGGAGCTCCGATGTAGCCAATAAATCCATAAAGATTCATTCAAAGCGGCATTTGCCTGTGTTAGTTAATCCACCATGCAGTTAGCTTTAATGTCCAAAAAATAATAATTAAGGGTAACCGCCGCAAATCTAGAGAAAACTGGTATTTATTCAGAAAAAGTCGATAATAAAGAATCGTATGGCTCTTTTTTATGATCGCTCTTTAAAGTTTAGCACATTTTAGTAAACTAGCTCATTCACCTAGTTCAATAGATCAGCGCTCAGTTGATTTTTTTAACAGATTTCGCATAAACGATTCTGGCAACACCGCTTATATATACATTTGAATTAACGGATATGAAAATAGAAGATGGTCAATATTTCCGTAACCTTCCAAGCTATAGGCAATTAGGTATATAAAAGGGTGCTTTACCAACAAGTGAGTTAGTTGTCGTTTGGCTGTTAAAGCGGAAATAAAATTGTTGTATAAGCGAATATTAAGTGTTGTATTGAGGCAAACAGTATAAAAGTTATAGTGGAATAAATAGACACTGTAAAACAACAAAATAAAGCGGTATTTATTTTATTTTAACGCAATTTAAACGAACTCAAGTGCTTTGAAAAGGTTAAAAAGTAACAATATGTTATTTGTGTGGTGGAACTATCAACTTATTTTTCAAATTAAGGGCCAAAAGCATGAACGAAAAACAAATATAATCGTAGATGAAACACGAACTAAAACGATACTTGAACAAAAGAAACAAATGACGGATAAGAAAGCATTATTGAACTACGGACTAAAAAGGAACATGAATTACATACTAAAAAGAAAGATCAAGGAAAAGGACAGTTGACCGAGAAAGAAACATGAGCAAAAGAAAAACGGAGCTAAAAAAGCTCATTGTAGCCCAGTTGTGTGAAAAGTTAAATTAGGTCGTTCACGAATTACCTAAGTTTACTGCTATCAGTAAATATGACAATATTCATGTTGAAAATTCTGTAATAGTAGGTAAATAATACTACACGGAAAATAATAATTTTGGCTCCTAACTGCTCTGAATGTATTCCATAGTATTCCCATATTCCCTTAAAGCATCGGTAGTTAATAAAGTTACGCGGTCGAGAAGCTCCAAAATAGATTTTGAAGTACCAGCCCATACATGAGAGTTGTATTCCAATTTGAGTCGGATATATGTACTGTAGATATTAAGGAGATCAGACGGGGTGAAGTTGTTAGAACCAAATGTCGTTGATGTTTAGATGATTAATTTTTGGAAAACAAATTTAATCAGAATGGCTTGATAGCTCTCGCCTTTCACCGCATTAACAGCTGCGCTAATTTCGAAAGACGTTGGGATCGATGATGACGCCTGCGTTTGAGACACACTAAACAAAAAATTTTAATAGATATAATATAATTTTTTAAAGGTTTGAGGACTCTCTTTGGTTCAAACAAGGTAATTTTCTTCTGGGCGTAGCTATTTCACCAGAAATGAACATCATCATGTTGACCGTAAAATGAACAAAGTGCTCTTTGAGCTTCGTGCACAAATTTATTTTGAATACAAAGAAATGGGACTAACGATCCCTGTAGTCTATTATACTACATCGTACGTATTACAATTCAAATAAGTATGTTATCTTGCTAAGTTTGATTAGAATATACCATTATTTGGTACTTAAAACTTTTAAAATTATCAATTAAATTTGAAAAAAAAAGATTGCTATAACACATTTGGTGAAAACGGGTTTGTTAAGATCGGTCTAAAATTTAACTGAAATAATTACATAAAGAAAATTTTATTATGATTGTTTAGTAGCAATCCACCTAGTGGTCGCTGGTCTAGTGTCTAAATCGGCAACAGGCAAATTTATACCAGTGCGTTTCACAATTGTGTGAGTAACTTGAAGGTATGCCTCTCAGACAACACTGCAAGAAAAAATTATATTTTTTTGCACTGGAAAGATAACTTCACATCTTAAGCTTACATATTAAAAAAAACAAAAAAACAAAATCAATAACAATAAATATAACGAAAAACAGTAATCAACAACAATTAGAAAAAACACCAAATTAAGAAAAATTGAAAATAAATAAAACATGTTAAATAAAATTTTTAATAACATCCTCAATTAAACATTTTTCTCTCTCGCTCTATTTTTCCATTTATTTTCTCATTATTTTCCTCTGTTTAGTTTTTGTCTATGCTCACACACACGTGTGAGAGCAAAAGGGAAAATTTCCTCGGAGCACTGGTTTGCCTGTCACTGGTCTAAATAGTATTATTTTTGAACTACATAATTGTGAATTAGAACGTATTGTAATCGATCATAAATTACATTTAATACATTTAATAATACATTTAAGTTAAAATATTTGAGTGACAGTATCTTATATTTCGTTTATGTTATAGTGTTTTGAATAGTCGAACACGATCGATTACATGTTTTTTCTATTATTTTATTATATCTTGACGAACTTATAACACAATAAAAAAGCATGAATAATTCCTTAAGTATAGGCACGTGTACAAGTGTTATTTACATTGCTTTAAAGCTATTAGAGAAAGGTTATAATATTAAGCGTTTCAAATAAAATTTTCAGGAAATTTATTTAATATGAAAGCAAAAATTATCTCCCACAAAAGAATTTACTTTATCTTGCTAAATTTTTAATAAAGTTTTATAATTAAGCGTAATAGCAAATGATTATGAAAATTTTATCTAACTTTAGTGACTGTGGTGGACCATTAGTGACATCTACTTTTTGGGTCAAAGAGAAGCTATAAACTTAGTTGATTATGACTTATCGCTTTTTGACTCATTTCGAAATTGCATTGCAGATCTTGATCAAACAAATGAACTTGATTGCAAAAAGAACAATGTTACTAAAAAGAACAATTTAGGAGGTTCCCCATTGAAAAAATTTAAAAAAAATTGTACCACTTAAGGACTAGTCTAACCTAGTAGTATCCATAAAGTTCAACCTCAAAAAGGCACGTGTTAAAATTAATTTAAAACATTTTAAAAGATTCCCATTAAAAAATTTTGATTTTGGAAAATAAGAACTAGTCTAATGCACATTTGCATGAGTGGTACTCGAAATTGGAAAGCGATCGATTATAATCAAATCATATAGCAATTTATTTACAAGATTTAAAGGCTGATGAACAGGTGGACGTGTTCTACATATTTAGAAAGTGATTCTGAATCAGTTGATATAATAAGAGTTTAACTAAGACTTATTAATTAATTATATGCCAATTTTTGGTTCCAAAGAAGCGATCAAAGAACTGAGTAGAGCACTTTTAATAATTTGATATTTTGTAAAGGAAAAAATGACATATAAATGTCGAGACACCTATTCGAAATTCTCCCAAGAAACCTATTTCCTATGTCACATCCATAAGGCAACACAGATTTTCCAGAATATTTCTATTCTACCGAGATAGTTAAATTTTATATTTTAGTGTTGTTAGTTAAAGCTGTTGTATGTATCTCCGGTATTTATGAGGATGGATTTGGTTTTCAGAACTGCTGATTGCAAAATCAGACATTTGCGTGTACTATTGATCTTGGTTGAGTTTGTGTTGCAGGCTAGAGCTTCAGCTTTTGACTTTTAAGTCATGTAAGAGCATTTTCAGGTGAAATGTAACATCACTCTAAATTTTTTTTGGTTATATCCTTAAGCCATTTGACACGATTGCTCTTTTTTTACTGAATATGTCGCTAATCAGTTATGTATTCGTAAAAATATAAGAACAATCGAGCCTAAAGCTTTGAAAATATAAGCAACAAAAATCTAGCGTGACGTTGACATTTTTCTCTGAAATGCTCATATACGTATTCAACGTTAAGGCGACAGGTAATACCATTAAATTCCCAAGTCCTTGCTATCATAACTGCTTCCAGCACAATATTGAAAAACACTGGAAAAAAAGAATTTTTATTTTCCGTCTCACAGGGGTATTGCCTTCATAAATTTTTGTGCAATAAATATAAGACTAAACTAGAATTTCATTTTTTCCGTAGTAGAACCCACTCTAATTTACGGCGCTCATAAATGGTGGACGGTGTGTAAGGAACAGTTTCATTGTAAATTGATCACCAGTACACTCTGCTACATTCCAACCAAAGCCTGGTTTGCTATACTTAACTGGAACCCCACCGATCTTCTTTTTAAGCAGAGGGTGTAAGCTGGTGACAATAAGACTAAATGCTATGGACATGGACACGTTGCATTCCTTGTAATTTTCTCGATAGAAGATTTGATTTCGATATACCCACGAGAAATTTCCGGGCTCTACTGATGACCCTAAGATCCTGGGATGGAGGGTTGTGGTATATATATAGAGAATTCTGACACTAGGCTGCCTTATAAATTGCCGGACCACTGCAGTGTTTTTAGGTGGAGGTCATGTCTATAATATGGGTTGTGCAATGGCTGTTGAGTGGCAGGATTTTGCCTTATTTATGCGCATAGTCAAGCTGCGATCAAGTCCTTTGCGACCGTCACATCGAGGTCTATCCTCATCTATAAATGCCGCAGGTTTCTCATGGAAAACTAGGCTTATTCGACGGTAACTCTCATATGGGTTCCGGGGCACAGGGATATCGTCAAAAATTTCTTTGCTGACGAGCTGGCTAGGACGGGTACTGAATATTTTCGATATTTTCGAACGGGAACCTATTATTGGTGTCCAGATTACCTCGGTTAGGTTGCCTCCGGTCAGTATATGAAGAGGTACAATCTAGTTGGCAGCATGAGGGCACGTGCGGTATCGCCAGGCTCTGCTAGACCGACTTCGATGAAAAAAGAACTAAATGTCCTCTCTCCCTAAGACGCACGGCCATACATCGTACAACTGTGGTCCCCACGGGCCATTGCATCGCATGATTTTTGCGGAAGTTGTGGTTCTAAAAAAGAGGATGAAACTGTTTTTCAGATCATGCATGTGTCAGTGTCCAGCCATTGCTATCAGACGACGAAAGTGTTTGGCCTCCTATTTCTTGTCATCTTTGACCAAACTTTCCAGAATGAAGGTGACCGCAATTGCGAGATTTATTTTGGTGTGAAAATAGTTTCCTATGGAGATTGTTTGATCCCTGCTTGTGGTATCACAATGCTTCAAATATCTGGCCTAAGTAGAACTCCTTCTCTATAGGGGAGTCCACCACCCTACCTAACCTTCGTGACTTCAAAAAATGTTTTCCAAAACAAAATGTTATTTTTCTTTAAAACATATTATGAATACTTTTTAGTCAAACACTACTCTATAGAACAGAATCATTAGATTTTACAAAATAATTGCCAAAAAATTGCTTTTTTGCCACCGTACAAGATGCGATAGCAAGAATAGTTGTACATGGTTCTTATAGAGGTTGCTTTGTGTAGTGGCTAAAAAGCTCCCATACAACACAAGCAGCCCAGTTTAGAATCTCAGCAAGAATTAGAAAAATGGCTTCAGCCTTTCTCTAGATGATCCATCTAAGAAGTCTTCGAACTAGACTTTCTCCAGAAAAGAGAAAAACTATACAGAGGGCGTTATTTCTACATGATGACAATATCAATCCTAAACATTTGCTACGGTAAACCGATCACCTGTGTAGAATCCAATACTCCTAAAAGGAGTTACGGAAAAAACAATTTTTATAGGTACCCCTTTACATAGTAGTGATGTCCACGTTGCGTTGCCACATAGAGCAAAGAAGACCTTTCGAAAACTTCAAATGTAAGATATAAAGGCATTAATTACTGATAAATCTGAACATTTGGTAACTTCGATTGTGAGAATCTTTGCTAAATGTGTTGGTGGTGCTACGTACTTAGCAACAATATTCCAGTAGGTGGCGCGATTGTTACAATTGGGTATTGCCCTGGAAGTAAATACAAACTCTTTGACGACCAGACTGTTCATGAGTATCTCTGTCAGATAGGATAGTTAGTTTACAATATTGCCTAAAAAACTGTGGTGCCCTTGTTCAAAGTTATTGATATAAATGCTCTGGGTCTATTCATCCTTGCACTACTCTTATGAGTTATCTTGTTATTGATTGCCCTATAATTATTCTGAGGGTATTTGTACATGTGCCTACACGTGCTTACTACGGTCTGAAGTTAACTTGTTCTTTTCTTAGCTCGGATGTGAGGTATGTGTGCTAATACCTTATTGCCTTTTTTACGCACATTAATTATTAATCCTTAATTAAGATCAGAAGGCAGTTCGTTATATATTTTTTAGAACAAAATTTAAAAGATTTTTCCAATAAAAAAGTTATTTGATGATAAGTCTTATGAAAAAACTTTAACTTCAATTATTTTCCAAAGTAATTTTCTTTCTTTTTTTGGCAATTACTTAAGATCATAATCCCTTTATATTCAAAGAAGATATACTTTTATATTTTAAGAAAAGAAGAGTAAAAACCTTTTAAGTTAAATAATAACCTTTAGTTGGTAATCTAAATCAAAAATCATTGATTAACTTATAGTTTATGGAAGATTTTATGCTGTCAGGTAAAATTGACTTTTTTCTTTTGATTTTAAGATATTTGAACATCATTAAGCATTACAGAGCGCCATAATAATCAATATGAAGTTGCAGCAGCAGCAGCAACAATATTTGCTGCCTGTAACATTCGATAGTATCGACAGGCAACACACAACAAAAACAGAATTTTAAGAACAAAAGCCAAGAAAAAAGTTAAAGAAAGAAAAGCTTATCTTTTAAGAAAAATCTGAATACAATAAATGAAAACAAAAGACAATAAGAGCTATAGCACATGGGAGGAAGGGAGAATTTCATTGAACATGTTCAATTGTGTGGAACATAATGGCAGTCGATAGTTGATGAAGGCTCTTATAAACGTACTTCGTGTACTTCTACCACTTCAAAGCTGCTGTTATTTCTTAAAAGAAAAACAAGTACAAGCACTTGGATTTGTAAATTTGTCTTAACGAAATAATTTTTTTCTTTTTCTATTTTATTTAGAATGAAAAAATATTTTTTTTTTTTTTTTTTTTTGAATAAGATTTTTAAGAATAAAAAGGAAGTTAAATGCATTAAAAATAATGTTTAAAATAATCTTTTTAAGAGAAAAAGAAAAAATGCTGTTGGTTTTTTACAATTAACAGGAAAACGGTTTTTATGGCCAAATTAAAAATGGAGGTCTTTTTGACGGTTTATTCATTTCTTAATTAAAACGTACAATTTTATAGGCAAATAATATTTGTTAATTAAACTCTGCACACTTAATTAGCAAATACAATACAGTGTCTAACAAATATGATTTATTTTGAGAAAGAATAATTAAAAACAACTGGGATTCTTTCGGTAAACGTGCACCAAAGAAACGAGGTTACAGTCATTTAGCTAAGCATACAGAATCATCTATAACGATCACCTTGATAAGGATAAAGCGACTAGCCAAGAAAAAAACAAATAGCGCACCTGTGCTACTTGCAAACATTCATGCATAGACCTACAAACTATTACCTTATCAAGCATACAGATTTGGGTCTATTCAACTATTTCCTGTTCATCGCTGGAACCAATGCCTTTTTAAGAGTCTTGGAAAATCTCATTGTTTACAGGGAATAAAATTAAGTACAATTTCGGTTTTGTACCCAAACACATACCAATTAATCATTTAACTGCCCTCGTATTTGTTTATTAGAGGAGTGGCTTGGAGGTGGGGCGGCTCAGGTTCGAATCCCAGCAGAGGACATAACGAAAAAATTTAATTGCGGTTTCCTTTCCAGTGGTTAATAAAAAGACTTCAACCTCCATTCAGACAAATCCATATAAAGAAACCCCCTGACCTTCCAGCTTACCTCTGGTAATGATGACGATCACACACATCACACGAATGATCAGGAGAAAAATGTCACCTACTGGGAAAATATTACAATGCTAAATAGGTATCACCACCACTACTTGGCAAAGTCACCGGCGACAAGTCCGGGGCCGTTATGGGGCCGAAACTGGAGGTAGAATTTATGCTACTAAGCCTGACCAGAGGTATTCTGGTGCCACGGAAGTCAGGAGCCACAGATAATGCGATCACTGGCTGACTTGGGTAGGCTCCCTTGTGAAAGCTTCGTGGTGGCTATTAAACCAAAACTGCAGGCAGTACGTGAGCTCGGTGTGGTCTTGCATCTCCTCCATCTCCAGGGTGCTGTGACCCATAACACGGCAGGAGTTTAGATGGTCTCCAACATTTCATCAAGGTGTGGAGGTTAGTGTCCTAACAAAGCGCCTTTGAATTTGGTACTCACTTGTGATTATCTGGGTGGGAGCGTCGATGGATGTAATATCCACGCGTACCTCGTGAACCCTGGGGTATGCCAGTGCAGCGAATACCTACATAAAATACTGACTTACCGCTTAGCAAGGATCTTCACCATTACTCAATTCCAATGGAGGTGAGCTACAGTAGATTAATCTTGGCTTGAAAATTAACTTTGATTACTGACACTGAAACAAAGTAATGGATGCTTTGTGGAAAGCCATAGAGGAAAAAAAATCTGTTTAATAATTTAAATTTTATCCTTCAAATATTATGGACTTTTGTCAACATTTTACAATGTTGCCATTTCTGTTATTTATTTGAGATCTTAAGCAGTTGCTATAAGTAAAGTAATTTGTAAATTCCGTATACGGCTACCATTTTGATATTATTTTTATAAAAATTAAGTAAATACATTAAAAGCAACGCTGAACATGCAGTTGCCTAGTCGTAGTGCATTAAACACATAGACAACAGCAGGCAGAACGACTTCATGGCAGCAGATGCTCCCGGCTGCATTTGTTTGCGCTTATTAATACCTAAAAATTAGCCTGAGTTTAGCTTTAGCTAAAAGGGTGTTTGTCAAAGCCTGTTGCTATACTGTCATTAAAATAATCGTCTTCACAAATGTTCTTTGTAGCAGAAAAATATATTGTGGGAAATTATAGGCAGATTGCATCAGGGGAACGCGTGCCGCAGCCGCCCACAATAGGGAGTGCCTTATATGTATGGGCAATTTTTTTTTTTTTGTGAAGTTTTGGTCGTAACTACTCCTACAAGTTTTATCTGTAGCAAAAAAAATACGTTGTGAAATTTTTTTAGCAGATTTCATCAGAGGAAGGAGTGCCGCATCCGTCCACAAGCTATCAAAATTTTATTTCATATGAATTTACCAGATGTATGATGGGCTTTCCTGCGGCTTCCAGCCGATAGCTTGTACGTTAACATAATCCATTGCTTGGATGATGATTTTCTGAAGTCAGCCCAAAGGTTCTAAGGGCAGGGATATATTAGGTCTTCAGTGACTAGCTGCCCTGATCTTACAGTATGCAAGATCAGACTTTAGCGCTGCTTTAATGATGACATAAATCGTAACCTCCTCCTCACTGCAATATTTCAAGCTATAATCTAAATTTACCTAAAAATAGCCTGAATTTGAGCCTGGAAAACGCTGTAGCTGTTTGCCATATCTCTTTTAGGAACTTAGAACCTTCTGCGGTACCATATTTATAAAGGGCCCAACCATCAACCTTTTGATTTCCTTGAGTTAAATATGCTTAGTTTTGCCAGACAAAGCTTAAAAAGCCAATGAATGCACGACTAAGCTCATTCAGTTGTGGATATCATTTTTAAAATCGCCGATCTTGCCGATTATGCTTTCTAAGTAACAAGACGAGTATAGCTATTCTATAATTTCGTTGTTTACACTGAGCCCATCAGTATTTGCTGTATGTACGCATATAATTTTTAGGAGTATACTTTCATACCTATACAGAATGCTGTTTCACGTACTTAATTCAATTTGGTTTTCATATCGGCATAAGTATGGGAAAGAAAGCAGATATCAAACCCCTATAGTTAAGACCATATCTAACTTTTAGGCCATATGTTACACCTCTTCACTGCATAGTTGCAATGAACAGAACTTGATGCAGGACACAGTTAAGGGTGAAATCCAACAGCATACACTTTTGCCAAGAAACGTCCGCATTAATGATTATTGCTTACAGGCCAACCTGAATTAAAGCGTTGAGCGTTGCGTTGACTGGCACTTAGCGTTGCTGGCTAAGTGATATACATAAATGAAAGCGTTATAATTTTGATAGCATTACTTTTTCTCTTTGTTTTCTTTTATACTTTTCTTCGCAACAAAAATCACTTTCTAACGCGTTGTCAAAATTGGATTTTCCAATTTCAAGACGTTGACGAGCATTTTTGACAGCTATACAACGCTTAGCACTCTGATTTAGGTTTCGCTATTAGTGTAATACACCATACGTAGTGTTGGCATGTAAGCCTTCATGAGGAATATAATTTAGTAGGTACGCCTTCGCAGGTTAAACGCCTTTTACTATTATGATTGGGAGTGTCAAATGCCTTCTCAAAGTCGATAAATGTTAAATATAGTGGCAGTCTCCATTCAACCGATACTTTAACAAATTTTACCTCTTTATTAGAGGAAGAGAGTTTGTTTAGACTAATCAGAGACAGTGTGAAGCCGCGACAGTGACGGCATTGAGGCAATGAACTGAGGGCACTTATGTGGCTCTTAGGCCAAATGATGACCCTTTTTCTGCACATGCCCTAATTTTGCCAGCTAAGAACGTCACCTACTCAATTCTATTCATGGGATGATCCTAGAGAACTATGTTGTAGAAATTAAGTTTCTTGATAATTAGTGATGACGGTACACCATTTTTTTACTTAAAATAGTTTACAGTTTTATCCGTGACACAGAAACGTACAAAAGTTTTGTTTTATTTTCGTTTTAGAAAAAGCTACGTAAGTCTATATCTTTCTTCTAAACTATAAAACTTTAAAAAGAATTTACTTTCAAAAGCCTTCCATTAACCACAAAAGTTCATTTGCAAAACATTTGTTATGCGTTACCTTTTACTTAAACTTTTTCTTTAACTTTCATTTTTATTTATTATAGGCCATCATAAATTAAAATCCTTTGAAATATTGTGTATCTGGTAATTTTATTAAATAAGTACTTTTACGACCCTAGCCAAGTCATTTGATTATTTTTCCGCATCAATTAAATTGTAAACATCACATACTCATACATACGTTTACAGCTTTTGTACTGAAGACTTCATAAATTTAAATTAAATATTAAAAAAAAAATATGTCTCATCTTATATGATTAAAAAGCATAATGCATTGGGAAATTGTGTGTGATTTTGATAATAAATGTGTCTTTTTCCGAATGGTCAACTTTCAAATTTTCACAAAAGAAGTTGCTAAAAAAAAGTGAAAGGATTTCATGTAAATAAAATACTAAAAATCAATGCAGTTTAAAGAAAAGAAAATTAGGGCGGTAACTAAAATAGGGAAAAAAAATTTATATGCTCAAGCTAACATTTATGAGGTAAAAATATATTGAATTTTATGTTAAGAAGAAAAACTTAATGAAAATTTATTTCAAAAGGTCTTGAACCACCTTAATTATATTATTAAATTGATCAATGACAACTTCATTTAATAATAAAAGGCTTTGTTAAAAACAACAACAGCAATGTTTTATGATTATCTGTGTAAATTTAATTAAAGTTGAATATAAATTCATTAAAAAACACCAATGAGCCAAGACCGACTATATGATAGCCTTTAGCATCTTCTATTCCTAAATATTAGTTTCAATTAAGATGCGTCACTAAAAAGTTTATTAGTAATATTTTTTAATAGAGTTTGTTTTAAAATTGAACTATTATCCCCTAGCAGTTAGCTTGGAAAGAGTAAAATGACGGCTAGAAAGTGGCCGATTAAGTGACTATATGACTTGTCTTTCTGCGTAATAATTTTCATTAAGATTTGTCAATGATAAGCTCATTGATGGTTTTTTTAGTAGATGTTGTGATGCAATTTAGCTACTACCTCCTAGTAGGTAGCTTAAAACCAGTGAAGTGGCTGGTAAAAAGTGGCAAAACTTTTGTCAACATCTGCCAATTGTGGTTTTTATAAATTAAAATTTTAATAATTTATTTTTTTTTTTAAATTATTTGTTGTAAAAAAATATTTATAAAATTAAGCTCTAAATTTAAACTTAGTTATGAGAAACCAAAGAAGGTGCTCGAATTTCATTAATATTTGGTTTTGACTTCTAAACATATAACAGATGTTTCTAAAAATTATACTTGAAGCTTGAAGCTATTGGTCTAAAATTCAGCTTGAATACTTTATTCTGCATTTAAACATATTTAGTTAGGATCGTTCTATAGTAGCCTTAGATCTCTTACAACAGTAAAAAGCTGTAAAGTAAAGTTCACTCTAGCGAAGCGGAGTGGGGTTTGGTGACAATGAGGAAAAAATAGAATAAATAAGTCTTTATATCTTACCTATCGGGTTTTGCAACAAGAACTTTATTTTCCAACAGGATATATGGGAAATATTACGATATTTTTGACACTTACATGTTGATTTATGTCAGTAGTAGTAGCTTTGGCTATTGTTGTAATTCCCTAGTGTTTAAGAAGATAATATAAATTAATTGTGTTAAGGCAAAAAGACCACATGCGGAATTTGTTTTTTAAGTATTTTACGATGCAACTTGTGCATGAATTGTACCGTTAAATCTTAGCTTCCATATAAAAATTTAGTAAAAATTAAAATTTGTAACTGATGAGAGGGACCACGATACAAAGGATTATAGCCTTGGATGTTTTATTGTAAAATATACAGATAGAATACACTGATAAATCTAAAATTTCGTATGAAACTCTAATCATATTTAAGACCTCATATGTCGGTATAGTCCAGTGGCTTTCTTACAAAACCAGTCATCTCACGTTCGAATACCGGAAAAAATTAACAATTTTCATTAGGGCTTTGAAGATGGAAAACTTAAGAGGCTTCAATCGCTGTCCAGAAATCTAACTGACAAAAAAGAATTATAACAACAACTACCAACATCATAAGAAAGTCAGGCAATGCGACCCTTTTCAGAGGGGAAAGGACCCTATTCAAAGGAAAGGAAAAACAGGTAGAAAAATCAATCATAAGCAAAGTTCGTTATCACCAAATACTCGAAGTGAGTTGTTTCTAGCCAACGACAGATGGTAGCACTATTACCATCCTAAGCCGATCTCCTGCTTAGCTTGAAAATAAAAACTGATTGCGAGAAAACTAAAACAAGGCATGGAATCCATATGCTTTCAAGAGAAGCAACATAAGAAAAATTCACCAAATGCCGCGTTAATAGATCTGTTGTTACCGTAATAGCTTCCGGCATCTACCACGGTAGTTTCTTAGTCCAGAGTCATCCACACATTTAACAGTTTAAGCTAAGAAAATCGCCCAAACACAATTATATAGCTTATCTGTAGGGTCTTCAATTAAGAGGCTTCATTTTTATATTAAAAAAAAACAAGCGATTATTGTCAAGCGCAATAATCGTTTGCTTATTTAATTGAAGAGTAGAGGGTATGTCATTAATAATGGAAAACAATATCAGCCAAATCGCTACCACAGCTATGATTGCAGAACCATAACAGTAAGCCTTAGTTAACTGAACTTCAAAAACCTTAAGAACTAAGTTTATATAAACTGGACCGCGGCAAGAGGAAAAATCGATGAGTGGGAACATGACCTCCGTTCACAGTTTTGAAGCAATACCGGCGCTTGAGGAAGGCGCTATGCATTTATGAGGAAACTTATTTATTTTTTGAGAGGCCACTACTTTTCAAATTCAATCGAGTACCTAGCATGGAATGCTGTCTGCGCATGGAGAAGGAGCAGACGACGGTGCATATTTTCTGTGAATGTATTACTTTGGCAAACATTCAAAGGTGAACGTTTTTGAGCCTTTTATCAGGCCTGAGCAGGTTCGTCGACTACCCATCGGGGATCTTTTAGTCTTCGGAGAGTTATAGGTATTATTGAGGTAGGACAGTCATCCGTGCATGGACATTGACTTAATGAAAGATTAAATAGGCTTTCTTCCGAGTGATTATCACTCATTGCATAAAGTGCACTAACGAGTCTGACCTCGAAGTATGTGGCACAATAAATATTTTATATAACAGTGGCATGAATAGTTCCTTATAATAATAAGTCGCTTATGAAATGTCCAATTCTAAAGATCGGCAAGAAATGGTCAAACCTAGATTTTCCTCAGTACTATATAGCCCATAGTAATATACTATAGTTTTTGAGTGACATGCAAAAGTGTTTTGCATCACTAAATTGCCCTAACAGCTTTCAATTTGTTCACCAGCTTGATAATTTCTAGCCGAAAAGATGCTTTACGGCGAAACAATTTTTTTTGTTAGTTTTGCGAAAATTCGCCACTTTTTTAAATTTAACACGGTATTGAATTTTTCATTGTTGTTTGTTAATGGCATCATTTTCACTTGGCAACTGTCAAGTAGTTACTTTATTACACAGGACAGGTGATAAAATTGCCCGTATCATTATTGAAAATTTTATAAAAATTGGTTTTCTTATGCAGCTTATTCTCATTCAGCTTGATGATTGAAAAATTATTACAGAATAACATATTTTAGCGCAAGATTTCATGAAGTCGGTCTTGGCATTAATTCATTTCGCATCTGATTCGTTTCGCATCTTATTCGTTTCTTTAATATTTTAAAAATATCGAAGCAGACGCAATATAATACTCGTATATCAACCTAATGTATAAATTGTTCGTTTTACTTCAAAAATAGGCTTCCGTTTTTTAATCATTCTATTTATTTTTGGTATTCTATTTATTCTTCTTTAATACTATATTATTTTTAAGTGCTAATTAATCCAGTGTTGCCAACTTTTTATGATCAAAACGCGCAGACCTAGTACTCAAAAGCCGCTGAAAAGTACTAAATTATAATTTTTGTACCCATTTGTAAACCAAACGCGCTGTAAAAAAGCGTAAATAATATTTAAACCCAAATAACATATTAATATTGTAAAGAAACAAATTGTACTATTAAAATTTTCACTTTTACAAAGATTTTTTAATAATTTGAACGATTAAAAATGGAATTAAAAATGATTTCGAACAAAACAACAACTTAAAAACTTTTTCTTAATTCTTTGGTGCTGGTGTTAGACAAAATTGTGTTTTTTCTCCACTGCTGTTTAATGTTGTACTCGATTATGTATTGTAACGTAATATAACCTTGGGACTTAACAAAAAGCTGTAAGACCTAAGTTACTCAGATGACTTCTATCTCTTTACTAACAGACATTGCGAAATGTAATGAAAATTTGACTCTATACAGTCAGAAGCATACAGATTGAGCTTACGTATAAAAATCTTCAAAATAAAAATTATATGAATCAACTAACGCTAATACACAACGATCTTCCGAATTCTGAATCAGAAATTTGGGAGATGTACCGTCTTTTTGACGTGCTCATATCGTCCGGAGTTTCTAGCAGTGATATTCAGAACAGATTGGACCTATACAGGCCGACTGATTGCTAGAGGGCGTTCTCTTCTATTCAGACGTATATAAGCCACTGTCTACGGTGGATTTTGACAATTTTCTGGCCAAAAACCACATCATACCAAGTTCTTGTAATGAAGGCTCACTCTGAGGAAACCAAACTACGACTTAGCTAAACATTGAATGAAACTGGCAGATAAACATAAGAATCGGAAGGCAAGCCCATTACTAGACTTAGTATCAGATTAGATCATCGACTTTAGATAGGCGTAATGGAAAGAATTCGTTATTGATCTGTGGTCCCTTTGGAATCTTTAAAGGTGTAATAACAGTATTTTAATCTTATAATTAAAATTTTTAGCTTTCTTCTAAAATGACTTATAAATCTTGAAAAATTGACTCTTAGACATGAAATGCGTTTCAAAAACACTATTTTTATCCATTTTTTCACAAATATTATCTGAAATTACGTAATTCTTACAGCATGAATCACTTTTAATCAATTATTTATATGAATTAATGAGTTTATTAAATTTATTAAATTTATATTTCTTAGAAAAAATTTGCAAGTAGAAAAACGCTAACCTAGTAGGTTTTTTGAAAAAAGCGCTAAAGAGCAAAAATGCGACTTTTCGTTAGTTAAAACGCGCATATAGCGCGAAAGGCGCTAAATTGGCAACACTGAATTAATCTTTAAATAAATTTCTGTTAAAAACACTGAAAACTTTAATTTCAGTCAAATCTTGCTATTAAAACCATTTCCTATGACCATACTCTTAAAAGGCTCAAATGCCAATAACTTATTTATAAAACATTAAGCGAATTTGTATTTTATAAAAGTAATTGGTGAAAAACAAGCAATACTCTTATTAAGTTATCACCCAAGAAATCTATATAATATATGGCTTTGATATCCTAAAAAGTATTATTAGCAACCACCCTTATACGAGAGCAGTGTTACAAATTTAATAACAACCATAACATGCCTCATATGGCAAACAAACCTGTTGAGCTTAAAAGAGAAAAAAAAAAATAATTGAAATATAACAACGAAAACAAAATCTTTAACAAAATAGGCCCATACACAACAAAAATGTTCCCATTATATGAACGAACTACATATTAAATTAGTGGCTAAACAGGAAATTGTTGTACTATTTTCGAATGCACAACAAGAAAACAGAAATATTTTCACAAAAATGATTGGATTATATCACTTTCTAGAGACTTCCTTATGGTTTTTTTTTCAGTAGATTAGTTTTAGTTACTAATTAACAAAAAACCCCTTACAGGCTTTTAAATTTAAAAGAAAACTTTCAAGTGATTATATGGTACTTTTAAGTCATAAATGCATTTTCATGGTAAAAATAATGAAATATAATTGTAAACTATAATTAAAAAAAACAACATTTCAAATGCTATTTTATCATAGGTTTGTTAATAACCACGTCTACAATTGTTTCTAAGATTATATGTCTTTTAACCTTAAGAACGGTAAAGCCCCATAATTATACAATATTCACTATAAGCTTACCTATGTAAGCCACCGTAAGTAAGCGAAAAGCTCCTGACCAACACCACACGGGAGTTCTGACAACTTAACCCGTCGTTATGTCAAATGATGATCTAAAAGAAGGAAGACAACATCACTAATAAAATCTTTGCTAATTTTTTAAACAAATCTCATGATTTTAATCTGGTACAACGGAGTTAATTCCGTTATTAATGCTGCTAAGTGGCTTTTGCCACTTTACCTTGCCCAAAGAATTTTTTCATTACTCTTGGGAGCATATGGCTTTTATAATTCATCTTTACCTTGTTTCAGTTTTTTTTTTTTTTTAATCATTTGTCCTATAATTTATCTTACAGCTAAGCTGGTCCAAATGATGATACTGCCATCTGTCATTGTCTAGAAACAACGCTTTTTGTGTATTTGGTGTAGCGTAAAATGTCTTTGTTTATCATAGACCTTTTTTTTCTCTGCCATTCCTCTAAGAAGAATATTGGCTTTCCACAAAGCATCCATTACTTTGTTTTAGTTTCAGTAACCTACTGTACGTTGCCTTCATATGATTGTGGGTAGTGGTGAAGATTCTTGCTAAGCGGTGGCGATCATTACTTAATATTGAAATTTTTTCTCCAGTATCTGGCGTTTTCTCCTGATCATTCGACTGATATTTGCGGTTATCGCCAAAGGTAATTGGAAGGTCAGGGGGCTTCTTTAGACGGATTTGTTTGGAGAGCGGTTGCAGTCACTTAGGACGTTTGTGTTATATGCCCGTGCTCTAACCACTACACCACGTTACCAATCATAGACTATTACTTCTTATTTTTTCATTCCGGGGGCTTCGCCTTACCTCTCTGTAATGTTTTTTATTTTCGTTGGTGTTGTCTTGTTTTGCTATGCGTAGGGGACTCACAAGTTTTAGATTCTGGGATTCGAACCTGGGCTCTAGGTTTTGTATAGAAACACTAAGTACAGCACTACGGCCTGAAGTATTACTCCCGGCAAAATAAAAGGCATACTCTCTACTGTACCCTCTGTTGTATCTTATGGCAATTCTGGAAGCCAAAGGGCTGACTATCTAGCGAATAGGAGAAGCCGCCGGAATTTTATTGTACCTGAGCCATTTTTCCGTTTTTTTGTGGAATACGTGAAGTGAAAGAATTTACTACTGACATAAAGGCGAATTCTTTCGGTTTTAGAGTAGTGCTTTCGGTATGAGACAAGCAGAGAGGTTAATGCGCTTGCTTCCGGTATATTCAGAAGTCTATTGAAGCTCAATGAGAGCAGGCTCATGGTAGTAACTTGTATATTTATCGGGCATTGTGCTCTTAATTATCGTCGGTGTATTTTGGAAAATATTTATGACTGTTGTAAGTTCTTCGCAACTTATAGCCAGACATCTGAACACGTAATGTAATGGAGGATGAGGTTCCTGGTCGATGCTGTGTTGACTCTAAGAGAGGTAATTATTGTTCTTTCCCCAAATAGGATTAGTGCCTTCATTTGCAGCCTCAATATGATGTGATTAATTTATAGGACTTAAAAAAAGATATCTGGGCACGTACTCTTGCACTCCCAGCTATTTCTTTCTAGCGAATGAGGTTCCTTGGGAATGCTGTGGTGTCTCTAAAAGAAGTATTTGTTCTTTCACCAAATAGGATTAGTGGCTTTATTCGCTACCTCAATCTGATATGATGAGCTTATGGGACTCTACAAAAAATTCTTCGGGTAGCATTGCCCTGTACATAAATGCAAGCTATCGTCTCCTACATCATGACCGTAACAGTCGACAAATTCCTATCAAACCTTTTGTTAGACAAAGAAGTGTTCTCTCTGTTCATTGCTACTCAACGTTGTTCTCGACGGTGATACAAGTCTTATCCTTGCTAAGAGGTAAATTCTTGGACCTGAATCCAAAATTGAGAACCTGGACTAAGCCAACAACATCCATTTATAGCTCACAGACATTATGACATGCAGGTAAAACTTGATTCTATACAGCCAAAGGCATAAACATCAAAAAATAACGCAAATCAACACCAGTTTCGTTCTTTTGCTATTTCGGCAGCATCTCAACAGCATCTAACGTAGACTTCCGAGACATAATGAACCTAAGCAGCCAATCTTTGGCCAACTACATCCCAAATGGCGATGTCCAGAGACAGGTCTTCCAACACGAAACTTAGCATCTTCAACTTGTGTTTAAAATATACTCATTTGCTTAGCTGTGTGTTGTGAAACGGAGCAGTTAGTGCTATCAATTTTTTTGAGGAGCTACCGCTACTGGCACCAATCGATATCGTGAAATTCGTCAGAGCAATAAAGTTGTAAAGGATATTATAGGGAAACCTTATTCTAGTCGTAGTTCTTCAATACCTTTTAACGATAATAGGAATAAGAGTTAAGTTTTGCTATTCGAAGAGGGGTGAAGTTGATGTTTACTTAGGGCTTTTTTTGTATTTGGGTTTATCATGGCATCATCTGTGGGTAGGGTCGCGCTGATGATTGTGTGGAGGTGATTATATGGGTCATCTTTCGTATCAATAATAGAAGCAAAAGATATTTTAGGTCAAGCTGTCCGCCATTAAACAAACTACTGGCTGGCGATTTCTAATGGCAAAGATCACCACAAGTTCTAATAATAAAGGAAAACACAAGAAGAAAATAAAGATAAATTATGCACACCCTGCAATAGCCCAATGACGATATACTTGGAGAAGACATGCTAGAGAATGAACTGCTTTCTATATATGACCCTTTAGCTCTACGGTCTGCTGTTAAACGTCAAAGGAATTAATTAAAATTAAGTCAACGCACTTTTTTCTCTAAATTACTTATTTTTAGTGCTACAACTTATCGAGAGATAACGAGCCATAACCGCCAAAAAGACGTAAGCGCCATGATTATCGATTTTCGTTTTTTGATAAAAATCGATAGTATTCGATTTTGTAGCTCTAAAATGTGCCTTTGTGATTTTACAGCAAAAACAAAAGAGTCTTATGTACTACTCTAGAACAAAAAATATTGAAAAAAACCTTCTCCTGAAAAATTTGTTTTTTGTCGCTTACGTCTCTTTGGCGGTTATGGCTCGATAATATGAAGAAAAATAGTACTTTTCTTGTAGTTTTTTGTACTTTTTATACTATTTTCTTAGCATTGCTTGCCAATTTACAGCTTTATATATCTTTATAACTTTTTTGTAATTCATCCCTTTATCTTACTTCTTCTCTTTTTACAGAACGTGGTGATATAAATACATTACATGGCACTTATCAATATTTAAAAAGTACTGGCCAGGTAAGTCATTAATCAAATTATACAAAATATCATTAGACGCGCGCATCAATCATATATCGCCATCATTAGTAAAGGGATGCAACATATTTCTAAGCTTTAAACGGTCATAAAGCATCTCATTCGGTTTTAAAGCATATAGCACCGGTTTTCTTTATCTCTTGCATTCACCCTCTGGCTCGTAAGCTGCCGTTCACTTGTCTAAACCATTCATCGTACTATCGTGTAACGTGTGTGAGAAATGGCTTTTTTCTAAAATAGATTTCTAAGCCGTTTTCTTGCAAAATTTTGTAAAAATTATGTATGTAATAGATGCTCATAAAAATACGTATAAAATGTTAATGTTGCATTGGTAGTCGTCATATTTAATTTATTATTTTCTTTATTACATTTCCATGGTGATTGATATGCATTTGATTTGATTTTTAAAATATTTTACAAAAACACATGATTTTATTACATTTTTATTTTTATCGTCATTTAGCATGTTTGAGTATGGATTGAAATTATTGTTTTTCTTTCCATTAATATTTTATTAAAAATATATTATTATTAAACACTTACATACATATATACACATACATAAATACATACATACATACATATCCATTACCTACACTTCCATGTAAATTCCTCTCCTTTAGCTTTTACTTTCTCATTATTGGAGTAGAAATTTCTGTTGCCATCCCATCCCATTAAATACCATTATTGGCCATGTAAAATCATTACCTTTGAAATTGGTGCAAAACTATCCCTACTCAATAACTTCTATCTTTCTCTGATAGTCTAGCCAACGCTCTTTATTTATTGCTTTCTCTCTCTCTCTCTCCCGCTCTCTCTCTCTCTCTCTCTGATCCTTTTAACCAACTAACCTAAGAAATTTCTTTTCCAAAATCTAAGCCTTTTGTGAAAGGTTCTACAAAATAAAGAAAACAAGTTTAAAAATATGAATCAGCTAGATTTCTATCATATATCCTGTCCTAGCCCCCAAAAAATCCTAAACAAACAGAACCCTACGATTCTACAGTTACACCTACACAGACAGAACATAAGAAGCTATTTGCTCAGGTACAAAAACAATTAAACTTTAAAATATTTCTCAAACAGAGTCTCAAGTTTAAAAAAGAGCTCTTTAAAACTGACTAAAGGTACGCTTTAAACCTCTTAAAGCTCTCTATGTAATCAAAAACATGAAAGAACGAAACATGGAAAGTAAAATAAAACTTATTTTTCTCTTAAGCTTACAGAGCTATTTTACAAAATTAAAGTAAAACCTTGGAAAGCTAAATTTCCTTTTATAACACTTTTACTTAAATTTAAGCTTAAAGCTTTGTGGAGGCGCCAAATTAACAAAGGTGAGCAAAATAAAACGGAGATTCTTTATCTAAGCCATATTCTCCCAAGGGGATTAGTGGAAAAAAACTTCAAGTATGGAAACTACTTATTATATTTTTTCGACCACTTACTTTTAGTACTTCAGTATAAAAACTTTCTTCTGATTTTTGCAAAAATGAAAAGTATTTAGGCGAAAAAAAATTTGCGATTTTAAGCTAAAAGCTTTAATATGAGATCTTTTGAATAATTAAGCTTTTATACTGTATGCAAATAAAGAACAAATATGTTTTTTATAAAAAGAAGAATAAGCATTAGAAAATATCAGTTTTGCAAAAAACTCAGCTTTAAGCTTTCATATAAGGTTTATTAAAGTATAAACAATTTTAAAAGCAGCCCAAAATGTTACATGCATTAAAAGCTTAAACCATTAGCTCTTTGAAGCAAAACTGACTCAGTTCTAATATTATTAGCGTTTAAGTTTTGTATAATCAAAAGCTTTTTTTGCCACCAATATATTTTAAATTTAACATTGTTGTTAAATCCGCAATTTATATAAAAATCAATTACAATCAATTACAAAGCTTAATTACAACGTTAATAATATTTAAAAAAAATTTAGTCGAAAGCTTTTTTATTAGTTCTGATTAAAACTTGTTTAAGAGCTTTTCGCTTACCTATGGCCTATTCTAAAGGAATATATTCAGTTTTTTGCACTTTTAAAAAGTTGTTCTTATGAAGCATCATTCATACAGCTTTTTCAATGCCTTTACAAAATTATAATTCTGCGTTTTCAAGAAAGTTTTTAAAAGCTTTTAATTATAAAAAGCCTATTACCAAAATGAACAATAAAAGTTTCTCTTTTTGTGATTTTAGAGAATATCAAAGATTCAAAATTTATATATTTGATAGTTTATTTAAAAACGCTGTCTTAAAAAGTTGTATAAAAAACTTTTTTTAGAGTTTACAAGCTTTCACAAATGAAAAATAAATATTTTTTAAAAATTCCGGTTTTTGAGCTTTTACAAAGTTATTTGAAAAAGTTTAGAATTTTAAATATGATATTTTATAATTTGTTTATGGATAAAAAGCTTTTACCAACTAATATAGAAAAAAAAAGTTTTTAAAACTCCCAAGCGAAAAACTAAAAATGTTATTAAAAAACATATTTAATGAAAAAAATTTTCACTTCTTAGAAAGGCTTCATCAATAAAGCCGTTTAAATCCGTTGATTTTAGAAGAACTGAGTTTTAAAGTCTTTGATATCTTGAAAGTTTATTTTCAGATATTAGTTAGTTTATTTAAAAAACATTAAAAAAACGTCTTTTCAGAAAGCTTTTTTGAGATTAAAAAAAACGTTGTTATATTACAGGGACCAAGAAGTTCTTTAATCTCAAAAAAATTTTTATAAAAAAGAAATGCAAAGCTTTTACTATTTTTGTATATAAAGAAACGAGTTTTAATTAAGAGCTACAGGTAAGTTTTTTAGTGGCTTAAGTTTATAAGCTTTTTTAAGACAACCTATTATTAAGGGCTTTTAAATTGGCTTAATTTCGTAGTTGGTTTGTTGTTGTCTTAAGTCGGTACTCTACCTAATAGTTCTTTTCGCTAATCGTAAATAACCTTCCCCTCGTAGATGAACTGTCAAAGCTATGTTTACTTTAAAGTTTTTCTCATAAACTTTACTCTTTATCGTCTTACAACTCGCCTTAATAAAAATTTCTTTTGTTAGTTGCACGATTTAACACCCGATAGATTGAATAATACCCCCAAAGCGGATATAGAAATATTATTTTTTAATCGTGTACCAAAAGTGGGCAGTCAAACTCTAATGGTTCTGTTACAACGCTTAGCCAAACGTAATAATTTTAAAGCAAGCCGTGATAAGCCCAGTAATACCGAAACCATTATGATGACACCCTCATTTGAACTTAATCTTGTCGAAGAAATTATGGAACATGGAGAACCTACATCATATACAAAACATGTAGCCTATGTTGACTTTGATGCCATAGACTATCCGGAACCCATATACATAAATCTAGTAAGAGATCCAGTTGAACGCATTATATCGTGGTTTTATTATGTGCGTACACCCTGGTATATAGCCGAACGTAAAAAATTATTCCCAAAACAATATCGTTTACCCAGTGTACCGTATTTGAAAAAAGATTTTTCGGAATGTGTTTTAAAAAATGATCCCGAATGTACATTCATACAAAATGAACAGAAAGGCCTGGGTGATCATAGACGTCAAGTTTTATTCTTTTGTGGCCAAGACGCTAAGACCTGCATGTGAGTACCTTCTAATAAATATCTGGAAGAATTGGAATTTTAACGTCATTTGTTTAGGCCCTTTAATTCTTACGAAGCCATGCAAAGGGCAAAACGTCATGTTGAAACCAAATATGCTGTGGTAGGCTCTTGGGAGGATACGAATGTGACTTTAACAGTCTTAGAGCATTATATACCGCGTTTCTTTAAGGGAGCTGCAGAGGAATATTATAGTAATTTATTTTTTTACTTTTGGTAGAATTTTTGTAAATAAAATTTTCGTTTTACAGAAGCTGAAAATAGTTTACATAAAACTAATCGCAATGCTTTTAGACCACCTGTTACACCCCAAGTACGGGCTATTTTAAGTAAAAATCTTACCAACGAAATAGAATTTTATCAGTTTTGCAAACAGCGCTTGTATAAACAATACTTAGCCATATATTTATCAAATTACCATATAAATTAAATTAAGAATAAATAAATAAAAATAAAATTTATTTTTTTTAAATTTGTTTTAATGTTTACTTTTGCTTGTCACTGTGATATGCTGTAAGGTTAAGGTGTGTCCCAAAATTAACGCAAGATTTGAATTAAATAAAAAAAATAGTTTTTAGTCTTCTGATTGTTATTTTTATTGAATCATAAAGTTCATAGGATAGGGTTATTTATGAAACATTGAGCAAAGAGTCTCCACAGCTTTGCATGTATATACCATAGGTACTCGTTTGTGCTAATTTTCCTTTACTTTTTTGCATAAATGTGGCTGAATTTCGTTAATACAGCATTTAATCTCCTCCTTTAATGCACGAATGGTTGTGGGCTTGTTGGCATAGGCCCGTGATTTCAAATAACCTGATAAAAAAAAAATCTAATGGTGTTAAATCACACGATCTAGGAGACCAATTCTGATCACCGCAATTAGACCTGGTAATGTCTCATGCAGTAATTGAATTGTTTCACAGGCTGCATTCCGGCTACTCGGGTTGAATTATTAATGAGAAAACGAATTATAATTCAGCTTATAATTCATTAATTTTAATATTGTTACATTTTAGCCTTTTTTTTTAAACGTTTGAGTTGTGTTAAACTACGTCAAAATAAAATAAACACCACTTTGTTGTTGTTTTACAATTTTTATTTTCTCACTTTATCGTTATACAGTTTATTTTAATACAGCAACTCAATTTGCAACACATTTTTTTTCGCCTAAACACGACTTTGTTTTATGAGAGCATAACAATAACTAATCTCACCAAACGAAATGCGCTATATTTTATAGCAATTTATTACCAATTTCGAATATTCTTGTAGTTACTACATACATCTACGGTTAATTCAAATGGTGTAAAATTATAAAACACAAAAAGGAATCGAACTGACAACACCGTTAAACATGCAGATGGTAGCACTCATGACTCAGTCATGACACAAACCAATAAAGTTTATAGCTAAAATCTCACATTACAGTCCCTGATGCGGTATATTTTCTTTTCAGGCATTTTTATTTTCTTAACAATATAAATACATTGTACATAAGATAACAACCGGATAACTGAGAGGAAATATTGGGCATTAAAAATAGTTCGAAAATATAGAATATTTGTAACTGGAAGTTTTTTTGAAAGCAAAAAACTACTTATCCGGTTTTCGGTTTTTAAAGGTTTATTTCTGGGTGCAAAAGATCTTTAGAGATAAGTGTCATTCATGCTGCAGAAAATCACTGCCCTTTGGCGGAATTATATAAATTTACAATTTAATAGTTTAAGCATTTTAAAGTGGGCAATTATTCCGTGCGATAGGAATATGAATGTAGAAGCCTTTCTCTAATAAAAGTTGTATCCAACTCAAGTAATTCTTGCTGAATCTCTGGTAATAAATCAGAACGAAAATTCCAAATCACTATTAGCAGCCCAAAGCAGATGCATTATAATAACTTGTTTGAAAATTACCGCATATTCTACGGTTAAACCAAAACTCATAATATTTCATAATAAAAATAATCAGTCAACCAGTACAAAATATTGGTACTAAGTTCATACTTCCCTGGTTTTTTTAGAGAAAGTTACAAGGTTTCCAAATATAAAAACCGGTTGATCATTTTTTAGCGATTTAATGATCTTCTTTTTTTTAATATTTTTTTTTTTAATTCAAAATCAGCTAATTTTTAATTTTGTTTTTGTGATACTCTGTTGAAATCTTTTTCTGCTATGAATTGGTTTATGCCTGTGCTAGCTATGTACTCATCAATGATTAATATCTTGTATATGATATTATTACCAGCTACTGCTATTGCAAATCAAGGAATTTTGAATTTTTAAGCAAAATATCAATTTATTTGTAAAAATTTTATAAGAAAATGGGGAACGCCTATTTAGAAACGTTTTTAAGAATTTCTGCAATAAAAAAGCTTTTATGTTAAAAATTTCCTACTAATTATAATTTCCAATGACCACAACATCATACTCATCTACTTCTCCTCCTCATCTTTAATAAGTTTGTAAGAAAATTGTTTGTGTAAAAAATTGCACGCTGGCTGCTTATGGTTCTGGGTTTTGAAGGCATTTTATCAAAATCATAAACTAAAAACCCTTCAATCTTTAGCAGCATCACGCCAGACATAGACGTATAGCTGATAATTTTAAGCCACAGCCAAGTGATGAACATCCAAAAGCGCAACAGGGTTATCATCATCATCATCGACAAGTAAGCCATTTGCCAGTGGAAAATAATCCAAAAGACGAGAAAGCTGCAAAACAGGTGAAACCTGACAATAACAGTAATGAAGATGAGGAGGAAGTTGAAGATGAAGAGAACTACGATGACTATTTTAATGCTGCCGCTGATGCTTTAAATAATACTAAAAAAGCTGAAGTTGAAGTGGTTGTCTTCAATCGTGTACCCAAAGTTGGCTCTCAGGCTATGATGCAATTAATGATACAACTGAGCAAAGTTAATAACTTCGTGCATTCTCGTGATAAGGGTAAGGCTCATGAAACCATTTTCTTACCTCCCGAACAGCAAAAGGAACTCATAGCTGAGATTTATATGAAACCACGTCCCCATATCTATAGCCAACATATAGCCTATATTAATTTTACACGTTACCAAATGCCTAAACCGATTTATATTAATTTGGTACGTGATCCTATCGAAAGAATTATATCATGGCATTATTATGTAAGAGCCAAGTGGTACTATGATGATATGATATTGAAATTAGGGGATAAGGCACCGAAAATACCCCCCAAAGAATTTATGGAAATGGATTTGGATACTTGTGTAAGAACCAAAGATATACACTGTCAATTCAATCAAATGGAAATTAAAAATCCAGCTGGTGATCATCGGCGTCAAACATTATTCTTTTGTGGTCAAAATCGTAAACTATGCATGTAAGAGTTAAAATTCGAAGGTTCGAAGGACCAGTTTTTTTTAAATATTTTAATGTTTTCTGTGTATACAGGCCCTTTAATTCGAAAGCTGCCATGCAAAAAGCTAAACGTACAGTGGAAGAAGAATATGCTGTGGTAGGTACCTGGGAGGATACCAATATAACACTCTCTGTTCTAGAACATTATATACCGCGTTATTTTAGAAATGCCAAAGTAGCCTATTATTGTAAGCATTTTTGAGTTTTTTTTAAGCTTCTTTTTACAACTCCTTCTTTTGGTCTCCTTTACAGTGGGCAAAGAACGTCTTTCCCAGGTCAACAAGAATAAGGATAAACGTCCTGTTAGTGATTTGACCCGTGAAATCTTGCGTAAAAATCTTACCAATGAAATTGAATTTTATGAATTTTGCAAGCAGCGTTTATATATGCAATATGCCGCTATAAATGATGGTTTAAAAATCGATAATGATGATTATTTGCTGATACCCGATCATGACGATGATGAAGAAGATGAGGACTATTAAGTTTCTAATACGGATTTTTTAGAATAAGAAAAATTTTTGAAAAATAGAATAAAATTAATGAAAAAATGCAAATTAACTGGTTTCGAACTTAAGATCCAAAGAGTAAAATATTATGTACTGACAGTTTAATAAGTCGGTGAGTTTTTAAATGAAATATAATTCTACTCGGTAAAAAAGAGCGTTTATTAGTTGTTCCCCTAAAATAGACGTTTATTTCTGTGATGACATCTCTGTTGGACCCGAATCTCTTATTACGCAGCCACATTTTAAAACACCAAATGGTTGCCAGAGACCATTGACTGATTGATCAAGGCCAAACGGACTACAACTCCAAGGATCTTTTGAGCAGCATATATGTTCACCACATCAAATGTACGCATCGAATTAAGCCATTTATACTGTTGTGTAAGAGAGAAAATGCCTTTTTTGGAATTACTATAACTTCCCCTCGGAACCGTGAGTTGAAATAGTGGCCACTCAAAAAGTACTTGTTCAGATGTCTTAACAGAAACTGCACTGATTAGTCAGTGAGACAAGGAACAAACTTCCTTGCCTTTCTCAGTCCGCAGACTTTCTTCTAAGGCCAAGCAGTCGAGCCTTCTCCTTGATTATAACACAAGAATTGTCATCGAGCGCCACTATTCACCAAGCAGCCAGCACTTTCGTTTCAATAGTTTCAGGACTCGAACCCATCATCACGTAACTTTGTTATGAACACCAAGTTGATTGAGCCTATAAAGCATGCTGGGTAAAGTTACAATTCGTATTTCGATGAATGACGTAGATTTTACTTAAAATTAGTAATGACTCCGTTCAAAAGCTCTGGTTAATATACGTTGCTACTTGTTTAACGCTTCTTGACCGAATCACCCAAATTGGCCTTCTTTGCTGCAAGTATCCATGCTGTATAGTGATGGATCTATGTTTCGTTCACAGTTATTAAAGGGTGGTGCGGAAACAAAGACTTTGAAGTGCTCACACGGTTGGTAGGTTTTTGTTATACTCTCGAAATAGAGTCCCTTTTGGTGTCGCGAACTTACGTCCTCAAATACCCAATAGAAGAATAAGGTCAGAAAGAGTCACAGTTAGCGTTAATCAGTAGTTTCACAGTTGATGAAGAGAAAAAGGAAAGAAACTCGATTACCTCTATCCAGTTGAGTTTATATCTGCCATGTTGCTGAAGTTCGCAAAGTAGAGCATTCGCCACCGATTCCTCACTGTTGTCCTATCAACAGCTTTTACATATAGTGCTTTTTACTGTCAAAAAGTCAAAAAGTGGACAGCAGTAGCACCAGTGCTACTGTCACAATCCGAGATATATTTTATTTTGAAAGTTTAACAGTGCCTGTCTTCTCTCTATCATAGGATATCCATATTTTCCTCAAATGAAGCAAGTAGCAACGTTGAGGGCCATATCGCCGAATAGTTGTCAATAAAAACCTTGCTGTACTGCTTTTTACTGTCAAAAAGTCAAAAAGTGGACAGCAGTAGCACCAGTGCTACTGTCACAATCCGAGATATATTTTATTTTGAAAGTTTAACAGTGCCTGTCTTCTCTCTATCATAGGATATCCATATTTTCCTCAAATGAAGCAAGTAGCAACGTTGAGGGCTATACCGCCGAATAGTTGTCAATAAAAACCTTGCTGTACTAATTGGCATTCAATCTTATCACATCCTCTTTGTACCGTATAACCTTTCGCCTAAATCTCACTTCCGTCTTTTTGAAGTTTAGAGGATTTGCTAACGTTAAGTTGTTTTTAACTGTCCATATAACTGACCATATAAAAATGGATATTCACACTGTTGCTCTTGTTCCACTTCTTTTGAAGCAGAATATATTATACCTGGTTACTTCACGCAGTCTCATTCCCCGATCATCTAATATCATTGCGTAACGTTATTTTTTGTTCGACTTGAACGTTTTATGCTTGCATTTCCGTTAAAACTAATAAAGTTGTCTGTTTTCAATAGAAGCGGTATGTTTCAACCTCGGCAATAGTCCAGCAATAGAGCTGCACGAAAGCAATTTGCTAAATTTAATCGCCCAAAAAATAAAAGATATGAGTCAGCAGCAAGTCTACGAACAACGACAGCATCAATTATACAACATATGGCAGCAACAGAATATATCCTAGATACCTGTTACCATAGAGCGATCAACTGCCTATGTGAAAGACGAAATTGATTACAAAGTAAACGAAACAAGACATAAGTGTCTTGTGGAAACCATATGCTACCAAAGGAGATATGAAAATAAAACGAGCTTTAAATGATTAAAATTTCTACTTTGATTTTAGATCGACATGTGGTTCTGAAACAAATTTAATTTAGTTTTCATCTGTTCCAAAATAGGGTTTGTCCAAAAACTTAAGCTCTTTTTGCTCTAACTAATATCTGTTACTTCTTTCGCCTCAAAATCCCACAACTTTCTTAAAAACCGGTAATCATACAGAAAATCTTCTTCACAATTTTCTTACATTTTCTCTCTTTGCGATCATTCAACTAATAAGTCTCATCATGTTGATCAAGTGTTTCCGCAATTCGCATGTGCTTATTACCAAAATTCTATAATTTCCGAAATTTTCTTTAATATTTCTCGATTTTTTTTCTCTTACACAAAAAACAGATCTATACTCTCAATCCAAAATTACTGAACAATACACAGTTTGCCACATTTGATTTCTTACTTTTCAATCGTGTGCCTAAAGTAGGCAGTGAACAATTAATTGAATTGATACGACGTCTTAGTGAAGTCAACAATTTCGGTGTTAGTCGTGCACCGTATTCCGAAAAGATTTCATATTATATGGATGAAGAGGAACAAAAAGAATTGGCAGAGAAGATATATAGTATGGGCTCAGCGTATGCCTATTCTATGCATTTTAATTATATCAACTTTCGTTTATACGATCTGCCACAACCGATCTATATAAATTTGGTACGTGATCCGGTAGAGCGTATCATCAGCTGGTTCTATTACCGCCGTACTCCCTGGAGTGCTGTGCAAAATTATAAAATTACTAAACGTTTCCGTAGTACGCAATTCTACAAAAAACAATTTGAAGAGTGTGTTTTACAGGGCGATCCAGAGTGTCTCTACCGGGAAGGTGATAATTTTGAACAAACAAAATCGGATCATATAAGACAATCGTTGTATTTTTGTGGCCATGATTCTGTATGCGAGTAGGTTATGCTTTTGAAATTGTGGTTTAACAACCATATAAGTTTAATGTGTTATTTCTAGGCCCTTTAATTCCTATGGAGCTTTACAAAAAGCCAAAGAAAATGTTGAACATGATTTCGCTGTGGTAGGCTCTTGGGAAGATGTAAATGTTACCTTGAGAGTTTTGGAAGCCTATATACCACGTTATTTTAAAGGTGTTACGAAGTTATATTATGGTAATTTTTTTAATTGAAAAAAAAAATTATTTTAAAATACTTTTTTATCATATTTGGCTACGATTTACAGATGCACAGAAGGGCTTGGCCTCTGAGAAACGTAATGCCAATGCCTGGAAACCACCAGTTAGTGAGGAAATTAAAAACTTAATTAAACAGAATTTTACCAGGGAATATGAATTTTATTATTTTTGTAAGCAGAGATTATATAAACAATATTTTGCTCTGCAAAATTAAGCATAAATATTAAATAAATATGTAATGTGTGTATAAAAAAAAAAAACTTTTTAAAAAAGCTTTTAAAATTTTTTAATAAGTTTTATGAAAAAGATAACACCAAATTATTTTTAATAAAGATATGCACAAATGTCAAAATCTTTTAAATGAAATGTTTGAAGCTTAATATACAAAAAGCTTTTTAAAAAGCTTTGGTATTGTATTTAGTTATTTATTTATATTTAGGTTTCTTTTTGTTGCAAGCTGAAAGATTATTTAAGATTTTCTTTAGAAATTTGACAGGTCTTGGCTTTATCAAAAAGCTTTCGTAATATGTTTTCTAAAAAGCTTTCTTCAAATAGCAAGTTTAATTATTAAAGCTTTTCTATAAATGTCTAAAAGGTATTGTTTTCAAAATTTTATTTTTTTATAATATAGTTAGTTAAGCTTTTTGGGTAATTCAATATATTGTTACGAAAATAAAAATGCCTAAAAACGATAAACCAACTTAGTACATTTAAAACTACAAACTGTATTATGGAATGATTTCTATTGGTTTGTGTCAAGTCTACTACGATCACCCAGCCAATGTCATACTTATTTATATTATTTGTATTGTTAACAGCGTTGCCAATTGTCTATTAAACGGTGGTACCAATTACATTTTTGGGTGTTACATTTGAATTACCGGATCTGAATAGAAGGTTTTGGTTTCGAAATTAGTACCAATTTTATATAAAAGGCGGCGCATTATGCTTGGATAGTTAGTTATAGTTTAACAGTCATAGTGTAAAGTCGTACTAAGAGTTGAGTATTGAATAAATTAGTGTATCAAGCGGATATTAAAAAAGTTGGATAAAGTTGTCATAATTGTATAAAGTGGAAGTTTAATAAACGATTGTATAAAGTAGAACACTAAATTCGCTGCATTTATTTTATTTTACTCATTTTAAAAGAACTCACAGGTTTTCAAAAAGGTTACAACGTAACAATATCTTAGATAAAAAGCTTTACTCAGCCTTTGTATTCCTCTGCGACTTTTTTCTAAACTGTAAGGTGCCATAAATGAACTGAAATCTACGACGAATAAGAAAATAAGAATTGCATCGTTGAAAAAGCTTAACATTTTGGTAAAAGGTGCTTATCACAAAAGTTTTAGGGATTAAAAAGGACGTGGCGACTTTTTTTCAAAATGTGGTATCATCATATTGATTTGAAAAAAGAGATAAGAAAGCTTTCTGAGCTTTTGAAATTCATAAAATTCAATTTTTATAAAACTAATCAGAGTCTTAGGTCGTTAAAATATACTTATATATAGACCTAAAAACTTCGTTTAAAGCTACTAAAAGACGCTCTTAAATTCTATTTCAAAACATTTCTTATAGTTTCTTCTGCTGTCTTTCTGCTCTCTTTAACTATAAAACTTTGACTGCTAAGCACAAATAATAAATGAAGCTTAAATGCATTTTGTAATTATTTGAAAGGCACATTTAAAACTTTTAGAGACTAAAATTTCGCTCTAGTCATTGAAAAAGCTTTCTCAAATTTTCCTTTGTTCTAGACATTAAAAAACACATAAGCTTTACAAAGCTTTTTTAAATTTCCTTGTGACTAAAAACTACAATATTAAAAAAGTATTTAAATTCTCTTCTCCAGCTTGAAAAGCTAAATGCCCACAATTTAAATAATACACGTTGCCAACATTGATGTACTCTTTTTTAATCGTTTAGAAAAAGTGGCCAGTTCATCGATGTCTGATTTTCTGTCTGCACTTTCAAAAATCAATAATTTTTTACTACATCGTAATGTTCCGTATGCCAGTAAATTCATTATAAAATTTTCTGAAGATGTTCTTGAATTTTCTATAGAATTATCTACACTACCCGAACCCTCATCGTATTGTGTCTTTGACGGGCATACTCCATACAATCGAGATTGGCGGAGACTTTCTTTGCATTTTTGTGGAAACAAAAAGATATGCACGTAGGTTATATGTATGTTAAGCAGAAAGTTAGTTTATTCTCGTACTCTTTATATTGCACAATGGGAAATATAATCGTTAAAGTGAAATAGAGTGACATATGAATTATTTTTAAGTCCAACATACTGTGTTACTGTAGATAATGTCCATATACAACATAAAAGCTTGAGAGCTCTAAATGACGTTAAAGTGCTATAAGATGCCTAAATCTTTGCTCAAATTTTTCTTCCAGCTTTATCCAAAACTTCCAAAGCTTTAAACATTTAAAAGCTTTAAAAGCTTTTTCTGCTCTCGAGCTTTTTTTATTTTATTGGCTTTTCACCGAGCTTTCAGCTTTTTTGTGATGGTTTTTTTTTAGTTAACATAATTACTCCACTTTTATTAAACATTTCATATTACCTTTGAAGCTTTACACACTCCGGCCATCACATGTGAATAATACCGCTAAAGCTGAAAAAGAGTGGATTTTCTTTAACCGCCTAGAAAAAGTAGGCTCTGAAAGTATGATGGCCTTACTAGATTCTCTGGCAAAAGTCAATAATTTCGTAGCCCATTATAAGGTGGATAAAGCCTATACACGTCAACTCTATACCGATGAAGAAGAACAACAAATAGCCGAAGAGTTAGATAGCGTTGAAGAGCCTATGTCCTATTCGAAGCATACAAATTGGATAAATTTTATCAAACATGATTTACCCAAGCCCATATATATAAATCTAGTAAGACATCCCATACAAAAGGTTATATTCGATTATTATTTTCTACGTAAACCCGAAGTGTATGCCTATGTTAAGCATTATAATCGTGCCTTGGAAATGGAAGAATATTTTCAAATTTCCTTTAATGATTGCGTAAAGCAAGAAGCGTCAAGAATGTATATTTGATCCACATGTAAAGTACAGTGCCGATTGGCGTAGATTCACTAAGCGTTTCTGTGGCAATAGAAAAGAGTGCAAGTATGGACTATTTGGAATTGTATTTTTCACGAATTGAAATATTAAAAATTTATTTATAAAATAGGCAATTTAATTCCCAACTATACAAATAGCCAAGCATAACATTGAACATGATTATGCAGTGGTGGGTTCCTGGGAGGATACCAATATTACTCTCAGTGTGTTGGAGGCGTATATACCAAGATTTTTTAAAGGTGTCACAAAACTTTTCTACAGTAGGTTTCAATTTAATGAACTATTTTCTAGATATTTTTTCATAAATTTTTGTTTTAAAGGATGAATTAATGGAAAAATTTAGTAAAAAGTCGATATTACCCTTTAAGTTTTAGAAAAAACGAAAACTCTCAAGTGGATATTATTTAAAATACTTAACAGAATTTTATATAGCTTATGAAAGCTTTTAAAGCTCTTACTTAGTTTTATAAATATTTTTTAATGCTATTTTTCTATCTACAACGCTTTCAAAGCCCTTTAAAAAATATATAGTTTTTAGACTCAATTTTTAACTGGAAACTTTTTATGAACAAAGTATCCTGGAAGCTTTCAGAAATCTTTTGGACTATAGTATTAAGTGTACTTAAATTAAACTTCTAAAAATATTATTTAAGTTAAAATTAATTTTATTTAAATTAAGTTTTTGGGCAAGACGAAGTTAATGGTCTTCACGGACAAACAGACCATGCGCCTTGGACCATCATTAGGAATAAATAGCTTTAATGTTGATGTCGTGAATAACTTCGTTTATCTCGGTTCCGCCATGCACAGAAACAATAATGTCAGCTTGGAAATAAATAAGAGGATCTTGCTTCCCAACAGATGCTATTACGGACTTAGTAAGCATTTTTTAATAAAAACTTGAACTGTATGCACTATATCCCCATGTGCAATAATTGCGTTGGCTATGACATGTCCCCAGCTCAAAAAGTCTTTGATACGGAACCCGAAGGACGACGTAAGATAGGGCGATGAGATTCGAGATCGATACGCTTTGGCATCCATATGCTCATCAATTGACCAACTGAGGTTGTAAACAGCCAAATAAATAAGTGTTTTATAGCAATAGATGGTTGTGTAGAAGAGGACCTCAACAATAGGCTAAATAAGGCCAGATCGGAGTTTGGTAGCCTTTACATAATATGACGATTGAGACGAATATCATAAAACCAATATTATTTAATGGAAGTGTAACTTAGCTCCTTACCAACTCAATAGTGAAAAGACTACAAGTTTTATAAACAAATATTTGCGTATCCTCAGACGAATTTTTTGGCCAAACAAAATCTTCAACAAAGGTCTCAGGGCTATGACATATAAGCAGCCTATAAAAATACACTCACGTGTATCAGTGAAACAGAACAGTTCCTCTAGAGAAAAGACACTTAAACAAACCATGGTAAGAAGTTTAAAGGATTTGCAACGATGGAATAAAGTAGAAATTTCCTGCAAAAGCCCTAAGTTCCCAAGTGAAATGAGTAAAAAACAAAAACATGGTTGGTAATGCTGTACAGTATTTTACAAAACATTCCACTGCAGAAAAGCTTCCCCAAGAAGAATAACCTGAATTTTAACAATTCGAGAAGTAGAACTAATTGTTCGAGATTCAAAAAAATAAGTCAAATTAAAAAAGCGATTTTTTAAGATTTTCGAAGGAATATTCGAAAACATAGGAGGATATCTCTCGTGGAGGACATCTCCCGTGAGCGGACATAATTGCTTCAACGGTCGGTGTCCGCCTGAGGCAACTTTCACTCTAATATAAATTAAAACCCTTGATGAAAAAAATTTGTTCATGTCTTGGACGATATTCTAACCTTGGCTGCTATAGTAGTGTATGCCAACTCAGGTATTTACTAAAACCCAATTGGGTTTACGTCACACTTAACCGAGTAATGTTGTCTTTGTAGATGTGCGAATACCTGTTTGATTAGCTTCAATAACCGAAATTTAACTTAATGATCCAATTAAGGAATTGATTCGATCTTTGTTTAAAAATTTTTTTACAATATTCTTTAAAACTCTAAGAAGAAATAGCATATTTGAAAATTGTTTGCCTAACAAAAGCTGTTCAAAATTCTATGTTTAAAAACGAATCTATAGAACTTGACGAACTTACACAAGCTTTAAAAAACGATCTTTAAGCATTTAAAGCGTTGCATTACAAATGTGAATAAATATTAAAAAAAAAAAACTTAAAAGCTTTACGAGGTTTAAAATAACTAGATAACAAAACTTAAAGTAAACAAAGCTGTTATAAACTAATAAACTTTTCATTAATATCTGTTTCTTCAAACTTACGTTTTAAATTTAAATATCTATTGAAGAGTTGTAGAAAATTCTTTTTAAAAACGTGTATGAGAAAAGCTTCTAAAAACTTTCTTACAAACTTTCCTAAG
Source organism: Wohlfahrtia magnifica (assembly GCA_023159175.1). NCBI lineage: Eukaryota > Metazoa > Arthropoda > Insecta > Diptera > Sarcophagidae > Wohlfahrtia > Wohlfahrtia magnifica. The sequence continues at coordinate 653,607 of JAKWBJ010000156.1, forward strand.
AGATATGCTATTCAAAATTAATGGTTTTAAGTAAAGCTTGACAAGCTATAGAAGCTCTTTAAAATATTGTAAAAGATCAAAGTTAATAATATAGAAAGCTTTCTTAAAAAATTTTAAAAGCTTTAAAGAAAACTTTTATAAATTTCGGTATAAACATTCTTTTGAGATTTACTTTTTTAAACTCAAGTTTTAAATTTAAATAAAACAACACGCAATGTAGAAAGCTTTGTCACACAACTTTAAAAGCTTTAAGCTTTTCTTACAAATTTTCCTTTCAGATTTGTTTTTCTTCAACTTAAATATTGTATTAAATAAAGTCTACTGCTTTTAGCTTAGATTGATTAGATCTTTGGAAAAATTAAAATTTTAATAAATTTCACTGACCTCTTCTAAAGCTTTTTTCCTTGGCACCATATTTATCATTAAATACATTAAAATGGCCGTTTTTTAGCAAAATGTCTTTTATGGTTCCAAAAAAAAATAATATTTATTTCCTAGCTATATAGCCTCAATGCCCATCAATTAAATAATACCAAAAAATCGAAGGTGGATATATTATTTTTCAATCGTGTGCCCAAAACGGGCAGCGTACAAATGATAACATTAATGCAACAATTGGGCAAGATACTTGACTATGATGTTGAAATTGATCCCAATACTGGTGGCATACGTACATCCTTAGATGAAGATGAAGAACAGAATTTAATACAGAATATAAGTAATTTGGATGATGGCACTGCTTTTGTATCACATATGAATTATATGAATTTTACCGATTATGGACAAGCTCAACCGATTTATATAAATATGGTTAGAGATCCAGTGGAAAGAGTTATCAGTTGGTATTACTATGTACGTTCTCCATGGATTTTTGTGCCGGGACGTAGAAAAAAAAAAAGTAAAATGCCCAACCCACAGTGGGTTAATACCGAGTTCGATCAGTGTGTTATGAATAAGGAAAAAGTGTGTACGTTTATTGAAGGTGCCGGTTTAGAACGGGTTGGTGATCATCGCAGACAAACTTTGTTCTTTTGTGGTAATAACGCCAAGAAATGCATGTAAGTTAAGGAGTTATAAGCCTTAAAGGAGAAGAGTGTTATCGTTTGGTTTTAAACATTTTTTAGGCCTTTTAATGCTAAATTACCTTTGGAAATAGCTAAACGTACGGTGGAAAAAGATTATGCCGTAGTAGGCACCTGGGAAGACACGAACATTACCTTAAGTGTTTTCGAGAACTACATACCGCGTTACTTTAAAGGAGCCTCTAAGATGTATTACAGTAAGTTTAAATTAAAAAATAAAAAATAAAATTATGACACAATTTTTTTTTTTCATCTTTTAGATGTTCTTAGTACGGATATCAAAAATAGTAATCCCTTTAAGCCTCATATTAGTGAAGAAATTAAGCAAATGGTCCGTAAGAATTTTACCCGAGAAATTGAATTTTATCAGTTTTGTCGCCAACGCTTACATAAACAGTACTTGGCTTTAAAAAAGAACGATTTACAAGCTTTAGCAGCTAAGGAAGAACAACAAAAATTAACATTTATTAACAAGGCTTTGTCAAAGTTACATTGAGTTTAAAATAAAATTTAAGAAAAAAATAAAAAAACGTTTTTTATTAAACCTCAAATGGATTAGAAGAGGCAAACTTATGTAGAATTTGCCATAGAGGGGGGTTTTATAGCGACTTACTTGCAAATATTTTAAAAGTTTGTGCAAACCGAAGTTTGTGCATCTCGAAGTAGTTCATTTTAAAGCACTGAATGAAAATAAACGCCCGTTTTAGTATATTATTAAGCTTAACTTTATAATCTACCAAAAACTTGAGTTATGTACTTCATGCTTTAACTAGTTCATTAAATTAAACAAAAATGAACTAGGCTTCTAAAAGGCATCGGTAATTAAAGTTATATAATTGTTGGCAACCAATTCAATTCAACAAAACTGAACTACTAAACTAATATTGAAAACTAGTTCATTTTAGTATATTGAACTAAAACGAGTGCTTACTTAAGAAAGAACCTAAGTCCAATTTCACAATATACCTTAAATTCGAGTTATGTAGCTCTTGTACCATTTAGTTCAATTTAACGAAAATGAACTAGTGAACCGCATTCGCGAACAAATTCATTCTAGCACACTTACCCTAAAAAAATACTCAATATAGTGAGCTTTTAATTCAGCCCAAAATTAAACTTATGTAATTTATTCGCTAATCAATTCAATTCAACAAAACTGAGGCACTAAACTTATATTGAGAACTATTATTAGTAATTTTAGTACACAGAACTCAAACAAGCGTACACAGAACTCAATCCACCTAAAACTAGAGGAATGTAGTTTATGCTCCAACTAGTTCTATGTAAAGAAGTTCACTAGTATGTCTTTTTTTGTCAAATAGGTTTTAGGGCGTTCATAAACAATGTGTACAGATAACATTACAGTGTTACGTTCTCTTTTATTTTGTTTATAATGAAAGTGTACAAGAAACTATAAAAACTAATTTTACTTTTTATTATTCTTATACTCTAACTTAAGTAAATAGCTCACTGGCTTCTGCACTGCTCAAGCTATGTGAAAAATTCAGTATCAAATACCCGCCAAATATTTATGAACGAAATGGAAAAATTGCTACTGCTACTCATGCAACGAGTAAATAATTTACTGTTTTCTCTAAATTTTGTTTAAGATCTCGTTTTCAAGTCATGTGAATTTCTATGTATTCTTTCAGATCAAGGAGCTTATTAATAAGCCATGTCAAGAACTTAATTTTTTTATTTGCTTTTTTAATTAAAAAGTTGTTGGTGAGGCTATTGAATAGCTTCAAAAGTTCGTGCATAAGCCAAACGAATAGTTCAATTTTATATGCTCTTTTATATAACTTAGTTAGCATTTGTATATTCTGTATGACTACATCTCAGAAACGAGTCTAGCGCTCGAAATTAAAAAGTTCTCCGCTCATCTGTGCATTTAATAAACAATACGTGGTCTGAACGGTTTCAATTTAATGGAAAAAGAAATCAAAAGTGAAAAAAATCTCATAGTTTGATCAATAGTTTCTTTAATTAACTTACAAACAGCTTTTAGTTTTAATAGTTCAATTAAGTGGTCTATAGGCTGCTTTAGACAAGCGCAGCTGGAAGGAGTTTGTTGTTAACCTATGAAACCACACAAGTTCTACCGAAATTTCACATATAAGAAATATTTCTCTTTATAACCCTTTAATTTCCTTCTAACATTTGCCCTTTCTAATCTATTCACTTTAGTCCCATTACATTACATTTTCATAGCACAAAATCTTTTATTTCTTTGTCGATCTTCGCTATCACTTTTCATCACTATTTTAAAACCGCAGCTTAAAAATCTAAAGGCCTACCGATTAAATAACACCCGCAAAGCTGATATCGATGTTTTATTCTTCAATCGTTGTGCTAAAGTTGGCAGCGAAGCTCTGCTAGAGCTTTTCGAAGTATTAGTAAAATTAAATGACTATTTGCGCTTAGAACGTGATGGCTTACATGCTGCGGTCAAGCTTCAGTTTAACAATTTCGAACAACGCAAATTAGCCGAAAATATTTCGCAACTTGCCGACGGCTCTATATGGATACAACATATCAATTGGATAGATTTTGAAGAACATGATTTACCCAAACCGATATATATAAATTTAGTTAGAGATCCTGTCGATAGAGTTATATCGTGGTATTATTATGTTAGGGGAGCCTACCGAAACGCTGTTGTATACAATAAAAGACCCAATGAACCTATTAAACCGGCAGAATGGTATAAAAAAGATTTCAATCATTGTGTACGTAGTGGTGACCCGGAATGCCAATACAAGCCGTATTCATTGAAAAATTATGCTGGAAACTATAAACGTCAATCGATGTTTTTTTGTGGCCATCATGATGATTGTTTGTAAGTATCTTGAAGGGACATAATATTGTCGAAAATTCAACCAAAGTTAAGGGTAACCTTTTCACCGAAATTGGTGTAGAGATGGATTGTTAAAATAACTATATTTCCCCCAATTTTAGAATAAAAACTATGAACTAAAGCTGATAGATTAAACTTTAAGCTTCACATGTTATACAATATATTTTAATTTAACTCCACAGAAAATCTTTATCTAGCTTTTCTCGTTTCTAAACAAATCATTTAAGCTTTGCCTATTCATTTATCAACTTATAGCTTAAAGCTTAAAGTCCCTTATATCTTTATTCCTGTTTTTAAAACTGATATGTTAATATTCCAATTGCTAGCTTAAAAACTTAAACGCCTATCGTTTAAATAATACCCGCAAAGCTGATACCGATGTCATATTTTTCAATCGTTGTGCCAAAGTTGGCAGTGAAGCTTTGCTAGAGCTTTTCCAAGTATTGGTAAATTTCAATGATGACTTGACATTAGAACGTGATGGCTTACATGCTGAATCCAAGCGTCAATTTAAACGTTTCGAACAACGTGAATTGGCTGAGAAAATTTCGGAACTTGATGAGGGTTCCATATGGATACAACATGCCAATTGGATAGATTTTGAGGAATTCGATTTACCGAAACCAATTTATATAAATTTGATTCGGGACCCTGTCGATAGGGTCATATCGTGGTATTACTATGTTAGAGGAGCCTATAAAAATGCTATTGAATATAATAATAAGCCCGATAAACCTATTAAGCCGGAGAAATGGTATAAGAAAGATTTCAATCATTGTGTACGCAGTGGTGACCCAGAATGTCAATATGTGCCGTTTACGGTGAAAGATACAATAGGGAACTATAAACGTCAATCGATGTTCTTTTGTGGTCATGACGATGATTGTTTGTAAGTATTGAACTGAGAGATAAATCTTAATTTACTTGAGAATTTCCCAAAATTTTGGTTGAACTTGTTTTCTACAAAACCAAAAAAAAACTGTTTTATTAACATGGTTTCTTAAAAAATAAACACCTTTTTAGACCCTTTAACTCTCCAGCCGCTATACAAATGGCTAAAGAGCATGTCGAACGTGATTATGCCGTTGTGGGCACTTGGGAAGAAACAAATATAACTTTGACGGTATTTGAAAAGTACATACCGAAATTCTTTAATGGTGCCAAACTTTTGTTCGAAAGTAAGTCCTTTTTTATAAAATTTTGCAATGCTTTTTTTATATATAATAACCCCTTCCAGTGAATAACGATAAGATAACCAATCGTAATAAGAATAGACGTAAACCTAAAATTGATGACGATGTAAGGGAAATGATACGTAAAAACTTTACACATGAATACGATTTTTATTATTTTTGCAAGCAACGTCTATATAAACAATATTTGGCTGTAAGCTTGAAGGAGTTGGAGGCTAAAAACTTATTGGATTAAGAAGTATTTTAATAAAATTAATATAAAAAAATATAAAATAATTCACAAATAATATTTAAGAGTTTTTATTTAAAGACTGAAGAAAGCTTCTAAGCTCTGTAACCTTAAAGTAAAAACGTTGTAGAAAAAGACAGATTTCATTGTAAACAGTCTGTGCAGAAAAATGTATTACTACCTTGAAAGAAACATATTTTTAATAAACCACAAAAAAGTTTTAAAGCTTTAAAATTTTGTTAAAAAGCTTTTTTGGACAAAAATATTTCCTAAAATAAATTTTAAATTGGCGTTTAACAGCCAATTAAGTTTTTAGATAATCAAAAATCGCATAAATTTTCAACCTTAAATTTTTAATCATTTTTTTTTTTTTTTTTTTTTTGGAAACTATACTTAAAAAGCGAGTAAGGTAAGTTTTATCGATCATCCTATTATCATTCTGTTTATACAGCAATTTGAAAGGCTATCCTTTTGAGCCTTTAAAGGTTTGCCGTGATATTTTGGACTAAACTGTGTCTTTTACCGAAACGATCGGTCATCAGAGTAATAATTTTGTATTATTTTTATATTAAAAAGCTCTTAAATATTTTTTTTTTTTTATATAAGACCAGCACCCAGGGAATGGCCCCTACTCATGCAGTGCATTGTGCTGGTACTGGGAAAATAGGTTATGGGAAGGAGGACAGTGGGAGTAGTGTTTACGGACGTTAGATTTAAATTTACTCATGTCGTAAGTAGCACGAAATACTTACGCTGGAAGATTATTCCACAACCGAACAGTGCATTCACCGGCCAATACATGAGAGTTGTATTCCATTTTGGGTCGGATATAGGTCTTGTAAATATTAAGGAGATCAGATGGAGTGAAGTATTTCTTGCACCGTCTTAAAAAACTAAGGCACTTGAATGCTTCTTTCGGCACTTGAAATATGTGATCGTTCCAACGAACGTCACAGTGAATACTCATGCCCAGAACATCAAGAGCATCTGATTCCCCATTAACACAGATGACAGCACACCACCACGTCTGTCTGTTAAAAAACAACATTGAATCTTACGTGCATTAAAATCGACCCTGTTTGCATGACCCCACTAGGAGACCTTCACCAGGTCACTTGTGAGTGTTTCGTTCATATTCATCCTTCTCGCCCCAACCTCCAAAAGGCTCAGTCTACGATCAAAAGAAATGAGTGACAAGTGCTGCTGTCATATACAAAATAGTAGAAGTGAGAAGAAGAAAGTCGTTAAGAAATATTAGAAAGAGTAGGAGAAAGAACAGAGCGTTGCGTTGAGTTTACCCTGAACTCGTCGGATGAGACCCCATCTATAACCACTCTTATAGAGCGATCTCTGAGAAAACTCGATATAAATCGAGAGAAGTGACTACCGACATCAAAAGCATTAAGTTTCGAAATGAGAGCCTCGTACCAAACTCTATCAAACGCCTTTGAGATATCCAGAGCTACAACCTTGTTCCACTTCTCCGAGAGAAACGCCAGCAGGTCATCAGTAGAACGGCCCTTTCGGAAACCGTACTGACGATCGCTCAGTAAATCGTTGGACTCCAGATATCTCACAAGGTGGTGATTAATAATACTCTTGGAGAGTGCGGAACAAAATGCTATTGGACGGTAGTTCTCAGGGTTACTATCCTCGCCCTTTTTGGGGATTGGCGTTACGTTGGCAACCTTCCTGCAAGATGGATAAATACCGACACGATATGACGCACTGAAAAGGCGAGCTAATGGACGCGCAAGCGTCGAAGAGCACTGCTTCAGGACCAGTGCTGGTATGCCATCCGGCCCAGAAGACTTGTTAACGTTGAGATTTGTAAGGATCCATTTTACAGCACAGGCACGAAAGAATATACTTGGCATAGTTACTGATACTCTTTCTAGTTCGGGCAGTGGTTGAAAGCTCTCCGGCAAGTGAGAATTACTTGCAAGCATTTCGGCCAAGAGGTTTGCCTTTTCAACCAGGTTCGTGAATGTGTGGTCATTCTTTATAAGAGCAGGAACCGAACTAGCGTTGTTCCTCAGCCTTTAAACGAATGACCAAAAATTTTTAATTCCCCGAGGAAAAGTAATAACTTTAGCACGAAGGCGCTGCTTGTATAAAGCTATTTCGCATCTAAGTACTGGGGCACATGAAGATCTCCTCTGTTTGCGAAGCAAAACAGTATGGGCACATTTATTATTGCGCCAATTTCTGAACGCTTCCTCTCTGGATATGACTGCCAATTTACACGTCAGATTAAGCCAAGATTTGTTCCTAGGTTTAATCGAAAGCTTTTTGGTTGAGAAGAAAATATCCATCGCTAGCCTTATTATATTCACTACCATTTCTGCCATGGCATCGACATTTGAGTCAAGGAAACAAAGTTTCCAATTAAAATGCCCAAAAAAATCGTTGAACTCAGCCCAACGAGCATCCTCGTAGTTAAAAATATAGCGTTCGGTAGCCATAGTTGGAACCTTGCGAAGAGCGGTGGACGGAAATGAGGCAGAAACTGTGCAATGATCCGAATTTCCGAGAGGTCCAAGAACCTCAACTACATACTTCTCAAGGTGTGAGGAAAAGGTCGAGAGTATTGTTCTGGTGCCCATCTACACATGATATATGTGTAGGTACATTCACTAATTGCGCAAGGTGATTTTGCGCGGCAAATGACTCAACGTATTGGCCTTCTGGAGTTGTACGGCCTGAATGGTGTACAAAGCTATTTAAGCTTAATTTTCATATACTGTAAAAGCTTCTAAAAAGCTATTTAAACTTTTAAAGGCTGAGAGCTTTTTAAAAATTATAAATTACATTATTTAAGTAATTAAAACCTGTTTAAGAATTTTTTCAGATTAAAATAATAATAGCATTATTAAAATGATGGCCGATCGTTTCGATTTAGTCAAAAATATTACCTCAAACCATAAAAAAGCTGTATAAGCTTTATAGTTGGGTTCTAATCTAGCCAGGAATATTGGCATAAATTCTTCAATATCTTTAAAGCTTTCTAAAATTAGGCCTCTTTTTCAAAGCTCTAAAACTTTATTAATTCTTTGACTCCTTGAATTTAATACTGCTTTTTAAAACAGAACAGCGCGAACTTTTCAGTATTGTAAAGGCGCTTAGAAATCCTTCAAAAAGCTTTAAAGCTTTGTAATACGAAGTTTGCTAATTTACAATAACTTTTTTTTAGTCTTTAATAACTTTTTAAAAACTGAATAGAGCTTTTTAAACACAAACATTTGGAACTTTTTTAGCTTAACAAAGGTGCGTAAAACTATAATGTTGAAGCTTTTAAAAACTAGACCACTTATTATAACAAAACCTTGGCTACTTTTAAGTATCCAGTAACAATTATTTAAGAGAATCTTTTTATGGAATTTGTTGTCTTTAATAAAGTTTTTTAGTTTTGTGGAGCTTTTTTAAAAGGTTTCCAAACGTATTACAAACTTTTCCATTTTCATGTAACGTTTCTCTTTAAAACTAATCACTCATTCAAAATTCCTGTAAGACCCATGATTTGAAACACTATTTAAAAACCGTTTTCCTTTCCCATAAACGAAAAAGCTCTATCGCATGAATGCCTCGCGTTTAAACAACACTAAGTACGCCGATGTCAGCATATTGTTTTTCAATCGTGCCGCCAAAGTTGGCAGTGAGTCGCTGATGGAACTCTTAGAACAATTGGCACCGCTTAACAATATGAAAGTTATTACCACTAGTCCTGTACAGCTGGCAGTACGCACTAGAAACCCTAAACAAGAGCGTGAGCAAATCAATTGGTTAGCCAAATTAGAACCAGGCACAGTATATATCGAACACTGTAATTGGGTAAATTTTACTAAATATCAAATGGATAAACCAATTTATATAAATCTGATACGTGATCCCGTAGAACGTGTTATATCCTGGTATTTCTATGTTAGAAGTGCTTATAAAAATGCTATTTACTATTCAAAATATCCAGATAAACCTATAAAACCGGAAAAATGGTTTAAAAAAAATTTCAATCAATGTGTACGCAACGGTGATCCGGAATGTCAGTATATACCAAATACTGTTCATGATTTAGCCGGTAATCATATGCGTCAATCACTGTTTTTTTGTGGCAATGATTCGGAATGTGTGTAAGTAGGCGTAAATAAAACAATAATTTTAAAGAAAACCATTTTTTTCAATGTCCTTATTTAGACCTTTTGATTCAGCGAAGGCTATACAGAGGGCTAAATATAATGTTGAACGCGATTATGCTGTAGTAGGATCCTGGGAAGATACAAATATAACTCTTACCGTGTTTGAACACTATATACCACGTTTTTTCAAGGGTGCAAAAGAAGTATATGCAAGTAAGTTTTGTTATGCATAAGAATAGCAGTTGCCGGTAACGATTTAGGATCACATTTGTTCAAACTCAAAATATATTTTCCGAATTCTCAGAAAAAGCGATAATGTATTGCTATCGAGGGGTTACTATCAGGAGTCTTAGCATACAATTTTTAAAGTTTGGATTTAGAAATGTTCTGCCGTGAAAAGGGACTACTATATTCAGTTTTCCAGGGATGGATAAATGTTGGACGGGAAACTAGGCTATGACATCTATTTACCGGAATGATAATTATCTCCTATAAGCTGCTAAAGCATTGCAGTGTGCTTTGGATGGAAACCACTACTATACTTCAGGTTTCTGAACTGCTTAAAGATACACTCCAGAAAATCTGCATCCACACGGAAAGCTAGGCTGCTATTAAATCCTTGAAGACTATATTCGCTAAATCCTTGATGGGTAAGAACTGTCAGTCATCACTTAAATTGTTGACTCATTTGGGTACCGGGACACAGGGGGACATGAAAAGGAATAGGCAACTACTTAACTTTCAAGGGGTATGATAAGTGTAGTAATCGGAACACTAACGGAACACTATATTGTTGATAAGCACGCCTTTAGATTGGGCCATGGGAACTCCATACCATAGATGCTGCATGGATGAGTATGAGGAAAATAAAGTGCACCTTGCCTAGCGTTAGCTAGACTAAGAAGTAGGGTATTCGATATCCATATAGTTAGTTAGGAAGACCTTGAGGAAATACCTGTGGAATTCTCCAGCAAATTCATGCAATTCTCCCGCAATTGGCTAGATAACTATTCAGTGGTTGCTGTAGGGGGAATTGTAAATATTACGTAGTACAGTTTCTTGTGGAATATTTTCCTAAAACTGAGCTCTATTTGGAAGCTTAGGAGGAATTTACCACTATGATCGAATTTAGAGCTATCTAAATTACGTAAAGAATCTCGAAAGACCTTCAATATGTGTTACAGGAGTAAGTTCTGGCAGCCGTACCGGGAAAAACTGGATGAATACAAGAAGACTATGTAAAATTCTGAGCAATGTTAGAAGGTGGGATGGAACGCGCTCGGATAGCTCTGACGAGTTTCTTAAGATTCTCCTCAAGGCTTCCCATATCTGGGGAGATGTTTCAATGTGCTGGAGGTTTTTTATTGATGGTTGATGGGGATATACCGCCTGTGCCTTTCTCTGGGCTATTATGTACCGGCTAGAGGAGGTGACTGTAGTGTACATTCTTTAAGCGAGGAAACGCAGCCATGAGAGGGCAAATGACTTCAGGCCTGGAGAAACTGCTGTATCTACATATACCAGGTATATTGGTCGCTCAACTAAGATTGTTCTACCAACCAACCAACCATATCAAAAAGTTCTTCTAGAAGGAGATATTCTATTACACGAACGTTGTAGTACAACCCTTTCTGACGAGTTTCTTAAGATTCTCCTCAAGGCTTCCCATATCTGGGGAGATGTTTCAATGTGCTGGAGGTTTTTTATTGATGGTTGATGGGGATATACCGCCTGTGCCTTTCTCTGGGCTATTATGTACCGGCTGGAGGAGGTGACTGTAGTGTACATTCTTTAAGCGAGGAAACGCAGCCATGAGAGGGCAAATGACTTCAGGCCTGGAGAAACTGCTGCATCTACATATACCAGGTATATTGGTCGCTCTACCAACCAACCAACCATATCAAAAAGTTCTTCTAGAAGGAGATATTCTATTACACGAACGTTGTAGTACAACCCTTTTTACTAAGATCGTTACCGCCTTTTGCTTTTCAATAATTTTTCAAATTTATCATAAATTGTAAAACTCTCTTTTAGAGCATAACCAACAATTGAGAAATCGCAATCGGAATAATCGTAAGCCCAAAATTGATGCGGAAGTCAAGGCCATGATTAGGAGAAACTTTACGAATGAATATGAATTCTATTATTTTTGTAAGCAAAGATTATACAAACAATATTTGGCATTAAATATTGATGAAAAATATCCTCATCCCTAATAAAGTACAAATGTAAAATAAAAAAAAGAGTTTTATTTAAAGAAAAAATTTTACCCGAAATTCCCTACAGAAACTGTGCATAACAATCACCAGGATATAGGCTCACCAAACACGGTATTAAAAATACAAAACTCCGTTACAAGTGTTTCCAAAAATTTACATTTTAATAATGAAAACTTTATTTGAACTTTCTCAAAAACATTTAGATGCAATCACTTAATGTTTATGATCTCAATAATACCCGTAAGGCCCAACTGGATTTGGTTTTCTTTAATCGTGTACCCAAAGTGGGCAGTCAAACATTTATGGAACTTCTGAGACGTCTTTCGGAACGTAACAATTTTCAATTTCATCGTGATGCTGTACAAAAAGTGGAAACCATACGTTTGGCCGAAGACCAACAACAGGAATTAGCCGAAGTTATTAGTGATTTACCCGAACCATCCGTATTCATTAAGCATGTGTGTTATACGAACTTTACAAAATTCAAATTACCAACACCTATCTATATAAATGTGGTGCGTGATCCGGTGGAACGTGTTATTAGTTGGTTTTATTACGTTAGAGCACCCTGGTATTTTGTGGAACGTAAGGCTGCTTTTCCCGATTTGCCATTACCACATCCAGCTTGGTTGAAAAAGGATTTTGAAACGTGTGTTTTGTCAGGTGATCAGGAGTGTACCTATACCCAGGGTGTTACAGTGGAAGGCATTGGTGATCATCGCAGACAAAGTCTGTTCTTTTGTGGCCATGCCTATGAGTGCACGTAAGTTTTTTGCTTGTGATATACAAATTTTAACAGAAATTATATTTCTTTTTTATATTTTATAGGCCTTTTAATACAGCTGGTGCTTTAGAACGTGCCAAGTATGCTGTAGAAAGTCAGTATGCTGTAGTAGGCGTATTAGAAGATCTCAATACTACTTTGTCAGTATTTGAAAAATATATACCGAGATTTTTTCAAGGTGTTCGAGAGATATATGACAGTAAGTATGGCTCAGTATCATTCACAAAATTCAAGTGTCAGCTCAAATTTTACAAAGAAACTCAACATAATAAAATTAATCGTTTCTATCAACTTAAGTCTCTGAGTAATAAGTTATCTCTCTCGTAACTCGTTTAGGCTTTCATTTCTTTTGTTTTTTAATTAATTAGCCAAAAATCCTTCTTTCAGATCAATAACTTGCTAGAATAAGAATTACCTTTTATGCAATTTTTATCAAATCTAAAAGTGTACAGCATTTATTTCAGACTTTCATAAGTTTTCAAAAAACATAAGTGGAGCTTTCAATCTCTATACCTAATGTAGCCTATTAAACCAAGAAGATAAAGAGAAGACCCGACATTTCATTTAAAGAATTTTAAAGTTAAAAATTCAATCGCTGTCAAAAATTAATGAAGTAATTTTTTACCAAGCCTAAAAATGTACACCCTAGATTCCAACATTTCAAAATAAATAAAAACAAATGGTGATTTTTCCTTCCCAATCTACTGCTGTTCTCCTGCGTCTCTTGAACCAAAGAGTTAAATATAAAATCAGATATTGCTAAATTTTGCAGTGCATCTTGCATGTTGTTTGCACAAGCTTGTTTAGCTTGTGAAGGCCCATGAAATCATTTAAAACGATTTATCTTTCTTATCTCATCTAATGGTGAGGCCGTTATAAAACTTAATCTGTCAAGGTAACAAATGTAAAACTCCTCTATTAGGAATAAGTATATAACAGACAATATGTCTTGACATAAGTATATAACAGACAATATGTCTTGACAATATGTCTTGACAATATGTCTTGACATACACTGCAATCCAATGACCTTCTGAAAGTTTCTCAACCTATTAATATGGTTCAAAAGAGATTTGACTTCGAGATTCTAAATAGAGACTTCCGATCTAAGGGACCACAGCTTCCTGGCAAAATCCTTAAGGTCTGTACCGATGGCTTCAAAACGTTGGGCAGGGTGGGATGTGGTATATACATAGAGGGTTCTGATGTTAGACGGTCTTATAGGTTGCCTGACCACTACTGTGTTTCTTTAGGCGGAGATTATTGCTATACTTAAATCTGTGCAAAGCTTGATAAGTGGCAGAATTTTCCCTAAAAATCTTTTGGGCTACTCGTACAGTCGGGCTGTAAAGAAAATCCTTATAAGCGTCACCCGTCGACGTATATCCTCGACCATGAATGTCGGAGGTTTCGCATGAAAATCTCTTATATGGGTTCCGGTATATGAGGATATCGTCGGAAATTGTGTTGCTGATGAAGTGGAAAGCGGGTAATGAGCTCGCAATTTTCCTACGGGAACCGAGCATTAGTGTTCCGATTCCCTGGATGGATGGTGAGGCTGGATATTTCCCGGTCGACATGAGAGCTTTGCTGGAACGACCTATATTCTTTCCTTGAATCACATGGCCATCAATCACAGTATTACTATTCTCACGGGCCATTGCCTCATTGAAAGACATGCCAATAGACTCGGCATTTTCTCGCATGATTTGATTGCAGGAGAAATAGGACTGTCTTTTACCTCATGTGTCAGCCCTTGTCATCAGACGGCAAAGGTTTTTAGCCTCCTATTTCTTGTCATCTTTGACTGAACTATCCAATTGCGAGATTTATTTTGGAGTCCAAATGGTTTTCGAAGGAGAGTGTTCAATCCCCTGATTAGTTTTTATGCTTGTGGTATCACCATGATTTCAACTCTGGCCTAAGTGGAACTCCATCCTTCTTAGAGGATCAGCCACTAAACTTAACCTAACTTTAACATGTTTCTGCTCTATAGTCAAGCATTCTTGCGCCATTTCAGTGGTATTAAAAGAATATGTTCAACGGCGGTATTTTAGGCCTTGATTGTTTAACACCACTCCTCATCAATGTGATATTATGCGTAGTGTAGTTAGAAAGCAGTGGAGTTAGAAAGCAGGCATACAACACAAGGGGCCCAGGTTCGAATCCCCACATGACGAAAAAGATCTGTTTGCGGTTTCGAGTGTTTAATAAAGAGACGTCAACCTCCCTCTAGACAAATTCATATAAAGGAGCCCTCCAGACCCTTCCAGCTTACCTATGGCGATGATGACAAGCAATCAGACTGATCAGGAGAAAACACCACCTTCTGGGAAAAAATTACAATGTTAAGTAAGGATGATCACCACCACTTAGCAAGGATCTTAACCACTGCACAATTATATGAAGACGAGCTACAGCTGATTAATCATCTTCTTAGCTTGAAATTCAACTTGATTACTGAAACTGAAACAAAGCAATAGAGCTACAAAACTATCGATAGTCGGCCCACTCAATAGTTTCGATAGTTTGCAAAAAAAAAACTATCGATACTATCGTATTCTTCTAAGTGCTACTAATGGCAACAATATTAGAATTTAAGTGAAAGGGAAAGAATAATAATAAATATACAGTGTTGAAACAAAAAATAGGGACACTTTCTTTTTCCCCAGTATGCCATAAATTTTATGTATTGAAGTTTTTTGTTGGAAGATTAATACTTATATATAGCGAGATACTTATATATAGCGAGAATTGGTCAGACCATGAACTACTCCAAAACTAAAGTAATTAAGAAGATCCAGTGAAAGAAAACTGCAGAGACTATTGGGAGAAAGCGTAGAACAACTGTCAACTTTAAATTCGTACTTCAAAGATTAATCTTTTCAAGTCATCAAAAAGCCTCAAAAATGAACTTATTTCCTATTTCAAGTCGCACAATAAGAAAAAAAACTTATGGAAGCTAGACCTATGGTCAGAGTCCTCGAAATAGTTAAAAAAACCTCCATAATAGTTAAAAAAACATGTTACGGTCTGGCGAAATGAAGATTACTACCTTGATCAAAAAGTTCCCGGAATAACCCTCGTTGGCGGTCCCATCGTTCCGATTTAAGTTTTTGTTTTTTTTTGTTAAGTTGGTACATCTGCTGTTGATATTCCCGCTAAACCTTAGCGTCATAGCTAGGTAGCCAGCGTAGGTTATTCCGGCCACACGGGGGTTATTTCGGGAACCTTTTGATCAAGGTAATAATTTGTTTGGGTCAAATGCAAAATCGTATGTACGTATTTGAGTTTAATAAATATGCATTTAAGAAACTGTTAAACTATGTTCCTATGTAAGTATAAATGTTTACAGACGGCTAACAACCTGCGTCGAACAAATTTTTGCAAATTTAGCTTTGATTACATTTAGTGGCCTCCGTATTTACTCTTGGAATTTGACGATAGTATCGAGAGTGAAAAAAAAATTATCGATGGTCAGCCAAAAACAAAACCAATGGATGCTTTGTTGAAAGCCAGAGAAGCATGGGTGTTCAGCAATGCAGGTTGGTTGTAAACTCGATTTCTGTTCTGGATGTCATGGCTTTGGAACTGTGGTTTTACAAGAGATTGAGGGTTAAAATACCAGATCAGGAAGGTCGATCTAATAGGGACTTGATTCGATCTGAACTGTTATGGACAATGGTGTTGGTTCTGGCGTTCATTTACACAAGCGGAACCTCCCACTGGGACAGTAGTTGGGTGTTTTACAGGCTTAGATCATGACCATTACTATATGTGAAAAGATCAACCTGGACTGTAAACTCAGGATTAAGACCGTTAATACTTTCTCCAATAGCCAAGCTTGTCAAATGTTGCTACGACACGTTGCAAAACTGGTACTTGAAAGTAGAGTTCAATTGGTTTGGAGCCCAATATGTAACACCAATCACTAATGGAATATATTCAATAATTGGAAAATTTATAGATACTTGGAGTACTGCAACGCTCAAGTATAGCCATGCCGCACATAAAACTCCTAACGTATTATCTAACAGATAATATTGGGTCGAAAGCGCATCATCAGAGGATGGCGATCTCGGATGCGGATGTTTGTAGATAATGCCTACAGGTATCAGCGACAGCAAAAAACATCTTACGTGAATGTGTAGTTCTTTAGTAAGGTTTATGTGGAAGTGTGTGAGGATGCACAGGCTCTCATTGGAAGGCTTATCCACTAATAGTCAGATCCGCTGGGGTTCATTAGAAATTATTGTATTATTTTTTTAGTTTTTAGGTAACAAATACCTATAACGCTACTGAATATTTTAATAAAATTAATTAAAATTATATTCTTTTTTTCTATTCCTTTCCAGCCAGTGCCGAATACCTGACAAAAATCAATAAAAATAATTTTAAACCACCTGTAAGTGAGAAGGTTAAGGATATCGTGCGTCGCAATTTCACCAATGAAATTGAATTCTAT
This sequence comes from Wohlfahrtia magnifica, assembly GCA_023159175.1. NCBI lineage: Eukaryota > Metazoa > Arthropoda > Insecta > Diptera > Sarcophagidae > Wohlfahrtia > Wohlfahrtia magnifica. The sequence continues at coordinate 670,569 of JAKWBJ010000156.1, forward strand.
CAATTCTGTCGACAACGTTTGCATAAACAATATTTAGCAGCCAATCTACCCGATAAGACATTGGCTCATTTTCAACCTTAAAACAGAGTGCGACACATGTTTTAATACATATAAATAGGAAATATAGATAAAACAGAAAATGTATTTTAAATACGATATTATATATATGGTGATACAATAATAAAACAAGCTTAGTAATAATTTTTGTCACAAAAACACTTTTCTTCGTAATGTATTATCTCTAACAGTGGATTTTGTTTAAAAAATTAAAAAATTTCCATTTATACTCTCTGCTATTACTTTATTTATAAAAAAAGCTTATTAAAAATAATTTGTATAAAACAATTTTTGTAAAGGTATTGAAATGGCAGTTACAGTTGTATATCGAGCATGTTTTAAAGAAATTATAATTATATTTAAAATAATTTAAATTAATAATTTACAGTCGAACAGTTCTATAAAGATTTCAAAATTTGAAATTAGAAAATCACTTTGTTAAACAAAAAATACATTTTACTTAAAATCTAATTAATTTCTAAAAATTTAATAATCACTCCTATCATGAATAAAATAGAAAATTTTAGTTCCCATGAAATATTTTCTCCTCAAAGAGTAAATTGCTATCGTGGAACTCCCATGAAATTTTTATTTCCCTTGTGTAAACTACCACTTTACATTGAATGTTTGCATGAATAAACTAAAGAAAATGTTTTATAGTTTCGAGAATATTTTCATGGCAGACATATTGCGTGCAATTCGTTGCAGGTGATCGTTTAGCTCAGATATTTTTACAAATATCTGAGTGATACAGTCTTTGATACAGTCTTTGAAGTCTTGAATCGATTTATTGATAAAGATTTTATCTTTAATAAAGCCGCAAAGAAATATTTTTTATTTTTATCAAAAGTTCGCGGTGGCCAATTCTGATTGTTTTTTTGAGAAATCACACGGTCAGGAAAATGTTCACTCAAAAGAGCGATGGTAACGTTAGTTGTGTGGAAGATAGCGCACTTTTCTTAAAAACATATGTTTAAATCAATATGTTCGAATTTTTACCATACAAAATCATTAATCATCGTTTGAAATCCCAATCCATTCGGCATAGCAAGTGCTCCAGCTACAATTTCTTCTTGCCAAACCAAAAACCACATCAAAATCACACGTTAAGGATGGTCTTTGTTTTTTCAAACCTGTAATGCGACAGTTCTGCTTGTTTAACATAGCCTCCCAGGTAAAAACAAAAATAGACCTTATCAATTTGATTAAATTAAGAGCTCAATCAGCCTTATCAGATAAATATCGATCACGACCAGGGTAAAGATCGATAAGTGGGCTCACAAACTCTGCTTGTCGCTTTAGAACAATGCCCAGTAAGCGGCTGATAAAACCCTTATCTATAATAGAGAGCTGCGCCACATGGGTAGGGCGGGATCAGGATACATAACAGACCACTAATATGGTTTATGATGGTTTATAATTTCTTTAGTTTACAGTTTGAGTTTAAAAATTTAAAAAATGCAGAAAAATTTCAAAAGAGAATAATAAAAGTATTTGGGGGGATAAATGAATGTCTGCCACTTAGTTTTTAAAGCTTTTTTATTATATATATAGGTGATCCATTCATGAGCTCCAATTTAGGCATACTTATACTAGCACTTAGTTCGGTTTCTCTTCAATGGCAAATATAATGTTGTCATACAGGGCTGGAATTTTGGCTGGTTTGTCACCGTAAGCAAAAGACTTCACTTATTCCCACAAATAATAGTCTAGTGGGGTCAAATTGCATTTTCGTGGTGGCTAATGCACTGTTACAAAACGTGAGATTAATTGCTTACCAAACTCGCCTCTCAATAAGTTCATGGTATCGTGAACCGTGCATTATGGGAAACCGTCTTGTTGAAACCAGAAGCCAACCAAGTACAATTCATAAATTTTGGGAACAAGAAAGTTGGTGATCATCGCACAGTGCATTGCTCTAGTGATTGCAACGCTGCTATTTTCATCGTTCTTAACGACGTACGATGCCAATGGTCCCTTAACCACACCAAGCAGTGCATTGTTCATAGTGTACTGGCAGCTCTTAAACTGCCTCTGGTGGGTCTTCACGCCAAAATCGTTTCTTGACATACCCATTGAGCCAAAAATGAGTCTCCTCCATTATGACATAATTTACGAAACATATTTCTTATATCTTATTGAAATACCCTTAATTTAGGGGCAAACAAATGCTTACGATCAATGGAATTGCTTTTAAATTTGACTTTTCTAACGGATATCATTCTCAATTCAGTTACCGGGAGAATGTAAAATATTAAAAAATGGAGTTATCCACGATTGCAATTTGGGAAAAAGGGGAACTCTTTTGAGACAAAAAATAATCATGATAGGGATAAATTATGGAAAGATAGCTTCACTATATAGAATTTTTCTACATAAAAAGTTCGACTGTTATAAAGCTTTACCCACATATTCATAAAATATAAAATAAATTTGAAACGTACTTTATTTCAAACTTTTCATACAAAATTATCTTAAAATAGATTTCGAATATTTTTTTTATGAATATGAGGGTTGTACTTTTAACTAATGTTAATTGTTTAACTTGTAAAATATTGTAATTAAATATTTTTCTTAATTAATCTATATTTAAAACTTTACAAATATTAATTTTTTTTTAATATTGAAATAAAGCGCTTCCTTAGCATTTACTTTATAAAAAGATAACCATTTATCAAATTATACTTTTTGTTTTCTTTTCATAAAGAACTGTTGTATTTTTGGTTCTATATAAATATGAATAAAAATATGTCTTCATTATTTTAAATTAATTTATCAAATACAATACATATACAAATGATATTTTGTTACAATTTAAATAGAAATATTTTTAATTAATAATTTTTTTTAAGTTTTTATTTTATTAATTCATTACTAAAAATTATTATTTTATTTTTAATTTTTTTGTACCATTATTGTTGTGTTATTCGTAGTTGTTTTCTTTTTTTATAATAATCATTAATAGTATTAAAACAATAATTGTTAATTATTTTATTATTATTTAATTTTTAAAATTAAATCTTAAGCAAATGTGTAATAAGACAACTAAAACAAAACAAAAAATATATGTGATTTTAAAGAAATTATTTAATTAATAAAAAAAAAAGAAATAAATCAAACTGTTGTTAAATGTAAACTCTAGCAGGAAACCATCAACAAGGAAGTAAGAAAATTATTATCCTTCAGACCCCACTATATGATGCTTAACTTTTTGAGATTTTTAACATTTTGCCAAAAACAATAATTAAGAATTAGAGCTGCTAAGGTGCAGTACGGCAGCAAGAATTACTAATATACTGTTATTCACCACTATTTTATAAAAGTATAGGATTACAAAATCCTTTAAGAACACTTTCTGTAGTTGCGCACAAAAGAAAATTCAAAAAACAAAAAACAAGGAAATAAATTTGTTAAAATTAATTTTCTGTGTCATTTGGATAAAAATTATTTCAAAATTTCATTCGAAAATCATTTATTCTCTGTGGCGAATATAAACGACATCATCAATCATAACAATGCACCTTATCATCAGTAAAAATTTAACGTAAAATCTGTTCCCTTTTTCAAAATTCTGATCGAGAATTTAAAATTGTTTTTATGCACTATTTTGTAGAATTTTCTACTCTCTTTTGTTCATGAGAAAACATATGCGTGAAAATTATGCTCGCCTTTTATGTGAAATCCGTATGAAATTATCACAAATGAAAAATTTCATTGATGAATTCTCGTGACAATGACATGTCATTGAATGTCACCATACGACATAGAGCTGAAATTTTGCGATATTGTCTGCTATGAGTCGACTTAACGTTGAAATTTTGTGACATTGTCCATTATAAGTCGACTTCAAGCAAATAAGTTATAGCAACGAGAGCATGAATTGGCTACAGAACTTAATCACAAGCTGATCATGCAAACAATTGATATACCATAACAAAAATATAAATAAATTTACAAATAATTGTTAGAAACAAATTACGTTTAATATTGCTGACGTCGCAGTTAAAATCCCTCGACTACATGCTACGATGCAGTTTTTTTTGTACTACACCTCCACATTAACGAATAAAGAACTAAAGATTTTTGCTGATATTGTGTGTTAGGGCTCACTAATAAACGGACGCCTACAAGAAAAATTAACCTCTGTCATATATAACCATTTGAGCAATTATTAAAAAAAAAAAAACATATATGACACAAAAGAACGAGGTGAATAATGTGAGAATAGGAGCCAAGTGGTTTCTTATCAGAACAAAACTAATTAAGCGTTTTTTATTTATGATTTTGATTGCTCTTCTTACCCTTCTCGTTATTTTATTAAATTTCGTAATAGAAAACAATCACGCAAAATATTGACAAGATACAGTCCCAAAGACAACGATATCAGCAAACTGCCATAGGATTTTTTACACCGAATCACCACATTTACTTTCACAGAGTATCTTTATCATACGCAGTTTAAATTTCTTGTTTCTACAACTTTTCAAGTAAGGTACATCTTAGAGTTCTAGCGGCTCCAGTTATTTTTCAGACGAGCGTGGCTTCTTAGGCCCTGAGGATTTCACTCGAATACCATTTTTGTAATGCTATTTTGACTTTTTTCTGATTGCATAGGATGTTGTTAGGCCAGAATATTCTGCATATAGTTCTTAGCCACTTGTTGATGAATGCTGTACAACAGAGTTAACTCAACACATGCGTTTGTGTGAAGATAGACAAATATCATTCACATAATCGATGATCGTTGACTTGAAAGACTCCATGTATTACTCCTCTCTTTTAACATACTTCGCTAGTTGAGGCGATAGAGGATATTCTTGTTTATCTCCAAGAGTACATAATTTCTTCTCAATGCTTTCTATATGTAAGTCCGCCAGATGTTATCTAAGACCTTTTCAAAATCTATGAGTAATAAATACAGGGGGATAAGCCATTCTAGAAATTGTTCTATTATGATGCGTAGTTAGTTAGTTGCCAGATTCAACATAGCAAAATTCTTAACATTTACAGAAAAAAATCTTGATTTTTAGAAAAAATCTTGACAGTCAAATATATTGGGTGTTTGAAAAATTTCGGTTACAAATTAACAGTGTAATATTTCTGGTAATAGAAAATGCATCGGGGAACACTATAGCTTATGTGATAAGTCCGAATGATTACGGGCAATGAAAAGTGGATCACGTACGACTATAATGTGAGAAAAAGATTATGAACGAAGAAAAGATTAAGGCGAAGCTTCGTAGATGGTGTCAAAGCCAGGATTGAAACCAAGAAAGGTAAAGATGGTATACTCCATAGCTTGACATTTACATTGTTTATATTCGGTTTTCGGTTTGTCCATCAGTGCTTCCTGCGATTTTTCCATTATTTACTGTAATGGTTTTTTAATTCGATTGAACAGAAAGACGTCACAGAGAGCCAAATCAGGTGAATTCGGTAGCTGTTGGATGGTATTTGTTGCATTTTTCGTCAAAAAATTTCGAATAATGATGACACTGTGCGACGTTGCGTTATCATGGTACAAAATCTATTTTCTGCCCACAATTCTGGTACGCGGTTTATTCCGGACAGATTTTGATCAAGGTAGTATAGTGGAGTAAAAATGGAAAATTTCACTGAGCTTCTACAACATGGTCAAATGATCAATTCGATTCTATCAATAATTAACTAGATTGAAGCAAGCAATTCAATTAAAAATGTCAGAATTGATCAAATGACTTTACCACAAAAATAGCGAAAAGTTATCTATCAAAACGGAACATGTTTGGCTTAATAAAGCTCGTTTGAAATATAAATTTTTGGCCACATTTGTAGACATACTTTTTCGAACACGTGTTGTAAAAATTCAATTATAATATTAAGAGGAAAACTTTAAAAAGGTGCCTTATAAAATCTTGATAAATCATAATTTCTCTTGATTCTTGACAAGTTGTAAAAATTCTTGTCAATCAAGCGAAATCAAGGCCATCTGACAGCCCTATGCGTAGTGTATGAAACTCTTTTTGACCGGAAATGTGCTAGTTCAACCCGCAGATTATTCTCTATTTTGTTCTGGATTCTACCCCGTATTATGACTACTAGTAACTTGTATATAGTGTTACAATGACGTCTTTTTACGACGATGTCTTTTTTCCAAGGTGGAAGCAGCATTTCCTCTTTTCCATCTGAAGTGATGTGGGTCGTAAAAGTTCAGCGTTAGTGTCGGTGTCAACCTGTATCTGTTATGAATGATATTTCGAAGTTATTTTCTGCAGAGCTGCTGCTGTCCTACATTTTGTTGTATTCAATAGTTTCAGCTATGATGACATTACTGATGCCCTCCAAAAGTTCTCTTCTCCTTTGAGTCTGTGATCAGCGACTGCTTGGCTCTTGTCAGAACCTCGATTTGCTTTTTTTTTTGGCTAGCTGCTTTCTTCGCTATATTTTTTGTCAGTTCTTGCAGCCTTCTTTTCTTGCTTAGCCGGCAGTTGGTAAGATTATTGTTGTTCAGCTGCAGTTTGAGTTATCTTCTTTGAGAAACCAGGTTCCTGGTGTACTAGCTATGCTGTACCCAGAATATTTTCTGCGACTTAGTTATTGCTTTGATATCTTCCTATTAATGGTGATAGTCTAATGGTAGCTTTTTTCGAATTACTACTGGTAAGGCTTGCATTGTTCTGAAATTGTTATAGGCAGAATACGGTTCTTCTTTGCAGTTTTAGCTTAATCTTTACTTTGCCTGTGATGAGCTTTTTCATATTCTGGTCATGCATATGTGATCTATCTAATTGAGTAAATTACCGTTCGGCGATATCCAAGTATATATTAATGTATCCACATGTGCAGAAAGATGTCTGGCATAGTTCTATTAGCTGATCGCATTCAAATCCTATTTCTTTTAATGTTGATTGTATATAAACACATCCAATATTTTCTAAAACATGCAAATAATATCTAGACCAAACTAACGGTAAATATACCTATTAAAACTCTCTTTGAGTAATAGCAATTTTCGCAATCTCAATCCAGAGGAGTTATCCCATAGCTAGGCAATCTCTCTCTCAGTTCTAAGGCATTTCAAAGGAAACCTAAAGAATGATTCAGGCTTAACAGCAACACATTGAGCTTTTCTGTTTACAAAGAAGTTAACTCTTTCGGTGTCAGAGTGACCCCTATGACCTCAGCGTAGTCGTGTTTATTGAGAGTTGTCAGACAGTCTATAGCTACTCACAAGATGACAAAGCCTTTAAAGCTGCTGACTGTCTAATGTTTTTTATTTTTCTTGAGCAAGAGAGGATGGCAGTATGGCTGCTGGAATCACTAATGGACTATTTTTCGCCAAATATTGCACATTAATATAGGGCTACAAACAATAAGCGATAAAATATTAAGTGACAGAGATAAAAGATATTTCGATAAAGTATTTGGATGTTTCGCCGATATTTCGAGTGGATTCGTAACCCTAAATGAACATGGCTCACCATTTTAAAAAAAATAAGTAAGACAGGCCGCATTTGGCATAAATGAAGGTGTTGTTTTATAAAGGCAATCACTACTTCATACATCCACATAACGCAAATTATTCACCTGATTTAGCTTCCTTGGATGATTTTATAAGAATTATATTAAATATCATTGGCAAAAGTATATAAAACTCCGTTGGCGACCGGTCACGTATAATGGAAATTCAAATTGCGCGCAACACATACCTCTTCTGTATGTTGCTATTAACAAAGAGATTAAATGCGAAAGCAATTTGGTATTCACTCAGTAAATGTTAGTTTTAATCTGACGCTAATTAAATAAAGGCAATTTTCACGTTTTGCGTAGTGTTATCGCCGTATTTTTACATTTTAGTAAAAATTTATATTATTATTAAAACGAGTATAAAAAAAATAATTTAAAAATAATATCAGTAAAAAAAATGTCTACATTTTAATTCAAGTACAATGAGTTTATATTCGTAAAAATAAGAATATAAACTAATATGTTATAGAAGAAATATTAGCTTAGATAAATAAAAGATACTTATTAATTTATATATAAAAATGAAATTAAAATATTTATGAAAACTAAAACGTAAAAAAAAAACTTCTTAAAAACTATTACCTACTATTAGTATTACTATTACACACATATTGTAGATATATGCGAAATCTAGTAAATGTTTTATTCCCATATTCATAAATATTTTCGACTGGTAAAAGGTTTATAAAACATAATTCTATGAAAATTTGTGTTATAAACGCTTTATAAAACGAAAATAATTGTTATGACTATGAGGGATGTGATTCAAAAACTACGAAATCAATAAACAATAAACAGTTTTGGTAATTTCTCTCTTCAATGTAAACTTTTGTTACCCTCTCCAAATGGTCTTAAGCAAAATGTTTTACTTTCAAATACAAAATTTAATAAATTGAGAATATTAATCAATAAAAAACAAAAACTTAAAAAATCAACGACAAATTATAAATTATGACATTAAAGGTGTTTTTATAAAAACTTAAACAAAAACAATAACCCTTTTCAATCAATGAAAAGATTTTAAAATTTAATATTCTTTCAAATAAAATGGCAGCCAGATAAAATAATAATGTTGGTACGTGCACATAAACTAAACTTAAAAACATGGTAAAACATATTCTGAAAGGTATATATTTTCAAAATTGTTACGCAAAGCCTCAATTACGTTGCGCTTTTACCTTAATCGTGTGAACAAACAATGGAATAGTAAACCGTGAGAGTTCTTAAGTAAAAAAGAAGAAAAAAAGGAGAAACACATTAGCTTGTTTCGACGTAAAAATATTTTTGTTAATCATACCTTTGATCGCAATAACAGGGATGGAGCTTTTTAATAGTTTTCGTTTTATCGTCGATAAAGGGTTTAGTGCTGTAATAAAAAATTGTTGCTAAAAGTTAAACACAATACGTTGAGTATTAAAGTTTAAAAAACGAAAATGAAATGATCAACTTGAGTGCGTATGTGTGGTAATAGGTTCCTAGACTCTTCGAAGCCATAATATAGTTAACCTATATGTTCTGACATACGTTCCAATCATACAGTGCCTAGTAATTATATCTGCCAGAAGCCTAATAAACTCCCGATATTTTAACATTGGTAACTAGGCAATCCTCCTCAAACAGTTACCAACCATTTGGCTAGATACACGAAGAAACGCGAGGGTTGGGTGCTACTTGAATTACAGGATATCTATAAGATTATTTCATCTTTCTTTATAATAACAAAATACTTTAATTTCTTTCCATATTCATATTAATTTTCATATATATTCTCATATTAATTTTCATATATATATTTATCGGCCGTTAACATTTACGCTGCCCTGTCGGTTCTATTTTAGGCTATATCTTGTGATGCTCTTATGTCACCTGCGAAGGGTATGGCCTATCAAATTCCACTTTCTTCTTGCGACCTGGTAGCTTATAGGCATTTCATTGATTCTCATCGATAGCTCTATGTTTGTGATGGTATTTGGCCAAAATATTTGACATATGATGAGTAGGATTTTATAAGTATATGAATTGTTTGCCTTTATAGTGAGCTAAGTATCGCAACAGTAAAGTCGTTTTTACGCAAGTGTTAAATATTCGAAACTCGCGCTTTTCTCTACTTATATCCCACGTCTTATTTGATTTCACAGTGTACTAACATAACAGCACAAATTTTATTTCTGTTACTGTTGTTATAGTTCATTCACATGGTCTTGGTTTTCTTTATGTTGACCTTACGACCGCTGCATTTGGAAAGATTAACCAGATCATTGATTTTCCTCTCCATGTCATTATATATGTGGGAAATTAGGCAGATATCGTCTGCAATGTCGAAATCCTCAAGCTGTCTGTGGATGCTTCAGGTTATTCCTCTTATTGTGTTGTCAATCTCTAACATCATTTCATCGACTACAACTGCAAATTAATAACGGAGATATGAGGCATACTAACCTTGCTCTTGTGCCCATTATGGCAAACTTTTAACTTGGTGTTGTAGTACATTACCTTGACAACATTGATTATTTTAGTGGAAACTGCTTTGTGTCTTAGAGCCGACCGGATTGCGCCACGCCCTTCGTTGTTGAAAACTTTTCTGAAATCTAAAAAATACCAGGTATAGAGAGGTGCGTTATACTACAAAATGCTCGATTATTATGCGAAGAGTATTGGCCAGGTCAACGCAACGGTGTGACCGAAAGCCTGCTTGTTAGTCAGAAAGCGTAGTGCCCCTCCAATTATTACTATCCCCTTTTTAGCTACAAAATACCCTTGGGGCAACTTTGTTATTACCCACTTTTTCAATTCCAGTGGTTGCTGTTCTCCGGGCCAAGCTTTTGTTAATTTAATAAATAATTGCATGTTTTATTTGAAGTAATTCGGCTGATATTTTATATTCGTGAGTTTTTTTTCTTTAGTGTTGTAATTACTGTTGTGATTTCTTCTAAGGTTGAAGGGTTCTCTTTTATTTCACATAGTGGTGTCGAGGACACTGTGAGATACGTAATCACGTCGACATAGTCTTCTTTGTTAATGATTCTTTCGAAATTATTCTTCTACATGATATTCTGCTACATGAATTAACAGTGAAAAATTTAATGAACAGAATTTCCATTTGTAGTTCACTGCTAAAGCGTAACCAAACAAACCAATTCTGAAGTGAATGATTATGGGCGATGAAAAGTAGATGACGTACCATAATAGTGTGCGGAAAATATTATGCACAAAGCAAGGTGAAGCTTTGGCAAAGCAAGAATTAACATCAAGAAACCTGGTCAAACACTTGATTCTGATATCTACTTTCTATAATTAAAAAGATTAAAGCAGACAATTCAATTAAAACGGCCAAAAATGATTAACAGAAGAAGTGTTGCGTTTCATCACACACATCTTTAATGACCCTACATAAACTAAGGGAGCTTAACTAGGTGGTTTAATGCATACATCCAAGACCTTGCACCTTCAGATTATCATATGTTTTGATTTCTGCAGAACTCTTTCAATTATAAAAATTTAAATTCCGAAATTTGATCAGTTTTTCGCTCAAAAAACCCAAAAACTCTACACTAGTAGAATAATGTTTTTACCATAAAAATGGAAAAAATTAACGATCAAAACAGCACAGATTTTATTTAATAAAGCTCACATTTTTGGCCAAATCTGCAAACGAACTTAACCTAGCACCCAATATATTCTAAGCCTTGTACATTTTAGGTTTCAAAATAATGAATGGCAAATAGCAACCACTATTGATACCAACTGCTCTATACAGAAAAGTTGTTTCGAGTATTTTAGACATAATTCTTGTATGTAGTTATATGTATTATGAATAATGAAATGATAATGTTGTAATTACTTACTTTGGATCACCATAAAAATGCAATTTCTCCTTGCTGGGCATAAACTTGGTAACACTGTTTATAAAAAGTGGTAAAGTTGGAACCTTAAAAAAGCATCAAATTAAGAGAATAGTTTTATTAAAAATATTTAAATGGAATACTCACCTTTATAATGGCATTATTGTTTAAAGAAATATTCTAAAAAAATAGAAAAACCAATTAAGAAACTAATCTGTTTTTTTTAATATACTTCCAATACCTTTTCCAACTCTTCGTAGGGAAGTTCTTCATATTTGGTTCCTCTTTGTAAAAATTGACTGAGCTTACTACTTTTAACCAATTCCAAAGTATAGTTATCGGTTAATTGTAAAAATTCCTGCATATTATGGGAATCTATACTTGTTATCAAAATATTATTAATCGTTGGTTTTATTTCTTGTATAGCCATATTAAGCAAATAATTGCCCAAATGATGTTGCGGCAGGGAATAGCAATTTACATGAAAATCATAACGAGCAGCAAATAGATTATAAATTTTATCATAGTCTTCATAACGATACTCGATATGGGTACCACACGGGGAGATTTTCGCTTTAAGGAAAACATCATTAAAATCCATATTCGGTTGGCTTATATGTTTAAGATAATAATAATCTCTTTTTAAATAATCCCATTTATCAACATCAATTTTGGTTTGGCTATTACTGACAATCTGTAAGTTTTGGAAATATTAAAAGTTTTCTCAGAAGAATTTGGTAGTGTTTTCACTTACCTCAAATATAAATTGATAATTAGGCGGCAGTTCATATGTAAATTTATTAAGATCACCTTCTATTAAAGCCTTAATCAATTCAATGCCATAATTATTATTACAACGTAATTCTGGAAAAAGTTCGGGATCTAATTGTTGAAAAATAGCATCTATACAAGGAAATGCCAATTTTTCATGACAATAATCATTGACCACATATTCCCAGGCATGAGAAAATGGACCATGACCAACATCATGTAAAAGAGCTGCTAGCTAAAATATATTTTAAATAAACATACAGCTTCAAACAGAATATAATTTCTAAGATGATTTCAACTTACCTGTACAGCTTTTCGATATACCAAAGGTATTTTATATTGCTGTTGTGCTTGCCCTGAATCCATTAAATTTTGTAAATCATATTCATTGTTATTTTGTGTTAAATAATTTGAATTTTTTTCCAAAGCATCTAACATCAGTGTGGCAGCATAATATGATCTATAGCGAGACAGTTTTGTAAAATAGATTTAATACACTTTAGTTCTTAAGCAAAGACTATAACATACTTCTTACCCCAAACAATGAGCATAACGATGATGTTCTTTATCGCTCTGAATGTCTAGTCTTAGAAAACCTAATTGTTTTATTTCTTTTAAACGTTGAAATTGTTTAGTTCGAACAATATGAGCTACATCTTCGGGTATGGAGAATTTTCCGTAAATCACATCATTAATCTCCATCTGAAATTTTCAAAAAATTAATTAATTAATGTAAATTTTAAACTTAAATTTTTAATAGAGTTACGTTTAAGCCTCTTAATCCTTTTAGTTCGTTAATTGCAAATAAAATTAAAATCCTATCCTTGTCCATATTCTGCAGTTTATTAACACAATCATGTTTCACAATTTCACAACTTTTACTTTATAATTCTTCTCGTTAGGTATTTATTACAATATGTCTTTACTAGACGAAATAAAAATAAATATATTAAATAAAACTAACTTTTTCAAAATATTCCTGCTTGTATACACTAGGTACACTAAGCTCTAGAAAATGCAATTTTATCAAACTTACGTTATGTCTAAATTTAATACACCCAATTCTGTTTTTCACGGTCTAGGGAAAAATGTGATTTTGTTTTTACATAATTTTTTTTTTTTTTTTTTAATAACGTAGTCTAGAAAAAAATGATTCTGTTTTTACACGTTTTTTTTATATTTAAGACGGTCTAAAAAATCTAATTCTTTTTTATACAATTTTATTCGATTTAGCACGGTTTCAAAGGGTCAAATTTTTTTGTATTTAACGTAATTTTATAATTACTCACCTTGGCGGATTCTAAAATTTTATATATAAATTTTTTACGACTTTTAATTTGTTTTAAGAACTGGCTTATGTTTCTTTTATTTATAAATTTTATTGTTTTCTTGTGAATACAAGTTTCCAACTCTGGACTGCGACAATTTTATATTTATATAACTTTGAGATTTGAATTGCATTTCGTTTTTATAAAATTATTCAACTGCACAAACAAACTTAATTTAGTTTTTATAAAAACTCTCATAAAAGATCTTTATTTTAATGAATCATTTGGTTTTAAGTATAACTTTATAATGGGTTGAAGAATATGGAACAAATCCTATTCTTCTCTATGTACTACATATATGATCTTTTACATGATTTTTCCTGGAACGTGTCTACCTAGTAAAAACAGAATTATGTGTAATTTAAATTAAATCACTCAGTCAGCTAATGCAGCATAAAAATATAACGAAAACAATTTTTTGTTTTCAAACCGCAAGTACCTACTAAAGTGAAATTATATTTTGATGGACTAATAAGCTCCTCGAAAAAAATGCTATTTTGTAACTAATCTACTCATTTAGGAAAGAAAGACATTAGTGTTAACAAACTTCAGAATACAATAAAGTACACAATAAGGATTGGATTTTTTTTTACTACATTTTTTAAATTAAAAGTTTTACAGATCTTTGTGCCAGTTTGAGATTGATTTTCAACACCAAAGCTCAATACAACACAAATTAAAATGATATGTGTAGTTTAACCAAAAAGATAAACATAACATGGAAAATTCTGAAAATACTAGCCACAACAGAAAGAAAATTGCATACAAGCCATAATGGAACACAACAGTATTGTGAATAAAAATAAACGAATAAACGACAACATCGCCTGCCCTCCACCTAACTGTACTAATTTATAATGATAATTTTCTCAGTGGTCTCTAGGCTGAAGTTAGGAGACAAAGAGCTGGAAAAGTACATGTACCAGCGCTTGCATACTGTATGGTTGAAGGTAAATATGCCTGCAGATTAGTGTCTTAGCATATTATGACCAATATACTGTGAGCGTTAAGTGAAATTAAACACCTCATCTTATATGAAAAACATATTTATTATGTTTATAAGAATAAATACAATTATTATATTTATAAGAATAAATAATTATTATATTTATAAGAATAAATATAATAATTAATTTATAAGCATAAATATAATTAGCTTAACCCATCCGGCATTGCTCGGGAGTCTATATATGTACAGCAGTGGCAAGATATTTAGGAACAACAATTGTTTGTCAGTCTGGAAATCAAATGAAGAATAAGCCAGGCAAGTAAATGCTACTTTAAATTATCAAAGTTGTTTAAAAGTGCAGTATGTATGGGACATTATTTCCTCCAGTCTTTCCATATAACGCAGAGTTATTTATGATGGCTCAATCAGATAAAGCAGCCCTGAGAGTTTTTGAAAGGAAAATACTTCTTAAAATATATGGTCAGACACTTCAAAGTGCAGCGTTTAAAAAGGATAGAACAAATCATGAGGATAGATTAGAAAGATTCTATTAGAAAGGTATTCATTTAGTAAACCAGAAGGATGACATAAAAAAGGGTGACTAAGGCTCCGTTCGGTGGATCAGGCTCAGATTGAAGAAAACTTGTCGAGACTTGATATGGTTAACTGGAGATCTTAAATCTGGAGAATAAATTTAAGATTTGTTGGAGAAAAGTATTCGAAAACACAAAATCACTTCGAAAGAATCGCTTAAAAATGCAGTGTCAACAGAATGACTAAAAATAACTGCAATTATACTAAAAGTTAAGTCAGAAACTTGAATCATTGACTTTTACAAGCGATAATTGATGCAGCTGGAGGACCTACAAAATATTAATTTTATTTGTCTATTATTTGTTGTTTTCTTTAAAAAGATTATTAGTAATATTGCGGTTAACTAATGTTGTTTTTTATTTATAATTAAAATAATGAGTAGACTGATTAAACAATTTTTTTGTAATTGAGATCAGGCTTATCTACGATTTACGCTTGAACAACGTTGGGATTTATTTAAAATTTATTTCCAAAACAAAGACAAAAACATTGCATAAATCAGATTTTCAAATGAAGCTCATTTTCATCTTGGTGGATACGTTAATAAGCAAAATTGCCATATTTGTGGCTCAGAAAACCCAAACGCTGGCTTACAGAAGTCAATGCACCTATTAAGAGTGTCTATTTGATGTGGCTTGTGGAGCTTAGGCATCATTGGCCCATATTTCTTTGAAACTGAGAACGGCGCAATCATTACGGTCAATGGAGACCACCGTTGGACTATTTTATGTGGGACGCCGTTAAAGACAAGTGTTATGCCGACAAACCAGAGACAATTGAACATTTGAAGTCCAACATTCGTGATGCCATTGCCGAGATACGACCTCGTACACTCGAAAAATTGGTCCGATAGAATGAGGTACTGTGAGGCCAGCCGCGGCAGCTATATGAGTGAAATAATATTTCATTTCTAACCGGAACAATTGTAATTCCGAACAAAAAAATAAATTTGGCAAAATTTCACATCGTTTTTGTTTTATCGCATTTTTATATTTAAACTTTTAATGGCACCTTTACCATGGGATGTTGCAAAAAGTTCCATTCTACATATTTGAATCTAAATTCGTTTACTAAAGAAGCAATACTTTTGAATATGAAAAAAGTAAAGTATTAAATTCATATTGTTACGAAAATAAAAATACAACACTGATTTTGGTATATTTAGTCTCACCCTGTCGATTTAGCATCACTGCCACATCGACCATCTTTACGTTACATTTGAATTAACGGATATGAAAGTAGATGGTCGATATTTCCTAAACCTTCCAAACTGTAGGCAATTAGGAATATAAAGGGCTCTTTCACCTACACGTCAGTTAGTTATCGCTTGGCTGTCGTAAGATATAGACGTGTTAAAGCGGAAATAAAAGTGTTGTATAAACGAATATTAAGGTTGTATTGAGACAAACAGTATAGAAGTCGTGTAGTAAAATAAAAACTATAAATCAACAAAATAAAGTGGTGTTTCTTTTATTTTAACGCAATTTAAATGAACTCAAACGTTTTAAAAAGGTTGAAACGTAACAATATAATATATAGGGTGAGCCATTTAAAAGTTTAAATATAAAAATGCGATAAAACAAAAACGGATGCTATTCTGACAGGTGAAAGGAAATAAATTAATATTGCCAAATGCTACTCATTTTATGAATGTGCTCATAAACATTTGGATAGAGTTTATTTGTTGTATTTTGATGCAGAAGAGATTGAAACCCTTTCTTCTATTCTCAATGAAAAATGACAAAAAGTGCAGCCAATTGCAAAAATAAAAGGACTTCATTGGTTTTCATATCACAATAGTCAATATATGCATAAATGCTTCTCGAACTGCGTATTCATTAGTAGACAAATATAAAACTTAATTAGCACGTAAAAGAATAAGGTGGTGGAAAAAACTTAGATTACAAGATCATAGTATGTAGTAAAAAATGAATTTAATTGTATATAATTTTTAATGCCTTTATCACAAAATAAATATTTTTTGCCTGTTTTTAAATTTTTGTATGTATATATTTACAAAACATATACACTTGTGGAGAAGCAATTAAGTTAATAATGAAATATTCTTTTCTGAAGGTAAAAATAACGGTTAGTTTATTGTTAATAATTTGCAAATTTTATAAATATATAGTACCGTTATAGATTTCTAAAAATATAAAAAATCAGCACTTTAATGTGAAATCTTTTAATATCATTTAACCAAAAAAAATTAATTTTTATTTAAAAACACAATGTTAAAGCATCAGTTCACACCGTAAGAAGACTTCTGACAGAAAATAACCTTTATGGTCATATTGCTTAAAATAATGCCAGACGTGTCGAAGAAAATTATTCAGCAAAGCTTCTGGTTTTGGAATCCCACCATAATATGAATCAAAATTTTTGGATGCGTATAGTTTAGAGCGATGAGTTAAAGTTTTATCTCTTCTGAAACGACGGCAGACCCTATGTACGACGTGACATAAACAATTTAAAATACACCAGAAAGACTGTCAAGCACTTTATTGACTTAATTGCTTGTCCACAACTGTATGTATATAAAACATATATGCATATGAAGGATATATATTATATAATAGAAAAATCTGTCACGTATTGTATTTCACGTACGATATTAAATTTTGTTCATTAGAAAATCATTCAAAAAAGTTTTTTGATTTAAAATGCACAAAATTCGCAGAGTTTCGCAAACTTTTACATTCAACTCAAAGTCACTTCCGTCTTGTCACGTACGATTATACACGATAAATTTTTCACATATAGTTCCCTGTGAATGGAACATAACATCAAATTTTTTTCAGTTGCTCATATTTTTGCACAGTTTATTGCACTTTGTAGGCGTACAAACGTCACGTGCGATGACATGGAAATGTCCATATACATATCTTATAAATATAAAGACGTATGTTTGTATGAAGACTATGTCCAACTAAAAAGTAAAACCAATTATCTTGAAATTCTGTCTTTCTGTGTGAAACTACAGGTCATCTTAAATGTTTGGACTTGGATCGAAAGGATATAAAATGGAGGAAAAGGGTAAAAAAAAAACTATAACTAAGACATAATTAAAATAGGGGTAGTGGATTACGTCGGGTTTATTTTTTGTCCGTCACTCCTCTAGGGAGCATATTGACATTCCACAAAGCATCCATTACTTTGTTTCAGTTTCACTAATCAAGTTGATTTTTCAAGCTAAGTAGATAATTAATCCATTTGCTGAATATCTTTGCTAAATGGTGGTGGTCTTTACTTTAACATGGTTTAGCAAGTTTTTGCCAGTAAGTGGCGTTTTTTCCCGATCATTCGTTTTATGTTTGTCATCATCGCCATATGTAAGATGGAAGATCAGGGGAGCTTCTTTTTATTTTTTTATGACATTGCAATGACGTTGTCACGCATAACTCCCTTTATTTATTATGAAATTTTTCATTTATAATTTCATACAAATTTCAACTTGATACTGTCGCCTCAATTCCTAAATTGCCGTTTTTCCCTTTACTTCATTATATTAAATAGTCTTTCCCCGAAACAGACATTTGCATTAAATGTCCCACATGAATTGTCAGCTACAAATAAATTTGTTATTAAATTTTCTTTCACCTACTGGTGTAGAAGAGCAGTGGGTGCAAGATGGGGACTCAGTCTTAATATTATTTGCTGTATTTACTCGACGGTTCTTAAGCCTAATCTTTTTAGGGAATAATCTTTTGGTGTACTGCTTTCGATAAATATTGCAATGTCAGACTCCTTAATAAGGTCAGGAGATCTTCTGCGATACAATCCACAGGTACGTTTCGTAAAACTCCTACAAAGACCCTTTTTGTTATGCTTGTCTGACTTCAATAATTCACTTGGTGCACTCTTATATTCTTTGTGAGGAATCCTGGATCCTGGTTGATAATGACCAGTCTATCAGTATATCTCATTTGAACCGGTACTGTATAGGTAGTTATCATAGTAGGAACGATTGGGCCTTGGGCTTGAACATTCCTGACTGATTGCTTTAAGCTTGGAAACAAGGTGGGCAGTGAATCTTTTTCCGAGATGCTAAACCTTATCCGCTTCCCTGGTTACTTTAGTGTGCTTAGGCCTAGGTAATGACTATCTATCATGCTGCGGAATTGATCTCGAGTAGTTGAGCTCCTACAACTGACAGAAATACCGACATAAGTATGTATCGTTTCTGATAACCAGGGCTGTTAGATCCCTTTCGGGTGTGACTTTTAGTTCTAGGCTAGATAGGGTATGTTTTGACGCAATTTTTGTGTTCACCTCAATGGTGTTCCTTGTTTAAAGGACATCCGAGGGTCAGTACTACTGACGGACTTGCTAAGTCGGGCACATTTCTTCAGGACATACATCCACACTCGAATCTTGCTTCACTGGAAGACTCACTTGTTATTACCCGTAAACTATTTATGATGGGCTTGTGTACAAATTGAAGGAAGGATCCACTTTATTTGCTAGTGCCCATCTACCCACATTTGGCTCAGCCTTTCTTGATGACTTATCAGAGCTATAGTCCCTTGATATCAGTTACATTAAGCTGTCGGGTTGGTTTCCGACTTACATGATTTAAAGAAATTTTGCTTCTGTTCGAAGACTCTGTGTTAATATTCAAGACAAGTTATTCTGGACAGGCATCGTTGAGTGTGATATAACATTGGCCCGCTACATGTGCTCAAGCGTGCCTTGATTTAACGAGGCCATTACTCTCTGCTATCCTATCCTACTTATATAATATTATCGTATCTGTATCTTTACTATGATTGCATAATCTCGGATAATAACCTTTTTTAATAAATCTAAAAATACTGCAATTATTTTCGAGGCAGTTATCCGTGGATTACTGTATTGAAACGCGTTGAAACGTGAAAGTGAAGTTCTTGCATCTAGAATTTAGAAAAGAAACTAATACTAAAACAAACTGATAATGATGTAGAATATCATAGTCGAGATTAAATGTGCATTCTTAATTAATTTGATTTTATTTTCTGAATTAAAGATTCACACTGCTTTTAAGTATTTCCTGATTTCGCTGCTGTTTATTTTTGTTTTGGTAGTAATAGTGTTACATCCAAACTTGTTTCTTTTGCTTGTTTTTCTTGTAAGCGTTGTTGTTATAAAGCGTTTGTTTACAAACATAACGACAAAAAATTCATAAGAAACAGATGATCCAAACAGCTGGGCGGAGTAATTTTTTTTTTTTTTTTTTTTTTTTTTTGTCGCGCCAGCTTCATTTTGTGCAAAAAAATTTAAAAAAATGAATTTTTCACCAAACGCTTAATGGAAGTGCAAAATGAAGGAAGTAAAAAAACTAATAAATTTTACCTTTCACGACCTTTTTATTGAAAGCAGCACAGTCGCGATAACAAAGTGGCGTATAAATTTGCAAAGTTTTTGCGAATCTTGTCAGACTTGTGACAGTAATAGGTGTATTTTTATTTCACCAAATTTCGTTTATTCAAATCGAACACTTTAGTTTAGAAATGTAATTAAGGCAGTTATTTTACATTTAATATTGGTTTTTCGTTATTTAAAACACGAAAATCTTTTGAGATAAACCGATTTTTGATTTCTTTTAGGTCGAGACATGCGTTTCTACAACAACCAAAAGGCCTTTACTAGTCAGCTGTCTATTGTTTATAACAAAGTAATGTCAATAGATAAAGAACAAATCGTTAAAAAATTTTGAAACCGAAAAAAACGTATTTTTAGGAAACAAATTATGTTGGCGGAAATTTTACACATATAGATGGCGCTTTTCATAATAAGTTGATGTCTGTGCTAAGTAGTGTTTTGCTAAATTGTATTTTAATTTTATTTGTAATATTTGTATTTAAAATAAATTAATAAACTTATAAAAATATAAAAATTGTTTGAAAAATTTTAAATTGAATAATAACTTTTTAGAAGGTAGAAAATAAAGTAAACTTGTTTTTAGTTTTACATTTATTTACAACTGTAAAGTGTTTTGGTACTTCTTTATTGTTTTGTATTTTTATGTGTACACACATTTAAAAAAATAACATTTCATCTTTTAAATGGCCAAATGTCAATAACTTTATCTCACCAAGGAATTCTAAAAATAATCTGGTTTAACATTTTAAACTGCAACACTACATGTAAACTACAACAACAACGACGGCGTATAATAAAAAAAACTACACAAATAAGAAATATGTCAACAACAAAAATAAAACAGAATGCTGCACAAACACAAAAACTAAGCAATTGCAAAAAGCCGGTACATAAAGTAAAAAAGAAAAAAGACAGAGAGGGAGAGCGAAAGAGAGTAATAGAAAACGAGGGTAATAAAAAAAACAAAGTGCAGTACTTAAGTCAGGAGCGTAAGCAGAAAAGAAATTATTTAAAAATATGTTGTAAAAATTAACACTGTAGGTATAGGTGTATTTAAAAATATATGGAAATAAAACAAAAAAAAAAAATTAAAAATTATAGTCAGCCAAGTTCTACTATATTATATCCTATATGTTTAATTTTTAATTACTAATTTTTTTAATTTCCATTTTTATGAATTAGTACCTATGTAAATAAAGTGTCTACAAATGTGACATCGTACTTTCAGCTTTCATAGCGACCATATTATCAAAGCCTCATCTGCCTATTGGCTGGCATTTATTCAGTTTTGCGCTACATATACGAAAATAATGCTACATTGGATACTCTGCTCGAGCAATTTAATAGTAATGATGTCTTATGTGAAGGCGATGTTAGCTGGCCACTAGCATTGTGCGATTTGACTCTATAAGACTTCATCTTCGAGGATTTTCTCAGGGCACAGGTCTGTACGAATAAGCCACAAACGGCGCTTTAAGCCAACATAATCCATGCCATAGTTCAAAATCAGTCTGTGTCATGGAGAAATAGACATTTTGGATCGTACCAATATCACAACATCGATAGATCTTTCAAACGGATAAAAAATGATTGATAGATAGCGCTATTGGAAGATTCTATAACATGTGTATATTACATATACACATGCATATAAAAAGCCATTAGCAATCGCACTTCTTTGTTTCTTTTAAGTACCCGCCCCTGGTGTTCAATTAGCAATTACCGCTGAGAGTACATACTGTGGAAAAAGAGATCATAGCGAGCATAGAAATCTAACTAAAAGAGGCTGTAAAATATTTCAATTTTTTTAAGGCGCTGGTATTCAACCAGTTCTATGTTATTGAAAATAAAAGCAAAATAGAAAAAGAATATAAATAAAAAAAATTATGCCAGGATTGGGGGTCTTGCGGTGGGTCGGTCGCACATAATAAAGCCAACAAACTTTCCTTGTTGGGTACGAAAAAATATTTTTATTTGATTAAGCAACGTTAAGCAAAAACAACAGCATTAGCGAATACTCCACACAGCTAAGAAGATTTTAAATGGTAAGAAACAGACAAAATAAAATTGTTTAATTGCCAAAAATAATAAAAAAAAAACTTAAAAATCAGAACAATAAATGATATACAATAATCGACTAAAGCAATTAAAAACTAACAAAAACAATAATTATTATTATAATATAAGCAAGTAAATCAACAAAACAGTGATAATGATAACAAAACAATAATGCAGTAAAGAAAATTGTATATAAAATAACAATAACAATAACATAAATTAATAAGCTTAAGAGCGGAGAGAGAGTCAGTAAAAAAGAGTGACAAAGATAGGAGGTAAACAGATGCAAGCAGTGAAATTGTTTTTGTTATGCTATAAATAAATATAAAAAGAATAATTTAATAAACTAAACAAGTAATTTAATAAAAAAGAACAACAACAACAGTTTTTAACAGATAAAAATTTAAAAGTGAAAGTGTTTACTAACAACAACAAAAAATTAAGAAATTTAGAAAAGTATTTTAGTTAATTAATAAGAAAAGATAGTCTACTAAATAACAATAATTAAAAATCAACATAAAATCATAAAAAAATTAAAGATTAAATCTTACATATCCTACATACATACATACACTCTCACTCTCTAATGAGGTAAAATAGTGACGACCTTCAATTACCCTATCCAGTGTTTATTAAGGAAACTCTTAAATACCTATCTTTTAAATTGATAAACTCAAAGAGAAAGTCACACATTTAAAGTGAGAGAGTGCTTTGAAAAAAAGAAGATATTAATATTCATTATAAGGTAATAATGGCTATGATATACCCTACAATATTAAAACATATGTAATGCTATAAGGTGACACGTAATGTTATTATTACATTATCAGGGACGCAGAGGTCCAACAAGCCATGACACTGCTACCTAAAAGATGTTATATGCCAAGTACTCCTAGGTCAGACTCGTTAATGCATAAAGTCACGATGAGTGATAATCACTCAGAATCAAGCACATTCAAACCTACATAGAGTCTATATCTATGGGGAGATGACTGTCTGTCTCGAAAACACCGCCCGGAACAGTCTCCAGAAGAAAACTCTCAACTTTCCGTAATAGTATCATAATAACTACCGTGGATAATCTACGAACCTTCTCAGTTCAAACAAAAGTTCACCTTCGAATGTTTGCCAAAGCAATACATTCACAGAGAATGCTCTATCCTCTTCTTCTTCTCCCTGCACAGGCGGCACTATTTATCAGAAATTTTAAAAGGTAATGTTTCAGGTACCTCCCAGGAAACCAAATCCTCACAAGTGACCCGCCCGTGTAGCGCAACTCCCCACTATAGGTCCGTGCTTTGTGTTTAAAAAAATGAAAGTATAATGTTTCCACTCATTGTAACACATAAAGGGATAACTTAAAAAAAGAAAGGTTAGGTTGAGAAGGGTAGAGTTATAAGAAAGCATTCAATTGGTCCATTGTGTGTCCCTTCATATACAAAGAAGAAAGGTGTTCGAAATTAGACCCAGAGTTCCATGAGAGCCGTGTAAGCCGTGTAAGCCACAATCACGGGAGAATGTTCCTGTTCCAGCCTTCTGCGCTAAAATCTTTGAAATTGACAAAGTTGTTCTTCACTATCCCTACTTCCTCGCGCATCCTGCGGCTACTATCCCACTTCTGTTTATGTTTATGTTGGTCATGATCGAAACGTAACGCTACTGGAAGAATCTTTTGTGCTGCGTCCTAAGTTCAACACATTCCATTAAGACTGCAATTCTATTCGCTGAGAAAATAAATATTCCTTTTGGATTAACCATGGCATTCCACAGGAACCTCATTCTCTGGGTTGAAATGACACTCACAAGGTACGTGTTCAGATATTTCTGCATGAATCGTGCAGAACCTACACTTATCATCTTTTCTTTTCCTACATTCCCTTACTATACCACTTACTCATTATTCTCCTTATCAAGTATTGACCAGTGATGCCCACCATGGCTTTAAAATTTCCCGTCTGATACTCAGAAGATACTTGATATCTGCCATAGATATCAGCACAGATAACTAGCACTCTAGTCTACTCTTTTAGGCATGATTTCTCTGTTCAAAGTCCACTCCCTGATGTCATTTAAGTAGGAGCCTATTGGAGTCATAACGAACACCTCCACCAAATCTTCGGCCTAAACAGGTTAGGTTAGAGTTAGTTATTAGTTGTTAGAGGTCTTATTATAATACAGGAAACAAAAAGAAAAAGATATGATGAACGCGGAAAGGTTTTTTGTTAACCTTTCACTGCAAGCAAACAACACGTTCTTCTTTTTAATAGCAACGAGTATTAGAAATTAGTTTTTATAAGCAAGATCCATTATTGTTTATTATTGTTAAGAGGTATTGAAGTACTGCAACCCTTTGGTCTATTGTACAGCCATCGAAGAGAAAAGCGTTTTTCTATAAATCATGCCAACTTCATAGCTTTTCCGAACCTCAGGATATCAGTTGGTGGCAGTAGTGGTTGCCATAAGTTGCCATAAGATTAAGTATTTTCGATCTGGGAAAGCCCACAAGTTGAAGAATACTGACTAAGTCAATCACAATCGTATTCCCTCCATTGGTCCCATGGCTGCATACCAACATAAGGTACACGTGCTCTTAATACCGGTTGTGTATATTTGAGGAGGACTTTTATTAAAAAATCTAAAAAAAAATCCATCTTTTAATGAAGTAATCACTTGATAGAGAGTATCGAATGGGTTACACATGTATATACATAAGTATTCTATGCTTAGAATATGAAATGGTGGGCTATCGTCTCTTTGCCGACAGCTACAAGAGTAATCTTTAAGTGAGAATTCCATATTCACGGCATGGTTCTGAAAACTACAGCTCTTATGGTAACAGTTGCCAAAGCCAGTATCCTTGCACTGGGAAGACCCACAAGTTGACCAAAGAGCTCTTAGTCATGAAAAGCTCAAAAAAGTTAGGCATAAATGCCACAAGGTGGGTGGAGACTACAATACCAGATCACTAGGTCTTCCGTAATTACATTTTAAACAGTTTTCCTGTATCGACGTACTTATACAAGGGTCACACTCGATTAATTAGCTATAGTATTTAGGATTACCAGATGTGATAAACTTGCTAGAAAAGGACTTTTTCACAAAAAAACTGACTTGAATTAGCAACTTTTTGGATAGGTACACTGACTGTAAATTAAAGAACTTTGTATCGAACTTAATTAAATTCGGACGGTTATTAAGTCTAAAATACTGAAAAACAAAAATAAATCAGCTAAGAAACGGTTAAAGTGTTTAGAGTGGAATTTAAGTCCGTAAATATAGCTTTCATGCATGAAACTTATTGCTACAAAATGTGAGTTAAGTTATAGGCCTTGACCAATAAAACAATTTTTGTTTTCAATCTAAATGATGCATCTGCTGAGCTGGACCTAGGCTGTTACATATGTCAACATGAACTCACAATTTCACAAACCTATGTTAAACTTGATTGACCATTTTATTTAATGTAGGGTATTGGTATTTTACGATAAAGTATATCAGCTTTAAAAGACAACTGGCAACTGGAAAATTTTAGTTTTCCCTCTATTGTATTGTAGTAGAGCGCGGCTACTGTTGACGATTTCGCTGCTACGAACAGCGTTGCCACCACTTCGATTTTTTTGTAACCAAATTTCAATAAAAAAGTAACCAAAAAATAACCAAAAATTTTAAATCATAATTTTATAAAAAAACGTTAAAATATTATATATGAAATTTATAGCAGTATTGAATGAACTTAGACTGGTGAAAGAAAACTTGGTACAACAATTGATAAATATCGTTCGATAATATGTTTACTTTAGAGGTTTTAAAATTTATTTGTGGATAATTTTAGCTCAATAGCCTTTACTAACAGGTATCTTAATGAATCGCTAAATACTTGAACCAAACAATAGCGTTGAAGTGAAATGTGTCGGATATTAATTCTCACTTAGCCACTGAACGAAATAATATAAACAACAAAGTTGTATTTATTTGGTTGTTGCTAAAGCTTATCCTGAATATGTTCCACCGATCTCAACGTGCTAGAAATTATTTATGTAGTTCAGGAGTAATGAGTTTGACATGAAAAAGGAAGACCTCCTAGGCCAGGCAAAAATGTTCGGAGATGAAGATTATTTTCTAACGGAAAAAGCTATTCAAGCTGGAAAAAATTGTAGCGCCATTCAATCATTACTGGCGATGAAAAATAGATCTATTAGGACAATGCTCCACCAAATATTCCAAGATCAGTTGAAACTATTTAGAAAATAGTTTCAGATGGTTATAATCCAGATTATGCCCGTCAGACTACCATTTGCTTCGATCGGAGTACCTTTCACTTTAGAACAGAATATAAGAAATAGGTTCGATTCGTTCTTGGCTCCACAACAAAATTTGTAGTCCTTTGGCACGAAATCTATGTGTTACCAGAAGGATGGGAAATACCATAGACCATATAAAAGCCAAAAACCCTTTTTTAAAGTGATACACTCAGTAAGAACCTGGAGAATAATGATAAATCATTATCTTTATTTTTTTTTTCTTCGAGAAAAAAGTAACCAAAATGAAAATAAAAGTACACATCTACACATCAAAGAAAAAATAACCAATTTTGGTTTAAAATAACCAAAACGGCAACGCTGGCTACGAAGCATGAATGAATGAATGAACGAGTATGTGGCAACAACAACGGTATGAAGTGAGTATAAGAGGAGGGTTAATAGTGCTTTACACGGTAGATGAGTTTCATAAACATTTTTTTTTTTTGTTTTGTTTATTATTTTTGATTATTATTCATTTTGACAAAGTAGGGACAACATAGGCGGCAATAGTATAATAGCTGCACTAATGTTTTCTAAAAGACGGGCAGTAAACGACTGACGACCAAAATACGAAACAAGCAAGAGGCGAAAGAAGAATATACAAAAAAAAGTTGTTTGTAGATAGCAATAATGCTATTGTACGAAACGAAAAATATACACAGAGCTCTACGACCTTGCAATGCCCTTGAACGACACTGTTGTACGCGCAGCAAACAGAACAGAACCGAAAAAAACAACGCAGACACACAACAGTTTGACTTGACTATACGGATTTCTACAACATTTGAACTGCGGGCGGCTACGACAAGACTACAGCCAAAACACGGTGGATGACAATATTATAAAAAATAAAACAAAAAAAGTAAAAAAAAAAAAATAAATAAATAAAATTATTAAAAAAAATTAAAAATAATTATAAAAACTAAAAAAAGTAAATATAAAAAATACCGCTTAAATAAATGTAAGAAAATAAAAAAAAATTTTCAATAAAGTTAAGAAATTAAAAAATATTTATACCAAAAAATCCTTTAATTAAAAGAAGTAAATAATTGTAACTGACTTCACCAAACCAAAGAAAAGGAAACGAAATAGCCCTCTAACAACCCCTAATAAAGCATATCTTTCTAGAAAAAAATTTAAATTAAAAAAGTAACGGAAATTGGAAAAAAATTAAATTTAAATAAAACAAAATATTATCTAATCTTTACTAAAAAATAAAATAAATCTTAACAAAATTCAATTAAAATTTAATTAAACAGATATTAAAAAAATAAAAGAAAAATACAGAAATTGTTACCGAAAGTTCCTTCCAAAAAAGGATAAAGTTGAATAACAGTAAACATACATTCACAAACACTCACACACACACTTACTGTCTCTCTCTCAACAACAAAAATACATCACAAGTAAATTTTGTTCGCCCACTTTAACGAAAAAAACATTTTATTTTTCCTATGTTTTGCTTTTTTTTCTATTTTTAATTACACGCGTGTGTTATTAATAACTCACAAAAAACAACAACAACAACAATTAAAAAAACACAAATTTTTCTAAACAATCTCCCATTTTATCACTGATAAAAACTCACACACAGTAAGAAGAGCACCAATATTAGGTAAACATCATCATTGAGAGAATAAACATACTTGTTTTAAACGTTATATTGATTGACAAGGAGTACGAAAGCATATTTTTCTCATTTAACATCATCACTATTATCCTGATTGCCGCTATTGTTATAAATTGAAGAGAGAGTGTATACAGGAGAGCAAGAGAGAACATCATAATATAAAAGTAAGTTTACCGTAATATTTGCCATTTTTATTTTGATTCCATTATTCTTTCGATTATATGTTGACTTTGTAAAGGTGTGTGATAATTGTTTTGCCTTTAGATTAGCAAGTTGTACTCAACTACAGGCGAATAAAAAGAATCAAAACAAAACTTGATAATAATAAGTGAATACAGGCAAACAAAAGCAAACATGTTTGCCTAATTAACCAAAAATAAAAACAAATTATTTCCAAATTTAAACATAAAAAACGAACGCTTTTAGTTAAGTGCTATAAATAATAAACAAAACGAGATATTTTTATAATTATAATCGCATATTAAAAAAAACAGAAATTTAAAAGTATGAATTCTTAAAATGCTTAACAGAAAAGCACAATATGTACATACATTTATCTATATATGTATGCAAACAAAATAAATAATAATAAATCAGTAACAAATGTAAGGTCGGCAAACAATGTGAGGTAAAAAACTTTCTGCACTTTTGCATACATACATACATACTTCGAAGTCTAGTTTTACCCTAATAGCTCTTACCTTGGCTTTATACTCAAGCATCATTTGTAAACGTTTCTAGTGTAAACATTTCTAGGCCAAATTATAATTCATTTAAACTCAAGTTCTTTATAACCGTATTTAATTTAATCCAAACTTAAACCTTTTTATACTTAACCTAGCTGCCTAACTTCATTATTATTAAATTATTATTATTATTATTATTATTTTTTTGTAATTTAAACTTGAAATGTATGCATGTGGCAGCTACACCGTTGAAATTTACATAACTCACATAATTTTCTAATAAATTATTAATTAAAGTCCACCAAATAAATTTTTTTTTTTTTGAAAATGCTATAAAAAAACTACTGAATTTTTTCTCAAATTTCTTTTTTTATTTGAAAGTACAATCCTTCCGGTTAATAATGGAAAATAATATCATTCAGATGGCTGCCTCGGCTGGCCATACAGTAACCTACACGATCGGTCCAATTCTTAAGCTCATTATCGATTGTGTGCAGCTGTATTTCACCAATGGCTTCACGAATATTGTCCTTTAAAGCGTCAATTGTCTCTGGCTTGTTGGCGTAACACTTATCTTTGACGGCACCCCACAAATAATAATCCAACGGTATCAAATCGCAGCTCCGAGGTGGCCAAACGACATCAGCTCTGCGACTGATAATGCGATCTTCAAAAACAGGACGCAGCGCCGTACTGTTGAAACCAAATGTTGCTAATATCCTCCTCTTCAATTTTTGTGAACAAAAATTCGTTCAACATGGCCCGATAACGATCGCCATTGACTTTAACGGCCACTCCTTGCTCATTTTCGAAGAACAATGGCCCAATTATGCCTCTGGGTGTATCGGATTTTCAATGTATGCGTGCGGGTTGTTTGTGCCCGCTTGTTTACATACCCGCCAATATCAAAATGGGCTTCATCTGAAAAGATGGTTGTTTTTGGCAAAATCGGCATCTTCTGTAAGTCGATCGCAGGCCCACTTAGCGAAGCGTATACACAACCATACTGGTTCAGCGGAAGGATAAGACTAATCATCTGTCAAATCAGACATGAGCTAAGTGTTACCATTCACGAAATAAACACTAATTGAAAAAAACACGTTAGATGGCGACCTTGTATATAGAAACTGAATCCAAAAGTGGACTGGTTTTTTCTTAACTCATTCTAAAAATGGATGAAATATATATGCTTTAAAGTCTAGTGCTTTACTATTTTTTTTTAAGAGTAAGTTTTGTTTTCTCCTTCACTTCTCTAGGGAGCATATTGACTTTCCACAAAGCATTAATTACTTTGTTTCAGTAATCAAATTGAATTTTCAATGAAAGTTGATGATTAACCTACTGTAGCTCGCTTCCATATGATTGTGTGTAGTGGTGAAGATCCTAACTAAGTAATGGTGGTGGTGATCTTTAATTAGCATTGTAACTTATTCTCAGTAGGTGTCGTTTTTTCCTGATCGTTCGTCATCAGATGGTTTTTTTAGACAGATTTTTCTGAAGAAAGGATGAAGTTTTTTATTAAACACTTGAAACAGCAATTCAATTTTGATGCGTCTATCAACGTTGGTGTAGGCATAAAGCTCAGAGTCCGCAATTCTATAGATTGTTTAATTATTACTCTCAGAGCGTTCGTCTAGTCAACGCAGCTTCCATGTGGGCAAAACCCGTCGTGTTCGGTATGCAGTGTTTTTTCTACGCATTGGAGTCTGTCGTTTATTATTATTGAGATGATTTTTTTAACGGTGTTTAGCAGAGTGATCCTCCGCCAGTTATCACTCTTTTTTAGAAGCGCTGGGCAGGATACCAAACTCAAAACTAAAACTAATTGACGAGTAGGTGATATGTGTTAATTTGTTTTTTCTGAATCTTTTCCAGAATTTGGCGCAGTATTAAAAATTTGGTCAGAGGTAGACTTACCAGGTCTAAAACCACGCTAGCTTAAACCAATTATGACATTTACTCTAGGTTTCAATCTTTCAATAATTCAATCAATAGTGTTCGAAGATATTAAAATAAAGATGTCGGTCTAGCAGTCATACTAAAGCATTATCCTTTATTAGCACTTAGTAAACCACATTTGATATCGTTCTATATTTCTTTTTAACCAAATTGATGAAAGTATATTGATGCTGGCTGTTTATCAAGATAAATGCCAAAAAATGTTAGTTATTTAGTTTATGTAGTTTACCTTGACTTTTGGAACATCCAAAGTAAAAGAAATACAATATTAAGTGTATTATGCAAAACTGCAGAAATGAACAGTTTATTATAGATGGGATCTTTATTGTCCCACCAATTACAGAGCATTGCTTTCTCGCCATGAATAATCGGCTTGTTTTGGTGCTTCCTATACAATTTGAGCTTTAAATTGTCGCAGTAGATCAATTTTTCATCACGAGTTTAAGTTGCATTTTGGACATGAAAGACCATTTTTCAAGGACTCTTTGCTGCGACTAGTGTGGTTTTAAAAGAACCCTGCTGCTTGTAAATGCTTTTCTTTAGTCGCTTCTAATGATTTTGCAAGTGCTTCTTAAAGTCGACAACAATCTTAATGGAACTTTTCTGGCTGGCCTGAGTGGTCTTTGTCTTTCGAGTCAAAATCACCAATTCTAAGCTGCGTTGAAGTCGATGAAACATATTCAAGATTGGTTTTGGTGAGCAGTTGAGGTGTTTCGGCTTCTCTGTGCTTAAACTGAATAAATTAGCACAAAATTAGAAAATTTTGTAACAAAAAAACAGTGTTGTTTACAGTATTTTTCAATTGATTCTAGCTACGGTTACATTTGTCAAATACTTGACAAAAAACGTCACTAATTTATAGAAATATTTGTTCTTTTATTATTATTTTTAAATTAAGTAATTTAAAAAGTTAAATATTTTTTGGTACTATTATTAGTTTTTAAATATTTTTTGTAAGAAACGCTGATAATAAAGAAAATGCTTCCATAATATGAAAATAATTGAGAAATATTTACCTTCCAAAATACCACCTAAAAAACAGTAAAACACAAATCATGTTGTTGTGTAGCCCGTATTTATAAGCCATACTCCTAATATAGACTCAAAGATTGCATTTGGCTATGGCATATGAGCTTCCAAATGATTTAAAAGGCTTTTATATAGAGCCTTGTGTTTCAAAGGTATTTTGATCAGAAGTACTTGGAGCTGTAATACGATAAAACCAAATCTGTCAAGTTATTTACATCATTACAGAGCTAAAGCTTTCTTCCTTAATTTATAAGATATTTAAGATTTACAAATTTTTTCATTTATAAATTAATATTTCTGTCCCTCACACACAATGTGTTTAGCACGGTTCAAACAAATCAAGTAGAAAAAACTTGTTTAGTTTACGGACGACTATAGACACCAAAAACAAACAAAAAATTAATAAAAATACTCAATATAAGTATGTATGTATGTTTGTATGTATAGCAATTTCGCATATAAAAATTAATTTAAAAGTTCGAAGAAAATTGGTCTCTAACAAAAGCCAAATAAAAAAACATGAAAACAAAATCATAAAATACAAAGCCACTGACATAAATTTTATAATGGCATGACATAAGAATATTACGTTTTTATTTTCATAATATTGGAATAAATTTAAATTAACATGGAGTAGTAAAAACATGGTTCTATGTAGTGCAGGGTTAGACTGTCATCACTTCTATCGGAGCTCCTAACAACAAAAAATAAATAAATTTTATTATTCATGAGAGGAACTTAAGAAATATTTCTATAAAGTTTGAACAAAGTTTTTTCATGTCATGCCAACTGATTTGGGCCAGGCAATTCTTGGACGATATCTGCTGCTCGAATCCAGCCAATCGATTTATTTTGCTTATTTACAAGAACCAAAATATCTTAAGTATTCTTGTAATTCTGTAACCTTCCATTATTCACTGCCATATAACCGACTTTATGTTTGTATTGAATATCCGAATCTTATACATCTTGGAGGTTCGAAAAGATGGCCAGACCCTACTTCTACTCCTACTTTTTACGTCAGCATTAGCATACTCAATGGTATTGCCGTTTACAAATTACCGGAGCAGTGTTGTCAGTTGATATTCTCTTAATTTTGGTTCTACGAAGATTAATTTTTAAATCGACCATTTTCATACAACCCATTTACTTTGCCCTGTATATCACACGACGTGTGCGACATTAAACACAAGTCGTTTGCCATGAAAGCGCTGATTCAGATGCCACTTAGTACCAATCAGAGCTTAGGTATTGGTCCTTAACTCTACTATATCCAAAACTAATAGAAATAGTGTAGGTGACAGTATGCGTCTTTGTTTCACTTTAAGCCGACTTTAAGACCATTTTCATACAACCTATTTACCTTTTTCTGTATATCACTCAGCGTGTGTGGTTCAAAGACAAGTCGTACACTTATTCCAGGTCATGTTTGTAAGTGCTGACTCAGGTGCCACTCAGTACCATCTGGTATTTAGGTATTAGTCCTTATCTTATCTTTACCCTCTATGCCCTTAAATAGGCGTTTATATTGAGCATCACAGTACAGAATTTGAATGATGATGATGATTGTTTCCTAGATACCCACATTGCGAAGGCATTACCTGATATTATTCCTGTTTGTTGCCTGGATGACCAGGTTCATTGATTGGTGGCCATATGCAACGAGCCCGTGCAGATTATGTAAACCGGATGCCATTTCGTTTTCTTATTCTTTCATTGCGTTCGTAACCTCCGTTAGAGTAGAAGCATTTGTTCTTATCTTCCATTTTTCTTTGTGGACACTTGACGGTTGTCGGATGGTATCAGGGATTCAAAAAACTCCTTCCGTCTTTGAAGTTCTTTAAGTTACAGCCTCAGCTACCTCGCACACACTCTTCGCCACTCTTTAGGCACTGTTTATTTTACTAAAGTTCCATGATCGGTGAAGTTTTATTAAACGCAGAAAATGATGCTTAATCCTCGCACGAAATTTACTTTTTGCTTTTTTTCAAAATACATCTAAATACGTCAATAGTCCAATAATAGATCAGTAGTCAATTGGAAAGGTGTTACATTATACTAAATATCAGCATAAATTCAAGAAGTTGGTTCAGGTCAATGATCAGTGTTTATCGTTTAGTGAAACCTTAAAGTAAAAAGAACTCTCCGAGATTTATTTGACCCACTGACTTTATTTACTAATAAGTGTCTTTAATTTAATTTTCCTGAATGTTCTTATTCATAAACGAACGACGTAATTTTATTTGTGCACCGCTTTCGCCATTACTTTAAGGCCATAAAATATGTGCTTGCTCGTGTAATAGATTCTTATAAAAAAATTTGTTTGAAGTATATTATGTCCCTACAAGGACTTGTAAATATGTGTTCAGTATATATGTATGTATGTGTGTGTTATGGTGATTTTTTCGTTTACTTTTCATTTAAATAGAATTTTGCTTAAAATTTTCCTTAAAACCTGTTAACATTTATTTTTTTTTAAATTAAATTTTTAGTTAAATTCTCATATTCTTTTATTATAACAATTGTGCTACTTCTTTATTTAATAATTTATACAAGTCACAGGGAAGAAAGAAAATTGAAATAAAAATAAATTTTATTATAAGTAATTTATTTAAATGTTAATTGATTATTTATTTTGTATTTATGTGTATACATAAAAGCAGCTCAAGATGTACCCAAATATTAATTTAATTAATTAATAAAATTGTAGACGGTCAAAGCAGACTATTTAATACTCTATTTTATCAGGACTTAAGGTGAAAATTTTATCCTAAAATGCAAACTTATTTTTACTTGGCTGACTGATGGTTACTCATATACAATATTGCTCGTTTATGTAGCCTGCTTACTTACTTCCTTAGATGTCTATAAAAACCCGTTAAGATAGGTAGTCTGACAAAGAATATTGTACCAAGCACTTCGATCTAATTCACAACTTTTCCAGTTTCTAACAACAACTGTGAAAGGTCTTTATTTGTTTAGTCTTCCAATCGTAGTTTTAGTGGATGTATTTCCTTGCTGGGGGTTTTCGTTCATGCGCATTACACGATTTACCAATCAAAATCGCTGTATTTTATACGCTTACCAATATTAGTACCATACTACGGAGAGTATTTCCATACTAGGATTAGCAAAAGCCCGGGTTGCCAAACATAGCTCCTTCTGAATATTGGCTTTCGATGAATGTAATATCTATTATAATAGTATGTCACCGAATCACTTCTTTTGAAGAAATATAAAATTGGCTTCAAAGTGGAACGCCTCAAAAAACGAGAAGTCAAAGCTGGGGGAAAGATGTAAGCCAGTCATTTGATAATTTTTTATTTTGATAAAATTGTTAATTTATTATTATTTTTGAGCTAAAAAGGGACCAAATAAATTTGAACTCCCGGCACGTAAATTTTTAATTTTTGTTGTTGTCGTTAATAAAAAACAAAAACCTTTAAATAATGAAACCCCTTTTTTTTAATATAAAACACAATAAAACCCTGGTGGGCTTAAGTGAGTTTCCAACCCTGCCCAGAAAATCTTAGCAAGCATCGAGCAGTCAAAGAAGTAATCAAGTGGTAGGTATCGATTTGTTTCTCTTGCATTTTCTTCAGGATTTTGTGTAAAATTTATATCTGATCGATGATCGATTTACCAGATCTACAACCGCATTGATAGATTCCAATTATTTTGTCAACTTTACATTTGAATCGTTCACATATTACACTCTATAGAACTTTCTAAGGATGGAGGCTAAAACAACTGTGAACGTTTATGTAACCGACTGCCCAAAAATGGAAGCAATTTACTGCAAGTATTATAAAATAAATCGAATTGAAATTTTACTGCATTTCAGCTTAGATAGCCTACCTACAATCAAGTCAAGTTCAATTAAAATTTATTGGCCAAGTATCCCATGGAAATAACTTGTATATAATAAGGCTTTACCCCGAAAAGTTTTTGATTTGCTTTTTACTGAATTATACCTTGAATATTATAAAATATTATTCAAAGAGTGACATAAATTTTTTCATAATTTTTGTTCCATTTTTTAACCAAATATTTAAATAAATTTTTCAAAAAATTATAAATTTAATAGATTTTGTATTTTTCTTTTCTATATACGAATATGTATGTATGTGTGTATGTGTACATATATTATTAATATAATTTTTATGGATTTTAATAACTGAAATATCTATGTGTGCGTATGCGTATAAGTATTTACTTGTATACTCTTGAGATTTTAATTAAGGGCTTTGGTAGTATTAAATTACAGCTGTTACACTGTAAATAAAAAATAAAAATTGCTTTTTAACACTTTCGACGTCGAACGTAGATTATATGAAGCTATTTCCATTGCCATTTATATTTTCGATGATTTTGCTATTTCAAACATAATCATTTACATGCACAAAAACAAAGACGAGTATAGTCGTCGTTGGCAATGGGAAGGCAACAGTATTCGCCTAACATAATCGCGTTTGTGTACGTTTAAGTTTAGGTCGAGTACACTCGTTATTGTCAATGTACTCGTTGCTACAACGGGTTTAATAATCCTAGGCAACAAAAGGGTTAAGTTCCTTAAAAATTGAGTTTATTTGCTTATCAATCTGTTTTTATCTTATTGATATAAATTCTCTTCAGATATGCACCCAACTTTAAATATGCACTAAATGTTGATTTTTTATTGAAAAGAACTGCTTTCGAGAAAATTTTTGTCTTCTTCTTTCGATTCAGTTCTTTTGTTTGGAATTCGAATTTTCGATCGTAGCGTAACTGAGTGCGGAGAATCAAAACGCAGAATAGGGGTGATTACTAGAACTGCCAAAAATTTTTACAGTTTCTAATAGCAATATTCTTAGCCATTTTGAACTTCCTTTTTTATTTTAACCATAAATATATATTTTTTTAACTTAGTAACTGCTTTACCCTATGTAAAGAATAATCAAAAGTAATTTCTTTTAATATTATAGCAAAGATAACATTTTATTAAGCTTTATACAGCATTATTAAACTAGGTCAGTGATGTATCTGAGCAACTAAATGAAATGGTCATAATACATTTGCTGAAAAGCAAGTCCGCATCATAACTTTGTGTCACCCATGCTTAAAGTTATTTTTATAATTACATGGATCAAGCCCTCTACTAGGCAGACTTATCACTATACTCGTTATTAAATTGGATTTTGCAGTTTTCTATTTCTGTATGGACCAATCCCTGTGAGCTTTTGCTAACTTTAGTTTTAAAAACAAAAATTGGTCTTTACAGAAGTAAAGAACTCTGTTGTTTAGTATTAAAATCGAATTTAATAACGTGTATAGTGAGAAGATTGAGGCTTGATCCATACAATTGTAAAAATAATTTTGAGCATGATGGAGGTAACGTTATGTTACAGACCTCGTTCAGCAAATAAAATAGGACTCATTCACAGAGTTGACGGCATGAGTAGATCGATTAATTGCACAAAAACATCTTAGCGACGAAATAATCACTTATGCTAAGAAACCTAACTTCTAGATTAATCAGAGAATAGGGTTGAAGTCCTTGATTAGCCTACACAATCACTGGACTTTGAAGTAATGAAGATGAACATTTTAAAAACACAATTCAAAAATCGAAAACACCCCTTGCACATCTAGAAGGTGAAGCGTATCTCGGAATTCGTACTTAATAGCCTTATCAAGGTTATAAAAAATAAGGGTTTATCACCGAAATATTAATTTGTTGCTTTTGTTTTGCACGCCTTTATTTGACGACCTCGATTCTTTTTGTTGATTTTCTAAAAAACGTTTTTGTGTAAGCCTTACAACGTATCTTATAGTCTTCTTTTATGTATAGAGACATTTCTTTCTAAGTTTATTTGCTTATTTGCATGTCAATCAAAAGTCAACGACTGAAATAGATCTAGCAAACGAAAGTGAATTAGTGAATGCCTCTTTATGCAACATAAGTGGCTTTTCTTCTAAAATGACATATTTTCTTTTCAAAGCAAAGTTCTTTGTTTACTAACATTCATCATCAAATAAATATGTACTGCAGGAGTATATTTTAGAAATCTGTAATTTTTGAGGGGCTAAGAAAGGGTGAACAAAGAATTTTTTTCACAGTCTATTCCTACGAAAAAATAGTTACTACGATATATGTATCTTAGCAACTATGTATAAAATAAAGAGCCTTCAAACTTTCTACATGTTATTATATTATATATTAAGTAAAAAAAAAAATAACTCCACAAGAAGAGTAAGGGTGAAACCACCCATAAAAAATAATATTTATTATCGTGCAATGACGTATTTTATTTTTAAATTAAATTAAATTAAATTGGATCCTCCGTGTAAAGTGTGCTAACAGTTTGTAATCAAATCTTATAACTAGAAATTATACTAATTTAGTCCAGTCGGTGCGTGACGAAATTACATGTAGTCATGGGATTAATTTTTTTTCTGTTTGGTTTTTCAGTGTACAAAAGAGATTCATGACATATATCATCACCAAATATGCTTAGTAACGTTTGCCATTTTACCATGATTAGGTTAACAAACGATTCACGCTTGGAAATCATTGTAATTTACTATAAAAATTCGTGCTGTGTGACAAATAAATCATAATAATTTTTTGCTAAAATTACCGAATTTTGCTTGGGAGACAGGCAGAGGCAGTTTAAGAGCTTCAAGATGCAGAGTTAAGTGTAGTTGGTGTCATTGGCCAGATACCGGCCGAAATACTGGAAAGAATACACCAAAATTGGAGCTCACGGAAGGACTATCTACGATGTACCCGCTGACAGCATTTAAATGAAAGTAAAAGACAGGCATTTATTAAACGCCCAAATAAATATTTCATTCAATATTGCAAATTTCGTGTTTTTTCAAATTTTTAAAACCCAAATGGTTAAAAAACAACGCGTTATTTACAAAGATTCACGGACAATGGCGGATGGGTAGTACTAGAGATAAAGAGGATCGTCATTCGATGGATTGTTGCCATTATTTTATAAACGTGATGACTCTCCTGTTATTGCAATCCGATAAATCTCCATTTCTGAGGAGTTTCAAAACTTCCCCACTTGTTTAACTGTTTGATAGATATTTTTTGTGTTAGAATATGGTGTAAAACTTCCACCATGATTATAGGTTCTATTTGTAAAATATCTGCTGGTAAACCGTCTTTATCTGGTGGCTAGTTTTTCTTCCAGCTAAGAAACAATTATTGCTGAACTTAGGAAAGTTGTAATAACATATTCAAACCCGATTTATGCTAAGTTTTAGGCGATATGCCATGATATATGAATATCATACAACACCTGAAAGCATTGAACGATTCTAATCAAAATCAACAGAGTCAAAAAAGGCATTCGAACAACTATGGGTCATAAAAAAAGTTTTTAAAA
Organism: Wohlfahrtia magnifica; assembly: GCA_023159175.1. Classification (NCBI taxonomy): domain Eukaryota; kingdom Metazoa; phylum Arthropoda; class Insecta; order Diptera; family Sarcophagidae; genus Wohlfahrtia; species Wohlfahrtia magnifica. The sequence goes on from JAKWBJ010000156.1 coordinate 710,022, forward strand.
ATGGCCATTGAAAGGCCTGTTAAATTTTCAGTCTTTAATGAAATTTCTCGCAGTGCATATGAAGAGGCTAACACAATGTATAAAGAGACCTATTTTGCTTGAATGATAATAATTTCTGTCTTTCATCATTATTATCATCGTAATCATTATTTTATTTTTAAATTGTTATTGGTTTCATCTTTGTTGTTGACCTATTATTGTTGTTCTTATTATTTGTATTTCTTTATTATTATCATCATCAAGATGTTTTCATTTTGCGGGGGTGATAACTTATTGAAATGGAGCTAAAAAACATACATACGTACATACACCCATGCATATGTATGTATATAAAATGAGCGCGTGTCTGTATACGATTTATATTTGTATGACATTGGATGCCAAAACAAATGTCATGCAGCCATTAAAATTTTTCTTTTACTCTCTTGATTTGCTCTCTTTGTAGCCAAGTCTATACATCAATAGGCCACAATATAAAAACAAAAGGAGGAAAGCAATAACAAAAATAACAACAACAAAATAAGAAAACATGTATACAGAAATCAAAATACAAATTAATTACAATTTAAGAATAAAATACAAATAAAAAGAAAATGAGAGAAAAAAACGAAAAGGAAAATTACCAAAAATAATCTGCAAAGTTTACGTTTTTACAGACAAAAACAAATCGAAAATAAAACAAATACGTAAATTGAATTTGGGAGAAAATTTATGGGAAAGTGTTTTGAATTTTTCGTTTTTGCCAATAGAACGACGATAAAAAGCGAAATTTTTTCGAAACAATATTTTGCCATACTGAACGAAAAATTTTCCTTTTGTATTTTATAGATCAGGAGTTAGAGAGGAAATTTAATAGACAAACATGATCTGACGGTCATAAATTTCTAAAATTTGAAATTGAAAATATTAGAAGTCTGTTTCAAATAAATTTTATACTTTAATAGCAAAATCCGATATGCTATGATACGCTACACCCACTATACGCAAAGGTTTTCTACTCTCTTGGTTTTTTAAGCAATTCAAACTGAAATTATTTATAAAATGGTTCGAAGTACCTCACATTAAAATTGAAGATTTTGCTTGGAAAATCGTTTTCTCCGCTGTATCTATAGGCTTTTCTTTGAAACACAGTTTATTTATGGAAAAACCCACATCAAATTAGTGGATTTCATTGCTGTGATAATCCTTGTAAAAAGGTGTCTTTTATCCTCGCTTTTAGTTCCTCAGACTAATGTTACGTATACGTACATTATTTTCAAGGTAACCTAAATCATAACTATTACTACCTGCCACATTGTTGCTATATTTTACAAAATTTAGGCAATTTCACTATTATAAACTATTATAATTCATAAAATTTTGGATAACAATAGATCAATTTGTATTTGGGTAAGTTTTTCCCTGCACTCTTTAACCTTTATGTCAACAGCAACATCGCCAGGTATGTTTAATTATCAAGATATCCTCTAAAAAATTTTGTTTCAGCATATTCTCACATTTGAATGTATTTGGACATCTTAGGCCGTGTATACAAGACAACGTTAGTAATTCGCTCTCTCATTTATAATTCAATCAACAATTATGGGTCGATTTACATAATATCCCACACAAAATTTTGAAATCGAATCACCCCAAATGTAAATCATTTATTTTTAATTACCTTCTGAATTAGAACAAAACAAATTTGATTTGATTAATTTTTATATGTCGTTTGTGTGCGCAAACCTCTTTTTTGTAAACGTGGAATTTGTTTCCTAGTCTTTTTTTCTAACACACAATTTGCCGGCAAATAACAAAATTGTAAATGAAAATAACAAAAAAGAGAAGAAAAATCATCAAAACGCATTACAAGATGGCATATGAACGGGCTATTTCGTATAAGTATTTCAAACAGCGTTGATTCAAAGTTTCGTTTGAACATACTATTAGACTGGAGATGTTCTGATTTTTCCCACTTTTATACTTTGTACATAATTTTTTTTTTTTTAACATTCCATATTTAGACTCCCGAAAACTAGCATAAATCTATATTTTTCAAAAAGCTAAATTCCTTGCTAGTGGTTCAATAAGGTTTGAGCTTAATTTTTTTAAAGAAAAAGCCATTAGGTCTGGGTCTTTTATCGGATTTATTTGAATCTATATCCCTGCGCTAGAAGACCACTATGTTAATAAAGGGAGAGGACGGGATCTGCTTTGAATATCTCTAACTCGGTTTCAGTTACAATTTCACTGCGGGTTATTAAAAGCAGTATCTTTAGACTATTACTTCAAAATGATGAGTCAAATGGCTTAAACTGGACACTTGTATGATGGCTTAATGTGATTTTCTTTTTATATGAAATGCACTATGCAACTTATAGCCCATATACAGGATATATCGAGGTTGTTGGTAGTATTAACTGGTCATTAGATGTTTAGTGAGCATGTGGCTCATCTTAGATTTCCCTTCAACGACTATTGCCGCAGTTGCAGAAACTATAAAAGGCGAAAACGAATTTCCATATTTTCTATAAATACCTGGCAATAGCTGTCGAGCGAAACAGAATCCTCACTCACTAACCTATTGAGATACCTCACAGTTTCCGGCTGGGCCTAAAACCACATTGGTATACATTAAGATACTTGTGGCCAGTGGTGTGGTCTTGTCAAAACTGAGTTTTTTCGAATCTATCTGACTGTTGGCGCACAGCTAACCACAACAAAATTCAAACCAAACCATGGTACTCCTGGTAGCTTCGTGAATGTTCTACATCCATGGAAGTGGAGAACAGCCAATCAATTTTATTTAATTCTATCCAATGTAAACTATTTAACTGTAAAATACTTTTTCATATCAAAATGCAGTTGACAGACATAAAGGTAATTTGACAAAGTTTTATAAACCGCCCCACCAAGGATAACCCAGCCCTACATCTAAAAAAGCGTAGTTTATTACGGGTCTTGGCATTGAAAAATCCTCTAAAACCGAGTGTCATGTCAGAAATAATTGGTAAAATCAATTGAATGACATTGGGAGATCGATTAATAAAAGTGAGAAATGCGGCTGAGGCAGTAGGTGAGCGGGTATATCATATGTTGTGTTTAAATATTAATCTATCCGCGCTATAAAAACTACGATTATTCATACTCAGCCATCAACGCTACCTTGCGACAAATGTAAAAGATAGTTTTGCGTTGGTCACACGAAATTCCAGTTTTTATTTAATTTAGTAATTATGGTCAATACCATAACATACAAATACACACCACAAATCAATCAAACAATCAAAGTAGTGGGTTTTATCAAGTGAAAATACACCAAAGAAAGCTAAGGAGGTGCTGACTATAGTTTGTTGGCATGCATGCGGTGTCATTCAGATCGATAGTCCAGAAACTGGTAAAATTGTTACCAACGTATAGTATTCAGAGTTTTTGAGCAGATAACCCAATCTAGTGAAGATAAAATTGATGTCATATCAAGACAAAGCACAGGTTCAAAAATGCTTAGTAATTTTTAAGAATTTTTTTAATATTGGCGTACGAACTACTAACTCGTCCAGTATACTTTCCGGATTTAGCTTATTGCGACTATTTTCTGTTTAAAAATTTTAAGAAATAACTGGATGCTAAGAGATTATGGTCAAAACATAAAATCATCTATTAAACAAACTCTTCCTAGTATAATGGCCTTGAAAAATCTTACCATTTGGAGGGAGTAAAAAAAGCAGAAAAATGCTGGACTACATGTATTAAGCTTAGAGAACACTATGATAAGACCATTAGAAGTAAAGTTTAACGCAGTACTTAGAAGCGAATAGATCTATACTAGCAGCGCCTTCATGCTAAAGTTATTTTTTTTTTTTTTTTTTTGATAGAGGAAGTAAGACTTTTTCGCCTTTTGTTAAAAACTTTTTTTGGAAATATCATAGTAGGGTAGTGTAAACAGGGTTGAGTTTAATGCAAGTAAGACTCAGTGTAGCTTCTAGGCTCAAAAAATTAGTTATGATCATGGTGTCGGGGCTTAATGTAAATATTGTAGAGGCAGATGCCCTTGATGTTCTTGTTTTTATAATTAAAATTTTAAAATAGGTGGTTCGTAGAGGTTCGTCTACAAAATTGACCAGAAAATAAAACACCTTTTTCTTATATTTGAACCGAGCTTTATTAAACTTAATAAGTGCTGTTTTGATAGAGAACCTTTTGATAGAGAACCTTTTTTTTTCTTCCAAGCGATCCAATTGTGTTCTACGGAATTTAAATTTACACCATTAACAGAGTTCTGCAAAGATCGAAGTAAATGATAATCTGAAGTTGCAAAGTCCGGGCTATATGGTAGAACCGTCACAACTTCCCAGTCAAGCTCTCTCGATTTCTGTCGGGTCATCAAACATGTATGTGGACTAGTGTTGTCGCGATGGAACACAGCCGATTTTCATTTACTTCGTCCATGATATTTTTCGCACATTATTATTGTACGTAAACCACTTTTCACGGACTTATCAAACAAGCTATAGTGTTGCCCGATGCAATTAATATTACCAAAGATGTTACCTTTTTGGAGCCATTTACTGATAATTTGTAACCAAAGTTTTTTGAACACCAATATTTTTGACTATCAAGTTTTTTTCTATAAATGTTAAGAATTTTGCAATGTTGAATCTGGCAATCCTACCTATATTTCAACTGAAATCAAATACAAAATTCTTATGTAGCGGCTGGTACTTCAAATTCTTTTCATAGCTCCTCGATCGTATACAGAGAAGGGTGAAGGTTTTCAGTAATTGTGGTGCAATATCCAATATCTTTGATTAATTAGAGCATCATCACAATTTGGAATTTGTGGAAGCCTTTTTCTGACACTAATGCTATAAATAAATTAAAAACAATCTATAAGCACTACCCTCCCTTTTTCTTTGCCCATAACCAACTTTTCTAGTGCCAGCACAATACACTGAATAAGTAGGCGTCAATTTCTGAGTGCTGATCTGAAGAAAAAAAAATACTTTCACAAGCGTGACATAAAGTTTGTATTAACCAGGGTTGGCAAAAACCTGGAGTTTAAAAAAAAACAACCCACTGGGTTTTACAACTGTTTCCAAATTTCGCTTAAGTCGACAATATTTTTTTATTTATTAGTACAATTACGTTGTTTTAGTATTTATAAAGCAATTTTGCACTCTTGGTGGGATCAAGGTGGTATTTTGCACTATGAGCTGCTAAAACTTAGTGATACGCGCAAACTGTAATTACTTCGTAGGAACCGTGCATTATGAGATAAACGGCCAGAATACAAAGACAGATACGATTCCGGTATTTTGATGCCATATAGCATCATCTACTTTTTGAACTGTGGTTCATTTTTTAGTTTATGGATCCATGTTTTTATAATAATTTGTAATTTTATATTGTCTTTGTGATCAGAAAAACTAAAATTATACAGTTTTTGGGGAAGAGAGTATGAAATGACGGACTTCAAATAAACCTCTATATACCTGTGCATTTATCGAGAAAAATACTTCTTTTAAACTTTAACGATTATTTTCTACCAAAATCAACCCAAAAACATAGAAAATCCTTTAATTTAATATCCTGTATTAAACCATTAAGCCAATAGACTTTTAAAGATGTACAGGCTTGCCGTAAACCTACAGGAGTCATCCTAAAATCTCTATTTAGGATTAATTTTTTTCCTTTTAAGTGATCAGTTAATATTTTTGGGCCAATAGAAGTCAAAATATAAAAAAAACCTGAAGTTTGAACCAGCTGTTTAAAATTTGTACCGAAAGGGTTAAGTTATTCTTTTGCATGAAAAAGCTCGACTTTACTTCCAAACAATTTTTAGGTGTGACAGATAATATCTTTTAGCATGTCACCAAATCGCATTTTCTGAAGAGATATAAAATCGGCTTCAAGGTTAGAGCGCCTCAAAAGACAAGAAATTTTTCTGAGACAGGATTTGGGAATTGGCTGTGAGGTTGGGAAAAGATGTATTCAGAGATTTGAGAAATTTTTTAATTTATTATATTTTTTGAGCTAAAAAACGGGCCGAATGAATTTGATCTCCTAATACGCAAATTATATTTATTTTTGTTGTAAATAAACTACGAAAACCTTTCAAATAAACCCACCCAAGTCTTTTTTTAATATAAGCCCACCCGGGTGTGATTGGGTTACCTAATGGGTTGCCAACCCTGGTATCAACCCACAATAAACGTTCATCTTAGTTCATATTCATTTTATTATTCAAATGTTAACATTACCTGCTTATTTAATATATTTCGTTTGTTTTCTTTGATTACCTTCTTCTATGAATTTTTTATGTTAATGAAAAGTCATAGTACACCTTCAATGTACAAGTTTTATTCAATACATTTAGTATTTTTTGTTAGTACAAGTGAATTCTAATACAAATTTCATTTTCCTTATATACAATATATTTAATGTCAAAAGGTTATACTAACATCTGGTTGTGTTGTCATATAGTATAGGAAATATGTCTATTCGTATATTTTTTGTTAATAAAAATTAATTGATTTTTAAATAATAAAACACAAAAACAAAATATTTTTTGAATGATATAAATAAAGCCTCCAATGGTTTTGTTTAAGGTCCATCAAAAGTAAATAAATCATCTAAACGTGTGATAAGTTCAATTGGTCTTATCAATTGGCAAAAATAATACCAAATCCAACAATAACAACAACAACCGCTGTACCAATACCATACAGATACACTGATACTTTCATTTACAATCAATATCATTTAAAGCCAAACAAAAAAAGCATTTTTTTAAATGACTTTGTTTGTACTTTTTCGTAAATTTTTATTTAATTTGTTGATGAACTGAAATGCCGAAAATTGAAATCAAAGAAATTTTATACAATATACAGGGTGGATCGATCGGAAATCATTGGAATAGAATGCCAGTTACGTTGGACCCGTAACTCTTCTGTTTTGAACAGAAGAAATATCTTCTTAGTATCGCTTAGGAAATTTTAAGTAAAATTAATAGAAATATTTATTTAATAGAATTATTGAGAGCCATTACTGGTAACGAATCAGGTGCAAAGCTTTAAACCAAAAAAAGTACATCACAAATCGATCAAAAGTTAGGCTGTACTCAAGTTTTTTTCTATCACCGTGGCTTAGTGACTCATAACATATTATCACAAGATCTTATGATATATGGTCTTATCGATTAGGCGCTTTGAATAAATGCAATCGGTTCTCCCAGCATTATTTTTGAAAAAAATATGGATCAATTACAGCTCAAGACTATAATGCTTACCACACAGTCACTTTTTTCGAATGCAATGGCTTTTACACAATCACTTCTGTGTACTCAGAGCCCCATATACTGTTTTTTGACGTAACCACCGAATGAAAAATTAACTTTATCACTCAAAACAAATTTTGTTCAAAAGTTGGCCAACGTTTGAATTACCACTTTTGTAGTAAAGTTTAACTATTCTTACACGTTTTCGGTTATTAAACGATTCACAATCGTAAATGGCAATCTAACAAAACAAATGACACATTTTTAGCAAGACGGATGTACAATGGCTATCAAAAACAATCAAGTGAACGCAGACAATATAAATACAATACAATAGTAATATAGTATATGTATAACAGTTAACAGAAGTAGTTTAGTGCTTTTGGAAATACAAGATGTCTCGGATTTAGGAAATTTCCCTAGTATGCTAGTTTTTTTTAAACACGTTGGGTTTGCTCGGGTTCTTAACGGGATTTTCTCTGTTGATTAATTGAGTAGAAATATTCACTCATTTTTATCTTTTGTTTTAAATAAAGGCGATTTAAAGGAATCTGTTTCATGTTTTAAGTTTCGGAAAAATCCAGATTAATGTTCGTTTTATAAAAGCAATCCCTTAAGTCATAATACTGACTTACCTAAATTTATATCTAAAAAATAATTTATTTAAAATATAAATTTACACTTTACACTTTTTAAGCGCCATATACCTACGACGATGAGTATTTATTACTATGAACTCAGGCTTAAAAATTTAAAATTCATTTTCATAATCAGTACGAGGGGTTATTTCTTCTCATTTTTATTTTTTGTTTGTGCCTAAGAAAAACAATACCTCGAATACTTGTAAATAATTATAAAATACAAATAAACCGCAGTTTTATGGCGTCAAGTATCTTCTACTACCTATACCATTACATACGGACAGACCTGCTGCTGCACTCATACTTTTGGATGTGCCAGATGCACACTAGCGCAGGCAACAGCATCTTTAGTATTTTAGATTAATTTGTTGCTTTTGATTTTGTGTTGTTTTGGGCTATTGTAGGTAAAAATGTAGTTGGTTAGGTACTAAATAAAATGCACTACGTTTATGTACGTTTAAAATGCTAATTTTTGTTGCATCTTTTTCTTTTGTTTTTGTTGTATTTTTCATAATTTTTCATGCGACTTGCCGTTTGTCTCACTTGCTGTCTCTCTCACGCTCTCTATCTTATCACCGCAAAATTAATGAATATGTTTGCAAATGCAAGAAAAAGCATTAAATTTTCTTCTCTTGTGATTTCTTTACATTTTTGTATTTATTTATTTATTTTTTTGTCATTAAGTGCCATCAAAATTCAAAACAAATCAGTGCATATTCAGACACCGGTATAAACAAGATTATAATTTTCTTTTTGTTTTTAATTCGTTTTAAGAAAACAAATCAGTTTTTTTTAAATAAATTATTTCAACGTTTAATATTTTAAAATATTCAAAAGTATATACAATATACTATAATCACTTATATACTCGTAAATTTATATTACAAAAAAAGAACATTTTTAAGAGAAACTAAAAGTGTTGCAAAAATTAAAATAAAAAATCTTTAATAAAAAATATAAAGAAAATAAAAGTGAATTTCTGTGCTAAATTACATAATTAAGTATTGGATATAAGAAAACATTAATATAACAGCGAATACTTATATTTAAGGCAAGTTGTAAAGTCTTATTGAATTTATGGAATATTAAAAAATTGTTAAAATACAGTGGCGAGAATAAAGAAAGCTACTCGATGCTATATAGTCCTCGGAACCGTGTCTCGACCTATTTATGTAGACTATTAATCTGTTATCTTAAAGTTTCTACAGTTAATTTTAAACTATTTTTTAAATTATATTAGTGATTTTTTGCCTTGAATTTAAAAAATAAATTCTCGCTTATTCTGAGTTTCAATTCGAATCGAAATTTTCTGCGTTGGTAAATTTGATATTCTGAGTTTCGATTCCGTTCAGTTTTTTTTCGATTGTATATATTCTGCATTACGATCGTAGCTACGTTGTTAAATTTGTGACGGAGATTTTTGGATTCTTGTTTTTTAGTCCAAAATTTTTTTATAGCCAAATAAAACTTTTTATATTATATTAAAAGACAAAGAAAAAACAAAAATGTAGTGTTTTTTTATTGAACACCTTAGTGCATGCATTACTTTTTTTAAAATTTGCTTATTTTTCTGTCTCTATTTCGTACGTTCCTATGCTTCTGAGAACATTATTTTCTTCTTCTTTTTCTTTCGATTCAGTTTTCTTTTGGAATACCAATTTTTGATCGAAACGTAACTGAATGCGGAGACGTAATCGAAATTCGGAATAGGGCTGGTTATCTCATAGATTAACAAATTTTACCCTTTTCCTCATTTTATTTCTTCTCGGTCCAAGTTTAAGCATTTTCGATATAGTTTCTTTTAGAAAGACACTGTAAAAATGTCAAGATAAATGGTTGTGCATTTTAGCTGTCTACAGACTTCAAACAAACACACATTAATTTGTATACATACAGATTGCTTTTACCCGATATGGCCGGTGTAAAGCGCTCAGTTATTGACTAATGATATGTATGATCCACGAAATTGTTTTGAATTAAATTTAGAAACTTCTACTATTACAGTTTGAAAGATATAAATGGTGGTCCAACCAAAACGTACAATGTTAATTATAAATAAAACAAAAAGTTTTCAGAGAATAATCTCAATATTTTTTATTATGATAGAAAAATCTATGAAATATTATGTGTGAAACAAAATATCGGTCAAATGCTCGTCACAGCTTCTGTGGCATATCTCTATTCGACGGTTACTGACTCTGTTAATGTGCCTAATTATCTCATCCTTTAGCTCTTGAATTGTTCTTGGCTTATTGACGTACACCTTTTCTTTTAAATATCCCCAAAGAAATAAGTCCAAAGGTCTCAAACAACATGATCGTGGCGGACAATTAACATCGCTACGCCAAATCTCTTCGCGCAAAAGAGACATTGTTTCGTTGGCTGTGTGGAAAGTGGCAACATCTTGTAGGAATCACATGTCGTCCAAGTCCATATCTTCAATTTTTGGCCACAAGAAGTTCGTTATCATTTCGCGATTTACGGTAATTTCTTGGCAGACCTCATTTTTGAAGAAGTAGGGTTCGATGAAGCCGTCAGTCAATTAACCGAACTGAGATCAAATCTTTATTCAAAATTCGCATCAATGATGTCCGTGAGATGTTCAATTGTTAGGCACGACGATGAGTAAAAGTTGACGGCTTTTCTGTCACACTATCGCAAACAACAGCAATGTTTTCCACAGAACCTTGCGAGCATGCACAGGTGCTTCAACATTTCCCAGAGACCTGGTTTGCTTAAATTTGCGCACAATTCTCCCGATCATAGACACATTTGGTCGATTATGCTAATCAAAAAAAAAAATCACGAAATCCATTGAAGCCTTTCAATTTGAACATAAGGGGCTTAAACAATCTTAACGCTCGGCCCAATTGTGTACCTTTCCACGGTTCAATTTGTCAAACACTGAAATAAAGAAATGTCAAATTAAGTTGGACAAAAAACCTGACGTGAAGGTGTGACTCATACTTAACTTCGTGCATTATGGTTGGATCACCCTTTACTATGTATATCCAATTCCGCGTTTTTGACTGTTGATTTGTATTATGCAGGAAGACGTTTAGATCAAACTCAGAAACTTCACCATTAACCCTTCTTGATATATACAAAAAGATTAAGTTTTTATGGGAAGTATCATGCCCACTTGTCAAATTCCTCCCACTTTTCAACTGATGATTTATATTGACATAACATCATTCAGACCCAATTCAGAAACTTAAGCTTTAACCGTTCTCAAGATAGACAAAAAAAGACTCCATCCACTTTTTGACCGATGATTTGTATTGACTATTCAGCTATTTGGGCATAATTTAAAAATTTTTACTCTTGCAATTTTTAACATGTAGACAAATAAATATTTACTTCGTATGAGCGTTAGAATTATTGTACGAGTTTAGGCCAACTCAGTATAAGCACAAAATTTCATAAGGATTGGTCAAGCCATTTCGGAAGAGTTGTGTCATAAACACTGTGATATGAGAACTTTATATATTATACTAAATTGGTCTTAAAACTAATATTTTATATTTTAATGGCATGAGAGCTAGAGATATTAAATGCCATCATAAAAAACAATACAAACTTCTATGGAAATAATAAAACTTGCATTTTATTGTCACCTAAGAACAAGCTAACCGATTTGTATGCCTATGATCATTATCGTGTTGAAATGTGTTTCTACGGTCCATTTCTTCTTGAAAATGTATGAACTTCGCAGTATTTAATTGAGTTTATTTTTCCTTAAATTTTGGTTGAAGAACCCGTACCATTACGAGATAATGCACCTATTGAAATGTCAAATATTTTAGCTTTCTTCTCTTTCAGAAAAAGAAAAACAATTTTTCTACAGCGGTGTCACCTCATAACTTTAGCTAGTAACTGGTTATGAGTATTTACGCTATGAAAAACTGTTCATTGATTGAGAGAAGTCCCTCTTGTTAAACTTGGAATGTCGCAGGAATTATGTATGTATGTTCAATGAATCTCACAAGGACTTGTTAAAAATAAAATTTGTGTCTATTTCAAAAGAAATTCACGTTAATTCACGTGCTATGAGTTGATACTGCTGTTAGGCGAGTGTCCTACCTATCATATCACAGCGGCAAGATTCACTGAACCATCAAATACAAATCAATGCGCCCTACGGTAGGCTCGAGTTAAAATATTCGATTATTGAAAATCAATTCTCGTATTTCTTTAGAATACATTCTGTTTTAGTATCCGTAAAACAGTGAAAGACACACCACGTTGCGACAGTGTGCAGTAAGATAGATCTGTATATCCTACGGTGATCAATGATCATCTGTGTACAGACGTGAAGCTCCAAAATAGACTTCGAAGTACCGGCTCATATATGAGAGTTGTACGTATAATGTTACACATTTCAAATGGTGTGAAGCATTTCTAGACCTTTTCATAAAAAACAGAGTCCTTTGGCAAGGCAGGGAAATCACAATGAATTGTCAAGAAAATAACTTCAAGGAAATCTGCTTTCACTACATTTACGTTACCCTTAGTCACTGATATGACTCCGCATTATCATCCCAGTCTCCAATATATCGTTTTCTGCGAACGGCTGAGAAGCTTCAAAATAAAGTTTAAAGTATCGGTTTATAGGTGAGAGTTGAATTCAGTACATTTTCGATGTATTTTAAAAACAAAATGGCGTTTTTTTTTTTTGTAACTAAACATACTTCTTTGATGAATCACGAAAATAGTACGGTTTGTTTATAAAACTGAAAGCCATAAATGAGTTTTTGATTGAGAAACACATACAGTTTCTCTAAATCTGCTTATATGCCTATAATAACTCAGTATTCAGTTGTCGATGACATAAATTACTCGGGCGATCTTTCCTGCGTCTGCCAGTCATGTATCAATCTAGTGATATGCATTTCTAGTGATATCATCTTGAAGTCTTCGTGAAGACATTTATTGTGCTTAAATATAGACATAAGCGGAATTATGACAAAATTGGACAACAGACACTTTAAAGACAAAAAAAACTATTTTATGGAATTTTTTGTTTATTCAAGTTTTTTAATAAAAATATGTTTTCTGTAGCACAAAGTTGTGTAAATTACTGAAATAAAAAATAAATTCCAAATAACAAGATTTTAACGCATGCAATTTTGTAGATTTAAAAAAATTAAAAATGTATTGCAATCTGGCAAAAATTCGATGTTGTACTGCAAATTTTGAATATGAATAATAGTTTAAATTATTTCTGGGTTAATATATTATATATAAAGTGTAAACTCAAATTATTTTGAATTTTTTCTTTGTCTCAAGCTACATAAAATTAGTAAAATTTATGAAAAATTATCTAAATTACAAATTTTTAAAATTTCAAAATTGTTTTAGTTGTTGGACAATGTTGGTTCACAATTTTTTTTATTTCATAGCACATATTATATAGTGCAAAAAATGGATATAAAAATTATATATTTTTATATGTATTATTTTTCAATATTCCTTCAAAATTTGATAAATTTAAAGTTTTTATTGAAATAAGTGCGTTTTTCAAAGTGGAAAAAAATATTAAAACAGTAAAGAAAATTTAAACCTTTTCTATTTTGTTTGTAATATTGTAAAGTAATTAAAAAACCAATCTTCTAAAAATATTTTTAACAAATAGAGTTTTTTTTAGTAATTTATCTGAAGCTGCTAAAATATATTTTTTACATAGTATTTTGTATTATAAATTAGTTGAGTTTAGCGCCATCTTGCGACAATGTAGATAAGTAGTCGAAAAAAAATTTTCAGTATTTTATTCAGCGGATTATTATCTTCAAAAAATACATATTTTATTAAAACCCGTGATGAGTAAATTTTTAATTTTTGTCTATGAGACAGGCACAGGTTGATAAGCACTTTTATATCGCAACTATTCGAATATCACGATTCGTAACAAAATATTGCAAAAGATTTAACATAACATTTAACATTTTAGATTTGTTGTTCCTCTAGCATGAATTGTGGCAAATTTGTTGCGTTCAGTCTCATTGCCATTGTTTATGGGTTACACAGATTACTGCTCTGGTTTCCATATATACGAGTTTTAATTGCAGGTCGTCATATCATATCATTTCGTCGCATTCTCACGAATAAATTCTTCAATATTGGCTTCCAGAATGAGCCTTCACATAGCCACACAAAAAATAGTCTAAGGGTGTTAAATCAAATGATCTAGGCGGCCAATTGACAGGCCACAAACGTGAAATAAACTGTTCACCGAACTCACCTCTCAATTGAACTATTAACTTTCTTCACCGAGCATGAATTTTAATAATAAAATTCAATAATCTGTAAGCGTTGTTCGTTTGTAAGTTGAGGGTTGGCAAGCCTCTGGATAACCAAATTGAACCCACCCGGGTGGGTTGTTTATTCAAAGGTTTTTGTAGTTTATTTACAACAAAAATAATTATAATTTACGTATTGGGAGTACTTATTAATTCGGACCATTTGTTTCCTCAAAAGATTATGAATTGATAAATTTATCAAAATAAAAATTTATTAAATCACTGCTTACATCATTTCCCCACCTCTTAGCCAATTTCCGAAGCCCGTTTTAGAAAAAGTACAGCATTTTGAAGCCGATTTTATATATCTTCAAAAGAAGTGTTTCGATGGCATGTCAAAAGATAACCTTGTGTTAGCCGCCAAGAGGTTTCACATAGAAGCACAATCCCCTAAATCAAGTCGGAAATCAGCTCGTCATGAACCAGGCTGTTAAACTGATATCAATGGTAGATAGTTCCTATAAGCTATTGAGAAAGAGCAATCTACGTCTAGCTGGAGACGGACAGTGGCAAATTAAGTGGGCCACACTCTCATCTTTCTCAATCAATCTTACAATCTCGGTAGAAGTCATTCGCCGGTCAAAGCAACCTTTGCGCGTACTTATCCATAATGGAATGCCCCATGAGGATAGACACAGCAGAGGAGATATTCTCACGATCCTATTTAAACAACTGATTGGGGCGCCTACCATTTCATCTAGGCCCGATGAGTCTAGCAATTAAGCAAGGTTTATCTCTGTCAGCGTTCAATAGACGGCTTAACGGAGGACAGCATGGTTTAAACAAGTAATTGCAGTCTGCTCCGATTAACGATTTTTAGCAGTTCATAGAATACAATACCGCCTTGATACCACCAAGAGTCCAAAATTGCATTATAAATACTAAAACAACGTATTTTTACTAATAAGCAAAAAATATTTTCGAATTGAGCGAAATTTGGAATCAGTTATAAAACCCAATAAAACCTGAAAAATACCTATCAAAATCCCAATGAAACGCAGTGGGTTGAGTTTTTGCGTACCCTGTTTGTAAGTAGATTCATGAACATGTTTGACAGTAACATGTTACACGAAAATAACTGAGCTGCTAAAAACAGTGTTGCAAAAACAAAGCTGCTAAAATTCACCCAATATAATTAAATTGCAGAGCACTATGTCAAACGTTCTTGCATAGCCGATGAATGTTATATACAGCAGCGAGCGACAAACAAGCGATTGTTCTGTTATTATTCTGAGGCATTTGATGTGATCATGCTAGATTAGCTATGACCCTGTTCACTATGCTAAGATGTGTTATGCCACTACGGTTTTTGCTGAGGTCTTCTTTCTTAATATTAAAATACCCTCATTTAGCTCAACTTACTTATTAAGGGGTATATGAAATGGGCGCTTGTAGCAGGATCTGCTTTTAGTAGACGGGTGATATGTTGTTGATTCCTGGTGGTTACATGTTTTTAAGTGTTTTGATTGCAATTACAGTTTCCGATGCACTAGGTGTCCCAGTCGAAACATTTTCCTCTGTCTATGTTAGCGACAAAGAAATGTAGGTTCGTTTACCTGGAGTTCAGTGGTTTAGAGATAAAAACTTTTTATAAATTAATTAATTTTTTAATTTTTATTTACAAGCATACACATATATACATATCGCATTTTTATTGCAACAGTGTCATAACTCAAAAAACGTGATTTTTTTTCTAAAATATGCGGAACACAGCACAGGAGGAAAGTGTTTATTCCCATTTCAATGTTAAGTAATGGGAAATTTAAATTTAAAACCGCTCTCCTGAAAAATTTAGTTTTTTGAGTTATGACACTGTTGCAATAAATGAGCGATATGTGCGTATATATAGAACAGAGAATTTAGCAAATTCGATTCGAATTTAAGGTCCCATAGTGCAGTTAATTTTTTACCAGACATGTGACAGACACGTTCAGTAACCACATACATATGTATTATCAATTCAAATGGCATAAATATATACATAAATATACACAGAGTTTCTATTGAGCATACTGAAAAGGTTTTTAGAAAAATTGAAAAAGAAAATGATTACAAACAAACCAATCATTTGTGTAATTAAATTAATCTATAGAAACAAAATTGGATTACTATGCATTATCGTTTCTATACAATTTTTATTTTTAGTCTTGCAATTTCTGAAATATACATATTTTGTTTTTAAGGCTACAAAATCATTTGTTTTGAAAAAGAAATTTATAGATTATATATTGAGTGGGTGGTGGTTGAGTTGGTTTCTACCATTTTTTAAATGAAATTGCTTGTGTGTTATGTGGGATCTTTTTAATTTTCCATCATAAAAATCGAAAGAGGAATAGAATAAACACTGGCACTGCAAAATAAATCATATGATGAAACTTATTTGGAAAAACGGTATAGAATAGTATATATATATATATATATATATGTATGTATATATTTTAAATAAGTCTAAATATTTGTTTTTGTTTCTAATAAATAAAACAAAAACAACTGTTTTAAAAAAATCATAAAAAATAAATATTAATAAAACAAAGATAAATAAACATTAAAAAAAATATATAAAACTTTCATTGGAATGCTTTAAATATATTTGAAAAAAGAAAACACAAAGGAAAACAACTCATATATTATATATTAAATTAGAAAATGAGACAGTGATGAAAATTAAAAATTATTTAAGAGAATTTAATTTGCATATTAAATATAACAAAACTGCTAGAAAAACAAAGGCAACTAATTCCTTAATAAATGAAAATTAGTAACTCATATGATACATAAAATTAGCTTGTCGTTGTGAAAATTAGATTTTTTTTAATAGACCTTAAAAATACTTGAGTTGAGCACGTGTTTTTCAAACCAAAATAAGTCACGCCTTTCTTTCTTATGAACTTTAAAATTAATTTTAATTAATTAATAAGAACAAAAATACTCAAGCAATATTACATCTCAACTTGAATTTGTAAATATTTAAAGTGTGAAGAATATATACTTATAATATATATGTATGTATGCATGTACATGGCAAGACAAATTATTATTTTTATTTTATTTTCATTTTTTGGTTTTATTTTTATTTAAATAATTATATTATTATCTCGTATTACAATCAATAGTAAAGTTATTTATAACGAAATGAAATATAAACAATTGTTTATTTAAAATCCATTGAACCATAGATAGTACAATTTAATATAAAAAAATATATAAACAACAGGTTAAGCCAGTTTAAATCAGTTTTAATTCTAGTCTACATATGTACAACTATATGAGTCTCTTTACTTTAATAAGTTTTTCAAACTGATTTTGCTATTGTGATTATATCAATTCAGGTTATATTAAATCACTTTGATAATAATCTTACAAAATTTGAATTTTTCCATGATGACTTTTTTGACAAAAATAGTGTATACAATAGCTTAAAAAGTTCACTTGTTGAACATAACTTCTGATCTTATTAAGAGGTCATAAATTAGTTAAAAACAAGTCACAGAAATAACGAAATACTGCTTCCCAATGTTATGATTCAATTTTTCACTGCATAAGCGACCCTCTAATACAGACTTTTCATGATTTTGAGTAAAAAATAGAAACCAGGGTCAAATATTGTTGTATTGTTTAGTCAGCTAGTAAAACTGCCCAGACGAAGGATTTTGCTAGTAGTGGCCATTGTTTAGTGGGTAGACATGCTGTCCATATTTGGTACAGTGGTTCAACGTCTTTGGTACAGTGGCTCAACTCAGTGCCCTAAGTGAGCTGGTTCTAGCGCTGGCTTTAAATTGTAAAAATAAAACAAAAAATTAAATATTAATCCAATTAAATATATGGCTACAGTTGCTGTTCTTGCTGGAGCTCATCGTGACACCATCCTCTTAAAACCACATCTTGCCCAAATCAATGTCAGCCATATTTTTGAACAAAAAAATGTGTGTAAGCCGCACCAAATTGTGCATTTTCTGGATATAATAGAATCGGTAGGGTCTATTGTATTTTATTTGTTTTCACTCGGTATAAGGCAATTTTATTTATTAACTAACTCGGTAGGCCAAAAATGGTTGACTACCGAATTACAAAGTAGATCGTGATAATTTGGTAGCCTTGTTCAAGCATTAACCTATTCGTGACGAATAGCCAGATTTGCCATAAATATCAAAAAGTAAGTAAATAGTTCGTTTGACAATTAACAGTTTCGTAAATTTTATCATACTAACAAAAACGCCTTCTATTTTAATCAAATTGAATTCGACTAAAGAGAAGCTTTATTTCTCAATATTTTCTAATTATCTTATATCCCTTAGGTGAAAATTGCTCGCCAATATTTTCACTACATAGAGATCATTTTTTCTAGGCAACAAAAGATTGCAGCACCACCGTTCAACTTAGACCTGTTCCAATAGACCGATGTCCTTTTTATTATTATGTATTCTAAGCATTACGAATAAAGATCTTTTGTGCAAATTAGCCCCTTATCTTAAGAATTTAAATACTATTAATTGTTTGATGTTTCACCCTGGTAGTAAAGTTTTCGTCTTGCAAACAATGTGCTCCCCTCGTTTCGCCATATAGTCCACCAATTCATCACCTTCATAACCTTTGATAATAGTCATGTGTAGGCACCCACCACAATGTAACGGTGTTGTAGTCTCCAAACGTATTGAAAAGATGTAGCTAATCGCATATTAATACTGAAGATATCACGGTGGATTGATGGGCTTTTAAAGCCACTTAACTATCCGAAAGTATATAGATATGGATTCATCTTATTGTACTACGGAGACATTCTTCCACACATATTCCGAATGCATATGTTTCTGCCTACAAAATTGATGGCTTCATACAATTCTGCTCCTGTTCTACAATTTTCCAGCTTGAATCCATTAGAACCCGAGAGCCAGGCTCAAAATTGATTCTTCAGTCCATACTATCATTGATTGTTGCCTGAAGTTTCTGAAGGGAAATTTTATTGGTAACTTCATGTCATAACTAGAGAGAATTTGACTATATAGGAAATCTCGCAAGATCCTCAAACGTCTCTTGACCTCTTCACCTTTTAGTTCAAAATTACCCGTTAATCTGAGAGCAATAAGCTATTCGACAGGATATTAAAATTATTTTAAATTAACTTATCACTTCTTTTCAATACAAAAAGCTTTATAAGGTCTTATTTTGCGCTTTATTTTTAAATCGATAAAACTGCAAACACCAATATTTGTTTCTTATAAAAGCTTTGTCTTATTAAGTCTTGTTAATGACACATTGGATAGAAAAATTATAACTTTGATTTGGTATATTTTTGGCCTGCACACCAACAAATGCGCAATATTGCCATCGGCTGACAATCCATACCAAATAATCAAATCTTGTGAACTGAATGGTGTTTTATTTAATTTGCTTGGATTGCTTTCACACCAAAAATTTTGCTTGTTGCCAGTTCTTTTTTTTTTTCTTTTAATGAGCCTTAGCACTATACAAGGTTTTCTGTTCATCGAACAGTGGGTTGAGTTTTAATTTAGGGACTTTCTTGAAACGTAGTATTTATCCATAGTAATTATTCAAAACCTATTGTAAGGACACACATATAGAGAAGTAACAGTTTTGAGCTTGACATATCGGGTAATATTCAGCTATTCGGATTGTTCCAACAATAATCTGTCAACATGTATGCGTTCCAGAAGCCCTGAAACGTTTCTCCATGACACAGAGGTCCTGGTAGAATTACTCACCCTGTACTTCACTTACATCCCCAAGGCTGGCAGGAAAATAGTCCACATGATGCTCTTATCTCTTACATCCAAGCCTTTAAAAGTGACTCATCAGTTGTTCGTCGTATTGAGAAAATTCAGAACCTTACTTATTTTGTTTTGTTTGTTATTAAGTTTCTTTCTTTTAGCCTAGAAGCAAAAATTTCTGAGACAGCCTTTGACAGTTCCACATCTCTGACAAGGTCGCTTAAATCATATTGGTTGAATAGTTTTGTCGCTTTCAGATCACATTCAAAGTCACTATCAATACTGTCAAATTTCACCTCAAAATGCCAAAGCTCCCCCTGTGAAGCATCAGCTTAAAGTTCAAGTGATATTTTATGACTTAAAACACATCTATGTGCCAACAGTATGGAATTATATATCCATTCGACTCAAATTTTTTGGTTAATGCCAGTTATGTTCACCAAAAAAAATAAATAAATAAATAAATAAATAAATAAATAACAGTCGCCGTGATGGTTCAATGGTTTAGTACAGATCATTCTTTACAATTTGTCCACAAACGTAGAAACTCAACGCATGTTTTGTTTTTCTTTTGCGGTAACCAAGGCTTGTCTTTCATTTTCAGTGTGTGAACAAAGTGATTTGTGTAAGCCTCAATCACGAACGCAGTCACATTTAAACGGTATATCAAGTGACTTAATAAGTCACATAGGTTGTATTACTAGAATTTTGCCCATATAATTTTTATTTAGTACTTACCTTCAAACGATACCTGTATAAATTTGAAAGCAATCTAACATTGATTCATGAGATATAGCATTTTGTGTGAAGCAACTTTTATGACTGAAAAAAAAAATGGAAAAAAATTGGATTTCGAGTTTTGATAAAGCATTGCTTTTGATGAAAAAAATACAATGGAAACCAAGTAATGGCTTGATAAAGGAAAAGATAAAGTCTAGAAATGATTGGCTGAATTTAAACGTGGTCGTACCAGCACAAATGAGCGCAGGCGACACTCACTTTCTGGCTGTTATTCCAGAAAACGTTAAAAAAAATCCACAAATTGGCTATGAACAAGCACGAGCTAGCTGACATAGTAAAGTTATCAGATGGTAGTGTTTTTTTTACCATTTTACATGAACGTTTGCTCACTGTTGACCAAAAAGAAGAATGTTAATAAAATCGACTTTTGTCAAAATTTTGTTTTTTTACTACTTATCCCACGTACTTATTGTGTGACCTATTATACTCTCTGCAAATGAAACAGAAATGATTTGGATCATTGATACAAACTTTTCTTGACGATCAAATTCCATACATTAAGAAAACTTAATTTTTTTTTTTTTTTTTTTTTTTTTGAATTACAAGCAATTTAACACACTAACACAGCAATTTTTTCGTGAAAGCTATAGTATATCTCGCAAAGGGTGGCTTATACGGTAACACAAGTCGTACGACGTGTCAAAGTTTTATGTAGAAGAGAGCGGACAGCATCGAGTAAACTCAATATCTAATAGAACGTACGACATTGAGAGAAAATACGGGTGAAAATTTGAAAGTCGTACGGCTTTCTTTTTTTAAAATTTAAAAATTAAATTAAAAATTTTAAAAATTTTTATATAAACAAATAAAATAAACAAAGAAAAAGGCAAAATTTGTTCGCTTGCACTACTGGTCTCTTTTGAAACAGCTGCTTTTATTTAACTTTGTTTTGGTTTTTAACGTATAGTGTAAACGTAAAAGAATTTGAAACCCCCCTTAAACAAAAGCTGTCACAAAAAAACTAAAGGTATATTTGAAATCAGCGACGTCAAATTAGTAAACAACACGTGATAAAAGTTAATCATCAGACAAAAGTTGTCATATTGTTAAGCAGTGTAATAGTAGCAAAAAATGTTTTAATTTTTAAATTATTTAATTTAAAAAACTATGTACAGTGGTGGACATATATTCGTTCCTCTATAGATTTAATTTTCAAATAGGCTAGTATATAGGCTAGTATGAAAATTAAGATCAACTACATATTTAAATTTTTTTTTTTTTAAGTAATTGTATACCCATTTCTGTTGGACAAAAATATTCGTTTTAAACGCATTAATAAACTAAAATAAAAGTAAATTCCTAATTAGTACTTAGTTTGGTACCTTTTTTGTTTAATAACGTTTTTAAGACGGTTTGGCATCGAGTACACTAATTTGCGTGTAATATCTTCCGTTATTTTCCCTAATTCTTCCATAAGTACATTCTTAAGCTCGCTTTGAGATAAAATGTGGTGTTTCCTTATTTTCTTATCCAAAATATCCCACAGATGTTTTCAAGGTGTAAGGAGTATTATACGGTATCTAATGTTTCACAATTTCAGCGGTATACTTCGGGTCGTTATCCTGTTGAAAGTAATAACAGATTAAGCTTTTCAGCGCTTTTATTTAAATTTTTCCACAAAATTTCTAGGTACTGCTCTTTTTTCAATTTACCATCAATAAATACCAATTCTCCTCACACCATAACTGAACCATATTCAAAGTACCCCATGTTTTACGGTACTTTGAATATGTTTTTGTGCCAGCACTGTTCCCTCTTTTCGCCGAACCAAAACATGTCCAACAGACTTGTAAATATTAAATTTACTTTCTTCTGACCATATAACAATACGCCAAAAACCGGTTTCTTAATTGTTTTTCGTTGTTGACTTTGGTAATGCATGGTTTTTTTCTACATACTCGTGCACTATAACCAGCATTATGGAGGGTTCTGCGGACAGTTCGAGGGTGAATTTACTTACCGATTTTGGAACATGTTGTCTTTGGATTTTTCTTGATAATTTGAATAATTTTGCGATTTTCTCTTGGCGTAATATTTTTTGGACGACCATCTCTGCTCTTATTTTGATCGCTGCCGATATAATGCTGGTAAAATCTCAATATAATGCTAGTGATTGTAGATTTTGGCCTTTTGACTATCTCTGATATATCTTTAATAGTTTTATTTTGATTTCGCTCTTCCACAGTAGTTTCTTTACCTTTTCTTCCCATATTGACGTTTTAATAAAATAAATTAAACAAATAAACAAGCTTGTCCAAAATGCAAAATTTTTAAATTTTCTATTTCAAAATGCCAAATTTTTAAGGTTGTTAAGTTTATTTTGCACTAATTAAAGAAACTTTGAAAAATTAACGAATACTTTTGTCCAAGCAAAAATGTAGTGGTTATTTTGAAAATTAATTAAAAATCTTTGGGACGAGCCGATGTTAATTTGGTGTTTTTGTGATAAAGGTTTATTAACTAAATTTAAGAATAGGAGAAAAATAAATATACAGTTTTGTCAGTTTTCTTTGCTAAATAGCATGAAATTATTGAACAACCTAAAAACGAATATTTATGTGCACCACTGTAAATAAAAACAGAAAAAAATTGTTTGTAAAATAAAGCTTAAGTTTTATTCATCATATATTTGACAATGTGTCGGTACTTTAAGTGTTTTCGATATTGTTCGTGAGTATGAATTGGTTCGAATTTGTTGTGTTCAGTCTTACTGCCTTACTTTTGGTGATATTTTCTCTTAGACCAGAAATTTCGGCTTCGGTCACTATACATTTGCGTTTGGTTCAAATCGGCTTTAATAAATTTTTAATTTTGTCCCTTCAAAAGATAGCAAATAGTCTAATTTAGTTTTAGGTTTTCTTAAAAAGTATTTTAACATAAGCAAAAATAACACGCATTTAAAAACACATTTTCTCAACTAGAACAAAAGTATTTCTTATTTATATGATTTCGTTATTTAAGTAGATTTAAGTAATTATATAAATACGTCAGAGAATTTAATTTATTTTTTCATTTAACATAATTACTCATTTCTAAGACAGTTTAAAATTATATGGCCTTGACTATATTAATAATAATTCTATATACGTATATAGAACATATAATAATATTCTTGAAAGAAAATATTCATCAAAGTCAACAACGAAATTTAGAAAGTTTTTTTCTAATATATTTTGGCACTAAAACCCTTTAAATGTTTAATGCATTAAAAACCATAAATGTAACCATTCATAAAAAATTATAATTATTTTTTAAATTTATAATTAATTTTTTTATTTAAATACAACAATATTACATGATTCATTGGTAAAATATAAAATCATTTAAAATTAAAAAAAAAAAACAAATTAAATAAATTTTAGAAGGGAGTACATATTTATAGAAAAAAAAAACAAACAATTTGGCACGTGAAAATTCTTTTAAGCAAATATTTTAGCAATTTTTGTATTTATTTTTTTGCATCTGGTGTTTATACACTCGTAGTCATAAAGAATATATTTAAGAATACGAGTAAAGGCAAATAAAATTTCAACATATAAAAACTATTACAAAACAATTTACAAAATCACATTAAAAACAAAATAAAAATTAGAAAAAATGTTTTAAATATTTTTATTCTCTAAAGAATTTGCCAAATTAATTGGCCATATTGGCCTTGAACTATTAGAGAGAAATTAAATGACAAAAAAGAAACAAAAAATCATAAAATAGTAAAAAAAACATATTAGTATTGGCAGAAAAGTAAGGAAATTCAAGAGTGATAATACATTTACAACATACAAGCGTTAAAATTAAGCATAACAGCTGTTAGAAAAATTAGAAAGTAAACTCGAAACTAATACAAGCGGATACGGAAGTACAACATACGTAGGCGACTGCTTGTAAGAAACTGAAACTGTGTTATTTGAATTTATTTTTTCAAATGAAAAAAAAAACTAAAAGGTCTTTGCTTTAAAAGTGGGTGTTTCCTTTTCATGTTGTCGCTTTATTTCTCGAACTTTTTGTTGATTTTATTTATTACAATCTAAGAATAGATCCATTAAATCAACAGATTATTTCTTTTTCTTTCATTAAGATGGCTCACATCCAAATAAGCAAACGAAGAAGAACACAAATTTATATTAAATGCGCTTAAATGTTGTGTTTTGTTTTTATTTATTTATTTTTATTTATTTATTTACTTTAAATGCATTTTTTATATTCATTTTTCATTAAATTTTTTTGCATTTATATATTTAGTGGTATGACGTCTATATATAATGGGCATATTTATCTCTTTAAATGGTTTATTATTAATGATTCTATTTATCAAATTGACAAAACAGCAAATAACTTTTTCTAAATCAATAAAACAGTGTTTCAAAGGCCGTATAATATTACTTTTCTTTTTGATAACAGCCAGGATTTTTAAATGAAACATAACATAGCTTTCTCTAAGCTCAAAGCATTTATTCTAGTTCCAGTGCCCGGTAAGCACAACCACTAGTCTGTACATATTTCTTCTAATATAACCAATCAGCGATCGAGTGCGCCTCACGTCGTATTCTAGCCAAATTAGCTTGAGATGCTGTAGGATCTTTCAGCCTACCACCTGCAATCTGCCTGAATCTTTTTGATAACAGCCAGGATTTTTAAATGAAACATAACATAGCTTTCTCTAAGCTCAAAGCATTTATTCTAGTTCCAGTGCCCGGTAAGCACAACCACTAGTCTGTACATATTTCTTCTAATATAACCAATCAGCGATCGAGTGCGCCTCACGTCGTATTCTTCAAATTAGCTTGAGATGCTGTAGGATCTTTCAGCCTACCACCTGCAATCTGCCTGAATCAGTGGCGATGCCACCGAGGCTGACCTTTGACCACTTAATGCCGATCACGCGCCGGCCAACTCTTTCGCCGCCTCATTCCCACAGAATCTAAATAAGGTTTATCTGAGAAGAGAGATTGTGACTCTCACCGACCGCGTTGCGGTGGTGTGTAATATAAGGGCAAGAAGACCGCCCGGCTACCAACCCGCAAAGATAGACGCGTCCTCGCGTCCTACATCGAGATAATAGTTCGAATGCTTCTGTAGTTGCCAATGTCTCAGCCAGAAAAGCACTTCAACCGTCAGCAAAACTGGTATCTAATATCACACTTCATCTTTCAGCCATTAGTATAGATCCTGATGTCGAAGTCACTGAGTGAACCGCCACGATTTCATTTAGAATGGGGTTACGGTGCAACGACCACAGTCGCAACTGTGGCAGGGTATAGGAGGTCATACTTTCTACCAACCAACCAGTGCATTCAACAACAAAAAATGATAATACTTCTCCAGATCCCCCTGCCGTTTCTTGATATTTGTTAACCGGAAATATTTGCCAAGGACGAAAACTGTAAGATTTACTAAATAGATTGGCAGTTCGTAGTCCAATTTATGTTTTTTTTTTAATTCGATACAGTCTTTACACATGCCTGAAAAGCATTTTCTAGTCTATAGAATGGAACGTTTTTGTTCCAAATAAATGTTAAATTTGTTCAAAACTCTAAATGATATTCCTTAGTAATCTTTTTACTCTTTTCAAGGTAATCGTCGTAAGTGACACCATGAAGATAATAAGAAAAAACTATGGCTATGGCCTTTATAAGAATGACATACCCACCTTAGCCTTCTCTAATGTTTGTTTCTTCACAGAAATTCTTTCTTTTGATTATTTTTTAGTCAAAATGGCATAAAAATTTTTCGGTTTGCTCCCGGACATTGTCAACCGATTATTTGAAAAGGTCACAAACTTGCATTAATATTTGATTGTGAGCAAGCTCGACCCCATATTTCTTATATAAATACGAATATAAAATGCGATGATCTCTTAAAACCTTGGTTCCACAACTTTGACAAATCGATATATGAATTATCGAAAAGCAGTAACTGCTAAAGGCCTTTGTGAAGTATAGTGGTTTCCTTTTACACTTTAATATGTTGCACAGAAAAGGAGTTTTAGACTCACTGTACAGTTGAATTAAAAGTAGTGTCATCAGCCATGAAAAGAAATAAAAATTTAATAATAATCTTATTACGGATCTATGCTTTACGATTGTGATAGTTGACCTAGTTTACGACTACCTTGAGGGTTTCGATCTATAACTTATTTTGCGATATCGTTCGTTTGTTTAAGAAAAGTGTCTCCAATCCAATACCACTTACATTTTCAAATTCAGTGTGTGATTGGCACAGCAAAGTGGATTTCACGTTTGCGTAAAGCAGTTTTTTTTACCATTGACAGTTTAGCTTACATATCTGTTAAAGTATGAGTGAGCAAGCATATATTATCAGTGTTGTCGAGATCCTCCAGATTGCCTTAAAGACAACATGCAATTTCTATCCATGGAATGCTCAGTAATTATTACGTCAACTACACAGTTAAAAAACAAAGGAAATAATACTCAGCTTAAGTTTCAATTCTAATTCTAATCTATTGTTCATGGAGCATTCGGCAGCTAGCGTTAGCATACAGGCCCCTGATGAGTCTTATAGTTTTGTAAGATTCTACTTTACATTCCAATGCGGCTCATATGGAAGAGTAGCTTAGTATGTCAAATACTTTTTCAGATCTCCGGCGATCTCCGCTCTACAAATTATTCGACGATCACTCTTAGATTATTAACAGATCCCCTTTTCTGTTTTGATAAGTTAAAGATCACGCCTTTAACGATTTCATCTGAGAGAATATCTTTTCTTTAGAATAAAGTAAAAATTAAAGCATCAACCTTTAGCATCTCTAGAGTAATAATATCTATGCCAGGCGATTTATAATTTTTAAGAGATAATTGCCATACATATTTCAGATTATCAGTTGGTATATTCTCATTTACTGGGTTTGACCCGCAATTGCATATTGTTTGTGTGGAGAGGGATGACCTTAACATGTTAACTCCTAGAACTTTAACTTTTCTTGTTTGGATGTGACGAGTTCTCTAGCACCGCTTTGCAGTAATTTCCTTAAGCGTTTCTCTTAATTTTACGGTTAAGTCGTTGGTCAAGCTGTTGCTGTAGGGTTTTGCCGAAGGCGTTCTACAAATTGTTTTAAAAACATACAAGACGTTGGAATATCAAATTCAAAATCATTATAATTTCTGTATTTTAATTAGAAAGCCTGCGTTATATTTGTATATTATTATTAAATTGACAATCTTAAATTGTTTTGTAATTATGTTTTTTAAACACTGTGCCTTGTATGAGTATAGTATTGAATAAATACTTGTATACTTACTTTTATTATCTATTTATACATACTTTACATATATACAATATACTATATAACATTAATTAACATTTAAATGTTAATTAAAATTCGGTCATATTGTATATAGCTCACATATGTATATAGGGGTACATAGCAGATTTCAATTAATTATTCTTGTTTTCGTTCTTTTTTGCATACCATATATTTTAATATTCTCAACAAAAATAAAAGTAAAATAAACAAAATATTCTTCTTTATCTTTGCAGTTTGGCGCAAACAGAAACAATTGAAAAAGTCTGACGTAAATGAACGAACCAGGCGATTTAACAGTAACACATAATAGTGCCACACCAGACCCGAAAAACTGCAGTTTAGTCTCTATTATACCGATAGTAGGTATGTCATCATGTCGGGGTCGAGCTGAGGCATTTGCACGCCGTTTGTCTTCAAAATTGCGCACGTTAGGTTCACAGGTAAGTTTTATTAGCGTTAAAAACAGAATATAAATATTGTTGTTGCTGACTTACTGTTTATTTGTGTTTGTAGGCTGACGATGCTGATGTCTCACAACAGGATGAACCCATGATAAATGGCGGCAATTCAAATACTTGGGTTACCAGTGGTGGTGATGGCACAGAACATACAGTTACAGATCTTCAACCCTTACGGCATAATTCGGACTCATTTTTCGATTTCGAATGTGAAATAGAGAGTCCCGGCAGTCCGGTTGACGAATGTGAATATTTAAGACTTATAGAATCTTCATCGAATACACCTCATAATTCGGCAGCTGAATCGGGTTATGCGTGTGCCTCAGCAGCCAGTTCACATAGTTCCTCTGATGGTCCTTATTTTGATGTTAGTTCCGAAAATGAAGCCTGCATGACACATCTAACGACACAGCAACCTTTAAAAGTACACCAAGAGCACCAACAGCAGAAAGTAAACCACATATGCCAGCCACATCATCAGAAAACAGAGGCACCCGATGAAGTTGATAGTGCAACTGTGCGAACACTTAGAACTGGACAATTTAATGGCTATGAAAATCATAAGGACTTAACACAACAAACACTGCCTAGTGAAGGACCTGATATTGAATTGGCCAACAAAGAAAATCCTAAGCAATATGAAATGAGCCATAGCGTACAGCAGCAAATCCTAAAGGAGTTGCATCAACAATCACTGGAATACCAAGCAGATAACGACGAGGACAGTAAAAAGGCGGTGGACTTAGAAGATATTAAAGTGGAAGTGATAGCGGAAACCCCTAAAGAGCAATTGGAAACCAAACAGATTGTTCATATAATAAATGGCCACACAGAAAACGATGATGAAGATGTTTTAAAAGTGGAAGGAGAAAAGGTTTCAACAAGTGAAATTAATGAACAGGCAGCGGAAAAAGTAAAAGAAAGTGAAACAGCAACGGTAACGGAAACAGAAACTAAAGAAAATCAAGAAAATGAATCTAAGGAAACCGAAAATAGCACAACAGAAAACGATAAATCGAAATCAACACATTTACACATGGATCACACAGACGATGAAGATGATCGGCCTCAAAGAATAAGACGTTGTTCCTCTTTGAAAACGGGCAAAACTCCACCCGGCACACCGGGCCGCAAGAAAATAGTACGCTTTGCTGATGTCTTAGGCTTGGATTTGGCTGATGTTAAAACTTTCCTCGACGAAATACCCACCATACCCAAATCAGCCTATCAGGATCTAGAGATTATGGAAAATGAACCACCCATACAATTGGGTCCTAAATCAGATAAATTACTTATGCCACTCTTCCAGCAACCCGGTGGTCTACCGAATTTCTTAGATATTGTACGCGAAAAACTGGTATCGCTAGAGAATGCTGCCGTCACAGATGTCATCAATCAAACTATAACGGGCAGTGTAAGGGTACGAAATTTAGATTTTCATAAATCTGTGCACATACGTTATTCATTAGATGGCTGGCGTAGTTTTGCTGATTTGCAGGCGAATTACGTGGAAAACTCTTGTGACGGCTTCTCAGATAAATTTTCGTTTGTTTTATTTGGCAATTCATTGCATATTGGTCAGCGACTAGAATTCGCGGTACGTTTTCAATGTAAAGGACAACAATATTGGGATAATAATTATGGTGCCAACTATTGTTTCCAATGTTTACCAACTTCAGCACCAGTTATCAATCCTATCTCAACTGTACTTCCATCACATCACAGTAGTCATATGGCGTCTCTGCTAAGTCCTACAGTGGGCGAAACCTGGTGTACATCGTTTTATTGAGCACACATTTTGTAAAACCAACAGCAACAACAGCTTTAGAGAAGCGTAACAGTAATCCGGAAAAGGAAATACTACTTAAAGAAAGTAATTAAAAATTAGAGAATTCATGATTAAACATACAGAAGATTATTTTGCAAAAAATGGTAGTTAGAGGTTAAGGTAAGATTACACTGTAAAAATAATATGTGGCAAATGCAAAGCAAAATTTGCGTTAAAAATTTCCTTAATAGGCCAAAAAACGTAAAACTTTAGCCTACAATTCAAATCATGGTTAAGTAATTTTCGGTTTTTCTATGATTTTGATTAGAAAGTATATTTTACCCTCATGTAAAATATTTTTACTATATTATCGACGTTATAAATATATAATTTTTTTCGCTATTTTTGTAATGGTTGGAAGCGAAATGTTGCTTATTTTCTTTAATCAATTACTAAAACATTAATTACCCCACTAATATGGAAGAGAGTTTTAAAATAATAGTCCTTATAATGGTGCACGTCGTATTTCAACGTTTTTGTAATAAATTAAAAATAAATTTTGTTTGTTGTCTTTAATCCAGGACAAAAACGTTGAGACTTAGTTCCACCGTATTTTGGTGTTTTTGTAATAGATTAAAGAAGAATGTTGCTTATTTTCTTTAATCAAAGACAATAATATCAACTACCCATAACGCGCAATCAGGATTACTAATATCGAATAGATTTTTAAAATAATAGCCCTTATCATGGATGGCAAGTAGCAGTCGTATCTCGCCATTTTTGTAATAGATTAAAAAAAATTAATTTATCTTTTATTTAGGAAAAAAATGTTGAATTACGATAACCATGTAGGGGTCATTACCCTAAAACTCAATGCGGTATTAGTGGTCCTTATCATATTTGGGATAGTGGACATTTTTGTCTTTGATTAAAGGAAAGAAGTAAAACTTGTCTTTAGTTAACTACAAAATTATCAAAACTGGACAATCATATCACAAACATGAAATAGATGATAATTGAAAGTTTTAAAATGGAGAATTTGAACATATTGATTATTAAAAATTGCTTAAAAACTAACGTCGATAATACAGTAAATACATCGCCATATACCTTAAGACTATAGCTTAGACCTAAAAACAGAAAAATACCTATTAGAATAGTGATTAATTTATTTTCGTTCCCCCATATTTATTAAAATTAAAACGTATTTGAAATCTATTTTAAGAAAATTTATGAAAAATTAAAATTGAAATACATTACCTCATTTTAAATTTGATGAATGTGGAGGTTGGCATACAAAACGGTTTTCAGTACAAGGCAAACGTCATCTTAGCGTTTAAAGCTTAATATGCTAAACGACATATTCTTACCCCCCATTCCTAAATATTTATAAGAGTTGAAATGTATTTAAATCTTAATTTGTCAAACAAAATTTCCTTAAAATAGATTTTAAATTTTAACATCATTAGCAAAGGCTGTAAATCGAAATCGAATGATATTGAAATGAAGCAAATTCTTAAAAGCAACTAGAACAAACTTAAGTATAATATTGAAAACTTTTAATAATCCAAATAAGTATGATAATGACAAGGCTATAGTGGTTTAAATAATGAAAATATAATTGTAAAAAGCATGAAGGAACTATGATATTTTTAATAAAATTGCAATTTTGCCTTTCTGAAGTTCAGTAAATGGCAAACCGTAGCCAAAGATTATTATCGAATACTTAATGCATTTGTTGTAATTGCTGTCGTATTTCGACATTTTTGTTCTAGGTTATAGGCAAATTTCCTAAATCTCTTACAAAAATGTTGAAATAAAACTTCAAGAACAGCAATTCAGCTGATTATTCTTAAACCTTAAACAAGTCCTGATGGCTTTTAACCTTTAAGCTAAAACTAAATTTTCTTCTTCTCTCTTCAATATTCACCATAAGAATTGTATATATTTCCGGTATACATACTGCTTCACAATCGTTATTAAAAATTTCAAATATTCAAAAAACACAAAATAAAATTGTATAAAGCTACGGTCACATTTGGCAAATAATTCACGAAAAAATGTAACCATTATTTTATAGAAACATTTTATGTGGAAATTTCCTTTTATGTCAACATTTATTGAAAAATTATTTAAAAACAAATAATAGTACTATAAAATTTTTAATTGTAATAAGTTAATTGGAAAAAATAAATAATAAAAAATATTTCTATTAAATAGTGGTTAAGTTTTTTCCGTCAAATATTTGCCAAATATAATAAAATAAAATAACAATGTAATAAAAGTTAAACATCATATTTGTGTATTGAATG
Organism: Wohlfahrtia magnifica; assembly: GCA_023159175.1. Lineage (NCBI taxonomy): Eukaryota > Metazoa > Arthropoda > Insecta > Diptera > Sarcophagidae > Wohlfahrtia > Wohlfahrtia magnifica. The sequence continues at coordinate 742,543 of JAKWBJ010000156.1, forward strand.
CGGTCCAAATATTATTTCAATCTCTTCTCCGTGTCAAAAAAAAAAAAAAAAAAAAAAAATTAAAAAATGTTTTAATAGCAACAAGTACTGTCGAAGTGACTTTAACGTAAGTCAGTGACCGATTGGTATAAATCCCGATTGATAAAGAAAAATTTGTCTGTCTGAACACAAAAGAAAGTTTGAAAGAAAATAAAAAAACAATGATTGATTGAAATAATATTTCATTTATAGCAAATATCAGGATAACTTAAGCTATAAATTCAACACAAGTAAGTGTCTGATTTACACAAATTTCTATAATTTATCTGTCTGAGTACAAAAGCAATTAAAAAAATTATTGAAACTAACTTTCCGTGTTGAAAAGAAATTAAAATAATATTTCAAAAGCAAAAAGTTCTGTCGAGATAACTTTAACACAAGTAAGTGACTGATTTGCATAAATTCCGATTAATAAAAAAAAGTTTCTCTGTCTGATTACAAAAGAAATTCTAAAACAAAATATACAAAAATTCTCAAAATCAATTTCCGTGTTTATGAAAGCAACAAATAATGTCAAGGTAACTTAAGATATATATTTAACGCAAGTAAGTGTCTTATTTGCATAAATTTCGATTTAAGTACATATAAAAATACATTCTACGTCTGAATACAAAAGAAAGTTACAAAAATTTTTGAAATTAACTTTCCGTGTCTGAAAGAGTTTGAAATAATATTTCAAGTTCTGTAGGGCCAACATTAACGCAAGTAGGGGACGATTTGCATAATTCAGATTGATAAAGAAAAATTTATTTAAAAAATTCATCAAATTAGCTTTCCGCGTCTCTGAAAGAGTTTTAAATAAATTTTTATAAGCAACAAATAATTTCAAGGTAACTTAAGTTATAAATTTAATGCAAGTAAGTTTCTGAATCATCCTCAGTCTCATTGACTGAGAGAAGTCCCCCTTAGTTTACATAGGATGTCGCTGGAATTTTGTATGTATGTAAGTGTTAAATTTTGACTTACATATAGAGAACAATTTCTTTGTCTGAGTACAGACGAAAGTTAAAAAAAATTCTTAAAATTAATTTTCCATGTCCGAAAGCGGTTGAAATAATATTACAAAAATAAATGTTGATATAACTTTAACGATTAATTTAATGGTCTACATATTTCGTTTTAATATTAAAAATAGGACGAAAACCGCTTAACCAGTTCTCGGTTTCGATTTTTGCATAATCTACATAAAGTTTATCAAGTGGGCTACACACGTTTTAGTTTTGTTTTTAATTTTTAATTTCATAAATTGAAAAGAACTTGCTTTCAACTTACGAGTGTTTCAACTTACGTTTAAGAAAACCACGATACATAGTTCCTGTGAAAAAAATTTGTTCATAATAATAAAATCATAAAAATTGTTTCCAATTTGCTTTAAAGTTGACAGAAGCCTATGTGCCAAAAAAAAAAAAATTAAGAAGACTTTGAACGTGTGACAGCCATTGAAAGATTCAACTACACGTGACTTAAATTAACTTGATAACGGTAGCTGTAACAAACCAGATTCTATTGTTATTTGCTGTGACAGTTAAGGCGCTGTGATGGTATGCTACCGTTGATTAAATACAGTGTTGCTACTAAGATGGTTCGTCACGTTATGTTAAATCACTTCTTAAGCTAAAGTCATATATTTGTTTCAGACAAAAAAAATTGTCTGGGCAAGATGTGTTTTATGATCAAGTCTTTTTATTTGACTAAATTATTCTTGTCTCGTTTAATGGAGAAGGAGAGACGTTAAACTCATATAAAAAATTTTGTCTGGACAACTTTTAGGCAAAAATAAATTGGTGAATCCAGCTTAATTAAGCCTTAAACTAGATCATTTAAATAATGTTTGTTCACTGTCAAACTAAGTGCTTGCAGAAAAAATCTCGCCCCCAGTATAAACTATGTGTTTGATGCTCTCTTATTCTTTAAAATATTCAAAAACGGGAGATTTTGAATCGGTTTCGATTTTTTAATACACTCTTCGTACGATTTTAATTTTCAGCAATATTAAAATATACATCTCTTAGTACGCTTTTGATATTCTGTTATCCTTTAGGATAAGGTCTTAAAGGCTTTGTTTATTTTTTACTTACATTGTTATATTTGCCATATGTTATTCGGTGTAATCTTGTAATTATCATTTTAGAGTTTATGGTTATACTTACAGCTTTTTCTTATAACAAAACAAAACATATATACATACATTCATAGCGAAAGAACGATATATTTTATAACATTTTTTATTAAATTTTTTATATAAACTTTAAAATATAAAGAGACCGAAAATAAAAAATAAAAAATCTCAGGTAAATTTTTTTATATGCAAACATTTTAGTCTGTACTTATAACCATAAGCTGGGTTTTTCTGTCGAATTCTAAACTAAAACTAAAATATATATTTAAATGAAAGAAAAAAGTTATTACTTTTTCTTAATTAAAATTAAAAAATTAACCCTTACATCTTATGCAACATATATTTATAATTATGTATAAATTTATTTTTCTTTGTTTTTTCTAATATTCATATGCACAATAGAACGAAGGCATGAAAAATAATTTATTTAAAAAAATAAATTATTAAAAAAAGCAAATATTATTATTAAAAGAAAAAACCTAAAAATGTCGATATAAAAATTTGTTAGTGTAGGAAATTATAATGCATTAGTTTATTATTATTATTTTTTTTTCTACTTGTTATTTTATTGTATTTAAAATTTTATTTTTTTATAATTTATTTTTTAATCCCCTTTGTATTTATATTTAAAAAAATTTAAAAAAAATATTTTATTTAACAATAAATGAGCACATAAAATATTATTTAATGTACGATAAAAAAATATGAACAAACGATATCGTAGTCTTTCTTAAAATGAAAGGATTTTCAATAATTTCAAAGGAAATTTTTCTTTATTATTTCCATTTTAATATTATAATTATTATTATTATTATTTGTTTAATTGTATTTTTTTTTTTTATTAAATAAATTTTTTTCTCAAACTTTATTTGCCATTTATTTTAAAACAATAAATTTGGTAGCAATTTTAATGTACAATTTTCGGACAGAAATCATATAAATAAGAATATTACTAAAGGCTTTACATTGATTGATTGAGGCCAAACACAAAAGATATTTTGTACAGACTTATCTGCTCGCCACTCTAAATTAAGGCTACAAGCAAAGGCAATTAAGGCACTCACATAGTAAGTTTTCCAATATTTCATCGTACACTAAATTAGTTTTAACATTTCCTCAGATATGTTAATGGTATCTAAAATCACTATTCTTAGTAAATAGGTTCCTAGAGTCTACAAAAAGCTATCTCACCACAGACATTCTCCTTTAACTGAGCAAATTCTCCTAAAGATGTCGATAATCTTCCTTCTTGAGTAAGCAATAGGAATATAGAAAAATGGTTCAAAGCCTTATAAAATCCCGTCCAGCTTCTCTGATTTACTAAACTATTTACAACAATATGCTTTTAATATCACCAAGACATGATCCCAATTGCAAATAAAAGTAAACATTAAGATATAACACAAACATTAAAATATAACTTAGAAGAACTGAAGATTACTTTAGATTACTTGGATCACCCGCGAAAGCTCCATCGATCACCTTCCATGCCTAAGAAGGGACAGTCCTTTTCATAGAGAGAGAAATACAGAATATTCTGAATATTCTACAAGTGGTGATATTGGTCTACCTATATTCATGCTCAGCGCCCATCTGTCTATAGACAGCGCAACCAGAGAGCATGTATGTCCCCCAATATAAGAACCAAAAAGGACCCCGTAATAGCTTACTTATCAGCAATATTTATATCCTCGGATGCCAATATGACTTAGAACTTACATCAGTTCGATATGATGCCCTTTTTAGTCGGGCCAGTGAGCGAAAACAACTGAGAAGACATTTTGATCCTACTACGATTAAGTCGAGAGCATTGATTGCCGCACGATTGTATACATACGGATACAACTCGCGGCCATGTCTATGGAGTAAACCTCCGTCTGGAAAACGGTGTAATCATTGGGCAGTCTGAGAGTGTCTGAGGTCTAGTTCATTGGAGTAGAAACCCGACTACCCGTCCGTTTTCGTCTTTAAGCCATTGATGTAGACAGAGACTATGTTCACCTGAAGGACAGATAATTTCCAGAAGGTTTTCTTATACTATAGGCCCTGCTAAAGTTCAGAATAGGTACCACACAATCAGAATGGTGCCGTTTCCTAATATTTCACAGGAAAACTTCAAAGATTGACTTTTTTCCCTAGTGGTGTACTTTCTGAAATTCTTGAAGCTCGGACGAGAAGACAAAATTTTGAAAAATACTTATGTATGTGTGTAATTAATATTTTTAAATGTTTATAAGCACCATAACTACCAGACATGCACAAAGGCTGGATATCGATTATAATGATTTCTGTAGAAGCTGAAATGATGAAGCGAAAGAAGAGTCTACTGAGCATCTTCTCCGGCACTTCCCAACTTTTCATGAACTGGGCCTTACTTGACTTAGTAGGTGGAAATTCTACAACAAGCACAGCCTTGCTACGAGCTATTTGAATAAAATCCAAGCCTTCATTAAATCGGCTGGCTGACTGGCTGGAAGATAATGTACAAAAGTTGTTAAGACTTTGAGACAAGGGACCTGTTCTTGGATCCAATTGAAGCGTGCACAGCTGACAGCTGAATCTAACATAAGCCTTATATTCTTTACGCCGACGCACCCTTTACGTATACTTTTAAGCGTAAGAACTATTATAATATTAAATAAAAGTGTCCCATAGTGATTCAGAACACATGCTTTGAAAAAGTTCAAAACTTTAATTTTGTAAAATCCTAATAGTACTCGTATGTGTGCCGCTATGGTATGGTGGATAAGACACTCGCCTACCACATCATAATTTTCAACTGCTGTATCACTTCATAGCACTGCTAGCGACTAGTTATGGAAAAATTCTCTAACTAATACATATGTCGCTTGGAGCCGGCGTTAAATTGTAGTTCCCTTTCAATGAGTCTAAAAAAAAGAGACGGGCGCAACTCATTGATTGAGAAAAGTGCCCCTTGCCCCACTTGGGATGTCGCGGAAACTATGTATGTATATGTATGCTTAAAAAAACTGAGTTATTATATTGTTAAATATATCACGGAAATATACTTTTATTTCATATCTTAACTCAGTTTAAAACTGTGTTATGTTGTCCAATATATATTTTAATAAAAAGAAGCAATGTCTTCGTAATTTTTTTATTTCCATATTGTAATAAATTTTTATTTCATTTTTTATTATTATTAAAGTACAATATAAACAATATTTGTGTTTCTATTTGAAACACATATAATTTAATCATAATTTAAATACATTTAAAATGAATTATTAAATACGTTTTTAAACTGAATTATTGAATTATATTTTAATTTTTATGTTTCCGCGTTTTAATTTTATTAAAAATTTAAGGATTTCTTTTAAATAAATTTTAATTATTATTTTTATATATTATACGATATACAATATTATATTGTAGAGTTTGATTATTTATATTGGTTTTTATATACGAGTATATGATCTCATCTTTTATACAACGCTTTCTTAACCTTTGTTTACTAAAGTCTATGGTCAACGTTCTCTACAAGCAATACCACTTAGATAGAAATTAGGGAGATCTAGACAAACAAGACTATGTGCACAGAATCGCAGATGGGGCATATTGTTAGAATAGTTTGACATCGAATTACGAAAATGTTGAAGTTTGGTGAAAAATATGAAAAATGTTTGTGATATTTGCAACGAGCTACTTATACTTTCACTCACAAAAAGTTTTAACTTAATGTAGTTGCAAAATAGATTGAAATTTAAGAAATGAGTATTAAGCGATGGCTAGCTATTAGTGAAGAATTTTCGAAACAAAAATATTTCCTTAAATGTCGTAAATAACAGAATAGAATGTTCGCAAAAGTGAACTATTAGCGAAGAAGTATCGAAACTAATTTTGAATGGCCCAAAAAAAAAAATTATCTTTACTAACTTCACGCCAAGTATTTATAAATGATATTAAACTCTTGCTTTTGTCGAACAAAAACGCATAACGGAGCATAGAAACAATTAACAATTTCTCTCGCTTTTAGTATGGAAAAGCAAAAAAAAAATGCAAAAGCAAAAGTAACGGCAAAAACGAAATTTCGCCTAACTATTAAAAATGAATGTTTAGCGATATCATAATGAAATAGTTAAAAATATTATTAGCGAATAATAATTTTATTAGCGAATGTTTATCGATATCATAATGAAATAATTACAAATATTATTAGCTAATAATATTATTATTCGCATAATAATATTATTAGCGAATAATAATATTATTATGCGAAAAATAATGTTATGTTGTTCGCTAATAATGTTATTACTCGCTAATAATATTTTTAACTATTTAATTATGATATCGCTAAACATTCATTTTTAATAATTGGGCAATAGTTCGAAAACGAAGCCTTTGCCCTCTTTTGTTTTTGCCGTTACTTTTGCTTTTGGAGTTTTTTTTTTTTTGCCTCTCCTAAAAACGAGAGAAATTGTTAATTGTTTTTATGCTTTGTTGTGAATTTTTGTTCGATAAAAAGAAGAGTTTAATATCATTTATAAATACTTGGCGTGAAGTTGGCAAAGAGAGCTTTTTTCTTGGGCCATTCAAAATTAGTTTCGAGACTTATATGTTCATTATATATATTTCTATATGTTTGCTGCTGATACTATAGTCAAATCTACGATATTGAAAGATTTTCTGCCACAAACAGAGTGACGGCTGAACTCCATGAGTTATTTTTCGTTTCACTTTCAATAGTCGTTTTCAAATATTTATCGGAGAAATATTTGTCAAACATTCGGAGGTGATGTTATTATCGAAAGCGGTCAAGCGAGAAGAAACAACGTTCGCTACCTCAACCACCTGCACGATTTGAAGCCATAATAAATGTTGCGTACTATGATATACCTTCAGCGCAGTCATCTGCACAAAGGGAGCATAAAAGTAGCATTTTTGCTCTCTTTTGTAAAGCATTAACACATAAAATAATGTGCGCCATTCACTGTTCTAGCAACTATTAATTTGTTAAATCAAATAATAAGTATGAACTACCTCAAACAATATAATAAATTTTGATGTAAAATTTATTTTTTTAATTAAGTGTTTTTTATAAACATCTAAAAAATATATATCGCACTTCTACTGCTAAAATGAGTCATCGAAAAATTTAATATGAAATTTGTCAAAAAAAAGGGTTAACGAATGTGTTTTCTTGTCGAAAGAGTAGTGAAAATGTTATTAGATTTTTACAGTGGCTAGATATTATTATTGTATATCATTCTCTAGCAAAAAGGGGCAATTGAAAAATTACGAGTTGACTTACTTTAGCAGTACAAATGCGATATATTAATTATAGTACTATAAAATGTTTTAAACAATTGTACACAATATAACGAAATTATAGATTATATACAATATACCACCACCAAAAAAATATAAAATATATACCTGAAAAGCAACTTAAACTACCTCAATTTAAATTATAAAATATATATTATAAATATGATATTTTTAATAAAAATTTAAATGTTAAATAAGTCGAAACTATTGACATTATAAAACATAAAATTTTGCTTAGCAAATAAAATTTAAAATTTATATTAAAACATATAAAATATAAAATAATTTAACTTAAAAAGTTATAAAAATAATATTTAAATATTTAAAAAATATAATTGTAACCAAACACCTAAAAAAATTTAACCTGTCGCATATAAACCTAATAAATTATTACCTTAAGTGTTATACACATGTGGAGAAAAATATTGCAAGCCGATATGTTAAATACAAGGCAAATAGATAAGTTCAAATTCTAAAAGTATATACTGAATACCCTACATACAGTGGTGGTCAAAACATTTGCAACTAAAGCTGTATACCAGTTCTTTAATTACCCATTTCTTTCCGATTTGTTTTTAATCCTTGATTTTTGGTATATTTATGTCTTTGTTGATTGCTTTTTTCTAACAGCGGAAAGAAATTGTCTTCTGTATAAAGACAACAAAAAAAAAGTTATTTTTGAGCTAGAAAGTCTACCTATTGCTGTTCAAAACATTTGTAACTTTCACCTCTCTTACTCTATATGAACAAATTTTTACTTACAAACCTTTAGAAATGACTTTAATTACATTTCATTTTCATAATGTGAGTTTCTGGCATTTGTAATTTATTACAGAATTGCACATTTGTCATTCAACTTTTCAAGAAATAACATTTTTACTTGAATTGTGAAAAAAAATTTCACTAAAGTACTCGTATTCTATTCCAAATTCAACAATTTGTCTTAAAGTCAATAATGGCAATTTCCATACGGTGCATAAGGGAGTAAAACCTCGTAACAATAGTACACTACTCGTAAGACAGCAAAATCAAAAACTTTTTTGTGAAATATAATATAAAGTAATACCTGGAGAAGTGAAAACTGACACTTCCATTATTGTTGGTATTTCAACCATTAATATGGTTTCAGAAGTTTAAAGGATGCAAAAAATCCGCTTATATCCCAAAATAATAACGAAATTTGTCTCAACTTTGTACGAATACATGCGAAATAGACTCCACAACAGGAGGATCGAGGATCAAAAAAAGGATTTGCGTCCGAAGACCGGTTGCCAATGTTGTGACCACCACTGTATAATATAAAATTAATATTGACTAGCAAAGAATGCCCCTATTACGGTTTACAACTCGATTCAGTTGAACTGAAATTTTAGTTGAAATTTTACAATTTCGTATTACACATTACAACTTGACCTGTTAAAATCACACACAAAAGTACAACAGTTGTAAAATTTCGACTGAAAATTGAATTTAACTGAGACGTAGTTAACCACAAAAAAAAACATCATAGGAAGGCCTGACGACAACAACTACTCGGGGAAAAAATGAAAAGAATAAAGATAGAAAGGAGTCTATGATAAGCAAAACAAATATGCCTTATACAGACCATTTGCTCCCAGGATGAATAAAGAAAAGTATCCTTATCTTGTATTCTTAAATCTTGTATTCCTAGTCAATATTTTAGGGAAAATGGCTAATAAGAATAGATAAAATATAAGATTACAAATGTATAGTAAAATTTAAAAAAAAAATTGTTATAAAAAGGAAAATATCCATAGTTGAGCTAAGGCTCTATGAAAAATTACATTATTACATACATGGAACTTTGTGCCCATAAAACTTTTGTTAAATTTGTTAAAAACAAAATAAAATATTGAATATTCTGTAATACCCTACTCGGTTATTAAACAACGTCCCTTAAAAAAAAACTTAATATGGCAATGAATTAAAGAAGTCAAAACTGCATTAACTTCGTTTATATATTTAAATTTAAAAGCATGTAAATTTTTAACAAAGAATACTTAAAGATAAAATTATAAAGAAATTTAAAATAGATTTAAAATCAAAGAGATAAATATAAAATAAAAAAATATAAAATTTGTTAATAAATGAGAAACGTTTGTATAGTAAATATGTATGTAGACCGATTGAAAAAAATGGGTTTGTTCATTGTATTGCAAATATATTACAAACTGTTTAAAAATAAGAATAAATTAATTTGGTGAAAAAAAGCTTAAACTAACAAAGTATTTTGAAAATAAAATAATTTATTATTATACGGATTTAATGATAATTTTTTTAATAATTTATTGAAAAGTAAGTATTTACTATGAACGTATTTAAGCGAAAATATTATAGATGCTCGCTTGAGTTCGGTTAAAAACTTTAACAAAAATTAAATACCCTTTTCATAAATTTAAAACGAAGCTTATTAAGCCAAAAATGTGCCGCTTTAATCGATTACGATTTACCATTTTTGTGGAAAAACCATTATTCCACAAGTATAGAAATTTGTGTTTTCTGAGCTAATAACCTCTCCAATAATGTTTTGCAAATTTCTACGGAGTTTCAATTTACACCATTAACAGTAAAGATCAAAATCAGTCGTTTGATCAGGTTGTAGAAGCTCATAATTAACAATTCTCTTCCTATCCCACCATCATAACCTTTCTTGGTGTCAGTTGTGATTTTGCCACCGTCTGCTAAGCTTCACTCTACTTCGTCTATTATTTTTTTTTACATATTATTGTCGTACGTAATCCACTTTTCACCTTTTTCGGTTTAGAAATGATGGGATTTCTTTCCGTTTTAGCAGCGAATTACAAATGGCACTCAAGCACCGTGCTTTTTTGCGTACGTAACTTTATTAAAATGGTTGACAACCAGGGTTGCTCAAAATACGGGTTTTTTAAAGAAAACCCATAATACCGGGTCTTATTGGGTTGTTTTAGTAAAAAGTGAGTAAATTTGAGTTTAGAAAGTAAATTGGCTAAAAAAATTTTTTTTTAATTCAGTTTAATTCTTACCAATATAAAATAGAAACATCGGAATTAATAATGGAATATGATGTCGGGAAAATGTTTACTTCTAGCACGTCGGCAGACGTCGGCTTTTTTCAAAAAATTTTGAACCACATTTTACAACAAATCTTCACTTGTCTCTTTGACAATCCAGCGCAATAGCTGAGTTGTTTGACTGACTGTGTGGCTTGAAGCCAAAGGTCACTGATGTCAACATTCGCCAATTGTGGCCACAAAAACTTGGTTTCATGGTTCGATAGCACAGAGAATTCACGGTGACGGCATTTCCTTGCTCATTTTCAAGAAAATACCGGCGGATGGTGCCTCATAACCACAAACCGCACCATACGGTCACTTTCATTGGATGTAATGCTTTTTCGGGGACTGTTTGTAGATTTTCTGAGCCTCATATGCGACAATTTTGCTGGTTTACATAACCGCTTAATTGAAAATGGGATCACTAAGGATGATTTTGTTGAAAAATGCGTTGTTTTCGTTCAGTTTTTCATACAGCCAATTCACAAATGTTCGACACAATTCACAAATGGTCGGCTGCCTTTGATTCTTGCAGGAGTTTAACTTTATAAGCGTGAATATAAAGATCTTAATGCAAAATGTTGAGCAAAGTTCGTCGGTGATGCCCAATTATTGCGATCGTCGACGAGTTGATATTACAGGCTCATTCTTAACATTTTGCTGTAGTACGTGCGCGTTGATTTGATCTATTGTCAGCGACAGTACCGTGAACCACGCATTTAGCGATTAAATTACACACAGCGGTCTCAGTAGGAGCACGATTACAAGAAAAAGCTGCTCGAATTTTACGAAGTGATACAGTAAAATTTTCAGCATTTTGACAGTAAATTTTCACAATCAATATTCTTCATCATTTGACAAAAACTAGGAAGTAATTCCAGCTACAAATTTGCCCACCCTTTCTTTATAATGAAATTTTGCACTCTTAGTGGGCTCAAGCGGCATTATGTACTATGAACTGCTAAAATTGACTGATAAGAGCAGAAAGCAATTACTTCGTTTGGAACATTTATAACATTTACTAAAGTCTCAAATCATTTCGAACATTTTCGAAATTTTATTTTTACAACAAGAATTTGTGTTTCGCTCAAATTTATTCATTGAGAACTGTACTAAATTCTGTTGTACTATATGTAAATTTAAATACTATACATAATTAATAAGTAAATAAATAAAATTAGTAGATACAATGTTTTAAGGGCTGACCACATTTAAATATGTAAAGTATGGGTTTGTATACTCTCAGTAAATGGAGTATGCTCATAGGCAATGCACTATCATATTGATATTTATTATCAGTTTAGAGAAAACATTGTCTTATAACATTATCAAATATATCTCTAAACAGCTGACCCTTTAATACTGATAATAAATATCAATATGATAAAGCATTGCCTATGAGCATACATAATATTTTTTGAGTAAACACAAGCACTTTATTGAGAGTAGACACACCCACACTTTACAAATTTAAATATGGTCAGCCCTTCAAATTTTGTATGTATTAATTGTATTTATTTACTTATTAATTATGTATATTTGAATTTACATATAGTACAACAGAATTTAGTACAGTTCTCAGAGATTAAATTAGAACTAAACACAAATTCTTGTTGTAAAAATAAAATTTCGAAAATTTTGAAATGATTTGAGATTTTAGTAAAGGTTGGAAATAATTTAGTCAGTTGCAATAGAACCTGTGTTAAGTAAAGACAGAATTTGTAAGTATTGAAAGAAATTTGTAGTATTGAAAGAAATCTTGACAATTGATAAACCAACCCATTAAAAAATTTCAACTGTTAAAATTGTAAAAGTTTTCCGGTACTATAATTATCAAAAGGGAAAAGTAAATTACCTTTTTAACTGCTCTGTTAAAAATTATATCTGATACGTAAAATAAAACTGACCTCTTCATAAATTCGTTAACATATAACATATAACATATAACATATAACATATAACATATAACATATAACATATAACATATAACATATAACATATAACATATAACATATAACATATAACATATAACATATAACATATAACATATAACATATAACATATAACATATAACATATAACATATAACATATAACATATAACATATAACATATAACATATAACATATAACATATAACATATAACATATAACATATAACATATAACATATAACATATAACATATAACATATAACATATAACATATAACATATAACATATAACATATAACATATAACATATAACATATAACATATAACATATAACATATAACATATAACATAACATATAACATATAACATATAACATATAACATATAACATATAACATATAACATATAACATATAACATATAACATATAACATATAACATATAACATATAACATATAACATATAACATATAACATATAACATATAACATATAACATATAACATATAACATATAACATATAACATATAACATATAACATATAACATATAACATATAACATATAACATATAACATATAACATATAACATATAACATATAACATATAACATATAACATATAACATATAACATATAACATATAACATATAACATATAACATATAACATATAACATATAACATATAACATATAACATATAACATATAACATATAACATATAACATATAACATATAACATATAACATATAACATATAACATATAACATATAACATATAACATATAACATATAACATATAACATATAACATATAACATATAACATATAACATATAACATATAACATATAACATATAACATATAACATATAACATATAACATATAACATATAACATATAACATATAACATATAACATATAACATATAACATATAACATATAACATATAACATATAACATATAACATATAACATATAACATATAACATATAACATATAACATATAACATATAACATATAACATATAACATATAACATATAACATATAACATATAACATATAACATATAACATATAACATATAACATATAACATATAACATATAACATATAACATATAACATATAACATATAACATATGACATACAACAGATTATAACTGTAATATGATTTTTTAATTAAGAAAACTGCTTTTTAGCCTCTATTATACCCATAGTAGATATGTCATCACATAAAGATCCAGCTAAGTCATTTGAAGATAGCTTATCCTCAAATTTTCTTCCGTTGAATTCACAGGTTAGTTTGATTCACTACAAAAATATTGTTACTCACTTTCTGTTCCTGTTTCTAGTCTGACGATGATGATATCTCACAAGAGCAAGATTTCATATATGACGACAGTTTTAATACTCGTGCTGAAATTGATAGTGCCACTGTGCTAGCAATTAGAACTAAACAATTTAATCATTGTGAAAATAATAAGGATTTAACGCGAAAAACACCATCTGATATAAAATGGGCTAAAAAAGAAAATCCTAGACAACATAAAATGAACTATAGCGAACGCCAGCAAATCCTAAAGGATTTGCAAGAACTAAAGTCACAGATATACCAAGCAGCTGAAGACGAGAACAATAATAGGATTGTGGAATTGAAAAATATTAAAGAGCAAGTGATAACAGCAAATAAAACTTCAAAATATGAGGATGGTCATAAAGCAAATGGAGATGATGATGCTGTAAAATTAGATATTCCAACAATTGAAATCAAGGAACAGACAACGGTAAAAATAAACGAAAAGGAAACTAAAGATAATCAGGAAAATGAATCCAAGAAAACCAATAACACCACTAAAACAAAAAAAGGTACAACAAAATCAACACACTTACACTTTGATGACCACACGAATGAAAATGGTCGTTCTCAAAGAAAAAGATATGCCTGTTTAAAAACGGGCAAACCATCATATGGCACACCTCACCGCAACGTTAAAATTTTATTTTTCGAAAAACGCACCATACCGAAATTAGATAAATTTCTTATGCCTCTTTTCAAGCAACCCGGTGATTTACCCAATTTCTTGGATATCGTACGCGAAAAACTGTTATGTCTACTGAATATAGACGTCATAAATCACATTAATCAAACTATAACGGGTAATGTAAGGGTACGAAATTTAGATTTTTATAAATCTGTACACATACGTTATTCGTCCCATTGCTGGCGTAGTTTTACTGATTTGCAGGCGAATTATGTGGAGAACTCTTGTGATGGCTTTTCGTTTATATTATTTAGCAATTCATTGCATATTGACCATCGACTGGTATTCGCAATACGTTTTCAATGTAATGTTCAACACTACTGGGACAATAACTATGGTGCCAACTATTAAATTAAATTATTTCTAAGCTATAAGCAATGACGGTGCGATTTAGTGATTATCACGGAGTTTATGGTTATAATTACAGCTTATGCTTGTAACAAAAAGAAAATACATTCATATTAAATTTTCATATAAACCGCCTTTTAATAAAAAAAAAATAAAAAAATAAGAAAAAATAAGGAATTTTGATGCATCAGTTTATAATTTTTTATTTATGTTTTTTCTAATTACTATTTGAATGTTTTTGATCTTATTTTTTAATTTTTAAATTATTTTCTTAACTCCATTTACGTATACATATGTTAAAAAAATGTTTATTTAACCCCCTGACCCTTCTCGCATACCTCTGGCGATGATGGCAAACATTAGACGAATGATCAGGAAAAACAAGCCACCTACTGGGAAAAAATTACAATGCTAAAGTAAAGATCACCACCAATTAGCAAGGATCTTCACCACTACACACAAAAAAAAATCATATGGAGAAAGCTACAGCGGATTAATCATCTACTCAGCTTGAAATATCAAACTGAAACAAAGCAATAGATGCTTTGTGGAAAGCCAATATGCTCCCTAGAGGAGTGACGGAGAGAAAAAAGTATAAA
The DNA here is from genome assembly GCA_023159175.1 of Wohlfahrtia magnifica. Taxonomy (NCBI): domain Eukaryota; kingdom Metazoa; phylum Arthropoda; class Insecta; order Diptera; family Sarcophagidae; genus Wohlfahrtia; species Wohlfahrtia magnifica. Next base: position 757,950 of record JAKWBJ010000156.1, read on the forward strand.
TATACTCATATTCGTACACACTCCACACACACTTATGAGTGTGGGTATGACAGACACTTTACACAACTCCTCTTATTTAACTTGTTCTGGCTTTGAATATGTTGTGTATGAGTATGGTTGTATTTTTAACTTTACTCACTCATACATATTTGGCCGTCAATACTTTAAACGTACTCATAACCATACTTTTGTCATTCTCTGTAGATTTGCAATTATTTAAGTGGTTAATGTTTTGTCGATGGTTCGTGGTTAAAACTGTCAAACATCGTTTGGAGTCGACAGTTTTCTTTGGTCTCCTTACAGTATGAAGACCTTGATATTAAGTTTATGAATTTATAACTCCTTTACATGATTAATAGCATCTCAATAACAAGACTGTAAGCAGGGTGATTTTGTATTTTAAGTTTAATTTACTTGAAATTTTGAAATGCAAGCAATAGTTTAATAAAAATGGAATGCAAGTTGTTTCTGTAGTTTATTAACTAAAAATAGTTACAATTATTTATTAGCAATTTGCTCATTTTACGTACTTTCATATCAAAGATTAAAATGACACATTAGTCTCCTTATTATTTTTCACATCACTGTATGTATATGAAAATTGATGTTTGTTTGTTTGAAGACTGTATACAGCTAAAAATTTGAATCAGTTATCCTATAATACATGCTCTTTCTGGATGGAATTATAGTCTACCTTAAAAGTTTGGACTTGGATCAGAATGGGATAAAATGGGGAAAAAAGGTAAAAACTGATAACTATAGTTAAAATAGGAATAGTGAAGTTCGCCGGCGTTTAGTTGGTTGTGTATATAATTTTCAAACTACGGCCGCTAAACAATTATTACATATTTTAGAAATATTGTTCAATAAACCTTATGCATAATTTCAATGGATTTGGTCCAGCAAATGCTTATAAGAGGTTTTCACATTAACACGAAAAAGCCGGAAACTATGATACTAAGCTGAATTAAAGAGCTCCACCAAATTAATGTTGCGTAAATTCAACTGAAACAATTTCTATACCTGGGCGGAACAATAAGCGAAGATGGAAAATGGGATAAAGATCATAAACGCCAGAGTATCGGCTACAGCCAGTCCTTACTAATTTCTAAGCCGGAACTTTATCAGTTAAATGGAAATTTCGAATAAAACGAAAGTGGCAGTATGCAACTACACATTTATATCAAATCTAACATATAGGCAGTAGAATTTTTTCCGAGAAGCTCAGCCTTAGGATATCTCTCCGCCCCCCGGACAACTGTAGTGTGCTTTAGGCCGAAGGAATGACCATTTATTATGCCGCAGAGTGGATCTGGAATAATGGGACTCCTAACAAAGACAGAAACGCGCAGAGGCTATGTTTACCTGCAAATAACTTCTGTAGGGGTTGTGGGTCGGTTGAAGAGGAGGAGAGCTTGGTCCATTTCATTTGCCAGTGTCCATTTCTAGCTTGGCAGATACTTCTCACACTGGGCTTTCCATTTATCGATGGCTTATCGGAGGTTCATTATACTGTTGCACTGATTTGCGATTAAATTTAAGGAAGTGCTTTTATGCGTTGCCTCTACTTGATTATTAAGACCGGCTGGTCTGGATTATAATGACTAACACGGTGACTACGCTTCATGTGGTACCACATCAGGCCACTATGGGAGCTCAAGTGTGCCTTGATTTAACGAAGAAGCCACACCCTCCTACTCCTACCATACAGATATAAATCGCTAACACTTGCAACTCAAAACAAGAGCACAATGCAGCCTGCAAAAATATATATATGCGCCGAATATTCAGGAAGACAAAAAGAAGAGAGTAAGAAATTTAAATTTAAATTTTCATAGAATTTTATTGGAACAGAATAGGTAGAAACAATAGCGATAGTATCAATATGTTGCAAGAATGGAAGATGTACGACTACTACTACTACGAAACAAAGTGGCAAAAAGGCTTCATTTCCAGAAAATATTGTTACATTTAAAGCTAAAACATTTATTATGGAAGTAATTCTATTGGTTTGTGTCAAGGCTAAGATCACCCTGCCAAGACTGTATTTATTTGAACACTGATGCTAATACCATTATAAGTCGGATACGTAATTCAATTCGCATTCTGCTTAGTCAGTCAGTTATAATTTTATAGTTGCAGAGTAAAGTCATACTAAGAGTTGAGTTATGAATAAAAGTGTGTAATAAGCGGAAGTTATATAGGTTGGACACTGCATAATGTTAATTGTGGAAATAAAGGCGGTATAAATACAAATTCGCTTCCTTTATTTTATTTAACGAAATTTAAAAGAACTCAAACGTTTTAAAAAGGTTAAAACATAACAATATTTTAACGGTGTTCTACCATTTCAATAATTCAAAATTAAAACAACATACACTCTTACTCAAACATATAAAAGCTCTTATTTTTTATTACATTTTAATCATTATTACATACATATATACTGTATAGAAATTAGCACATACTCATACATACTTATATTATATTACATTATTATATTAAATTAAATTATTAATTTTTTTTAATCCTTAAAGCTAATTTTTGTTTAATATTAAACTAAAAACTATTTATTTTTTCATTTATTTAATATTAACAAACATCATCAATTGGTTCCTCATCTTCCAAACTGGGACCGATTTCAATAAAGCCATCTTCTGGTATATCTGGACCACTTTCAACTCTAAAAACGTATAAGAAATAAATATAAAAAAATATTAGAAAAAAAAACATTTCAAATAAATTCTAATTTATTTTCAACACTTTTCTACTGTGTCTGTATGCTGCTAGTAAATGCATTTTTTATAAGAGATAAAGATATCTACGCCATGGCACAATTAAATTAGATTTATAAACGAGTAAGTAATACTCTTGTATTCATGCAAAAGGAATATCTTTCTGTATAAAGCAATGACTGAATGAATGAATAAAGAAACAACAACAACAACAACTTACTTTTCGAAATCACATTGCGGTAATAAACCCTCATCCTTTGAGTTATTACTGAAACGAAAGACCAAACATAAACGCAATACCGCCAATAGTATAAGTAAAAGACCAGCCACATAACTTAACCAGAGATTGTGGGGCCACAGCATAAAAGCTGTGCCAATAGCGATGTAAGGAAAGGCGAGACGCCAACTGCCAAAACATTTACAACACGACCAACATTGTAAACATTTTGAATAGTTATCGCTGGAAAAAAACAAGAAAAACAAAAAAAAAACAAATGACATAAAAGAAAGAACACAGGATTATGAGAAAAACAAATAAGTATGATTAAGTAAAGGGTGATTGCGATAGGAGGTGTTGTTGAAATATTTGTAAACTACTAAGGCGTTATACTATTAACTTTTTTTTCATTACTTCGTTAAAAATTTGAAACCATAATAAAAATGTTCGTTTGTTCCGAGCTGCTAGGAATTATATGCAAGCACTTTAATCGCTATACCATGACACCACCACACTACTCTTTTTTCTCCTTTACTCCTCTAAGAAGCATTTTGGATTTTCACAAAGCATTCATTGCTTTGTTTCAGTTTCAGTAGTCAAGCCGATTTTCAAGCTAAGTAGGTGATTAATCTACTGTAGCTCACCTTCGTATAATTGTGTGTAGTGGTAAAGATCGTTGTTAAAAGGCGGTGGTGTTGATCCTTACTATGCATTATAACTCTTTCTGATCTTTCGTCTGATGTTTGTGATCACCGCCAAAGATAAGCTGGAAGGTCAGGGGGCTTCTTTAGATGGATTTGTTTGGAGGGAGGTTGAAGTCTCTTTATTAAACATTCGAAACCAAACATTCGAACCTGGGCCGCCTGTATTGCATGCCTGCGATATAACCACAATGCCACGTCACTACTTACCTACTGCGTTTATGTTTATTCTACCGGATTGTTCAAAATACATTTCAGATAGATATTTTCCGTCCGTCTGCTTAAAATACAAAGTTATTCAAGAGATCACAGATTTTATCGAAATCGGTGCGCTATTGAGAGCACTTTTCCAACAAAGAAGCTCTGGATTATGGCTCTGATACCTACATGTATACATTCAACTTCTTGCGAGTATATGTGTTTTAAAAAGCATCTCCATCTTACTCGGTTTTTTGGTTTATGTTTTAGCGCCTTCCCTTTAGTAGGGTTATAGTTCTTCGTTAGTCAGCTTCCACAGATGTTGTTAACTTGTTGATAAATACTTGTAGCTTTTGTGTCTTGCTATTCAATATTAGTTGGGTTTCACTTTCGTACAACAGAGTTGATTTTATATTCTTACATATGTAGATAATACCCGCAACATCCCAACTGAATCAATGACCTGCACCTGATACTATTTCTTATACTCATTAGAAGTACTTACCGTTTAACACAGACTCTGGTTCGAGAATTTTTTCTTAGTGCAATACTCATAATCAGTCACTAGCTAATGGTACGATGTCGCTGTTGAATACTGTCAGACGGTCTAGCCTGGAATTGAACTCAGAATCTCTTAGTCGATAGGCGGGTGTCTTACCTACCAATTTATTTGATTTTTTAAGCTTGGTTCGTGGCAGCTTATTGTCACTTTACAGTGACAGTGTTATTTCGAGATACCTAAGATATTCTCTCTGTACCCAATGTTAATTACCACAATCCTGAAAATGTTTTCTCTCAAAAATTTTTTAGAGTGTCATCTATTATTGGAGGGTCATATCTTTATCGAAATAGAACAAGTAGACTGAGAAATAATGCTTGAGTAAATTCTTCAACTTAGGGAGAGCAGGATAGATACCCCGTTAAAAGCATCATCTGAAACTTTTACTCAAATAGATTACATTATAACCAATATTGTCTAACTAGTCTGACTTATCTCTAATTAGCTTTAGAAGACTTTAAATGTTTTTATTTTAAATGTGAAGTTAAACACTTAAACACCTATTATTGTAACACCCTTTTACATATAAAATTGTATTAAAAAAACTATATAATTTCCGAGCAACTCTTGGTTATAAGTGAATGAATTCGACATAAGATTATCCGTCTGGAATACACACATGCTCGTACATATTTGAGATCGAAAAAATGCTTACTTGCCAAATATTAATTGTAGAAAAAGAGTTATGACCCATTTGACTTCAAACAACAATATGATTATTGAAGACATTCTAGAAAATATGAAATAAAAATATAAAACAAATTTTTTATTATTATTAAATCATATTACAAAAACAACAAAAAGAATAAAAAATAAAATTTATTAATTTTAAATGAAATTTTAATAAATAACACAGCTCTACGTATAACATCACACATATGTAATAGTAAGTAGTTACCATACGAATACAATAGAGCCGGGAGAAAACCATTTTCATATGTTAAACATTGTTTTGTTGTTGTGAAAATACTTGGTTTACTTACAAGATTAGTAGACCAGCTTGATAACCATGTAAATAGACATCTACCCCGACACCACAAATTACTGAAATTAAATTAAAAAAAAACATGTTTTTTTCATTATACGATTACGAATACATACTACAATGAAATCAATACAAAAACATCTTTTTTATTTATTTGTTTGCAATAAGATTAATTAAGTACATGTACTAACATATATTTGAACGTATTAACAATTATATCATCAAAAGTCCAATGAAAAAAAACTTATAATAAATTGGTATTAACCCTTAAGCGGACAATATAACCATTTCAAAAGTTGCAGTGCAGACTTTAAAATTAAGGATGAAATTCAAATTATACACTTGCACATAATTCCCGCACCATTCCGCAAATAAGAGGGACTTCTCTTAATCAATGAGCTGACTACAATCCTTTTTTAGACTCATTGAAAGCAACCAACACTTTAACGCCAGCTCCAAATGGCAGATGTAGTAGAAGAGATCTGAGAAGGTGACACCGGCTCAAAATCCATCAAACAGTGCATTTTTCGGGATGCATTGGTAGTTCTTGCAATACTTCTGGCTGCTCTTCACACTAAATACGGGGCAATTTTGGTTGTTCACTTATCCATTCAACAAGAAATAAGCTTTGCCGCTGAACACAATAAAATGGAAGAAGTGAAGAGTGCACTTTCTTAACCGATAATAAATATAAACCTCATTTTTATGTGATAACATACATGGCTTTAGTAACATTCATTTTGTTTCCAGATAGTTCCAGTTATATGGCATAATATTTCAAGTATACAAATATGTCCGACAATTAATAATTTCATTAAGTTTGTGCTCTTAAACTAAAACTTATCTAGCGAAAAGAGAATTTGCAGTTCAGTTTATGTTCTTAACACAGACTAAGGTACTGCATATCAAATATCAGCAATTAATTGCTTTTTTGCTATGCATACTCATCCATTAATTTATAAGTATAAGTGAGGACAGATCATTCAAATTCAACTAATTATACTTACTGATATTTACAATACTGTTGATTATAAATCAAATGTCGTAGTCGTACACATAGCATTCATTCATTTCTCAGAAAATATTCATAATGCTCGCATCGTTCATGAGCATTTATGAATATAAGCATTGGCTATTCAAAAGAAAAATAAACACACAAACACGCAACCTTATAATAAGTATTCAAATGTTCACATTCGTAGCATACTCATTTTGCATCATATACGTACAATGGATGCAGATGAGTGCAGGCCCAACAATAATATGCGTAAGGTAGCTTAAGCGACTGTGCGAATATTCGCCGCTGAAACAGCGACAATTTAACATGGGTATCGGGTGTACATACCACATGCCGCTGTTATAAGACACTTAAGTTTTATTTTAAGGCAACAATATCTACCATTCTTCGTTTGAGATTGAGTACAATTTTAACGTCAGCTACGTCTTATTCTCTAATATATATGTTAAAATTTCCTCTCTATAAATCACAGCTAATGCTGTAGTGTAGTGATCGTATTGATTAAGCTATAATAGCCGGCATCATCTTCCAACTACAAAAACACCGAGATTAAATTGTTGGGTAAGCTTCCAAGTCCTTGTTTTACATTAACTAATAAAAAAGTTTCCATGGGAATAAATAGTTTCTATCGTTTTCGCAGGTTCAAAGTCAATATCTAATGGATATCTTAGAAAGACAGGGTGTATTGGTAAGCAATTCGTTGAAACTTGTGTGCTGCGCTTAGAACTAACAAATTCTAACAAACATTACTAGATATAAATTTCTGGAAGGAGAGGCGGGGATGGTGTCCTTATTCCTTTATATGAAAAAAAATTTTTAGACTTGCAGACCACTACAAAAAGTTAAGCTTTCAGACTACTGCGATTATTAGAAGTCTCTGCGATAAAGAGAGTAGTGGAATGTTTTTTGTTATGCATTGTATACAATGTGAATAATCAGGTGTCTACGGGCAATCCGGGGGCTCTCCAGTGCTTATTCAACAACGTTGTTGGTATGTAAGTGCTAGGCATCGCTGACATTATTTGAGGAGTCACTCTGAAACCCAGGGGAATTGCATGACAGAAGGACTGGCTAAGGTTGGCTTAATTGACCAAATGGTAGTAATTCACTGGTATGACGAGACATAGTGCCTTTTAATGACTGCTGTAGAAGTAGTTATGATGAGGAAAAGGAAAAGACGGTGCAACGCTTCCTCTGCTACTTTTTAATTCTTTCAGATATTAGAACCGATTTCCTTGGCATTCTGTACCTACACCCCATTTCGTACCTGCTTGTCGCGAATGTTAAGGGAATATCTTCTTCCGTGCATTTAATTGGTAAGTTCGTTTCTGACCTGAAAACGGACCTGTAGGTTCACCAGAATGGGACTAGCATATGGACTTAACTTAGGTAGATACTTGTCTGGCTACTATCGGAACTAACTAAATCTATATACAAATTTGATTCCAAAATTTTATCTAAGCCCATACACGATAAGTAACACACATATTTAATAATTTAAATCTAAATTTAATTGCAGGTTTGAGTGTTTAAAAAAAAGAATTTAACCTCCCTACAGACAAATCCATCTAAAAAAATACCCACCTACCTACCCAGTATCAGAGGCATACGAATGATTAGAAAAAAACGTCACTTACTGGGAAAAAATTAAGTAAGAATCACCACCATCACTCAGCAAAGGTCTTCACCACTACCCAATCACATGGAGGCGAGTTAGAGTAGATTAATTATCTACTTGAAAATCAACTTGATGAATGAAACTGAAACAAAGCAATGGATGCTAAAAAAAAACGCTTCATTTTATTTAATTCTGTTTTATACAGTTAATATTCCGCTTTATTCCACTTTTCTATTTCTGACAGCTCAGAAGACCTTTTAGTTTCATTTTAGGTTTAATACTATATTACTTCTTTTGGCTTTGAACTCCATACAATTACATTAATGGGATTAATAAACCAGAACTGTTTTTCAACAACAAACAAAAACAGCTATTTCATAGAAGAAAAAACCTTCTAAAACGTTTTGAATTAAAGCAACCAATGAAAAATTGCTAAAATATGCACAAAACTTTTTGGGGAATACCTCCTAACCACAACCACGAAAAACTAATAAAAAATTACACTTTAAGAAGAAATCACAACAAATACAAAATCTTTAATTTACAAAAATGCTCTTCCGCAATTTAGATTCACGCGTTACTATTCGATTCTGTTCTATTTATACTCCCCACTTGTCATCTGCGAATACTCGTACTTGACTTGTCAACAAGATTCTATGCCAAAAACTTTTTTCCCGAAAACAAAACAAATAAAAGAAGAAGAAGAGAAAATAGGAACTGCATGAAAAAACAAGCAAAAAAGTTCAATATCCTGATTTTCTCTTTATGACTGTTAATTTTAAAATATTTCAATAAATTTTCTTTTAATGGTTTTTTCTTTATTATTTTGTTGTTTTCTTTCCAGATTTAAATGGTTTCTTTTTTATTTGTTTTTTAAATTTCAGATTAAAATTAAAAATTCTCAAATATAAAGATAGTCAGTCAGTTGTTGTAGACGTAGCCTTAATTGCATATGAATTACATACTTAAACATATAGATAAGTATAGTAAAAACATATTAATAATTAGGCATTTAAAAGAATGTATTCTTATACCAACAACAGATGACATGCCTTTTACATATGGTTAGTGTATGAATGTATTATAGTTTGAAAATGCGGTATGTACAACGAGTGGTACTTGATGTGTGTTCTTAATAACTTATATTTTACTATATAGCGTTTTCATCACTTATTCTCCTTTAGTCATTGAACGAAATAATGTAAAAACAGAGTCTTTTTTGCTACAAATTAATAAGTTTTCTTTTTTGCCTTATTTAATTCGGAAAATAAGAACAGTGAATCGATTGCTTCGGATCCTGAATGTGTTAAATCGATTTTAATGTGCCTTGTGCGGTTCAGAATTAGTAATATTAGTTGGTACATCTGTTGTTGATATTTCCGCTAAATCTTAGCGTCATATCTTGATACTTGCAAAAGCTACATAGCCAAGAGTACATCTATCTCTATGTGTGTTGGCGATTTTTTACAATTTTAGAAATGCATTTAAATTTGCAACAACAAACTTGTATTAAATTTGGTGTAAAAATCGGATTTAATGGTGCGCGAACGAAGATGATGAACTCAGTGGCAGACCACCGACATCAAAAACCGACGAAAATATTGATAAAGTAAAATAAATGTTGGTCAATAACCGCAAATTAACCATCAGAGGGATATCAGAGGACTTGGACATTACCTATGGAACCGTCAAAGACATTTCAGCTAATGAATTGAGTTTCCGTCATGTAGCAGCAAAGTTAGTGCCAAAAGACCTCAATTTCATGCAAAAAAGAGACCGTGTTGGGGTCGCAAAAAACATGATTTGCGAGGCTGAATCTGATCCCACATTCATCAAAAGGATCGTTACTGGAGGCGAGATGTGGGTACGACACGGAATCCAGACATCAGGCAAGTGAATGTCGTTCACCAAATGAGCCGAGACCAAAAGAAAAACCACGTCGTTTTCAGTGAAAAAGGAAGGCAATGCTCACGGTTTTCACGGATTACAACGGTGTAGTGCATCAGAAAACAAAGAGTATTATTTGGGCGTTATGAGACGTTTGCGTGAAGCAATTCGCCGAAAGAGACCAGTATTGTGGACAGAATATTCATGGATTTCGCACCATGATAACGCATTGTCGCACAGTGTCATCATTATTCGAAAAATACCATCCAACAGCCACCGAATTCACCTGATTTGGCTCCCAGAGTTCAATCGAGTTAAAAAACTATTACGGGGAACGCGTTTCAGTAGGCGAGAGGAAATAATGAAAAAATCGCAGGAAGAAAAAATTATTACTGCCGAAAAAATGGACTTATTCCAACAACCTGAAGCATTAGAAATCATATGAAGCGGAATCGACGCCAAAGCCGAATATTCTATATATTCAGGTAAAGCTCTCTTTCCAATACTCTTTTTTACAGTCTTAGACGACGTTCTTAAGAAATTTGTGAAAGCTGCTGAAGGAAACAGAGGCATACCATTTTTCCAAATTTATTTTTTTGTTGTGAAGTACAATTGTTCCGGTTAGAAATGAAATACTATTTTATTCATATGGTTGTTGGGGCTGTCCACATAGTACCTCCTTCGATCGTTCCAATTTACGAGAACTTTTTCGAGTGTATGGGGTCGTATTTCGGCAATGGCATCACGAATGTTGGCCTTCAAATGCTCAATTGTCTCTGGTTCGGCGGCAAAACACTTGTCTTTAATGGCGCCCAACAGATAATAGTCCAACGGAGTCAAATCACAGATTCTTGGTAGTCAACTAGCAGCACCATTTCGGCTCATTAAACGGCCATCGCTTTTGGCATGAGATGTGTGACAAGTTGCACCATCAACCAAACATAGATCACGTTTCTGAGCCCCAAAAACGGCAATTTTGCTTACTAACGTATCCACCAAGATGAAACTAAGATTTTTATAAAATCATTTTTTGGCAAAATCGACATTATCGTGCAGTTTCTCCTTGGTCCATCTAGTGAAGCGGATGATCATGTGGCTTCAACTCTTAAAAAAATTTAACTTTGTAAGACGTCATACGTCATATTTTCTCAAAATTTGACATAAACTTGTTCGCGAAATGTTAAATTCTTGAGAACGATGACGAGTTGATGGATGCGCACACACATTCTCAGCCACAGCCTCGATATTTTCAAGTATAAGCACTGTACGAGCACTCTTATGCCTTGGCGCATCCTTGGTAATGAAACCAGTTTCACGAATTTCAGCAATAAACTTGCGTATACCGGGAACTATTGGTACTTCTCTGCTACCAAATACGACATTTTCGTGCAATTTCCAATAAATCCCAACGTTGCTCAATCGTTAATCGATTCATTTCCTTCAGTGGAGATAATATACTGAATTTTGTGACAGAATAGAATGACATGAGTATTGCCAGATTCGAAATAACCGCTGGTTCAAATTTAAATTAATAGAAGTCCCAACCTATAGTTTCAATGCAAGTTTTATGTTTGAAGTTTTACAATACTAACGTGTAATGAAACCATTCATTTTAACTCGTTTCAAATTAAGTTCCAAGAACAAGTGTTCGGTATTTAAGCATACGAGAAAGAAACTTATGCGAAAAAATAAAATTCAACTGAAACACACTATAGAGCCAAACGCAGAAACCGTTTATATGACAATAAATTTTCAAAAATATCTGGCGCCATTGTTATTGTAAAAACATATTGACATGGTTAAAATGTTGTTGTTGCTGCTGTACAATGACTCTTGTAATAGGAATACTTTTCATAGCAATCGGTAATCCTTTATGCATGTTCTCCATATTTGATTGGATTTCTATCGAGATCTTATCAATGTACGTATCGATGTATTTATGGCTTTGCAAATACGGCAAAAATGAATGAGAAAAAAATGAAAACCGAGTAAAAGTAAAGAAAGAAAAATAAAGTAATTTTCTTATAAAATTTATAGATTTTCGTTAAGAAAGAAACCTAAAAATTGTAGGAAAACATAAAATCCAATAGAATGAAATTTTGAAAATGTAATAATAAACGCTAATAGTATGGATGGAGAAGAAGCGTACAGAGTAAGATATGTTTTTATGTATTTTCTTTGATTACATTGTTTTAATTTATTTTTTTGTTTATTTTTTTTATTAAAGGAGTTAAGAGCATGGAATGTCAATATGAAGGAATAATATTTTTGATAAAAGTTTTAGTGATATTTAATGTAATGTACTGTGTGACTAAGACTAGAATAAAATTTTAGGTAATTTTTAAAATTGTAAATATTCTTATCCAGTCACACAAGCAAGGTTTCGAATATACAGGTCATGTCCCGGTTATATAAACAGCCTATCAATTATTTCAGTGGCTGGTGTTAGACAAAGATATTATTACGAAAATGAAAGCCCTGAAGAGAAAAATCCACCACATCAGGGATTTATTAAGTCAGTGGTTTTACAGGGATTTATTGTTGGATTTTTAGCTATGGACTTTATTGGTTTGTGTCTTGGCTTAACATCGTTGCCATAATTACCTTTAGGGTACTGCCGCCTGCATGCGTAACGGAGTTGCCAGCTCGATTCTTTTTGGGATATTGTGGTTTTACATTTAATTTACCGTACATAAACCGAAATTTGTCAAGTCATTTCAAGTCATTTTTAAGTATATGAGTGTTTCCGTTTCTCTATTTTTTGCGAAATATAATATAAGAGTTGGATTGTTTTGGTGATAGATTGCGGCTATTCTGCAGTATTTTAAGTTTTAGTTGATAAGTCTGTGATAAATATCATTTACGCATAGAATAAGTATTCACATGATTAATTAGTTAAAGATAAACTATGTAAAAACATAATATTTTGATAAATCAAGTAAAGTAAGTAAGTAAGGTTGGTGAGTTCAGTGATCATTTGGCTGTCAATAAGTATAGTCTGTTTAGGCGCAAATAAAAAGTGTTGTAAAAACGCATTTGCTGTATTAAGACAAAGTGCAGAAAAGTTACAGTTGAATTAATAAATAAAAAAGAGACAAATTGTAGAACAACAATAAATAAAAGTAGTGTTTTATTTTATTTTAATTTTATTTTTATTCTTAAAAAAGATCAAAACGTAACAATATGTTCCCTCTCTACTGCTGTTCAATGTTGTACCCATCCTGAGAGCTAAAGACTAAAGGTCTTTGACAACGCCTATAACATGAATCGATTATCTCTTGGTTAGGTTAGGTAAGGCAGATCCACCTTGAATTATAAGGCGCAACTTACTCCAGAAGTTTCGGGAGTTGATTTTAAAAGATTTGAATTCATGAATCAAAACTGGCTTAATAAAAAAATTTGCAAAATTTTATGGAATAATTTTAAAAATTGTAATCTCTGCACTGATTGCAGGTTAACATAGGCAAAGAATTGACCGATGGACATTTTCAAAATCATTTTCTTAAAAGATAACAGGTCACTCAATAAGTCCGTAGAATAAGTAAAAAACAATCAAAATTTTGAAAAAACTCCATTTTATTAATCAACATAGTTGACTTCGAGGGTGATACAACGAGTATAGCGATTTTCCAACTTTTCGATACCACTTTTATAGTACGATATCACTTTCTCGTCAAAATAGGCCTTTCTTTCCAGCATGCTCTTGAAATCTGAAAACAGACAAAAGTTGCTGGAGGCTAAATTTAGAGAATACGGAGTTCGTAGCCCAATTCATTCAATTTTGTCATCGTTTTCATCGATTTGTGACACGTTTTGTAAGCTCACTATGAAACCACTTTAAACAGAGCTTTCGCATACGCAAATGTTCGTATAAAATGGAAAAAACTACCAATGTCAGCTAGCTCGTGGACATTCAATTTGCTATCTTTCATATCCACTGTGTAAATTTTTTGATGTTTTCTGGAATAACAGCCTCATTTCGGCATCCGCTGCGCTCTGCATCATTAGTGTTGGTACGACCACGCTTAAATTCAGCAAACCACTCCCCTACCATTTGTCTCGATGAAGCAGAGTTCAGATAATGTTTATCAAGCCACTGTATTTTATTCATCAAAAATCAATGCTTTATCTAAGCTCCAAGTTCACTTCATTTTTTTCAATAACAAAAGTTGCTGCACAGAAAATGCTATAACACACGCATCAATGGTCAGATTGCTATACACTTATCGTTTGAAAGTTATTACTAAATAAAAAACATATGCACAAAATTCTAATAACGGCATCTATGAGTCATCCTATGAATATTTTGAGTGCACTGTTAGTTACAATTGGGGAGATCGAACGGTTATTATTCGACCAGTTTTAACCGGTTTTTTTGGTTTTGTCGAATACGGTTTTCTTAAAATGCTAATTTTTCTAATAGCGAATAAGCCGGTTATTTTAACACGAATAATCGAGCTCCCACAGTAGACATGACCAAGGCATCGCATGCGCTCCGATGCGACCCATTATACAATGCCCGGTAATTATGTCCGAAAAATCTCGATACGCCACCTTCCAAGCCTAAGAAAAGCCCTATTTTTTTCATGGAAAGAGAAGGCCAAAGCCTTTTGGATATTTCACAAGTGATGATATTGGCTCACTTGTGTTCCATCCTGCTCAGTGATCATTTATCCAACAAGACAGAGAGAACCCTATAGTAGTGCATCAGCAATTTCATTCCCTCGGATGCCCGCATAACTTGGAACCCATATCAGTTCGACATGATCTCGTTCCAGATTGTCCAGTAAGCATCGGGTAGTCTGAGAGAGACCCTGAGGTCCAGATCATCAAAATAAAAACAACTGGAAATGAAACTACAATGTAAAAAATTAATCACTGGATGAAATATTAGGACGTTGTGTTTTCGAGAAAGAAATGTTTAAAGCTCTAAAAAGCCGAACGTTGTCAGCATACTTACTTGCTAGACACTGTGACATGGTACAAAAATTAAGAAAAATTTATTATATAAATTTATTATATAAAAATTTATTATATAATACAACAAGAATTGCATTAGATATTTTAAAATTGTAATTTTTCAAATTATTCGGAAACCGGTTTTTGAAAAAAGTTGAATAATCGATCTCCCTAGTTACAATACAGTTTCAACCAGTTTTGGTTATAGTTCTGTCCTACAAAACCAGCTACCCCGAATTCGAATCATATAGAGAATAAAAAATTTTCATCACGACTTTCACACGGAATAGATTGAGAAATTAAAATGTTTAATCCTTCACCAAATAATCTAGGCAGAAAATCTTCTAGCCACAGCCTTGAAAAAAGGAAGGTAAGCAAATATACCAAAAATGGTAGAAAACAATAGCAGGTAAGGTTCCTCAACACTGTACCAAATAAACAGAGGCCGTTGTTTTAAGGCAGCACCATCATCCGTGGACTAGCTACATTAAACCAAAAGGCTGCTAAAAAATTGTTTACTCAAAACATCAAAATACAGCTTCATCGTCGTATTTCAAACTCTCCAGTGTTGGTTAAATCCCCATCTTATGCTCCTATTAATTGTTGTAACTTTGGGAACGTCAACATTAAAATATATATCAAATATAAACGGGGATAATATGCACCTCAGTCACACTGCAATTGTTGCATAGAAGTTATTCAACATTTGTTAGCGATCGCGTACAAAACTTAATTATATTATTTTCCGATTTTATCTAAAAGCAAATTACTTCCTTTATCTTTTTGTCTGATATAAAGGGGTTTCACACAATACGTATCTTTTATTGAATGTAACTACCACATTCGAGAAAGTGTATTTCCATTCCAACTTGTTTTTAAATAATTTTTTTGTGGTGTGGCAGGTAAAATATCCGCCTACTTACTTAATCCTGAATTAAGTCTAACAATTTTAAAAAATAGTATCAACTTAAAACATTAGATAGCGACTGGTTATAAGTATGGAAAAGCTGCTGGAGTGGCTCTTAAAGCCACGTATGGAGGAGGCCGTTCGCGCCGGAGGTGGGTTTTCGGGAAAGCAGCACGGGCTTAGATCAGGTAGGTTTACCATTGGAGCCTTAAGCAGCGTCGAGAATGTAGTTGAAGCTGTGTGTAGACATATTAACTTCACCAGGCACTAATTTCCTGTGTTACTCTGGACGTTAGAAACGCATTTAATAGCCTCAGGTGGCCGAACGTCTTCAGAACAATGGAGGAGGATTTCTGTATTCCTAAATACCTACTTCGTATTATCAGGAACTGTCTTAGAAATAGAGACCTCATGTATGGTATAACCTAGGGAAATAGAGGATGAAACTGACATCGGTGGCAGCGCAAGGGTCTATCCTGAGCCCAGACTTATGGAACATCAATTACGATAGGCTGGTGTGGTCTGCGGACGATGTAGCAACGGTGATAAAAGGCAGAGATACGGACAATATAGAATGGAAACAAACCAAGTCATGATTAGCGCTCAGGCATGGCGTGGCGTACATAGCTTGCAACGGATGGCAAATAGAAAGGAACTCATTCTACTCACCAGGAAAGACATTCCCGAGGTAATGGAGATGCGAATTTGAGATAAAACACTATCTACCTAGAGAATAGTGAACTAATTGGAATTGACCTATTCTAGCTAGTTTAAGTACGCTGTGAATAAGGCGAGACGACAACTTCACAATTAAGTCGCATAATGGCGAATATAAATCGACCATTTTCTAGCAGGCGGAGGTTACTGATGGATACGATCAATAGTGCACTTTTTTACGGATGTGGGATTTGGGGAGACAAAATGAGAATAAAGGAAAGAGCGAGCGCTTTGAACTCAGTTCAGAGGACAGCTGTATTACGAATAACTTCAGCATAGCGCACGGTATCAGCTCCAGCAGTTTTTCTAATTGCAGGCATTTTTCCAGTAGACCTTGGTGCTTTGGAGAGGAGAAAATTATGGATGGAGAGACTGGCTGAGGAAAGAGTTCCAGCGTGCGATGCTTCAGGCAGGAGACTATAGAAACATGGCAGACACGATGGAATACAGCTACCGACGGCAGATGGACAGCGAGGCTTATATCCGATGTTTGTAAGGGAGGTAAGTTATTACCTGACGCGGATGCCTTCGGCTCATGGATATTTTCGCAAGTACCTGAGTAGCATGGGAAAGTGTAATACAGTGTAATACAATACATTGTAGACGATGCAAAACACACTTTTTTTGAATACCTCCACTGATTAGTATACCGCGCAAAATTACAAATCATAGTATGTCCACTGTGGGTCGAGAATATCACGGATATTATAATGGAGAGCTAGATAAATTGGCACGGAGTGTCAAGATACTGCGAGAATATCTTGAAGATGAAGAAACCAGATTTGAACCTAGTGGACTGAATGTAACTGAGAAGTAGAGCGCGAGTCTGGACTTAGACTAAAGCATGGCAGGGGCTTAACCCTAGCTAGAGAAGAGACCACCCTTTTAGAGTGAAGACGGGTTTTTTTAGTCAGTAGGCCTTTAATGAAGAACCCGACATACCACCCGACTTACTTATTGTGGATGTGAATCCATCCTTTATTCCGCAAAAAAAAACCTGATTATGAGTATCTACTAAGAAAGACTTTTCTATCTTCTGATGCAATTATTCGGAAGGTATACGATATAATAGTCACTAGATGAAAAAGTTGCTTATGTCAAATTACATTTAATTGATTCACAATAGCGACATTCAGTTTAAAATAAAGTTAAGAACAACACTGAAACACCAGTCCCGAACTATATGGTCCTGACAGGAGGTTATGGCCAAATAAAATCGCAGCATCAAATGGGTACTAATTTATGTAATGTATATGTATGTACATGGCAGTGTTGGCAATCCAACCCAACGAGTTCTGTTGGTTTCTTGGGCTTTATTGTGTTTTATAACTACGTCCTAATTTCGCTCAAATAGACAATATTTTTTATTTGTTAGTAAAATTAGGTTGTCTTAGTATTTATAATGCAATTTTGCACTCTTGGTTGGATCAAGGCGTTAGTACTATGGACAGCTAATGCAGACCGCAATTAATTCGTTTGAACCGAGCATTGTGAGAAAAACGGCATTCGTAATTGACTGTTTCGACGGATACAATACTTTTTAGCATTTTACCGAATCACTTATTTTCAATATATATAAAAGCTGCTTCAAAGTTTAATCGCCTCAATAGGCGAGACCTTTTCTAAAACAGGATTCGAAAATTGGCTCAGAGGAAAAAATACACCACATCAGGGACTGTATTGTGGGATTTTAGTATATTGGTTTGTGTCAAGGTTTTGAATGTGTTATCCTGATAATGCCATACTGATTTGTGTATTTGACGGCATTGCCAATTCGGCCACCTTTGGATAACATAATCTTACATGTTTAACATTAACGGACATAAAATAGAGGCTGTGAGAGCGTTTGAGAAGTGTCTGGAACTTTCCATACTTTAGACAATTAGGTATATAAGGAGGCTGATTTGCCTCTATCGATGTACATAGTTATCGTTTTTGCAGTCATCAAGTAAAGGCGTAAAAGTGTTGCATAAACGAATCATAAGTGCAAGATAAATAAGTTGGTGTATTAAGATAAACTGTATAAAGATAAAGTGAAGAAATAAAAACTGTTAAACAACAACAAGGTGGTGTTTATTTTATTTTGACGCAATTAAAAAGAACTCAAACGTTTTAAAAAGGTTAAAAGATAACGACATAATACTCCATGAAGCCAGGATGGGCTTAATTGGGTTACCCAGTGGGTTGACAACTCTGCACATGGCGACGTATAAAACAATTTAAAAAAATACTCTAAGTTGATTAATATAATTAAAATAAGCTCTTAAGTTATAATTTTAATACCAATTGTCAGTACCCATTTAGTTAAATTTTAAAAACTATAAAATTCTCCATTTCTATACTTGACAATTACTTGCAAGAATCACTTTAACTTTACAAGTATCTAGTGACATTGAATATGTGTTTTCATTGAATTTCCCTAAAGATACCAGCTAATAAATGTTGAAAGTTTAAATTTACTGTATGGACATAGAATATATAATAAAATAAATTTTTATGAGAATCTCTAACAACTTGATAGTTTTTAAGGGAATTCCATTTAAATTAAGTGGAAAACAACTTATGTTTATAGGCCTTTAAAATGTTGAGATATTATGCAAAATTATTAGAAATGAATTAAAGAAATGCTTATATGCAAACGAGTATGTCATATTATTGATTTAAGAGTTTAGTTACAATCAAAATTTTATTTTTTATTTATGTTTACAAATTACATATATATTTTGTCAGCTTATAAAAACTGTGTTTTTCGTTTATAAAATGACTATACTACTTGCTAAAAGCATACTTGATTAAAAATATATGAAAATATGCAAATTGAACGTCATTATATACTCGTATGTTTTATTCCGTAAATCTAGTCTGTTTATTTGTTTATTGATTTATTGTAGCTTAATAACTCTGATGTTATTAAATCAAAAGTTATCATTTAACTTTAATGGATATTTTTTTAATATTTTATTAATTAGTTTTTGTATTAATCGCTATTTTGCTTTGTAATAATCGTCTTAAAGCAATTACATACGCCGTCGGCAGGGGTTATAACCTTAAGACAATTAAAAATAAATACAATTATTCGACAATAATTCAATGTTATCTAATAGTTATGGAATATATATTTTGCAAATTATTTTATTTAATTCTGTTTTTATAAGGCTTAGATCAATTTTAGTATTTCCGCATAGCGGTTGTAAAGTAAGAAAACAAAGTATTTTACATATCAACACAGTGTTCTTAAAACACTATTTGTAATAGGCTTTGTGTTTAAAAATTTTAATCTTTTATTTTATTTATTTTTAACTAGAAAACAACTATAATTGTTATAGACGAGTTTTGGTGTTGCAACCAAGGTGTCAATTTAGCCATTTTTCGGCTAGATCTAGCGGTTTTTTTTATAATTAGCCACTTTCTTATTGCTAGATTTTATCTAACCTGGAGATCTGGAAATTTTTTTCTCCGTAACCATTTTTTATTTTCATTTTCATAACATTTTTATATGACTATTTTTTGATGCGGATTGGACTTACGTCAAATGACTGTTTTAGCAGCTTTGATGTATTTACTGTACTTGGACAATATAAGAAATAAAATTCAAAATGATATTTAGTAAGTAGGCCGTTCATCTTTTTTAATTTACTGAAATTATTTTAGTTTAATAGAAATATCACAATATCGTCAAAAATTTAGACCATAATATAAGCAATACATTCATCTACAGTTATGGATAGCGAAAGAAACAAGCGACTAGAAAATGCATTTTGAAAATGACCTTGTTGCCCATTTATCAACAAAAAAGTATATGTTAAAAATTTCACTTCTAAGTTACCTTCGACACAATGCTCCAGGAAGCTGTAACGTGCATTTTTATATGCCAACATACTTTGATTATACCACTAGACTTGTTTTAAAGACACCTTTAATGTAAAGCTTCATAGAAGCAAGTGCGCAAATGTAACACTCAAAGTTGAAGCATCTTTATTACACACTCGAAATGAAACTATAAATAAATTATTTCGTCATGTCCTCTGCTGGGGCTCGAACCTGGCTCGCTTGCATTATTATGTGTGCGCTCTGACCACCACACCACACACTTTCGTCTATAGTTTGGGAAGGACTTTAAGCATACAAATTTAGTCAACTGGTACAAAAATAAAATGAATTTGAATTCTATTGATGCAAATTTTGTATAACAAATGTAAAAAAAACATAGGGTGTCCGCCGGGAAGGTATACTACTTTGTTTGTTTATAAGTTTTGCTTATGTGAAAGAGAATGGATCTTATATTGATAAATGCTTTATTTAATGTCGGCAATTATGTATGGATAAATGCCCGCATCTGTTAGCCACACAAATGCGAGCCCTTTTGAGCACATTTTTCATTATATTCTCACATTTCACGCGGTTTTTCACTAATTTCATCACGAATATTTTGTCTGAGTTGCTCCAGCGTTTCTGGTTTGTTTGCATCAACCTTGTTTTTCAGATGTCCCTACAAAAAGAAGTCGAGAGCAGTAAAATCAGGCGACCGCGAAGGCCAATCAACATCGCCATTCCTTGAAATAATTTGTTGTGGAAAAATTTCTCGCAGGTCTGGCTGTATGCGATGTGGCACCGTCTTGTTGAAACCACATGTTAGTCAAGATCAAAGCATGCAGTTGTGGCATTGAAAAGTTTTCAATCATATCACGATGTCGCTCCGCATTGACAGTTACCGTTACGCCGTTTTCAGTTTCAAAGAAGTAAGGTCCACTGTTTCCGATGTGGCACCGTCTTGTTGAAACCACATGTTAGTCAAGATCAAAGCATGCAGTTGTGGCATTGAAAAGTTTTCAATCATATCACGTTGTCGCTCCACATTGACAGTTACCGTTACCGTTACGCCGTTTTCAGTTTCAAAGAAGTAAGGTCCAATGTTTCCTCCTGACCAATTGACTGATGAAAAATTTGAGGGTTTTCCATTGCCCAGAACCGACTATTCTGTTTACTCACATAACCATTCAAATGAAAATGTGCCTCGTCACTCATTACGATTTTTTCATGAAAATCGATGATTGATTTTGATAAAATGTTTTAACGATTAAAATACGTTGGCTTACTGAATATATTTCCGTAATAAATTTGCCACGTCTCTACTTCACGACTGCCAAATATGAACTGTCAAGACTACTTTTTACCAAAATGGCGGCAAAACAAAGTAGTATACCTTCCCGGCGGACACCCTGTACATTCAAACTCATTTTAAATTCTATGAATATGGGGGTAATGCTCCACTTTTCCATAACATTAAAAATTAAAAAGTTTACTTTTAAAATTTTAATTTATCTATCAGAGTTAGTCTTAGCTTTATTTGATACAAAGTACAAAACCTAATAAAAATATGTAAATAAAAAACCAATTTTAAATCTGGATCAGTGTTGCCACCTTGTGTGTAATTTTTGATACTGTGTGTAGCCTATGTGTAATTAACTTCATGTGTAATTTGTGTGTAATTTTACTTTCTGTTTACAATTCGGCGTTCGATAATATGCTCGGTCGAGATAATTCGTATCCTTCTTAGGTTTTTAATTGCTAGAGCATATACTTGGTAATTATACGGCGCTGGTAAATGGTGGTATTTTACCATTTGGTTTTTCAGTGTCTATTTTTAAAAAAGATTCATGAAAAAATGAGCAGTAAGGTTTACCATTTCTCCATGAATTACCCAATGCGTAAGTCAAAGAACACCATTTTCGAATATGGTATGAAGAACAGCCAGAGTCAGTTCAAAAGGTGTCAATATAAACTGAAATATGTACTGTTTGGTGCGGTTTGTCAGTCGGCAGCATCATTGGACTGTAATTTTTTAAGAACAAAAAAATGCAACGTTGGAATTAATTAAGTATGGTATCATGCGATGTTTACCGACTTTTTCTATCCAAAATGAAAGAATTGGACTTGGCTGACATTAGGTTTCAACAAAACCAGATGCCACACTACACAAAATATTAAACCCTACAAAAGATGAGTTCTTTTGTGGGGATACGTGAAGTCTCTCGTATACAGGGACAAGTCAGTCACAATTTTAGTCATAAAAGAAAACATTACAATGGCCATCAGTTCAATCCTTTTGATCAGAATGAATGAAATGCTGGAGAAAGCAAACAAAATTTGGAATTTTGGGTGTAATTTTTCGTCAGGTGTGTAATTTTAAAGCCGGTTGTGTGATCTGGACTCTCTTATTTTGTTCGGACAAAGTGTTTTTCATCTGTCGTTTGGCAAATTATTTCAATCTCTTAAAGAGAGAGATGTCAAACTGCATATAAAAATAAAAATTTTTGCGGACAAATTTTTTGTCCGAACAAAGAACTTCAGAATATGTGTAGAGATGGGAAAAGTTTAAATACCCGGTAATATGGGTTAATACATGCGTATTTACCTAAAAGGTGGGTATAAACTATGTTATAGAAAATTTAGTGAATTATATGTACATATGTATGTGTGTTTGAAGTCTATAGACGGTTGTCTACTATCGCATTTACTGTTTAATGTGGTCAACAGCATAAGGCATCGTGTAACCAGTTAATGGCTATCTTGAAGGCTTGGCTCTTGTCACACACATTTGATGACTTCAATTTCATCAATTTAACACTACAATAATAGGGAATTGAGAACGTCCAGTCGCTTTGCAGTCTGAGATATAAGATAATATCAATGGGAGGCTTTAGAAAAAACCTTATGAATCGCATTAATAAATCCCGACAAGCCTATCGTCAACTGAGTAAATTTTAGAGTTGTCTACTTATTCCTAGGCGTACCAAGCTAAAGATATTTAACAGCTGTGTAAAGTCAGTTGTCATCTACGGATGTGAATTACGAAGCGCAGCTCGTTACGATCTCAAAGCAATTCATGTCTTCATTAACCGATGCTTTCGCCGAACTATAACAATCTTTTTTCCAAGCTTTGAACAGGAACTAGGAAAACCCCAGTTGAAACTGACACTCGAAGACAAAAATTGAAATGTTTGGGATATAACCTTTTGGTCCGAAGAAACTCATTAGTACAGTTTTTCGCAGTCTAAGACAAGCTACTAATACTTTTGAACACTCACAAGGCGATAGTAAGTCCAAAAACCTTTTGATGGTTAAAATAAGCCAACCGAAAAACTACTGTAGATCACTTGGCCAAATTGCGTAGTTGGTATTAAGAAGCTATCCTAAAACTGGCATAATATCATAGCTAATAATGGCAAATATGTACTTAATTGAAATTGATTTTCGCGATAACAAAGTCTTTCTTACAAAATTTTGCAAAAACAGCGGATAGTTTTATATGACAGAATATTTTTGCAAATAAATTTATTACAACAATACATTCATACCTAAGGTAGGATAGGCACTTGAAATCTTTGAACTTGTTTTTTAGTTAATAATTACTCGATAATAACAGCAATTACTGCAACATTTAAAACGACTAAAGCGTAAGCATATAATTGTTTTCAAGAAAATAAAATTGAAATGCAATAATACTCACCAAAAGCTGTTATAATACCAAATATACGTATTAGAGGCTTTAGACAATCACAAGGTTCACCAAACTGACGACGACGCCTTTGAAAATGCGACATAATGCCAAAACTTCAAGGATAACGTTGTTCAAGTGTTAAAAGGAAAAGCAGGCTTAAATACAAATTTGGTTGAAAGTTATATATTTTGTAGAGACGGAGACAACACACGTTTGTGGGCACACAGACACACACATACACATACACTTGACCCTTTACTTTTTTAAACAAAACAGGCCATTAACATTTCGGATTTTAAAAGAAAAAATGATTGTTTTTATTCTGCTGCTGCTGTTACTGCTTTTTAAGTAAAGAGATGGTCTCTATGGTTTTGTAATATGATATTGGTTTTGCCAATATGGTGTTGATGTTGTTGTTATTGTTGTTGAAGAAAACTATAGCTTTGCTCTAACAATAGATGCTAAAGCTGCTTAGTATGAGTTGTTACCCAGCTAATACTGCTACTGGTACTGCTAAGTTACAATGTTATTCCCAAAGTGTTAATAATCCTGCGGCAATATTTTTTTGCTTTTTTTTTCTCAACAATATTCTAAAGTTATTGTTGATAATGTTGTGGAGTAAACAATAACATTATAGATTTTTTTATTATTTTAAGTTATTTTTATTATTTGTTAAAGATGTTGTTGGCATATCATTTTACATAGACGGTTGTTACTGATACTGATGATTTAAGGATTTTAGTAAGCAGACAAACAAACTTTCAAAAGGACAACATGCGTGTATTGCATATAAATCATGATGTTTTTGTTATTTGAGTTATGATAACTTGAAATCCAAAAATTATTATTTTATGTTTTCTCGTTATGTTTTCCTCTTTTCGTATTTATTGTTTCTTTTTCTTTTTTCTTTGGAGTCAACTCCTAAAACAAAATTGTCTTACACTAACTTGGCAGCTATTCAAAGTTTTTTATTGTTGTTTTTTATAATTTCTTACTTTTTTGAGTTTATGTTTTGGCCTTATATCCTTGGCCACTATTTGAACATGGAGAACTGACAAACAAATTTCTACAAATCCATGTAATACGTAAATAAAGTTTTTGGCTTTATGATGGTCATGTTTTTAAGACAAACATTTGGTGATAAAAAATTTTTTTTATTATTTTAAAAAAAGAAAACTATAAAATAAAATATTTTGAATTTAAATATAAAACACCCAACACTTTAAAGTGGCAATTTATGCTTTAATAGGCTCGTTTTACTCAAGCGATCTTCACTTTGTTGTAACCTAAGGCGTATGAGTGTTTGGTAATTAAAAAATTTTTTATTGGCTCTTCACTGCGTATACTTGTTTTAAAATAAACAAAAATCCTTAAATTTTTAATTTTATCATTTTTTTTAATATTTTACTCTTATTTATAATTTTTTCAACACTTATTCTTTAAAATTTCTCTCATAATATTTCGTTTTTATTCTCGTTTCACGTTTTTTCTACAAAAACAAAAATAATAAAAAAATTATTTTAAAACTGCTGTAAACACGTCCGCATTGATCTAAAGGCAAAAGTCAAATGTTTTTCTATTCTATACTAAATGTGGCTCATAGTACACACGTAATGTTAAACATTTTTTTTTAAACATCTAACATACATCCACGTAAGAGCATATAGAAGTGTATAGACGTATAGACGTATAGACGTATAGACGTAAATAGTTGTCGTACAGAGTAGAGTAAAAGTTTTAAGCATTTTTTATTTTATTTTTTTACTTGTTTTGCTGTCTCAGCCACTGGCTTTCTATACTAATGATAATGATGAGTTGTTGCCCTACATTGCGTTGTATCAGTTTGATGCATCTGATATAAAAAAAAGAAATAAATTATTTTAATATTCCATTTCTGTCAGTTTTAGAATATAAAAATAATTTTTTTTCCTGTTTCATTTAAAAATGACCTTTTGAGAGTAGACATGTCTGTATATTTTATTGAGAATTTTTGAGTAATTGAAAAATCAAGTTGTATTATGAAACAAAATATGGGTGTCTAAAAAAGTTCGGTTACAAATTGTATTGGCTCTAAATTGTAATAACTCTGGTAAATTTATTGCATCAGGCAATACTATAGCTTGTGTGAAGAATGACATTACGCTTCACTTTGTTAGAAGGCATTATTAAAATCGCCTTATTGTATAAAAAGTTATTTACGTTTAAGAATGAGTGAAAATTCGGAACAATAGCCTTCATATTGTTACGTTTTCACCTTTTTAAAACGTTTGAGTTCGTTTATATTGCGTTAAAATGAAATAAAACACTACTTTTTATTGTTGTTTTACAATTTGTCTCTTTTTTATTGATTCCACTGTAACTTTTCTGCACTTCGTCTTAATACAGCAAATTCGCTTTTACAACACTTTTATTTGCGCCTAAACAGACTTTACTTATTGACAGCTAAATGATAACTAACTAACTAACCGCATTGCGCCATCTTTTAATAGTATTTCATTCTTAGTATCGAATGTTTTTGTAGTTGCTACAAATTTGGATTTATGTACGGTAAATTCAAATGGTGTAAAACCAAAAAATCCCAAAAAGAATCGAACTGGTAGCTCCGTTACGCATGTAGGCGACAGTACTCTTAAATAAGCAAAGGTAATTAGGGCAACAATGGTAAGCCCCAACACAAGCCAATAAAGTCCATAGCTAAAAATCCCACAATAAGTCCCTGACTGACTTCGTGCCCGGACCATGATGACGTTAGGGATGTAAATAGTATGGGTATCACTCATACTGGGGGGGGTGTGGGATTTCAGTAGGGTATTGTTGGACGATCGTACTTATGGTAAGCTGGGCGTTTTTGCCCTTGAGGTGTTTAGGCGTAGAAGGACGGCACTGCATCACCATCTTAGCGGTCTCCTGGCTAGCCTTTTCTAGCTCGGTTTCCCGCTGGTGTGCTGACGGTTGGTGTGTTATGCTGCTTGCTGTGATTGTCTGCTGTTTGCTGTTTCTTGGTCTGCTGTTTGCGGCTTAATTTGTAGCTGCAGTTTTTGGTAGTTTTGTTTTGTACTGGTCTATCCTTGACTGGTTGTGTTCTTGTTTTTATGTATTGTGTCCGTAGCGCATGATGTCACTTTGAGTTCTCCCGTGAGGGTGGCTCCGTTTATTGTTGTGTTGTTTGAGTGTTTCTTGTTTGTTGTATAATCATCATGGTCACCAGTCCGGAGTCGTTTGGGACTTACACTGGTAGTAGCATTTATGCTACAAGGCCTGACCGGAGGCTTAATTCTGGTACCAAGGGTATCACGAGCCCCAGGAATTTCTGTTCCTGCCCGACTATGGTGAGGGGGAGCAATGTGGTGTCTGTGGTTTAAACCCAAATTGCGGGAAGAGCTATGCGGCTCAGTATGGAGTTACATTTTTAACCGGGTGCCGTGACCCATAGGTCGGTAGGAGTTTAGATAGTCTCCGGCACCTCACTAAGGTGTGAGGTCATGTCCAAATAACATGGCTTTAAATTGGTACTCACTGGTGATTCTAATCATAGGTGGTGGCGTTGGTGGACGCATTGTATTCACTCGTGCTTTGGCACCGTGAGGTAGCGTCCTAGGGCAGGTATTCACGTTAAACCACTGACTTAATAAGTTCCTGATGTGATGGATTTTTCTCTTCAGCGTTTTCATTTTCGTAACAATATATTGCCCTTCTATCGTAAGAAAAGTATGGTAAGAGTGCATTGCAGACTGCTGGAAAAATTTGTGAAGTTTACGGACACGTCGTCTTAACTAAAAAAATAGCAGCGAAATGGTTTGCTTGTTTTCGATCTGATAATTTTAATGTTAAAAATGGTCGACCAATCCATAAAAATTGATGAAATCATGGAAAAAGTTTAGAATGACTGGCATATAAGCAGGGTGATAAACTGGGTGATCTTCACTATACTGACGACGTCTTGTTGCTGGTACTGACTGGCCTGATCTATTAATACTCGAACATAAGTGGAATGTTGAACGATGTTGAAAAATTGTACAGCATTAGCTGGGTTGTCACTGACTGGGTGATTTGTTGATACACAGGATGAAAATAATGCGTACCAACACCAATACACGCAACCCTTTACCATGAGTGACACGCCAATTTACAGAGTGGAGTCATTTTGTTGCTTTGCTGCCGTATCATAACAAGTTCAGACGGTTTAGCTAAGAATATATGGTCTCGCATGAATTGGGGCTGTGCAGCTTTTAGTTCACTCGAGAGGATTTGAAGAACCACATTCTGAGACACATAAGGATGGAAATATTTAATGCGGGCATCAAATCAATTGCTCTGTACGGTTGCGAAATATAAAACGCATCGAGGAGGGGAAATTATACGCGTATTCTAGTCATATAATATCTCAAATGAAAACCAATTTGCAATCACAGTGCTGGAGCTTATAATCCTATCGCAAGCACATGATGACATCACACACACGGCTCGCGAATAAAAGCCTCAGGGAGGCCGGAAAATGCAAGGAGACGTTGGTTAAAGCTTGTTACGGTATTTTGTTTCTCTTTAGAACTATGTATATATACATATACATATATACGTATGTTCGCTAGGCACAACAACCCGATTATCGGATTTCAGCCTGCCTGCACCTTAGCAACCTGATAACACCAATCGATGACACGGCTTTTTCGACTTGATCCTTCTAAGGTAGATAAGGTCAAGCTCTATAGAGCGTCTTCTTCCATCCGAACGATATGGCTAAGCCAATGTAGCTGCTAAGAAACATCCACATCATCGAGGAGCTCACACATCGTGGTTGATTTGGATATGGAATTCATCTCCAACCAGCAGAGGACCGAATTGTCTGCTAAGAACTTTTCTCTCCAACATTGCCAAGGCAGTTACATCGGTACGAGCCAGCATCTGTGCTTCTGCGATATAAGAAGAACAGAGATGATAAGCGACTTATGGAGTATCAGCTTTGCTCTATTACTATACTAAACTCCCTAATTAGATCATAGTAGCACTTGTTGGCAAGAGTGATACTACCCTTGATCTCCAGGCGAACATTATTTTCGCTAGAATGACGGAGCCAAGGTAAATAAATTCCTTGATAACGCTGGGTCCAATTGCTATGGCAAAGTAATTTTCGGCCATAACAACATAAACTTCGTATTGCTCTCGTTTACCGCTAGGCTCATCTTGGCAGAATCCGTTTCAATGGCATTAAAGGCTGCGGTGACATCTCGCTTCGTAAGCCCAATGATGGCGATGTAGTCAAGATTAAAGAGATCACATGATATGGCCTTTTCTAAAACCTCTCACAGCATTAAAAGGTTCGAAAAGTAATTTTTTCATTCTGTCGGCGAGCTTGGATCAAAGCCAACCTTATAGTCGAAACAAAAATGATGTTTGTCATCTTGGGTTATGTGACACAAAATGATGTTGATAAAAGCCAGGAACGTTTTTTCAAGCAAAAAATATCATCCCAACTTCAAACTTTGATTAACAAGTTGGCTAACAAGTTTAAAGAATCCACAGATTACACAATCCCACGTCGAAGTTTTAATTACTAAATTGTATGTAACTGCTGAAAAATTTCGATGGACTAGATACAACGGCTTTAATGTTCCTAATTTAACGCTGCAGGCACACGGTTTTACCCACATCGAACATCTATGGAGAGTTTTCAAAAAATATGGTTCAATGTACGAGCCAAATGACTATTCCCTGGTGTACAGATTGTGCTATTGCCAAAGCAGGCTATACAATTTATTAAGCATAAAAAAGAAATTTGTTAATTATGAATTTATATAAACTCAATAAACTGTCCCAATTAATCGTTTTCTAAACATTTTTGCAGGCGTTACTTATTACAACAAATTTATGCTATTATTGTTATTGTATTGTAAAAGTTCAATAAGTAAACAGTGTAAATATGCATGAGATTGAGTCAATAGTTTTGTTGATGTACTCGGATTTGCAAGCAACAGACAAACTCTGAAATAGTTGAATGAGTCACTATATTTGATAAAGTCTGTTTATTATTATAAAAGTAATAATATAATATTATAATGAGCAAAGTCTGAACGAAAATAAGAGGGATCACATGGGGTCTCTCAAGCCAACTCGAAGACTTGGACTAAGCAGATGACATAATCTACTCTCGCATAAGATTTCCAATATGCAGTCGATTGGCTCGTAGTGTTGGACTTGAGATAAGCATCAAGGCCATGAGAATAAACAATACGAGAAAAGAAAAACATCATGCTACAGGGTCAACCAGTCGAGTATGTAGACAGCTTCTGCTATCTAGGAAGTACAATGAATATAAACGGTGGCGCAGAAACAGACGTAGATAATAGACTCAATAAAGCGAGAGCAGCATTTGGACGACTGCAGACGGACTAAGCTCAGAATATTCAACTCAACTGTGTTAAATCAGTACTGCTGTATGGCAGTGAAACCTGGCTTGTATTGAATAACATCACACAGAAAATCCAGGTATTCATTAGAAAGTGCATCAGAATCATATGCAGAATATTCTGGCCAAACACTATAAGTAACACAGAATTGTAGAGAATGAGAGACCCATACTGAAACAGATAAGGGAAAGAAAGTGGTGATGGATCGATCACACCATCCGAAAAAGTCCGGAGAGTATCACCATTATGTCACTTGAGTGGAATACTCAAGGCTCAACAAATCGTGGTCGATCAAAAAACACCTAGAGACGCACAATTATCCAAGAACTGAGACAGCACAACCTAACATGGGAGGAGGCAAAGTCAACAGCAGTAAAACCGTGTTAGATGGAGATTCTTTGTGGAAGCCATATGCTCCCAAGAGGAGTAACGGGAAAAAATTTTAAAAATGTATCAAAAATGCCTCTTTTTGTAGAGTATCGTACATTTTGCTTTTTATTTCAAATTATTTTTTAACGCGAAATTTTGTTTTTGAAATAAAAATTTTACTTTGTTATAGTTTGTATGTATGTTTGTGAGTGTTTGTATTAAAAAGGTATGATCACACAACTGTTTAATAGGCACAACTAAAAAAATTTGTTCAAAAACACACACACACAGAAACATGTTATTATAATAAACACACTTCCATATATACTCGTATCATACCAAATATATTGTTATGGTGAATGTGTTTGTATAATAACAATAACAATATAAGTACTTGTACTTGCTTATATGCCTGTTTGTATTAGTGTTTGTATCAACTTCTATTATATGTTGCCGCTCTTTTTTATAATTTTTTTTTCTCTCTATTTCTCATCCAATTTAAGTTTAAGCACAATTATGTGTTAAGTACGGTTAGTTTGTTACACTTACACTATTGTAAGAACATATTTTCGAGAGTATCATCACAACTGTTGTTTTCTTTCCTTTTTGTATTGTGTGAGTATATGGTGAAAATGTATGTGTGTGAGAGAGAGAATCCTAAGGTGAAAAGAATATTTTCCGTTTGAGCATATAAAAAAGTTTTATTTTTTCTTTTTAGTTTTCCATAAAGAAGAAAAGTTGTGTGGTGGGGGAATTCTATTTTGGCTGTTTATTTTTAGCTGCTAAAAGAAATTGTTTAATAGGGAATACCTATCTTATAACACGTAAGAGCTGTGGTATTAAAAAATTATATTTAAAACCTTAAAGCAATTCGACTTTACTTAAGACCAAAAACTTTTCTTTAAAATTGTAATAAAATTAAGGCAGTAAAATTGAAAGTGGATTTAAGCCGCAATGCAATTAAAGGGTTTAAGCAGAAATAATCTACTCAATGCATTAACCCAGCAAAACATTTAAATAGAGAATGAAATTTGCAGCTAATTCGTAAGCAGTTTTATAGTTTTGTGACTTTTTGGATAAAAGAGATTTTAGTAAAGAATCGTTTATTTATTTCTCAAAATAGTGTATTTACTTTAATAAATTTTCAGGAGTCTTAAGCAGAGTCCAGGTATCAGATGTCTTGAGAATCCACTGCTTGAATGTAATTTCGAACTAATATCTATACGAAATGGGCAGCCAAATACAAATAAGTAATAAAATTAAAAGCAGTAACGGTGATGTATATAGGACATACGCAGAGAAAAGATGAGAGTAATATTGCCAAGAAATGGTTTCCGTATCTTCCCCCAGGAACCTTATCTGGCAAGCCGAGATAGCAAGACACTAACTGAACAAATGCTCCCACAATCTCCATTAAAATCGCTTCTGTTGAGATGAAGTAGCGTACGAAATCTACTTGTAGATATTAAGACAAAACTTTTCACCCGTCTCAGTCCAGAAGAACTTTCCTATAGCCGAGTAAGTTTCTGCACAGCCCAGAAGCCAATCCTCCCCTTTGTGATATCCCACAGGGACTCCAAAGAATGGTTTCGGTCTACTGAAAACTCCCTTACTTACTAAATGGCCAGCTCTCTCGTACTTAGGTAGGCCCTCATGGCCCGATACACAACACAATGCTACCATGTTGTGGACACCAAATAAATTGAAAAACTTAACGAAGTCCAAAACAATCTTCGATCGTACCCAAGAGGATGACGAAAATGGCATAGATCTCAGCCTTGAAAATCAAAGGATTTTTGCCCCCATAGCAACTCCAGCTGCAGTATCGATGACAGTCTGCTCTGATCCATTGGTGAGCTAAACGTGCGCAGATCATCAGCATAATCAAAAGTACAGAGCCCCAAATCGTCAAGCAGCTTCAGTGGGACAGCCTCAAGTAGTAGTAATTATCTTATCGCAAAAATTTTTATTTCTTCGTCACTCCTCTATGAAGCGTATTGACTTTCCACAAAGCATCCATTACTTTGTTTCAGTTTCATTAAGTTAATTGTTTCAAGCCATGTAGCTCCTTTGTATTTGATCGTGTAGTGGTGAAGATCATTTCTAAATCATCATCGCCAGAGGTAAGCTAGATAATCAAGGGCACTTCTTTAGACGAATTTGTCTGGAAGGAGTTTGAAGTCTTTTTTTTAATACTTGGAACCACAATAATTTTTTTTTCCTCTGCTGGGGTTCGAATGTGGGCCGCATGTGTTGTTATACGTGCTCTCTTATACACTTCATCACTCCACCCTCATTGAGAGCAAATTGACATAAAAATATGCTGTGGTTATACGACTGCCTTTAATGAAGCAGCAAATTGTAATTGGCCAGAAAATCTATGATGATTGAACGTTGATGATGGGTATTCGCCGATTGAAACAAGACATTAGAGATCAGATGAACATGCAATCTAATTCTCACCGCAGTCATGAAAAAGTGTATTTTTATCTTTCTCAGCTGAGCATTGAGCACATGGTCACTATTAACTTCGTTTTAGACTGTTTAATTCGCTGTTCTATACGCATTGTGATTGTGAGTGCAGTATGCCAGACATATGTTTTTTAAGTGCGTGAGGAAGATTGATGCAGTAGTTGTAGTGTGGGATAGAATTGCTGCGTATGTGAAATTTGTTGTTTGGAAACTTCATGGGGATAATTAAACTGTAGGATTGATACATTCATTGTAATATGCTCTATTTAACGAGGAAATGCTTAACGGTGATATCTTTGAACTGAGTTGGCATTTTAACGGGATATACGGGATATGACGACTTTCGATGATTTCACGTTTAGCCTTGATGAATTCTGATGTACCACAAAAATCTAACTTAAAAACCCTGGTTGCCAATAATTCTCTTATTCAGTTCCACTCAGATACTTTTTCCAACAGTGTTGTAACCTGATGAATAGCCGTCTTCGTGAATTTTTTCGGCGGATAAGCAAATTTAATTTGATGAATAGGCTCCACCTGTAACAGAAAGATTAAGCTTATTGGTCTGTATGTTTTGAAAATTTATGAGATTTGCCTCCAGCCTTAGGTATGCCACTTTCACTCGGCGCCAGGCATGTGATAAACCAAGAGACTAGATATAAATATCCTACATAGTTGGGATGAAATATAATCACACTTCTTTTTATGAAGGCATGGAAAAAGCCTATCAGGTCCAGGTAATTTGTATAAGGGCATTCGATGAAATGATTTTACTAATGAATGCGCAACTAAAGAGTCATCTATGAGTGAAATATTAACGAAATTGGTAGATAGTCTGGAACGCAGATGGTCAAATATTACCACCAGAATGCTCTGGTCTTCTGTCAGTGGAAAGGACCAGAACTCTCCTGATTTTTCGAGGGAATTTGATTGAATGTATCTCTTGATCGTATATTATAGCTACTGTAGGAGCTGTCTGCTCGTCTTGGTGCACATCCCTTCCAAGATCTGGACTGACTCAGGTATATATCACTGATGAATCTGATCAAGTTTGTCAGTGGTATTGTTTAGCTACCACGAGAATCAAAGGATTAGCACATTCAGATTTAGGGAGGGCTTGACCAGATCTCTCTCGTTTTGGACTTTGGGTCCGTGATGAATTCTCTGGCTCTGTCTTGTGGGTATCACAAACGGCTATAGCACCTGCGAGAGTACTCGCTAGCCGTGGGTGATACATTTATGTTCCCTAATCTAAGATAACCTAACCCTTACCACACCAAAGATCCCAAAAACTATTTTTTTCTCCCATCAACGGTAGGTTTGACGCTCGAGTATCACGCAGAGTTAGTGATCTAAGTTTCATCTGCTTATTCAGTGTACGTTCGGAATTGCTTTAAAAATTTATTATTCAAACATATCAAAAAAAAAACCTTATAAATCACAAAGTAAATCCTTTTATTTTTCAATTCCTTAATCAGAACTTTGGTAAACTTTTCAGAATAAAGTAATTATTAATAGCTTTATCATAAGAGGTCCCAAGACCCCCATGGATCGTTGAAGAAATTAATAATAATTCCCATCATTAGTAACGATATAGCCATCTTTCAAGTCTTGATCAAAAACTCTATAAACCTTTTTCGACAAAAATTATTAGTATTAATACTATTATGTATTGCCATTATCCTTGACAAAATAGAAAACCATTTTGGTTTCTTGGTTATAATCATATACATTGTAGTTTATTAACTATAATTTGTAGTATTAAATATGTAAACGTTTTTTATTTGTTTATTAATTCACTTAAAACGAGACGATGCATTGTATTACGGGCTGATTTTAAACGCAATTATTAGGTTAACGTCGAGCAGCAAGTCATAGTCATTGTTAAACCAACCAAACAGCATTAATTTCCTTAATTGTCTCAACGAAATTTTCCTTTAAAGAATATTTTTTTACAAACACATACTTACACATACTCTATTTTATAAAGTCAGGATAATAAAAAATAAAACGTGTTATATGTAATTTAAAAGCTTATTGTCTCGAAAATTTGCATTCGTTAAGAAAGCAAAACAACAATTGCTTAAAGAAAATAAAAAACACAAAAATAATGATAAAAACAATAACATCTTTTAAGCCCTACAACCAGAATACAAAGGAGAAGATTGTATATAGAATATATAGTAACGTTTGTAATGTTTAAATAAAAACGGGCTTTTAATTAAGGTATTGGATCAGAGCAGCTAAAAGGTATTTCCAAGATTATTCGGGACGCCGAACTCAAATATATACTCAGTTTTTCAAGATATTGAATAAAACAATGTCTTACAATTTTTGACAATTGAGCAGTTTATTTTAAAAGTGGGGCAAGTCCATTTTTGAAAAAATCAAGATCAAGGTAGTTTTAAATAAAAATTATTTTGATCTTTTTGTGTGAAAACAATTTTTAGTAAAAAGGGCCAGATTCCTGTATTTGGGAGATAGAAGTTTCACCTTTTAACAGTATTAAAAATATGTTCATTTTAAAAGTCGTGCAAGTCCATCTTAGACTGAAGTTTTTATTAGCACAAGAGTAGCATCTTGCTGTTTGAAACTCGTACAGACGAGTGTAAAAACCCAAAAATACCTTATAGCTTATAGTGACAGGTATACTAGTCTAAATAGAAACATAAAGCTGGTCAAGGAATTTATAGGTTGAATATTGTTCAGTTCAGTGATCAGAAATGTTTGTTTTCAGGACATTCACTTTTACCAAACGATTGGGATTTTTGAGTTTTAGAAATGGCAATCCACAAAACAAGTTTCTTATATATTCTCCAGGCTTATTTAAAAGCAATTTAAAATTGACAGAGCGGTTTAAAAAAGAAAGCAAAATACCAATGGAGGAGCCGTTGGTTATATATATGCTGGAACAGAGTTACAAGAGATGCACCATACAAAATGTGGTACAAAAATTTGGTAGATTGAGCTGCTGAAGTCAAAATAATCGATTTATTACCACAGCGAGGAACACAAAGTAATTTCGCGAGTATAAGTTACCCATTATGCATGAAAAGAAGCATAATATCTCAGTCAATTTCCAAGTCAGCTCGGAAACCTAAAATCGGTTAATAGTTAGCTAAACTATTAATTTATAAGTACTATCACTTCCCACTTATTTCAATTTTTTTTTTTGGCGCACTGTGTAATATTATCTTTTTATATTAAAAAGGCGGATAAAAAATCTAAATGAACATTAAAAATAATTTATTAATTTTGAAAGTGAAGTAAGTCCATTTAATTATCATAAAGCTCTTCATGTTTTAGTCAGCACCGTAAGCAACATTGGGGTTCTCTAGGACCACAAAATATTAAGAATATATATAACAATACTTACAAATATTTTTAAATTTAATGAAATGCAAACCTGTAAATATTTATCTCGATCCAAAAGAAGCAAAACTTTACTTGTCCCACTTTAAAAATAAACTGCTCAATTAGTGTTCATTTTGTTCAATAAAAAGTGAAAATATTAAAACGAAGAGCTGTCTGACTGAGTAGTTTGTATTGTACCTGCTTTTTCACTGGACGTTAAAGGTTTTATTAAATTTCCGTCTGCCATTAGTTTTCGAATATCAAGTCTGACAAATATTTACTCTATGATGAACTGAAAGTTCAAATAGAATCTGCACTCATACCTGGGCAAATTGGCAACTACGGTATCATTGGCTTGGACACTGATGACACGACAGTTAGGATATTTATACTTTACTAGGTTTTTTTCATTTAAATATAACAATTGTACACATTTTCTGCTACCTTCATAGCATTGGTATCAAAAATGGAAATTATACTTTTTTACCAAGTAACCAACTTGTACAGTCTTGTGCTACACGTGTTAAAATAATAATAAAAAATAATTTCAGTGCCCACGACCTGTTATTGTTTGCTGCAGAGCAACCAAATATAACATCCACAAAAATAACAAATAAGCTTGGGATCGACTCTGCACTGTTCTCTTTGCTTTTTCAAAGTTTTTTTTACAAAATATAACTTTAAGAATAAAATTGAGATGATATTCCTACAAATTACATCAGTTGATTTTTGTTACGACAATGCAGTGCTGCCAACATGCTAGAGCTCGAAAACTAAAACCATTCTCTAAAAACGAAACCCGAACTCGAATAAAATGCCTCAAATAACGTTCATATTTGTTCTCAGGAACTACAAGGCATGCTAATGGCAGATGCCATCCTTTCTTACAGTTTTCCTTATACCATATGTAAACTAAACTGAATTCAGTTTAGAAAACAGCATTCTGTACAGGTCTAAAAAATTATTTTACACCTAAAGACAGCAAATACAAAAGACTTCGATTGAATAACGAAATAGCAGAGTATGTGCACTAGCTTATAATCGGATAGTTTGTGGATCCAAAAATGATATTCTTAACTAAATGGCATTTAGCGTTTTAAAGGCCAAGGACAAAACTAATAATATGAATACTTTCCAGAATATTGAAAAATGCAGAACAAATTTCAGTTGGATGGAACAATACTTATTCGCAAAGTATTGATACATTGTAGCACCCCTTTATAACTCAGGAATTAAGGGTTGACGTGAAAAATTCACCTTCTTTATGAATAGATTTTGCTCATGATATCATCCAGCACGATGATAAATAGTTGAATAGTTGAGATAAACTTACTTTACTCCGACTGGACATGGCTCGTTAAATTCATTATTGTATTGGAGACGCCTGAACTCAAGGCATGTACTGACTACATGCCCAGACTATGATGACATTAGGAATTTAGATAGTAGGGGTATTACCCATACTGGGCAGTTTGGAATTTTAGTAGAAGGCATTGTTGGACAATCTGACTCTTGGAAGAGTGAGTGCTTTTATCCTTGAAGTATTTAAGAGAAGAAGACGAAACGTTAGTGGAGATAGCTCCTTTACTTCCAATATTGGTTGATTAAAGCCTATTTCTTACTCTTTAGTTCGTCTCCGGCTTCATGCTGCTGACTGTTACTGTTGCTACTCATTGTTTGCTGGTTGTTGCTCTCTGCTTGCCGTGTTACATTGTTGCTGTTACCTGCGTTTGCTCTTTGTTATATGTTCCTGTTTGCTGTCGAGTGTTTCACTTTTTCATCTTTGTCCACCAGTGCGGAGTCGTTTGGGACACATCATAGTAGCATACCTAATATATATATACCCAATAACAGGGGCACTTACAATAACAAAGAGAAGGGGGAAGCAGTCTTCCAATTTCTCTGCAAATGCCCGGCCTTAGCAATAAAAACAGATTACTGGGCAGCTACGTTATGACCAACTTTTGTAAGTTATTTAGATCTAAAATATATCACGGAGTTCTTTTGAATCTACTTGACTGTTTGAGTGCAGTGAACTACCACAGAATCCAAACCAAGCAAAACTGCTTCAATAAAACGTTGAACACCAGCCATTCTATGGCGATAGACATGAAACTTAATCCGAAATGTAATGACGGACGCCTTAATGATACTCTCTAACACATGTATTGTGATCTTCCTCTCTTCTCTTGCTGAAATCGTTGAATTTACTTGTGCGATAAGGAAAACCACTAAGGCAAGACAGTTTAGAAAGTTTTTCAAAGGCTTAGATAGGATATCATCTAAAATAGTACATAAAAATGTAGGGCTAACAAATAAACAGTTATGACCGACTGTAATTTTTTCTTTTGTTTACAAGTATTTATAGCATAATGCGTATATTAGAAAATTTTACAGTTAAATCTAGCTGAAACGAATGCATGCTTCAAAAAGAAATGGGAAATAAGAGAAAACAAATTTCTTATATCGATCTGCAGATTTTGCTACCGATTTAGTAAGTAGTGAAATAAGAAGGAAAAGGCTTCTAAGTACAATAAAAATAGCTTCACTGTACTATCATCCCAAAAGAGATTCTACTGTAAGTGTAAGCGTATTGTACGAATACAAATATGGTCTAAATTGTTTCGTATAAATGTATGCTTAATGCTAAAATTATGCCACAAATAATAACAACAAATTATAAATTATACCATGAATAATATACATACATACGTATGCATATATGTACATACATACATATATATATGTGGGTATATAAACATACATATGTTTTTTTAATATTTTATAATATATAGTGCCAAGTTCTTAAAAAGACAAACGTTAAAATATACCATTACGGCTCCACCTCTACACCCCCATTTTGAAACGACGAATGGCTGCGACAATTTAAAGTAACAAACAGTGCATATGATTTATTTCCATCCATTTTCTTGTCCCTTAAAAAAAAGAAGATTTTTCATATTGTTCACCCACATTTAGACTTTTTTAAACAGGTTTAATTTACCATTAAATTCATAATAAATTTCTAAGAAATTTCTTCCTTTTTAAAAAAAGATACACTTAAATTGGTTTTGATAAATTTGTGTAAATATTTTGGATTATTTTCTATTTGCCTTTCTTTTTTTGTATTTTTCTATTTACTCGTATTTCCTCTAGATTTTTACTTTCCATAATTTTTACGTTTTTTCATAATTTTTTGTATACTGGCAACCATGGCTACTTCCGGCATTGTTAGTTTGGCATCTTCTTGAAAGTCGCAACGTCGCGCCAAATGCAACCAAGCACGTTCAGGATTTAATGATAGCGGTGTTTGTAACCATGTAACGTAATCGATTTTTAAAGAACCTGTTAAAAGCTAAAAATAAAATATAAGAAATACATACCCGCACATATGTACATACATATTGAAAAATTAAAGTTTAATTTGAAAATTAATCTTTAAAATGTACAATTACCTGATCAAATGGTGTATTGTCTATAAAGAACATGGTTTTAAGTAAAGTGGGTTTTGTTTCTTTAATATTTTGCCCTTGTACACCTTGAAATGGACTTGGCTCATTTTCACTGGTACCTAATTGTTCCATTAGCCAATCTTTGTTGTTTTTAAGATAGTTGTAGCAGACCTTAAATAAATTACATAAAGAAATTTGATTTTTTAGTAAAGACTGTCTTAATGTCAAATTTCATATCGTTTTTTGCAGCTGGCTTTCTCCATCCAAATACTTTCAAACTCTACCTGCAACGACATTAGAGAAAAGTGGTGATTCCCAAGCGATTTTTTACAAAATAATTCAACCACACATAAGACACGTGGAATATAAAAGGATTCTAAATATATACAGATAGAAAACAACATTCAATATTGTTAGGGTTTTCCCTTTTCAAAAACTCGTATTTATGAGTGCGAAGATTGCAGTTAAAGTAAAATAAAGCTTCTGTTTGACTTTTAATTAAAATCCTTTATTTAACGAGCAGTTCCACTGTTCGTAACGTTTTCACAAGCAATGACAATCTCTATTTTTAATTACTCCATCTGTTTACAAATTTGCAACCAACAGCAATTACTCGACGATCTTCTAACACGACCGTTGTTGCAGCTTAGATTCGAACAGAACCTTTTATACCAGAGCTTATCCACACTTAACTCTCTTCACTGAGTTTGCTCCAACTAACTGGTTTTTACTTCACAACTAACTTTACGAGTTTACTCCTTATAAACTCTCCTTATAACTCATAAGACAACTCTTCCACTGCTCGTAACCTTTTCACAAGCAATAAATATTTATATTTTTAATTACTTAGTAAACAACAACAATTACTCGACAGATCTTTCTACCTCAAGATCTTCCAACCCGATCGTTGTTACAGCTTGGTTTCGATCACAACCTTTCCAACCAGAGCTTATCCACACTTAACTCCCTTCACTGAGTTAGCTCCAACTAAACTGGTTTTTACTTCACATCTAACTTCATGAGTTTACTCGTTATAAACTCTTTTCAGACCGAGTTCAAACCAATAAACTCTTCACGCTGAGTTTACAACACATAAACTTGTTCGCTGAGTTTACACTAAATAAAGTAATTGTTCTTCGCAGCGATGTGCTTTTTATATCGCTTAGTAAACAATGCTTCGAAAGCTCTTGAACCTCTCGACATTTTAGGTAGATTCCAAGGAAAGATCCTTTACTTTCTTTGTAGTTTTTATTAAGTCATGCGAATGTAAACATCTACTTTTTTCAATTCTTGTTGTTTGTTGCTGTTTGTTATTGTCTGTAACTTGTTTTCTTTTCTGCCTATTTTGTTGTTGTTGCCGTTTAGTTTTGTTTATTACATTTCTGCTAATGTTGTTGTTGTTGATTTGGTTATTTCTAAACAGCACCTATAGTTGTTTTTCCGGCTTTTGTTTATTTTTTTCCGCAACGTCATAACACAGGGCTGCCCAAGCTGATTTTGTAACAATATGCATAGGGTTGTCGGGTTGTAAAATTCTTTACAATTATAAAAAAATCATAACGGTCAAAAATATTGTTGTTTGAAAAACTTCGGTAAAAAATTGTCTGTAGAGGACTATAAAATGTAATATCTCTGGGAATGTTCATCATCAGGCAACACTTAAGATAGATAGCTTGTTTGATAGAGCCGAATAATTACAAGCGGTGAAGAATGGATCACGTACCACAATAATGTGCAAAAATACAAGGTGAAGCTTCGCAGGCGTTGGCAACATCAGGAATAATACTAAGAAAGGTAATGCTGTTTGTCTGGTGAGTTTGAAAGGGAATTGTTCTACAACCTTATCAAACGATTAATTCTATTTATACTGTCAAAAATAAAAAGCTTTGTGTCAGCAAACTTTAAAAAAAAAATATATGCACATATTTTTTCTTCAAATCTTGTAAATCAAGCATAATCAAGGTCATCTGATAAACCTAAATATGAATTACCTTAGGGTTAGAAACTAATCCAACTGTAGTTTGAAAATGTATTGTTTGCGAAGCTAAATAATTTATAAATTAAGTAAACATGCCAAAAGATACCCCTAAACACGCAAT
This sequence comes from Wohlfahrtia magnifica, assembly GCA_023159175.1. Classification (NCBI taxonomy): domain Eukaryota; kingdom Metazoa; phylum Arthropoda; class Insecta; order Diptera; family Sarcophagidae; genus Wohlfahrtia; species Wohlfahrtia magnifica. Next base: position 800,102 of record JAKWBJ010000156.1, read on the forward strand.
CGGTTGAAACCTACAATGTATAGGGTCCGCCATCTAACGTTTTTTTTTTCAACTAGTGCTTATTTCTTGAATGTTAACACTTAGCTCATAATTAGTTTTATTCTACCGCTGAACGAATATTGTTGTGTATACGCTTGAACATGCTGGGAATCTGGGCCTGCGATCGACTTACAGAAGATGCCGATTTTTCCAAAAAAATCATCTTTTCAGATGATGCTCATTTTGATCTTGGCGGGTATGAAAACAAGCAAAATTGTCGCATTTGGGGCACAGAAAACCCGCACGCATACATTGAAAAGCCGATACACCCAAGACGAGTCACTGTTTGGTGCGGATTTTGGTCCAGAGGCATAATTGGGCCATTTTTCTTCGAAAATGAGCAAAGAGTGGCCGTAACAGTCAATGGCGATCGTTATCTGGCCATGTTGAACGAATTTTTGTTCAAAAAAATTGAAGAGGAGAATATTAGCAACATTTAGTTTCAACAGGACGGCGCTACGTGCCACACAGTTGAAGCTACACTCGATGTTTTGCGCCCTGTTTTTGAAGATCGCATTATCAGCCGCAGAGCTGATGTCGCTTGGCCACCTCGGAACTGCGATTTGACACCGTCGGACTATTATTTGTGGGGTGCCGTCGAAGATAAGTGTTAACGCCAATAAGCCAGAGACAATTGCCGCTTTAAAGGACAATATTCGTGAAGCCATTGGTGAAATACAGCTGCACACAATCGATAATGTGCTTAAAAATTGGACCGATCGTGTAGGCTACTGAATGGCCAGCCAAGGCAGCCATTTGAATAAAATTATTTTCCATTACTAACCGGACGGATTGTACTTTCAAATAAAAAATACAAAAATTGAGAAAATATTCAGTAGTCTTTTTTATAGCATTTTCAAAAAAAATATATATTTGGCGGACCCTTTAGTAGACGAATGATTATGCCGGTTACACACTTGGAAACGAAAAATTAAAATCGAGATGTTTCAGTGGCACCTACAATAAAACGATTTTCAGCAGATTCAACACACTTGTTGAGGTTCAATGCTTTTTAAAGGAGAAAAAGGAGTATATGACAACAATAATAAGCAAACGGTTAGAATGTGTTAATACTAGCGGGGTTGCGGACCGAACATAGCTATGTCAACCGGCATTACAATGAAACAATTTGTCAGAATAAAAGATCTTTCGGGTCTTTGTTGTCGTAGATAGCTGAGGCATGTGCATATCATCCGAAAATGCTGTCGGACGTTACTTCCACGATCTTGGTGTAGTTCGTAGTTGAAATTGTTGTTGTGGGTGAGGTGTGCAATTTTTTAAAGTGGGTTACACATTTAATCTTTCGCAAATGTTAACAACAATGGGTCCCGATGCCAGATTGGAGCAGTCATCCACATATGTAGCGATCTCAGTGTCATCTGTTGGACGAGGAACGTCAGAAAGATAGAGATTAAACAGTTCCGGAGATATCACCCCTTTCTGAGGGACTTCATATCGCGTTCATTGCACCATTTCTTTAAACAAAGTAAAGCATTTTCAGAGCATGTGTAAAGGCTCCATTGCTTTATGGAAATGAGAAATGCTTACTATCGGGTGTCTTTTTTGAGATTCATAACTTTGGTGTAGTGGGTTGAATGCACACATACTACACAAGCAACCCAGATTTAAGTTCCCCCGGCAGAGGACACATCGACAAAATTTAGAGGATTTTCAAGTTTTCACTTTTGCACAATTACATGAAGTCGAGGTATAGTAGGTTAATCATCTTCTTAGTTTAAAAAAATCAAGCTGATTAATGAAACTGAAAAAAAGCAATGGATGGTCCCTAGCGGAGTGACAGAAAAAAAATTTTATTTTATTTATTTTTATTCATCTTACCTTTAAAGCCTGTTTACCAATATCACTTGTCAAAACATCACTAGTCAAAACCTCAGCAATGTAATCCGTTATACCAACTTCTAATTCCATGGCATAATTGGCTGGTGGACTATGACTCATACGATCTGAATCGGCAGTACCAATTTCATCAATTTTCACAGTGCTAACAGCACTTAGGCCTCCCTGACCTCGGCCCGTTGAACCATAACTTTCCAAAATTATACTATCCTTAGCTTGTTTTAAAAATAACTCTATTTGATCGGTATGTTTATCATCCTCATCTATGGAACAAATAGCTTCCGATATTGTATAACAAATTGAAGCTTTGCCTTCATCTTTAAGTTTTTCATATTTTTCAGCAGTTTTTATGAGTTCTGTATACAAAGCGGCAAACATGACTTGCATTAAAACTGATTCACCTAAAAGAAAGAGAGTAAAACTTAAGCTACAGCACAAATAAATTATAAAATATACTTAAGGGCCTTGTAGAAACAGGTGTTATATCCTGCAAGAGTGAGGTAACTTTGTACAAGCCCTCGGGTATGCAATCCCACATTTCCGAAACACAGGTTAAGGCCAAAGACATGGCTTGATACATGCTAGCACCTGCCTCTACAGCATTAACCAACATCTCCACAATACAATCCAAAACAGGATAGACAAAATGCATTATAGCTTCTAACCAGGGAGGACGTTTTTGATTCCAAACCTTAAAATAATAAAAAAAATATTAAATATAAATTTAAAAGGAATTCAGCAAAGCCTTTAACCTGTCTTTTATCTAAGCAATCACTCCAACCGGGTAAGCCTACATCCTCTAGGGTTTTCATTAAACACGATTTAATATCGGTTGCTTTACCCAAGGCCACTAATAGATAAGTCAGTGACAAAACAATCTGGCAATTGGTTTGACCCACCGGATCTATGTCATCTGCTATTGAATCGGCCACATTAAAACATTCTCCACGACACAGAAATCCATCGCATTTCTTTCTATCGTTGCGGCCTTCTATGAACGAATGCTTGGCGACATTTTTAAAATTTTCACTCGAAGGTAAGTGCTTGAATAAATGCCTTAATATGATGCCCGCTAAATGGGCATCTCTCATAAGCAAGACCTGTTTAGGAGAAGACCATAGTTTTAAATCATAGTTTTGCAGAAAAACAAATTTTTACCTTAACCAAAAATGGCCAATCAGCTTCGGGTGAAGCTAGCAACACTTTGAGTTCTAATGATACAGCACTGCTAGTATTTAAATCCGCAAATTCAGTTACCCATTGACACGATTGTTCCTTAGGAAATAAACGAGGTAAAGCAAATATAATCCAAGCACTAGGTAAGCCATGTCGTGAAGAAAACATATCCATATTTTCTAGACCCTTGCGAAAGATCTTGAAATGAGAGGAAGCAAGAGAAAATATATTAATATTAAACAATATCACAACCCTTGTAAATGCTTTTAAAAATCTGATCTGAAAGTATTAAAGATATCCCGCGTAGTTTTGGCGTCTTAAAACAAAGTTGTCATTATAAAATCAACTTTATCTCAAGACTACCTTCTATCCCCAGACTGCTCTATACGACCCACTTACAAATATCATACGCCCAAGGTGATTGTCGTGAGCACAGCAAGATGCTTGTAGGTACTCTCCATAGTGGTTAATACTTGAGATATTGCAATCATGTGATATATGACTGTAACTCCGCCGATAGATCAGCTTTATCCATTGAGTACTTAAGAAAATATGTCATTGCTTAAGTAAAGTATTTAAGTAGTTACGTACTAACTCAAGTAAGTAATGACGTATTTAATTAAATAAATAAGTCTTATGTGGAGCAGGACGGCGCTAACATCGAAAGCAATAACCTTGAGACTAGTGGAGATGTGCATAGATAACATAAGGCACATAAATAGGAGTGGTCGCGTTATTCTGCACTATTTTATTGAAGGAAACGAGTTATCTCTCGGCTGTCATTATCTCTCTATGTCCATCTTATGACAAAAGATAGACTGCACTCCGATGAACTTTTAAGAATAAATATTTGTGACAGCCAGCACTGGGCACCAACCAAAAGATGCTAGCCTCCTTGGCATAGCTAGAAACATGATATCTAGAGGCTACGACAAAGATTACATTGGGAAACTGGCGCTTCATCTGTTGACGACATTTCAAAATTTGCAAACATCAGCAGCATGATATTGTATAATCTCAACTAGGACTATTTGTGGATACGATTTCGTGGCACTCCTCCGTTTCATGGCGCATCCCTTTCTAACCAAACCATTAATGAGAAACACAATAATAAACGGTAAGGTTATAATTTACTCGACTAAACATCAAGCACATGAGAGTTTTGCGTAGCAAGCATTGCACAGATTGCATGCGTCACTACTAAGCTCTAAAGGATAAGCCCAACTATCTCAAGCTTATGAAGCTTTTAAGAAATCACATCTTGAGAAACTCTCAAAATAAAAAAAAATCTATCATATACTCGTATTATATGACCACAATATTTGTGGCAGTATTGAATTTTTTTTTTTTTTTTTTTTTGTTAGCCAAGCGGCTCTTCGCTCTTTGATATCGTACGCTAATACATATCTATTGTTCAGACAATGTAAGAATAAGCTGACAAGCTTAAAGTGCCTGTCGGACATTAGTTTGGATCTCTGCCAACAGGGATCACTATGAGTAAGTTAGAACGGTATCTACTTTAAGTATTTCTAACGCGATTTCAAGTGCTATTCCGCTGGGAAGTATCTTTAGAAGGCTGAGGATAAATAGCGTAATCAGGACACCTATAGGGTGACACTATACAACATATGGCCCGTAATAGGTGGGACATTTAACAGTAATTACTCGACATGCTCACCTCCCCTTCAATGACTATTGTTGCATTTACAATAACAGGAAAAAACTGGAAAACAGTCACACATCGTTTTTTTGAATGCTTGGCCCTACCTGCCAAGAGGAACAGATTTTCAACCTTAGTGAGATACCTAGGTCTAGATTTGATGACTGTGATATCTCATATAAAGTCTGGATCTACATTACGCTGTAAATAGCACTTCATCTGGTAGATAATGGTCTTGAAAAACGAAGACCTTCCGACTCAACTTGACTGTTGGCGCGTAGTGAACTACAGCGGAAACTAAGCTAAATCAGGTATCCGTGGTCTCCTTGCTGATAAAAAATGTTACAATTAAGTAATGGTGTCCTACTTTTATCTTTGTACATAAGGGGTGTCCAAAATTGATATATCATTTTAATTTTGGTGCCATTTTTTTCTACTTGTAATTTTTATTGTAAATTTTTATTTTCAGATTCTAAATACATTCCGGTTAGTTAATATGGAACGTTACACGAAGGACATTAAGACATTTTTTGAAAATAGCAAAAGTTTTCAAAGTGTAATTAGCAAATTTAGAACGAAATTTGGTAGAGAAAATATTTCAAAAAATCGTACCATCAAGCTTATGGTGGAGAAATTTGAAGAAACTGGTTCCGTTCATGATAACAGGAACAAAATTTATCAACGTAGTGGTCGTTCATCAGAGAATATAGGAGCTGTGAGCAGAAGTATTGAAGAAGATCTAAAAACATCCACCAGTCATCGTTCGCAGCAAGTAAATATCAAACGATCCACATTATTCAACATTAGTCATCGTGATCGTCTTCTAAAAGTTTCTAAAATAAGACTGACCAAAAAAATTAAGACCAGTTGACCAGGCATTACGTCGGCAAGCCGTTGCTTGGGCTATCGAAAAATAAGATGAAACAAGCAGAAGTGCGGCATTTGGGGTGAAGAGAATTCGAGTAGTTGTAGTTGTGTTAGTGAGAACATGGAAATTACTCTCTCAGAGAGAGTAAAGTTGATGTTTTAAAAAAATCAACATGCATCCGATACACATGTGCATTCGGCGCTGTCTCATTGACGACTAAAAGCAAGAGCGTAAGAATACGTGTTAATTGAACGTGAACAATTGTTCTATGAAAAGCTCATGACTGATTTAGACGTAGAGAATATGTGGTTTGAACAGGATGGTGCCACTTGTCACATAGCAAGAGAAACAGTGGATCTATTGAAGGAAAAGTTTGAAGATCGTATTATTTCTCGTAGAGGAGTAGTAAACTGGCCACAAATATCGTGCGATTTGACACCTTTAGATTTATTTTTTTGGGTTTTTTTACATCAAAAGTGTACAGCAATAATCCCAAAAGAGTTCATTCAAAGACTTGATTGATGATTTTGGTAAAAGATTAGGAGCCTGCCTAAACGGCACCTGAAACTGAAATAAAAATATTCTTAATATGTGAAACAAGTCTTTTTTTATTAAAATTAAAATGATACCCCAGATAATAACGGTCTAGCGATCAATGTCCAGCTACGTGCCATCACAAACAGAAAACACACACTTCCTGATACCTCAAAAATGAAAGTATGTTTGTATGTTTGTTTGTTTGTTTGGTTGTGCCTTATGGACAGCTTAACGGCTGAACCGATTTTCTTCAAACTTCACTGTATCATTCTCTTTTTTTCGATATGGTCAGGGGGAGCCCTCCATTTAAGCCAAATAATAATAATCGCATATCTAAAGAACTATACCAGCTTGAAAAAAAACTTTGCCCCAATTAGTTTCCTATGAAACTGATTTATTGGAAAAAATTTAAGGCAGATATAATCTGGTAGAGAAGTACCAGAAATATTAATTTTCGAATACTATTATACTGATTGCGATAAAAAAAAATATAAAAATGAATGTGTGTTTGTTTGAAGAACGCATACAGCTAAAACGATCCTACAGTCTTTCTCAAAATAACTATAGGCTATCTCAAATGGTTGAATATGGACCGGAAGGGTACAAAATGGAGAGAAAGGATAACAAATTTTGCTAAGATAATAACTAAGATGGGGGTAGAGAAGCACTCCGGGTTTTATTTAGTACTATATAAAAATAAGAGTGTGTGTACAGAGTCTTCTGGAAGGAACAAATGATTGAACTGTGACCGGAAGAGTATAAAAAGGAGAAAAAGTATAAAAACTGTAACTTAGATAGCATTTAAGAAAATAATTAAGAGGGGGTAGCGAACCACATTGGGTTTCAGCTGGTGTCTAAATGAAGGTTTAAAATCAAGTATATTATAATGATTAATATTAAATTCTATATGTGCAAATACATATTTTTTATTTACGTGTGCGCATTATAATATCAAGTGTAAACAAACAAACCTTTGAGAGTACTCCAAGCGGTGCACCACGCAACAGAAGGCAATAAAAAAGTTCCCTGCACTTTGCATGTATATCACGAATAATGACACTTTGGTTATTTAGCTGTAATCCTAAATGTTTATGTATGTATGTGTGTGTAAATCAGAAGGTAAATAAAGTAAAGAAAAAGGTGTATGAATTAAATTCATGTTAATTAGATGCAATTTTTAGAAAACATTAGCAAAACCATCATCATCATCATCATTAGGATAAAGACAGAGAAATGGTATGCTTCGTCTACATTATTATACACGCCTCAGTTAGCCATTAAGTATTTTGTAGACAACAACGACGTTTTTAAAAAGGAGCATAAAATTAATAGGGAGCATATTTTTGTCGATAAAGAATGACCTTAAAGTACACTATAATATAATTCAGTTGCTAAATTGCCGTAATATCTTAAACATGAGAAGATATTTGTACTTATTTGAAATTTGAAACAAACATAGACCGATTTCAAAGATTCGTAACCATAGTAAATAAAGCAAGTTATCTCAGTTCTAAGTTTCAGTTTAATCTAAAATACTTCCATTTTAAAACAGCCTTAAAAATTGAATTTTTAACTATACAAAGCTTGCAGTGCTGTACCAACGATATGTGTTCTCCAGAAGATGGAAACGTGAATAATAACCAGGGCTGGCAAAAACCCGGGTTAAAAAAAACCCAACCCACTGGGTTTTATTGGGTTTTATAAATGCTTCAAAATTTAGTTTAAGTCGACAAATTATTTTTTTGTTTGTTTATATAAACACGTTGCTTTAGTATTTACAATACACTCTTGGTGGGATCAAGGCGTCATTGTGTACTGTGTATGAGCTGCTAGAGTTAGGTGATCGAAGCAGACTGCAATTTCTTCGTTTGAATCATTCATTATGAAAAAAACGGCCGGAATATAAAGACAGACATAATTAAGTTATTCTTTTGCACGATAGCACCCAACCTCATATTGCAAAAGTTTCAAAACATTTATTAGAAACGATTTACTGCCGAATTCGCCTTATTCTCCGAACATTGCTCAGTCGGCTATTGCGACGGATACAGTATACCTCACACCTCTTTATACGGGCTTTCTTTAAATTACCTCGTTCTACGGTTAAAACGTGGATTCTCCGTTTAAAAAAAAAAGTGTAAGGGAAGCAAACGCAACACATATTCATCTCGTTTAAAAGCATTTCGATTTACAGCCTACATTTTCAGAAAAAATGTGGTATGACTTTATCTTTTAACATGTTGGAGCGCCTTAAGAGACGAGAAGTTTTTTTGAGACAGGATAAACAACAAAAACCATTAAATAAAAAAACGCACCCGATTTTTTAAATATAATACCCAATAAAACCCGTAATAATAACAATAAAACCCGTCCGGGTGGTTTGCCAACCCTGATAATAACCCTCACTCTTAAGTAACATTTATGTGCTTATAGTCCACGATAGACATGAAACGCAAACTTTAAAATATGCATCTAATTACGCCAACGAGACCTCTGTCTTAAAAGAAGCTTGAATTACAATTTAAGGTCAAAGTGGCTTTAAAAAGGATGTACTTCACGACAGGGCTGCGAGAAATATTTAGAAATTGAATCTCGAAACTTCAGCTGTTAATATTTAAATGGGCAGTCTTCTATTGATTAACTCAATTCACGATCCCAACTGAAACAGCACTATTTCGAATTGAAATGGGTTCCAGGAGAAATAGGATTTCTGATGAGTGTACAACTTATCTTATATTAACGAAGTTTCTAGATAAATGGGTGTTGAAGGAGACTGAATCGAGCTAGTCCAAAATGCACTGGCCTAATCTGACGAAGAAAGAGTTTAAGACTTCGTTGAAACTCGCTAGCAATTCAATTAGATTTCGTACAGGTATAATTGCTGGGCCCTACATCATGGAATATTTGTTAGATCGTATGGTTTGTGATTATTTTAGAAGTTGTTTACAAGAGAACTAGGACAAAATGATACCTCACTTTAATGTGACTATCTCATTCTATGATAAAGAAGAATAAGGCATTTAACGTAGATCTCTTTCATAATCTAGACCATCTGTCACTGACGAATCTGATCGTATTTGTCGGAAGTTCAGTTTGGTTCTTACAGAAATCTCATGAATTTAACACTCCTCAGAATTAGAGAGAGTGTGAAGTGTATCAGTGAAACCGCTAATTTACGGGCAACGCAAATAATATTCTTAGTTCAAGCTAAGGAAAAAAAATGCTTTTGACAAATTTTAGAAAATTATTTCGTGAGGCGTTCGGATATTCTAACAGTGAGTGTTGGTCTACTACACTTATGCATTACAAGTATCACCACTAACCTAATATACCTACGTTCGAGTAGGATACAATACCTACTCAAAGCATAGAATTTCTGTATAATATATAGAGGTTATTAATATTAAAGCTCATTAAAAATGCTTAATTAAAACTTTACTTTTACTTACTTACCCACATAGGCCTCACCACTCTCACAGACATGCGGTAATAATTCGGCAATACAAAATAGCAAATTACAAATATCACACAAATGTAATTGGGCACGAGCTAAACTGGTAGTTATCTGGGAATAGCGTACAGTCAAAACACTTAAGGTTTCATTTAACATACCACCAAATATGCGCTGCGCCATCTTTGGTGGTACAGAATTCCATAAATCATCTTTAGTACCATACATATAAAGCCACCACATTTGTATACAATATGAACCACGTTCAGATTCAAAAAATGGTTCAGTATCTTCCCAATGTAATGCATCGGCATCTTGAACTATATAAAGTAATAGTAGGCGACAGTGTAAATCCAATAAGCGTTCAGCTAAAGCTTCCGATAGTTGTGAGTATTGTTTGAGCGATAATTTTATGGCACCACCCTTTTCATCGCCCTTAGGTGGACAAATTTTGACTGTGGCTGCCTGAAGATAAACATTTAAGCAGTTACGCACTAAGGCAGCTGCTCCTATAGTGGCTGTTAATACCGACAAATCGGCATGATCCAATGATTCTTGTGATAAAACATGTAAATGCTCCAAAAGCAAATCGGCCGATTTAGTAACAAGATTAACAAACTTATCGGGATCGGAAGTTTTTACCACAACGGAAGACTAGCAATTATTGGATAAATTATAACTTAAGCAATTTTTTACGAACAAACTCGACTTACAAAATCTCCTTCACTCAACTCCTCCTCAGTATGCAATAGCCCCGAATGTTTTCGATATGAAGCGAAATACTCATCCTCCCACCATAATATTATTTTAATGGCAGCAAATGAGGCGTAACGAGGAAAATCCAATTTACCACCTACCACACCGGGACACAAACGTTTCTGTAGTACCCTTTGATGGGTCTTTTTGAAATGAAATAAAAGTATTTTATAACAAAATTAAGCCATTCTCTTATGCTGTAGTGTTCACCTGATAATATTGTAAATCTCTTTGTAATAATATGGGCACACGGTCCATAAGATTACCCTCTTCCATAACCTCCATCTTGTAAGATTTTTTAATTTATTTATTTTTTTTTATTCATTTTTATTTTGTGTCTAATAAAAAACAAGTTCTTTATAGAAAAAGAAATTTTTTGTTTTATAATATTGAGATATTGACAAAACAAAACATATTAAGTTGCTAAGGAGACAAAACTACCTATAGAGAAATGTCTTTAAAGAAGCTATTACTCTAAATATAAATTTCGCCGATCGAGTAAGTCCAGTTCGTTAATCAAACTACTAGTTTAAGTGCAAATTTTATTTTCCCCTTAACCAAATGAAAATGGACCTGTCATTTTTCTATATAAGCTATCTTCTATAGATCATACTCATATATTGGTTTGGGGGTGTGCTGCAATGGTATGGTAGGTAAGACATTTGCCTACCAACCAGAAGTTCCTCGGTTCAATACCAGACCAAACCATCTGAAAAAGAAAAAGTTTTTTCAACAGCGGTATCACATCATAACATTAGCTAGTAACTGGTTATGAGTATTACTACTATTGAAAACTTCTCTAAACGCATTTGCCGTTCGGAGCCGGCGTTAAACTATAGGTCCCTTTCAATGAGTTCAAAAATAGAATCGGGTGCAGCTCATTGACTGAGAGAAGTCCCCATGTTCCTTCATGGAATGTTAAGGGAATTATTATTATTGGTTTGGTGAATAACTCTAAAGGGGGAAGGTCATCAAACAAGTCATAAATTGGACAGAAAACGATTCTCAATCATCTATAACACGACGACACAAAAAAATAACAAATTGAAGTACGTGGGAAATTAAACTACTTTTCTTATAGACGCTATCGAGTAGAACAAATCTTTTTTTCTTGAGTTACAGGTAAAAACACAGTTTTTCGGACCTTCATGCCCTTGTAAGCTAATAAGTTTGCCCGATGTTACTGATTTTAAGTTTATTTTCGGATAGTTTAAGTTCCTTTTTGGAGGTCCTTCGAAAATTCCAAAAATAGATCCTTGTTCTACTCGATAGCGCCTATCAGAAAAATAGTACGACCTGTCAGGTATTTTTTTGTCGCACCGTGTAATCAGAGATAAGAAATTTTACAAAAATATGAAGCAAAGAAGGGAGTGGGTGGCTCCAGGAGATTCGACAAAGCCGATAATCAAGCCTGAACTCTATCCAAAGAAGACCATGATCTACGTTTGGTAGAACTGGGAGGGTGTATAGTGTACTGAAAAATATTCGGAAGGAATGCGACAAGACCAAGAGCCTGGATGGAAAGTCCTTCAGACTATGCCGTATTCTTTGGACCTTGCACCGACGAATAGCCATATCGAAGGATATGAGTAGCATTACCTTCGATAGTGTCCTTAAAACTATTTGCTTGATATTCAACGAAACGGCTTCGATAAATTGTTTAGGAGGGGGGGAATGTCGTAAGCAGCAACGTCGAATGCATAATTAATTTATTATTATAATTATTGATTTTTGTTTAAATAAAAACGCTGCAATTACTCCCCAACGCAATATACACTACTGAAACGATCAACTGGTAGCTTTTCACAACAAAAAAAGCTTTAAACAATAGTAGCTTTAGTTTACTGTTTTTTGTCGGGCTAAAAACTTTGTTTACTAAGTTTTTGTGGAAATGAAAAGATTTAAGGAAATTTTTATACCATAACCATGACAGTTGCTAGTGTCCATTCGACTTTCATAAGATGGTGGTTTTGTCATATATAGGTTGATTTGAAGGTTATTATCATACCGACATTTGGTGAGAGTAAGTTATCGTTTGGCTGTCATAAAGTAAAGTCTGTTTAGTCGTAAATAAAGTGTTGTATAAACGAATCTTAATTTTCTGTATTAAGTCAAACTGTATAAAATTTATAGTGGAGTAAATAAAACTGTAAAACTACAACAAAGTGGTGTTTAGTTTTATTTTAACGCAATTAAAATGAACTCCAATGTTTTAAAAATGTTAAAATGTAACAATATATTATAAATGCATAGCTATCCGCTGATTTAATTGAGCCTCTGTACATCTGCAATGTTGCAATATATTTGACAAAATTAAAAAAAAATTAAACAGTATTAGCGATTATAATACTGCAATATTTTTATTTATTTATTTTTTTATTTTATTCAAAAACAAAATAAACAAATACAAAATAAATCTTATCAACTAACCGGCAGATTGGCTCTTATATACCATACTCGTATGTACATAAAACGCAGACAAACAATAGCAATTAAAAACAAGCCGGCTAAATGTTGATAAGAACTAGCGAATATTTTGTATTATATCGAATGGTATACCCCCACGTACTGGAAAACGAAAGTTGTGTTTGTTTAGTTTTGAACGGGACGTCCAACTGAGTGGAGGAATTTGAAAAAATATTTAAAAATAAAAATAAAAAAGTAAGTAATGTTACTCGTATTGTATTAGAATTTTACATTGTTATTTAATTGAAGCTGCAATTCAATATATTTTTTTAAATATTTTTTGAAGCTTGCAATGGATATTATTAGCGACATATATTCTTTTGTTAATAAAAAATTATAAAATTTAAAAAAAATCATCACATTCGAATTTTAATCTTAAGTACTCGAATTTTCGTTTTAATTTATCTCAAGTTGTTATTCATGATATATAGTAGTATAACTGTTTATTTGCTACGGTTTATTAAATGTTATCGTTTCATGTTAAAAAGCATTGGCCTTATTTTATATTTGCTTTTTTCCGAAATATTCCATTAGAAGAAGCATTTTAGTTTTAAATAAAATACAAGTTTTGTACTCTTTTTTATTACTGGTAATACATACAATAGCTTTTCTAATCTAAAGATATTTCTTTTATATGGTGTTATCGCTTTTAATGATCATATTGAATTTATAAGAACATATACATGCATATGTATAAATAAGTAGTTTAAATGGGTTTGATTTTACCTACATATTGTAAATAACCCCCTAGTCAGCTAACAAACGTATGCTAAACTTTCGTTGCTAAATCCAGATTACCACAAGCATATTATCTATAACGCAGCCTACTGGAAAAAAATTATGTTAAGTAAAGATCACTACCACCACTTAGCAAGATTGGCAACTAGTCCCTAGTCATTTGGGACTTACACTGGTAGTAGTATTTATGCTACAAGCTTGACCGGAAGCTTAATTCTGGTACCACGGGAATTTGCTATTATTGGTGTGGTATTACATTCTTAACCGGTTGCCGTGACCCATAGATCGGTAGAAGTTTAGATAGACTCCGACACTTTACCTACGTAGAAGTCATGTTCAAATAACATGCCTTCGAATTTAGTACTTACATGTGGTTTTTATTATGTGTGGGGGCGTTGGTGGGCGTATTGTATTTACTCGTGCCTTGGGCACCGTGAAGTATGCCAGCATGGCGATACTCACGTTAAGCTTTTAATTTACCACTTAGCAAGGATGTTCACCACTACACCATCATATGGAGGCGAGCTACAGTAAATTAATCAACTACTTAGCTTGATAATAAAACTGAAACAAAGCAATGGATAATTTGTGAAAAGCAAATAAAATATTAATGACCCAATCTTAGCAGTCCCAGAATCGAAGCGTTCATGAAAGGAATTTTTTTACGTCATTCTAATCGATCTTTGTAGGGTCATAACATCGTGTGATCACGGTATTTTGTAAAAAATCGAGCGATTACTATCGTATCTAAGATTAGACTAAACTCAAGTAACAATAGATGAAGTGACTACCCGTTGACGTACGGAATTCGCCTTGGCCGTTTCATCTGTTGCCCAATCAGCAATTTTCCATTTGCTTATATGCTTGTGCAAAATGCGATGGTTCTGATAGGGTTCTAACATTCCAAAGCCTCATTCTTGTCTTTCTTCGAATTGCAATCGGTTGTGCCGGTCCGTTTTCTCTTTCTTGTTGTGTAGTTTGGTTGATTGTTTGTGTCTTACACTGCGGCTTATCAGGCCAGCGAACAAATCTCCAGTGAAGTCGAAGGGCCACTATGTGGGCACATATCTATTAAGTTTATTAACTCTCTGCTTAACTTCAATGGATTGAATGAAACTCCTAATTAAATGCTTCATTTTTTCTTATTTATTGTATTTTTTTTTCTTTTTTAGGATGGCCCAAATCTGTCGTGCTGTTGGTATTCTAAAAAATATTCCACTTCAACAAACCCAAAAAATTGCTTCTTTGCACCTCAATGCTGCTTTAAGAGCTAGCAATTATTTAATCGATACACCCGAGTATTCATTCTTAAAGGATATCGGCTTACAACGCGAAAATCCTGGCGTCTTTACGGGATCATGGAAAGGTTCGGGAGAAGTTGTAACTTCAGTTGATCCTGGTACTGGCAAGGCTATTGCTTCTGTACGCACTGGTACTGTGCAAGAAATGGAAGAATCCATTAAGGCCGGTGTAGAGGCTTACAAAGAATGGTGTCAAGTGCCAGCACCAGTAAGAGGTGAAATTGTGCGTCAAATCGGTGATGAATTGCGTAAATATAAGGAACCTTTGGGTAAATTGGTCAGCTTGGAAGTTGGTAAAATCTATAGTGAGGGTCAAGGAGAGGTTCAGGAATTCATTGATATCTGTGATTATGCTGTTGGCTTGTCGCGCATTTATGCTGGTCAAATGATAAATTCTGAAAGAGCTCAGCATACCATTTTAGAAGCTTGGCGTCCTTTGGGTTTGGTGGGTGTTATATCGGCATATAATTTTCCTAATGCTGTATTCGGTTGGAATGCTGCTATTGCTTTGGTGAGTTATATTTCTGCTATAAAATAAAATAAAAATTAGTAATATTTTCTGTGTGTTTCCAAAAAAGACCTGTGGCAATAGCGTTTTGTGGAAGGGAGCTCCCAGCACTGCTTTGGTATCCGTTGCTACCACCAAAATTGTAGCTGATGTCCTGAAGCGTAACAACTTACCGCCCATTACAACTTTATGCCAAGGCGGCACGGATGTGGGCAAACAATTGGTATCCGACAAACGTGTTAAGCTGGTATCCTTCACTGGTAGCTGCCAAACTGGCCGTGATGTAGGTGTTGAAGTACAAAAACGCTTTGGCAAAGTTATTTTGGAATTGGGTGGTAACAATGCTTTGGTTATTAACGAAGATGCCAACCTTAAAATGGCCTTAGATGCTGCCCTCTTCGGTTGCATTGGTACTTCCGGCCAACGTTGCACCACTACCAGACGCATTATTGTACACGAAAAACTTTACGACACATTTGTAAAAGAGCTTACCGGCAAATATAAACAAGTATTGACCCGCATCGGTCATCAATTAGAGCCCAATACTCTAGTCGGCCCTGTGCACTCGCAACAAAATATTGATGGCTACAAAAACACTATTGCCGAGGCTGTTAAATTAGGTGGTACAGTAGCGTTTGGTGGCAAAGTTATACCCCGTGAAGGCTTCTTTGTAGAACCCACCATTATCACGGGCTTAGCTCATGATGCTCCTGTAGTTCATCGTGAAACTTTTGCACCCATTGTCTATGTTCTTAAGACTACATCTGTAGAGGAAGCCATTGAATGGAATAATGAAGTAGAGCAGGGTCTGTCATCGGCCATATTCACTGAAAATATGTCTAAGGCTTTCAAATGGATTGGTGCCCAAGGTTCTGACTGTGGTATTGTTAACATCAACACTACCACTAACGGTGCTGAAATTGGTGGTGCCTTTGGTGGAGAAAAACACACTGGTGGAGGCCGTGAATCTGGTTCCGATGCCTGGAAACAATACTGCAAGAGAGCCACTATTACCGTAAATCATTCGGGTGAATTAGCCTGTGCCCAAGGTGTTGTGTTCAATGTTGAGTAATAAACAATAAATATTTTCCCAATTTTATAGAATTTAAGTTTTAAAATGTTTATTTAGCTTTGTTTTAAATGCATTTATTATACTTTTTATTTTTACTTTCTAAATATGTGTGTAGGTATGTATGTTTTGTAAATTTTACAATAAATTTTAACTGACTATAATTACAAAAAAGCAAAATTTAAAGCATGTATTTACAATTAAATTTCTTTATCGGTTACATCAAAACGCCAAAAATCAACTTCAATATCGACAGATTTATTTTTATGAAATTTATAGCTGGCCTCTATATTATATTTAAGCTCAGCTACCACTTGGCCCTTGACATTCCACTCTTTTGTTTTTTTAAGTATATAATCCCTGAAAAAGAGGTAATAATTTAGGAATTACTTTAAATTCTTTTAACAAGTATTTTTCAATATAATCTTATCAAGAACTCGTGAAATGTTATTAGATTTGTTATGTTACATAACGAGTTAAAAATATTTATAAGAAATCATATCTTCTATAGATTATTAGATTAAAGTTAACAATAAAATCAAATCTATACAGAGCTATAGCGAAATTTTTCTCTTTCAATCTCACTAAAACATATTCATAGCTTAAGTAGTGGCAATGACCACTAGAAAGATTTTTTTTATCCTTTTTCAATTATTTATTGAATCTACGGTTTCTTCCGACTTTCAATAAGTTTTCGAATCATAAACTAAAAAAATTCATTTAACCCCTGAAAGTCCAGCAAAAATATTGGTTACAATGTAAAATTTTCCATTTCTTAATTCGAGCTCATCTACGTTGAGTCGAGCTGCGAGCAACAGTGTCCCTAGTTTTCTGTAGCCTAAAATACTACTGGCTAAAGAATTGTCGTGTCTTTCCAGATTTTTAAGATATGTAGTCGTGTACCTGGCAATCTCATCTTTAACCATCGGGACATTTAGGCCGCTGTGAATGTAGGAGTAAAAATTTTCAGTCTAACTGCAGATAAGCCAATACGTCAGCACTAACATTAATTTGACTTGAACTAGCTTAGTTTCTATATACGACTTCCAAGTGAGTGTTGTGCCACAATTTTATTATTAATTTTAATAGAAGTTCATGTAGCCTTAAACAATGTAAATATTATATATGAACACATTTTTGTCCATTAACTTATATCCAAAGTGTTAATCATTTCCTTAGTTGATTAATCTGATCCTGAAAATATCTGGAGGCTTTGTTAGGGTTGTTTTAACACTTAATAACCCGGTGCCATCAGTAAATGTATGGATATTGGTATATCGGAAGTGTATATTTAATTTAAAAATAGATCTAATATACATCGGCTGCTATCTCTTCACTTTAGAAATATTTTCCTTGAAAACAAATTTTCAACGGGTTATGTACATAGCTATTTAGTAACCTATGGTCTGTTCAGCGGTATATTCAGATATTTTCTTTCCCCAAAAGCTTTTCTCACAACTTCCACCAATCTGTGGGAAAAAACAGGTTGGACCCAGTGATATCATCCAATCTTGAGAATAATATTCAAGTAGCAAAACCATGTAAAATATTAAACGATTATAGCTATTCGAGCTAATATCCTAAGCACTTTATTACTAATTTGATCAATGCCTGGAGTTTTCTTAGTATTAAAAACATAAATATATGGACGATTGGTGTCTTGAACAGTTTAGTTGCGATACCAACTAAGCCAAACGTAATTGTTTAGTGCAAAAACGTGTTACAGGTGGTTAACAAATCAATTACCAGATACCATAAGAGGTTCGTAATGGTAGTAATGTTTTAGATTTCTAGCATTAGTATGTTTAAAATATTTTTGAAGAGATGAGTTTTTTGGAAGCCAAGTAGTGCTTTAAAGCGTATTATGCCTATTTCAATTTTACTTTGTGCTAAGGGGATCTAAATTATTGCCATTCTTTTCGAGCTCTTCCTTTCCCAGTCATAAAATTCTGTCAGGTTCGTTGTTGTAGTTGTAGGAGCAGCTTGTAATGTGTTCTATTCAGAAACGTAATACAGTTCAGCTTTCATATCAAGATCCAAAAAGAAAGCAATCTAACTTATGTGGACTTATTCCGCATACTGGGTCACTATTTTAAGTTGTTATCAATTTACGCCCAAAAGGAATTGATCTAAGTTCAACCAAGACCACTCTAGTGTCTCTAAGTAACTGTCGTTCCTCCGCTGCTATGGAAGGTGGATGATTTGCGAACATAGTATTCAGATTTTCCCCGCACAGCATATCGTGGCTGACAGTATAGAATGTCTGTTTTGATCCTCGGCTGATATGTGTAGAGTTGACATGTAAAGCTATCGTTGTGCTGTTTGCGGCTAATTACCATGCACTAATTCTGGGTAGGAGGAATGCTCTTAAGTGTCTTAAACACTGGCGATAACAATGATATCGAACCATTAAAATACAACGTTTATCATAAAAGTACTGTTATATGAATTAAATTTATATGAAAAAATTGCATAGTCTACGTTGACTGCACCATAAGTTTGCCATTTAAAATGTTGTGGTTTTTTAAATTTTATGGATTCTTTTTGCATTTAAACTTTGAAAAGAGTGTGGAGCATAGACTTTTGACACCTAATTTAATAAATATAAGAGATTATGGCTAATGTTTTTATATCTAAGTAAAATAGAGTATTAGCTCCTGGAACTCGTTTCAAATATTTACATAACTACTTAACAGTAACTCTAATACTTTTTAATTAAAAGCAATATTAAATATTTCTCTACCTTGTTGAAGTTTTATGTAAAGAATATACAGCGTTGATTGCCAAATGCACGCCTGTTTCTATAAAACGCATATCCATGCCAGCATTATTTTTTGTACCAAATGGTGGATTTGTTACAACAGTATCAAAACAATTTTCCCATTTTGTTAAAGGTAATTGTAAGACATTTGCTTGTATACAATCTACAGCTGGTAATTCCATTTCCGTAACATTATAGCGGAATACCTAAAATTCGAAAAATAATTCAATTTTATAAACTCTAACCTAAATAATAAAAATTAAAACTTACATCAATAGCGTCTGGATCCAATTCAAAGCCTACGGTAAGTTGAGCACCCAATAGAAATGAACCAATGCTAAGCATGCCACAGCCACAACCCAAATCTCCTACCAATTTGCCCTCCAAGTCTTCAAATTGAGTCTTCAGAAAAATTGTGCATTGTAAAGGTTGTTTTTAGAGAAATAGTAAAAAAAAACTTACCTGTACATTATATAAAACACAACTGGCTATATGCGGCGGTGTAGGATATTGTTCGAGCTTAATTTTAGGCTTTTCAAAACCATCTACTCCCGACAAAAATTCTTCTAATTTCTTCATTCTCATGCGTGCCATTTTTATTTATTTTTAGATATATACACTAAATTTTTGTTAAGGCTTTTATGGCTGGCTACAGATTGAAAATCTATTCTCTACAAATTTAACCCTATTTGGTGGTATGATTGGCTGGTATCGGATCCAATCTGGGTAGAACAGGTATAAATGAGTTGCCGTAATGGGAGTCCTGACTAATGAAATAACCAAAAGTTGTAGCACTGGTAGGATTAAAAACAGAACGTGGCACTGTTATGGCACCACTGGTCTGCGGAAAATCCGTTGGTTGACCCAACAACTGTGTAGTGGGCATCTGTATTATTAGTTATCCTGTTATTTGATTTCTCAAGGGTATATAGCTTTTTAGTTATATAATTCTTACCTGGTTAATGGGTGTAGTTAGGCCGCTACCAAGATTTATATCAGTGACAGGATTTACTCCTTTTTGTAAAAGTTGTCTTTTATGTTGTAAATCTTCCAGGATTTTACGACTAGTTTCTGAAAAGACAATATTTTGGTATTTTGCTTATTTTCATAAATTTCAAACGCAACGCTTACCTAGTTGTGCACCTAATGTGGGAAAAGCCATCAAATATCATATGTTCAGCACAAATAAATTAACAGAAAATCATAAATAAAGAAATTTTTGAATGGAAAAAGGCACAGCAAACTTACAAACACGCTAACTTTTTTATAAATAAAAGAAAAAAATTAGTGTGGTGTTATTAATTTGTGGAAATGTCATGTAATAAGAAGAAGAGAATAATAAATATGAAAAATGCATTTACACGCTACCAAATTTTTTCCAAAACATATTGCTATAGTGAAATAATAAATAGCTAGAAAGAAGCTAAATGTAAAAAATATCCAAAATTTTGCGTCTTATTGCTAATACGAATTGAAAATTATGTCCCCTTTTACAAACTGGCAATTAAATGACAGTCAGAAAAAGTTTGCTTGCAAGTGGTTGAAGAGGTATAGTGTGTTGTACCTGACTATCTGTATTGGGCATTTTATATTTATTGTTTTTATTTTTAGTATTTTAATTCTGTTGCTTCATATTATTTTTTCATTTAATGGTCATATTAATACTGTTGCATGAAAAGAGAAATAAGTAGAAATGAAAAATGTACGTTCATCAATTAAATTCTTATTTGAAAAAGGTTTATGCAACTTCAAAAGGTGAAACAATTGTTTGTCTTTCAATTTTTTCATTAGAAATCACTAGATTATACAAGAATGTAGCTAACTAGGCAACAGTGTACATTAGTAGGTAAAAGTACTGTCAGATGTAACTTTAATAACTGTATAATATTAAAAGTTAATACAAAGATGTGAGGAACCACTAAGTACACATTTAAATAAAAAATATAATAATTTATTTTAAAAGTAAAAGAAATCTTAGGTAGATATCTAATATTTAATATCATATTTAAGTACATCGTTCAAATTTTTCATTCTTATGTCGAGCGCTTTACCACCGTAAAAAATTACTTTAAACTGGCATTCTTGGTTTCAATAATAAACACATATTAAACATCTCTGTTTTTGAAATGCAACGCTTTTAAAAAACGTAAACAGCTGTGTTGCATTATTTTGCAGTGCCACAGAAAAAATGCTATAATAAATTAAGTATTTCACAATAGAACTAAAAAACCAATTTAATAATAAAAACAAATAACATTTAGGTTAAGAAATTAAGAAAATCTTGAAAGTTTACCTCAAGTTAAAAAAACGCTTTTTCCCACATCAGGAGTTATGGCGTGTTTTTAACGCTATTTTACAACATTTGTCAATATGATTTTCGCCAATTGCGTTTTATTTGTCAAAATTTGTTTTTGTAGAGTGTTTTTCCAGCAAGTAAGATTGTATCAGCGGCAGAAGAAAAATAATTTTTTAAATAATTAATAATTTTTCGCAAATGTTTAGAAAATATTTTTATGAAAAATAAGCTTTTATACTCAACAAAAATCTAGCCAAGAAAGGTAAGCTTAACAGGCAAAAAATTTTTCGCCCATAAACACAATTTTCTTGATTTTGATTAATTTTAATTACTTTGTGTCGCAATTTCATCACCATGATTTATTACTTTTTTCTTTCGTTTTTGTATATTGTTTACCTGTATAAAATATGAAACCATCTCGTTCTGTCGTTAGTCATAAATTTTTCGTTTTTGTGTTATCGTTTTGTGGTATTCGTATAATAGAAATTTGATGCATTGGAAATAGTGTGTTGCAAAGAAAGGCAGCCAGCAATTGATATAAATATACCCACTTTGGTTGCACATATAAATAAAAAATTAAATATCGTTACTGACGTTGAGATTCTTAGAATTTTCTTGGATGACTTAAGTCTGTAACATTAATCATTATTTGTAAAGTTTATAGGAGGGTAGTTTGATAATTATATGGCTTTTGACATTGTGTGTATAAACAAATAACTGGTTATGCTAAAGACAATGGAAAACTACAATGGTGGTCGAAAACATTTGCAAATAGAGCAGTATTCTAGCTCTTCAATTACCCATTTCTTTCCGATTTGTTTTTAATCAATGATATTTGGCATTTTAACTGTTGATTGCTTTTTTGTAATAGCAAAAAAAAAAAAAAAAAAAAAAATCTGATTACAGACGCCAACAAAAAAGTAATATTTGAGCAAGAGTCTAACTATTGCTGTTCAAAACATTTGCAACTCTCATCTTTTTTACTCTGTATGAACTTTTTTTACTTACTAACCTTTAAAAATTACTTTAATTATATTTCTTTTCATAATGTGTGTTCGGCATTTGTAATTTATTAAAAAATTTCACATTAGTTATTCAGCTTTTCAAGAAATAATATTTTTGCTAAAAGTGTTACTCGTGCTTTGAATTTTTGTAAAAATGAATGAATTAAAAATCAGAATTTTGTATGATTATAGTAGTGAAGTTTCACACAAAGATACATATGTGACGAAAATATTCTATTCCAAAATAAACAATAATGGCAATATCCGTACATGCAGGAGGTAGTAAGACCTCGTGTAACAACAGTACACGAAGACAGAAAAATCGAAAAATTTTTGTGAAACATCATAAGGTAATACCAGGAGAAACAAAAACTGAAACTCCCATTAAGGTTGGTATATCAACCATTAATAGAAGAGCCAGAAAATATGGTCTCAGAAGCTATAAGGATGCAAAAAACTGTCTTATATCCGAAAGGAATAGAATAATTCGTCTTAACTTTGTACGAGCACATACGGTTGGACTCCACAACAATGGACAACAATACTGTGATATGATGAGTCTCCGAGGATTAAAAGGAAGAATTTGTGTCCGAAGACCGGTTACAAATTTTTGATCACCACTGTATATATACAAACAAAAAAAAAAAACTTGCAATTAACTGAAGCTCAATTAAAATTTGATGGTAATTCAGACATTGGAAAAGCCGTACCAATTCTTTATTACCTTTTCTTTTGAAGACCTTATGGAGAATGGTTTCAAGCAAACAAATTTGTAAGCCATTCAAAAAAGGCTGCAGATATAAAACCCGTTACTGAATTCCGAAATAAAGTAATTTAACGCAATTGTTTTCTATATGTCCCGTATTTCGTGCGCCAAAACTAAAGACCTATTGGAGTCATGATCTAAGTCTTTATCAATCAGAAATATGTACATTATCAGATTTAAAAAAATTATGATATGAAAAATGTATGGCTAGACGTAATGGTGAACCATATATTGGGGCAAGAAAAGAAAACATAGTTTTAACTTTGACCCATATAATTATGCGGAAACAAAAGCTTCGTCTCTACCAAGACGATTTTTATACCTCCATTCCTTTTATGGTTTATTTGGCATATCAGGCCATTTTTTATAAGACCTGTATTGTAAACTGTCCACAGAAACAGTTATAAAAAGGGAAGAGAGTGGTTATATGGCAATAATACATAAGGGTGATATAATTTCAGTTATTTGGAAGGACAATAAATATGTTAAACTAATTTCTTTATTCGCTGGAACTTATCCTGTGGTTTTTAGGAAAATATTTGCTAGGAAACAACATAAAACTATTGATGCGAAATCTTTTTTCATTCAGCAATATAATTGTCATATCGAGCCCTAACCCTACAAATCTATTAAGCGACAAAAAATTTTACAAGTGAAGGTTTTTTAGAATATTTCGTTGTTTAAAGGCAGTTTAAATCCAGCTAATGCAATATGAAGATTCTGTTTTCTCAATGCATAAAATGGTGCTTTTTTTTCACATAGCAGTACAACTTTTTTCATTTCGCGCTACCCTTTTTTCGCCGTCACTGGCGATGTACTAAACATTATTAGCCTGTTTCATGATATCGAACAAAAATCTTAGCAAACCAAAGCAAGTCACTCGAATTCAAATAATTTTGGATTTCTCTGTCTCAAATTATGTATTCACTTTTATTATAGTTGGCGAATCGTAGTCGTTATTTGACATTTTTGTTATATATTGAAGAAAAATTTCACTTTTTTCATTAATAAAGCCAATTGTCTTGTATTTGAAAAAAATTCGTAATAGAGTTTTTGGTTTTGTATCCGTAGAATATTTTTAATAGCGTAGAGAGGCGAGAGCTTTAATTAGCAATAAAAACTCTAAAGCATATTAAAATTCTACATTCGTTCAGAATAGTAAACAATTTACTAAATTCAGTATAAATTCACTCTGGTTTTGTGCATTTACCATCAAATCTAATGCACATTTGTGTAGCGATAATTCACAAGTTAATTTGGATTATTGCTAATGCAAATTAATACTGTCGTCTGTCTACGCTAAAAGTCTTTTTAATTTGCTGCAATTGATTTAGAAGGCTCTTTATTTGTACCATCTATTGGCAGCCTTGCTAAATCAATCTGATTTCAAGTTTCGATAGCTTCGCTAAGCCAACGAGACAGGTAGAGCTCTGCCGAACTAGAGGCAGACACTGGTAGATGAAGTGAACCATCCTCTGTTCCTTTTCTACCGATCCACAGTTTATACAGAAGTCATTCGTAGGTAAGTGCTGCCTTTGTGGTTGCCTACCCATGATTCAATGGCCTGTGAGAATGGACACAGCAGAGAATCTGCTCCGACCAGTTGATTGGTACGCTTCCTATTCAATCCAGGCCAGGTGAATCTGCCTGATTAACGGAGGTAAGAGGTACACCCACCCTCGCAAGCGCATGGATATCTGAAAGAGGGCTTCCGCCCCTGCGCTTAGTTGCAGGGATGTTTCTGTAACCAGGAACCCAAATGAGGTTGATACAAAACTGCCTTTTTCTTTGAATGCAAGTGAATACATTTTTGAAGCTTAATACATACGTAAACTTTCCCAGCGTTCCAAGTAGAACAAGGGGAACTTCTCTAAATCAATAAGTTGAATCCGATTCTATTTTTAAAATCAATGAAAATGACCTACACCTTAGTAAATATTCAGTTTTGCATACCTGGAGAATAGTGATAGTGTAGGTTTTTGAATTTGGTTCAAGTGACTTCATTGGCAATACACATCATCAGTTAAAAGGCGTCCGCAATTGGATAAGTATCATAGCACTTACCTTATGCGATGTCTTGATTTTTTAATTTCAATAACAGTTGAAGTGTTTAAATTTGTATTAATTTCAAAAAGATGGTGTTGCCATCACAGCAGTTATTTTTTTTTTTTTTTTTTTTTCAAAAACAACATAACAAATTTAAAATTTAGTGTTTTTAATTACGCGTTTTATCTCGACTTTTTGAAATTTAAGAAAATTGACAACTCTGATAAAAGCCAAGGCAAATTGAACATATATAACGGTTTATTTACCGTACACTCTTGTACGCCTGTACAGTATATTTTTCGAAGAAAATTGTAAGAAGTTTTAGTTCTCATTTTAACTCCAGGAATCGGTGGTGGCAATAAATAAAAATGGATATTCAGATTCCGAAATGTAAAATTTGTAAACTTTATGTCCAACTAGGGGAGATAATTTTATATGTTCGTTGTGACGGGGGGCACTTTTGTCACAAAAAGTGTAATGAAAAAAGAGAATGGCAAGTACATATAAAGATTTTGTTTCTTCATCAATTGAATGGTTGATTAATTACTATTGTCTTAAATTTTAAAGTTCCCAAAAATGTTTTGTATGTCTAGGAGTATGTGTGCCCCTTGAACTAAAAATATACGACGCTTATGGAAGTGATGATCTCGAAACCGAACTAGAAAGAAAGCTAGAAAATTTAAGCCAGACTCAAATACAACTGGTCAAAGTAAAATCTGATTATATTAAGCTTGAAAGCAAATGTTTTACTTTGGAAGAATCGAATAAAGAAATTCAAAGCGAGTGTTCAGATTTCCAGTGCAGATACACAGATGCAATGGAAACTGTAAGATCTCTTGAGCAATCAATAAAACAAATAAATATTGAAACTCAAAAAACAAATAAAGAGTTGAAAGCATTGTATGATAGAGTTGAAGAGTTGCAAAAAGAAGTTGAAAATAAAACGAAAATGTCATAAAATGTTCTTACAGCAGAATAAAATATAAACATTAGTTACATAAAATTTTTATTATTATTATTATTTTTAATAAAAAAAAATAATTAAACATACAAATCAGTAGTTCTTATTTATAGGAATTTTTAAGAAAGTATTGAACAATAAAGACATTGTAGGTTTTACAAAAATATCTCAATTTTATTCAAATTTATGACAGAGATCAATTTTTGTTTGGTGCAAGATTGTATGAAGTTTGTCCTCCATTGCTGGAATAAGAACAAGATTTAAGAGAATACCTAAAAGCAATTATCGAGGCTTTTAATTCCGTTATGGTGCCGCAAAGCTTGTTATCACTAAAGATTTATGAACCATGGTACCCCATGTGTTGTCTACTTGTTGTTGATTAGGTAAACAAGCTGGCCATTGCATATGGGGTATATTTTGCTGCTTTAACCACACGCGGCTAGTAACTGTTGTTGTTGTTGTAGCAGCTTGATCTGAAAATACAAGATTGTATATTATATTACTTATTTCGCTCCTCTTGTCTTTATCTCTTATTTTAAGGCTCAAAAGACATAATTCAAAAAAATTGCGATATGAAAAAGGTATGGCTAGACGAAATAGTGAACCACATATTGGGGCAACATTAAACATTGTTTTAAGTTTGACTCATATAATTATGCGGAAACAAAAGCTTCGTCTCTACCAAGACTATTTTGACGACGAATGGAGGTACCATTCCTCTTATGGTTTATTAGTATATCAGGGCATTTTTTAATAAGACCTGTATTGTAAACTGTCCACAGAAACAGTTATAAAAAAGGAAGAGAGTGGTTATGTTGCAATAATACATAAGGCTGATATAACCTCAGTTATTTGGAAGGACAATAAATATGTTAATCTAATTTCTTTATTTGGTCGAACTTATTCTGTGCTTTTTAGGAAAATATTTTATAGGAAACAACATAAAACATTTGATGTGAAATCTTTTTTTTTTTTTTTTTTAATTCAGCAATATAATCGTCACATCGAGCCCTAAACCTACAAATATATTAAGCGACATAAAATTTTACAAGTGAAGGTTTTTTAGAATATTTCGTTGTTTAAATTCAATTTAAATCCAGCTAATACAATATGAAGATTCCGTTTTGACGATGCATAAAATGGTTCAATTTTTTTGACATAGCAGTATAACGTTTTTTTCACGCAATCCTTTTTTCGCCGTCACTCTGACGATGTACTAAACATTATTAGCGTGTTTCATAATATCGGAAAAAATTCTAAGCAAACCAAAGCAAGTCACTCAAATTCAAATAATTTTGGTTATCTCTATCTCGAATTATGTATTCACTCTTATTATAGTTGACCACTCGTAGTCGTTATTTGACATTTTTGTTATAGATTAAAGAAAAATTTCACTTGTTTTCCTTAATAAAGCCAATTGTCTTGTATTTAAAAAAAATTTGTAATCGATTTTTTTTTTTTGGATCCGTAGAATGTTTTTAATAGCGCAGACAGGCGACACCTTTAATTAGCAATAAAAACTCTAAAGCATATTAAAATTCTACTCTGACAGACGATAGATTTTACATTTAGTAAACAGCCGTTTGTCAACTATTTTTTGGCATTTATATCTAGATCCAATGGCTATACGACAGAAAGTATGATTAGCAGTTACGCTGTTGGTGAAAAATTACTGTTTATTTGACGAAAAAGCTGAAATTAATTTTGCAGAAACTGCTCTGTATCCATTCTATTTTTTTTTTTTCAATAATACATTCGTTCAGAATAGTAAACAAGTTGCTAAATTCAGTATAAATTCACTCTGGTTTTGTGCATTTACCATCAAATCTAATGCATATTGGTGTGGCGGCAATTCACAATTTAATTTGGATTATTGCTTACGCAAATTAATACTGTCGTCTGTCTACGCTAAAAGTCTTTTTAATTTGCTACAATTGATTTAGAAGCTCTTTATTTGTACTATCAATTTTCAGTATTTAAAATTGCTACAAATTCCCTCTGACTATGTGATGAATGAAAATTAGCATTTTTGTAGGTAGGTAGGTTGATGGGAGGGGGCGGCAGCCTTGTAAACCAATCTGATGTCAAGTTTCGATAGCTCCGATAAGCCAAAGAGAAAGGGAGAGCGCCGCAGAACGAGAGGCGGACACTGGCAGATGAAGTGAACCATACTCTGCTCCTTTTCAGCTGATTCACAGTTTATACAGAAGTCATTCGTAGGTAAGTGCTGTCTTTGTGCGTGCCTACCCATGATTCAATGACCTGTGAGAATGGACACAGCAGAGTAAAAAAGTGTCCGCAATTGGACAAGTAATTATAGCACCTACCTTATGCGATAAGTCTTGATTTTTTCATTTTATTAATAATAGTTGAAGTGTTTGAATTTGTATTAATTTCCAAAAGATGGCGTTGCCCTCACAGCAGTTAATTTTTTTTTTTGCAAAAACAACATAACAAATTTAAAATTTAGTGTTTTTAATTACGCGTTTTATCTCGCTTTTTGAAATTTAAGAAAATTGACAACTCTGGTAAAAGCCAAGGCAAATTGAACATATATAACGGTTTATTTACCGTATACTCTTGTACGTCCGTACAGTATATTAAGAAGGAAATTTTAAGAAGTTTTAGTTCTCATTTCAACTCCAGGAGTCGATGGTGGCAATATATAACAAAAATGGAGATTCAAATTCCGAAATGTAAAATTTGTAAACTTTATGTCCAACTAGGGGAGATAATTTTATATGTTTGTTGTGACGGAGGGCACTTTTGTCACAAAAGGTGTAATGAAAAAAGAGGATGGCAAGTACATATAAAGATTTAGTTTCTCTATAAATTGAATGGTTGATTAATTACTTTTGTCTTAAATTTTAAAGTTCCCACAAATGTTTTGTATGTCTAGGAGTATGTGTGCCCCTTGAACTAAAAATATACGACGCTTATGGAGCTATTTATCACGAAGCCGAACTAAAAAGAACGATAGAAAATTTAAACCAGACTCAAACACAACTGGTCAAAGTAAAATCTGATTATATTAAGCTTGAAAGCAAATTTTTTACTTTGGAAAAATCGAATAAAAAAATTGAAGACGAGTGTTTAGATTTTGAGCGCAAATACACAGAAGCGATGGAAACCAAAAAAAGTCTTGATAAATTAATAAAAAGATTAAATATTGAAACTCAAAAAAAAAATAAAGAGCTGAAAGCATTGTCTGATAGAGTTGAAGAGTTGCAAAAAGAAGCTGGAAATCAAACGAAAATGTCATAAAATGTTCTTACAGCAGAATAAAACATTAGTTACATAAAATTTTCATTTTTTTTTTATATAAAGTAAAATTTTAAAATATAAAAATCAGTAATTCTTATTTATAGCATTTTTAAGAAAGTATTGAACAATAAAGACTTGGTAATTTTTACAAAAATATCTAAATTTTATTCAAATTTATGACAGAGATCAATTTTTGTTTGGTGCAAGATTGTATGGAGTTTGTCCTCCATTGCTGGAATAAGTTCAAATTCGTAGTGGCGCACAAAGAAAAAGATTTAAGAGAATACTTAAAAAGCAATTATCGAGGCTTTTAGTTCCGTTATGGTGCCGTAAAGCTTGTTATCACCAAAGATTTATGATCCATGGTATCCCATATGTTTTCTACTTGTTGTTGATTAGGTAAACAAGCTGGCCATTGCATATGGGGTATATTTTGCTGCTTTAACCACACGCGCCTCGTAACTGTTGTTGTTGTAGCAGCTTGATCTGAAAATACAAGATTGTATATTATATTATTCATTTCCCTCTTCTTCGTGTCCTTCTTTATATCACATTTTTTTTAAGATATATTTTTCATCGTTCGGCACGGAGAGTGGGCGACCTCCAAGAACGACATTCTTACGTTAGTTTTTCAGCACCCTTTCAACCCTATCACGATGAATATCTTTTAGAAATGTTTTATATGCATCCAGATCGAAGTTGTTGGATCTCCCCTTCTCGGCGAAGATTTGGCCATACAGGTAAGTAAGGTATTATGTTGACTAACTTCCGATGTCCGATGTCTTCTGGATGCAGCCTGTAATGGTCCTTAGCGGTGCAACAACAACATAAACGCGGGCGATACGTTTTTTACCACTGTCCGGTCAATTATCTTGTACTTCACCAACAAGGATTCCTCATCAAAGTCAAATGTGAGTCGTGCCATCAACAATTACATTAAGATCAAGCCTGACTTCTTTTGTCCATGTAAATAACGTGGCTGACGATTTGGACGGTTGAACTCACAAATTCCTTCTTGTGAAGAAATCTATTAGGTCTATCAGAGAGCGACTTATGCTACTGCAAGTGTCATTAATAAGATCAATTTTACTTCCGCTGGTGATGCCGGTAGTTTCGAAACGAATAAATTAAACAAAATGGGGAAAAATACACCTTCTTGCAGGACTCCTTGTTTGATTCTACGAGTTTTGGACTTTTTGTTTCAAAACTTCACGAACGAGTCTGTCTTCCACGCAAATCGTTCACTAGCCGTTTTTCTTCATATCTGTATGGATGGTTCATGGTCATATGTTCTCAAAGGGGATGGCATGATTGACAGTGTCGAATGCATTAGACAGGTCTATGGCCAACATAATGGTTCTTTCGTGCGGTTCAGGCGAGGTGGTGCTGTGTTGTTTGCGGAATACATGCTGATAGAACGTCATTTTAGGCGATTAGTCAGGTTGGGAGAAATAATGCCTCAAGGACCTTGGCAACAGGCGATATTAGTGTTTAAGGACCGGAACTACTTTGCCATTTTTGATATATCTTCCCCTCTGTTATGGAAACGACGCCACAGTCTCTTGATATTAACGTTGTAGATATATTTATAGATATTCAACATTACTGATTTTAAAATCACTTTTAAATAGGAATGAGTACCAATTGTACCTTCTTATTGCAAACTATAGGTGAAATCTGTTCCAGAGAAGCTGATGGCTATTCTCAAGAAAAAACACCAACCACAAAAGTATAGACTATTCTGTGTTACAAACAATCGAATTCGTTCAAAAATTAAATTCCACTTTCGCTGCTGTAAAATAATAAAAACTTTATTTAATTGAAAATTTTTCAAAACAAAGTTTGTTATCAAATTTCTTTCGTTTGAAAACTTTGCTTTCAATTTTATTACCTTGCTTTGAATGTAAAAAAATCAAATTTCCGAGTCTGTGTATTAAATTGTCGTTTAAAAAATTTATTTGTCTTTGTTAGAGTATATATATTTTTTTTAACCAGATAAGAAAAACACGTAATGCATGAAATTCAAGGAAAAGATGTTCTTGTTGTCCTAAACAAATTGAAAACTCCTGCGGCTATAGATGAAATTGTTAAAATGATACCAAATACTCAACAAAGCAAGTTAGAGTTGACTGAAACGGTCAAATCAGTTTTAGAAGCTGGTATAGAATTTGGTATCGTGAAGAAAGTAGATGAAAACAAATATCAAGCAGAAAGTTTAGAGAATCTACAGCTGCAGCATCAGCAGCAGCCACACCAAGAAGAAAATAAAAACTTGGATACAGTGCCGGAAACTACTAAGAACGTTAGAAGTGTAACAAATAATGCAATGGAGATTGATAGTAAACATAAGAAAAGTAGTTCTACAGTAGCAGCAAGGCGTAAAAAAAGTGTCACTGCCAAACTAGGAAAGAAGAAGCAAAATACTCACTTTAGACGACGTAGTAGTTATAAATACAGCTCTACCGAAGATGATGACGATGAGGATGAAATGGATGGATTGGATTATCCAGAAGATTGTAGTAAACGACGTAGATCACGTAGTCGCAGGAGAGGTTGTCGGTCAAGAAGTCGTCGTCGTCGCCGAAGTCGTAAATGTTTTACATGTTAGAACAAACTTTTTTAATTTGTACAAAATTTGTCGGTTTTGTTTTTGCATATTTTTTTTGTACTGCACATAGCATTATATTGTATTTCTTTAAATAAATATGTACGATATTTCTTAGACTATCAAAGTGTCGATTTTTTTGTGTGTTTCAATGGAAGATTGAGACTCATAGTTTATTTGATAAGTTATCTTGCAATTCGACGAAAATATCTGGCGAAAGTGGGACAGGCTATCACCACGTTAACAGAATAGCACCACAGGGAAGCAATTGATAGGATTATTGCGAGTATACTGAGAAGGAAAACCTAATTAAATTTAAATTTACTGGTAAAAGAGGTAGTATTCCGTTAATGTGACAACCGAAATCAATTACTCCCGAACGTAAAATTTAATGAATTGTGGCCACATTTTGCTTATCACACAGAATAGAAAGTATGTTTAAAGAAAAGAGAAATGTTTTCGTATTTTAGGCATAATTTCTGATTGTGATGATTGCAAAGCTCTCGTTCAAAATATTGGAGCTTTATTTGCAAAGCAATTAGACAATTCTACGCATTTCTAAACGCGATCAAAAAAATTAAACAAAATTTTCTTGTAGTTGAAAGAAGCTTTTTTTAACGACATATAAGACGTTTTGATTGATAATTTTTTTTCTTTTTATTTTTGAGTAGAACTTCTGGGTTTTCTGAACGAAAATCTGATCCAGGCCTCTGAATTTTAATTAACGCCATTAAGAGAGTTCTGCAGATATACAAGCAATGGTGGATGCATCAAAACTTCCATGACAAGTTTCTATAATTTCTGCCGGGTCATCAAAGATGTGTGTGTCGTAATGGAACACAACATCTTTTCTGTCGATCAGTATTAGTCATTTTATTTAAATTGAATGTCTTAATTTCGTTAATAGTTGGTAGAAGAGATCAAAATTAATCATCAGGCTGTAGAATCTCATACTGAAAAATTCCTATCCAACCCCAGCATTACAATTGCACAGCATTAATTATCTTATCTTTTGATCTTGGCTTTGCTACGTAATAATTGCCTGTAATAATTCGCTTTAGAAATGCTTCGATTTCGTTCCGTTTTAGCAGTGAATCGCAAATATAAATCGGGCTAATTTAATTATTCACACTCTTTGTTATTTAAAATGGTACACAAATATCGAGCACCAATTACCACATACTGAACATCATCTGATCAATGAGATGTTGGGCGTTATCCTGTTTTGAACACCAAGCACTGGCTTGGAACTAAAAGGTCCAACGTCAAAATATTCAGTTTTGAGAAAATTGCAATTGAAGTCAACTTTTGTATATTTGTTTCATAGTGACTTATGAAGCTGTTCTGGGTTATATTAGACATTGGTTGTTTCATCAAAATATAAAAATGCAAATCTGACAAAATTTTGAATTTATTTTTACTTATTATATTAATTACCATTAACATAACTGCCTTAATTGACAAAACTCTTAATAAATACGGAGTTCCAATATTTGAAAGACTTCAAAAATATTGTTGATTTCAATTTCGATCAAAATAGATTTCCATCACATACCTGAGAGTAAAAAAATAAACCTAAAGCAACAATTAACTCATAATAGCACAATACAGACATTGACCATTTTGGTATCAAGCCACAAAATTACATGTATAATTGAATTGCTACTAACTTTATTATTAGTAACTTTTACTTATCACATGGCACGTGCAGTAGAGTAGAGTAGAGTGTAGAGTTCCAATATATCAGTTATAAGTTAGTTGTTGTTTTCCACTAAACCGTGAACTCTATGTTTTATTTCAAATTGCAAATCACTCACCTTTCAACAATCAACCGAAGAAAACACGTACATATAAGAAGGATAACGAATAACTTACATACTTACATACACGTATTTCAAAATATAAACTAAAACTATAATATAAATTAAAATACCTATATAAACTAAAACTAAAAACATAATACAACTAAATACTGAATAAATTAATACTAAATACAAACCTACATTAAATATACTACACTTAAGACTACGTAAATCTACATTTGAAACTACACTACAACTGCTTCTACACGAAATACATTTATACAAACTAAAATTTAATCTACATACATACATACTTACCGTAGAAAATAATTTTAATAAGAAAATTAAATCTAATAAATTAATTTATAAAGTGAATTTGAAATACTTACCTATTCTTATTTGGCAATCGGGTCTCTCGCTCTAAAGGTAAATATCCCTAAATAATTACCAAATATTACTAATATTAATTCCCTAATTACTCTTCTCTTACCCTTGAAGCTCATCAAGCATATACAGTGACAAACTTCTTTTATAAGGTTGGTCTTTTTATATCCCCCCTCTAACAACTTTTAACTGTTTTTTGTTTAAAAAAGAACCCACAGGTTATTTTTCAAATATTATGCTAATCAAAAGTACTAGCATATTCTGTTTGACTGATGAAAAAACT
This sequence comes from Wohlfahrtia magnifica, assembly GCA_023159175.1. NCBI lineage: Eukaryota > Metazoa > Arthropoda > Insecta > Diptera > Sarcophagidae > Wohlfahrtia > Wohlfahrtia magnifica. The sequence goes on from JAKWBJ010000156.1 coordinate 834,700, forward strand.
TTCCGTTGAAACAGCGGTTTCTGGGTTGAGCTAAGATTAAATTTTCGTTGGAAAGCTTTAGTTACGGTTATCATTGTGTATTTAGATGCTAGTAAAACTAAAAGGCCGTAACCGACAAAAAATCAACATCTACTTTCTGATTGATTATGATGTATTTTGGCTAATTACATCAAAAACAATAAAAAATCATTTTTGCATTTTTGTCGCTTAATTTTTTTACATTTTATTTGACGATTAATAAAAATAAGTTGTTCCATGTTCGCTATAAAACGGACAAGACAACACATGTTCGAAATGTCCACTTTCCCTGGTACTTTTTTTTAGGCAGTGGTGTTACGGCTATACAAATATTGTTTTGTTTATATCTTCAAATCCGTAACAGCTTTGTAGTTAATACAAATCATTAGTGAAAAAGTGGTCGGATCGATTAAGTGGGCATGGTACATCCCATATAAAGTAATATTGATTTTTCTATGTCTTGAGATTAGGAAGAATATGAATTTGGTCTAAATGACTTCATATTTAATAAAAATCAGGTAGACATGGTACCTCCCATACAAAGTAAATATGGAGTTTTGTTTATCTTGAGAAAGGTTAAGGAGGAGGTTGTTGAATTTTATTTTAATGACTTTATATTCAATAAAAATTTAGTGGTCACGGTGCCAAAAAAAGTAAATTTTAATTTTTTTATATCTTCAGAACGTGAAAGGAGTTAATACAAACAGTAAAACAGTGGGCAGAAGCGGATAAGTGGGCATGGTACGTACATCCCATACAAAGTAAATATTGATTTCTGTAAATTTTGTGTATTTTAAGAACGGGAATAGTAAAAGTGTATAACTTTGCTTCAAACAACTTCGTGGACAATATACATTTTCAGTCAACAACTGGAAGAAATTAGATAAGTAGGCGTGGCACCTGCCGTCAATACTAAATGTGGAATTTTGTATACGTGATAAACGATAACAGTAAAAGCTTCGAATTCTATCCATGTCAATCAAAAAGCGATAAATGGGCATTGAAATAAATTTTTTTATACAAGAAAGCACACCAATACATACATATGTATGTATGTACACTTTTTAAGTCTATGACAGCTAAAATGCTGAACCGATTATCTCAACAATTTCACAGTGTCATCCTTGAAGGAACTATACAACTGAAAAGCGGAGCAATCCGGAGTTATCTACAATTAATAAATTTAATAAAGATTTATCTGTTCTTTCAACGGTTAGTTAATTTCGACCTGTTGAACTACCAGTCCCAAATTAATACTACCACAAGTGGTTAATATAGTTTTAAATAATATTTTATAAAATAAAAATTAATCTCAGATTTCTATTGTTGTTTAGTCAAGCATATTTATATTTCTTATCACATTTTTGTTGTTGTTCTTATTCTAAACAAATTCTTTTTGTTTACTACTATCATTTCATGAGAATGAAAAGAAGCCCCAGCAAATCTTTTACTAATTCTGTACATGATAATGAACTTTCAGAACATAGAGCCTAATGAAGAGAGGTACAAATAAAGAAACAAGTAAATATGTAAATACCACAAAGAAAATCATTTGAAAAATGTTTCTACAATGAAAATATAAAAATTGTTTGTTTAAACGATATGTACGTATGTATGTATGTACGTAAGAAGTTGTGATAACAAAGTGGTATTAAAATGTATGAAAAAAAAATTAATGCACTTTTTGTACAAAAAATATTTTATAATAATAAAATATAAAATAAGGCAAACACATAAATGAGTCATAAAATACACTAGTTTAGTCTGACAATTAATTGAATTTTCGAAGCATTGCTTTTCGAAGTCAGTTGTAAAATTGTATTTGCTGGGGGTAGCCGCAAAAAAAGTTTCGTACGTGTTTCCAGTAGTGTTCTACATAATTGCTATGAATTTTTTTATGTAATAACAATTTTGTTATTGTGTTTTTTTTAATTCTTTATTGTATTATCTATAGTATAAAATGGTTGCGTTTCATTAATTTAATTTTAAAAATTTCATGTTCTCTGTCTCTTATCTTTACAGTTAAAAGAAGAGTGAGCAAACAACAAATTCGATTGAGACTTAAATCTTAATAGAGATATAAGAATATTATCAAATTGAGATTGCTTTTGTGCTTGTTTTTTGTGTGTGTGGAAAATGTCTCAAAATCTTAATAATGGTTCATCAACACATCGCGATTATGGTGCCACTTCATCATCAAACACCAACATGATGAGTTCATCTACGACCATACCCGATGTAAATTTTTCGGGTTTCAGTCCCACAGAATTTATGTCTTTGAGCGAAGACATAGCCCACAATATACAAGCGGTTAATTCTTCTTCGAAACAATTGGAAAAAATTCTACAAATACTTGGTACACCGCGCGATCAACAGTCGACACGTGATAAAGTTCATGATATTAATACAAAAACTAATTCACGTATTGAGGCTACTTCGGTTGATTTGCAAAGGTTAACAGCTATTGTTAGGAGAGGTGATAAGCAACAAAAGTTACAATTGGAAAAATTAACTAATGACTTCTGTAGCGTTGTGGAAAGATATACAACTACGCAAAAGCGTATGGCACAGGCTATGCGTCAAACCTATACGCAACCACAAATGGCTCAAATGCAAGATGATCGTGAGGCTGATACGGAGGAGTTAATACAAAGGCAACAGCAATTGCAACAGCAGAAAATGCAATTTGAACATGATATGTTGGTGGATCGTGAGAGACAAATGAAGCAGATTGAAGCTGATATATTGGATGTTAATAAGATAATGCGCACTATAACAGCTTTGGTGCAAGCACAGGGCGAAGAAGTGGGTAAGTCAAATGGAATATAAATTTGTTGTTCATATTCATAGAAATCAGTGATTGTGAAAGACGAGTTTAAAAAACAGGTTTAAATTTTCAAAGAAAGATAAGTATTTTTGAAAATTTTCTGTTTACAATACAGAAGCTATTGCTTATCAAATAAACGCATTCTTTGAAAATGACGTATGTACAGTATTGGACAAAACATATGCACGAACTTCTGGTTAATACAAAATGTCTCAATAACAAATACAAATACTTCTGGATTTTAAACCATTTTGTTTATATAAAGTTAATTATCTAAATTCACTAAAAAATAAAAAAAAACAAAGAAAATTCATATTTAACTTAGAAAGAGTCTTTTGTACGTTAAACACCGTTTTTTGGATGCAACAAAACATAAGCACGTTTTCAATAAAATCACTTAAAATATTAATTTTACTAATATTTACTTGCATAGTTTTTTGCAAGTTTTTTTACATATTCATGTTATGAACCTGATTAGATTCAGTGCAATTTCTACTAGTCAATAAAGTTCGTCCTTATTTCTTCAATTATCGCGGTTTATTTTGAGACCTAAAATATACCACAGATTTCCTGGTAGATTGAGATCTGGCGACTGCGCTAGACATTTGAAAACGTTGATTTGTTTACTTACAAAGCACACTTTAATTTATCTATGCATTTTGGATTGTTGTCCTGTTGATATCTCCAATGAAGTTATATTTTCTTCTCTGCATGAGGTATCAGGATATCCAGGATATCCTTATAGACGAATCGATCCATTACACCCTTTATTTTGTGTATTGTCCCAGTTTCATGTAGAGAAATGCATACCCAGACTAAAACACTTCCTAATTTCTGTTTTAACTTGTCTGGTATACCGAGAATAAGACGTTGTCCTTTTTATTCAGCTTAACAAGCTAAATCCATAAGAACGTCTTGCATTTAGTTTAGATTCATCGGAGAAGAGTACGGTCTTCCATCAAAAGTATACTTAAGTTTACTTGGTCCTTTGAAAATCCAGTTCTGATCAATCTATTTTTGGCAGTAATAAATGGTCTTTTTGCACTTCGACATGATACCTAATCCACCATCTACAGATGTTGTTTGGATGCACCTAATCGAAACATTTAATTTTATTTGATTTGTGATAGACCTTCCTGATATAAAAACATATTTTTTTTTATTAAATGCAGTATCGCCTCGTCGTTTCGTTTGCTGGGTTTCAGGGGTCTACTACCTCTGTGTATTGTTATCAATAAGCCTGATGAACGGAAACGGCTTATAATACGGTAAATAGTACTGTGTTGAATTCCAAATTTGTTTGCGATAATGTCATTGATTCATCTCTATTATAATCATTAATTATTTTTTTTCTAATTGCTAATTACTGTTAGCCCTTTTTTGTAGAGTATTACAAAATATTGGTGGCTAGGGACAGATTTTAATAGATTCGGTACGATTATAAAGACGTTCATAATCTCTCTAATTATGAAATGATCGTTTTTGTTATTGAATGATTTTTGTCGTTGGTAATTTCACTATCTACTCGTAATTATTTCGTGCTATTGCTTTGACGCATGCATACTAGCGGTTTTGTAACTTTTTTACTGTAACAAAATTGTTTTTCTTTGTTTTTGTTTTTGTATTATCTTAGTAAAAGGAGGATATTATCGCTATAAATTAATGTTATGAAGATATATGATAGTAAGTGCAAGCTCGTGCTTATGTTTTGTGCAATACTGCATATTAAAAATAATATGAATTTACTAATACTAGCACGTAATCAATGTAGAAACTATGCTACAACTTTAATATTTTTCGATGTCAAATTTCACAATGTTTGTATTTTTTTTTCGGCGATTTTATATGAATACTTCACACTTACATATGTGTATGCTCTATTGTCATTTTTTTTGAAATTTCAGAAGGAAACTAAAAAAAGCTAAATGAATTTTTAAAAAAAGCTAAAGACAAACTAGACAGCAGCTCAATATTCAAGAACAACGGTTTCCCAAGAGTTGACTATCTTTCCTTCCATAGGATAGGGCATTTGCAGAGGAAGTGGATCATAATTTTCTTTTTCTCCAGTTGATTATAGTTATAGCAGTATGAATGTATTGGAATGTTCATCCTGGCTGCCTGCTCCTAAGTAGCAAGAGTGATGTCCATATTAGATCCACGTCTAGCCTCAATATGACGATAACTTGGCACCCAGATTAAACTTACGTCGTCGTTTTCACTCAAAATGGAAAGGTTTCTTCTGCTTTGCTCTAGAAGTTTAAGCTTTGTCACAGCTGAGTCCATTCCCTGTCTGCAGCTTGTCTGTTCGAGAGGATAGCGATATGGTATTTTAACCTGAAATCCATGTTAAGCACTCTACTGGCCTATTGCCAGCACCGCCAGAAAGATACTGAAAGTATCTTTAAATGCCATGGTAATACCAAAGCTTTCAAGCGAATGACTACTACTGCATTCCTCCTTAAATGGGAAGTCACTTTGTTATACAAAACGTTTGTCATGTTAGACTGTTATAGCCGTCATTTGACCTTGTATACCATAATAAAACTTTGGTTATGTGATTTGAAATGAAATTGAACTTTTTTAAGACCTATTAACAAAACAGAAAAATTAATTTGATTTTTACTTTAATTTTTTTGTAGATTATTCTTTATTTTCTTTACACCTCTAACATCATTTTAATAATATGTTTCTTAAAAATTTTCATATAGAACGCATCGAAACCAGTATTGAAAACACTGCAACTGAGGTTGAATTGGGACGTGATGAATTAGCAAAGGCTGCTGGCAGACGTCAAAGTTATCGTCGTAAAATTTTATTACTTTTAGCAATTGCTGTGATAATAGGCTTAATTGTAACTGGCATTATAGTCAGCAAATTCACCAGTTAAAATATTTGTTAAACCCGTTTTTTAAAGAAAATAAAAAACCAAGTCAATATTTATATTACTTAAAATGGATAAAAAAATAAAAATGTATTAAAAACCATGAATCCGTAGAGTATTAGAATTTAATGATAAACTTAAAATAAATGTGAAACTGGAGCAAGTGATAAACAAAACATTTTCAAACGAATTTCAAAAACGAAATTATTTTATTTATACAAGCTCTAGTTTATACATTGAATGCACCCTCTCATATAAAATAGACGAATTAAAACGATATGTTCAAGAATTTATGAGAATTAATTTTTGTTTATTCTTAATGTAGGGTAGTGTAATGGAATTGTAAAATGTTTGGCATCATTACAACCATAATTATATTATTTTTCATATATTAAAGATTTAAACTTATTTAATATTTATAAACATGCTTTATTTCTAGTTGTATTTGTCTTCACTTTTCGATTTAAAACTTAAATTTTTTTATATTTTTATTTTTTGATAAAAAACTCATCATCATCACCATATGTCTTGAATTAATTCGATTATTATTTAAATGTATTTGTTTAAAATACTGTATTTAAGTATTAATCTGCTTAATTAAAACAAGCTTAAGTCTGATTATTGATTTAATAAAAGCAAATACATATAATTTTTTGTTAGCATCAATAAAGAGAAAGAAAACAATGATTAAAAATAAATTAATAATAATAAAACAAAGAAATAAATTATTAAAAGACAAAATTTGTAAGCTCTTTATATTATAATTAAAGAATAGAGCCTATTTAGCCAAATAAATTAAAAGGTTCCAGTGGCGTATTTGAGCACTATAATTTTTTTCATCGATGTATCATCGTCATAATATCAGTTTGAAGTCGAAATTTGTATAGAATTTTCATAAATGAAAAATTTCATTGATGAGTCCTCGCGACAATGACAATCAATGGGAGTTATATATGACAACGTCATTGTATGTCACCATCCTAAAGAAAACTGAAATTAAGCGACATTGCCTGTTACGTGTAGACTACATTCTGAAATTTGGTGACATTGTCTATTATCAGTCGTCTTCATGTTGAATGGTGTAATATTTTGTTTGCTACACCTCTCCGTTAACGAATAAAGCACTAATGATTCCCGGTGATACTGTCTGTTAGGACTTACCAATAAACGGACGTCCACAGGACAAAATCAACTTTTGTCATCTATGACAATTTGGACAATTACTTTAAAAAGTCATATATGACACCAAAGTAAATTCATCGTCAGTCACCGATTTTCAGCGTTTGTCACGTTGATTCAGTATAACATTCGCCACCGGGGTAGTATGATAAAAACCAAATGACCATAGTTTCAAAGAGAAGCAAACAGTATCAATGACATAATGGCAGACATTTACTATAATATACCGCATATCCTACCACTTTATCAAATTGCTGTTGACGATGTTATAAGTACCTATAGCAACAATCAAGTCCTAACTGACAACCATCCGTTGATAACTAGATATGAAAAACAGCTTGCCAGACAGACAAGAGAAAAGCTGGCTCAACATAGATTAGGATTTAATGAGATACTGGATTCTTATGGGGCTAGGATAATTCCATGTTCAACGTATTAATGATTGTCATTTCAACGGTCCTCACGATACGACACATCTCTTCAATTATCCAAAAATGAATACTAGTTTTAATCTTTAGACCTCTGGATTAGGCAAATCGAGGCTACCTTCTGCTAACAAATTCATGATGTCATAGTTTCTTTCACACAACATGAAAATTTTCTTAAAAGCAATTTAGTTAATAGTGATTATTCTTTTTCGGATTTCAGTCGGGATTCAGCCAATCTATAACAATAAAGTTGGGTTACGCCCGATGAGTAAGAGGAGCTGGAATTGCAAGGTTAGGTTAAAAATATGTAGTGCAGCCCGACTACACCTAGAGACCAGAAAGGTCCATTTTGGAAACTTTTATAAGAATATAATGAAAAACAAATAAAATGCAGATATAAAGAAAAGTATTACATAGAAAAAGAAAAAATAAAAAGACAACGAAGGAAGAAGGACATCCTAAATGAATAAACTGGGCGTCATCTGGTAAGCCAGCCTATCATCGATATATACATATAGTCTCCGCTGCCCTCCACAACTCATCTATTCTACGACGGGACCAATTATCTACTAAATTCACAAAGAATCCAAACGGTGGGTTGAAAGACACATCCGCCAGTTCAATACACTTAGCCACGCTCGCTCTCACTAGCTCATCGGCAGTCTCAGTCTCAGTAACCCAGCACAGCTTGACGCTTCACACATCCAGGAGGGACGTGAGGGTTCTTTTGCACAGTGAAAACAGTTTTGAACTAATGCAATGCCCAGTCTACGCGTTAATAGCAGCTTGACTGTCTATATGGATAACCACATTATCCCCAACATCGACTATATCACAAATTAGATCGATAGCCCTAAGGGCACCAAAGACTTTGGCTTGAAGTACACTGCACTCGTCCGGAAATCTATATGACAGTTTAATGTCACTGTGCCGCTGTGGTATGGTAGTTAAGACACCAGGCCACCAATCAGAAGGTCCTCGGTTTAATACCAGGCCAGAACATCTGAAAAAGAAAAAGTTTTCAACAGCGGTATCACCATATAACATTAGCTAGTAGTCGAAAAATTGAATCGGTTAGAGCTCATTGATTGATAGAAGTCCCTATCTTCCCATCATGGAATGCTATGGGAATAAATATATATAAACATAATGATACTGTCCACAAATTAGACCCCCACGCACGTGCCCTTCGCGGCCTTGTTCACATCAGTGAAAATCGCACGGCCATTCAACAACCTATCAATACCTTGCCAAAACTCTACCAGGTAAGATAACCGAATGACTCCTACTGAAGTCGCATTTCCTGGCCCCGTAGTCCGTGAAATCCAAACGAGTCACCACATACGCACTCCAGTGTAGATGCTTTCCCCAAGAAGGCAGAATAACCATAATTCAGAAGCTATGCAAGGCCTTCTATTATTCTCAAAAAGCTCCTGGTAACTATCCTCTAGCAAGAAGCCTTATAATAAGGCCAGGTATGCCTATAGAGTCATAGATCCACTTCTCCATCCTCGGGCGATGACTACTAACCGCACTACTTACCGCATAGTAGACGATTGCGTGACTTCACTGACGGTCGGGATAATCCTCGTCATCAAAGTCACTACATCATCCGCACAGCAAATCATCTTAGCCGCTTGAACCTCAAAATGCCTAAAGATGCCATTAACGACAAGATTCTAGAGCAAGGGCGAAAGTATCCCTCCAAGTGACCAATCCTGACTATCCACTCATATACAATCTCAACCGGAGATACAAATTTACCCGAACTATTCAGGATTGGGTACTTAGGCGCTACTGCATGACACAGTTATTTTTTAACCACCTTTGGCATGTGCTATTTTACTGCCTACGTCTTAATAGCACAGTATGTACAGTGATTTTATTATTTACATTATTAAGTTAAATCTTTTAATATCTTAAAATTATTTATATTCAAATTAAAAATAACGCTTATAAATATTTTGTTGTGCAAAAAAACCCTGCTTGTGTCGGCAGAGGTTACTATTTATGAATTATTTCTTACCCCAAAATATGCTACAAGGTATTGTTATATCAACATATGTTTTATATGTAAAACTTGGCAGCACTTTTGCTTACATTTCTATGTGCCAGTCTTTGCAAACAAACACGCGTGTTTTTGTTTAGTTTTTCAACATTAAACGATTTCTAAAAAATTTTTATTAAAAAAGAAATATAAAGAAAATCATGGTTCAGGGAAAGTTTAAAAAGGCTAAACTGCCTGCCAACATACAAAAGAAACAAAAGCAAAAAAATACCGCAGCTTTTACCCGACGTTCTAGTAAGTCATTTTGTTTAATGCGTGTCTATGAAATTTTCTTCTTTCCATCACTTCCAGATGCTCCCATTCAGCCGAAGAAAGCCAAATTCAACGAAAATCAAAAAATTAAACAGGCCATTTCCAAGACTCTTAATAAGACAGTTGAAAATGAAATGCGTTCCCGAGCCAGTGAAGGTCACATCAATTTGAGCAAAGCCCAACAGGCAGTTGCAAAGCATAACAAATCTGTAGAACCATCCACATCAAAGGGCGCTGTGTAGCCCCATCACGCATATTAAGTAAACTTTCATTGGTGTAATTTTTAAAATTAATTGAAAATGTATATTATTAAATAAAATATCTTTTTATAGTTAAGACAACAATCAAATCAAGATTTATATTCGAGAATTAGTTTAATCGCCAATTATTGGAGCAAAAATTCTTTAAATCAAGACCATGGCAGGTAATCTTTCTATTATCGCTATAGTAGAAAAGTAGAGTAGAAGATTAGTAAGAGAAAAACGAAAAACAAATGCCACATAAAAAAAGTATCTCTGAAGGTCCAATTAGACGTAATACAAATCAACGTAACCTAACAAACCAAAAATCAATTGATATCTAAGGTAATATTACGGCGTTATGATATATCCCTATTAATCAAATAACGTTTTTTCGTTACATACGGTTGCGGTGTAAAATCACATCTAATAGTACCGATAGGCAATGACATTACGTTATTTCACATCTAATTCAAGCTTTAATCGCCATTTTGATATAGAGTTGATTTGTTCGAGTTTTATAAGTTTGAGATAATATTCGTTATCAAGCATTGCATTTGAACTTAACTTGTTCAATTACGTAAGTGGCTGTTAGATCCCATGTAGCACTATAGACTACTTAAGGATATATGTATAAAAGACCACAAAAGATAGCGGTTTTTGATTTTGCATAATACATCTGTCAGATTTTTTGACACTGGACTTTTCAAAATTTAGTCTTTTGCATAACATATCTGATTTGGATGATAACTGTAACATATTTGATAACCTATTCCAACGAGTGTATTCAGCTTGCTTATCTTTCTATACAAATAAAGTCTGTAATGTTTCCAATGTTTTTTGAAAGACCGTTACTGACTTTTTTGAATTTAATATACAGGTTTTAGAGATTATGGTGCTGATCTTTAAACGGAATTCATTTAACACATACTCTCTATAATAATTCAAGTAAAGTATTTGATCAATTAAGCAATTGGGTTTTGCTTTATAAACTTGATCATTTTTCCCGCTGGACCGGCCTTCGCTTTCGGTATCATCGAAGGAAGTGAAGAAGTGAATGAGGCTTGTGCAAACCTTCCGGAATGCGTAAAATACATGCTGTGTAGGATTATCAGTCTTCACTGTCAAAAAAGAATATAACTTACCGAGCTACCTAGGTTAGGTAGTGAAAGCGGTGCTCGTGCTCCGCAACTACAGACCGAGATTCATTGTGGAGGCCTTCAGAAAAACAAAAAAAAAAAAAAATTTGTAGGCGAAAATAAATGAAAGAAGACAGAGCCCAAGGAAAACAAAAGAAAAATGAAAGTAAAAGAAAGACAGAAAGAAAAAGTAGAAGAAATAGCAGCAAACTTCCTAGACGCCGGGAATCATCAGCCAGTTGAAGCCCAATATAATCCCTCTAATTCAGAAATCCTGGCAGACGCAGCCTCTGAGGCAATCTGAGCCTCTCTTCATGTCACAGAATGTGTTTCACTGTCTTAGGCTTTCCTTCATTAATACACATTATGCAAAAAATCTATCATAGTCCCAAGGGGCTCCCAAGTCAGTTTCAGAACCCATTCCGTTTTCGTGCAGTCAAGTCTGGGCCGTAGTAGCCTGGAGACCATACGGTCACTCCTGCTTCTTCATGATCCTTACACTCTACGACGAACCTATAGGTTTTCCAACCTAACGAAAAAAGAAACCGGGGGACTTGCAGACCCGTCCGTTAGATCTGTACTTTTCGCAGCGCCCTCTCTCACCAGCTTAAAAGCAGTCAGTTTTCTTCACTATCAGCACTAACTACCAACACAGTTTTACACAATATCTGTTAGGAGTGATGAAGGGGCCTTCCTGCATGATGCAATCCGCCTTGAGCCGATGTAACGACCAGTCAGTGTTCTAATAGCGGCTTTAATGTAATATAAAAGACCACCGTCTCACCAGCAGCCACTCCACCCTATGGATTGCAAAGATCTCAGCTAGGAAGAAACAGCACTCGCCAGGATGTCTCGCTTGGCCATCTATAAACCTTCAACATCTAGTCATTGTCTGCTACTGTGATATTCCAGCGAGGACCTCCTATAAAAATATAGCTCTTGAAACCCGAACTTAAGTCTTTGTTTTTCATGTCAAATTTACCATTTCTGAATCGTACAAACCTTCTATTTTTTCTTCAGATGCACTATTTTTCAAATTTAATAAAGCAAAACTTCCGGTTAATATACCTTTGCTTAATAAGATATTAACCGCCCAAAATACAATTAATGTTATTAAAAATACAAACCAAGTATCAAATATAGGTCATATGTTGTAAAACTCCCATATATAAGTTATACAATCAATATATACATCCAAAAACTACCATTAGGTTAAGCCAGGTTAAAAAGTTACACGCAATCTGATAACTGCAATGAAACAAAATAGTAATTAATCACGATAAACTTAGCCATGTTACTCAGATCCTAATATCGTACGTCACCAAGTCTATCGTGAAATCGACTACTTAACCATCTAGATCGTATGCTCTCCTGTCTCTGTTTCATCCTATTCCTTACATATACTACAATACTGCCTTCAGCATATATGCCCAAAGTGGACCTGAAGTATACAAGTTTAATCGGCTCCTTTAATCAGAGACTAACAAATAATCAATAATTTCATTCAGTTGTTGATAGCTTTTGAAGAAAGCACATGTATGTCGCTTTCGTACTGAAATCATTTGTCTTGTTGTCTACTTTTTTATTTTTCTCTTCAACGCACTTTACAACAATTTTCTACTACTACAAATGCAGTTTTCTCTATGGACTCTTTTAGTTTTCAGTCAAGAAAACTACACCGCAGTCACAATAGGCTTCTGGTTCGCTCTTATAAAGGGTCCGCCATGTAACGTTTTTTTTCCAACTAGTGCTTATTTCGTGAATGGAAACATTCCGCTGAACGAATATGGTTGTGTATACGCTTGAACAACGCTGTGAAGTATTGTGACATTACTTTGAAAATCATGGTAATGTTGCAGATGAAGCTCATGTTGATCTTGGCGGGTATGTAAACAAGCGAAATTGTCGCATTTGGGGTACAGAAAACCCGCACGCATACATTAAAAAGCCGATACAGCCAAGACGAGGCACTGTTTGGTGCGGATTTTGGTCCAGAGGCATAATTGGGCCATTTTTCTTCGAAAATGAGCATGGAGTGGCCGTTACAGTCAATGACGATCGATTACGCCAACAAGCCAGAGACAATTGACGCTTTAAAAGACAATAGTCTTGAAGCCATTGGTGAAATACAGCTGCACACAATCGATAATGTGCTTAAAAATTGGACCGAGCGTGTAGGCTACTGCATGGCCAGCCGAGGCAGCCATTTGAATGAAATTTTTTTCCATTATTAACCGGAAGGATTGTACTTTCAAATAAAAAAAGAAATTTGAGAAAATATTCAGTAGTTTTTTTTATAGCATTTTCAAAAAAAAAAAAAAAATTATTTGGCGGATCCTTTACTATAGATCAGTCATGAGCTTGTCATAGGACTTTTGTCTCCGATCAACTCACGCGTATTTTTACGCTCTTGCTTTTAGTCGTCAATGAGACAGTGACGAATGCACATGTGAATTGAATGTACGCAAATTTTTTAAAAGCCCAGATAAATAATTTAAAGGATTTCTTACGCTATTGCTTTTAGAAAGTGCACATGTTTTTAAAACATCAACTTTACTTTCTCTGTGAGAGTAATTTGCATGTTCTCACTAACACTACTACATTTTTACTTCTGCACATCGCTGCTATAGATGATCAAATTGAAGATACTTATGTATATAACAGACTATTTTTTGCCACTTGGTTGTTTAGTGCAAATTTTTTCAGTGTAAAAAGAAATTAGCATGTGACAATGCTAAATATGTACAGTAATGTTTATCATTTCACCATTAACAGATCAACAAATAAACATAATTTTAATTTTAAAATTCATGCTGTGTGAGAAATGTGTTTTGTGTCGAAAATTAATTTCAGCGACTGAAAATTAATTTCAATTTTGTTTCAATAAACAAAATTACTAAATTTGGTGTGAAGAGCAGCCAGAAGCAATTCAAGAGCTGACAATTCATCATGAAAAATGCACTGCTTAGTGCGGTTTGTGGGCCTGCGGCATCGTTAGACAATACTGCTTCAAGGGCTATGAAAATCCCAACTGTATAGTCAATGGAGCAAGGTACCGAGCGATGATTACCCACTTTTTTTTGTTCAAAATTAAAGAACTGGATTTGGTTGACATGTGATTTCAAGAAGACGATGTAACATGCCGCTCAGCGCTCGATATCACGTATTGAGAGGCCTGATTGTTAGCTATTAATCTTACATTTCAGAGTAGTTAATTTGTCACCAATATCGTGGGATTTGAATCAACAAGACTATTTTTTGTGGGGATGCGCGTAGTCTCTCGTGTACAGAGACAAGCCAACCACAATTCTAGCTGGGGAAATCAACAGCTACATGCCCAAATGTTGGGAAAAGTATGACAAAGTGGGGCTCACTGATGGCCCACCTGTTATTTAACGACAAATCTGTCTGTTCAACTTATTTCTTTTGGGTTCGCCAATTAATGTTATTGAGAAAGCACGGTACCAGGTCTCGCCCGAACTGCACCATTCTATTTTTAAGAAGAGCAGAGCATGCACAGAGAAAATAGAAGTATAAACGTCTTTCCTGATTTCATTAGATTTAACTCATCCTATCCTATATGTTTTTTCCGTCACTTCTCTAAGAAGCATATTGGCTTTCACAAAGCATACATTCCTTTGTTTATTTATTTACTGAATTTAGTCAATTGATTTAATCCTTACAGACTAATTACAATATATGTAAAATATGCAAAGAAGTACAAAACTAAAATTATAAAAATTTTATAAACGATAGAGCAAAAAAGGAAAAAAAGCGAAAATTGATCAATAATATTAATATTTAATGAAAAATCCACAAATTCGGATAAAAAAATTATATTGACGACATAATTTCATAAATGGATCAATAGTATAATTTGATCTATATATTTGAACATATAAAGGTTTATAATGATGTGAATTTCGACAAGGGAAATTAAATTTAACAGATTCTAAAAGAAACCCACAACAAATATTCCCATTGATAAGGTTCATCAATGGATAGATACATTTAACATGGTGCAACGACTTTTAAGAGTAGGCAGTTTAATTAAAGATAGTCTGCTTGTATAAGAAGGCAGTTCCAAATAATTCCAACCCATTTGACGCAAACAGAACAATAACAATTGTTTCTGAACAGATTCAATGTGGGTGATGAATATTATAATGAGGATCCCATACAACTAATCAGTATTCCAAAATAGGTGTAAGGATCAGAAAACTCCTTAGCACACCGCTTTGTGAATGCAAGAACACCTCTAGATTTGTTCACAGCCAAAATAATATGAACAATAAAATTTAATTTACCGTCGAGTAAAATGCCGAGATTAACAAATTAATCCACCAACTTTAATTGGTGACCACCCAGTAAATAATCTAAAGCAATTGCATTACTCCTAGAGAAACTCATGCATTTACATTTTTTTTAAATTCAACTCCAACATGTAGTGTTTACACCATAAAAAAAGTTATTAAGATTATTTTGAAGATAGACGTGAGCAACATAATTATTAAAAGAAAGAAATATTTTAAAGTTGTCAGCATACATCAATATATTGGCAAATTTGATTACATTGGGAAGATCATTAATTAAAGGAGAAAATAGGAGTGGCCCAAGATGACTGGCATGGGGAACACGAATGTATTTGGATGTACTATTGTAAGCCCGTAATATCTGCTTCCTTCCGTCAAATATGATTCAAATACGATTCAAGCTAATCTTAGAAACACCCAACAAATCCAATTTAGTCGGCAGAAGTCTATGATTCACTTAAAAGCTTTGAATAACCTCAGTTTGATTTCCTTGAGTAAATGCAGCGTTTCAGTAATTAAGTATATTTTCAAGCTAAGTAGGCGATTCTGTGCAGTGATGAAGATCCTTGCTAAGTGTAGTTGGTGGTGATCCTTACTTAGCATTATATTTTTTTCCAGTAGGTGGCGTTTTTTCCAGCTCATTCGTCTGATGTTTGTAATTATCGCCAGAGGTAAGCTGAATGGTCAGAGGGGTTACTTTAGATGGCTTTGTTAAAGTCACTTTATAAACACTCGAAGCCGCAAACAAATTTTTTTTCTTTTTCGTCATGCCCTCAGCTGTGGCATCGCTTGTGTTTTATGCCTGCACTCTAACCACTACACTATGCCACTCCCTATCCTGTATGTAAGACTGTGCTATTATTCCAAACTGTCTCCTTAAATTGCGTACCGCAATTTTTATTTCAAACTTACTTAATTTAAGCAGGTTCTATTTTTATCTGGGTTTCTCTTAGAATTTTAGTGATTCTGATGTCAACTATCTCTTTTGACCACACAGTCACATAAGTCTTCCTAGTTACCATAACGCCCTTGTTGTTTTGTACGGTTTCTGGTAGTCCATTATTTATTTGATCTCATACAAAAACGTGTTTCATTAAAATTACAAATATTCCTTTTAAACAATTTTATTTTTTATTTATTTTTCGCGAATTTAAATTTTTGTTAAAAAAAAGCCTTTCAAATTTTCACTTCTAAAAGAACTTATCAATATTACCCAAAAATATTCCCAATTGAACTTTCTCTTGTTCTTTTCTTCTTTTTCTTGATATCAATGCAAGGATAATATAAAAGGTATTGTGTGCCTGGCTGGTTGTATGTATGCACGTGTGTGTGTTGTTTGTAAAAGTCAAAATGCTTTTGCTTTCCAGATAAGAGAGTAAAACAAACTTATTTCTTTGCCACATAATAATAACTACCATAGCTTGACTTAGTTTTACAAATGTTTTGTTGCAGCAGTAAGAAGAAAAACTTTTCCTTTTCTTTCCTCTTTTTTTTTATCTTACAAGCATACAAACATATATTTTCATAGGACATGGAAAAACTGAAAAACATTGTCCTCAGCATTAATGCGAGAGAGAGAGAGAAAGAGAGAGAGAGATAGCAGCCAATGAATAAAACGTATCAATGA
The DNA here is from genome assembly GCA_023159175.1 of Wohlfahrtia magnifica. NCBI lineage: Eukaryota > Metazoa > Arthropoda > Insecta > Diptera > Sarcophagidae > Wohlfahrtia > Wohlfahrtia magnifica. The sequence continues at coordinate 851,671 of JAKWBJ010000156.1, forward strand.
CTATGACGATAATGATTATTATGAATATGATCGTAATTATGATGATGATGGGGTATGAAATACATAACGTGACTTGAAAAGAAAAACAGAAAGTATGGCGTTTGGAGAAATGAAAAGAAAGTTTTTGTTGAAAAAGAAAAAAAAAACAATTTCTGCGATTAAAATATGTAGGTTGTAGGGTATTTTATTAAGGAGGTGGTATAAGTTTTGTTTTATTAAGCTTTAGTCTAATTTAACTGAAATAAACATAATACCGATTTCATTGGAATTTCACAAGACTAAAGTAAGTAAATACTTTACAGGGTTATCTTAAATGAGATTTTATCTTACAATGAGTTGTGGACAGGGATAATAAGCGTTTTGTAAAGCGTGAATTTAGTTCGCTGAGAGAGTGCTCTGCTCCTCAATTGTCTACTGAGCCCAAATTAGCAGCTATTGGCAAGAGTGTTTCTCCGTTTCATCTCCAGGCTGATGTTGTTCACGGTTTTAATGCTGGTACAAAGATAGATAAAGTCCTTCACTACTTTATTGATACTATAATTGTTGACAAAAGATACTTAGTCTTGTCTTTATAATCACAAGACCCACTTTAGACGCTTCTCTCTCTAGACTGGAATAAGCAGAAGATATAGCGTGGGTATTAAGGTCGACAAGGTCGATGACGTCGGCATATGCCAGCAGCATGATGTCCTTGCAGGAAATGGTGCCTTGGCAATTGAGCCCGGTGGCACGATTAATTTTCTCCAGTAAAAGGTTGAAGTAGTTGTCATATGGAAAGAATTAAGAAGAAAAGGTGAGTCCCAGAAAATAATTTGGATTATCAGACCTACATATAAGGATGCTGAACTCTCCGTTCTTCACAAAGGGAACATTATCCAACAATTTCATACTAACGCTCTAGTAAAGTAAGAATACCCAAAATATCACTTCAACTATTCACCTTCATGCTGGATGATATTATGAGCGAAGTCTGTTTAGCAAGACAGAGAATTACCTGGAGTCTCTAGGAAATACATATAAAGGTTGGTCCAAACATAATGCACGATGTTAATTGTGAGTCACACCTTAATGTCAAGTTTTTGGCGCAGCTCAATTTGATAAATTCACCCATGGAGAAGTATACAATTGAGCAGCGCGTTAAGATTGTTGAAGCCTTTTACGAAAATGGCCGTTAAAATCAGAATGCATTTTATGCACTCCGTGATTTTTTTGGTCAGCATAATCGACCAAATGTGTCCACAATCTGGAGAATTGTGCGCAAATTTCAGCAAACCGGGTCTGTAGGAAATGTGGAAACACCTGCTCCTCCAGTTCGTTTTGCGGAAAACGTTGCTGTTGTTCGCGATAGTGTGGCAGAAAAGCCGTCGACCTAGATTTGTGAATGGTGTTCGCTATCAAGAGAGGATAACGGTCTTCATGTGGCCTGATATTAAGGATATGGGCCTGGATGATATGCGGTTCCAACAGGAAGGTGCCACTTGCCACACAGCCAACGAAACAATGGCTCTTTTGCGCGACAAAGTTATCTCGTGTCATGACTGTGTTAATTGGCCATCATAATCATGTGATTTAACACCGTTGGACTTCTTTCTTTGGGGATATTTAGAAGAAAAAGTGTACGTCAATAAGCCAAGAACAATTCAAGAGCTAAAGGATGAGAAAATTATTAGGCACATTAGCGACATTGAATCACAATTATGTCTCAGTCATTGGAAATAGGGGCCAATGGATAGAGGTATGCCACCGAAGCCGTGCGAGTTCTTGGTCGATATTTTGTTTCACACATAATTTTCATAGATCCTTCTATCATAATAAAAAATATTAAGATAATTCTCTGAAAATTTGTTGTTTTATTGACAATTAACATCGTGCGTTTTGGTTGGACCACTTTAGTTAGAATGGCGGTTGAAAAAGTCTAGGGTCAAGACACAGCATTCGGACGACTACAATCAGTATGGAGAAGCTCACAAATATCCAGACGAATCAAGTTAAGTCTATTCAACGCATGTGTAATGCAATGTAATGTAAATAAGGCCGCGTCGAGACCAAGTCGCCAACTGTGGTCACCGTTGATATAATGTGCCTCCTCTTGTTGATTACGAGCTCAATATACCAAGCAACAAAGCATGTGTAAAGTTAACCCTGTTCTACTCTAGTGAAACCTGACTAGTGTCGAACTCCATTACATCAACAGGTGCCGTATGAATGATAGATTTGGCCTAGCAACACGGATCTCTAAAAAGATGTATCTCTGGAGGTTGACTAATCAAGAACTCATACTTGAACAAAGAAAACGTAGAAAATGGTGGTGGAGTCGGGGACATCATCAAAAATATGGCACTAAAATGGTTTCTCAGGACTCAAGAAGCCGCACTCCCTCAAAAACTTATATTTCAAGACCTAGGAAAATATAACTGTATTTGGAAAAGCGAAAAAACAACAACTGTAAACGTAGTAAGATTGCACTGCTTTGTAAAAGCCATATGCTTCCAACAAGGGTAATGGAAAAAATAAAAAATTCAGCGAATTAAAGGCTTAATTTACTTATTGTGAACCAATTTAATTTGTGCATGGTTTGCTATACTCTTCTTCAATAGTACTTTTCGTAAATATAATGTTGACTTTAGAAATAGAGGAGGCAATATCGTGGTCGTTTATATTAAAGAGCTCGAGAACAGGATTTCTTTTGGTCTTCTAGATGAGTGCATCATTCTTTTGGCGAATAAATTTGGCATCAAAAAAGATGCAAACTGGATATTTAATAACAATATTTGGAACTGCAACTGATACCAAGGTTGCAATAAGTTCCTAACTGATTATGTTTACCACATCAGTGCTGATAGAGAAATGTTGGGCATTGTCTTTAAAAAGTGATACTAATCTGGGATCTTAGATATAAGCCACGTTATAAAAATAAAATTGCGTATGAAAAAGTAGAAAGGGTAGCTATACGATGATGAGGTCTGCTTAGTCTAGTAAAAAAATAACAGAGACATAGATGAGAATTGGTTAGAAACGAAGCTCAACTTTATCATTTGTGTTTCGACGTATTTTGTGATCTCCTTTTCTCATCCAGCTAAGGTCATTTAGAAAAGAAATATGTTGCGGTTACACTATAGAAAGGAAAGCATAGCTGTGAGATGCACATATAAATGCTTTTTGTGGTCTCCTGATTTTGCATTGGTGAACTTAGTAGTCAAAGGAGTTCATTTGTATGATTTACATTTCAAATGTTCTTTGGTTTCTTGCTCTCATTAGACTAGGCTCGTTAAGAAAAGAAATATTACTGTGGATGACATAATCAAGAGGGAAGCATAGATGTATATTGATGTATCTTATGACTTCTGCTCTTATGTTGCAGAGCTCCCACAATTGACAGTGTTGACAAGTTTAGAATAATGCTTGAATAATCTTTATAACAGTGATATGATTGCGAAATGACTTTGGAAGAAAAAAAAAGCTCAGCCGATCTTGTCTTGTAGTCCCTTTCTCTTCTTGCAGAAACAGCGTTCAACATAGCAGCATACATCTTTTTATATTGTTTTGATCGGAATAAGCTGAGTTTATAGTGGATACTTATACGCAGTCTTATGACATATAGCTTCTCGGATATGCATGCGAATCTTCGTGGTATACTAGGGGCAAAAAGAATAGAGGATGTTAACCAGTTTTGCATAGAATGCAGTCATTCGAGACATCCGGATGATGCGAATGTTTGTGAATCAATGTCTCAGAAGAATTCTGCGAATCTTTTGGCCAATAGTTATTTCTGACAGTAATTGAAGTTGGCGTGGTGTAGTGGTCACAGCGCACGCATACCAAGTCCCTGGCGGAGGATATGACGAAAAAATTTAATTGCGGTTTTTCAGTGCTTATTAAATAGCTTCTACCTCCCTCCAGATAAATCCATCTAAAGAAGCCCTCCTGACCACTTACAGCTGACATCTGGGATAATGATAAACATCAGACAAATGATCAGGAGAAAAACGTCACTTTCTGGGAAAAAAACCACTTATTGTAACAAGGATTTTCATCACTACACATAATCATATGGAGGCGAGCTACAGTAGACTAATCATCTACTTAGCTTAAAAATCAACTTGATTAATGAAACTGAAACAAAACAGCAATGGATGGTTTGTGGAAAGCCAATACACTGCGTAGAGGAGTGACGTATAAAAAGATCAGAATGTGGTCGCAATCTACATTTTTGTAGACAATCTCGCAAGATTACAGAATGACTTCAATGCAATAGAATGGCATCCAAAGGACAATCGGAAGCGGGAACATGCTAGCCGTTCCCGTTTCTTGGAAACGACAAATCGATAAATCCTGGGGAAAAGTGAAGCCCTATGTTCCCTATAGGGCCGAAGGGATATATGTGTCACGGAATACTGTAGATTTAAAATCTATTGCAAAAAGACAGCCATGATGAGGAAGATGCACTAGAAAAAGACAACAGGTACTATCAAAAGTTTTTAGTCAAAAGAAAAATTAGTTTTTATACTTACACTTCAGTTTTCATGCAGATTACATCATGTCTTTTTCATTCATTTCCTACCAGATGTCATAGTGGTATCACAAACCAAATCCATTTTTAATAACACCGCTAATTTCATTACTCTTTAGCCATCATAAATTAAAAATTTCATTTTATTTGAAATCAAAGATTTTATAGAAATCAAAAACCAATTTCGACTTTTGAAAGTACGAGTAAATGAAAAAGACTTTATGAAACTGAAGGAAGGAAGAACAATTGGTGAGCAGGAAATGTACATAAATATCCCTCGTTTATATTACCTTTATGAGTATATATGTATGTATTTTTATTTATGTAGTACGTACAGAAGAAGAAGAACAAACTTTTAAATACAATTTTAGTTATTCAGAACTTAGCTTAACGTTATGGAAATTTATTTTCAGCCACTCAGCCACACACCTATAACTTCAATAATACGTAATACTTGACTTGTTTAGTTCATATAAATTGTTAAAGGTTTTATAATAAGAATAATGAGAGTTTTAGAGGGTGGCATTATCCTTAAGCACATAATTGTTACCTGCTGTGTAAATATTTATACTGGGAATATGGTTTTCTTTGTGCATGTAACTAATGATTAAGTTTCAGTTGTCCGAAAAGTAACTAAATTTTAAGAAATAATCCCGTAATGAAAGTAAGAAAATGGTATTTAATTTGAAATTATTAAAAAAGAATTGCCAGGCATTTTAAAAAATATTTTTTCTTGTTTTCTGGAAATGACGACGTAGTTAATTAGTTAAGTGGTCATTTGTAATACCAAAAAAATGTTGCATCGGTTTTTGCTAGGTCTTTCTACTGAATTCTTGATCTTCTCTATCTGCTCAGACGCAGTATTTTGATAATCACGGTTGCATCTCGTTTTAACTTATACTTCTAAATCAAGGTTTTTATGATCTGTAGTATCCAAAATAAACCGCCGGTCTTTCTTCCCACGCTAGCACAAAGCTACAAGTAGCAGTGGCAACTCTAAAAGACCAAAAAGTTGTACTAAAGATTTTTACGCCCCTTTCTCGTTGCTCCTTTTGATATTCTCTCACAAAGCATCTCCCTCTCATATGATATTGTTGTTTTTATTTTTTCACATGTTAGATGGCCCTATTTGAGTTCCTGAAGAATTGATGACGCAGCTGTTCCTTGAGAATTCTACTCGACCGCCGCCAAGGTGATAATGTACGGTTTTTTCCGATGGTGTGACCGATTAAAAGTATGTGCGCCGCTGTTGTATGGTAGGTAAACACCCGTCACTAACTTAGAGGTTCTCGATTCATAACATTGCTAGCGACTGATTATAAGTATAACGCTATAAGGCATCTGCAATTCGGAGACGGCATTAAATTAGAGGTTCCTTTCAATGAGTCTTAAATAGAATCAAATGCAGCTCATTGATTGAGAGAAGTCCCTCCACTTGTTCCCCTTGGGATGTCGTGAGAGTTATGTATGTTGTATGCGACCGAACCACCTCCATTTCTTATTTTTTATTTGCCTCAGTATGTACTTCTTTACTAGTCATGTTCCACAGCTTCCTACTTATAGTCAGAATATTTTGCATATCATTCCAGGTTTCAATACCGTAAAGCAAAATTTATTTAGCAAATAAGTTGAATACTTACTCTAAGCTTGGTTCGTCTGACTGCTGTCGTTTATAGGCAGTAGAAGCTATGTTTTTCGTGCTAGTATTATGGATTCTCATGATCTTATATGAGGGTATATAAGTATCATCCGCATAGTACAAATCTTCGAGTTGGCGTGTGAGAAACAATGTTATTCCTTTTTTTTTTGGTGAATAGCTGAGGTAATAGTGCGAATCCTTGTTTTGCTTCAGCATTGGTACGGAATGGTTGACTAATGTTCCCGTTGCACAGTTCCTGCTATAGGCCAAAAATAAAAAAATCAAAATAAAAATTTTTCCATTAAATATGACATTACTTTTTCCATATAGGACAAGCTTTGTAGAGGTACATATATTATTTACGTTACTGTTAAGAATAGCCTCAAAAGAAATGGCATATTATTAGTTGCTTGCAGTCGACAATAAAGTACAATATAAAGAAAGATTAAAACTCTAGAAAGCTATTTCGTATTAATTTGAACCAAAACTTTTCTTGAAGAGGAAGGCGTTTACTTTATTTTAAAATAATTTCATGGTCCTTTAATTGTTGAATATTTATTAAAAAATAATTTTTCCCCGTGCAATTTTTTTTCAATTGCGCATATATTCAAACTTCAGTATAATTTTAAGTTATGTTCGCCACTGATTCCTCCAATCGGACTTTAGTCAATGTTTTGAGACTCTACACTATTAATTTAAACTGCCACCTACTGACAATCTTTGTGTTATCTTCTACAGGTCGCGATCGACCTCTTCGGTTGTAAGACAAATTTCTAAATATGCGACAAAATAGACTGAAGTAGAAATACACCACCAACTTCAACAACAATCTGTTTTTGAAATTTTCATAACACTTCCAAAGTCTAGAGTTACGGGTAAAAGTCCGGTTTTTTGAACCTTTATGCACTTACATATACTTGAATATTTAGCGATTTAAGGTTTCTCATCAAATTTAGAAAGAAGGCTAACAGATCTTTGGAATGATATATACTTTATATTGGTAATTTTGAGGAATCTTTTTCTATTTCTCAAGAAACAAATTTAGTCGCGTTTTAGAAATCTGTTGGCAATTGCCGGAGTCATTAGGCTTTTTAGTCAGCAACTCATTCAACCATGGAGGGGTACACAATTGAGCAGCCTTTTACGAAAATGTGAGTGCAAATCAAAATGAATGTAGTGCACTTCGTGCTTTGTTGGTCAGCATAATTGGTTTCAGTGGATTTTCTAACAAACAAAATTTCCGCATTGGGACAAATGAGAATCCATGAGTGATTGTTGAAAAGCCGATGTAAAGAGTGACTGTTTGGTGTGATTTATGGGCTGGCGGCATTATCGGGCCGTACCTCTTGGAAAATGAGGTCGGCCAAGCAGTTACTGTGAATGGTGTTCGCTATCACGAGATTTCTTATGGCCGGAAATTGAGGATATGGACTTGGACTATATGTGGTTCCAACAGGAGGTGCCACTTGCCACACAGCCAACGAAACAATGGCTCGCACGAAATTCAATGGCCTGTTATCTCATGTCGTGGCGATGACGATGATTTTACACCGTTGGACTTCTGTGGGTATGATGGGGTTTACTGATCCTGCTATTAAATGGATTAGATTATATTTAATAAATAGAATCCAAACTGTTTACTTTAATAATGTATTTTCGAAGAATATTCACGCTCTTTCTGGTGTTCCACAGGGTAGCCACCTTGGCCCTTCATTATTTTCATTATATATTGACTTAATGTATGCTTTTGGATCAACAGGGTCTTCAAACTTATTCAAATTTATTGAAACTGAATGAAAAGAAATGTAAGATAATGCGATTTTCGAGGATTATTCCAATTTCTATTAATTATTTTTTGGGTAACTATTAAGTTGAGGTTTATGAACATTGATCTTGGTATTTGATCGTAAATTGAACTTTAATTCGCATATAACAAGCATGATCAGCAAAGCTAGAGTTGCAATGGGATGCATAAAGCCAATATTATTAAGAGTATGGCTCAATAATATGGGATCCCATTTATCAAATATATTTCAATGCAATTGAATCTGTTCTAAAACAGTTCCGTTTATTTTGTTTACGTAGTTTACACTTTGACTTTCTAAATTTGCCGTCATACTCTGCCAGACTAGCTCCTATTAAACTGCCAACTTTAAGAAGTCGAAGAGTAATATTGAATGTGACATTCTTATTAAATATTATTAGAGGTGATATATGTTCGGTTTTCTTGATAAATGAAATATCATTTAACATACCTCAGCGAGTATCCTGTGATTTTCTTCCATTATATAGAACAATTTTTGGAGCTAACTATCCTGATGCTGATCCGCAGGATGCGCAATCCATTTAACTAATTCTATAAATTTATTGACTATTCCATAAGTCCAAATGTAATTAAAAACTTAATAATTGTATCTCTTAACTCTTAATGTATCACTTATTTTATTTATATATTTTTTGTTTGTTTTCCAAACCCTTTAAAATTGTATCCTTTGCATAATTTTTAGTGCAGATTAGACCACCCTTTATTTATATTCGAGCATCTAAAATAGCCAAGTGAGCAAAAATTTGTTCTATATTCATCTGTTTTTGATTTTTTATATAGATAGTCTTTACAAATTTTAGAATTAAAAAAAAATTTTTAATTAATTAATTTTATTTCAAGCAAATTGCGTAATTATTTCTTCACATTTGTACCTTCAGGGAAAAAAGTGGTCGTTTAGAGGCGTATATTTAGGTATCGATCGATTTTAACCGGTTTCTTTGGTTTTGCCGAATATGGTTTTTTTAAAGATGTATAGTTTTTATACGTTCTTATTGCAAATATGCTAATCGTTTGTGTATTTTTCAAAATTGAACGTCTTATTTTTATATATATGACAACTTTGTACGCCTCACAAAGATCGGGAAACTCGTGGTAGATCGAAAAATATAAAATAAAAATTAAAATAATAATTATCTTGTTATACATAAAATGAAGAATGATGAACAACTAGACTTATTGAAACGGATCTACAAAGGACGTAGCTCCGAATGGCAGATGTATTAGTTTGTGAAGTTTTTCACAGCGTAATTATAATCAGTCGCTAGCAGTGTTGCTACAGCTTTCAAGTTTTTCTAACCAATTTTCTATGAAAAAGTAACCAAATTGGATAAAAAATAACCAGAGCTTTTAACCCTGACTATATAATGTACAATTCAATTTGATTTTCGATATCTCATTTTTGGTCACCGATTCAATACAATTCCGGACACTGTGCAATGATTTATAAGTCTATAAGTTCAAAGTATGGATGAATTTTTACCGTACTTCTACGATAGAAAATAAGGCATATGAACACGTTGCTACCGTTCCTATTTACCTAATTTCCCTCATTTGGAGTTACTCTCTAATAAAGAAAAAGTTAGATTCTAAGGAAACTAATCACTTTTTATTGAATTTGTCCATATAAATAGATTTTTTTTTTATTTTTTCGAAAAATTAAGGTACAATCAAGAAAATTTTGAAAAATAGCAAAAAAATAAAGTACATTTTTGTTAATTATATGAATTTTGAAATTTTATGCCTAGAAGGTCTGCTATTTTTTACGTAAAAAATTTTTTTTTATTACTTTGCGAAAAAAGTAACCAAAATAGAAAAAAGTACACATCTATCTACACATCGAAGACAAAAATAACCAATTTTGCTTAGAAATAATCAAAAACGACAACGCTGGTCGCTAGCAATGTTGTGAGGTGATACCGCTGTAGAAAATTGTCAGATGATATGGCCTGGAATTGAACCGAGGACTTCTTGGTTGGTAGCCGGGTGTCTCACCTAACATACCACAGTGGCACACACTATTAAATACGTGGTGCATGCAGTTATGTTTCGACAGATGTGCGCTGAAGTGTGATAATATTTGGACAAGCCTGGGCGAAGAGTTCTTCGACACCAAAAATTATTAACCACCGTGAATATGTCTATAAGGTTGACGTTATTGTGCAGCAACCGATAGTCTGTAGGCGCTGGCGAATATAATTCTTACAAAATACGCTGTAGAAAATGAATTACTGGATGAAATATTGGGATGTAGCGTTGTCGAGGAAGAAATGTCCATTGAGGAACTAAAGAAGCCGAACGTTGTTCTAGCATACTTACGAGGGCGGATTGATATTGAAGCTACCTAAGTAGGAAAAAAACATTTTTTTTTTCAAAAACCATTCATTTCTCAACATAGTCTCCTTTTAGCTCAATACACTTAGTAACGCGATTATCCAACTTTTTTATACCATTTGAATAATACGATTTTGGGAACTCCTCAAAATACGCATTAGTTTCGGTAATCACTTCTTCGTTTGAGATGAATCTTTTTCCTGCGAGCCATTATTTCAAGTTTGGAAACAGGAAAAAGTCACTAGGGGCTAAATCTGGACTATAAGGTGGATGATCAACCAATGCGAAGTGGATTTCACGTAGTTTTAGCATCGTATCTAATGCTGTGTGAATTGGTGCTTTGTCTTGAAGAAAGACCACCTTTTTCTTGTTTAAATGTGGTCGTTTTTCCTTGACTGCATCAACCAATTAATCCAATAATGCACGTTAATACTCTCCTGTGATTGTTGATCCCTTTTCGAGATAATCGATAAGCAATATTCCGTGTGCATCCCAAAATACAGTGGCCATAATCTTGCCAGCCGATTTCGCTGTCTTCGCCATCTTCGGAGCACTTCCAACAGCTTCCACCCATTGCTTCGATTGATTTTTGGTTTCAGGTGTGTAGTGGTGGACCCACGTTTCATCAACAGTTATTAATCTACACCAAAAATCAGCAGGATTATGCTTTATCATGTCCAAACACCGCTGAGAAGTGATCTGTCGACCTCGTTTTTTTTCAACACTGAGCAAACGCGGCACCCATCTTGCCGATAGCTTTTTCATATGCAAATGTTCAAGCGAAATGTTGAACACACGTTCATATGATATGTTTACCATTTCAGCAATCTTACGTGTTTTGACCCGGCGATCATTCATAACGATATCGAGGATTTTCTTGATATTTTCTTCAATAACCACCTCTTTTGGCCTTCCTGTTGATGGTGTTGTTGCAGTGCTTGTTCGGCCACGTTTAAATTCAGCAATCCAATATTGTACCATATAATCTGATGGAGCAGATTCGCCGTAATGCTTATCAAGCTTTTCTTTTGTCTCTTTCGCCGTTTTGCCTTTCAAATAATAGTGTTTAATCACTACACGAAATTCATTTTTTTCCATTTTCCAAGAAACACAAAAGTTGCTTACTTCAAACGACTACAACAAATAAACTAATGGATGAATTTGGCTAAAATTTTAACAGCTGACGTTTGACAGATCGTAATTTCTAAGAAAGAAAAAGTTTTTGTGTTTGTGCTGCCATCTAGCGCTAGGTAGCTTCAATGTCAATCCGCCCTCGTACTTGCTATAAACTACAACAAGGGACAAAAATTTGTCAACTTTATTTGCTAATGTAACAAGAACTTAGATGAATTTTATTTTAATAAAATAACCGGTTAACCGGTTATTTGATAAATTACTAACCGAAAATCGGTTTTTTAAAAAATGTAATTTTTTTGAATTATTTGAAAACCGGTTTTTGAAAGAAGTCGAATAATCGATCTCCCTAGTATCAACCACACCCATTGTAATAATAAATAATTTCCACAATTGTATAATGCAGTGAACAATGCTTTACTTTGATATCCTAACTAGAAGTATTTTTGGCCCTCGACTCCATATAACCACTGTGAGTTTTGAAGAACTAGGAGTTCTGATTCTTCGTACATTACTTAAAAACAAACTAAGTAAAATACAAATCAGAGATAGAGAGAGAGAGAAAGAGAGGGAGAGAAATCCCTGCAAAAACTGTCCCCAAAACAAAACCCTAAATGTGGCATCACAGGGACAATACATAAATTAAACAAGAAATTAAAAGATTTATTTCGAAAAGTTCTGTGACACAAAACATTAAAAAGTCTTTAATTTCTTGGGTTTTTATCACACACCCAAAATCTAAATCACTTGTAGTATTTTTACTATTTCTATCGTTTTTGTCTTTCGAAATTCTTAAAACTTTTTAATATATTTTCTATTTACACAAAAAAAAAAGAAGAAAATTTGTTGGTTTTTAGGAATAAAAAGGCAAAAATACTATACCTAAGGGTCCTGTAAACTCTTTTTGTATTTTCTGTTCAAAAAATTTGAAATTCCATCCATACCTGTCTAAAGGTGATTCTGTACGAGTGAGTATCTATTAGAAAATGTGTGTAAGTCGGTGTGGTTTTCAAATTTATAAACTTTTCCAATTCTTGTGTGATGAATATCTTCTTCTGTATAACCCCTACAGGTAGCCAAGTGTGATGGTTTGTATGTGCCAAAATGGTACTTTTCGAACAATTTATTATACTGTCAATATTATGAGCAACAACTCCTCACAAACATACATACAACATACACATAATTTACTTACTTTAGATTTTTGCCTAAAGTGCTATGCTTCATAATTCATCAGTTTTGATTATACGAGTTTTTGTACAAGTAAAACTAAAACAAAGATATCGTAAAGGGATTTGCTTTAGAATGCTATGGAAAAAGAAAAGTGGTGCACAAATTACAACAAAAGCTAAAAGTTATTTGGATTTTTCAAATAAAAATGCCTTCTGATTAGAGATTTTAGATGGGGACACTTAAAAAGTCCGTACTTAAGGATGAAGCTTAAATAAAACGTAAGTTTTTAAGGTTATAAAGCTTAAGATATAGATATAATGAATACTAATTAAGTCTTAGTTATTTTAAAAATAAAAATTGTAAAGATTTTTTGGTTTTATAATTGCATTAGTTTAAAATGTATTAATTGTTGAATTTTAATTGACCTTGAGATCACAAATACATATATGATTCCTTAACGGAATAGACAATTATATAATTTTTTTGTGGTTTTTATAATGGCGAAATGGTGTTCATAAAGGAATGCAATTGCAATATCAGTAAGCCTTCAGCTTTGGAAGTTTTTGCCGATTTTATTTTTCTCGTATAGCGTATTGGTGTAATAAATTGTTCTATTTTTTTAAGTTAGTTCAAGTTCCTTAAATTCACGAATTTTCAAAATCTAACAAGCCCTTTAACCACTTCTGCTAAGTTCACACATCATTTTGTGTTCACTGTATGCAGCACTAAATGTCACGCGATTTATGATGCTTGCGCAAAACAGAACGGCATTGAAAAACATGGTGACATAATTTTGACAAATATGCCAATAGTTCGCAAAGGCTTCGAATTACTTATACGAATTATCCTGTTCGCATACTACATTTGTAATTCATTTTGATGGTTCTTCTTCCTATTCTTGTTAATTTTAGAAATTAGAAATTAGAGAAACTAAATTACTTACCATTTGGTTGATTTTGATTGTTCGGCTTATAATTGGGCTTTAAATTATGAAAGAGAGAGCGAGTTATGAAAAACGCTGTTGTGCGTACATGGCATAACTTATAAAATTATACAAATTAATAATGACACTACGTTATGATAATTGAAAAATAAAACAGAAGGAAAAGCTGAACTTAAAATAAAACATGCCATGTTTTACTGAATTTTGGCTTTTTCTTGTCATCATCTTTCAGCCTCCTGGGTTGATAAGATCTTTATCATTTCGCTTAATCATTTTTGCTTGAAAGAATGTAGTTTTGCAAAAAATTGTCCAAACATATAAGGAAGCTATACTGAATGAGCTAACCAATATGCTTATTATTTCTTTAACACGAAATTTTTACCTTGACATACACCATGTTTTCTTTGGAACTTGAAAACACTTATATTCGGTGTAGAACGACCAAATTCTCCTGCTAAATTCTGTATTATATCAGATGTACGTTAAAAAATTCTGAACAAATATACTTCTAATTATTAATATATATTAATTCCTATAACATTCCATGAAGCAACATTGGGACTTCTCTCAGTCAATGAACTGCATCCGATTCTATTTTTAGACTCAAGGGATCTAGAGCTTATAACACCGGTTCCAAACGGTAAATGCATTAGAGAAGTTTTCAATAGTGGTAATATTCATAACCAGTTACTATCTAATGTTAAGAGGTGATACCGCCGTTGAGAAACTTTCTTTTTGCAGATGGTCTGGCCTGGTATTGCACTAAGGATCTTATGCTTGGCAGGCTGATATCTTACCTACCATACCACAGCGGCACACAATTATCATTAATATAGTTTGCATATTAATCGACCTTAATCATTTTCAATTAAATAGTATTTAAAGAATATTGCTATATTTGTTTTGAATATGAGTCGTGTCGCAATAGCTTTTATTAGTTAGTAATATAAAACTACTTTTTTCATTACCCTACTTTTGACTTTTTAAATTTTTTTTGTCATCATTAGTATGTAATTCGCCTTCACGCTTAAATAATGCTGTGCTATGACGTCTCCATTATTGTACCAAAGTCTTCACAACTTCTGGCTAGCTTTCGTTAGCCACCCAGTCGCTTTATTAAGGTCAAAATTTATGCAAATCGCCTTTTGGTAGACTGTTCTTGTCGTAGAATCTTCTTCCGTCAAAGCAAAAACATCCTTAAGTCGACAAATGCCGGTTTGCGTAAAAGATGTTCCGTAGACTTCTCCTTCTTTTCATCATTACAGATTTTACAGAAATATATGGAATTTTCGGTCATATGGCAATATTCAGCAAGAGCCCAATAACTTTTTAAAGCCCCTAAGAGGTTCCTTATATATAGTCTGACCAGTTTTAACACTTGCTTCTTTCCTCGGCTATCCAAGTGTAAGTCTTAGTTGCCTACCATTCGTTTGTCAAAAAATGCAGTTCTTGCTACATCAGTTGTGTAGTCCTCTAAAAAGGAACTTCGATGACCCCAGTTAATTCAAAGTGACACCTGTGGCAGTCATAACCCGATATTCACCAACAATTTTTAATGAGCTAAATACACTCTGTTGAGATTTTGACCGTTTTGTAATCTAGTTCAGTAAATATGGCGGTAACCATATAGAATACTTCATAATAATGAATAATGAATAATGAATTGCGCGGCAATATTTATGACCATTTTTTTTGATTCTGTACCGCTATAGTCTGGAGCTTTTCTAGATATTTTAATCTCTAGCTGGTCTTTCAACAGAGGGTCAGAACATTTTCGTACTGTGACATACCCGAATCAACAGAGGGTGAGGCCATTTTCATACTGTGATATACTCGTGTCAATAGAGGGTCAAAACATTTTCATACTGTAATATTCCCGAATCAAAGTATGGTTTTGGTATTCTTAAGTCATTGTCAACATTACAACAGACCGAGTTGAAATCCAAGCTTGTCCGCAGTAACACAATTCTTATAAATTGGTGAACATTAATAATAGAAGCCGGTTATTCTAATTGTCTGAATATCTGAAGGTAGTTAATTTACAATAGTGAACAAAGAGCTTGGTGTGTTGATTCTCAGTGCCACAGTTATCGTTATCGCTATCGTTCCCATAATCCGTATAATCTTATCTAATGAACTCTTCTTTAAATTGCCGATTAACTGACAACAGATCAACAGATTGATATCACTAATCTTATTGATGCCTCAAAAATATAAATTAGTCGAAGTTCGACAGCAGTTAATAAGGTATAGACTGGTAACTGTGCTGTCGTAGAATATCTCTGGTAATGTTAACTCCATCATTTAATACTATAGCTTGTTTGAAAGGTGACATTTTAAGCTTCACTCTATTGGAAAGCATTCACATTACTCTGCGAAAAGTTGTCTACGTTCAAAACCGAAGAAAAGTTCGGAATATTACCAACATATTTTGCTTCAATTCAGCACATTTGACAACGAATTAGTGAACCTCTTTCATGTTGATTGATTGAAATCCGAGGAGATTAGGACCTTCCAGTCTTTCATTTTTCTTAATTCCTTTTTGAATTTTTTAGTGTTCTTAGTTAGTTAGCTTTTGTTTTCGCTTATTGCCTGTTAGTTTGTTCGCCTTTCTTCCTTCTCTTTCACACTGATTAGTTTTCTTTCTCATCTTCTTCTTTTTTTTAATTCCTTATATAGAACGATCACAATGAACCATAGCGTTTTTGGGTGTCTGCGTCCGTCGATGTTTTTATTATGACCAGATGACCGCTCGTTCTGTAACCTAACTTAGTCTAACCTATCATATTTCGATTTTCTATTACGGAACAGGTGAGAATTAGTAGCATACTGCTGAAAGTAGTTTTCCCACTCTCTGGTCCACTAATCACTAATAAAACCTATGAAATAAGTAAAAAATTTAAGAAATACTGGGGTATAAGCAGCGTGAACGTTGCTAACGAATTAAACATTCATTACCAAATAGTTATCAACCAATTTAAGAAAGCTGGATACACAAAGAAGCTCGATGTTTGGATACCACATGAATTAACAGTGAAAAATTTAATGAACCGAATTTTCATTTACGAGGTATGGCTCTAACGGAACGAAATCCAACCATTTCTGAATGATTAATGGCTTTTAAAACGGGGTTACATATGTCAATGATGTGTGAAAAAGCTCATGGACAAAGAAATATAATGCTTCGCAGACAGTAGCAAAGCTAGGTTGCTACCAAGAAAGGAATTGGAATCGAATTGTTTATTATAAGCTAATACAGCCTGGTTAAATGATTGAGTTTTCTTGATCTACTATCAACAATTAACGAGATCAGGCAAGCAATTCAACTAAAATGGACAGAATTAAACGACAGAAAAGTTAGTTCCATCAGAACTACGCCAGATCACATACATCGTTGATGACCCGGCAGACACTGAGAGCTTTACTGGAAAGTTTTGATGCATCCAGCATATAGTCCGGAACTTGCATCTTTAGATAATTATTTGCTTCTACACCTGCAAAACGCAATTGGATAAGTTTTTCGCGCAGAAAACCTACAAGTTCTACACTGATGGAATTATAGTTTTTTCTCTTTTCTTTTATCATAAATGATAAAACGGCACATATTTGACTTTATAGAGCTCGTTTCAAATATAACAAAAGGGTGTTTAATTTTTGGTCAAATTTTTAACTGAACTTTTTCAATCACCAATAAACCAATGTTTATCAGTTTATAATGAGTACTATTGACTATTACTTTGATTTTTTTTAATTTTTTGCAAGTTTATCAAAAAGTTTAATATCCCTAAGAAATAAAATCACTTTATAACCAAACAAAAAAAGAGAAAAGCAATTAAATATATCAAGTTATTTATACAATGATTGACACCTTTTTTACAAAGTATTGTGGCACAGGAACCAAAAGGTAAATTGTGTCTGCAATAAAATAAAAGCCACATACAATTTAAAAATGTTCAACTTTGTAAGAAATATTGAAATGTTACTGTAAGAGAGTGTAGTTCTTAAATGTTTTTTATTTGTTTTTTATTTTTTGGTATTTGTCAAGACAATTAAATTGTTCTGGTCAATTACAAAGTATACACCATATAAAATATATGGTATTATAACAAAAAGCAAGGAAAAAATTATAGCTGGTAAAGATTGGCTATAAATAGTCTACAGTATTATCTAATGGCAACTTGTAAATGTACTTTTAATGAAAGTACTTTAAGAAAGTAACGATTCTATTCTTCTATTTTATGTATAAAATTTAAAATTAGGTTTAAATTCATTTAATTTCAATCTTTTCATACATAAATTTTCTTTAAATAGATTTCAAATACATTTTTTTATATAAACCTGAAAATATAAAATATTTTTTCCAAAAAATTTCATTTTAAAATAATTTAAAAAAAAAAAAAATTTATATGACAAATAAAAAGTTTGTTAGTAAGAATTTTATAGTCGTTTTACTCATACAGCTCAGGTCCACTCCTTCGAGGGCCTTGTTTGAACTGAAACCAGTTTCCAGCGGACCTGATGGCTAGGCAGGTGGCGGGCATGTCTGCGATAAGGTTGAGGCTGGCAAGGCCATCTTTAGGTATTTGGATACGATCCCTGAGATAGATTACTGCACACCAAACCTTTCCTGAATAGAATGTTCTCCGTGTGCATCTCACCAGAACCAGTAAATGGACACGGTACTGTTGAGATTTACACGGATGGATCAAAATCCTCCGAAGGGGTTGGGGGCGGCATCTTTATTCTTGTATACGGGGTGAGAGAATACTTTAAACTGCCGGACCACTACAGTGTTTTACAGGCGGAGGTCTCGGCGATAAAGAGGGCAGCGCACTAGTTACGGGGTATATGACAGTGATATCCGGATCTGTACGGACAATCAGGCTGCGATCAGGGCGCTCTCCGGTGTTTCCTCAACATCGCGTCTGGTGTGTGATTGCCGGACATCCCTCAATGAGATGGCGAGACATTCGGACCTGGAGATTATCTGGGTAAGGGGTCACTCGGACACCCGGAAGAACCGTGTGGCGGACGGACTTGCGAGGGCTGGCTCTCTTCTCAGAAATGAGGAGATTGATCACTCAGTTGGGATGCCACTCTCCTCTTGCAGACTTATGGTCATGCGGTACATGTTGGGTAGGGCACAGCTACGGTGGGATGATAAACCCACGTGCTCTGTATCGAGGCAAATCTGGCCCCTATATGATCTGTCTCGCTCTGAGTCTATTATAAGGGTGCCG
The DNA here is from genome assembly GCA_023159175.1 of Wohlfahrtia magnifica. Taxonomy (NCBI): domain Eukaryota; kingdom Metazoa; phylum Arthropoda; class Insecta; order Diptera; family Sarcophagidae; genus Wohlfahrtia; species Wohlfahrtia magnifica. Next base: position 870,466 of record JAKWBJ010000156.1, read on the forward strand.
CGACTTAGACTGCGAACTCTTGTGGCTGTGATTACTGGGCACTGGGTGGCTGGTGCGCACGCTAGGAGATTGGGTCTGCCGTTCAATGACTATTGTAGGGGTTGTCAGGATAAGGAGGAAGAGGACACTGTTGAGCACTTCCTATGCCAGTGCCAGAGTCTTTTCGGACATTAGGACTGCTTTCCTTGGCAGTCCGTTTCTGGATGGCTTGTCGGATCTGGACGGTGTGAATATCGGCAGGATCTCTTCTTTTGTACATGCGTCTGGTTGGTTCGGATCGCTCCGGGATGCGGATATATAGGTTGTCCATTTTGTGGATTACTGATGGGTATCACAGTGGGATTAATATTGGACCCAGGTGGGCTGAAAGTGTCTGGCTACCCATCTAACTAACTAACTAACTACTCCCACAGTACTGCACTGATTTAAATAAAATTGATATTTTGCCATCTGCACAGAAAAAGTTTTAGACCCATATATATCTTTTCAAAATCGGTGCAGTAGAACGACCGTAAAAGGGATAAAAAGAAATGTGTTAGCCTATTAATTATATGGATATAGTGCATAGATTGTTTTATGGCTTTTTTATTTAAGAACGATGTGATTCTATCTAAGACTAAGTACTTTTGCATTAGTTTAATGTGAATTGTATTCAAATGTGTACCATTAATATTACCTTTAGCAGACAGTGAAAATGAAAGCTAAGAAATATATGTAAAGGGTCCGCCATCTAACGTTTTTTTGCAACTAGTGATTATTTCGTAAATAGTAACACTTAGCTCATGTCTGATTTGACAGATAATTAGTTTTATCCTTCCGCTGAACGAATATGGTTGTGTATACGCTTGAACAACGCCGGGAAATATTGCGACATTACTTTGAAAATCATGGTAATGTTGCAGATGAAGCTCATTTTGATCTTGTCGGGTATGTAAACAAGCAAAATTGTCACATTTGGGGCACAGAAAACGCGCACGCATACATTGAAAAGCCGATACATCCAAGACGAGTCACTGTTTGGTGCGGATTTTGGTCCAGCGGCATAATTGGCCATTTTTCTTCGAAAATGAGCTAGGAGTGGCTGTTACAGTCAATGGCGATCGTTATCGGGCTATGTTGAACGAATTTTTGTTCACAAAAATTGAAGAGGAGGATATTAGCAACATTTAGTTTCAACAGGACGGCGCTACGTGCCACACAGCCGAAGCTACACTCGATGTTTTGCGTGCTGTTTTTGAAGATCGCATTATCAGCCGCAGAGCTGATGTCGTTTGGCCACCTCGAAGCAGCGATTTGACTCCGTTGGACTATTATTTGTAGGGTGCCGTCAGAGATAAGTGTTACGCCAACAAGCCAGAGACAATTGACGCTTTAAAGGACAATATTCGTGAAGCCATTGGTGAAATACAGCTGCACACAATCGATAATGTGCTTAAAAATTGGACCGATCGTGTAGGCTACTGCATGGCCAGCCGAGGCAGCCATTTGAATGAAATTATTTTCCATTATTAACCGGAAGGATTGTACTTTCAAATAAAAAAAGAAATTTGAGAAAATATTTAGTAGTTTTCTTTTTATAGCATTTTCAGAAAAAAAAAAATTATTTGGCGGACACTTTATATCATATAATCATTTAAAAGGTCTACTTCGCCTCTCTCTAAATCCAGTGAAAAGCTTAAAATCGTATAGTATTCCACCAAATCATAAGTCTATAAGTATATGAAGTTACGAAAGACCGTTTTTTTACCCGTAATTAAAGATTTTTGAGGTGTTTAGAAAATTTCAAAAACTGAATTTTGTTGTACTCGATAGCGTTTATTAGAAAAATAGTATAACTTTCCTTCGTTCTTTTTTGTCGTCATAGTGTAATTTAATTCCAATACAAGGCAATGTGAAATGTGTCGAAGGAAAAGTGTATAATGTTTTAGATATATAACAATAATGAGGCTACATATCTATGTATATCCAAAATATATTTTATATTAACCGTCAAAAATAATTTTTTATAGTTTTATAGCTTTCAGTAAACTATAAACTATATTATTGTAAACATTGTGCACCTTTTGTTTTTGCTAATATTTTTGCCTTATAAAATTAACAAAATATATATTATGGCGAATTTTTAAGAATTCGGAACAAAATATTTTTTATTTGTTTTTAAAAATTTTTTTTCATTATTTTAAAAAATATAAATTTTATTGCCAAAATGTAAAGAAAATGATTTTGCGGTTTTGGCGATTTTTGAAATTGAATTTGACGAAAAAGCTTAAAGAAGATCTGACAACCCTGGCTTGGAGTAGTATGTAAAAGCAGTACAGTTTACGTAAGAATTCATTTATCTGAGATAGTGTGGCAGTGTATCGCAAATATTATCCACCAAAATATTTTAATTGCCTCTTTTTTTTGTTACGATTGATGCAAGCTACGATGAAATGAACTGAATTGTGGCCTCACAGCTTATTTTGTGTGCTTCCAAAAAATATGACTTTGAACGCTTACAACATCAAAACTAAGGATAATATCAAAAAGATTTATGAAAATACCTTTTTTATTTCAATTAAAATTATGTATTCATATTTTTAGATATTTTAAAAAGTAATTTAATGAAAACTTATAATATATGAAAAATGTAAGTCACGGCTTATTTCTATTGTCTGTAGTCTTAGATAAAACTTAGATGAAACTTGATTTAGCATTTGGATTAATAATAAGCTGTGACTTAAATTAATTATAGTCGTTCTCCACAATACTTGGTTAGGAGAAATACTTCTAAGTGCATTCCATGATAAATTTTAAGACCTGTTTTCGGATTTCCTAGTAATTTGCGGTCGTTTAACTCTTTTTTCAACTTGGTGAAAAATATAGCAGCATGTATGGATTTGACAATAATAACTGACTGGCCTGATTCAGAGGGGTTGGTCCTTACTTCAACAGGGTTAGCAAAAACTCGGGTTTTTTTTTAAACCCAACCCACCAGTTTTATTGGGTTTTATAAAAGCTTCTAAATTTCGTTCAAGTCCACAATATTTTTTGTTTGTTTATACAATCACGTTGTTTTAGTATTTATAATGCAATTCGCATTCTTGGTGGGATTAAGGCGTTATTGTGTACTATGAGCTGCTAAAACTGGGTGATCGAAGCAGACTGCAATTACTTCGTTTGAATGAAAAAACTGCCGGAATATAAAGACAGATATGATTAAGTTATTCTTTTCCATGTCGCAAAAGTTTCAAAACAATTATCAAAAGCGATCAAATGCCGCAGCCGCCGTATTCTCCGAACATTGCTCCGTCGACTGTTGCGCCGGATACAATATACTCACATCTCTTTATACAGGCTTTCTTTACATGGCATTTCACTATAACGACCAGTTTGTATTATGGAACACATTCGCTTTAAGCGCAATTTACCCTATTCTACGGTTAAAAAAACGTAGATTCTCCATTTTAAAAAAAGTGTAAGGAAAGCAAACGCAACACATATTCACCTCGTTTAAAGACATTTCGATTTACGGCCTACATTCTCAGTAACTATCTAGGGCGTATAAGGAGATATAAATTTATCTTTTAACATTTCACCGAATCATTTCCTTTGGAGAAATACAAAATAGGCTTCAAAGCTGAAGCCCCTTAAAAGGCGAGAAGTCATTCTGAGACGGGATTTGCAAATTGGCTCGGAAGTGGAGAAAAGATATAAGCAGCGATTTGATAAATTTGTTATTTCAGAACAAATAAATTTGTAGTCCAAATACGTAAATTACACCTATTTTTGTTGTAAATAAACTACGAAAACTTTTAAATAAAAGAACCCACCCAGGTTTTTTTAAATATAATAAACCCACTTGAGTTTTATTGGGTTACGCAGTGGGTTGCCAACCCTGTTATTCAATGACAATTGTTTTAGTTGTAGTGACAGGAAACAGTATTCCACCTCCTCTACGAATTTCCGACCCTATTTAAAAAAAAAAACTGATTTGTAGATTTCTGTTATGTGAAACAGAGAGTGTTATTGCGGTTACTATAAATTATGGTTCGATACATTTTTGTGTTTCCTAGTAAAGACCCGTTGAGGATTTTTTAAGACGAATCGTCGGATGGACCGTCAACATCGAAATATGGACAACCGTTTTTAGAAGGATGGCAAAAATCAAAACACTAAAAATAAAGTCTCCTGCCAATACATGCTTGTAAAAAGAAAAACTCTTTCTTCAAAATTCTGAAAATAGATGGCTTAACCTAAACATTTGTAGGATGGCTAAGTTAATGTGGACTTTTTATTTAATAAGAAACACACTATGTAACTTAAAGCTTTCAACAAAAGAAATGTATTACGTTTGCTGGTAGTAATAACTAAACGCTGGGTGCTAGACAAGCAGGCCAGTTGCCCTGGTCCCCTCTTCAATGACAGTTGCAAAAAAAGGATAAACCGTATTCCACCTTCTCTGCGAATTGCCGGCTCTAATTACCAAAAAATAGATTTTTGGGCAACTAAATACTATCTAACCTTGGTTAACCAACCAACCTGCCAAATTTCATTTCAATATGTTTAAATCTGTAAGCAAAAAGGCTTCATTAGAATATGCTACCACTTAACTAGGTGTAGGGTATATGTAAACAAAAGCTACTCATGAATATTTATTTTAAAACCAGAAAAACACCTACAATTTAAATAATATAAATTGTTTTAAATAAATTGTATACAAAATTAGAAAAAGGATAGAAGACCAGAATACGGTAAATGTTTAAAAAGAAAAATAATGTTGCATGCCACAATATTTTGTTAAAAAATGTAACAAACATTCTAATTTCGTTTTAGTTTGTTTTATTTTTGTGTGCTTGTGGTGTTCATCATTTAGGACAGGTGACACACTTGTTGGCAACTGAACAATTTTAAAGTATATTTACAAATAGTAAACATATAAAAGTAATTTGTGTTCGAATAGGGCTTTGAAGTATGTATATTGGGATTATTTTGTAAGTTATCCACAGTTGCTCTGAAACAGCAGTCATATTGGATACAAGCTTAGGTTATAAGCAGAAGACCCTATGGTACATAAATTTAAAAGAATTTTATAAAATATAAAATTAACCGAAATAAATGCAGAGTTAAGAGAAGCTCTCAGAACTCCTCTTTTATGTAGTAAAAGGCCTATTTAAGGACTTTTTTATTTAATATTTTGTAATGCTATATAATACTAAAACGTTTGAGTTCGTTTAACTTGCGTTAAAGTAAAATAAACACCGCTATTTTATTGTTTTACAGTTTCTTTATTTACTTCACTATAACTTTTATACTGTTTGTCTAAATACAACACTTAATATTCGTGTATATAACACTTCCGCTTTAACACAATTTTATTTATTGACAGCCAAACGATAACTAAACTGACGTGTAGGTAAAGCGGCCCCTTTATATACCTAATTGCCTACAGTTTGGAAGGTTCAGGAAATATCGCCCATCTATTTCCATATCCGTTAATTCAAATGTAACGTAAAGATGATCGATGTGGTAGTGCCTCCAAATTGACAGGTTGACACAAAATATACCAGTCCCACAATGCAGTGTTGTATTTTTATTTTCGTAACAATATTTTGAAAGCAGTAGCAGCATAAAATTTAGGTTTCATTGTCATCTGTTTTATGTGCCATAAAAATATTTGTTATAGAAAAATATTTGGCAGTGGTGACACTCAAGATTTTCAAATCTACCAAAATAAAATCTCGTTTATAAAATATTACTCAACGATATAAAAATTAATTAAATTATGTGTTTAAAACTTTTTAATTATTGGTATCACAAATTGCTGCCGAAAAAAACTGAAATTATTTTATGTTTAGCAGCAGTAGCAAAGGTTATTGTCTAGGCTTTTGCTGTGCTGCCTTTAAAATAATTGCGTTCATATAAACGTATATATACTAATTTCGACATTTTGCTGTCTGCTGTTTGCTGTCGGTTATGTGTTTATTGCTTAGGAATGTACTTACCTTTGCTTTTAAAAGCCAATTTTTAGCAATTATGTGCTATCGTAAGAGGTCATTGTGGTGTAGTGGTTAAAATGCTTGTCTACAAAACCAAGCATACCATATCATCTTGGTTTTCGAATGGAGTTAATTGAAAAATTAAGAGACTTTAATCCACTGAAAAATTATAATATCAACTACGAACATCAGTAGAAAGTCAAGTGACACACATCTTTTTGGAAGAGAGCAATTGATTGACCGCCGGATCAGTATCATACTAAGGTGATACGGAAGAGAAAGATAAAGTCGAATACTTTGTATATAGTTGCCAAACCCTCATAAGTCACCGCCGGAGTGTCTTCGGTAGCTTATTTGGTTTATGCAGAACAGCGCGATGATGGTGAGCACCAATCCGGGTGACATCTTTAGCTACCTCAACCTGACGAACTGTATATGAGGGACGCGTTATGACATGTGGTCACGAGTGTTGTGGCATTACTCATAACAATGTCTCAGGATGCTACTTGACACTCGTTTTAAGCGGCCGCATGAATCAGCCAACATCTAATACACGGAGGGCGTTGTTTCTATTGTTTATGTATTAACCAGTACAGTGACAGATTCTATTGCGACAAATATGTCCCTTTATTTCTCTATAAACTTATACTTTTTTAAGACTTTTACATAATACTCTTAATTGCTCATTCACATTGTAAATAATGGTACCAATATTTATTGTCTTAAACAGTTCCTTAGATCAGCACAATGTAGTTCTAAATTACAGTTTAAATGTAACTTGCTGTACAAATCTTTGCAAGCGTATACTGTCTAATGTGAAGATCACGCTATTATAATAAGACATACATAGATGTTAACACGTTTTCAGAGGACTTGTTTAGCTGAAATTCAATGCTCTTTGTTTAAATGGGAATCTGAATTAAGACGTAAAGTTTGTTTAGTTGATACATATTATTGTGCAAGAGTTTAAGTTTCTTTTTACTTCACTTTAAAGAAAGCGAATTGCTCGGACAGGTTGTCACTTCCAATTATAACTGTAGGTTTCGTTTCCCTCAGCGTGATTGTTGTCATGGTCAAGTTTTGATGGTATCCTATACGTAGACATAATTTCAGTTTGTCTCTTATCGGAGTGTCAAATGTAGCCTTACAATCGATTAAAAGGTGGAATGTATCGATTTTCTTCTCGTTGCTATTTTGCTGGATTCGTCGCAGGGTAAGTCGATTGTTGACTTATTCGGTCTAAAGGCGGACCGCATAGGTTTATGTCCAATCCTCTTTTTGTGGACTGAAGATAATACGTTCAGATTACAATCAGTAGACATTCGTTCTCCTTTACATATTGTGATGCATTCTTTTTATGAACTCGTCGCCTCGTCGGCCTATGCAACCTTGTTGTTCTCAAGTCGGAATATTGCTGTCTGCAGCTCTTGCCGGGTAGGGGATGCGCATTCCACACTATCATCTACTATTTCATCTGCAGCCGCCAGTAGATTTGATAAACATTGCTTACAAATTATCAGTTACATGACTTGTAACTGTCACCAGGTTTTCATTTTCATTTCGACACGTCAAAATTTTAAGATACTTAACCTTTAGCACAAAAAATATGCCCTAAATATAGGTTTCAAAAATAGGTACATTCTTACAAATCATGAGAAATCAATAGGTCTTCGCTTGAAATGTTTGTCTGTACTTAAAAATATAAATGTACCGTTTAAGCCTCTTTACAGACCTCCATTGTCATTTAACATCATCATTTCATCTCCTTCCTTTACTTCTTTATGCAAAATTGAATTGCTACAATTTTTGCTCTAACGAAGTTAACCAGGTAAACGAAAGCCATATGCAAATTGCAACAATGTTTGCGTTTTTAATTTTCTTTGTATTATTTTTATTTGTTTTCCATCATTTTTTTGTCTAACAAGTTTGTTTAAATTATGGTAACAAATTTTCCATTTAGTTTCTGGCACTTTTATCTCTTCTTTTTATTTTATAAATACAGGAACTTAACAGGAAAAATATAGTCGGTTCATAGCGACTATTTACTATCGTTCACAGGAACAGTAACTTAAGTAGTAAAAAAGAAAACTAACTTTATTTTTACTTATGCCACAGGCTGTTACACTCTCTGACAACAGCAAAAATTTCTTTACAGATCTTTTTATCCATAGCAGATAAACTCCAGGCTTCATTCCTTCTCAGCTTGCCGGTGTCATTTATTACAGCGTTCTTCTATAGCAACTATGGGTGATGTATTACCTTGAATCCCTCTGGATAATTTTCGAATACTTTTCTGTACATCTCGCTACCCTCTATGCGGGCAATGTGCCCAAGCCACGCAGCCTTTGCACCTTTATTTTTTCAGTAACTGGCACATCTTTGTCCAAGTTATATAGCTCGTGGTTGTAGGGTTCATACCCTACTAAGTTGTTCCGGAGGTTTGGCTTTCTGATCGCAGCAAACTTAGGGCATGTACAAAGTAGAGTTGTGTTCTTTAGCTCTTTTAATAAGCTAGTTCGCTCCTTACAACAAAAAACATCTGTGTAAAATGAAAATTTCATTCATATGTGAGTGTGTATGTGTGTGTGTTTTACACACATGTTTTTTGTTGTACGTGAAAGAACTAGTTTATTAAAAGAGCTAATACACAGCTCTAGTACTATTTAAGCAGTTCTCTCGTTTCTCTCGTTCCTTTCTAATCTTGGTTTCCCTATAGAGTCCTTGTGATTCTAGCTACTGCATTCATTCATCCAAGGAGACACAGGAGTCCTTCTAGTCCATTGTATCAACTCCGCCTTTGTCGCCTTTAACGGCTTTGAATTGCCAAGCTGCAACTCGACTATATTTCGCTCCTCTTGATATCGGATCGTCAATTATCCACTATCCCAAAGTGACCAGGAACAAAGATAATGCGTATTCCGGCACCAGCGGAATAGTCGATCAATGCACGGTCCTCGATTTTATTTTACAGGCTCCCTTTATAGCTATTCGGTTGTCGATAAAAAAGTTATTTTTCTTGATCTATTTGATGCCCTCCGTCTGGAAGCCTGTATTATGGGCCGGTAGGCAAAAAATAGTTTCGATTCTCAATATAGAGTCCCAGTTCCGTTTTCTTCCTTAATTTAGATTTATTCGTACAGCACTACTATACCTGTAGTAACCTAATAGTTTAGAATGGTTCTAACTACGCTTCTATAGAACCAGCGTGTTATCGTAGCACTTAGACTCCAAATTTTTTTGCTAACTTAGACCGGCATTTAGGAGGCCACTCATGCAATGCATTGTGCTTTTGGGAAGGAGGATAGAGAAAATAGTATTTGTGGACGTTTGACTTAAACTTATCCATATCGTAAGCGACAGGAAAACTTTCGTGGAAAAATCATTCCATAAATGAATAATAAGGTTAAAAAACGAATTCTTTTCATAATGCGTTGTGGGATTCATTGGATAATCAACTACAGAGGAATACGCTCCACAAAGAAAATTAGTACTACGTGAAAATATGCGATTTTTTTTTCTCCCTTACTCTTCTAGGGTGCTTATTGGCTTTCCAATATAGAAAGCAATAAATGCTTTGTTTCAGTTTCTTTAATCAATTTGATCTTTCAAGCTAATCCACTGTGGCTTCCTCCATATGATTTTGCTTAGTAGTGAAGATCCTTACTAATTGGTGGTGATCTGTACTTTAGCATTGTAATTTTTTCCTCATCATTCGTCTGATGTTTGTCATCATCGGCTTTTTTTTTAGATGGAGTTGTCTGGGGGGAAGTTGAAGCCTCTTTATTAAACATTCGACCAAAATTAAATTTTTCTTCGTCGAGTCCTCTGCTGGGGCTCGAAATTGGGTCATTTGTGCGCGTGCTCTAACCACCACACCGCGCCACACCAAAAAAATATGCGATTATTAGGAATAAATGCCGTTATTTCGTCGATAGAACCACAAGACACACGCCCCATTGCTACGATATTCTAATGAATCATGAATGGAATTGGATACGCTACCGTCGTTAATAAGTATCTTCGCGTTCTCCTGTAAACGGTCGAGAAATACCAAAATAAACTTTGAAGCACAGACCCACACATCATAGTTGTATTCCACCTTGGGTCGGATATAGGTCTCATAAGTTCTTAATAAGTATATTCGCTCTCTCCTGCACGTGGTCGAAAAGCACCAAAATAAATATAGCATAGATCCACACGTCAAAGTTGTATTCCTCCTTGGGTCGGATATAGGTCTCATAAGTTTTTAGAATTTGAGCCTATGGTTCTGCTATACAGTGCTCAACAATGATATGCCCTGTTGGTTTTTTACTGCATGTGTTATCTCAAGTTTCTTATCAAGAATAACACCCAAGTATCCAATCTTGTTGACTTTGCTGTAGTCTTAGATAAGAAAACGAGTTCGTCATAATTGAAGTTATTCGTTTTCGTAGTGAAAGAAAAAAATTCTGCCTTTGTCGAGTTTACACATCAAAAGCCGTGTCCACTTACAGTTACTATGAGTGTCAAGTAATGTCCTTTTGAGAACTGCGACAAACACTCGAAATTGAACTATATGTGGAATACCTTACACCCACAACGTGAGGTTGAGATTTCTGAGAAGATATCTTCTTGCTTCATTTTGTCGCAGCTACCCAACGCCGATTCTGTACTAGCATTCTCGTCCGCCCGCTTTTTCCCATAGAAGTAATGGTGACTCGGACTTCATAAAAGAGTTGTCTCAGCAGAGAAGGTGGTAGTGTGTAATCTGAGGGCAATGAGGGCTGACCGTCTATCTACGCAAATACAAATGTGTATGTCAATACAGACTACCAATGCGCATTGTTCGCAACTAAAGGTTTCTTCTTTACAAATTATCTATAATAGTTGTGTAGAGTGTCTAAAAACTACTATTTCAAGTTTATTCTTGCGCAAAACACAAACAATGTAATAAAAAATAAAAACGTAATGAATGAAAAAATAAAGTAGAATAAAAAGTAAAATTACAAAATAAAAATTTTAGTTTCACTTCAAAATTGTTTTTTATTTACCGTATACCCCGTACAGCTATTTACTGTGTTGTGCGCACCCGTTTTGGGTATCATCATCCTTAAAGGCAGGTGTTTCTATTTGTTTATGCTTAAAACATAGAAAACTACAGCAAAAAACACAAAAAAAAGAAAAGTAAGATGGAAAGAAAATAAAATTTGTTACTCCATGTAAATAGAAATAATTTTCCGTATCTGCATTTAGCATTTCATTTCATTCCATTTCATTCGTTCAGCAATTTATTCATTCATTCATTCAAATTTTGTAGCACAAAAACGAACTTAAGAAAAGTGTAAAATTTTCTTTTCTGACTTCAATAGTTTTCGTGTTTTTTTATTTTTAGAATTTTTGTGACGGTTTTGTTTTTTCTGTTTCTTATTTTAAGTGTTAAACATTTGCAAAACAATAATCGTACATGAGCCTGCAAGACAATTTTGCACTTTTCCACTCGACACTTCAACTACTTTTTGGTGTTGAAGAGAGAGTGAGAGAGGTGTAGGAAAATGGGGAAATTCTAAAAAAAGACAAAAACTTTTCACTTCAAATCCTTACGCTTTCAGTTGGAATTTCTTTTAATTTTAATTTTATTTTTTTGCTAATGTGTATCGTTTAACACTTGAAAGTAATACACGGGGGGAAATTTGTGTTACCAACTGCCTAATTCATATAATTTATTTGGAAACAATCGATTTTATTTGGTTATTTTCGATTTTGGTTAAATGTAAGGATGGTTAAAGAAAAAACTGAGTTTGTAGTAGAAGAAAATTTTTACAGTGTGTGTTAGAGAAAACAATGAACAAGCAACAAACAAAACAAATAATTTTAATACACAAAGCGTCATATGCCTGCTTTCATCAAAAGCTATCACGCAACTGAATAAAATTACTGTTTATTTGTTATTCCCTATTGAATATTTCAGTTTTTGTTCGGGTGTATACACATATGGAGTCGATTAAGCTTATGGACTTCAGTGCGTCTATGTCCACTTATAGCTTAATAGTTCGCCCTCAAAAATATTTCCATAGCAGCTCTAAGTCACACATGAATAATTAGAACACTTGTATAATTTGAGTGGCTCTGGTGAAAAGTGTTTTTGATAAATTCGAGTGGAGTCATGAGTGACAAATATCTGAGATAGTATACAGAGGCTGGTTCAATCATTATGTACGATGTTAACTGTGAGTCACACTTTAACGTCAAGTTTTTGCCCAACTTAATTTGATATTTCTTTGTTGCAGTATTTGATAAATTTAACCATGGATAGGTACACAATTCAGCAGCGCGTTAAGATTGTTGAAGCTTTTTACGGAAATGAGCGTTTAAATCAAAATGCATTTCGAGCTCTTCATCATTTTGTTGGTCGGCATAATCGAGCAAATATGTCCACAATCGGTAGAATTGTGCGCAAATTTCAGCAAACTGGGTCTGTAGGAAATATAGAAACACATGTACATGCTCGCCAAGTTCGTTCTGCGGAAAACATTTCTGTTGTTCGCGTCTCGTCGACGTGCCTAAAAATTAAACATTTCACAAACATTACTGATGCGAATTTTGAATAAAGATTTGAATTTACACGCTCGCAAGGTTCAATTGAAACAAGAGCTGAAACCTACTGACCATTTAAAGCATGATCAATACGCCGAATGGTTAGACAAAAGTGAATGGTGACTTCACAAAGAAAATCATCTTCAACGAAATTTAGCAAATGGTTTGCTCTGACCGCCTATTATATTGTTATATTACCGTCCAAAAACATTTATTTATGAGTTCGTAAATTGCAGTTAGAAGAAAATAAATCTTTAATTAATAATTCTTTATGAACACAGTTTTGTGTTCTACTGCTTGTACTGTTACAAACAATAACGATTTCTAGTCATAATTATTCTCTCTGTTTACAACTTTGCAAACAACAACAATTGCTCGACTGATCTCTGTACCTAAAGATGTTTAAATCTGATATTTGATGCAATTTAGGTTCGATCACAACCTTTTCCACCAGAGTTATCCAAACTTAACTCTCTTTACCGAGGTAGTTCCAACTTAACTGGTGTTTACAACTTTAGTTCAAACCAACAAACTCTACTCACTGAGCTTACACCAATAGACTGGAGGGGCACAAATTTTTTAATTGCAATGTGGAAGATTATATCTTTGATTATATTGGACCGCATATTTCCAACCACCGAGTCTGCCATTCATAATAAGTGGCCAAACCACTCATGCGTAAACTATATCAAAAAGATATGGATAATAATAGACCAGTCGGCAGAATCTAACTCACCACCACTGCATAATATTTTAACCGGGTGTCGTGATCCATAAATCAGTAGGATTTTAGATAGTCTCCGTTACTTTGCCAATGTTGAAGTCATGTCCAAACAACATAAGTTGATAAACGCTTTGTATTCAATCTTGTCTTGAGCACCTTGGATTATGCCAGCTTGGCGATACTCACGTAAAACTCTGATTTACTGTAGAATATCGGTATACCGAACAGAATTATCCACCTTGTTAGGAAACGATACCGTAAAACTCCGTATAACACAAGCTTCAAAGGGTAGTTTCAATACTAGTATTAGACAGGTATGCATACTCTCTCCGGTACTATTCTTGATCGTCCTTACAAAGTGTTACATAAAACGAATGCAGAGATACCAGCCTGCATTTGTTGGTTCTTTAGTCTTGGAATATGTTGGAATATGATTTCGTTGAAAAATGTGGTACCTAATTTTGTGAAAAGAGTGGACTTCTGCCGACGTGCTACGGTGGATATTTACCCGACATCATATTCTATTATAAATTCCCATAATTCTATTTAATATTGGTATAAATAAAACTGAATTTGTCCGAAAAGAATGTGTTTTAAAGACAATTTACTTCCTAACCTTAAATTTAGCCACCCTTTATATGGTTACTAAACAAGGAAAGTAAATAACTCCGTTACAACGGAATTGTAGGTGTTTATGAACAAACGACTGACAAAGATATGTGGCCCAACAGCATATTTAATACCTACGTAGTATCACGTAGCAAACAGAAACCAATTAAAAAGGAAATTCTTAATAGGAAATGAACATGGAACATGGTCATATGCCTCGCAAAACATTGAGGACATCGAAAAAACTAGCTTGTAGTCGAACACTCAGGGCAAGCGTCATGTGGGCATGCGTCCATATTGCTTCGAATTAAATATTAATTAAAAATTAAATCCAAGGATTAAAGAAAATTAAAGAACACTAACATTTTCCATCGTTCTGATTTAGTTAGCCCTTAAAAAAATTCGATATTATTTTGTTCTGTTATTACACATTTATTCCTCCAAAGTCTAATTTTCACAGTGTCCCCTTAAATAGTATTTTTTTCCCGTTTTGCATAAATTATTTAAAAGTTAGAAAAGTTTAAAGAATTTTGCTTGCCTTTAAAAAATGTGCTTTCTTCAAAACAAAACGACGTAAAAGATGGAAAAATAACAACAACAATAATAATTGCAAAAGTTTTTGCTACTTAAACAATATTTACCCAACAACATATAAACATACACACACATACATGCATACAAACATACATATGTATATGCAACATGCAACATGGATTGTTTTATACTTACAGAAGATTTCGAATTAAGAACGAAACGAAAAAAAAGAGAGACGAATCTGTTTTAAAAGAAATTCAATTACAAGAAAGTAGCAAAAGTTTGTTTAACAGTCTACAAGTACATCTGGATTTTTGCCGTTTTTTATTGTTGTTGTTATTGTTGTTGTTGTTTTTTGCAAAAGCAACAGTAAAAGAAATGTAAAGAATGAAAAATTTTACACGCATACACAGTGTAAGGATGGCGCGTAAAGTAGGATTAAAAAAAATGCTGTTGCTACTGCTTCTGCTGTTGATGTCGCTCTTACTGTTCTTGTCATTGTCATCGTCAACACATCTATCAACACTTATGTTTAATGTTCATACCCTACCTGAACATAAGTGGGATATATTGTGTTTGTGTTAATGTTTGTAACGTGTGAAAATTCAAGTTATAACGTCGTGAGTCATTGTATTAAGGTACTTTTCGTCACTGTGGGATATGGCTAACTTATACTGGAGTGTGTGGGACTAATCAAGGTTTCAACAGAGCCACCCACAGCCGATTCAGAGGAAGTGTGATTTGGTATTAGGGAGATCGATTATTCGACTTTTTTCAAAAACAGGTTTTCGAATAATTCGAAAAATAGCACTTAAAAACACCGGTTTTCGGTTAATAATAATTCAAATAACCGGTTAACCGCTTCTTTTATTTAAATAAATTTAAAAATTTGGACCACGTCGTTTTAAAAAAAAGCAAAAGCTGATGGAGAGCTTAAAATTAAAGTGGCAATCAATACTAACAATATTTCTTACAAATCTCATAAAAACTATGTCGAAACGGTGTGCGGAGGCCATAAAAAACAATGTTTATTACACAAACTACCGAAAAATGCTTAAGTTTCGAAAAGCTGCTCAAGGAGCTAACTTCGGCTTAGTCTTACCTCAGTTAGCTGACATTACTCTTGCTGATATGTAGTTCCAACAGGACATTGCTACACGCCACACAGCGCGCTACAGTTGATTTTTTAAAAGAAATCTTTAATTTCAAGAATATGAATTCTTTGACAGCTTCGAATTGTCGATCTTCTAACGTCAAAGATGAGATATTATGTTGGTTTAATCCTTTATTTGTTGAAAATATACATTTTAGTCTTTAGTATTGCTTGTAAGTTTCTGGCAGAAATATCAATGTGATCCGC
This sequence comes from Wohlfahrtia magnifica, assembly GCA_023159175.1. Taxonomy (NCBI): domain Eukaryota; kingdom Metazoa; phylum Arthropoda; class Insecta; order Diptera; family Sarcophagidae; genus Wohlfahrtia; species Wohlfahrtia magnifica. Next base: position 886,244 of record JAKWBJ010000156.1, read on the forward strand.
ATGTCTCAGGATTTATACGGTCTTCGTAGTGGTGTTTTTTTAGCGGTTCATAACTTCGAGTTAATAACACTGCTTTATTTGACAGTTAGTTGGCCGCTGTGTGACGGTGCGTTATCATGGTGCAAAATTCTCGAGTTCAGACAATTCTGGTCTGTTTAGGCGAATTGCTTTACGCAAACGTCTCATAAGGTCTAGGCTCATTTGGTGAACGCCATTTACTTGCATGATATCTGGATTGCGTGAGTACTCATAAACCCACATCTCGTCTCCAGTAATGATTCTTTTAATGAGTGTGGGAGCGGATTCAGCATCGCAAATCATGTCTTTTGCGACCTCAACACGGTCTCTTTATTGCATGAAATTGAGGTCTTTTGGCACCAACTTTGCTGCTACACAACGGAAACCCAGATCATTAACAAAAATATCTTGGACGGATCCATAGGCAATGTTTAAGTACTCTGCTAACTTTCTGATGGTTAATTTGGCATTATTGACCAACATTTTACTTTATTTTCTTTATCAATGTTCTCGTCAGTTTTTGATGTCGATGAACTGTCACTGCGTTCATGATCTTTAATTGACCATGACCACCTTTAAACCATTCTTGTCATTGGTAAGCGACAGTTTTCTTTAGAGAATCGTTACCGAAACACTTTTCCAATATTTCCAATGTTTGCGCACCATTAAATCCGTTTTTACCCAAATTTTAATACAAGTTCGTTATTAGAAATTTAAAACCATTTCTAAAATTGTAAAAAATCGCCAACACGCATAGAGATAGATGTACTCTTGGCTACGTAGCTTTTGCAAATGTTAAGCTCTAACGTTTAGATTTAGCGGAACAACAGATGTACCAACTTAACAAAAAACAACGGTTATTCCGAGAAGTTTTTGATCAAGATGGTATAATACAGTTCTATGAATCTACAGACAATCTTGCGTTAGAAGAAAATTTTACGCTTACCGCCTTCAACAACCAGCAGTGGCTAGTGGCGGCCACATGTCCGAATCCATAATTAAAGAATAAAGTCACAAAATATGTCCATTCAACAGAGCCCGTTTCATTGATATTAAAAATGTATGCTTAGTTCTATTATGATTTAAACCAGCGTAGTTCTAAAAAAAACCATCCAAAATAATGTGCTGGCATAAAACACAAGCAGTCTAGGTTCAAGTCTCAGCGGGTCCAAAAACATTTTCATCACGACTTCGGATTTCAAATAACTAGGATATGCATATGATTCGTTCACGAAACCTCCTAATCCCGCCTCCCGCCTTAGAGGAAATAAATGATATATCAACCGCAAAGCATAATCGGTAAAATTAAGTAACGGAGGAAAACTGAAGAAAAAAGATATGAATCTATGATAAACGGCTGCAGCAAGACTACGAACCGGCACTATACCAAATATATAATACTTTGTGTGTATAGACAGTAAAAGACAAAGAAATGATTACAAAGAAACTTTAACAAGGCGAAGATGCCTTCCAAGAAAAGCTACAAAAAAAGATATATAGAAAGGTGCAGTCTTTTTGAAATGGACTTAAATCGTTTGTGGCTCATTCTTTCTGAAATGCGACTTTTAGTTGTTCTTTATTGTCACACAGGTTATTTTCCACTCAACGTTCAAGTTCATCCCACAAATGCACAATAATATATAAATCGGGACTTTATAAATGCATTTTCAAGACATTTGAGCAACAAGGCAACAGTTAGTTTTAGCAATTAGTGATTTATGCAGGCTATGGAAATTCTATCCTTTTTGAAAATAAAAAATTATACATATCATTTTAGAATTCGATATGAGAGTCTGCACGACTTTCAATGTGTGCACAATTTTGGAGTTTCTCAGTTGGTTTATTCCAAAAATATTTACAGTCGGAAACTTTTTGTTTGTTTGTTGTTGTTACTTAGTAAGTGCTTTATTTAAAATAATTTAAAAAAATTGAAAAAGTTCAGTTTTGTGTCATTAACGTGCATCTAAAGTTATTGTAATCAGCTGCCCGACTTTCAATGTTTCACTGTAATTGCAATTTCTTTTTTTTTCGTACATAATCTCTATGTTTTTATTGCCGAAATTCAATTTCTATTGGTGGAATAGTTTCATTGAATGAAGTGCCAAATTCGTAACATTTATAAAAATCATCGCTTTTATAGTAATCAATCATCTCCTTTCTAAGTGATAAATTTTAGCCATCCATCTATCTTCAGCAACAAATTCCAATTCCACAATTCCAACAATTGTTTTGTTTTTTGTTGTATGTTTTTCAAATAACTCGAAAACCAGCCAAAAACCGGGAAAATAGAAAAAACTGGCAGTGTCTAAAAGATTTCGAAGAAAATGTGAACCAATAATGTCGTTGGCTGGCACAAATTCACACCAAATGGTCAGATTAATTTTCACTCCATATTCGCCAAATTAAATTTGTAATGGCAAATTTTAACATATGGTATTATTTCTGTTAAAAGATAAGACAACATTCTTTAATATCCAATAAGTTTCTTTTGAATACTTGACTGTGCTATAGATACTTAAATATTCGTGCTATACCATCCATAATTTTTCTATTTGTTTTAATATGAATTTTCTTCTTGCAAAGTATAACACGACGTTGTATATTTTTACACGCAAAAAGAAAATAAAGAGAGAGCGTAAGAGTGTGAGTAATATTAAGTAGCATTTAGCAATCATACGCCCCCATGTACCAGTGCAATCAGTAGCAATGCTTGAGATGACCTAGTGAACAATTTTTTATGGCAATTTACAAATATACTGAAGATGTGTTTTTTATATGACTTTGATTACGCCCCGAGTCTCGGTAATATAAAAGTTATGTATATACCGTAAACCAAATTTTAAGAAGATTTGATAACATTTAGAGTTTGAATACTTGAAAAAGCTTTGCAAAAATAACTAAGAAAAAAAAAATTAATAAGATTTTTTAATTTTATTGGCTTCACGAATATTATCCTTTAAAGCATCTATTGTCTCTGGCTTGTTGGTGTAACACTTATCTTTGATCGCAGTTCCGAGGTGGCCAAACGACATCAGCTCTGCGGCTGATAATGCGATCTTCAAAAACAGGGCACAAAACATCGAGTGTAGCTTCGGCTGTGTGGCACGTAGCGCCGTTCTGTTGAAACCAAATGTTGCTAATATCCTCCTCTTCAATTTTTGTGAACAAAAATTCGTTCAATATGGCCCAATAACGATCGCCGTTGACTTTAACGACCACTCCTTGCTCATTTTCGAAGAAAAATGGCCCAATTATGCTTCTGGACAAAATCCGCACCAAACAGTGACTCATTTTGGATGTATCGGCTTTTCAATGTATGCGTTCGGGTTTTCTGTGCCCCAAATGCGACAATTTTGCTTGTTTATATACCCGCCAAGATCAAAATGAGCTTCATCTGAAAAGATGATTTTTGATTATATTCTGACTGACAAACGGAATACTTTCCAATATCAGTAATGGAGCCAGACTTTTTATATTTTTTATAATACTGTTACAAAAATCAGGTTTGACACCCCTGCATTTATTACAATTTAAAATATCCATACCATGATTTTCAAAGTAATGTCGCAATATTTCCCAGCGTTGTTCAAGCGTATACACAACCATATTCGTCCAGCGGAAGGATAAAACTAATTATCTGTCAAATCAGACATGAGCTAAGTGTTACCATTCACGAAATAAGCACTAGTTGAAAAAAAACGTTAGATGGCGGATCTTTTATTTGGCATAAGAAATATGTTATACGTGATAATCAACTTTGAACGTACAATTTCATACGATTGAGTCTTTAAATATTCTAATTCTTAGGCGCTTCTTCAAAATCGTCTACGCATTTTCTGCTACTGGCATCTGGGATCTGCTCCTTTATTGACTCAGTTGCGTGGTCATGTTGAAAAAATTTTGCCTAATTAGACATCGTTTTTAAGCAGTTACTATTTCTTGAAACAAAAAAAAAAAAAAAAAAATACGAGTACCATTTTACTTATTAAATCCCATTTTAACTGCTGAAAGGTGAGTAGAGTGTAGTTGTATGTTAACTCTTGTTGGGATCTTACACTACATACACATAGCTGTCAGATTTGACGATTTATCGTAATTTTGAAGATTTTTTTAACAAAATTTTGATAAATGACGATTGACGTTTTTTGCCTCTAAAAAGATGATTTTTGCTGCATGGACAATGGGCAGCTTACTTCTTATGATTTTTGCTTACGATCAATTCAATAAAGCGTAAAGCAATGTGCGCATGCGTTTTTTAAGCAAAGAACTACTTATTCTTTGGTATGATTTATACAAGTACTGTGCTAACAGTTATTTATATTACACACCAAATCATAAACAGTCACAATTCTAAATTTTCAAATGTTCAGAAGAGGCAAAAACGGTTTTTAAAACATTATTGCAAAATTAAATTGATCAGTTATGAAGTTATGGTACTGGAATCTATATGAACCCTCACAATAAGTCAGCTTATTGTGAAATAACTCATCTATTGACGACGACTTTCGCTATAACAGAATCCTTACCGTCGGAATTTAATCCACTAATCAATCAAAGTGTGGCCCAAAGGGTGGTTTGCTAAATTGTAACTATGGCGTTACAATGAGATACGTCTAACTGAACCGTTAGTCGATGATGTTTTAGACACAAATAAGAAGAAACATGCCAAACGAAAATTTTGTGACCATTAGAGATTTTATCTGTGAATTCATTTATGCAAAAACAGCGAATTTGATAAATTTTGAGTTGTGAGTGTTCATGACATGTTGTGTGATATTTAAAATAAATTGTGAAAAAAAATTGAAACTGAAACAGAAAATTCTTAAAGACAAAAATTATTAAAATAATCAAAATTACAAGTCGTCATAGCATTTAAAGTCAAGTAGAGTCAATACAGTGTTTTGATATTACTATTTAATAAAATTTTAAAAGTGGAATTAATCAATTTAGCAAATGAGGTATTCATTTTTAAGTATTCTTAAGCGCATGTTTAATGTTTTATACGTACTATTATATACACTGGTACTGAAATCAAAACTTGAAAACACTAAAACCCTCCTTGTTTGTTAGATACTATTTCTTTGGCGATCTTTTTTGACGATTTTTCGAAACTTAAATGACGACATTTTTAAAATTTATCGCAAAAATGACGATTTTCTGCAAATTTCATCTGGCAGCCCTGTACATACACTATACCATGGGAATGTCTAAGTGCAATCATCGATCAAAGCATTGTATGCTAAACATTTTACGATTTCAATACATCTGGCCTTTTCTGTTAGTTTGTCAGCTTGATAAACAGAATTTTACTCTACCATGCTTCGGTTATATACTATATTTAAATCTAGAGTTGAGTTTTTAGTGCTCATTGGAATAGAGTAGCATTGGTGTTTCTAAGTTTAGATTATTCATTATTTTAGCGGTTGTTTTGAAACGCTTAGGACACTCTTTCATGCTCGAATAACTGCTTAAATAATGTGTTGTGAATATGTTAAATATAAAACAAGCTTACATACATATATATACATACATATGTATATTTTTAAGAAGACCTACCTATGGTAGTTAACTATCCCTTTTTGTTTGTTCACGCACATGTCACAGTCTTATGATAGAAACGTTTTTTAAGGCTTTAGAAAAGACAAAACCGCGCTGTTTCGATACTTACCCAGAAAATTTTAGAATCTCTACGAGTGTTGGAATATTTGTGGGTTCTCAAAATAAAAAACAAACTTTCAATTATTTCAAATTTGAGAGTTCCTTAGTCGACGATAAACTAGCTGCTTGGATCTTAATTAAAAAAATACAAATTGCGAAAATATATTTGCTGATTTGCGGAATAATTTTTAATGTTCCCTCACACAAATCTTGTTCACAAATCTTGGAAATAGTCCTTCCTTTAGGCGAATTTTTGGGACCAGCATATGTTAGGTGACTATTGGTGGAGTGTCATAAGAAAAACAAATATAAGTTCATATACAAAAATAACTATAACTCTTCATGTTCATAAACTAATGCTATTCTTAATTTTCCGTTTTTATAAATACTTATCTTAAAAGTTTGACGTCCTAGATTTTTTTTTTCACTATTTTTTCCAAAGTTAAACAGCCCGAATTAATAGCCATATGCATGTTTTAGGCGGTGAACAAAAACCTACTGTAATTATACCAGTGATGATTTTTTTTTTGGATTTATCGAATACGGTTTTTTCAAAATCTTCATTTTTCGAATACCAAATAAGCCGGTTAATTTAACACGAATAACCGGTTAATTGAAATAAGTATAATTTTTATATGTTTGTATATGTTTTTATCGAAAATATGCTCATCGTTTAACTATTTGTATAAATTTATATATTTTTCTATATATGGCAACCTTGAACGTCTCACAGAAAACGTGAACACCAAGGTAGATCGAAAAAGATATGCACTCTTGGGCAAAAATAACCTTTTCTCATCTTCTGTAAATAAATATTGATTTTTATATATGGAGAATGATCGACTAGACTTATTGAAAGCCCACACACCCACAAACCCCGGTTCCGAACGGCAGATATATTAGTTAGTGAAGTTTTTCACAGCGTAAATACACATAACCAGTCGCCTGGTGATATTTGGGAGGTACCATGTTCACTTGTATTAACTACGAAGTCAGTTATTCAGAAACTTACACTTTAACCGTTCTCAAGGTAAATGAATCGACCATGCCATCATTTTTCGAATACCTCAGCGCCATCTATCGAGAATTTTTCGAAATTTCTTTTTTCCTAAACCTTTGCATGGAAGGAAGTATTCAATTTGGTTTAGTTGTTCTCAAGTTTTAGGCATCCGCACAAAACACAGTCCATTTTTATACATGGATTAATTAATATCGTGCGTTTTGATTGGATCACCCTTTATATACGCGATTGGTTGGCACTGTATTATGATGTTCCCTGGTTTCCCCAATATTAATTTCAAGTCCAACACGGCAATTCAACTTTCCAAGTCACCCAGTTTGGACTGTATATTAGAGATCGTATGCAAAAAGAAGACAAATAGCATTCGCAAGTCTTCAAATGTTATCAAACATCTTCCAGAAGCCTAAGAGAATATGCCATTATATAGATTGTTTCACGATTATTATTACCTTAAGCCGTCTTGTTTGTCTCGCAATATGTTGTCTATTTTGATTTGAAGCCTAGCCCGTATATCGTGTTAAGCAGAGTAATAAATTATTTGGCATAGCTACCATGAAAGTTTTTGCTCAAAATATCAATTGAGGTAAGGCCCGATCAAATTTTGCTTTGATTACTCAAATCAAATCATTTATCTTTCTAATATGATCCTTCAGACAGTTTTCAAAAGAAATCTTTTGAATTTCTTAGATGAGTTTAACTTTAAAAAATATTCTCTGCAGCGTTAACGAAAATAAATTTGCTTTTAAAATATCAACAATTCGTTGGGTTTTTTTGATGCCATCAGGATTTTGGTGCGTAAATGCGTAAATGTGCAGGTTTAAAATTGTTTTCTACCTTTGGTTTTTGCAGTTGTTGTTGTTTTCTTCTGCTGCTTCTTTATCATTTTAATATATTTTCTCGTTTTCGTTTTTTTAAGCTACAAATGGAAATTTTTGTTGAATTTTATAAAGTTTTTCCTTATATTTCATATCCATATGCATGCTCCCTATATGTATAAGTATACGGTTTGCTCTTTCATAAGAAAAAACAAAAAAGCAAAAAACGATTATATTTGTCATAAAACAGTTTTTATTCTTTTATGAATAATAACTTGTTAAATATTCTTTATAAAGCAGCACTTTTTAAACAAAACAAAAATTGAAATGCTGAAATGATTAAGATTTATTTATTGTATTATGTGTGAGCGTATTTAAAATAAAAAAAAACAAATTAAAAACAAAAATTTTAAACAAAATTTTAAAAACAAAATGTCGTTAATTAAAGTTTAAATTAATTTATTTATTTTAAAAATGATTTCTTTAAGTAGACAATAGGCATGTGGTAATGCATGAATTTAATGATAGAAGTGCCGCCATTGCCATGTATGTAGCGATCATATAGTCGTAGTAATTTCAAACACTACAGTCACTTAGATTCCAATGAGAGATACTTATATAATTACAGAAAACTCTAGTTTCAGCCATTCGTATATACCCTGATGTTACACTCGTTCATTGTGTTACCCACAATGCACAATGTTGCCATATTTTTTTTTAGAAAAACTGAAATTTTAGAAAAAAAAACTGATTTTTAAGTGAAAAAACTGAACATAAAAAAATATATACATATATATACATATATTGGGTATGTTCCGTAAACCGAAAACGAGTGAAATTAAAATCGAGTAAATTTTCAAAAATAAAACAAATGCGCTAATTATTTCAAACTTTTGGTAATCAAAGAAGTTATTTAAAAGCTAATAAACTGAATAAATTAGGAAAAATGTCAAAATCTTGTGAGATTTTGAAAATTATAGCAATTTGAAGTTTCATGCGATTTCAATTTCACTTGATTTCAAGCAAAAAACACAGCAAATCAAATGTGATATACACAAACGATATGATATAATGACAATTCCGACAAGCGGGGCCCTCCAGTTTATAGAATAAACTAAAAAACAGAATTCCGCAAAAAATACCTTTAAGTATAGCTAAAATTCTTTTAATCTGCCCAGTCGTTTGAGACATATTTATTTATTTATTTATTTATTTTAAATAGTAGGACCACATTACGAATGATTTATATTTTATTAGTGAAGCAGATGTATCACCCATACGTACTTACGTAGCTTGTAATATGGTTACACTGTTCTCTTGCCAAAAGAACGAAACTTATTTTAGGCCTAAATGTGAGTATGACACACTGTATGATCGGTGGTCAAAAAAGGCATAAATATATGGTCGCATTAAAAAGGGAACGAGTAAATATCTCCACAGTTATATTGGGTGATTTTTTAAGTGCTTTCGAACATTTTTTAGACCTAAATTTGAGTAAAACAAAGTGTATGATCGGTGATCAAAAAAAGGCATAATTATATGGTCGCATTAAAAAAGATGCGAGTAAACCTCTCCACAGTTATATTGGGCGATTTTTTAAGAGCTTTTGAAACTTTTTTAGACCTAAATTTGAGTATCACACACTGTATGATCGGTGGTTAGGTAGGGCATAAAGATATGGTCGCATTAAAAAAGGTACGAGTAAACCTCTCCACAGTTATATTGGATGATTTTTTGAGAGCTTTTGGATTTGATTTAAAAAAATACCTAAAATTTAGAGAAATGTATGAAATCTTTATTATAATTGATAGAACGATCTATATAATTCAATGCTTAAAGATGATTGCATGTAAACTTTTACCACGGCTACGCCTCAAATGGTTCATGCGCTGGGTTCAATTTTGCCATATTCTCTACAACATATCGGCTGGTATCTAACGAATGAATTCTTCAATATTGGCTCCCAGTACGTCAGCGTTGGCTTGTCTCTATGAACATGAGTCTTAACATAACCCCACAAAAAATAGTCTAAAGGCTTTAAATTACACGTTCTAGGCGGCCAATTGACCAGCCCCAAACGTGAAATAAACTATTTGCCGAACTCGCCTCTCAATTGGATCAATGTTTCGTGCTGTGTGGCATGTTACACCGTCATGTTGAAACCACATGTCAGCCAAGTCCAGCTCTTCCATTTTTCTTATCATCGCACGCATCCAATGATGCCACCGGCCCATAATACACGCTAAACAGTGCATTTTTGGGATGCATTAGTAGTTTTTGCAATGCTTTTGGCTGCTCTTAACACCAAATACGGATATTTTGCTTGTTTACGTATCCGTTCAGTCAGAAAGGAGCTGCGTCGCTGAACACAATTTCCGATAAAAACTTGATCTTCATCCAACTGAATTTTGATAATACAATTCAATAATCGGCAAGCGTTGTTCATTTTTATATCGATTCATGGTTAAATTATAGACCAAACTGCACATGTGTGACAGTACCATTTCATACAAAAACTGCTGAGCTGCCAAAAACAGTGTTGCCGAAAAGAAAGTTGCTAAAAAAATCACCTAATATTAAGCAAATGGGCTGAAAATCCTAAATTTAAAGATTGTAGTTACAATAATAAAAGTGAAAGTAAAAAACTGAAATGTTAAAATCTGCAAAATCTTCACAATTCACCGAGAAACTGACTCTTCAAAACTGCTCAGTACTTAAAAAAAACTGCAAAAAACAGATAAAACAGCACATTTGACAACGCTGCCCCTGCACCAGTCGCCCCAGGAGAATATTATGGTCTAAAAAGTTCTGTCAAAGTTCTGTGAAATAATATAAGAGGTTAAGATAACATCCAGATGCATTGAATCTCTCCGCACTGCAGGCAGACATAGTCAATTTATAAAAATCATTAAGATGAATGTGCAGTATAGTATTTAAATAAAGACAGATCTTCAGTGTTTAGCTCATTCTTACACTGTCAGTTTCTTTATCTGTTCAGAAAACATTTCTTTATAGTATCGATAGAACATAATGAAATACACTCCCCCTTCTATGCGGCAAGATATAGATTTAGGTCTAACGTGCATTAAAATCGTCTTTTTTCATACGTCCCAACGTAGAAAATTTCACCTATTTAATTGTGGGCGTGTCATTCATGTTTGGCTTACCAAAGAGGCACGGTCTATGACCAAATGAATACCCATGACAAATTTGGATGACATTTAACATAAAAGTGTATATGTAAGTATTTTATTTTATTCTTTTTTTCAGATTATAAACTATACAGAACTAAATTTTTTTTACACTAAGTGACTGTGACGCTCGAATTTTTTCAACAATTGTCCTTGACTTTGGGATCGTTCACATATACTCTGTCGAACGCGCTGGCCAATTAATTTCTGTTTTTTGACATTATTCGCTCTCCAAAAATTTCTCCCTTGTGTACCGGAGTCATTAGGCTTTTTAATTAGCAACTCATGAAAATGTCGTGCAATTATTAGTAGATTCTTTAGATCCTTTTATGTATCAGGTGGACCGATACGAAATAATGTTTTTTTTTTTTGTGAAAATAAACACTAATTTTTAATGAGAAAGTAAAAACATTTTATTCAAAGCATTGGCCATTGCTGACTAAATATTTGTCCCATTTTTCGGACAATTTGTGGGTTCTACGCCAATAAAACTGTTCGCCTTTTGAAGCAAACGAATTAGTCAAACAATTTTCGAATTCCTCGTAGGAATCGAAGTGCTGTTCAGCCAATGCGTATCCCATCGATGAAAACAAATAGTAGTCAGAAGGATACAAGTCTAGTTAATATGGCAGGTGTGGTAGCAGCTCTCAGTCTAATGCTTTGAATGTATCCTGAACCGGTTTTGCTTTGTGTGAAGTTGCATTGTCATGTTGCAAAATTACCTTGGCGTGATTTATGATCCATTATGGTCGTTTTTCGATCAATGCATGGTTGAAATCAACCATTTTTTGTTGGTAGCGATCTGTATTCACGGTTTCACCGGGTTTTAGGAACTCGTGGTATACCATACCTTTCTGGTCCAACCAGACACACAGCATTGTCTTCCTGCCGAATCAATCTGGTTTTGCAGCCGAAGTTGATGGTTTCCCGGATTAACCCATGATTTTTTCCGTTTATAATATGATCACTATATAAGCATTCGATACTATTCTGCAGCATTTTTCTTCAAATGAAAACGAAAACTTAATGCTTTTCGCAAATCATCATTTTCTAGTCCGAAATTCGTCATCTTAAACACGTCACGTTAAATTCGTCATATGTTTGACAGATGTTATTGCCAACATAAAAAAAAAATTGAAGCTCGTTCACAATAAATATTACCTATGCAGATATTTGTATCTTCACGCTCACTTTATACCGGTACACCTGTTAAAAGTGCCATTGTGTTTCCGGCAGTGTGGACAATGGTCCATCCTGCTAAAACTACATCTCAGGTCTGTTTTCAAAACTGGAAGTAAAAAATGGAATAAAAAATGTTCATAAACCGATACCACTCTCCATTTACGATTACAAAGCTTCCATCTTCATTTTCGAAAAAGTAAGGCTCAGTGATATTTTCAGATGTAATGCCACACCATACTGCATACCTAATGGGGTGCAATCGCATTTGATGGCTGGCTTTTGGATTTTCAGAACTTCAGAATCTGCAGTTCTGCTTATTACCAAAGCCATTCAAATAAAAATAAGCTTCATCAGTTATATTCAGATTTTTAGTAAAGTTTTTTGTAGCCAACTGTTGAAATTTAACTGAAAAATTTAGACGTTGCTGATGATCTGCGGATTTTAATTCATGTACCAATTACACCTCATATGGGAATAAAAGTAAATGAGCCGCAGTGATGTTCAAGCTATTCCTAGTTGAGCAGAACACACTCTGGTAGATGTTTCCGATGTTTCGTTAACACTTTGCTCTACATATTCAATATTTTACCCTGATGGCTTGATAGCTGATTTAAATTATAGAATTCTGTTACTATGGTTCTTTGTTCAGCTGTGATTCTCTTCATTATTTATTCTCCAGGTGTTATTTATATAATCTGAAAAATAAAAAAAAAAATAAAAAATAAAAAATAGATATATATGGTATACGAAAAATTGATTAAATTTAAAAAACCTCCCTGTAGAAGGGAGTAAATCGTTAAAAAATGTTAGAAATTAAGTAGGAGATATAACTGAATATTGCGGTACCTGTAAATTAATATTAAACTCGTCGGGTGATGCCAATTATAACTACTCTTATAGCGCAGTCTCTGAGGAAGCTCGATGTAAACCCAGAAAAGTGACTACGGACACCAAAAGCAATAAGTTTCAATATAAGCTTCCAGTGTCAAATTATACAACTTCTGAACCAGTACCAGTATACCAACCGTCCGACAAGACTTCTTACTGATTTCATTTGAAGTTTGTTTGGAATATAAGGTCAAGTTTAAACCTGTCTTTAATAATTTCCACGCAATAGGTTTTTAAAGTGCTAACTGCATACTCGTAATTCTAAAAACTTTTTTTATGACTTTGTCAAATTTTTGAGTACATACTTGTAAGAAATTTGGGTTCATTATAGAGTAGCTTTATCTAGCAGTTTTTTTTTTTTCATTTTTTATTATACCTCTTTGAAACATATTGGCTTCCACAAAGCATCTTTACCTTGCATCAGTTTCTTTGTAAAACATTTTTTCTTCTCTCACTAAGTGTTTATATTAGCAAGTCCCAGGATGGATGGCTGATGACGCTGCCATCTATCGTTGCCTAGAAACAGCTCATCTGTGGGGGAAGTCTTGCTTATCATAGACTTCATTTTTTTGATTTTTCACTCTTTTATACTAGCAGTTAAGACATATTTAAAACTTAATTTGGAACAAGCTTTTCTTTTTTTCATAATTAATTTTGAAACATATTATTATGAAAATGAATGCACCTAAAAAGGCACACCAACGTTTAAAGCTATAAACTCAATTATTATGGAAGTTATTTTATTGGTTGGTGTTAAGGCTATGATTAATATGCATTTGTTTGAACAGTGCTACCAATACTACTATGAGTCAGTTATGTAATACATTTGAATTAACAGCAATAGTAGGTTGTGGAATGTACTAGAGAAATTGAAAGTGATGCCAGTTTTCTAGTCAATGGATCGATTCGATTTATGTTTCGTTTTTTTCACGTCAAATCATAATAAACAATTGTCCAGAAAAATCAGTTGACATTTTTCAAAAGTTGGCAGCTCTTTCATTATTTGTTTATAAATAAATAAAACGTAGAAGTACCTTGTCCTCATCGCCACTTCACTTTGAAAAGTAAGAAATCTGTGTTTTTACTTTTATTAAAAGAAAAAAGCACAAAAAACTCTTACTATGGAAGAACTAGCATCATAACGGAAAATGATAGCAAAAATATTTTTATGCCTAGTGAATTATAAAAAATCGCCAACACACTTAGAGATACATGTACTCTTGGCTACATAGCTTTAAAAATGTCAAGCTATGACGCTTAAACTTAGCGGGAATATTAACAACAGATGTACCAACCTAAAAAATAAAACTCAAATCGTAACGCATTTTGTGTCTACAAAAGTGAAATAAAATCAATATCTATTGACCCTCGATAATTCTGAGTACCAGCATTATTTTATATTCTTCTCAGCTTGGCAACAATATGAAACTTTTTTTTAAGCTTAAATTATGTCAGAAGCAAAGGTTTATATAAAAAAGTAATAGCTTTTTCATGATAAAGGGTATTGGGCAATAAAGGGTTAAATAAACACGGAATATGGTTCTGCAGCTCTGAACTTACAATAAATGTAAGTCCATATAAAATAAACTATCGAACTTACTCTCAAAATTGCTTCAGGGTTGATGAGTTCAATAAAAGTTATGTTTAGACCTAATATTTTATAATATCTTTTCATTTAAGCTAAAGCAATTCAGTGTATGAAATAACTTAGTAATCCCTTTATTAATTAAAAATTCTTTATATATTTTCAAAATAATGAAACTTTTAAAATAATAATTAATTTCTGTTTTAGTAATACTTGTTTTAAAAAATACATTTTGGTTGACCTACATATAAACACAATGAGTTTTAATCCTTTTTTCTTTTAGATTATTAACTATTTAATTTAAATAAATATTTTTAAAATTTAGCAATACATTAAATCAGTAGATTAATTTAAATAAGAATTAAAATATGAATTAATCCACAATAAATAAATTTTGCTATTGAATATTTCATTTTATTTTTCACAAATTAAATAAGAAATTAAGCCAAAACGAGTACTCTACGGTACCATTTCATGTGCATTTCATGTGCATTTCATGTTTATAATAAAGTTTGTAATAATTTACAAATTAATTAATTAACTTTAATTAACTTAAAATATAGAATAAAACAAAGTTGACAGATGTCATTGCCAACATAAAAAAAAAAAAAATTGAAGCTCGTTCATAATAAATATTTCCTATGCAAACATTTGTATTTTGACGCTCACTTTATACCGGTACACCTGATAAAAGTGCCATTATATTTCCGACAGTGTGGGCAATGGTTCCATCCTGCTGAAACTACATCTCAGTTCTGTTTTCAAGACTGGAAGTAAAAAGTGTTCTATCATAAACCGATACCACTCTCTATTTACGATTACAAAACTTCCATCTTCATTTTCGAAAAAGTAAGTCTCAGTGATATTTTCAGATGTAATGCCACACCATACTGCATACCTAATGGGGTGCAATCGCATTTGATGGCTGGCTTTTGGATTTTCAGAACTTCAGAATCTGCAGTTCTGCTTATTACTAAAGTCATTCAAATAAAAATAAGCTTCATCAGTTATATTCAGATTTTCAATAAAGTTTTTTGTAGCCAACTGTTGAAATTTAACTGAAAAACTTAGACATTGCCGATGATCTGCGGATTTTAATTCATGTACCAATTGCACCTCATATGGGAATAAAAGTAAATATTCTTTTAAATGAGCCGCAGTGACGTTCGAGCTATTCCTAGTTGAACAGAACACCGTCTGGTAGATGTTTCTGATGTTTCGTTAACATTTTGCTCTACACGTTCAATATTTTACCCTGATAGCTGATTTAAATTATAGAATTCTGTTACTCTGGTTCTTTGTTCAGCTGTGAATCTCTTCATTATTTATTCTCCAGGTGTTATTTATATAATCTGAAAAATAAAAATAAAAAATAGATATGGTATATGAAAAATTGATTAAATTTAAAAAACCTCCATGTAGAAGGGAGTAAATCGTTAAAAAATGTTAAACAATTTGCTTTATTTCTCAACATAAGCTCTTCTGCGATCCCAATTACAGGGGCGATGCGTACCACCCCTACAAAGGTCCTATTTCTAATGCTGGGCTGGCTAGCACCTATGTTGCTTACCAGGCAACAAGCGAAATTAGTAGCTGTGATACTAAATGCTAAATACCTTAGGTATTTCTATGCCAACATGACAGGTCATTTAGTCTCACATTCCTTCCGGAATATTATTTCCTTAAGGTATGATATGCTAACATGACAGGCCATTTAGTTTCACCGCTACCGGGTCATTCCCTAAGGAATGAAATGCCCCTATTTTTTCTAAGACTTCCCGGGCTCCTTATGACACTGGATATGTCTGTAGGGGGTTCTATATTAAGATTGATAGCAGATAAAACTGATTATCTGGCTCGGACGTTCCTGGTGATTCGGTGGAGGTCCATAATAACGTAGCTGAACTTGGCAACAGAGTGGGCAGTATAATTTTCTTCTAGAAGAATTAAGTTTCATGGGAATAAAGCTTTCGGAGCTATTGTATTTGTTTCAGGTAGAATTAATGGCTGTATATCAGAATTGATCCAGGGTAGCGGGCTCCTGATACTGACATAATTTTTTTTTTTTTTTGGATAGTCAAGCGGCGATCAAATTTCTTGCGGGTATGACTCTAAACTGTTGAGGATCTGTCGCAATTCCCTTGGTTTCAGGTCACCGTTTAGTAGTTATGAGAAAATCTTGGAGCTTTGGTTTGGATCTTACAGATGCAAAGATTTTGTGCATTTTTTTGCTGTATAACAGGTAGGGGCAGTACAATTACTTTTTGGTAGTGATTTGAAACTTATAAAGTTCTGTTGCTTAGTTGTTTAGTGAACTGATAGCGATTTTTCGTGTTGTTGGAGCAGCTACTTCCATAACTTTAGCTTACTTAATAAAGCATACCATCAGCCTACTTTGATGTTTTGTTTAATCTGCTTTTCTAATGTGTAATACTCCGCTCGAAGTCTTGATTAAATTGTACTGGTTCTATTCATACTTAAGCGTTGTTTGAGATCCTTCCTGCTGCTTATGAAACCCCTGTTATGTTGAAGATACGCTGTAAGCAAATATACTAATTTGAATTTATAAATCATTTGTTTAAATTCTTTAAGACATATTAAAGCGAATTATGTTCCTATGTGATCTTGCTAGAGTCTTCTTTAAATACTCAGACATTCAGAAGTATTTAAAAACGGCTTTAAAAAGTCGTCGTTGCATCGGTTTAATCTAATTAAGTACTTAATATTTAATTTAGTAAAGGGTCGACCAACGATAATGAACGGTGTTAATTGTCAATCAAACCTTAACGTCAAGTTTTTTGCCCAACTTAATTTGACATTTCTTTGTTTCGGTGTTTGACAAATTCAACCATGGAGAGGTACACAATTGAGCAGCGCGTTAAGATTGTTGAAGCCTTTTACGAAAATAGGCGTTCAAATCAAAATGCATTTCGTGTACTTCGTGATTTTTTTTGGTCAATATAATCGAACAAATGTGTCCACAATCGGGGGAATTGTGCGCAAATTTCAGTTCGTTCTGCGGAAACCATTGCTGTTGTTCGCGATATTGTTGCAGAAGAACTGTTATCCTCGACTCGTCGTCGTGCCCAGCAATTGAACATCTCACGAACATAACGGATGCGGATTTTTGATAAAGATTTGAATTTACACACTTACAAGGTTCCATTGACTCAAGAGCTGAAGCCTACTGACCATTTCAAGAAAATCATCTTCAGCGACGAAACACACTTTCACCTCGGTGGATTCGTTAACAAGCAGAATTGCCGCATTTAGGCAAATGAGAATCTACGAGTGATTGTTGAAAATCCGATGCATCCCAAAAAGTGTGTCTGTTTGGTACGGTTTATGACTAAACGGCGTCATCGGGCCGTACTTCGCCGAAAATAGGTAGTTATCGTGAATGCTGTTCGCTATCACAAGATGATAACGTTCTTCTCGGGGCCAGAAATTGATGGACCTAGACGATATGTGGTTCCACAGGGTGGTGCCACTTGCCACACATCCAACGAAAGAAAGGCTCTTTTGCGCGAGAAATTCAATGGCAGTGTTATCTCATGAGGAGGATTCCTTAGCATTTTACGCAGGCGCGTAATAATTGCAAAAATTTACGTTTAAAAAATGTTAGAGGTCTCCGGAAATCTAAAGGACTCCAAAAAATTGGCAGACAAAGAAGACTGACTACATACATATGCTGAGAACTGAAATGATCCGAAAACCTATGTTTTTTTTTCAAAAAGTTACTTAATATGTCCTTTTTGTACCCTCCTCAAAATCCCTTTTTGCGGTTTATTTTATTGTTTTCTTTACACTTTATTTTATTGAGTATTTTCCGCATTTGTATGACAATTAAAATTGTGAGAAACAGAGGCGTAGTAAGCATTTTATTTAAAATCAGTATTTTAAGAGCCATAGAAAATGAAAAAAAAAATTATTTTGAAGAGGAAAATAGTATTGACAAGAAACTAAACTAAAATATTTTTTTATTATTTTAAAATAATCCATTTTGTATCCCCCTCAAGTTCTAAGCTTTCGCTTTTTTCGCTTTTCGCAATATTTTTTGTTTTTCTTTTATAGCTTTTTAATTGTATAATAAAAGTGAGCATTTCCCATTCATTTGATTTTGAAGCTTAGTACGTTCCAATGACGATGATGCTGATGATGATGATGATGTGGTGTTGTAGTTGGTTTTATTTTTATGCAAAAGGAGTCAATCAGTTTTCAATATGGAAATGAACAAATAAATTAACAAATAATATGAATTCATTGCTTGTAATATGATTTCTTCACTTTATACCTTACACTATAAAATTATGACTACATTTTTGATTTTGTTCAAATCGATGACAATTTCAGACTGTAAAGCATAACAGAATTCACTCTAACAGCTGGAAAGCCTCACAGAAATGCTATGCCACTGTTTCTGTTTGGTTCAACCAGAGCAATGTTGATAGTCCTGCTCGCAATCGAGATGTTCAAAGTCGATAGAGCAATCAGACATAATAACTTTTTTTGGCTACAACTCTTGGAAGCATATAAGAAGCAGATCTCGGATGAACGATGGTACTGCCATATGTCGTTGTCAAGAAACTATATTTGGTGTAGTGGTGAAGAATCTTGGTTTATCATAGACTCCTATCATTTTTTTCTTTTCCTTTTTTTCCGAAAAGTGACGTCGCCTGACCTATCTATGACATTTTCGTATGCAATCTTGTCGTTTGGCGGGGGGTAAAGTTAAGGTTTAACGTGAATATCGCAGCGCTAGCATACTCCACAGTGCCAGAGGCATGGATGAATGATACGTACACCACCGCTTCTCACCTATGATGAAAATCACTGAATATCTAATCAGTGAGTATCTAATTTGAAGGCGTGTTGTTTGGACATAAACCTTCACATCTAGGGAAAGTGTTGGAGATCATCTAAACTCCTGCCGATCTATGGGTCATGGCACTCAGTTAAGAGTGTAAAACCATACTTAGCTCACAATCTGGGTGCGTTTTAGTTTTAAAAGCACAGCTACATGAAGCTCCAGTAAGTGGGTCTGCCCAAAGTAAGGCAGGGACAGAGATTCCTGGCGCTCTTGACTCCCGTGGTACCAGAATACTTCTTTCTGGTCAGGTTTATTAACATAAATGATAATAACAGTTTCAGTCCCAAACGACTCCGGACTGGTCACTGGGGAGTTTGAGGGCTTTTTAAATAGAGGGAATTGAAGTTTCTTAATTGTTTCAAAATTCTAAACCATATGCTGAACATTTTCTTTGTCATCACCGGGATTCGAACATAGGCTGCTATAGAAATTGTATTCAAGCACTTGAATCATAATCTAGTAAATTTCTATTGAATTCTCAAATGAGCTGAAGTAGTTAGGTGTCGTCTTCGATACGACTCTAACCTGGAATAGCGAAATGTCCAATATTACTTATGAGTTATAGGCCGAACATAGAATAAATTACCAAGCACTTCTTCTTCAGAACAAAGGCCTTATATGGAATTATATTTGTCCGTCATAAGAGTGTACTTAAATTGTATGTTTTGCATTCTGGAGAGGTGTTCCTTCCATATTCTCTCACAGAGGATTTTAGGTCAAGTTAAGTATAAAGACGAAGTACAGGTATATGTGAACAAAACTATTAGAGAGACAAAAAGATGTTAGAGGTAAAGAAGGTTGTGCTTGTGCACCCCACCCAGAAATCAGAAAGAATTCCCATTACTGAAAAGAAAATGGTTGTTTTCTATAAATCTTTAATTTGCAGATCATAAAACGGAGTTAGTGCTCATCAGCTGAAGAAGAAAAAGGGTAACTCTGAGTGTCAAGGTGGAAAATACAACAAAATGAGAATCAAAATATATAGTCGTTATGATTGATAACCACTTAAACTTTAAGAAACATACGAATTACTCTTTTGCGAAAGCACCCTTTGCATCAAATGTATTGACACAAATGATGTCGGAGTAGTACGTCAAAGTTACAAAATCTTATTATCCCAGATGACCTACTCCATGATATTTTACGGAACACCGTTGTGTGAGGTGGCACATCTAAAAAAGAGATAATGGCAATTTGTAGAAAATATTGTCTAAAAGCGTGCAGCATTTTTTGAACGGAGTCCGGGAAGGCAGCGGGAATAATATAAGTTGATATAATAGCTCGATAGGAGGTGGTATGGTGTAGTGGTTAGAGCGCAGCGCACAAAATTTAATTGTGTTTTCGAGTGTTTAATAAACAGACTTCAAGCTTCCTCCATACAATTTCACCTAATGAAGCCTCTACCTGGCCTTCCAGCTCACTGGATACCAGTCCGGTGCCGTTATAGAGCCGAAATTGGAGGTAGCGCTTATGCTGTTAAGCCTGACTAGAGGTATCCTGGTGCCACAGGAGTCAGGAGCTGCAGAGATTCGATCCCTGCCTGACTTTGTGGGAGCTTCGAGGTGGTCGTGGTTGTAAACCTAAAGCGCAGGCAGAGCGTGAGTTCGGCTTGGTGTTACACCTACTCACCCGGGTGCTGTGATCCATATCAAGACAAGAGCACTTTACAAAGGTGTGAAAGTTAATGTCCTAATAACGCTGCTTTGAATTTGGTACCCACGTGTGATTATCATGGGTGGGGAGCCTTGGTGGGCGTTATATTCACCCATGCCTCGGCGCCGTGGGGTTGAGTCGTAGGACATGTATCCACGTTAAACACTGACTTATTGACCTTATAGCTTACTTCTGGCGGCAATGACAAATATCAGACGGATGATTAGGAGAAAACGCCTTCTACTGGGAAAAAATAACAATGCTAAGTAAGGATCACCACTCAGCTAGCAAGAATTTTCACCACACAATCATATGGAGGCAAGCTACAGTAGATTAATCATCAACTTAGCTTGAACATCAACTTGATTACTGAAACTGAAACAAAATAATAGCTCAATAGCCCGAAAGTAAATCAAAGTCAACCATTCCAAGGAATGGTGTTAAAAAAACAAAATGAATAAATCCATTTAAACTAGCAGCGTAGGTGGTAAAACTGGCTAAAGAGAAGTTGGACGTGAATACTGAGAAATTGATTCCTAAGGGGCCAAGGAGGTTAAAGGAAATATTTATACCGGTGCAGACACGACAACTCTGGAAAAATCTAGTCTGTGAAGAATATGAAAATTTGAAAAACTCGATTTTATTATTCAAAATAGTTGCCTTCGAGGGCGAGAGTATAACGATTTTCCAACTTATCGAGACCACTTTTATAGTACAATATCTCTTTATCGTCAAAATATGCCTCAGTTTCAGTGATTACTTTATGATTGAACTTAAATTTCCTTAAAGCAAGAATTCTCTTGAGATCTGAAAACAGGAAAAAGTCGCTGGAGCTAAATCTGGAGAATACGGTGGGTGGGTAAGCAATTCAAAGCCCAATTCATTTATTCTGATATCTTTACAATGTCAGCTAGCTCGTGCACCTTCAATTTGCAATAGTTCATAACCATTTTGTGAATATTTTTGATGTTTTCTGGAATAACAGCCTCATTTGGACGTTCACAGAGCTCTGCATCATTCGTATTAGTACGACCACGTTTAAATGAAACAAACCTCTTCTCTACCATTCGTCTCGATGGAGCAGAGTTCGAATAATGTTTATGAAGCCATTGTTTGGTTTCCACTGTCAAATTTATTCACGTATCGTTTGAAGGTTAGTACTAAATAAAAATCATATGGACAAAATTCTAGTAACGCCATCAATGTGTCATCTTACGGAGTTATTAAGTGACTGATAAAGCATAATTATCTCTCGAGCATCCACAAGAACAGATACCATGACCAGATGCCTGCAATTGGAACTTTGAACAAAATTCTCTCAATCACTGCTTTGAATGTTCCATTGTCTTAAGTGTAAAGTGGTTGAACCATGTTTCGAGCATGGTCACGACTAGAATTTATTGCGTTGCTGAACACTACATTAGAACATCTTTACGACTCTCTTCTTGCAGCAGTCATCTTGCGTATAGTTTTCTTATTTTTAAGTTTTCGGTCAATACGGGATAAATAGCACTTCTTCCAATGCCTACCATTTTAATTAAGTCACACACTTTTAGGCGAAGATTATCCCATTCCATTTTGTGGATTTTCTTAATCGGTTCAGGCATGGTCGCTTTAATTGGTTGGTAACAACCGTGTTCGTCTAGGCTTCGTTCCAAAACCAGAAAATATTTTAGTTGTAATAAAATTAAAACAGATCTAGAACTAATAATTAATTATGTTACAAATATCAAATTAAATGTTACGAAAATCAGTTGGGAGAACCCCTGTTGTTTATTACACTGCTAAAAAAGCCGCAAAAACAACTATACGGGCTGTTTACAAATAACTAAACCGACAACAATAACATAAGCAGAAATGTAGTAAATAAAAATAAACGGCAACAACAAAACACTCAGAAAATAAAACAAATAACAGACAGTAACAAACAACAATAACGGAAAGAAATAGATGTTTACATTCGCATGGCTTTATAAAGACTAAAAAGAAAGTAAAAGAAAGAAGTGAAATCTACCCGAAATACCGAGAGGTGTGAAAGCCTTCAAAGTATTGTTTACTCAGCCATATAAAAAGCTCATCGATGCGGACAGCAGTCAGTTTATGTGGTGTAAGCTGAACGTTAAGAGAGTTTATTTGATGTTACCTCAGCAAATTAATTTAAGTGAAGGTAACTCAGCAAGTGAGTTTATTTGTTTGAATGCAGTGTGAAGAGAATTTACAAGTAGAAAATTCGTGAAGTGGATCTTGATCGTACTCAAGTTTAGTTAAAATTAACTCAGTAAAGAGAGTTAAGTGTGGATAACTTCTGTAACATCGATAGGGTTGGAAG
The DNA here is from genome assembly GCA_023159175.1 of Wohlfahrtia magnifica. Taxonomy (NCBI): domain Eukaryota; kingdom Metazoa; phylum Arthropoda; class Insecta; order Diptera; family Sarcophagidae; genus Wohlfahrtia; species Wohlfahrtia magnifica. The sequence goes on from JAKWBJ010000156.1 coordinate 909,454, forward strand.
ATCTTTAGGTAAAAAGAAACAAAACTGTGTTAAATAAAGGATTTTATTTATTCGTTTTTAACTGCAATCTACGAACTCACAAATACACGTTTTTAAAAAGTAAAAAAGTAGCAATGCAAACCATACTATATAGTGTATGCTGTTTGCTGTAGGGTAAAAATAACAAAATTGTAGTTAAAATTTTAACACTTACATAGCGAAGGTTGTTTTGTTGTAGAGTATTGATGGAATAAGTATTGCACTCGTATAATAAAAAGGTGTTAACTGTAAATGTAAATGGATTGCATCTAAATGCACTCAAAAATCACAAACCGTTAGTTGAAAAGAGCTGTTGTTGGTATTCAAGCCAAGTGGTATGATGTTCAGTTTAATGAACCATTTTTTTAATATTTTGTTTTAGCAAGTGAGTCAGTCTGTTTGTCAGTTTTATTTTTCTTTTTTTGCCACATTTTTATTTTTTCGTTATGCTTTTTGGTTAAAAGCTTTCGTTAACTCGTTTGCTCTTTTGTTTTTTTGTTTTTTGATTACAGATGCATAAGATTTTAGCATATCCATGTATCGGTGTACACTATAACTGTATACTATAGTCAAATGCATTTGTGTATAGGTATGAATGTACAATTTTATGTGCATTTTTATATACATACACACAAAAAAAATTTTGCATATCAAAGGGCCATCTATACAGCCATCTATTCATCATGATGAAGTAGACAAAAAACGAAATGGAATAAAATACAGAAAAAACTATGTTGTTGTATCGAGAGTATAATGTCACTTTTGTTTTTGTTATTTTTTTTATATTTGACTTTCTGTTTATAAAAATATGGTTCTTTTTTATATTTTTTTTCTTTTTACTATACGTGTGTATATTTAAAACACATTTTTAAGATACTCACGCGAAAAGTCTATTAAAATTCATAATTATGCTATACATCTTATCTTTAGGGTGGCGTAGTGTTGTGGTCCGAATCATAATAGAGGACATAAAGAAACAGAATTAACTGAGGTTTCGAGCATTTAATATAAAGAGATTTCAATTTTCCTTCATATAAATCCATCTAAAGAAGCCACCCCGATCATCTTGTTTACTAGGTATACCGGTATCAAATGAGCGTTTTTGTGTGAAAATAAAATACTAATTTTTAATTAGAAAGCAAAAAATATTTCAGTCCAAGTATTGGCCATTGCTAGCTACACATTTGTCCCATCTTTCAAGCAATTTGTGGATTCCACGCCAATAAAACTGTTGGTCTTTTGAAACAAACCAATCAGTTACCCAATTTTCTACTGCCTTGTGGAAATCGAAGTGCTGCTCAGCCAATGCGTGTCCCATCGATGAAAACAAATAGTAGTCTAAAGGAGCCAAGTCTGCTGAATACGGCCGGTGAGGTAGTAGCTCCCAGCCTTATGCTTTGAATGTATCCTGAACCGGTTTTGCTTTGTGTGCAGGTGCATTGTTACGTTGCAAAATTACCTTACAGTGTCTTGTGACTCATTTTGGTAGTTTTTCAATCAATGTATGGTTCAAATTGATTATTTGTTGTCTATAGTAATCTGTATTAACGGTTTCACCAGGTCACCCTCCTAGTCACGTTAGACACACAGCATTGTCTTCTCACCGAATCGCTCTGGTTTTGCAGCTGAAGTTGATGATTGTCTCGCATTAATCCACGATATTTTCTTCATATGTAAAGAAAAAAATTATTGCTTTTCGCAAATCATCATTTTCAATCTTTGACACCTATTTTGTAAAAAAATGGGAAATTTTAACTTTTAATGCTACACTCTAGAAGAAAAAACTATAATTGTGAAAATTTACTACTGGAAAAATTGAAAGAAAACAAGGCATTTTTCAAAAAAGTCATCTTTTGGTGATGAGGCCCATGAAATTATGTAAAAAAACAAAATTGTCGCATATGGGGCTCAAAAAAACCGCAAGCGGTGCTCGAAAAACCATTACATACAACGAAAGTGACTTTATGGTGCGGTTTGTTGTTAGGCGGCATCATCAGCGCGTATTTTTTCGAAAATGAACAAGGAAACGCCGTCACCGTGAATTCTTTGCGCTACTAAACCATGGTAACCAATTACTTGTGGCCACAGTTGGCTAATGTTGACATCAGTGACCTTTGGTTTCAGCGGGACGACGCCATAAGCCACACAGCCAGCCAAACAATTCAATTATTGCATGAAAAATTTCCCGGTCTCGTAATTTCTCGATTTGGACGCCTCGTTCTTGTGATTTTGTGGCTTACAAACGACTGATACTCTGAAAGATGAAATTCGGCATATTGTGGTCAAAAATTTTGTGAAAAGAGCGAACGTCTGCCGACGTGCTAGAGGTGGACATTTGCCCGACATCATATTCCATTTTAATACCCATATTTCTATTTTATATTGAATTTGTAAAAAAAAATATTGTTAAACCATTTTACTTCCTAACCTCAAATTTTAACATTCTTTACTTCTTCCGTACTTCTTTATGGATGCGAAACTTGATTCGTGATTGAAGGGGTTCGAAAAAAACTTAAAGTTTTTCTGGTCAACGACTTTTAACAATGAAGAACTGTGAGCGAAAACTGAAAAAGAGTATGTGAAATTCGAAATCCGTAAATGTAAATTTTTATGGAGCGTACGGACAAACATTTTGCAAACCGTAGTAGGAAATATACCAATATGCCCTATTTTACATCCGCAAGGTAACAGAAAACGGGGAAAGAGACATCAACGCGAAGTTAATACCTTATTAAATAGTAAACTGTAATAGTAAACTGTGCTAGTTTGGAGATCTTGCCGCAAGTTGACAGAGACTCTAGGGTAGATACACGTAGTAATCCTTGGATCATGAGCAAGGCGTAAAAATAATAATTAAAATATTGGGTTTTCATGATTTTCTTGCAGAGTTTATGTACCATTAAAGGCTTATTTAAAAAGCTATAAGTTTTAATATTATCTCTTATATTTTATTTTCCCATATATTGGCTATAATAAAGCTAAATATTTAATAATTTTATTACAATCATAAGTCAGTTTCCATATTAACGTAAAATAATATAAAAATGTAAGCCACCCAAGTTTCATACTCCAAAGACTTGCCGCCAAATGTAAAGAAAAAAAAAAAAAAACAAAGAAAGGGGAAGAACAGCAATTACTTTTAAATGTTGGCGTCTTTATTAAAACTTTTGTAAAATGTAACTTTTACACGCATTGCCATTAACTAAACAATAAAAACAGAAAAAAAAAATTAATAAAAGAAATTTTCCTTAAAACCTTTAAATATAATCCTTAACAATTATTTGTTAATCCAGCCACAAAATCCACCTGTTCTTATTAAATAAAAGAAAGACGAGAAAGACAAAAGATTTCTTTACTTAATGGTCACAGTACACACAGATACACAAACCTTTCTTATTTGTTATGAATCTTTAGCGAAGGTATCAGCCATAGCAGGGCATGGCATGGTAATGAAGACCAAAAACATGTTTTTTTACTAAAACTGCAAAAAATCCACCTGCAATATTATTTGGTATTAAATTAACGAAATTCCATAAAGTTATAAAGAAAAATCCGCAACAAAAAGTCCACAACAAAATATTTATAATCGTATCAGCCAGCCAGTCAGCAATAACAAAACATATTTTTGTTTTTATTGTTTTGCTTTGTCTTTCTTTTTTTTTGGATACGCTTGATGGACCCAAAAATTAATTCAAACGAAATTGTGGAACCAACGAAATTTTTTTTTTATAAAAAGGTTTTTTTTTTTTTTTGGCAACAGTGGTGCCCCAAGGTTCTCGTTATTAAAGTGAATCCTCCGAAAAGCATGTGAATCAAACTTTTCTTTTCTATTCAAATGAGTTTGGCGTTTTTGTACTACAGACGTTTATTTCACTGATTACCTCTAGATTTGAATTAAATCTTTTAACACCCAGCCTTATCACTCACAATATTGTTCCAAAAAAGAAAACACCTAAAAAGATACACCAATATTTAAAGCTATAAACTTTAGTGCAAAAATTATTCTAGTGGTTGGTGTCAATGCTGCCATCAATCTGCCATGGCTGTATCTACTTGAACAGTGCTATCAATTCAACTATAGAATTCATCACATTTGAATTAACATAACTAAATAGTATTATGTTGTAGAATTGTAAACTAATGTTAATTAACTATAAAAGCAGCGCCATTTTCCTTAGTCAATCAGTTATAATTAAACAGTCATAGAGTAAGGTCATACTAAGAGTTGAGTAATAAGTGCTGAATAAATTTGTGTTATAAGTAGAAGTTAAATAACTGGGACATTGAGTATAATGGTAATTCGGAAATGAAGACTGTATAAAATAATAATAACGCTTCGTTATTTAAACGCAATTTAAAAGAACTCAGACGTTAAAAAAAGTTATAATGTAATAATATTCACTCTTATGGTGGTTGGCGAGTTGTAGTCGTTTTTTGATATTTTTGTAATAGATTATAGAAATATTTTGCTTGTTTTTTTTCACCTAATATAAATATGTAGAAATACGGCAATTAATAGTCGCCCTAATGAATGAATAGTTGTCCTCAACCACTTCCTACATCATAGTTCGGTCTTTCCTAGGAATAGGTCACGTTTCCTTGGAAACGATGCGATGCTGGACATTTCTTAACTTAGGGGTCTAGAGAGAGAAAGACGTTAAGTAAATATGTAATAGTGCGGAGCTCTTCGAAAACTAAAATGTAAGTTTTCTCCTCTTGTGGAATTTGTATTAGCGAGCGCACAACGGGCCGAACTCTGGCCTAAGTGTATGAAACTATACTGTCTTCCCCCTTTTAGTTAACCAACAAATTTGCAGATAAAGTCAGTAGAGTACAAAGCAGCTTGTCATAGTGACTAGGTTAGTTTACATTGGCAGCTGCAAATTTGAGTCTAAAGAGAAAGTTGTTCTGAACGTCTTACAACGTTAGCTTCTGTCAGCCAATTAGTTGCTTTAATGAAGTAGTAAGCTTTGTCCTTGCCGTAAAATCTCTTCCGACCAAGCAAGGGCAACATTAAGCTGTCATGTGCTACTATGTCCACAGTCGCCTAGTTTCTTTAATAATGGCGTGGATTTTGTCCAAATCAACCGTTGTAATATTGCAGAATTTTTCGACCAAGCAAAGACATACCTGTGGCAAAAAAGATGTATTGCACACTCCTTAGTTGGTAACAAAATTTATTAACGTTTGTCGCAGCCATCTATTCTTCACTAGAAGAGCTCTGATGTTCCCAATCGATTTAAAGTAGTGCCTGACTGTGCAAGGTATCTTCAAATTACCCATGCCCATGAACCGTCGAATGCCTCGCTATCTCTTCCAGAGACATCAGGCATTGGTATATAGTACGGCCTGTACGTCAGTTCAGGTGATATGATTCAATGATTCTAACAGACCTCTAAGAGGCAGGATACAAGAACTTTTTTACAGCGAAGCAGACCGACGAAATTAAAAGACTTAAAAAAGACCAAAAACAGCAGAATCAGTGAGAAAAGAGATAGACGTCGATACTTATTCCCGACGTACAAAGATGCGTTGAACACTTCCAGTGTTTCGAACGCCCTAAATCTCGGTAGAATGATAACCATTGTTTGAATTGGGCGGCATCAACATTTCGATGGAAATGAACAAGCTGGTGAGAGATCTGCCTTAGATGAATCTCAACTAGTACCTGGAAAAGACAAATATCTGGAGAGTAATTGATTCCTGTAGGTATCAGAAACGGGCACCACGGGCACTGGCCTATTGGCTACCATGCTCGCCGTATGGGTATACAGATAACAATCATTGTCGTAGATGTAGTGATGCGAAGAGCTGAAAATAGTTAAACAATTCCTATGTGTTCGTTCAGCCTACCATGCAGAACACCGCGAAGATGAATTGTCAAAAACATATTCAGACTAGAAGCTGCACTAAACGGTCACTTTACTATTGGCAACTATGCCCATACACAAATCCGGATGACATTCTCAGGTACCTCGATCTGACAAGCTGGATATGAGGGACACGCTATGGTATGTGGTGGAGTGTGGAGTGATGTGGTATTTCACCAAACGTTGTCTCTGAGCACTGTTTGACGATCTTGTTGAGCGACTTCTTGGTGCAAATGTTATCTGGTTATAGATACTTCAGAAAATATTTGTATAGGATAAATAAACACACTTTCTTCCAGCGTTGCCCTTGGAGAACCGCGTGAGATATTGTAAAACGATGAATAGGCCGCATAACTCCTAATAATGTTGATGAGCAGATGGTGATGGAGGAACAGAATTGGTAGATGGTTGCGAGAGCGGAACTCAATAGAATCCAAATAGCGGATTTTGACGCAAGAAACAATGATGACTAGGCCGACTAGGTTGTCACAATTTCTTTAGAAAATGGAAATGATTTTTAGTCGGTATACAATTTTACTATGATCAGTAATGGTCTTATCTATACTAAAATTGTCATGATAATGAGAAATTAATGAATGAATGAATTTTTTCACATTAAATTCTATTGTAACCACTGTGCGTTTTGAATTTAAGCCGTGAACGAATGCTTAAACAGACGTTAATATTAATTCTTTAAGTTCTTCTTCTTTTGAATATTGTTGTTGGATGATGTTATTTGTAGTGTTATTTCGATGTTATTTTTGTTGTTTCTGTTTTTCATTTTAACAACAACGTTGTTATTGTACATTGCACTGTTTTTTTTTCATAACTTTTCTGATGTCGTCGACGTCGTCATCGTGGTCGTTATTTTTTTTTATATTTAATGATAATTATGTTGCTTACATTTAAGATGGTTGTCCGCTCAATTGGTTGACTTTGGAGGGCTCTTTAAAACCGTTGTTATTGTTTTTAGTATTACGTTTATTTTTGGTAAAAAATGAATTAATAAGTAGTTAAGCCATGGCCTATGATAAGCGTAAAGTTATGCGAGTTTGCACCTGTAGTTGAGAACATCAGCAGTGTACGTTTAAAATGACCCCTTAAGTATTGGCTTAAATACTCTTTAGAAAATTGGCATGTTTTCTTTTACTTTATCAACATCATTATGTATACTATGTTGTACTCTAGTATATATTTCATACTCCACGCTTTTGTCTCTAAAAAATTTACATAAAAAAAAATTTATTCGTGTGAACATTATTACAACCGATCCACTTTAAAATTCATGAACAATTACGATGAGTATTAAGTAATAAAAAAATTAAGTTGGTTAGTTCGTTGGTTGATGCATAATGATGTGATGTTCACCGTAAATGATTATAATGACGATGTTTGAATTTGATAATGTCAAAAGGGTGAGACAGTCAGTCAGTTAGTTACTTATGAATTTGTATTTATTTTAATATTTTAATTAAATGGCATATCATCCTGATATTTAAATTTATAAGATTAGAACAAAAACAATTAAGTTTTGAAGAGGGAATTAATAAAGTCGGAGTGTAGTGTAGGTTTTAGCTGTAATGAAAATAAAAGTGTTTAAAAGCTTAATAAACCTTTTGAAATGATCATAAAACTCCACGGAAAATATTTATTACAAATTAAAGTTAAATAGAAACTATAAACTACTTGTGTCTACCCAAAAAATTACAGATAATTCCTATGTCACCTTGCATGCCATAGGTTTGAACCATCGGTGTCGTGGTGTAGTAGTTGGAGCGTACGAGCCCTAGCAAAGGACATGATGAAGAAAATTTTAATTCTGGTTTCGAATGTTTAATAAAGAGGCTTTAACTTCCCAATGCTAAAATAAAGATCACCACTTATTATCACAGATTTTCATCACTACTCAAAATCATATGGAGGAAGTTACAGTGGATTAATCTTCTACTTTGCTTGAAAGATCGAATTGATTAAAAAAACTGAAACAAAGAAATGTATGCTTTGTGGAAAGCCGATATGCTCTCTCTCTAGAAGAGTGACGGAAAAAAACATAAACCACACACTTGTATACTTAACTGCCCAAATAGAAGGAGAAATGTCGATACCTAAATAGGGACCTAATTCTTATGGTACGGGTACGTAACTATTGAGTACTTTCATTAATTAGTTAGTTACAACGGGTAGCCAGACACTGATCCAGCTCGTTTGGGTCGATATTGATGCCACCGTGATGCCCACAGAATTTTAAGCTGACCTAAATGTCCGAAACCAATAACCGCATGCACAAAGAAAGAAATCCTGCTAATACTTACATCATCTAGATGCGCTATGGCATGCAGAAACAGACTGCCAAGGAAAGCGTTCCTAATATCCGAAAGAATCGGACACTGATATATAGGGTCCGCCATCTAACGTTTTTTTTCAACTAGTGCTTATTTCGTGAATGGTAACACTTAGTCTTTAAGTCTAATTAAAAAATTAAAAAGTATATAAATTGGACCTTTCTTAAATCCCAAGAGCTCTAAGCCAAAAATTCCTTAAGGAGAATAAGATCAATTTGTTTCCTGTTCAACATTTTATGCTTCTTTATGTCTCATTATATGTAGAAACAATAGTGCGTTGTGGTAACAATAAACAGAAATGACATATATACATACGGCTCAAGTAATTTAAATGAAATTGATGCCTTCTTAACAGTGTTGTCAATTTAGCGGCTTTCGTGCTATATATGGTGCGTTTCAATTACAAAGTCGTATTTTTTCTCTTAAGCTCTTTTCTACTTGTACATTTTTGTAAGAACTATTCACTAAATTTGATAAACTCATTAATTCTGTAAACTATAGACTTAAAATGTTTCCTGCTGTGAAAATTATATTACCGCAGATGTATTTGTGCAAAAATTAATAAAAAATTGTGTTTTTAAAACGCATCTGAAATACGAGGTCCCATTTTTCAGAGACATAACTTATTTTAAGTAAAATAGAAAAAATGAAATATTTTAAAGAAGAAAGCTAGACATTTTTATAATACTAAGCTTGTAAGTTGCTATTATTAGATCTTTTAAAGATCCCAAGGAGATCATAAGACCATAAGGGATTCTTTCCATTTATGCCATAGCTAAAGCCAATGATCTTGTCTAGTATTCTTCTCTTTCAATCTGTCTTATTTAGGAATTAGCTTGACTTCCGATCTTTCTGCTTTTTTGCGAGTTACATTAAATGGTCAATTTCACTAAGTCATAGTTTGGTTTCCTCGCAGTGTGCCTAATCAATTTTCATTTCCTTTTTACAATTTCCTTCATTACAAGAACTTGTGTGTGATCTTGTTTCTGGCCAGAATAATTTCAAAATGCGGCGCATTCTATAACTCGCAACCATACAAAAATGGATTTCAGACACGAGTTAAAGATGAAAATGTTTATTTTTGGATAGATTATTGTTGAGATCAGGCTATAGCATTCAGTCGACCAAAAGATTGGCTGGCTAGGTTCAGTCTGTTCTGAATATCAGCATTGGAATCGTCAGACGCCGTGAGGATACTGCCAAGATAGTAAACAAAAACACAAATTTTGATTTTGGTTTTGTTTATTTGCAGGCACGCTCTGTATGCATCTCCCTGTATAGAATCCAGCCTTCCTTACATTTCGTAATGTTTGTGGCCCAAGAGACAGGGGTCGTCTTCCAACTTCGAAGAAAGAACATAGCCTAGTTTAACACCAGCTCTGACAGGTATTTTCTTTTGAGCCCAAAAATGAAGAAAAAGTTTATAAGTTGTTGTTTTCCGTTTTTATATATTTTAAACGCTTTTATACAGCGCGTTTTGATTGCACATAGTTACATAAATTATAATTTAGCGCTTTTTACTGCCTTTTGAGTAGTAGGTCTGCGCGCTTTGATCGTAAAATGTTGGCAGCACTGCTTCTTAGAAAAGTCTATGGGTGTTCAATTTTGAAAGTAAAAGACAAAGGCGTTGGCTTAAAATTTTTCTTAAAAAAAAAACTGTCCAAAGGAATAAAGAATAAAAGATTGATGGATGGGCATTTTTAATGATTTCTATCACTCTTGAAAGAAAAAGAGATACAAAACTGAAGTCCTTTGTAAAAGAAAAACAACGACAATTTGGTGAAGAAAACACCTTGAAATCGAAAGAAGAAAAGTAGAGAGCAACTCGGCTCAAAGTAAATAACAAATAAATAGTAAATAAATGACTTTTCGACTTTTGACACTGGTAAGAGAATGGACTATTGGGTTTATTTATTTGCTGTTTCTGTAGTTTTCTTTTGATTGGAAAATAAAGGGATCTATAGCGGAAAGGAGTGTAAAAAAAAAACTATAAAAATAAGCAGAACTGATAATAAAAGTATTTTGATTTTTTTCTTGTTCTACCTTCTTCGTTGAAAAGGTGGCAAATTGGCTTTTTGTTAAACAACAGGCCAGTCAGGCAAAATTGAAACAAAGCCAACGACAATACAAATTGTTGTTCTTTTGTTAATTTTTATTTTTTTCCATACAAAGAATTTTTGGAGCAGATGTTTTTCTCTTTCTTTTGCCTCTTCATGTGTTAGCCAATAACCAAAAAGCAAAAAACAAATTTGAATAAGATTTAAATTGGCTTTTTATTCTTTCTTCTTGGGTTTTTGATAAATTTTGTGCTTTTCAATAAAACTATACCATAAGAAAGGTACCTTCTACTTTTGTTCATATCGTCACTTTGATAAAATTGTATGCAGAAGAAGCCTTAATTTTTTAAAGGTGCAAGAAAAAGGATGTTACAACAAGTCACACTGTAAGGATTCTTAATAAATTTTCAAAATACATCTGCATTATAAAAACATGCAGAAAGTTTGTTAAAATTAATTGGTTTTGGGGATTTTTTTTAGTGTTATCAGCATTTTCGGGTATCGTTTTTGCCAAGTGCTCAAAAAGAAAAGTTTATTTTATGTGGCAAGCTTTTAAAAATAAGAAACTAGGGAAAATAATAAGCTTAATAAGACAACAACACAGAGACTTCAAAATGTGCTTATCGCACAGTAAAAAGTTAAGCGAACCATTTAATATAATCATCGGTGGCTCGCTCTGGTCGACCAATCATTAAAAAAGTCTTTGAAATCATGAAAAAAATTTGAAAAACCGGCACATTGCTAGAGAACAAGGTATTTACGGAACAGTTATCAACCATTTGAAGAAAGCTGTATACTCGATATTTGGGTGGCACTCTGAGAAATTTAAGGACCGAATTTCCATTTCTGAATCGAATAATTACGGGCGCTTAAAATAATGTGCAAAAAGAATCATGGATGAAGCAAGGTTCGCAAATGTTGAAAAAGCGAGAATTGGCACTAAGAAAGGTAATGCTGTGCTTCTGATCTCTACTGCTAACAATTAACGAGGTTGACGAAAGCTATTTAATTAAAATGGCCAGAACTGATCAGCAGAAAAGGTGTTGTGTTCCAACATAACAACACACATCTTTGATGACCCGGCAGAAACAGAGAGAGCTTGACTGTGAATCCACCTTATAGCCCGGTCATTGCAGCTTCAGATTATCATTTGTTTCGGCTTCTGCAGAACTATTTTAATGGTGTAAATTTAAATTCCGTAGAGCCCTGCTAAACGCAAGAAGAAGTTCTACAAAAATTCACCACAAAAATTGTAAAAAAGTTATAAACCATAACGGCAGGTATTTGGGTGAATAAAGCACGGTTCAAATGAAAGAAGAAGGTTTTTTATTCGAAATCCTATTATAAAAAATTGATTATAAATTTTTTGATAAACTAAACTAGGAAACCAATACACTTTACTTTATTATCTAAAATGTTTAATAGCTTTTTACAAAACTTTGTGTAAGAAAAATTTAGAAACCATCTGAGAATCGTATATACAGTACATGCGTAAAAAGCATCCTTGTCTGAAACTCTGACGATCAACGAAACCATCAAACACAAAGTTCGAACTTAATTGTGGTCCAACCAAAGCACATGATGTTAATTGTAAATAAAACAAAAAGTTTTCAGAGAATTATCTCAATATTTGTTTATTATGATAGAAGGATCTACGACAATTATGTGTGAAACAAAATGTTGGCCAAAAATTTACTGCGACTTCGTCCATATTTTTAATGATCCTGAGGCATAATTGAGGTTCACTGTCGTTAATGTGTGAAATTATCTCATTCTTTAGCTCTTGAATTCTTCTTGTCTTAGTGATATAAGCTTTTTCTTTTAAATATCCCCAAAGAAAGAAGTTCAGCGGTATTAAATCATATAATCGTGGCGGCCAATTTACATCGCCACGGCATGAGATAACACAGCCTTGAATTTCTCACGCAAAAGAGCCATTGCTTCGTTGGCTGTGTGGCTCCTGTCCACATCCTCAATTTCTGGCCACAAGAAGTTAGTTATCATCTCGCGAGAGCGAACGCCATTCACGGTAACTGACTGGTAGACCTCATTTTCGAAGAAGTAAGGCCCGATGATGCAGCCAGATCATAAACTGCACCACACAGTCATTCATTGTGAATGCATCGGCTGTTCAACAATCACTCGTTGATTCTCATTTGCCCAAATGTGATTTATTGTCGAATCCACTGAGGTAAAAGTGTGCCTCGTTGCTGAAGATGATTTCCTTTGTAAAGTCCTCATTCACTTCTGTTTGTTTAGCTAACCATTCGGCGTATTCATAACGCTTGAAATGGTCAGCAGGCTTCAGATCTTAAATCAGTTGAACCTTGTAAGCGTGTAAATTCAAATCTTTATTTAAAATTTTCATTAGTGATGTTCGTGAAATGTTCAATTGTTGGGCACGACGATGAGTCGAGGTTCGCGAACAAAGGTAATGTTTTTCGCAGAATGAGCTAGGCAAGCATGCACAGGTGTTTCCACGTTTTCTTCGAACTTAGTTTGCTGAAATTTGTGCACAATTCTCCCGAAGTGCCCGAAATGCATTTTGATTTAAACGCTCATTTTCGTAAAAGCCTTCAACAATCATAACGCGTTACTCAATTGTGTAACTCTCCATCGTTAAATTTGTCAAACACTGAAGCAGAGAAATGTCAAGTTAAGTTGAACAAAAAACTTGACGTTAAGATGTGTAATGAATAGATATTTAAGAAACATTTTAAAAATACGGTGGCTCAAAGTCATCACAGATAATAAACTTCTTTATGGCATAATCTTTATCAGGTACACTTTATTTTGACGCTTAGATCATTTTTTCTACATAACTTTAGTTGTTGTAGGAATTTTGTGGTTGTTTTTTAAAAACTTTGTATAGCTTTAAAAAGTTTACAAAAATATAAAATGTTTAAATTCATCACATTTCAAAAGACTGAAATAAAGAAAAAATTGTAATTGAATAAGGTTGTACACTTTATTTTGACGCTCACAGTATTTTCTCGTCACACAAAACGTGCTATCTTTAGCATATGAAAATATCGAATTTGATATCATACTAACAAGTGTTTTAAAAATTTTGCTTTTTTAGCACATGGACGCTTAGGTCATCCTTTCGTGAACTTCAGTTTTGGTACACATTTTCCAGTATATCAGCCAGTATCTCACCAATGGAAGGGGGGATGTTGTCTTCCAGGACTAGAATTGTGTCTGGCTTGTCCGTGTATAGGAGGGAGTCCAATTCTTCCATTTTGATAAGCAAAATTTCAGAAACAAACGCACGGTGTTGCTCTATTGAGTAGCGCTGCGTTTTTCACCGTTCTTTAAAAGTATGGTCCAAGAATCGGAGGACTACAAACCGCACCAAACAGTGCATGTTTCAGGGTGCATTGGCAGCTCTTGAACTGCCTCTGGCTGCTGTTCATACCAAATTTCGAAATTCTGTTTGCTGATATACTCAGTGAGCCAAAAATGTGCTTCGTCGATGAAGTTACACGTAATTTACAAAACACATTTCTCACATAGCACGAATTTTGAAAATTTGTTTGTTAGTGTTTTTTCCCGTTACTCCTCTTAGGAGCATATGGCTTCCTCCCATGTTAGGTTGTTCTTGGATAATTCTGCGTCTCCAGGTGTTTTTTGGTCGACCATGATTTCTTGAGCCTTAAATATTCCATTTGAGTGACATTCTGGTGATACTCACAGGACTTTTCCTTATCTTTTTCAGTATGGGTTCCTCATTAGTCATGCTCCACAGTTCTGTGTTACTTATGGTGTTAGGCCAGAATATTCTGCATATCATTCTGAGACACTTATTAATGAATACCTGGAGTTTCCGTGTGATGTTATTTGATACAATCCAGGTTTCACTGCCATACAGCAGTACTGATTTAACACATTAGTTGAATATTCTGAGCTTAGCCTGTCTGCACACATGTGAGCTTCTCCATACTGACTGGAGTCGTCCAAATGCCGCTCTCGCTTTATTGAGCCTGTCATCTACGTCTTTTTCTATGCTACCGTTTGTAGTCATTGTACATCCTAGATAGCAGAAGCTATCCGCATACTCGACTGGTTGACCCTATAGCATGATGTTTTTTGTGCTCGTATTGTTTAATCTCATGGCCTTAGTTTTCCTGATGTTTACCCAATACAACGAGCCAATCTTTCTAGGTCCCCCAGTTTCGACTGCATATTGGAAATCTTATGCGAGAGTAGACAAATGTCATCTGCATATTCCAAGTCTTCGAGTTGGCGTGAGAGACTCCATGTGATCCCTCTTCTTTGCGAACAGACTTTGCTCAATATGTCATCCAGCACGATGGCGATGAATAGCTGAGGTAATAGTGAGCATTGGTGTGGAATGGTTGGCTGATGTTCCAGTTGTAAAGAACTGAAAGTTTTGCATTCTCATAATTATCTATTGGGGTACTCCTTTTGTTCTTATGACTTTCCATGTAGCCGTTCGCCTGATGTTATCAAACGCTTTCCTGAAATCGATGAACAGTAGATACAGGTGGGTACGCGATTCTATGAACTGTTCAATGATTATTCGTAAAGTGTTGGCCTAATCTATGCAGCTTCTATTCGGTCTGAAGCCAGCTTGTTCGTCTCGCAGTATGTTATCTATTCTGCTCTGAAGCCGCCCCTGCATTATGACTACAAGTATCTTATATACAAGTATCTTATTACAAGTATCTTATATATATGGTGTTAAGTAGAGTAATTCCTTTCCAAGTCGCCACTTTTTGATAACCTTCAATGATGCCATTCTTCCACGTAGGAGGCAGCCTCTCCTCCTCCCATACTACTGTGATGTGTGGAATTTCCGCTGGTAGTTCATCTTCACCTGCCGCCTTATTATTTTTAAAATCACTAATCACCTCTTTTATGCCATTCAGACTGGGAGGGTTGCATGGTAATCTTAAACTGTTTTCCCCATCCATGTTCTTAACTGTTTCGCTGTCCTTAGTAGTGTTCGTGACGTTACTAATTTCATTGAAATGTTCTCTCAATCCCTGTGTTTGTGCATCATTGTTCGTTATTAGTGTACCATTTCAATCAGCAACAGCTTGGTTCCTATTACACTTTTGATTAGTGAGATATTTAATCTGGTCTGGTGTAGTTTTGACGTATTATTCTGGCCTACCGCCGTTACCAGTCGATCCAGGAACTCTTTTCTGTCCCCTCTTGCAGTTTTATTTACTTGTTTCGCCAGCTGTTGGTATTGCTGCCTCAAGGTATTGTCACCATTTAGCTGCAGATTCATTTTCCTTCTCCGAGAAACCAGGTTCCAATCGTAATCTGATATTCAAACTCTTCCACTTGTACACTACACCAAGTGTTTCCTCCGCGACTTTGTTAGTCTAATCATTGTGAAATGGTAAGCCTTACCGCACATTTTTTGCTTTGAAACATATCACGAATCTTTTGTTTACACTGAAAAAATTTGCAGTGAAAAATCAAGAAAAAAACATCTGTTATATGAATTTGCTAACCACATACCGGGAAAAATTCACACTTCATTTGCCTTAGAGTATGTATTTCATGAAGGCTTACAAATACAAACATTTTACTAAAATTTTTTCTAAAAAGGATTAAAATTAAATTTTAATTTAAATCTCTTATACATTTATTTTTCAGGATTAACCATTAAAGTAATAACTTATGCAGGTATGCCTGCTAACGAATTTCTTTCTTTTTGTTTATTTTTATGTCACAAAACCTGTGAAAATGAGTTGAATTAACGATAACAAAATCAGTTTTAGTTTTCTCTCAAAAATAATTGAATGGATGTGAACACAAGTGTTGGACGAGTTGCCAATATTTTGAATTTACTATTCAATACAAGTGCACTCAAACATGCATTTATAGATGAAATTGCAAATGCATCTGTAAATAGGGTATGTTTTGTACTGCATTTTCATAAAATTAAATTGCTTGAATGAAAAACTAAAAAAAAAAAAATAATTTTATAATGAAAAATGAAACAATATATACAAGAAAATATTATTGTAACAGAAAAAAAAATAAATCATTTTTTTCCAACAATTGTATGCAAAACTGCTTAAAAAAAAACAAAGAAAAATCGGAACAAGAGGCTTATTGAAATGCTTAAAATATTTAAAAATAAGGAAAAACAACACACAAATATTTAAATGGAAACTACAAACTGGTACCCTACAGACTGCATACAGTGTAATACTGAATTTATTATTTTTTGCTGGAAAAAGCTTAAAGTGTATTAACTTGCTTTTGCCAAATTTATAAGTAAACAACATTTTGAACTCCCGTAAGAAATGTCTTGTACTGTGTTAGGGAGTAAGTTAGTAACAAAAATGAAGGCACTTTTGTAGGGTGACAGTCGCCGAACAAGTCTTGAATTAGATCAAAAAATTAGTTAGTTACCCATATCAGTAATCCAGAAAAGAAAAACCTACATGTTTGCGTCCTGGTTTGAACCGACCCAACGAGACGATTGCACAAAAAAAAGAGATCCTGCTGATATTCACATCAGCCAGATCCGACAAGGCAGACTACAAAGGAAAGCAGTCATAATATCCGAAAGACTTGACAACCCCTAAAGTAGTTATTGAACGGCAGACCCAATCTCCTAGCATGCGCATCAGCCACCCAGTGCTCAGTAATCACAGCCACAAGAATTCGTAGCCTATGTCGCGGCATCCCCATAATAGACTCCGAGCGAGCCCGATTATGCAGGGGCCAGATTTGCCTTGATACACGTGGTTTCATCATCACACCATAGCTGTGCCCTGCCAAACATGTACCGCAGACCCATAAGTTTGCAAGAGGAGAGCGGCATCCCAACTAAATGGTCAATCTCCTCGCTTCTGAGAAGAGAGCTCATCCTCGCAAGTTCGTCTACCACACAGTTCTTCCGAGTCCGAGTGACTCCTTACCTAGATAATCTCCAGGTCTGAATTTCTTACCATCTCGTTCAGAGATTACTTGGCATTCACACACCAGTCGCGATGTTGAGTAAACAACAACTGTTACTTTGGTCTGCACAAGCAGTTTAAAGGTGCCCTTCGCACAACAAAATAATATTCTAAAAGATTACAAAGAGTATGCAATCGACGGACAATATTTTCTATTCAGAGCGTTCCACTAAGGTAAAGCTCCATTTTCATGTAAGCTCTGAGTTCAAGAAAAGGAAAAGAGGAGTAAGGAAAATATATTTTTTGGACTAAATTTCAAAACCATCACTGAGTAGATATTGTACCTTTCCATACTATATAAGTGTATATGAATGTCATTGATAATAAATTACTTGATTAGAACTCTATTTTGGCTACCTCTTTAACCCAACACCATCTCTTAACGCTGTTGATTATCTCAGCTTTAATCTCTCTCCTCTAGGCATGTGCTAGGCGTCTCTTCTGTGCTCTTGCAGATTGTATATATTCTAAGAGCAGGGCCAAACTACTGCCGCACAAGTAGCTTTTACGTTTTAGTAGATAAGGACTACTGACCTGTTTTTCAGCAGACGATATGATTAGACACAGTTATTGACGAAAAAATGCGACTGGTCCTACGCTGACAGTGATTTACAAACATTTAAGACGATTATCAATATCTTCGCCTGAGCCATTTGTTTTTGCAGATTTAATACTTCAAAGATAGCCGAAATATAGGACATTCTAGATTTGGTCCCTGATTATTGCAAATAATTCCTAAGATATCGGATTACCACAGAGAGTTTTCGTCTTTGCGTCAGATATCTTCAGAACAGTGATTACTAATATCTTCGCCTGAGCCATTTGTTTTTGCGGATTTAATACTTCAAAGATAGCCGAAATGAAGGACATCCTAGATTTGGTCCCTGATTATTGCAAATAATTCCTGAGATATCGGATTACCACAGTGAGTTTTCATCTTTGCGTCAGATATCTTCAGAACAGCCGATTCCACTTCTAGCGGTAAGCTGCTCAACCAGTCTTGCAATCACCCTTGCCATTTTCTAGGGCTCATTTTAGGATTATGTTCAGAGCTATGCAAAGTAGTTGTAGTGGCGGGATACAGTTTTATCGGATTCGAATCCCAACTTCTATCGATCTACTCAACAACATGTCTGATACTGCAAGAAGTGTTTGAATACAAACTCCTGATAAGACTTATGTAAGTTGCTGGTGTCTCAGTGTTGATTGGTAACAAAGATCCTTCTGGTCGATAATTAAAGTCGATAATTGTATTAATAATATTAATAATTAGAGTAACTTTTCCCGCGATGCTGCTAACCTTTGTGTTGTATACCTATAAAATGTATTCCACATAAGCAAAATTTAAAGGAATGCATTATATTTAATAATTTGTATTGACTACCAAGTCATATAGACTAAGTTAAGAAATTGCTATTCTAACCGTTCTCTAGATATACAAAAGTTAATATTTGCTTTGTATTGGAGGTGCCACACCCACTTAATTAATTTTTCCATATTTCGACTGATAATGTGTATTGACTACGAAGTTATTTAGACCAACTTCAGTGCCTTTCACTATTATTATTCCAAACATACACAAAAATCAATATTTACTTTGTAATTCCGCTTAATTTTTGAGAGTTGATTTATATTGACCACAATGTTATTTGGACCAAATTTAGAAATTTTCACTATTACCTTTTACAAATATAGACATTTAAATTAAACTTTTATATGGGCATGGCCCAGATGAACAAAAACCATCAGTACCGGTTTAGTGGTTCCCGAGTTATAAAATGACGAACAAAGTGCAACATATTTTTATATCGGGTAGGCTATTTAGAATTTAAGATTTTAAAATGCTATAAAACAAAAACGGTTTAAAATTTTGCGAAGTATAATTGTTGCCCCTCAGAAAATAGTCCAACGGTGTGAATTGCAGCTTCTTGGCGGCCAACTGATATCACTTTTTCGGCAAATTAATCGGCCATCAAATGTTTGACTCAATAAGTCGAGTGTGACATGAGATGTGTGGCAAGTTGCAACATTCTGTTGAAACCAAACTTCGTTGACATCAATACCAATAAGACCGTGCACAAAAAGATGGGTTATCTGTTGCGATAGGTGTCTCCACTGACCGTAATGATTGCACCGTCCGCAATTTCAAAAAAATATACGCCAATGATGCCTTCACTGCACAAGCCGCCCCAAACAGTCACTCGTAATGGGTGCATTGGCTTCTGTAAGACCAGGTTTGGGTTTTCTGAGCCTAAATACTGCGTTTTTGTTTACTAACCTACCCACCAAAATGAAAATGAGCTTCATCCGAAAAGATAATTTTTTTGTTTTTTTTTTGTCTTTGTTTTGGAAATAAATTTCTAATAAATCCCAATGTTCCTCAAGCATAAATCGATTCATTTCGTTCAGTGGAGATAATATATTGAATTTTGTGACAGAATAGAATGACATACGATTCGAAATAACCGCTGGTTAAAATTTAAACCGATAGATTGCCGACCCTATAATATGCTACTACTGATTGAACAAATTTTCTGATAATTGAGAGTATTATTCCAGCGCTAATATGCGATTTCGGCAGTTTCTCAGATATTCCAATCATACTTGGCGATTATTTGAAAACTTTATTACTGTTGGTTGAATTTGCTATCTCCGTCATGGTGAGACATGCAGTGTCATTGTGTGAGTTGGCCAAACCTTAACCTTGTATATTTTAAAATTATACCATATGAAGACTGATAGATAAATACTACAGGCTTTTTTAATTGTAAAATAACAGGTCAAACAATAAGTCCGTAGGATAAGTAAGAAAAAAACTAAATTTTGACAAAACTCGATTTTGTTATTCGACATACTTGCCTGCGAGGTATATTACGATTTCACTTTCTCGTCAAGAAGGGCAGTAGTTTTAGTGATTACTTCATCACTGGACTTAAATTTCTTTCCAGCAAGCATTCTATTGAGATCTAAAAACAGGAAAAAGTGGGTAAGCAAGCAATTCGAAGCCAATTCATTCAATTTTGCCATCGTTTTAATCGATATGTGGCACGATTTGTGAATTCACGCGGCATCCACTTTGAACACAGATTTCGCATACCCAAATATTCGTGTAAAATGATAAAAACACTACCATCTGATGTCTTTACAATGTCAAGTTGTGAATTTTGTTGATGTTTTCTGTAATAACAGCCTAATTTGAGCGTCCACAGCGCTCTGCCTCGTTTGTGCTGGTACGACCACGCTTAAATTCAGCAAACCACTCCTCAACCATTTGTCTTGATGGAGCAGAGTTCGGATAATGTTTATCAAGTCATTGTTTGGTTTTTGGAAAATCACTTTTTTCTATTTCTTTTTTTTCATTTTTGGTTTCCACTGTATTTTTTTCATCAAAAGACAATGCTTTATTAAAACTCGAAAATCAATTTTTGCTTCAAACAAAATGCTATAACTCACGAATCGATAGTCAGATTGCTGTAAAATCTATATCTATTTGAAAAAAATCATATGAACATAATTCTAGTAAAGTCATCAATGTGTCATCCTATGAACTTTTTGATGGGACTGTTATATAGAAATATGAGGGACTATGTTTCTATCACTTGCTTGATCCTATTTTTTATCAGTTTAGAAAACCTTTCAGTTCTAGTATCTGCTAAACACTTTCCTCCACTTACTACTACCGGCAGTAGTTTTCATTAATACGTTTCGTTGTCTTTGTTGTTTTTATTTTCACCCATTTTTCGGATTATACAAATAATCCTGCAGGTGGTCAACAGATATTAAAAAAGAAAATACAACAACAACTATAATAACAAGGTAATATCCAACAACAAACAACAATAATAATAAAATACAACTGCCCGTTGCACTATCCATTCCAACCTTTGCATTGTCCAAAAATTTACAAGCCTTGTTACGAATATAGAAAATCAAACGCAAGTGTTCATTTTCGCATTAAAAAAGAGTGCATTAATGAAATTCTGGTATGTTCGAATTGAAGTACGAAAATAGAGAAACAAAAACTCTGGGTGATAGTTGCACGTTCGTGTGTGTAAAATAAAAATTTACATGTGAATTTTTGGCCAACATAACTTGTTTCCGTAACAGACCCCATACATACACTTGCCAACCAACTTAATAAAACAATTGTGAAAACCGTAACAAATATGCAAAGTATTTACCATGGAAAAGGGTGTGTACAAAGAAAAGTTCATGTAATAGAAGTATTAATAGAATTCATTGGAAATATAAAGATGCCACGGGACATTCAAATTTGGTTTCCCGAAAAAAATGGTCATAAGAGAGCATTATATCATGGCCATATAGTTCTTGAAAATTGGAATTGTTACAAAAAGATGTTTGTTATGTTTTCCAGACTATAAAGTGCACACGATACAGTTCAACATGATAAGCTCTCCAATATTCGTAGATCTTTGTCGATGAAACGGTAATCTAGGCAATTCAATTTATTAGCTCCATATATTGCATGTCATACTTGGTGCAAAAAGCACTCAACATGTTATTTTTCCAATTCTCATTAATATATAATGAAAGAGAATCTTTCAAGAAATATTTAAGAAAGTGTAGAAAGGCATTAAAGTAAATGGGATATATATCAGCTGTTTTTTTTAAATGTTCACAACTTTGAGTAGGCAAGACTGCTATATTTGACAATCAATTTAACAGCTAATATCGGGTCCGCCATCTAACGTTTTTTTTTCAACTAGTGCTTATTTCGTGAATAGTAACACTTAGCTCATGTCTGATTTGACAGATAATTAGTTTTATCCTTCCGCTGAAGGAATATGGTTGTGTATACGCTTGAACAACGCTGGGAAATATTGCGACATTACTTTGAAAATCATGGTAATGTTGCAGAATGTGTGCGATGTGTTCCGATGAAGTTCATTATGTAAACAAGCAAAATTGTCGCATTTGGGGCACAGAAAACCCGCACGCATACATTAAAAAGCCGATACACCCAAGACGAGTCACTGTTTGGCGCTACGTGCCACACAGCCGGAGCTACACTCGATGTTTTGCGCCCTATTTTTGAAGATCGCATTATTAGCCGCAGAGCTAATGTCGTTTGGCCACCTCGGAGCTGCGATTTGATACCGTTGGACTATTGGGGTGCCGTCCAAGATAAGTGTTACGCCAACAAGCCAGAGACAATTGACGCTTTAAAGGACAATATTCGTGAAGCCATTGGTGAAATACAGCTGCACACAATCGATAATGTGCTTAAAAATTGGACCGATGTTGTAGGCTACTGCATGGCCAGCCAAGGCAGCCATATGAATGAAGTTATTTTCCATTATTAACCGGAAGGATTGTACTTTAGTTGCTTATCGTTTAATTTGGTTTGACTATTCATTATGAATAGGCTTTCACCAGAGCATCGTTTGTTGAATTTTTTTTTATCAAAATAATAGTTCTGTCCGTCAAATTTCAAAATTTTGTTCGCCCATTTTTGGTTATATGGGTATGTAAATAAGCAGAATTGTGGCACCATTACATCCACAGAAACTTACTGTTTGTTGCGCTTTATGGTCTGGCGGAACTATTGGTCCATATGTCTTCAAAAACAATACTGATCAGAATGTTACTGTCAATGGTGAACGGTATAGGGACATGATTAGATATTTTTCCGTTGCTCAATTAGCTGACATTAATTTTGTGACATTAGGTTACAATAGGACGGAGCTACATGCCACATAGTGCGCACTATAATTGATTTACTCAAAAAAACTTGTTGAAATGGTCCAATTAATTGGCCACTAAGATAGAAAAAATACCTTCAACAATCCCTCTCTAGTGATTATGAATGCTCCCTTAAAAAGAGTGAATCAGTTTAAATACCTTTGTTGTCTACTGACAACCATTTCTAGCATTACAGAAATGAGTTCGGCAAGTGAACAAAGAATGATAATGCCTTGGTTTCCGAATATAAAATAATGTACTGGCATATTGGCAAGTAGATCTTCTTTCGGAAGTGTCTAGAGACCACGACTTATTTTCAAAACTTTTAAAATTTATAACGGAGTTATTGCATATCATATATAATATATGATAATGTACCATACGATTGTAACGACGCAGTATTAAGCTTTTGGTGATTCGAAGCGAGCTTTCCCATACATAACTCTAACCTACACTACACTTCTTCAGTTGTTATGTTAAATTTATGTCACAGGCAATCTTATCAGGAAAAGCAGTCTCGAATCTCCACAAACATACTATTTGCCATAAGTGATTACTAATTCAAAGCCATGCACAAATGACTTTGCTCTTAATTAGTGTCCGTAGCCTATCAAACACAACCGACGTTTTGCTTGCAATGTCATTAAAAATCCAAGTTGCTAATCAAAATACCAGAAATAGAAATACCTCCTTGGTCGAAGGCAATGCTTATAACCAGTTCTGGCCGTTCTTTCTTGATTGCTTCGTTCAAACGAGTTGAGAATTTACGAGCAGTAAAAATCAGAAATTTACTTTCTATCCCTTTGAATTTGTTCAAACCCAAAGAACTACAAAACCGGCTTTTCTTCCTTAAACCCTTTGTAGACCCATGCAACAAACCGTAAAAATCGCTCTAATTTATATATAAAAATGAATGTGTGTTTGTATGTTTGTTTTTTGGTTTGTTTGGGCCTTATAGACAGCAAATTTTTACAGTATCTTTCTGTATGTCTGAAATGAATAATAGTATACGAGATAATATTTTATTGCGTTTTATATTTTAAAAAATCCAGGTGGGTTTAATATTGCTTCAGAGAAAGTAATTCGGTGACATGCGAAAAGATATCGTATCCGTCGAAACAGTCAATAGTCAGAAAGAGTAATGTTTGGAGGAGACGGCGGATGCTGTATTTGATGGTTTCTAACAGTTGTTTGTCAACTTTTGCAACGTGAGAGATCGAGCGTTTTCATTCAAATGGAAAACTTTATCTGTCTGTCTTTATATTCCAATTGTTTTGCCCATAATGCACTGTTCAAGCCAAGTAATTGCAGTCTGCTTCAATTACCGAGTTTTAGCAGCTCATAGTAAGCAATGCCGCCCTGATCCCACTAAGAACGCAAGATTGCATTATAAATACTTAAACAACTTAATTGTACTAACAAACAAGAAATATTGTCGAAATAAACGAAAGTTTTTATAAAACTCAATAAAAACCAAAAAAAAAAACACCAAAAAACCCAACAAAACCCGGTGAGTTGTGTTAAAAAACCCGGGTTTTTGCCAACCCAGCCAGATAGACGCTTTTATCGATCTAAATTAACCTAATAAAGCATCATACCCAGTATTTCTTTAGATATATCATTCATTTTCAACTCAGTATAACTCTTTATACGGAGACTAATTGAAGAACTGTATTTGCTGAAAACATAACCTGAAATCAAAATACTGTTGCTCGATAAAAGGACATCAATATCATTAAGTGAAATATATCGCCCGCAATGTGACCTCAAGTAAATTATATTTTCGAAACAATTTCTTTGTGTTTTCACTTTGAATTCGAACACATTCATTGAATTGTTGCATTTTGTTTGCTTTGTTTCGCTTTACATTTAGTATGACAGGTAGGCTGACCAAATCTATTAGAATGTCATTCACAACATAGTACAAGTTGTACCAGTACCCATGTGGTGAGTACAATTGCATTCAACTTTATTTCCTTTTTGATTTGTTTCGTATTCAAATTTATATTTCATTGAAATGTTTGTAATTTTAAGAATTTATGTGCGAATATATAAATCCTGCTGCATATTGGGAGGTGTACGTACGACGGTACAATATATTTTCAATAACAATTGATTCATTTTTGTTTTGTTTTTCGCTTTCTCTCTCTCT
Source organism: Wohlfahrtia magnifica (assembly GCA_023159175.1). Lineage (NCBI taxonomy): Eukaryota > Metazoa > Arthropoda > Insecta > Diptera > Sarcophagidae > Wohlfahrtia > Wohlfahrtia magnifica. The sequence continues at coordinate 934,546 of JAKWBJ010000156.1, forward strand.
CTCTCTCTCTCGCTCTGTATTCAATTTGCATAGTTTTTATTTTAGTTTCTGTTTTTCATATTTGTATAGTTTTCAATAATTTAAGCACTTTATTTAACATGCTACACCAACAGTGGTGGTGTATAGTAAAACAACAGTTGTCGATTTACCTTAAATTATAACGATTGATTTCACATTAAATTAATAATTAAGTAACTTTCATATAAGCCTTAGAATGCAACCTGTTCTATTTTGTAGGATTTTAAACATGATTTTAGCTACTCTTCTTCTTCAAAATTGTACATTACAATATAGGGTATTATTATGGTCACACTCAATCGACTACAACTGTTTTACTTGCTTTATAGTTTCATTTGATTTTACGAAAATTTATTTTATTGTTTTATGGATTTGTCACTTAATTTTAATATTTTCGTGAAAACTGTTAATAAATTTTTCTATTTCCTATTTCAGATTTAATTGTTTGGAATTTATGCGAAATTAAATACAGTTTTGTCTCTTTAAGTGAAAATATGTATAAAAGAAATTAAAAATATTTCTAAAAAATTGCGATGAATAATTAAATACTTGAAATGGATTTTTATAAAAGAGTGGAAACAATTAAAGTTTTAATTTAAATAACTTTAGCGAAAAATAAAATTTAATTTGTAATAAATCTATTGGTTAAACTAAGTATTATATATGCTTCGCTATCCCTATCTCAATTATTATCTTAACTATTACACTGAGCGACAAAAAAAATTCTGACCACTTTTCTGATAGGTGTTGTCGAACAGAACATGGATATGGTTTTGATATTTCGAAACATCTCCAAAATCTCGAGTTACGGATAAAAAACCGTGTTCGGACCTTTATGCACTTATAAACTAATAACTTAGCTGAATATTACCCGTGCGTAAAAACGCACATAAACTTAAAAAATCTGTAAAAAATTGGATGAAAAATGTGTGTGCTTGAGAAATACTCCCAGATTCTTCAAGATTTTAAAATCTAGTAATATTCAGCTTTGTTACTAAAGAGTCTGCCAAATATTTTTTTTTGAAAATGCTATAAAAAAATACTGCTGAATATTTTCTCAAATTTCTTTTTTTATTTGAAAGTACAATCCTTCCGGTTAATAATGGCAAATCATTTCATTTAAATGGCTGCCTCGGCTGGCCATGCAGTAGCCTACACGATCGGTCCAATTTTTAAGCACATTATCGGTTGTGTCCAGCTGTATTTCACCAGTGGCTTCACGAATATTGTCCTTTAAAGCGTCAAATGTCTCTGGCTTGTTGGCGTAACACTTATCTTTGACGGCACCCCACAAATAATAGTCCAACGGTGTCAAATCGCAAAAACAGGCGCAAAACATTGACTGTAGCTTAGGCTGTGCGGCACGTAGCACCGTCCTGTTGAAACCAAATGTTGCTAATATCCTCCTCTTACATTTTTGTGAACAAAAATTCGTTCAACATGGCCAGATAACGATCGCCATTGACTGTAACGGCCACTCCTTGCTCATCTTCGAACAAAAATGGCCCAATTATGCCTCTGGACCAAAATCCGCACCAAACAGTGACTCGTCTTGGGTGTATCGGCTTTTCAATGTATGCGTGCGGGTTTTCTGTGCCCCAAATGCGACAATTTTGCTTGTTTACATACCCGCCAAGATCAAAATGAGCTTCATCTGAAAAGATGATTTTTTTTTTTGGCAAAATCGGCATGTTCTGTAAGTCGAGCCTTAGTCGAGTTTAGCGAAGCGTATACACAACCGTATTCGTTCAGCGGAAGGATAAAATTAATTATCTGTCAAATCAGACATGAGCTAAGTGTTACCATTCACTAAATAGGCACTAGTTGAAAAAAGCGTTAGATGGCGGACCCTGGACCCTGGAGACCAGATTTTTACCAGTATCTCGAAATTTTAGAGGTGTTTTGGGAGTTATAAAAACAAATCGTTGTTCTACTCGACAGCGCCTTCCTGATAGGCGTAGTGGTGTAATTTCCCAGGTATTTCAACTTATCATTTTTACTATTTTTTCCCATTTTATACCCTTCTGATTTAAACTGAAACATTTAAGATACCCTTTACCTTCTTTCAGAAGGACACTGTAGAATATACTTTTTAGTTTAGCATCTTAGATGGAGCATCTGTATAAAATCGATATTTCTATGATGAAGACAGTTTTTCTTGATCAGGGTTATCCACTTCTTGGTTTCATAAGTAAATTTTAATAAAATACACATAAAGCTATGATTTCGATTGAACTTATATTTCATTATAATGCTTGGATCTTTAAATACGAAATACCATAATGCGCATCAAAGTCACTTTTTCTGAATGGCATGGTTTTTACACAATCACTTCTTTGTTCTCCGAGCCCCATGTGGCATAATTCTGCTTGTTGACGTAACCACAGAGTGAGAAGTGAGCTTCACCGCTAAAAAAAAAAACTTTTTTTTTCGAAAATTCGGCCGCTACTACTACTTTTACGCGTTCTCTGAACCTTCTGCCAGATATTTATTACCTACAACATAGCCTCTTAATTGATATCCCGATATTACCAGGTATTCAAACTTATTCCTTTAGTCAACACAGGTTTCTAAGAAGATGTACTATAACAACACACTGTCTTCAGTTTAATCTATAAATAATAGTTTGACTTTTGTAGCTGGGGTCGAGAACATGTTCAGTTCTGCTGGCTTTGTTGCATATTCCTTCACAGTTGTCAATTCTTTTATTTAAAGAATTATTGTAAAAAACAATTTTTTATTCTTCTGATTCTTTATTCGTCTGATCTTAAGGCGAAATTGAAAAAGTCAATTGCAAATTATACAGATGAACGGCGATTCACACTCAGAACTCCAGTAAAAATAAAATAATCTTTTCATAACGCTAGCCACGGCGACAAGATCCTTTAATCACCTCAAATCATTGTTAAAAACAATTTTCTATTCACTTTGAAAAAATTGCCTGATCTCGAGGCGAATAAGGAAAAGGTCAATTGAAAAATAATTTATATATGTGTGCTTAGGGCAGCCATGTAAACTAGTGAATAATTTTCTAGTTTATGGGGTTGTAGGTTCGACTCCGCACTGAATTGCAATTTGTGTTTGAGGTCACCTTTCGACAAACGTTATGCATATCAAATTATTTAATAATTGTTTGATATTTTTCTAATATACCATTTCTAAGAAAATTTGTATTTTCCATGAACCACATTTACAAAAATTTTTTAATTTGTTTTCTTTTATAGGTAACCGCCTTTTTTGACATTTGCAACACCTTAAAAATATCGGTCATACAATAATTACGTCCAGGTGAGAAAATTTCTTTTTTAATTTTTGTAGATTAAAAATAGCCATAAACTATATTTTTGGCAATTGTCAAGGAAATTAAACACAAAGGATTTGAAAATTTTGAAAGAACATAAGAAATCCTTTGTAATACCTATTGACAAAAATGCCGCAAATCAATTGAAAAGAAAATTGCAAAACAAAAGGTTATACCGACAACAACACACATACACACAGCTTATATCCTTTCAGTTTTGTTGTTCTGCTCATACACTCACACTAATTTACGAAGAATATAAATGAAGTCGAATTTTTCTTTTCTATACGATAGTCATTTAGGACAATTTAAGGAAAGAAATTACATGTCATTTTGGCAAAAGAGAAAAATAAAAGGCAAAGTCAAAAAGAATTGGCAACAATATCACTAAAGGCGTTCACTAATTGTTGTTCAATTCGAATATAAAGTTTTTCTTAAATGTTATGCAGGCATGTGGAATAAATCATTACTGCCATACTGCACGACTACATAGTTTTCGAAACTTTTCTATGCCTGAAAGGAAGGATGAAAAGAGTGTTATATACATACATACATATAATTTTTACGGTGTTAAAGACAGCCTTTTGACTCTTAAATTGATATCGATACCCTATAGTTAGTGAAAATAATATAAGCAATCAAAAATATAATTCTTACAAAAGGTTAGGTTATATATACTAAACTAAAAAGCATAAAGCTTCGACAATTATTACAATCAGTAAGGGCACCCTTTCTGAATAGCCTTACCATTACCCTCTTTGTCCATTCCCGTGGTAGCCATTCTCTGTACCAAGCTTCTGTCAAGTACGATTGTAATAATATGAATATGAAGTAATTAATCTGGTATTGTTCTTCAGCCTGGTAATTTGTGTATTGAAATTTCTGTTATGATTACTTCTACGGTTGCAGAATCCACGTATACCATCTTGATCAAAAAGTTTCCGGAATAACCCCGTGTGGCGATCCACGGTACGTTTGCTGTTGATATTCCTGCTAAATCTTAGCATCATAGCTCGACATTTGTAAAAGCTACGTAGCCAAGAGTGCATCTATCTCTATGTGTGTTGGCGATTTTTTACAATTTTAGAAATGGAGTTAACTTCGAAACTTAAAACTTGTATTACATTTTGCGTAAAAACGGATTTAACAGTGCGCGAACGTTGGAAATGTTCGAAAAGTGTTTCGGCAACGATTCTCTAACGAAAACTGTCGCTTACCAGAGGCACGAGTGGTTTAAAAGTGGTCCTGAGTCAATCGGAGATGATGAACAAAGTGGCAAACTATCGACACCGAAAACCGACGAAAACAATGATAAAGTAAAAGAAATGTTGGTTAATAACCCCAAATTAACCTTCAGAGAGATAGCGGAGGACTTGAACATTGCCTATGGATCCGTACAAGACATTTTGGTTAATGATTTGTGGGACCAAAGTTGGTCCCAAAAAACCTCAATTTTATGCAAAAAAGAGACCGTGTTGAGGTCGCAAAAGACATGATTTGCGAGGCTGAATCCGATCCCACATTCATCAAAAGATGATTACTGGAGGCGAGTTTATGAGTGCGAGATGCAATCCAAACATCAGGTCAAATGTGTACGGCCAAATGGCCAAATAAGCCGAGACCAAAAAAAAACCACGTCGTTTTCAGCCAAAAAAGAAGGCAATGCTCAAGGTTTCAATGAATTTTTGCTAGAAGGCAAGACCGTTAACAAAGAGTATTATTTGTGCGTTAGGGCCGTTTGCGTGCAGCAATTCGAAAAAAGAAAACTCATGGATTGTGCACCATGATAACGCAACGTCGCACAGTGCCATCATTATTCGAAATTTTTGGACGAAAAATGCAACAAATACCATCCAACAGCCACCAAATTCACTTGATTTAGCTGTGAGCTTTTGCTGTTCAGTCAAGTTAAAAAATAATTACGGAGAACGCGTTTCAGCCACCGAGAGGAAATGATGCAAAATCGCAGAAAGCACTGATAGACATATCGAAAACCGAGTATAAAAAATACTTCGAGGATTGGATCAAGCGCTGGCATAAGTGTGTTGCAGTCGATCGGGATTACTTTGAAGGGGACAATATAAATTTAGATGAATAAACTTGTATTTTTAGTTTTCTGAATAAATTCCGGGAACTTTTTGATCAAGGTGGTATTTCATACAGTGGTGTCGAGGGTACTGTGAGATACGTAATCTCGTCGGCATATTCTTCTGTGATACTGATTCCATTGAAATATTTTTCCATCTGTTGATTCAATGAATCACTTTTTCATCCTTAATGCCTTTTATATCTTGCTAGTTTTGCCTTTATAGTGGACCGATGCTTTCGTACAGTCATTTCTGTTTTAACATTTCATAGGATTTCCTGAAATCATTTAAAAAATTATTTTGAAATTGTGGACTTAAAACACCAGTAACACAGTACACTTTTAAAGCGATATAGGATACTCATAGTTCGTATTCCTCCCACTACAACAAACTCAAATGTGCACGGAAAACTTAATTGAAACCCAACTATTGAATTGAAACGAATTAATTTTGTATGAATTTTTTTTTTGTCCAAACTGTTGACCGGCTGTGTACAGAAGTACCCTTCTATTGTGTAATTGTTGTTGTAATTGTAAAACATTTTGTTTAAACACACCTCAGAGCGATCAAATAAATGTTCCATTTACAACTGTCTACCAACTACCACCACCACACAACTACTTGTACTTGTGAAACTTTTAGGTATAATTCTTCCTTTTTTTAAAAGGTGTGTCCTATAGTTTGTTCAAAAAGGACTCTTTTGTGCCGTAGTGACCAAAAAAGAAATTCTAATTATTTTCTAGTTACAAAGAAATTGATTTAACCAAATTCTATTGAATTCGTATTGGTTTGTTAATCAAATCTTGATGACTTGTAATTTCGTTCTACAATATTTTTTCTAATCTTTTCCATACGAAAAACTACAAATATATTTGAAAAGCAAGGTATACGTACAAGTAGTTTTTGTTGTTGGAACATCAATTTTTACCATTTTTTCTATACAATATTGGACGTTTGTCGGTAAATTCCTTAATTACATTACAAAAGAAAATTAATGACTTTGAAGGTTTTCACTAGGCCGAAAGTATTGTGCTACTGGCGCTTATATAAAAAAAGAAAGAAGACAAAGGATGCTGAGTAGCGTTGAAAGTGTATTGAAGGCCGAGTAAAAAGTATAAAAAATCACACCCTTGACTTTGGTTACGGTTATGTTGGAAAATTGCAAAAAAAAAAACGAAAACAGAATAAAAATTTTGTGGAATTTTGCCAAATAGGAATAACAGGTCATTATCGATTGTCATAAAGTTTAATGTCAGAATATACCTGCGATGCGTTGCAAAGTCTTTTGCTTAGAAATAAGGCTTACCTGGACACTGTGAGAAAAAACGTTCCGTGACATCCTACTGTGTGGCACCATTTACTACCATCGTCACTTGATCTAATCAAGGATAGAGAAATTGCCGGATGCTTGGGATACCAAAATGCTCAAAGTATACTTCACCACTCTAGGACGGAGATCAGTCCGCAATTTAGTCGCCGCTCTGTGGCAGGCCGATGGCTCAAAAATATATGACTGCGTCGGTGCTGGTGTTAATGGACTTAACCGAGATTTGTCGATCCCGCTATGGAAATCACTGAGTATCTTTCAGGCTAAGATCATGGTCATTGCTATATGTACGATCAATCTGGTCAGTAGGCTGAAGGGTAAGACCACTAATGTATGCTCTGACAGCCAAGCTCTTTAAAGGCACTTGGCTTGAATCGAATGAGAGTCAAATATTGCTACGATAGGCTGCAAAAGCTTTTGCTTGGAAATAAGTTACATTTGTTATCTGGACTCTGTGGAATAAATGGTAAAGAAATAGCGGATGCATTGGCCAGAAAGGATTCCACAAAAACCTTTATCGGTCCTTGCTGTGTAGCACCACTCATTATTATCCTCAATCTAATCAAGGATTGTGAACAGTAGAATGCTCAAAAGCGGACTACACCACTCTATGGCGGCGATCAGTCTGTAATATGGGCGTTGTCTTGTGGTTACAAGTATAGCAGGTCGGGCTTGAAACTCTTTACAAAGTCTCTTACCGGCCACTGCAGACTAGGAGTGCATCTGAAGAGGATGGCCACAGATGTGGAGGTTTGAAAACTGTGCTCACAGAAATCGGAGACAGTGGAACACATATTGTGTGAATGCAGGGCTCTTGTTAGGTTTGGATGAAAATGTTTAGATAGACATAGAGTCTCACTAAGTGACATATCTACGATTATGGTTTCAGATCTACTTAAAATCATTAGAAATGCAGTAAGCAAACTATAGAACGGAAGGTCTATATATCCCATGGGTCGAAGGGTCCTGCAACATAGCCTGGCCGGTATAATTTGTTTCAAGCGTTTTTTCTCCGTCATTTCCATAAGGATAATATTGGCATTCCATTGCTTTTCGTAATAAAGCTGATAAGCTCAGTATATGATTAATCTATTGTAGCTCGCCACCACATAATTGAGTGCGGTAGTGAAGATGCTTGCTAAGTGATGGTTACTTAGCATTATAATATTTTCCCAGTAGGTGGTGTTTTGTCCTGATTATTCGTCTGATGTTTGTCATCATCGACATCGGTCAGCTGGAAGGTCAGGGGCTTCTCTAGATGAATTTATATGGAGGGGGATTAAAGTCTTTTCATTAAACATTCGAGACTGCAATTAAATTTTTCTTCTTGTCATGTCCCCTTCCAGGGTAAAATTTTGAAAAACTTTGAACCAAATTCCATCTAAATTCGTCTTATTGTGGTTAAAGAACTCATACATACACATACATAATTTCACCGACATCCCAAAACAAAGGGACCTCTCAAAAACAATGAGCTACAGCCGATTTTATGTACAGGCTCATTGAAATGGATCTACAGCTTAATGCTGGCTCTGATCGGCAGATGTATTAGTAAGAGAAGTTTTTTATAACCTAATTCATAATCAGTCTCCAGCTAATGTTAGGAGGTGATGCCGATGTTGAGATTTGTTAGATGGTTTGGTCTGGAATTAAACCGAGGACCTCTTGATAGGTGGGTGTTTTGTGGCAGCACACACTTTGAGAACTCACTGGTATAATTAGATTATTATTATTTTATAATTTGTATTATTATATTATTATATTATTATATTATTATCTGATATCAAGCAAACTGGACCTACTTTTAAAAAAAATATAAAAAAAACTTATCTTGCTAAAAAGTCCTACCTATATATTCTCAAATTAACCGATATTTTATCAAGCCGTAATGGTTTGGTCAGTGTCATTTACACAGTGCAATAAAAAGCTCATAGGAAGTATTGTTATCCAGTACAACAAGAAATTGTTTTTGAAATTGACGAAATACCTCGAAAATTTTGAGTTACGGGTATAAAACCGGTTTTTTGTACCTGCACTTGTAAACTTATGACGTAGTTGAATAATATCCAATTTTCTTAAGTTGTTTATTATTGATTTTTTTTAACAGGTTGGTTGGTTCACGTGGCCACTCATAACTACTATGAGTGTGAAGTAGTGTTTTAGCGTTTTGAGAACTTCCACAAAGTCTCGAAACTGACCGATGTTTTGAATATCCTTCACTCAATCCGTCAGGTTGAGATATCTGAGGAGTTCATCTAGTCATTAGCTCACCTACTGTCATTTTCAGGAATTGGTAACAAGAAACTTACCACGTTTCTTAATATTGAGGTGGCCTTCAATTATATTCTTCCCTGCGCCGTGGTATAGGCTGTATGTAATCTCGGTGTTGAGGAATATCTCCCCTGTCAGGAGATTACTGGAGAAAATAACCATCAGTGCGGAATGAGAAGAGACTATCAAAAGCAGAGCTGCATATAAGGGCACACCACGTGATGGGGGGCTCTCTTCTTTACTATGGCTTATTACGGTAAACACACTGCTGTTAGAATTAGGCTGCCTATGCAGACGAATTTGCTATTGTTACTTGGAGCAAATATAAATATCTGAGTATTATTAGCGAAATTACAACTTACTATCTGAACGTAGTATCGAAAGCTCCGTTCCATATGGGGTTTCTCTTAATCGCATTAAAACGCATTATGCTAAGAAGCATAAAGTATTGGATTTGGTTTCCCGGCCTCAATGGAGCCGAACTTAGACTTTGTAAGTAAGTAAAATATCTTGGAATTTTGGACAGGAAGGCTTCTTGGAAGTCAAATATTGAGAAAAGTGCTAAAAAATTGCACTCTACTGTAGCAACAGAATAGTTGGCAAATGTTGTGGCTTTCCGAGTCATCTATGCCGTGGAACTTTACCCCGAGAGTTGCTGAGAAAAGTTCATCGGTCAGCTCTGAGGTCTTTGGAGTGTTGAGGTTATTCACTTCCTGGCCGCCTATTAGCGTAATATTTTGTCGGTGCTGCCATGTTAATGAGAGACATGCCGATATTTAGAAACAAGTCGATGTAATGAACAGAACGGATTATTAAGCTTAATCTCTACTCTGCCAGTCACTAAGTATAGGACGCATAACTTCAGAATTACTGGAAAGAGGCAAGAAAGAGTAAGGTATGGTTTTTTGTCTCCGGACCTTAACATTAGGGTCTCGCAAAGACGGCTTGTAAGGAATATAACCATGATTAAAATTTTAAGCACTTATAGCGATAGTTAGACGGTAATCAAGTCTCTGGAGTCTATGTTCTCTTACTCTCGGTCGGTGGTGGAATGCAGCCTACCACTAATGGTGTTGGCGGTATTTTTCTACATCGACCGGGAATTTAATATCGTATTGAGGGCGTCGGTAGAAGTCGTTTCAAAGCCTCAGAGACCCTAGGCATGGCTGATCGTTGAACCGTTCTCAAAAATGTCTCTCTGGTAAAGTATAGGTCTAACTATCGTGATATAGTTCCACATTATAGGTAAAGTCACTAGCACTAGCCAACGGCTTCTGGTTGCGGAATACAGCGATAATTCAAGAAACTGTGTAGTAGATAAACTAGCTAGACTGCGCACAACGGTACAGATGCTTGTGGCAAAAGAAAGTGTTGCCGAATTTTAAGTAATTGTTGTATATTAAGTGTTGTTACAGCATACTACCTTGATCAAAAAGTTTCCGGAATAACCCTCGCGTGGCGGTCCCATCGTTTCGATTTAAGTTTTTTTTTGTTAGATTGGTACATCTGGTTTTGATATTCCCGCTAAGTCTTAGCGTCATAGCTTGACATTTACAAAAGCTACGTAGAGAGAACTGGTCAACTAGGTAACCTGCTAAAAACTAGGAACGAGACACTTGTTGCTGGAATATCCGGCGCTATCTAAGCTCAGGGTCCTAGGAAGGTACTTTGTAGACCTTGATATATATGTATTTAGTATCAAACTTTTTTGTAAAATTTCAAAACAAATCATTTTCCACAAAATCTGTCAAATCAGTTTAAACCTCCAAGTATTACTGTTTAACAGTAAATATATTATTCGCCTCAATATCGATTGAAATGCACAATGAAAAAACATTTAATTGTTGGGAGAGAAATAAAAAAAATAATGTTTGGCCTTTGGCATACAAGTATCTGGACAAACATTAAGAGGGTGGAGGTAAAAAACTATACATTTTTTAAACTCAAATACTCCTCATATTGACATTGTGTTGTTGGCCATCTGGCTGGTTACAAATTTTTTCTTTTCTGTCTCGTTTTAGTTTTTATTTTTGCATATTTTACTCGTTTGATGTAAAAAGTGTGTAACAGGATTTTTTTATTTTTGATTTTTCGTCCTCTTTTTTTATCTGCGTTATACCAATAAAAAGTTTATTTTTTAATTTTTTTTCTTTAGTAGTTTGTGAGTTAAAAAAAGAATAAAAAAGAGAATCCGATGTTTACCTGCATCTGTTGTTGGTTTTATTATAACAACCTATACACCATATACATATGAGCAGCGTAATCGATCTTTTCGTGGCTTTTTTCACTACGAAATTGTGGTTTATTTACATCCGTTATTGAATTTGTAGTATTGATGACAAATATTCAGAAATAAAAATAACAACAACAAAAACAATAAAAAAGAAGGAAATAAACCAAAAAACAATTGTTGTACTTGCAGATGCGAATTTATATCCGGTATTTGTTGTACCTGTGCAGGACTTACAACTTTAACTTCCGAAAATTGTTTAAACGTACAAAGGAAAGAGATACTAAAATTCCTTGAAAAATGTTTAAAAACAAATTCAATTTATCTGGCAAATATTAAACATTTAAATACAAAGCATCCGATTTCAATCATAGATTTTTAAAATATATTTTTTATATCTTCTTCAGTATTTTTATTATTTTTTTATTCGAATAATGGATTCCTTGTTAACCTTTTATATTCTTGTGATTATTGCTCTGTCCTTTAAAATATTTTCAATTATTATCGATTAATCTATCAAGGTTATTATTGTATTCAAATTTTTAAAATATTGTTAGGAAAATAAAAATGCTTAACGAAAAGATACACCAATATTACGGTACATTTGTGGCTATAAAACATTATTGTGGGATTTTTTTTTTATTAAAAGTGTTATCAAATGCGTATTGAACGGTGTTAATTGCATTTTAAATAGACGGACATTAATAGAAAGTTATAGTAAATACAAGATATTCGAAATAAGTTCAATTCTTTATAAAAAGTGGCGCTTTATGCTTAGCTGAGACAATTGTAATTTAACAGTCAATAAATAAAGTCGTGTTAAGGCGTATTTAAAAGTGTTGAGTAAATTTGTATATTAAGTGCAGGATAAATTAATTGGATACTGTACAAATACAAATAAAAGACTGTATAAGTAAAACAATAAACTCTTGTGATTTATTTTATTTGACGCACTTTAAAATAATTCAAACGTTTTAAAAAGGTTAAAGTATAACAATATAATATTGTAGGATTTTTGTCATAGTGACTACACATGTGTGCACTTCTGCAGTGTTTTAATGGAATTGCACTTCTGCTACAAATTAATTATTACATATCTAAAAGGTTTGTGTGGCCGCGGTGATAGACAAAAACTGTTGCCTTATTCTCGTTAGTCTAAAAACTCACCTCAGTCTCCTTTAATCCATGTTCATCTGAGAAACTTCACAGTTTTGCTTAGTCTACCATCAAAAAGATAATTTGATAATGTTTAATATCGCCCAACACTTCTTTGAATTTAGCAATGTCGTCATGCTTATATAATCATGATTAATTAAGGCCTTAAGATCTACGGGCCCAAAGGATTTTTTTTTATGTGTACGTATATGTTCATCACAGTAGTTTGAGGCTTCGAAAAAAACCAGTTATATTATTTGGTGAGAGAGCAAATTAATTTAGAGTAACTAAAGTAAGTACAGTAACTAAAGTAATATAATCCATTTGGCAATGCTAAGTAAGGACTACTTAGCTACTTAGTAAGGATTTTTACCACTACACAATAACAAGGAAGCTAACCACAGTAAACTAATTATCTACTTAGCTTGACATTAACTGATTAATGAAACTGAAATAAATGGATGGTTTGTGGAAAAGAATATGCCAAGAGTAGTAACCTAAAAAAACAGCTAAGGATCTTTAGCCCGAGTGTCGAAATATAGTATTATGAGTTTCGAAATACTTTTTGCATAGTCTACATTCAACATTTCCTAAGTTATGTTGGTGGTAACTAGATTAGTTAGTACCTACGCTGACAAAAGCACAAGAAGCAAGTCAAATAGGTTAGTGACAATCTAAGTTATGTTTGCCAACTATTATAGGAAAATATTGCAGTCTTGTATCAGGCATAGCCTCTTGTGGAAGACTGACTGAATATTTGTATAGAATGTGAGTAGCGGGAGGTAGTTAAATCACCAGAGCACATAATTGATGATTGTGCGGCAATAATTACAACCAAAGTAAAGGCAACCATTGTACCATTTACCAGGAAGGATGTGAAAGAAATCCCACTCTTAAGGTAAACGGAACTAAGGTTTTTCGCAGGAAAGAGGTGAAATATTTAGGAATCTGATTGAGTAGACTTTCACTAAACCAAGGGTAGCCAAAGAGAAAACTGCATTTGTAGTAGTGTATTAGAAAATTTTTGCAGTGTGAAATCAACAAACAAATAAACAATTTTAATACACAGAGCGACATACGTCTGCTTTTATCAATAGCTATCACACAACTGAATGAAATCGTTGTTTATTTGTTATTATCTGTTCAACAGTTTCGTTTTCGTTCAGGTGTATGTATAGGGTCCGCCATCTAACGTTTTTTTTCAACTAGTGCTTATTTCGTGAATGGTAACACTTAGCTCATGTCTGATTTGACAGATATTTAGTTTTATCCTTCCGCTGAACGAATATGTTTGTGTCCAATGCGTTTTCGTTTCGCTTAGTGGGCCTGCGATCGACTTACAGAAGATGCCGATTTTGCCAACAAAAATCATCTTTTCAAATGAAGCTCATTTTGATCTTGGCGGGTATGTAAACAAGCAAAATTGTCGCATTTGGGGCACAGAAAACCCGCACGCATACATTGAAAAGCCGATACACCTAAGACGAGTCACTGTTTGGTTCGGATTTTGGTCCAGAGGCATAATTGGGCATTTTTCTTCGAAAATGAGCAAGGAGTGGCCGTTACAGTTAATGGCGGTCGTTGTCGGGCCATGTTGAACGAATTTTTGTTCACAAAAATTGAAGAGGAGGATATTAGCAACATTTGGTTTCAACAGGACTGCGATACGTGCCACACAGCCGAAGCTTTGTGAAGCACACAATCGATAATGTGCTTAAAAATTGGTCCGATCGTGTAGGCTACTGCATGGCCAGCAGAGGCAGCCATTTGAATGAAATTATTTTCCATTATTAACCGGAAGGATTGTACTTTCAAATAAAAAAATTTGAGAAAATATTCAGTAGTTTTTTTTATAGCATTTAAAAAAAAAAATTATTTGGCGGACCCTTTATAAAGGAAGCCGATTAAACTTGTGCACATCAGTGCGACAATGGCCACATATGCACTAAACCCACTTCATTTTTTGACTTCAACAAGAGTCTCCTGAAAGGAGAGATGAGAGAATGGTCAGCATCCATCGTGAGGCAATATTGGAACAGAACTAGTGTCCGAGACCATTCGGTGTGCTCTTCCCATTCGGTGACTATAATTGACTGATAGTGTGATATAACACAACTCGATTTCTATTTGGGGCTTATTATCTAAAGATCTACTATATGTGTGTGCAGAGAACATGACGAAAAAAAAAAATTTATTGCGTTTTCGAGTGTTTAATAAATATACTTCCATACAAATCTATCTAAGGAAGTTCTCTTGATCTTCCAGCTTACCTCCGGTAATGATGACAAACATCAGACGAATGATCAGAAGAAAACGCCACCTACTGGGAATAAATTACAATGCGAAGTAAGGATCACCACTACCACTTAGGAAGGCTTTTCACCACTACATAATCATATACAGACTGATCAATGAAACAGAAACAAAGCAATGGATGCTTTGTGGAAAACAAAGAGGACTGACGGAGAAAAAAATAATTTATCTAGAAGTCCACAATACATCCTTGCATTGCTGATGGAAACCAAATGGTACATCACTGAATTGGAGACACATGCACGCTAAATTGTGGTGGAAGTGCTTAATAGCTTAAGCGTGAAGTCAGCTTGCGTTGATTTTGAAATACCATTTATCCCTGAAAACATTTATTTTTGCCATTTATTTTATTCGAACAAGGTTCTTAAGTTACTTGAAAATATTATCATCCTTAATTTGTCTTTTAAGAGAGGCAATTCAGTAAATTGAAACTTTATATCCTGCAGACGAATGAAAATGTAATATCTAATAGATGTATACAATGTATCTAAAAATATTTCTTTTAAACACCTACAGATGCAGTATTTATACCAGGTATTAAATTTGATACTGTTTTTACCGTATTTTTGTTTTTGTTTTGCTTCTTGCATGAGCAAACAAGCAAGAATATAAAAAAGGAGTCAAATAAAATATATTCCATAGAAATAAAAAGGTAGTGGAAAAAAAGAGAGAAAAAGAACTCATGTATCATTTTTGCAACGTGTCAAGTAGTTCTTGTTGCTGTTGTTGTTGTGGTAAAAGTGTCTGAACATAATAAGAAATCGGAAATAGGTGGATATATATTGTGGTTGATGTGCATGTGCCTGTGGTAGGAACCACCTACAAACAACGCCCAAAATTTTGTTGAAGGATAAAACGCGCGCGAAATGTTATTTTATTTTTAAAAGTTTTTTTTTATTGCTTTTATTTTTTACTTCACATATAAATATTTGGATGTTATTTTTACTATAATAAAGAGATATTCCAATGGTGGTGTTATTTGGGACTCAAATGAGCAACATATTGTATGTTTAAAATGGGAGCAAGTAACACGAGTAAAGTTCTTCCAAACCAATCATATTAAAAATAAGTAAAACTTTGGACCGTATAAAATTGCTATAGTGATGACGGCTTACAAACAAATAATCGAGCCTTTTACTTACCGATTAGCATTACTCGTAAGTTTATTATATCTATTGCATTATATAATATTCTACTAGACAATGCGGTAGATCTGTTTGGACTTAAAAAATGGCAGAGTGCGTTAGTAGTTTCCATAATAACTGTGTATTATACCATATTCCATATACCTCACATTGAATGAAATTGTTAACTTCATCAATTTGACAAATTACCAGTGGCCTAATTCTGGCATTCGTGATCGAAATGAAATCCAAATCGAAAAATATGTCGATATCGATATCGATCTCTATATTGCCATTGTTTCGTTGGTTGTGCGGCAAGTGACAACATCCTGTTGGAACTACATATCGTCAAGGTTCATATCCGCAATTTCTGGCCACAAGAAGTCTGCTTGGCTGAATTCATTTTCGAAGAAGTACGGCCAGATGACGCCGTCAGCTTTTAAACCGCACCAAGCAGCCACTCTTGTGTTTTCACATTTCCTACAAACCTAGTACGCACAATTCTCCCGATTGTGGACACATTTGGTCGATTATGCTGACCAAAAAAATCACGAAATGTACGAAATGCATTATGATTTGAACGTCCAGTTTTTCCATTTTAATGCGTTGCTCAATTGTATACCTCTCCATGGTTGAATTTGGCAAACACTGAAACAAAGAAATTCCAAATTAAGTTGGACATAAAACTTGACGTTAAGGTTTGACACACAATTAACATCGTTCATTTTGGTTGGTCCACCCTACATATATGTTACCCTGCAATACAATCAGGTTTGGCAAGCCACTGGATGACCCAATAAAACCCGGCTGGGTTTAATTGGGTATTATATTTAAAAAAAACCCGGGTGGGTTTATTAATTCAAAGGTTTCCTTAGTTCATTTACAACAGAAATAAGTATAATTTACGTATTGCAACTACGAATTAAATCGAACAGTTTTCTTAGCTCAAAAAAGAAAATGAATTAGCAAATTTGTCAATGCTTGCATCCTTTCCCCTCCTCTGAGCCAATTTCTAAATCCCGTCTCAGAAACCTTCTCGTCTTATAAAAAGCTCCAACTTTGAAGCCGATTTCATATTTCTTCAAAGGAAGTGAGTTGATGACTTGCTTGCAGATAAACTCATACGTCCTTATACGGCCTAGATAAGTTCTAGAAATGTAGCCCGTAAAACGAGATGAATATGTGTTGCATTTGTTTCCACTGTTGAATCCACTGTTTTTAGCCATAGAACGAGGTAATTTGCGCCGTAAAGCAAATGTGTTCCGTAGCTCAAACAGGCCGTTACAGTACAATGCCGTATAAAAAGATATGAGCATATTGCATCCGTCGCAATAGCCAATAGTCAAATGGAGCAATGTTCGGAAAATACGGCTGAAGCAATATTTGATCCAATAATTGGTTTGAAAGTTTTGCGACGTCAGGCCAGGCGTTGTCATGCAAAAGAATAGTTTACTCATGTCTGTCTTTATATTCCGCCCGTTTTTCTTATAATGCATGGTTCAAACGCAGTAATTGCAGCTTTCTCTGATCACCGAGCTTTAGCAGTTCATGGCTCCCACCATGGGAGCAAAATTCCATTATAAAAGAAAAAATATCGACTTGAACGAAATTTGGAAGCAGTTATAAAAACTAACAAAACCCCAAAAAACCCACCAAAAAACCAAACCGGCTAAAAAACCCGGGTTTTTGCCAACCCTGACTACAATAGAGAATATTTCGTTGATGGACCTTAGGCTTTTAATTTAAGGGTTAGCCATTGCTTTTTCTTGGCATCTACTTGCCATTAATTTTTTTTTGCACTTTGGATCTAAAATGACAAAATTTACTAAATTTTCAACTTTTTCTTTAATTTAATTGATTTTCTTGTGTTCTTTGCTTACGAGTAAAAACTCGCAAGCTTACGTTCGAATTGTTGTTCGTTATCGAAAGTCATCATAAGAAATTTTGATTCATTTTATTCGTGATCGTATAAGAGAAGTCCAAATAATCAAGAACTCGTTGATCGAATGAGAATTCGTTCGTATACGAATGCTAGAATTAGCCACAGGTGTGAATGGTATCGCTGTAGAACTCCTAAATGCTGATTCACTCATCAATACTAAGACAATACACCCTCTGATGCGCAATTTTTAGGAAACAGAGAACTTAGCTGGTGTGCCATGTCACCAGCTTGCGTATAGCGTGGCGATCGCTCTGAAACCTTTGCTTTATTAATTCTGAAAATGCTGTTGACAATCTAAAGCCACGGTAACTTATTGCAATTTTTGAGGCCGTACAAACCGGAAAAAAATAAAAGAATAAAAGTTAAAGCGTAACTTTGTGTACTACATCCCTTTCTATTAAAAATAGAAACAAATATGAAGAAAGCAGTGCATATGGGGGATATATAACTTATTCACATAGGAAATATTGTAACTATTCGTCTTACTCCTTATCTAAACAACCTTCAAAAGTCATAATTTGGGTAACTCATATGCTCCGGCATAATTCCAGTCATACTGTGTCTAGTTAATTTACTTGTGGGAAGACTTATTGAACTCCTAATAAAAGCCATTAGAGTTCTGGTTTTTTTCTCTGCCAAAGTAGCTACCAGAGTTCCTCCTTTTAAAGACCTATTCATCAATTAGATTCGACATTGCAGGCAAATATAAATATTTCCTTGCTCAAGAGTGTAGCATGTGTGTCATCTGTTGTCGTCGCTTCTAAACAACGCCCCCCGTGTGTTTGACGTAGTGGTGGGTAACCTTGCTTATCATACATTCCTCCTCTTTTCTTTTTCTCTACTTTTTCCTTTTTTTCAAGAGATGGCCTTGCCTGACCTTGCTATGATGGTTACAGTTGATGCTTTCTTGATTTCAACCCAGGACTGCCTAGGTTTATAAGCAATTACTTAGCCACTGCACTGACACCCCACAAAGATAATATTGGGAAATTATTTTCGTTGGAATATGTACATATCCCCCTCGATCCTTTAAGGAGCATCGGTCTTGGATATTCATATTCCTAAAACCTGACTCCAACTTTGACTCATTTTCGCAACTTCTTTTTCGACCTGTGCTCCAGGTTTGGATGGGTCTCTTCCTCTTTATTGACTACCTTGTGGGTTCCAATTTTTACCTTTTTGGGGCGTTCCTAGCTTATGACCAATACAGTTTCATTTGCGTCTTTTTATTTCCATCTCGATGGGTATTTGACTAGTTTGGGACCATAACATACTATACTATTGAGTATCGTGTTGGGCCAAAAGATCTCATGATCCTCTGCAAACATCTGTTAATACCTGTATATACCGCGAGGTGCATCATTCTGGGTCTCGCAGTCATACAAAAAAAAAATTGACTTGATATTATAGTCGAATATTCTATTCTACCCAGATAGCAGAAGTTGTCTACCTCCTCAATAGTACTCTCGCCGACTGTAAAGGATCTGTGTACATCGCTGTTTATTCTCAGTATCTTCGTTTTTCTCACATTTAACTTAACCCTGCCGTGGCTGCGGCTGCTTGGGCAACACTGCCTAGTTTCTTCGACAAGACCGTATACTTGTGAGACGTCAGACAAATATCGCCTGCATAGTCCAAGTCTTCCAATCGACTATTGAGCTCCCACACTATTCCTCGCGACTCTACAAGGGCTTCTCGCATGACTATGTCTAGAAAATTATGTTAATTTTTGAGCAATTTTTTTGTTCTGGCAACACTGTTTTTGGCAGTTCAGATGTTTTCGTGTAACATGTTACTGTCAAACATGTTCAGTTTAGTGAATCCACTTAAAAAGTAACAACGCTTGCAGATTATTGAATTTTATCACCAAAATTCAGTTGGATGAAGAATTAATGATGCGGTGGTCCACATGGAATAGTTAGTGCCTTACCATTTAACACCTCCATACAATGCACTCTTTTCTTATTATTATTTTTTTTCTGTTGGAAAAAGTTTTCAGTGTTTGTTGTTCGTGTTATCTTTCACTTGTGGTTTAACAAGGATGCTTCTGTTCCTGTTGCCATTGATTCAAATGCTGTTATGTATTGTTAAATCTGCTGCTGCTACTGCTGCTGTTGCTATTACTGCTGTTACTGCTTCTGTCTGATGCTGTGGCTCTTGTCAGTTTCATGACTGTATCTGTGGAAAAGTGTATGTTTCATTCAATTTGTTGAATTCGATTTCAATTTTTTGTATTTTTTTTGTTATTCACTCATACATACCCTATTCAATACTTCATGCAACTTTATTATATTGTTGTTGTTATTATTGTTGTTCACTCGCTGCCGCTGCTGTTCTTATTTATTTTTTATTTTTTGGTTCATCTTGTGGACTATTGTGTTGCTGTTGTGTGGAGTTTTATATGAATGAGCACATATTCGCGTCTTCTAGAAAGATGTTGAAAGGTGATATACGACTCTAGACTGTTTGAATTGTTTGTTGGTTGTTTAAACTTTATTGTTTTTTGTTGTTGTTGTTTTTGCTATTTTTGTTATATATTATTGGCAATGCTTTGAAGTGGTACAACTGTTGTTGTTGTTCTTGTTACCGTTAGCAAGTTGAATATTTTTTAAGAGATTCTATTTGAAATGGTATTTGGGGCACTAGATGAAGATTTGTGGCGAGGTTGGCAGAGAAGAAGAAAAAACACGCTCTTAAGCTTTAATTTAGTCCTTACGCTACGCTACAATAAAATATGTTGCTTAAGTTGCAACATACAAACATATCGCCTTTTATTTCTAATCTAATAGTAATTGTCAGTATGTTCTTGTTTTAAATACCCTATACTGTACTAGGTGTATGCGGATTGTGCTAATGTGTGTACACTTAAATACAGGGTGCCCAAATTTGAGGTTAGGAAGTAAATTGAGTGTCAAACGATGAAATATTTAGTTTTGAGCTGTAGAGCTTTGACACTTATTTAGTAAAAGGTGAGAATTTGAACTATGGAAAGCTACACTCTTGAACAAAGAATTCTAATTGTGAAAATTTACTGTTTGAAAAACTGAAAGAAAACAACGCATTCTTCAACAAAATCATCTTTAGTGTTGAGGCCCATTTTTAATTAGGCGGTTATGTAAAGAAACAAAATTGTCGCTTATGGGACTCACAAAATCCACAAACAGTTCTCGAAGAACCATTACATTCAAAGAAAGTGACCGTATGGTGCGGTTTGTGGTTAGGCAGCATCATCGGCCCGTATTTTTTTCGAAAAAGAGCCAGGAAACGCCGTCACCATGAATTCTCTGCGCTACCAAACTTTGCTAACCATTTTTTGTGGCCACAATTGGCTAATGTTGACATCAGTGACCTTTGGTTTCAGCAGAACGGCTCCACAATCCACACAGCCAGGCAAACAATTCAGTTATTGCATGAGAAGTTCTCCGGTCGCGTAATATCTCGATTTTGTGATGTCAATTGGCCCCTCGTTCTTGTGACTTAACGCCGCTGGATTATTTTCTCTTGGGCCATTTGAAAGACCTGGTTTACGTGAACAAACCACAAACAACTGACACTCTGAAAGACGCTGCATTGACGAATAAGCGAAGCTTTGTTGCAAAATGTGGTTCAAGATTTTTTTAAAAGAGCGGACGTCTGCCGACATGCTAGAGGTGGACATTTGACCGACATCATTTCTATTTTATATTGGTTATGAATAAAACTGAATTTGTCAAAAATAATATGTGTTTTTAAGCCAATTTACTTCCTAACCACAAATTTCCCACCCTATAGGATGCATTTTATTGTCGGCGGTGCAATTGTTTGCAGAGGTTAAGTCTATCAGCTATTTCGAAGCTATAGTTGTCTATATTTATTTCAGCTTCAAAGCCTGCCGCCCACTTTGAATTTCTCGCAAGTATTACCTTCTTCTCATTTATTTCGGACTATTTTGAACCATTGTATGGCGTGAGCTTTAAATCGGCCTGCGTTTCTTCCTATTACCGATAAAGCTCAATTTAATTTTTAAATATTTAAAAGAAATGCATGATATATGCTGATTAAGTGTGTTGTAGGGTATCATTTGAGCGTCTTTTCTCTTTATTTTCTTCCTCTTATTTCTTCTATTTAAACAAAATGCGTATTCCTTTTTAGAAGACAAAAAAAAAAGTAAATAAAATAAAATATACGGAAATGCACTCTACTCGTATATCGAAAATTGTTTGAGTTGTGATTTAAGTGCTTAAAAATATATTCCGTATGTGTATGGCTGGCTGTGTTTGTTATACGATACTTTCAACACAGGTGTCTGTCTGCCTTGCGTGCAGAACTTTTCAATTCTATTTGATTAGAGACGAAACCAGTATTTGTTTAAACATTTTCTTTTAAAGGACAAGAGTAAGAGAGTTTTATTTATTCAATGTGTTGAATTGTGGCAATGGAAGCGTTGCAGGAGGAGGTTCTATTTATGGCAAAATATTTATTTTATTTATCAACTGAGTGAAAAAGAACAAAATGAAAAATGTAAAGTTTTTTTTAAAAATCTAAAGTGCCTTTCAGGGGGTCTTATAAAATAATTTCATTTTATTTTTCGTATTGTTTGATATGACAGGTAGTCAGTCATTAATATCTGCACACAAGCATACCTCCTTAATTTAGATTTGGATGTTATTTTAGAATCTAAAAAGGAAACAAGGATATTATTTCAAACAATATTCTTAACGATGTCTCTTTAATAAAGTGGATATTGTATTATATTTGGCTGTAGCTCGTTTTTTCATAAAGGAAATTGTTTTTTAACATTAATTGTTAGCAGTTTTTTTTTGTTTTGTCTTTTTGGTTTGGAAAATTCGAAGTACAAGTAAGTAATGTAATAGAGGTTTCTGAACTTACGAAATGTAGTTTTTGCAAAAGAGTTATGAAAAATAAGACTTATTAGATGCACGTCACCTAGCAAAGCCGCAGCGGACATTTGCGCGTTTGTATTATTTGTACATAATGGCATTGACATGTCTTTCTAACAAAAATTTCATTGATAACACACAAATACATACGTACCAACATTGTTTTATTTAAATTTAAAGATAGGACGAGCCTAATATAAGACTCCATAGTTATGGTTGATCAAAAGCCATATGCTACCAGTAAAATGGGAAAAAGTAGTACCTTACAATGGACAATACTTTGAATAATGAATCAATTCATTTTGTTATTATAATAAATGCATTTTTCAATCTACATTATTAACTTGTATACCCAATATCTCATCATTTAGCTCTTAAATTGTTCTTGGCGTACACTCTTTCTTTTAAATCATATGATTGTGGCGGCTAATTAACATCGCCACGACATGAGATAACACGGCCATTGAATTTCTCGCGCAAAAAAAACATTGTTTCGTTGGCTGTATGGCAAGTGGCACTATCCTGTTGGGATCACATATAATCCATATCCTCAATTTATGGCTACAAGGAGTCAGTTATCATCTCACGATAGCGAACAACAATTACGGTAACTGCTTGGCCGACCTCATTTTCGAAGAAGTAGGGCCAAATAATGTCGACAGTAGAGCTGTAAAACTATCAATAGTCGGCCCTCTCGATAGTTTGCAAAAAAAAAAAAAAAAAAAAAAAAAACTATCGATACTATCGGATTCTTTTAAGTGCTACTTGTGGCAACAAAAATATAAAATTTAAGTAAAATGGAAAGAATAATAATAAATATACGGTGTTGAAAGGAATAATAGGGAGGCTTTATTTTATCCAGTATGTCATAAAATTTGATGTATTGAAGTTTTTTGATGGAAGACTTTTAATTCGTACTTCAAAGATTAATCCCTACAAGTCATCAAAAAGTCTCAAAAATGAACTTATTCTCCTGTTTCCAGTCGCACAATAATAAGCTAGACTTATGGTAAGAGTCCTCGTAATGTATCATTTCTCGAAATGTATTTCTCTCAGGAAGCAACACCTGCACCGTAATACTCGTAGTTAGAAAAAGATACTATTTTCTGACGAAATGACCTTGACCCCTGTTGGCGGTCCCATCGTTCCGATTTGATTTTTTTTTTGTTAAGTTAGTAGATCTGTTGTTGATATTCCCGCTAAATTTTAGCGTCATAGCTACGTAGCTAGCGTAGGTTATTCCGACCACAGTGGGGTTATTCCGGGAACTTTTTGATCAAGGTAGTAATTTGCCTGCAAAATTGTATGTACGAACATAGTTAGTTACAATTCCTACTTTATTTGAGTTTAATAAATATAAATTTAAGAAATTGTTAAATTGTGTCCCTATGTAACTATAAAAGTTTACAGACAGTAAACAACTTGCGTTTTTTGCAAATGTGACTTTGACTACATTTAGCAGTCTCCGTATTTACTCTTAGAATTAGATGATAGTATCGATAGTGAAAAAAAACTACCGATGGTCAGCCAAAAACAAGACTATCGATAGTACTACTGATTGTTTTGCAGCTCTAGCCGACAGCCCATAAACGCGCGAAACAGTTACTCTTTGTGCATCCACTCGTGGATTCTCATTTGCCTAAATGCGGAAATTTTACTTGTTAACGAATCCACTGAGGTGAAAGTGTGGCTAGTTGCTGACGCTTTTCTATTTAAAGTCACCATTAACTTCTGTCTGTTCAACTAACCATTCGGCGTATTGACGACGACTGAAATGTTCAGTAGTATTCAGCTCTTGAGTAAATTGAACCTTTTAAGCGTGTAAATTTAAGTCTTTATTCAAAATTCGCTTCAGTGTTGTTCGTGAGATGTTCAATTGTTGGGCACGTCGACGAGTCGAGGTTGCCAGCAATGTTTTCTGCGAAACGAACTGGGCAAGCAGGAGTTTTCACATTTCCTACAGACGCGGTTTGCTGATATTTGCGCACAATTCTCCCGATTGTGGGTACATTTGATCGACAATGCTAACCAAAAAAGTAACGAAGTGCACGAAATGTATTTTGAACTTCCGTAAAAGGCTTCAACAATCTTAACGACCAGTCAATTGTGTACCTCTCCATGATTTTATTAGTCAAACAAAGAAATTAAAATTTGATTAGACCTTCTCCAAATACCTCAATAGTACAGTCGAATTCCATAGAGGACGTGAACGTTCCAAACAATACCGCACAAATGGGACACACTCATTGGAGTTATAACACGGCACAGGCAATAACATTGAGCAATCAACAGATGCAAGTAACATATTCAAACGATGAAAATCTGCTCGTTTAAAATCAAAGAGTCCTTCAAAATTCAGCTGAAGTTTTCCACCGATAGAAAAACAAAATTCGAATTCAATCCACAGGGACAGATTAAGCATTAATAGGAAACAATGAAATAATGCCAGGGACATCCACGAATATATAATCTAAGATCCTACCAATTGAATTCACTACGTGATTCAGCTGGAAAAACTAAAATCGGACATAGCCGACAAAGTTCTTGCATAAAATGGGACCGATGAGAAGGGTTAACGTGCAGTATCTTACATGGGCAAAAAAACTTGACGTTAGGATGTAAATCACAATAACATCGTGGATTATGGGTCGCTCAGCCTTTATTACCTCAAAGTCGTAGTCATCAATGTTCATGTAATGCAATACTCTTTTTTGCCGACTCTCTATTAATGCTTGAAAGTACCGCAGCTACCTCTCTTGCTGTACGCTCAATGATAACGTTTGGTATCGAACGTTTTGGAGAGGACAATCCCAATTTTAACTGATGATCTTTTGCTAGCTAAAATCATTATGCACAATCTTATAAGTTTTGGAGATATACCAAAGTCAGACATGGCCTTGAAGAGCTTAGTACGTATCGGGTTGTTAAAGTCGGTTTTGAAGTCTACAAACAGGTGGTAGGTGTCAATTTGTTTCTCTTAAGTCTTTGCCAAAATCTGTCGTAATCTGGTCGATGGTTGATTTAACAGGTTAAGATCCGACTTTACATTTCAACCGCTCATATATTACACTCGACAAAATTTTGTACGTAATGAATGAAGAAGATGAATATGACGCATATGGTTTTGTTTCCTTTCTTATGCACAGGACATAACATACTGAGACTCCAATCATTGGGCATGCGTTCACCCATCCATATGGTACTTATACATACTTACTTGGTGCATGCTTTTAACCAGCTCGTCACCTCCGGCTTTAAAAAGCTTCGCGGGTAGACTGTCAGCACCTGCAGTTTTATTATACTTCAGACGAAATATTGTCCTTCCAATCTCATTTTGGTTGGGTTGTGTTCATTCAACACAGTCATCATTAATTGGTCGTCGTTATTTCTTCAATTATCGCGGTTTATTTTCAGATCTAAAATATCCCACGGATTTCCTAGGAAATTGAGATCTGGCGACTACGCTAGACGTTTTAAAACGTCGATTTGTTTGTTTATAAAGCACACTTTCACTCATTTATCTATGCATTTTGAATTGTTGTTCTGTTGATATCTCCAATCAAGTGACATTTTCTCCTCTGCATGCAGTATCAGTAAGTTTCCAGGTTATCATTGTAGACGTATCGATCCATTACACCTTTTATTTTGTGTATTGGTTGGGCCTGAAATTCATTCCCAGACAAAACACTTCCTTCTTTATGATTTACCGTGTCTTTGGCATACCGAGGATTAAGACGTTGTTCTTTTTATTCAGCTTAACATGCTAAATCCATAAGAACGTCTCACATTAAACTTCGATTCATCAGAAAAGCCTACAGCCTTCCAACAAAAGTATACCTAAGTTTACTTGCTCCTCTGTAAATCCAATTCTGATCATTCTGTTTTTGGCAGTAGTAAATGGTCTTTTTGCACTTCGACATGATACTAATCCACCGTCTACAGATCGTGTTTGGATGCACCTAATCGAAGCATATAATTTTAGTTGAATTGGTGTTTTTTTATTAAACGACGTATCGCCTGGTCATTTCGTTTGCCTACCATCTCTGTGTATGGTTGCTAATGAGCCTGATGAACGGAAAGGGCTTATCATACCGAGAGCGGATTGACATTGAAGCTACCTAGCGCTAGATGGCAGCACAAACTCAAAAACTTTTTCTTCTTAGAAATTACAATCTGCCAAACGTCAGCTGTTAAAATTTTAGCCAAATTCAACGATTAGTTTATTTGTTGTAGTCGTTTGAAGTAAGCAACTTTTGTGTTTCTTGGAAAATGGAAAAAAGTGAATTTCGTGTAGTGATTAAACACTATTATTATTTGAAAGGCAAAACGGCGAAAGAGACAAAAAAAAAAGCTTGATAAACATTACGGCGAATCTGCTCCGTCAGATTATATGGTAACATATTGGATTGCTGAATTTAAACGGGGCCGAACAAGCAACAACACCATCAACAGGAAGGCCAAAAGAGGTGGTTACTG
The DNA here is from genome assembly GCA_023159175.1 of Wohlfahrtia magnifica. NCBI lineage: Eukaryota > Metazoa > Arthropoda > Insecta > Diptera > Sarcophagidae > Wohlfahrtia > Wohlfahrtia magnifica. The sequence continues at coordinate 961,670 of JAKWBJ010000156.1, forward strand.
AAGAAAATATCAAGAAAATCCTCGATATCGTTATGAATGATCGCCGAGTCAAAATACGTGAGAATGCTGAAATGATAAACATATCATATGAATGTGTGTTCAACATTTTGCGTGAACATTTGCATATGAAAAAGCTATCGGCAAGATGGGTGCCGCGTTTGCTCAGTGTTGAACAAAAACGAGTTCGACAGATCACTTCACAGCGGTGTTTGGACATGATAAAGCATAATCCTGCTGATTTTTGGCGTAGATTAATAACTGTTGATGAATCGTGGGTCCACCACTACACACCTGAAACTAAAAACCATTCGAAGCAATGGATGGAAGCTGGTGGAAGTGCTCCGAAGAAGGCGGACAGCGAAATCGGCTGGCAAGGTTATGGCCACTGTATTTTGGGATGCACACGAAATATTGCTCATCGATTATCTTGAAAAGGGATCCACAATCACAGGAGAGTATTATCGTGCATTATTGGATCAATTGGTTGATGCAATCAAGGAAAAACGACCACATTTAAACAAGAAAAAAGTGCTCTTTCTTCATGACAACGCACCGGTTCACACAACATTAGATACGATGCTAAAACTACGAGAAATCTACTTCGAATTGGTTGATCATCCACCTTATAGTCCAGATTTATCCCCTAGTAACTTTTTCCTGTTTCCAAACTTGAAAAAATGGCTCGCAGGAAAAAATTCATCTCAAACGAAGAAGTGATTACCGAAACTAATGCCTATTTTGAGGAGTTCCCAAAATCGTATTATTCAGATGGTATAAAAAAGTTGAAAAATCGTCTTACTAAGTGTATTGAGCTAAAAAGAGACTATGTTGAGAAATGAATGGTTTTTGGAAAACAAAGTTAGCTTCAATATCAATCCGCCTTCGTGATACTGTGTTGAATTCCAAATTTGTTAGCGACTGATGTCACTAATTCATTTTTGTTATAATCATTAATTATTTTTACTTTCAAATGCTAACAGTTATAGCCATTTTTGTTGATACAATATAATTTTGCCTAGGAACAGAGTTTGATAGGTTCAGTACGATTATAAAGACGTTCAAATTCTCTCTAATTATTCCTCTAGCGTTGAAATGATCGTTCTTGTTATTGAAAGATTTTTGTCGTTGGTAATTTCACTATGTAATTATTTTGCTATTGTTTTGACGCATGCAAAATAGCGGTTTTGTAACTTTAACATTAATTTTTACTGTAGCAAATTTGTTTTTGTCTCTTCTTAGTGAAAGGAATAAATTAATGAATTAAATTCAAATTCGAATAAGCTTTCTATGTTATGAAGATATATGATAGTAAGTGTAAGGTCGCGCATATATTTTGTCCAACACTGTGTCTTCATGATCATTATCATCCGACACTAGCAACTTGGAAAATGTTCTTTTCTCCGTATCTGTCACCTTTATCTTCACAGAAGGAAGTACCAGCACTTAATTCATACGTCAGGTGTTTCACTTTCTGTGTTTACTTTCCCCATAATTATAGCTGATAAAAAATAACTCATTAATTTGCAATCCTAGAAGCCGCATATTATACAAATTTGGTGAATGGTTTAGCCAGAGATTTGTTCTAATTTTAAAAAACAATATTTTAATATCGCTTAGGAACTGTTGAAGAATATCAGTTGCAAATTCAATTTGATCAAAAGAATAATAATACTGTTGACGAATTATTGATTTCTGGTTCAAGACAATTACCATTTTCAGGAACTCTTCTACTATTACTACCAATGCATTACTGCACATATGTGTTACGTGCATACTTAATACTTATATAGGGTGGCAATTTAAAAGCTAAAATTTAAAAATGCAATAAAATAAAAACGGATTAAAATTTTGCCAAATTTATTTTTGTGTTGTGAAATACAATTGTTCAGGCTAGAAATGAAATATTATTTCATACATATAGCTGCCGCGGCTGGCCGCGATCAGACCAATTTTCGACAACTTTTTTGAGTGTATGGAGTTGTATCTCGGCAGTGGCATCACGAGTGTTGGCTTCATTGTCTCTGATTTGTCGGCGTAACACTTGTCTTTAACGGCGCCCAACAGAAAATAGTCCAACGGTGTCAAATCACAGCTGCTTGGCGGTCAACTGACATCACCATTTCGGCTTATTAAACGGCCATCAAACGTTTGACGTGATAAATCGATTGTGGAATGAGATATGTGGATAAGTTGCACCATCCTGTTGAAACTAAATATTTTTCCCATCAATTCCATGAAGTGCGGGCCCAAAAAAATCGGTTATCATGGTGCGATATTTGTCTCCATTGACCGTAATGGTTGCGCCCTCCTCGTTTTCAAACAAATATGAGCCGCACCAAACAGTTACTCGTAATGAGTGCATTGGCTTCTGTAAGACCACGTTTGGGTTTTCTGAGCCCCAAATACGGCAATTTTGCTTTTTAATGAAAATGAGCTTCATCCGAAAAGCTGATTTTTGCAATTTTCTTGTTTTTTCTTTTGATTTTTTTTTTTTTTTTTGTAATTTCCGACCACTTGTCTTTGTTTTGGAAATAAATTTTCAATAAATTCTAACATTGCTCAATCGTAAATCGATTCATTTCGTTCAGTGGAGATATTATACTGAATTTTGTGAGAGAATAGAATGTGATAGAATTGGTATTGCCAGATTCGAAAGTTGCCACACCCATTAGTTCATTTCAGTAGAATTAATTTAAGTTCTCGACTCTCATCACGATTTCTTTCCACATGTGCTAGATCAGCAATTGTTCTTAGTCACTGTCAATTCCTTATAACATCCTGAGATTTTCTTTCTCTCCATGCCTCGTCTTCGCTCATTATCAGAAAAAGTAAAACATTTTAGGAGAAAAGCTATTTACGATTTCAATTTTGGGAAAATTAAAAATCTTTTAAATTAAAATTTGTACTAGAGATGAATATCTTTATAAATAAAAATGAATTGTGGTTTGTTCGGATGCTTAAAACTTAAAAACGACTAGACCAAATTAGATACATACTTCCTTCTGCGATTTTGTTTGTCACTGCTACACGAAGGTTTAGGAAAAAAAAGGTCGTTAAATTCGTAAAAGGTAGTGCTATAGACGGTCATGCTTTTATCTCTGCTCCTATTAAAAGTATTTTAATAATTATGGTCTAGATGATTATGTAGTTACTGCAAATAATCAGTCAAAAAGTGAGCGGAATGGGGTAATTATGAATGGTACCTCTCATACAAACTAAATATTGATTTTTATATATTTGAGAATGATAAAAGAACAAGTTTCTGAATTTGGTCCAAATTACTTGTCGGTCAATACAAATATTCAGCTTTAACGTGGGCGGAATGAGATAAGCGGGCGTGGCATCTCCCATAGATAGTAACTATTAATTTTTGTAAATCTTGAGAACGGTAATAATAAACAACTTCTTGGACAGAACACATCACCAATTAATAACTGGGCGAGAATGGATAAGTGGGCGTGACAACTCCCTTTCATATTAAATATGGATTTTTTTTTAAAAGAACGGTACCGTTAAAGCTTTTTTATGTATCCACGTCATCCAAGAACCGGAAAGTCTAAGGGGCTATTGCACAATGTACTACGAGAAGCACTTAAGCGATTTACAAACCAATAAAATTTGTGTATTCCCTTAAATTTTTCTTATGAGAAGTATATTTTATAGAAATATAACACAAAGACTCCCAGCAACATGGGAAGCGTTACTCTAGTATTTTATGAAAGCAATTTTTAAATAAACTTGTATTTTATTTCAATTCGTTTTACTTTTAAAATAAGATTGCATTTTAATTTAAAATTTTTATTTTTAACTTTTATTGAAATTAAATTTCGTAATTTACATTACACGCCTTTATTATTTTCGCAGGAATTTTAATTAATACCATGCAATGAAATTTTTTTTTTTTAATTTCATTTAAATTCTTATTTTCATTCAGCTTGGCTGGGTGATATTTAATTTGAATTCCTTACACAATACCATTAATTTTAATACATACACGTATAATCATGGAATTAAAATTTTAACTGAACATTTTAAAAACGACTAATTAAACTAATTATGATGGTTTGTAAAGTTATTTAAATTGTTTTTTTTTAATTTTAATCGTATGTAGCAATAGGATGTGAGTCAGTGTATGTGGTATAGATGCTTTACTTTAACACGTTGACTGCCAACTACGAGATAACTCGTAGATTGCGTTTTTTCTAGGACGCCAACTATGAGTTATCTCTTAATAATATAATGTCATTAAATAAAATTTTTATTTTAAGTGAGATTTCTGAAAATCGTCGTTAACGTGTTAATATTTTTTTTTTTTTTTTGAATATTTCTTTATAATTTTCGTGTTTTTTTTTTAATTTTTGTAAATTTATATTTAAAAAAATTAATTACGAATTTAACTTTGCCATTAAATGTCTCATACAAAAATGTGTGTTAATCCACCGTCTACATACAAATATAAATAAGTCAGACATTTTTTCATTCTAAAACATAATTAACTAATTATTTTTAACATAAAGTGAATGTGATGTAAACCACATTAGATAATTATTTAACGAATTTATCACACTGTTACACCGGCATTTTGACAACACTGTTAACAAAATAAAACACTCTTGTACAACATTAGACAGCAGAAACTGGTATGAGTATTTGATATTGGCTTTAGCCCTTATCTCATCATCATTATTATCAAACGACGTTATTTTCAGCCTCATTTAAGTGCCTCATTCTCTCCCTTTAAAAGAAAAGAGCTACAGAAAAAAAAGGTTGAGAGCGGGATAATATGTTGACAATAATAATAAAAGCCATGGCAGACAAATAACAACAACTTGTATGAGATGATGTGTGTAATGTTGTTAAAGGAGTAAATATAGTATATGTTTTGTACGATGATAATATCACATGTCTTTATTGTAGGGAATTAGGATTATGATTAAAAAAGTATACTGACTGACTACAGCTGCGGATGTAAGCAAAAAAATGTAAACAAATAAATAAAAGAAAAATATTGTAGTTGGTATAGTCTGACTATGTGTTACACTGCACCACAGTGTAGTTTTTGCCCAAAATTCGGTAAAGTATCATAAACTAAGCCCAGTATAACTCCTCCAATTCGTGTTTTTTTTTTTTTTTTTAAATCTTTGTATGATTTTTACACCCGGGCAGACCATTTCATAATTTTCAACAACGCCATCACCTGGTGACGCTATGAAAATCCTCTTTAGTTCATTCATGTGCCATGCGAAGTCTGCGTTAAACTGTAGGTCCCTGTCAATGAGTCGAAAATTGGGATCGGCTGCAGCTTCCAGTTGGGAAGTTGAGAGAACTATGTATGTATGTCTTGCATGTCTTTATATAAAATAATATTTTAGACTGCTTGGGGTATAATAATAATTTTCCGTAGTTCCTACAAGGAGCATAGGGTCTCAGTATATGTCCTGAATAATTCTCTATTTTGTGTCAATGTTTTCACTTCACTCCAACTCTTTCTAATACTTCGGCATCATTCTGTGTGAGCAGTACTGCCTCTTCTTTTGTTCTCTTGCGGGTTCTTCTATGGTCCGATCCAGTGCCTTATTTCATTCGGAAGGGGCCGTTGACTCGCCATTCACCAAAGCATATGGTTGGAAATAGTGCTCGGTCAGAATATACGATCGATCTTGCGAAAGCAACGGTTCACAAATACTTGCATCTTTCCCATATCATGTATCAGAACGATGGATCTTATATTCGCATTAATGATTGCAATTTTCGTACGCAAAAATAAGAAGATAGATAGATCTGAGGCTATTAAACGTGTAGCTGGCTTTCTGTTGCTCCCAAGATCACAAAGCTGGTCGACATTCGTCATTTCGTCAGTGACGTTTGCAAATCGATCCTGAGACGTAGCATTGATACAAAAAGTTTTTGTTTTTGCCACATTAATCTTTAGACCAGCTGCTTCCACCGCCAGTGTTAAACTCTGTAGATTTTGGAAACTGTGAGAGCCGTTAAGAAAGGCTTTTTCAAGCATCGTGTCCAGCAGTGGTGACAGGACACAACCTTACTGAACACCAGTTACAAATTTCACCGCTCTACTCAACAAATTGCCGTGCATTTCGATATAAGCCCGTATAAGGCGTATGAGTTTCAAATCACAATTGTGATTTAATTGGCCGACAGCCCTATATAATTCTATGAAGCATAGATACAGTTTACAGCGTCAGACTGTTTCACAATGACACGTAAGCTGTTTATATGATCAATTGTTGATCTATTGGGTCGGAATCCAGCCTGTTAATTTCTCCTTTTGGCAATTACCTTACTAACCACACAGAGTAGGGTAATACCCCGCCAGTTATTGTGGACACTCTTAACCAGTTCATTAGGCGAAACTCAATTACTCTCTCAATAAGCCTGCCTGATTGGAAGCATTATTCGTGCACTCATAAGTTGGTTGCACTTCAGTAATCTGCTGCAATACCATCAACACCTAAAGCTTTGTTTCCCTTAAAGATGTTAATCGAATTAGCGATCTCCTCTATAGTGAAACATACGGTAATGCTGTGCTCAATCTCGTGTGATTCAAACATGCAGTTAATTCGCAAGGGTAGATCATTCTTATCATCATTCTAAGCATGTATCCAAGTCTCATTAGAAATCCACTCTCTTCTCACCGTTTCCCTATGGCAGAGTATCTGGACGGGGTTGGGTTATACCAGCATTTATTCTCAAGCAGTGCTTCGGAAAATGCTTTGCAGCTCTTCATACGTATTGTAGTATTTTGCCTAATTTGCCGGTATTTTTTCATGATTGTGCAGAGATGATGCTGTAACGACAATCACTAAAAGCACAAATGATCGAAAGCCTGAAATTTATGGCCCAATAGTGATATTTTTGTTATTCTTCAAACAATCTCCAGAAAGTGTGGCGAGAGCAAACTTGCGGCTCTAAATATCTATACGGCTTTTGATTGTGCTAGACACGAAGTACTTATATGTCACTTATCACTTTTCTCGTTTTAAGGGTAGTTTCTTTAGAAGGTGTTAACGTTGCTTTCCGGAAGGTGTATTCATGGTTTCTGTGCGAGAAAGGTATCTTGTGTTGACCATATTGCACCCTTCTGGATAATGGAACAGATCAATTAGTTTCAAAAACCTTTGAATCTTGTGTTCGTAGATTTCGAGAAAGGTTTCTATCGTTTCAAACCCAACGCTTGCGAGGAAGGAAACTGTTAGCGAATTACAATGTTATTCCATCTGTTTTTTTTACTTACTCGTAATTATTTATTTAAATTTGACAAAATGTTTGAAAATACATATCTATTTGTTGCATTGTGTCGTGTGTCTATTTGATGAGTTTGTCAATAGTTCATAAGCCTCTCTATCTTCTTGTATCTCGCAAACGAGACACATGTTTCCTTCCAATTCCTCTTCTTTCTTTTATTTTACTTTTAAAAATCCTCTACAACAGCTCACATTTGTTACCTATGAAACGATATGATAACTAAAATATGAAATTCCTCTGTATTTAATTATTTAATTATTTTCCGCAATTCGTGGCGCTTTCTGACACTATCGATATGGTTTCAGATTTCCGAAAATGGTGCATCCTTTCCACACTTCCATCTTTTACACACTTCCACCCTTTTCACACTTTCTGGTAGTTATCAACTAGGTGCTTCGAACGAGCATGGATAACACATCCAACAGTAGCATATTTTGATCTGACTTATGCTTATGATATTGCTTTGGTATCCACGAAGCGAAACCACATGCAGGACAATCCTAAAGCTTGCAAATATGTGCTGAAAAGTACAATGTAAACAAAGCAAAAACTGTCGGAGTGAACACACTAATCGCATCTTTCTTGATAATAAGCCTGTTCAAAAAAGAAATCAAAGTTTTATTTGTCTTCGCAGATAAATTACTTAGACGGTGGTGCCAAATAGAATATTGGGGCTTGACTTTGAAATGGTAAAAGAGGCTCTTGCCAAATTTGAAAACTTAGACGATGCCGGCAGCTATCATATGCAACCAAAAAACGAATATTCGGTGCAAAAGTAAAGTTTGTTTAAAACATATTCTGTGAATATGGTGGCCACACACTTGGATTTACAAAAATTGATTAAAAGGTTACAATAATATTTCGAATTTATTATTACCTTTTTGTCGATCAATAAAGTAACTTTGTAATCCGAGAAAACCATGAACTTACCGGCCCATTTAGCTATATTTGCCTTCTTTAGTGCACTTCCACCAGCGTCAGCCCATTGTTTGGATTGTTCATTTTTGCATCGTATTGTTACTGGTTATGAAAAATGGATACGTTTTTTCCCAAGGGCAAAAAGACATATGTAAAGCTCGGCCAACCAGCCAAATCAACGCCAAAGCCGAATATCCATGACGCCAAGTTAATGCTCTGTATTTAGTGAGATCAGAAGGGTGTTCTACACTATGAATGGGTAACTATTTGGAAAGCGGTGGTTGGTAAGTTTTGGCTCACCGCCTTATAGCCAGACCTTGCCCCTTCTGACTACCGTTTGTTTCGATCGGTGCAGAACGACCTAACTGGAATACGCTTCACTTCAGTACAGGATATCAGAAATTGGCTTGGTTCGTTCTTTACCTCAAAACCAAAGCAGTTCTTTTGGTGCGTAATTCATATGCTACCAGAAAGATGGGAAAAAGTAGTTGCTAAAGATGGACAATACTTTGAATAGTGTATCAATTAATTTTGTTCTTATAATAAATGCATTTTCGAAGCAAAATAAATCGACATTATTGACTTGTATACCAAATATTTTTCTTAAATTTCATTTGAATGCATTTGTGATTATCTGTTAACAAATGCGGCTGTGTTGCAGAAAGCTTTTTCATATGTAATTCTTGATGCAAAATAAAATGCACTCGATTATTTGAGACTCCTATGGCGTTACCTATTCTTGTCAGGCTAAGAACATCGTACTACTCTCGTACATCCGAATAGAGAATAACAAATAAACAACAATATAATTCAGTTGTGTGACAGCTTTTGATAAAAGCAGACGTATGTCGTTTAATCAGCCCCGTATATCTATACACCCGAACGAAAACGAAAATAGTCAACAGATAATGATTACTATACAATAATTTCACTCAGTTATGTGATAGCTCTTGATGAAGACAGACGTATGTCGCTTCGCGTTTTTGTTTACTTCGTTGATTTTTTCTTAAATGCACACTACCAAAATGTTGCACTACTACTACTACAAATGTAGTTTACTTTCTGGCTAGCCGCCCATAACTATTGAAATGAACTCCCTATCATTTTACGATCATAATTGATTAAAAAGAAGAAAAATATTTAACTAATTTGTCATACCTTTAATGGAAGTTATTATAAGAGTACTTCCTGTCTCTACTTACTCGTCATTAAATATGTAGATATACAATTATTCCCATAGTGCTAAGAAAAGTGTTTTTCCCTAAATATTTGCATGACAAAACATTTTCCTGTAATTTTCAGTAGTAACTTCAGACGAGACATAATTGGGTCATTTAAATTCCATTTGGGTTGCATGTTTACATCACATTGTCTATTTGCATACAATAAACAAATATATGTTTGTATGTATGTTTAAAACAAATTTTTAAATATAAAATATTTACTTAAACAAACAAATAATTAAATAAATAAAATAAAATTTATATCTCTTTATATAGAAATACGAGAGTATTTGTCACAATTTTACATATAAAAATAAACAAATTGACTGAAACATACAAAAGATACTACTGCTCACAAATCACATGCAAAAATACAACAACAACAACAAAGTGTCAACATTATACACATCCTTTATTCTGTTTTTTACTATTTTTTTTCAAAAAAGAAAAAAAAAACCATAAAAATATTTACAATCATTTATCCCTACACATACCATCATCGTTATCGTCGTCATCGTCATCCTCACCATAAAACGGAAGGAAACTTTTTAACAGGGTTTGGCAAACGGAACAAATAAAACTAAAGGTGTTCATTTTGCATTACTTTTTCTTGCTTATTGTTGCGCAGAAGGAGTGTTTTTTTTATTGGGATTTCGTTTCAATTTTTTCCTAATTTTCTGTCACATTAAAGTGTTGGGTAACTTTAGCTGTTTGACGGAATAGCTAATACAGTGTAGGTATGTGTAAGTAAAGCAGTTAATTGGTTAGAGGAATTTCAAAGGGGCCTTTTAATGGCTTATTTTAATATTGTTGACGATTGTCAGGAAAAATTGGTTAAATAATTAAATCTGTAAAGCTTTGTGTAAGCTTGGTTACTTATCAAAGCCAAAATTTGAGGCAATTTCATTAATTCTTTTAATGATTCGTGGCGGGATATGGTGGATTGGCTTTGATTGTAGCACCATTGTGCCGTTTTGGTAACGCATTCGCTCATGGCTTCGGAGTATTCCCTGTGAATGTGTTGCTTTGGCAAACAGACAAAATTTTATGGAGTCCTTTATTGGGCTTGAACAGGTTAGTTGACTACCCGTTGAGACTGTTCAGATTGGTGCTTCCGGACTCGAGTATTGACTCAATGGCATTTTTACTGCCTTTTACGCCTTATGTGCTGGCGGGTCTGACCCCGGAGTGTATGGTCAGGTGGGCCTCTCCGACTCAATTGAATAATAATAATAGCTGATTGCTGATAGCTGAGTATTAGCTGTTAAAGAGAAAAAGAGAAATAACTCACTTGTCTACCTTCAGCCAGCGATGTTCAGCCCTAATGAAGATTATATCTATCATGCTCCTGAGATCGCCTTAAGAATGCGGCCGGTCCATATTACCTGCAGTATTACTAGCATATATTTACATCTATGCCACCGAACTTCTATAAGGAGCATGAACAATATTTCAGTGCATTCTAGCTTAGATTTAATGCAGAAGTTTCGAGTTTGATTTACCATCGGCATGACTTGCGGATTCCATTTCATGGCTTATATTGCAATATTATCTAATGGGTTTGCAAGAGTATTACACACCCATTTTTATGTAAGCGTATTTAGATGTCAATTGGCGGTTGCTCTGTATATGATTCTGGCAAATATATGGTATATTCATGACTTGTGCAGGCAAAACGACAAGTTCATTATTGTCGGGTTGTATTGAATGACGCGTGTGACCTCATTTTATGACTCCTAGAGGTTAAGCAATGTTGGACATACTACCTTGATCAAAGAGTTTCCGGAATAATTCCTGTGTGGCGGTCCCATCGTTCCGATTTGAATTTATTTTTGTTGTTGAATTGGTACATCTGTTATTGATACTCCCGCTAAATTTTAGCGTCATAGGTTGACATTTGCAAAAGCTGCGTAGCCAAGGATACATCTATTTCTATGTGTGTTGGTGATTTGTTACAATCTTAGAAACGGCTGCTGAAATGCGTTCCTCGTAATGGTTTTTTAACTCGATTGAACAGAAAGAAGCCACAGGGAGCCAAATCAGGTGTATTCGGTGACTGTTGGATGGTATTTATTGCATTTTTCGTCAAAAAATTTCGAATAATGATGGCACTGTGCGACGGTGCGTAATCATGGTACAAAATTCATTAGTTTTTTGCCCACAATTCGCTTTACGCAAACGTCTCATAACATCCAAATAATACTCTTTGTTTGCTACCTGGACTTCTGGCAAAAATTCATAATTCATAATTACACCGTTGTAATCCATGAAAACCGTAAACCGACGTTTTTTTGGTCTCATCTCATTTGGTGAACGCCATTCACTTGCCTGATGTCTGGATTGCGTGTCGTACTCATAAACCAACGTCTCAGCACCAGTAATGGTTATTTTGATGAATGTGGGATCGGAAAGATGGGCCTACCAAAAAGGCTTTTCTACGATATTATGGAAGATTTTCAAACAAGGGTTTCACTATAATATGTCCCCCAAAGCCGTCGTTCTGACAAAGTTCAGAACGTTGGTCGGTGCTTTCAGTACGGATAATTCCTTGCATAATATCTGATAAGCGCCTAGGTAGCTCCTTCTAAGATGCATTAACAACGCATCGGTTCCCAGTATGTGTCCTGGAGATTCGGCTTTTTTATTATAGAGTCCGCACATCGGCTTCATTTTATCCTCATTTTATACAACTACTTATGGTTACCATTCTCGGGCTATTCTTGGATAATCTGATGTAGGGTTCAAATCTTTTTCTATTTTAGTTGCCTAGCAAAAGTTTAGACTGTCTCTAGCCCATTTGGATTGAAAACACTATTCGCCTCTCCTTAGCCTATCTTCGCTAATCATACCCTTCCAGACTCCTCTTTCTATTCAACAGATAGGCCCTGCTTCCATAAGTGACGTGGAAGCTTCCCTCCTAGCAAGTTCAGCTGCCCATTTATTTCTCTGAGTTCCCATATGGCAGGGTGATTTAGCAGAGGGTAACCTTATTGTCTCTATTTAGCTGGTTTAGCCTACTCGGTATGACTATGTCTAGTATGGCTATGTTCTGTTCTTTACATTTCCTGTTCAAGTTTCGATGGCGTAGGCTTCCGCCTGGGAAATGATTGCAAGTTTTTCCATGAGTTCCGAATTTTCCATCTTATTTCCAAACAGTTCCGCTCCTGTAACACCACCAGTTTAGATCTATACGTGCACCATAGACAGGTTTTGACTTTTTTTCGTTATTAAAAAAATTACTGACACTTTTATACATTCGGTTACATGGAACGCAGGCAAATGCAAAATCCTGTCGTGGCCTACATAATAGAAACGTAGGTTGACCTATGCTTACCAGAGCTGGTGTTAGACAAGTGTAACGAGTGATACTCTTCAGACTGTTCAATAATGACTCAAGGGCTGTTTATGTAAACTCAACTCTCACCTCAGAGAGAAGTTTATTTTAAATTTGAGCGATGGCATTAATGATGATGTTAAAGAGGGTTATTCAACACAAATTTTTGTACTGCAGATTAGGAGGTAAATAGATATAAGGCCTCACTGGGTGACATATCTACCATTACGGTTTCTGATCTGCTGATATTCATTAGGAAGGCAACAAATTTGTTAAACAAACTATAGACCTAAAGAGGCTAACATATTCCATAAACTTCGAAACAGTACACTTGGTAGCTGTACTTAGGGCATAAATCTCCAGAAAAAGGTGATAACTTAATGTGTAGTTGGCTTGGAACAAATACTTTCATTGATTTAGCGCTGGTTAATGAGTAGTCCCCAAGATTTGAACAAAGTTAAGAATAAAAAAACACACCTTAACTGTCTGACGAAGACTTAATTTTGATACCACGTCCCCGAGAACAAATGGGACTATTTTGTTGCAGGGTGCTGGCGATATAAATCGTTAGAACAGGCTATTGTCTTGGTATGCAGTTGCCTTGGAATCAATGCATTTATGCAGCGCCCTTACGTCTGAGTAAAATTGGGAAGCTATTTTAGGGAATTATCTACTTAACTACAAACTTTACATGCCTGCCTTTATCCTTGCTCATGTACTGCCATTGCCTGTTCTTTAAAGTGAAAAAGTGTTCATAAGATTAGATCATGTTGCATGTGTTATTCTGTCTCTATGGCGGTTTTATAACCTGACATGTATGAAAAGTAACTCTTACTCTTTTAGAAAACTGTGAAATAAAAAAAGAAAGAATTTATGAAAAATTATTTCATTTTTTTTTAGTTGTAATAAAAGCCAACAATAGAAAATCGTGTCAAACTACAGCCGGCAAAAAAAACACGTACAATAGTAGAGAAACAATAGAGAAAAACGAGACACACGTTTGTAAAAGCATATCGCGAAATGTCTTAAAAATTTAAATTTTTTTATTGCCCTTTTCTACTCAAACCCCCCCAATTGCGTTAACACAACCATTTCCATAGTCATTTTAAATAACGTTCACTTGTATGTACAGTTGTTTACCTTTATCAAATGTGTGGCACGCATACACGCATATCCTTGGCACAGACTTTAACATATTGCCTCCAACAGCAGCAATGGCATGGCATGTCAAATACAACACGGAAAAATAAATGGCAGCAGGGGGCAAATGTCTGATATGTGGCGCTTTTTCTGTCAGTTTTTTCCCCACTTTTTTTTGTGGTTTTTTGTAGGTGGAGCATATTGCGTGTCACATCGGTAGTGGGTTATAATAGATCAGTGCTTTAGCCTTTTTTTTTTTGAAGCGTTTTATTATTTACATTACGTTGAAAGACGGAAAAAAGCCATTATTAGATATGGTTTATTTGTTTGTCTGTCTGTCTGTCTGTTTCTTCCCATATGTCATGAAAGCTGAGTTAAATTAAAAAAAAACAAAATGATTATGTGTGAGTTCCTTAGGATTTATTTTTATTTTCTAAGCATTCTCTGCTGTTAAGCTTAAAATTATTTTAAACACATTGCATACCTCTACAGGAAAAATGTATCATTTACTTAATCTTCTTCACACACATCAAGTAAAATATTTTCTAAGATAAAAACGAAAATGAAAAATTAGACCTGAAAGCTTCGGTAATTGTTGTATGTCGGATATGAATTCAAACAACTCACACCTCTTTTATCTTGTCGATAAAAGTTTTCAAATATGCTTATGCAGCAACGTGGGTGGTGGAGAAAATTTTGTTGAGAGAAACACATTTTTTTACATCTTCAGTGAAATGTTTTTATATGGAATCGGTGGCAAATGAAGCGGAAAGCACTGCAGGGTAAACCAACACCAAAGAACTATATTACATTATCAATCTGGTCACAAACAGAAGGTAAAATTTAAGCCAAGAATTACGTGGTGGTATCCTTTTTTTCTTTGAGTACATCAGTCTGGGGATGGCCCCTACTCATGCAGTGCATTGTGCTGGTACTAGGAAAATCGGTCATGGGAAGGAGGATAGTTATGGACGTTTGATTTTGTTGTAAGTGGTAGGGAAAACTTAGGAGTAAATACGTTCCACAGACGAACAATGCGACGAATTTTCTCTATAACATATTGTAGGACTCATTGGACAATCAACTACAAAGGAATGTGCTTTACGAGAAAAACGAGTACTATAAGACAGTTATGTGTGTCAAAACTGCCCGGATGAACTTGATACCGTGGAATATGTAACTTTTGAGCGCAGCATATTTACCAAAAAACGTTGTGTACTAAGGAAGTTTTTTGGCTGCAGACAAAACGAGACGAGATGTGCCAGATAAGTTTTGCCCAGACTCGGAAGAAACAAGATATCAGTGATATAATTGATCTGTAACTAAGGATTCAAACGAAAAATCAATGCTTAGAAAACATCGATGCTTTGATGGAAGTCCAAATTGCAAAACATCGACATCGTTCTTTGTACACTTTAGTTTATTTTAATAACTTTTTTTGCATTATTTAGTTCAACTATTTCATCCATGAATCAAGTGGAAATTTTATTGAAATTATCACAAATGAAAAATTTCATTGGTGAATCCTGGTGACAATTATACAAGAAAGGGGCTTATATATGACAACGTCATTAAATGTCACCGTAACAAATAACTCTACAATATAGCGGTATTGTCTGCTATGAACCGCTGTCTTGTATAAGTTGAAAACATGCTTGGCGATGTAGAATTTTGTCTGCTACCCCATTAACGAACGAAACATTGATGATTCTCAATGATATTGTCTGCTAAGACAATAACGCCTGCAAGCCAAAATCAACCTTTGTCATCTAATTTGGACAATTGCATATTTAAAAAGAAAAGTCATCGTGTGTCAATAATAATTTACCTTTATCAGCGATAGCCACGATGATTCATTATGTAGTTTTTATTTACGGCCTACAAATTTTTCACCGTTGCACTGCTTTTGATTTGATAATTAGGTTTTAAATGATAGAGAAATTAAACAGCGGACAAACATCAATGTACCGGTTTAATTAACGATGTTTTTCAACTTCGGTGTTCGGTCATCGAATGTTTGAAAACTTCGATGTTTTAAGAACGATGTTGCATCCTTATCTGTAACGAACATGACGTTGAGAAACCTAATCAATGTTTCCGAGTGGATCCTTTGTCGGACACCGGAGTGATTTTAGTGGGTGAAGGTCCGACATTCACTAAAGCTTCAAATGCTTTACACTTCTCATGATTTCGCAACACCATTCTTTAACTTATTTATTAATTGCTTACTTATCAATCGCCTTAGTAGAAAGTGTGGTTTATCTTAGATATTTTGCCGCTTTAATGAAGAGTTCGTTCTAATTGAGCAATCGATTGCAAAGACCTTAATCAAAATGCTAGTCTATTAGATAATGGCCTGAAAAGTGCAATGCAAGAGAGAAAAAATAATAAAATAGCTCAAAGCTAAATTGGAAACTAGTCAAGGTTGGACTGATTATAAAGTAGTTAGAAATCGATATAAAGTGTAGATTGAAAATAGTGAAAATAATAACATAAATAAGAAAATTGAATGTACATGTAGTTAGAGACAAATATGGAAACAAATTAAGGGAAAATTTAACTAAGTCTGTGATATTTGACCAGATACAATATAGCGATAGCCGTGATATAGTAAATAAGTTTAAGACATTTTTTATTGATAGTATAAGTAGCATAAGACGGTCAATGGATAAAGTGCAATATTTTAGTTAAGTAACATGTGAACCGCATAATTTATTTCAATTCCGTAGGATAAACATTACTGACCTTGAGAGCATAGTGAAAGAGATAAAGAATAAGCCTGAATGTGTTTTAAATAAAATTATACTTGATAATTGGAATGTACTAGGCAATGCTTTGATCAGAATAATTAATATATCATTGGAATCTGGTATTTTTCCGAAAAATTGAAAAAGATCAATGATAACAGCGATTGAAAAAGTGCCCAAGACAGAAAATGTGAGGAATTTCGACCTCCTAATACACTTAAAAATGTGAAAAAATAATTGAAAAAGTGGTTAAGGTACAACTTGAGAAGTTTACTGAGTATAACGGTATATTATCTGGACAGCAATCAGGTCTCCGGAAGAAGCATTCATGTGAAACTACAGTTAAGAAATAAGAATAATGGCAATATTTCTAGATTTTAAAAGAGCTTTCGAGACTACTGACAGCGATATCATGATAAATAAACTGTATATGTACGGAATAAAGGGGAATGAGTTAGAATGGTTTCGGTCATACATAGAGAACCGAACGCAAGCAACAAGATTAAACAGAACTGTGTCAGAGGAGGCGATTAATAATTTCAGAGTACCACAAGGGTAAATTTTGGCTGCTCTATTACTTATATTATATATAAATAATATGCCAAAAATACCGGAAAGATGCAAAGTTCTATTGTACGCTGACGACACCCTTATGTATACAGTTGCGACAATGATGAAGAAGAATATGAAATATGATGTTCAGAAAATAACTGAGTGGCTTAAAATGAATAAATTAAAATTAAATGAGAATAAAAAGAAACTAGTGAAGATAAAAATTAATTCGGACGAAGTATTTAAAATAAATGATTCAGTAATAGAGAAGGTAGAAAATATAAAATACTTGGGCTTTATAATTGACATAAAACTAAGCTTATATGCACACATCGATTATACATGTAAGAAAATTGGCAAGAAAATTGGTTTCCTGAAGAGAATTAGAAAAAGAATTTCAAAATCTACAGCACACTTCGAATACGGTTCCACTATATTGTATATATGCAGCACCGAAAGTCAGTTGACAAGAATGCAAAAACTTCAAAATAAGCCGATGAGAGTGATATTAAAGTGCGATCGGTGTACTCATATAAATGCAATGCTATTCGGTTTGAAATGGATGAACGGTTACAGTTTAATACCTTGATGTTTGTTAGAAAAATGAAGAAAGGTGACGCGCCACAATACCTATGCGAGCAGATAAAGTACGAGGGAAAAAACCAACCATATATGCTGAGAAATGCAGATGGCCTTCGAATTGAAAGAGTGAAGTCAACCAATATGCGGAAAATGTTGTTTTATAAAGGTCTATAGCTACTATATAGTATATTACCTTCAACTTTCAATTGCGATGTAAAATATTTCCACATTTTAAAGTATTTTTAATACTTATAAATGGAAAAAAATCAGTTAAATTTTATTTTCTAATTTTAGATTGGTATCTAAATTTAGTACAAATGCAAAATTTGAATGATGAAAATCGTATCGCTAGCACGCATACAAGTCAATAATTTTCGTTTAATGAAAAGTTTTGGCGCACTTCCAAAAACACCTGAAAGCGTGTCTTCGAAAGTGGAGAATAATGAGATTGTTTAACTCTTTCCTCTACAAATTCTTTAAGAGAGAGAATTGCAAACAGCTCGACTTACCATGTGGTGTGCAGTATCGTCAAACTCTGTTGTCGAGCCATACTTCTTTGAAAAAGGCGGTCGCACTGTAATTGTAACTGCATATCGTTAAATAAAAATGTTGCAAAAACTTTTCTTATTTGAAATGTTCCAAAATATAATTCCTTTCAGTTTTGTGTAGTTTGGATAAGATGGGGTAAGAGCACACCTTGCCAGGACCGTTATGGCAGAGTTACACCGAAAAGTTGCAAATAAAATTAATTCAAAAAACATAACAATTCTGTGCCTTTGCTAGTCTCTACATCTTTTTTCTTGTGGGGTTAATGTAAACAGAAAGCGTATTAATCGAAACCATTAAATTGAATTTATTAAAAACAGCCGATTTAATCAATCATTTAATCAATAACTGAAAACAGCTCACCTGGGTTTTTTTTTTTTTTTTTTGAATATAATACCCAATTAAACCCAACTGGGTATTATTAGGTTTCCCGGTGGGTTGTCAACCATGATTACGGTTCTCTAGATATACAAAAATCAATATTTACTTTTTATTGGAGGTGTCTGTCCCACTTATCCAATTCCACCCACTTTTTGATTGATGATTTGTATTGACTAAGCGTGCAGCTGTGGTATGGTAGGTAAGATACCAGCCTACCAATCAGAAGGTCCTCGGCTCAATACCAGACCAGACCGTCTGAAAAAAAAAGTTTTTCAACAGCGATATCACCTCATAACCTAAATCGAATGTACCGGGTCCGCCATCTAACGTTTTTTTTTCAACTAGTGCTTATTTCGTGAATGGTAACACTTAGCTCATGTCTGATTTGCCAGATAATTAGTTTATCCTTCCGCTGAACGAATATGGTTGTGTATACGCTTCGCTAAGTGGGCCTGCGATCGACTTACAGAAGATGCCGATTTTGCCCAAAAAATCATCTTTTCGGATGAAGCTCATTTTGATCTTGGCGGGTATGTAAACAAGCAAAATTGTCGCATTTGGGGCACAGAAAATCCGCACGCACACATTGAAAAGCCAATACACCCAAGACGAGTCACTGTTTGGTGCGGATTTTGGTCCAGAGGCATAATTTGGCCATTTTTCTTCGAAAATGAGCAAGGAGTGGCCGTTACAGTCAATGGCGATCGTTATCGGGTCATGTTGAACGAATTTTTGTTCACAAAAATTGAAGAGGAGGATATTAGCAACATTTGGCTTCAACAGGACGGCGCTACGTGCCACACAGCCGAAACTACACTCGATGTTTTGCGCCCTGTTTTTGAAGATCGCATTATCAGCCGTAGAGCTGATGTCGTTTGGCCACCACGGAGCTGCGATTTGACACCGTTCACAATTGACGTTTTAAAGGACAATATTCGTGAAGCCATTGGTGAAATACAGCTGCATACAAACGATAATGTGCTTAAAAATTGGACCGATCGTGTAGGCTACTGCATGGCCAGCCGAGGCAGCCATTTGAATGAAATTATATTCCATTAGTAATCGGAAGGATTGTACTTTCAAATAAAAAAAGAAATTTGAGAAAATATTCGGTAGTTTTTTTATAGCATTTTCAAAGAATTTTATTTGGCTGACCCTTTATTTCCTGTTCGGAGACGACGTTAAACTGTAGGTCCCTTGCAATGAGTTTAAAAATGGAATCGGGTACAGCTTATTGAGTGATGGAAGTCCCCATGTTCCTTCATGGCAGGTTATGGGAATTAATAATAATAAAATAATCAATAACTGAAGCGATTTCGACATCAAATCCGCAGCCAGTCATGAATAGCTTTTTGTTAAGATATCATACATGTGTACACAGAGTGGATCCTATTTAATATCAATTATTTTTAGAAACCATTAAAAGTATTTAATAAAATAAAACTACTCAAATGCAATCATTTATTTATTTATTTTATTTTATAATGAATAAAAATTCAATTAGAAAATAGTGGTTGTTGAATTCAGCGCATATTTTACAGAGTGGATCGGAGTGGAGCCTTAGGGGAAAGTAATATCTTATCGGTCGAGTAGGAATTAAAAAATCCAAGAATTTATATTCTAAGCTGATGATGTAGCATTAATAAAACTTTTTAAGCATAATATTTCGAATAATCTGGATAGTAATGGCAACAAGCTAATTGGTGATAAGACTGCACTTGACATCTGGGTTTGCCATGCTTTTGTGTGGCACAAAGTACCGTAATGAAAATTTTCCGAGTGAGTTTATGCAAGTTTTCATGAGTGTATCACATAGTCTAGTATGACAAAATTTTTGTTTGTTTCTAACAAAATATTTCGAAAAAAATAACATCGACTACTTGTTAAAACTTTCGAGCCTCCTGCCAACAACTCATAGAAAGATGTTATATTTATATTTTTTTTTTTCACTTTTAAGGTAAAAAGTCATAATTTTACATTGACATTTGTTAAGCTTAATAATTTAATAGGAGATGTAAAAACCATTCTTTGACGATCACAATGCAAAAAAGAAACAAAGCTTGGCTTTCATGGCTTGTCTTGCTGTAAGAATATTGGTGATATTTTTCTAATAAAATTTTTTAAAAGTTTTTTTTTTTATTATTGTATTTCCATCATATAAAAATATGTTTTAAATTAAAAACGAAAAAATAATTACTTCCGTTAGCAATAGAAAAAAAAAAAACGTCAGCTTTAGTTTTATTGCATGCGTGTATAAATTACGTTTGATTTTTTTTTTAATTTAAAAAATATAAAACCCACAAGGAAAAAAATTCAAAAACTAACACATGAGTCTAACTTTCAGGATATGTGGCATGTTGACAAGCAGCCCATAAATATATTTACAACAACAGCAAGACATAAATGAAACTTTTTTATTTCTCTACAAAGCCCAGCCCTTTGGGGAATAACAGGTGGACTTTACATGTAACAACAAAAAAAAAAAAAATGAAAATAAATTTAAATTATTTATAGATGACATGAAGTAACAAAACCACAGAAAAGTACTCATACAAACAAGAGTCATGTAAATAATACATGGATATAAGAAAGGCATACAAATTAATTTCTAATTAGTTGCACCAAAGAACAGCCCACAAAAACCAGTAAAAAAAAATTGGAAAAAAAAAACACTTTTGCTCCCAAATGTTGTCCTTAATAAGAAGAAGTAGTAGCTTAAAGAGAAAAACAAAATTGGAGAAAAAATCCAATATTTCTTTTCAGAAGATGAAATTTGAGATTTTCTTATATCCAAACCAAACCGTTGAACAGCCTGATGTCGCACGTCGTCAACACTTACATTTTTTCTGCAGCATAATTTTTTTTATGTTCTCTTCTGGTTTGTTTTTTGTTCTACTTCAAGAAATAATATATTTTCTTAAGGTTTGGAGTAATTGAATATATGAAACGACAAGAACAAGTAGCTAAAGTAGAAGCATACATAATAAAAAGGAATGGATATGCTCTTCCACTGAACGAAGTTTAATGATGATGTAGTTAAGTTTGAGGATAATTTTTATTTTTATTTTTTTATTTTTTGGGAGCCCTCCATATGTACACATACGCTTTAGTTTTAATATATATTTTTTGAAATGTTTTTAGTTTATAATTTTCCTACCAGATTAAGTTACACTTAATGCTAACTCTCCTCTCTCACTCTCTCTCCCTCCATTTATAAGTAAAATAGTTTTTAAAAGGACATTAGCAAGCAAAGCATTCTAAATGTGTCACATGTGATGAATGTTCATGTTAATACTCTTTAAATACTTGTACGTGGTACACAGAAAAAATCTTAAAATTCATATTTAGACCATCGTTATACGAGGTGAAGCACAATATCGTTTATAATCTATGGATAACATATGTTGTTTATTAGGTGTTTAAATATAGATTTTTTTGGATTTTTGTTTTTGTATTTAAAGATTTTTTTAATTAACGGTATTAAAAATTTAATAACAGATGAGGTTTTAAGACTTTTCTGTTTGTGGAGTTTATGATTAAGAATTGAAGATGTTTGTGACATGTGTCAAAGGAAATTTAAAACGAAGTTTACATGCAAGGATTTATATATTTCATTTAACTTCAAAATTAGCATTGAGCTCTACGGTATGAAGCCCAACGTTAAGGAAAAATTTGGATCTTGATCAAATATATTACATATACATATATAGGGTGGGTCGGTTTAAATTCGAACTAGCGGTTATTTCAAATCTGGCAATATTTATGTCATTCTATTCACAGAAAAAATTAAATTTCAAATTCAGTAATGAAATTCAGAAAATGAAATAAAATTTTGTTTAAAATGGGACGGATCTATCATCAAAATCGTAAAATCAAACAAAGAACTTACAATAATTTAATTAAAAAACAAAAATTATTTTAAAATGTTATTTAAAACCCATTTAAAAATTAAACAAATATATTAGAAGAAAGAAGCAAAATACGGAAGTCATTATCTAACAAACATTTTCTTGATTCTATAAACAGATTGTTTAGTAATATTTAGGGAGATCGATTATTCAACTTTTTTCAAAAACCGGTTTTCGAATAATTCGAAAAGTAGCACTTTTAACAAAAACTGGTTTTCGGTTAATAATAATTCA
The DNA here is from genome assembly GCA_023159175.1 of Wohlfahrtia magnifica. Lineage (NCBI taxonomy): Eukaryota > Metazoa > Arthropoda > Insecta > Diptera > Sarcophagidae > Wohlfahrtia > Wohlfahrtia magnifica. The sequence goes on from JAKWBJ010000156.1 coordinate 984,501, forward strand.
AATAACCGGTTAACCGGTTCTTTTATTTAAATAAAATTGTTCCTAATTCTTAAAGCGCAGAGGTGGACCACGTCGTTTTAAAGATAAGCAGAAACTGATGGAGAGCTTAAAATTAAAGTGACAATCTATACTAAAATTAATTCTAACAAATCTCATAAAAAGTATGCCAAAACTCGAAGAGTTGTTGGCAAAATGCCACCTCATATGCTACGAAAAGTTTGTGATAATTGGTGCTATAGATTGCATTTTGTACGCGCCAGCCGTAGCGGTCACATGGATGAAATCATAATTAATTAAACATTAATATGATAAAATTTTCTATCCAACAAAACCCGTTTCATTTCATATATTTCATTTCGTATATTTCATTATTTTATTATGATTTAAAATTGTGTAACTGTAAAAAAGAAACACCTGATAGTTGTTTAAAAATTTAGTATATTTCGGTTTCGCAATTTAAGTAAGCAATTTCGAAGCAAAATATTCTCACGAAAGAAGCGTAGTGTTCCTACGACAATCATATCTACGCTCAGGAAGGACCCGACACCCAGTCGCCCAAACACTGTCAACACAGCGGAAAGTAAATTTTTCAGAAAGTTTTTTCCACAGGAAAAAATTGTAGAATGCAACAGATCTGTTACAACAACAACAACAACAAAAAAAGCAAAACTTATTTAACTGGTCATTTATAATCGTGGATTATGCCCAGAGTATTGACAGATTATATTATAGCAAGCGCGCCGATCTTCTGTGCATCTTCTTCAGTTGACCACGTCAAGTCTCGATAACTTCTTTTCAATCTGATTTATTAAACAGAGCCTGTGTCGTCCTATTTTCCGTCGCCCTTCTGGTTCATTAGCTAATACCATTCTTATGATGTGTCCAATTCACTTTACACGTTGCACCTTTATGTGTCCGATCCCTGAATATCGGCATACAGCTCGTACAGCTCGTGATTCATGCAATGCCGATATATTTCGTTAACTATTATTTTTATTCTCTTGAGCACGCAGTATTACAGGAGACCCATGGGATCTATAGTATCCCTTCCGGTCTAAAGTTTCTTTAACAGATCTGCTGCCTTCTTAATGAACATCAGCAAATCTGCAACAGTAATGGTAAATATGTCAGCCAGTGTGACCCTATGACTACCTCAACCCATCAAGGACCCTACGTTCACACAATGTGTGTTCAGCTGTCTCTAATGCCTGTAAAACACTCTCTACAAATATCCCTATTTGTGACCGCCATCCTCTTCAGATGCACTCCCAGTCTACATTGGCCAGTAAGAAACTAACTTAAGAGCTTCAAGTCCGGCCTGCCGTATTTGAGAACTTTAGAGCGACGTCTTAATTGAGGCCTGATTACCGCCCTAGAGCATGCCAGTATTCCAAGCAATTTTCCAATCCTTGATTAGATTGAGGATGGTAGTAAGTGATGCTGCACAGCAAGGTTCCAGGCCGATATAGGGTATCATGGAACTCTTTCTGGCCAATGCATCCGCTATTTCATTACCATCTATCCCAGGTACCCAAAACAGCTGGACCTTTTTTCAAGCGAAAGCTTTTGCAAGGTTTAGTAATATTTGACCAGTTTAGATGTCATGCGATGCGAGGCAAGTGCCCTTAAGGCAGCTTGGTTGTTAGAGAATACATTAAAGGTCTTACCCTTGAGCCAACTATTAATCTTCGGATAATATCAATGGTCATGATTTCAGCCTGGAAGACACTCAGCGATCTTCCCACCTTGATCGATAAGTTTCGGTTGGGAACATGAGCATTAGCACCGACACAGTCATTCATTTTGGAGCCATCGGTATACTAGTTTAGATCACACTCAATCCGAACTAAGGCCCCATTAGACCAACAATCCCGGTTCGGGAATTCAACCCTGAATCTACAGCCAAAGGTATAACATCCAGAGCCGAAGTTGGTTCTCCGACTACCCTGTGGAGAATGAACAGACTTACTAACGCATATCGGGATCCCTTGGCGAAAAAATTTGCTGTCGAATATGCCGCCACCCTCATCTCATGGATGTGAAGCGGGGGCAAATCAATCAAGGCCTCAAAGACCGAATCCCTGTACCCTGCCTAGTTTATTCACGGTGGTAGCTTCCTCAGCCTTTCTGCACCAAGCTATCTGACTAAGAGCAAAGTATCTGCTTGTCGTTGCAGTCGTATGATATTTTATCATACGGTTGCTGATGGGTGCTTAAGTCAATGCATTTTAATTGAGCACGCTTTAAGCACTGTCGTTAGTGCGAATGTGCTGTGTTCGTCTTAAATGATAATTATAAGTCAATCAGAACTGTTCGCAGAGGGTTTCAAAAAGTTGTATTTTTATCATCTAAATATATTGGATGTGCATAGTAAAACTCCTGGATTTTTGGGCCCGGCTATCGTTGGCAAAAATATGCTGATTACACGTAGTATATTGTTACTAAAATGAATACATCGAAAAAGGTACACCAACATTTAAAACTATAAACTCAAGTATTATGGAAGTTATTCTATTGGTTGGTGTCAAGGCTACGATTACCATGTGAAGTCTGTATTTAGTGCTGCCAATATCACTGGGAATTAGATATGTACACTTTCAGATCTGTACACTTTAATTAACGTAACTAAATAGTAGCTTGTAGAATGTACTAGAACATTCGAAACGGACGTTAATTAACTACATATACCATATAAGCCCCGGCATTCCCCTTAGTCAGTCAGTTATAATATTACAGTCATAGAGTAAAGTGGTACTAAGAGTTGAGATTAATCAGTGTTAAATAAATTTGTTTATTAAGTGGAAGTTAAATAATTTGGATATGTGTATAAAGAAATAAATAAATTTTGAAATAAAGACAACAAATTCGCTTTTTTATTTTATTAAACGCAATTCAAAAGAACTCAAAATTTAAAAAGTTTAAAACAGGACATGTTTATCGTCGAGGTGCAATGTCTTTGTCGGTGATTTTGTTGAGAATTAGAGAGCATCAAATTTTGCGATATGTCAGATCGTCCTTTTTGGGAATGTCAGTCTTTCTATTAAGAAGTAATTCTTTTTTATTATAATAAGAAAGGTATATTGTAGGTGGTCCAAATTTTACATTTAAATGTTTATTTTTTGCATTTACATTTCAATATGACCTTAATGAAGTGTATGACCGTTTTATATGAATTATATTGTTTATGGAAATGAAATCCATTAGTGCAATTTTATTTACTTAATTACTAATAATAATAATAATATAATGCTCTTATTTTTTAAATTAATTCTATAGAAATTGATGTTAAAAAAACTAAATTCTCTACTAGTCCTTCTCAGAACTCTTTAATTGTAACCATTTAAACGTGAATTTTAATATTTTTTTGTTATAATTATGTAAATAAGCATATAAATACTACAATTTACTAACAATTAATATAAATTAAATCTATACAATTATTGTAAATAAATTATTATTTATTAATAATTAAAATGAATAGATTTATTAAAAACAATAAAAAATATAATATAAATGAAATGAATAATAACAAGAAAAAATTATATGCAGGTTAGTAAGTCAGAGTTGACAATCAACTGAGCTACTGGCAGTAGAAAATTTAAAAGATATATATGCACTTAAATCAAAGGCTGAAAGAAATCCTAAGTAATGATTTCTGCAGATGCTACAATGATGAAGAGAAGAAGTAGTCTATGGAATATTTCCTTTGCGTAATCGAAAAAGATTCTACAACAAGAACTGTCTTGTAACAGACGGTTCGGAAAAATATACGTCTTCATAGAAGACAGAAGCTGACCAGAAGTTGTGAGGACATTGGTAAGATAGTGGACACATGATAGATAATGGGATCTACTTTTTGAACCCAAGCTGTGCTATAGATGGTTTCCAACTATATCTAACCTTCCTTTTTCTTTTTTCTTCTAAAGGACAATTTTTACATTTTTTGTTCATAAAATTGTGCATTTGACACTTTTTTTGTAGAATATTTTGTTTAAAAAAAAAAAAAAAAATATTTAAAAGATTAATATACGACTAGTTTAGTATTTAGTTAAAAAATCATTTGCATGGCTACACTAATAATATTTAAGACCAAATTAAACGGATTTTAAGCTCATTTATGTCAACATTTGAATACAAATGTAGTCGTAAAACAAAATATACACTAAATATTAGGGAGATATACTACCTTGATCAAAAAGTTTCCGGAATAACCCCTGTGTGGCGGTACCATCGTTTCGATTTGAGTTTTTTTTGTTAAGTTCGTGTATCTGTTGTTGATATTCCCGCGGGACATTTGCAAAAGCTACGTAGCCAAGAGTGATCGTGTTGAAGTTGCAAAAGACATGATTTGCGAGGCTGAATCTGATCCTACATTCATTAAGGATCGTTACTGAAAACCAAACGTGGGCTTATGAGTACGACACTCAATCCAGACATCAGGCAAGCGAATGGCTTTCACGAAATAAGACGAGACAATTTTCAGTCAAAAAAGAAGGTAATGCTCACAGTTTTTATGGATTACAACGGTGTAGTGCATCATGAATTTTTGCCAGAAGGCCAGACAGTAAACAAAGAGTATTATTTGGACGTTATGAGACGTTTGCGTGTTAGACGAATTGGCGAATCGCAATTCGCCGAAAGAGACCAGAATTGTGGGCAGAAAACTCGTGGTTTTTGCACCATGATAACGATAATTTTTTGACGAAAAATGCAACAAATATCATCCAATAGCCACCGAATTCACCTGATTTGGCTCCCTGTTCGAGTTAAAAAACCATTACGGGGAACGCGTTTCAGCAGCCGAATGGAAAAATCGCAGAAAGCACTGATTGACATAGCGAAAACCGAATATGAAAAATGCAAATGTCGAGCTATGACGCTAAGATTTAGCGGGAATATCAACAACAGATGTTCGAACTTAACAAAAAAAGAAAAAACTAAATCGGAATGATGGGACCGCCACACGGAGATTAGATCAAAGTAGAATGTATAAATATTCTATTAGGTGTTCGAAAAATTCGGTTACAAATTGTCGGTAGATGTCCTTAAAATGTAATATCTCTGGTAATAATAATTGCATCAGGCAACACTAAAGCTTATTCGAAAACTGATTTTTAGACTTCACTCTGTTAGAAGACATAATTCCAATCAAGCACATTGTCTTTCCACAAAGTATTCATTGCCTTGTTGCAGTTTCATTGATTTACTAGCTAGCCTCCATATGATTGTATAGTGGTGAAGATTCTTGCTAAGTGGTCGTAGCGAGCCTTACTTAGCATTTTAACTTTTTTTCAATAGTTGACGTTCTCTCCTGATTATTTATTTGATGTTTGTCGTCATCGCTGGAGGTAAGTTGGAAGTTCAGGGGACTTCTTTTAGATGGATTTTTCTCGAGGGAGGTTGAAGTCTCTTAACAAATACTCGAAAACACTCGATATTTTCGTCATATCGTCTGCTGGTGATTCGAACCTAGGCCGCTTGTGTTGCTTGAGTGTACTCTTACCACTACACCACACTAAAGCAATTAAAATAGCTTGATTCTGTAAGAAGTTATATACGTTTGAAAATGAGCCAAAATCCGGAACACTACCGTCATATTTTGCTTTTCTATTATAGGAAAAGTAAGAAGGCGAAGAAAAATAGCGACTAAATGGCTTACTCGTTTTGAGTCTGAGAATTTTGATTTTAGAGATGCACTTCGCTCTCAATCGCTAAAAAAGTCTCTGTAATCATGGAAAAAATTGAGAAATACAAAGAAATAAACAGCATGGACGTTGTTAATGAGCTAGGCAATCATCAACAAACACAAAAATATGTACCATGTAACTCGTAGTCGTAGAAGGCCATGAAATTGTCTATCAGATATTAATAAAAAAATTTCAGCAATAATTCTGGAACTTTCCATAGAGTTGCAATAGTAATTTTTTTGAGTTTTCTAATATTTATTCTTTAACAAGAACGTTTAATTACTTTATTGTCATGGTTCCAAGGCTAATCATACAGCTGGTTAAGAGCGTATAATCTCTTCCGTTCTTTTTGACATATTCAAGGTTGCCATAAATATCGGGTGAGCTATCAATCGGTTTGAATTTGAACCAGTGGTTATTTTGAATCTGTCAATACTTATGTCATTCTATTCTGACACAAAATTCAGTATATTATCTCCACTTAACGAAATAAATTGATTTATGCTTGAACAACATTGGGATTTAGTGGAAATTTATTTCCAAAACAAACATAATTCATCGGAAATTGCAAAAATCTCAAAAAACAAAAATCAAAAAAATTACAAAAAATCACATTTTCGGATGAAGCTCCTTTTCATTAATAAGCAAAATTGCCGTATTTGGAGCTCAGAAAACCCAAACGTGTTAAAACCGGTCGAATAGTAACCGCTCAATCTCCCTAGTATTTAGACTTTATATATTAGTCAGTTTTGTCCTGGCACATGCCGATAGCGTCCAATAGATAGATTAAGGGTCTAGGGTGTCCTACAGTTTTCCCCGGCTTGGGTATAAGAATGAGTTTCTGTCTCTTGCATATACTTGTTTATTGGGTGTGGAATTGTGGAACCGTGTTAATAATTAATTCCTACCTTTTTTCTAAGATAGTTTGTTGCCTGACCTTTATCATTAGTAGTATTTTTGAGAATTTTGATAATTTTTCACTCATTAAAAATGGTTACCTCCCTATTATTTATATTCTTGCTTATTTAATCCTTGCTCGAGCGCTTAATTTCATTCAGAATATCCTTCTCCATTAAATATATTGTGTTAGAACTCAAACATTTTATTTGTTTGTCTCGTTGTATTAATTAAAATCGATTTAAATACAAGTTTAATCCATTGGTACAAATGAATTGTGACAACTACTAAATAGCGAAACTCTTTCTATACAAACATGCACTCATATTAAATGTAAGTGAATCTGTTTTATACAAAACGAGTACAGAGTATCAAAGTATGTATGTATGTATGTAATTATTGCCTGATTATTTTAATGTTTCAGTTTTAAAATAATCAGGGATTTTACCAAAACATTAATTAATAGCGAAGGCAAAAAGTTTACCACAGGATTTAGAGAAAATAAACCAAATAAAGCCAAACAAAAAGAGAGAGTAAAATAGAAAGTGACAGTATGTATAGGAATAATGATAAGCTTTAATATCAATGACTATCATAGGAGTATGGGGTTATTTTGTAATTGAGCAGGTGCTTTCAAAGTTAGTGCAAACACTTCTTTTTTTCGAAGACCTGTGTCAATAAATTTGAATCTATAGGTTCGCAGACCCCAACTTGGCTAAATTAGCTTGGTAACTTAGGCCTAGATTTGGTTAGATTAGCTGGCTGGTTAGCCAAAAACATAATTAACTACAATTAGCACCAGAGTAACGGTTTGAAACCATATCAAATCAATAAGTGATCAACTATTGTCTATAAAATGAAAAAGATGGCGGAAATTCAGGCCTGCACACTGCGCCAAAAGAACTCCAAAGAATTTTATCGTCTGACTGCCAGACCCGGAAAAACACAAAGAAAATGAAAGATTGATTTCCTTACAGAAGTGTTCCTATAACTTCTGTAGTAAATGTTGAAAGGCAAACCTATTTTTTCTTGATTAAAGGAAAATAGAGTGTCATGAGATCGTCAGAAGTTAAAGTGTTCCTGTCATACCGGGGACACAATGTCCTCGAAATAGCACAGGAGATGAAACTCCACCTTGATGACATAGGACTTATGATGGTCCTCATCCTTCTAGGAAGACCTAGCAAGTTTATCAGCTCTTTCATTTCTAGCGATGTCACTGTGCCCCGGGATATAAATTACTGAGGAGCTTCATTTCCTGCTTACACTGCATACTATACGGTTTACTAGGTAACACCGGGGCCTTCATAGCAGAGAAAATTCTAGTTCCACCCACTGATACTCGTTACTTTAGAATTTTACATGCTTGCAGTATCAGGAGCTAAAAGCTAACGATGAACAAACAATATTAAACTGATTTGGCTTGTTAACAAAGAAATTTGTTAAATTGTGGACCACACCAATCAAAATAAGATCTAATAGTGTTCCGAAATAGTTGTTGTTTGTTGAGAATTCTGAGCTGAAAGCATCATAGGTTCATATTTTTTTGAGAAAGACATTAATCAGTCCGTCATTGTCAACGGCGAGCGATATAGGTCAAGGATCAGCAATTTTTTTTGGCATTGCACATTGTGCACAATTAATTAGAGACATACTCAATCATGCCACGTGGTTGTGATATAAACTGACCATCAACTTGACCCCATTAGACCTTGTGGGGCTCATGTGAAGAAGCTCTAATGCATGTCAGATTCACCCTGAATTACTCGTATAAGCCAGAGTCATGCAGTCAAGAAGAAAGGAAAGCTAAACCGCTAGACTGATCTTGGGCGTTGATTTATAGTGTAATAGGCGAGAAGGTGACCCCTCAACACACCAATTCAGTTCGATGCTACGGCCGTTAAGCACTTCCTTGTCAGACATAGCATATTACAATAAATAAACCTATTCTACAGTCGCAGTATCTCTACATGGTCCCCAAAAATTAATTTCACAGAAGTAGTAACCTTGTCCCACATTGCACGAGAGCTTATCATGAGACTCTTTATACTCCCAATATTTACTACTGAGCCAGTCTTCCTCTTAAGTATACCACTAAGATCTCTATAAATACATATCATGATATCCAGAATGGATATCACAATTACAACAGCGAATTATAAAGTCCAAAACGATGTAAATATTTGCTACTAACTAAAATCCGTCGCGCTTCGCTACCCCTATCTTAATCATTATGTGAACTATTATCTTAGTTCTCATTTTTACCCGTTTTCCCCATTTTTATCGTTTGCGGTTCAACTACAAATATATAAGATAGCCTATAGCTCTTTCCAGAAAGACAATGTTGAATCTGATTTTTAGCTGTATACAGTCTTCAAACAAACACACATTAATTTTTACAAGGTATACGTATATAGATAGCTTTTACACGGTGCGCAATAACCACTTATCCAATTTTTCATGCTTTTTGACTGATGTGGAATGAAGCTTTAATTGTTTTTCTCCATATATAAAAGAAATCCCTTAATGAATATGAATGGTTGGTGCTACGCCCGCTTATCCAGTTTCGCCCAGTTATTGATTGCTGATGTGTATTGTCTACGACGTTACTTGAACCAGATTTAGAAACTTTTACAATTATTGCTCTCAAGATATACATAAATAATTATTTAATAAATATTGGTCATGCTACGCCCATTTATCCAAATCTGCCGATTTTTGACTGATGAGTCATACAGACGAAATCTAGAAACTTTAGCATCAACCGTTCTCAAGATAAACAAAAATCAATATTTAGTTTGTATGGGTGGTACCATGCCCACGTCTACTATTCAGCCTACTTTTTGACTTTTGACGAAGCTACGTGAACAAAATTTAGAGACTCTTGTTGTTACCATTTGAAATATATACACAAATAAATATTTACTTTGTATGAGCATGGCACAGCCAAGTTGGAATTTTTGAAAATTGTTTATTCTAAAGTTCCTTCCAGCTGTCTACCAACTTTAAATAAACATACATACAAACACACATTCAACAGTCAATAGCTAAGATACATATGTAGATAAAAGTCGACATATTTATAGCTGCCTTGGAGCTAGTTCCCCAAATTGGAAATCATGTTGCGCTCGACCACCTTCTCTGCCATTTTCTGATACTTCTAAATATCTTTTGCGTTTTTGCCATAAGTCACATAAGTCAATAGGTTCAACGGGTCGTTCCAAATTTTTCTCCAGTAATGATCATTTTGATGAATGTGGGATTGGATTCAGCCTAGAAAATTGTGTCTTTTGCGACCTCAACACAATCAAAATTTAAAACAATCGCCAACACGCATAGAGTTAGATGTTCTCTTGTCTACGTAGCTTTTGCAAATGTTAAGCTATAACGCTAAGATTTAGCGGGAATATCAACAACACATGTACCAACCTAACAACAAGAAAAAAAAAAAAACTCAAATCAGAACTATGGAACCGCCACACGAGGGTTATTCCAGAAACTTTTTGATCAAGGTTGTATATGTAACTGGATAATTGTTAGAAGTGTCATTGGAACAACACAAGAAGCAAAGCGAATGCGGATATTATAGGCAGGAGAAGGGTTTTTTAATGGAATCACCACATACCCTATGTGATGAATTTTGATGATCCAAAGAAATTTGTTCTACATCCTTAAAAAGACACTGACTCCTACTGGAATTTAGACGAATAAACTATTCAGCTTAGTTTTGGATAAACCTCGCGTGTCGCTGCCATTGAAGTAGCAAATTTAACAAATTTCCTTAAAAATCTATCTTAAGTTGTATCTTTATTTGTTTAAAAAATATTTCATTCAACTTTTTTTTCCTTTTGCAAATCCAATTTTTATTTACTCTATAGCTCGGCCTATATCTTTGTCTTTATTTTGCAACATGTTTTAACAAACATAAGCAGTTTAATTTTTAATCCGACATCCTCCTTTGATTCATTGCGAAAACATCTTGTATAGTAGTCCCTAAGGTGTTGATTTCATTAAATTCTGCCACAATACATACTTAAAGAACGCAAACAAAGATGTTTTCATTATAATATATTGCAACACAAGATATTGCAACATATAGTATTAAGCAACCAACCGCAATATCTTTAGAGGTTAAATAATCCTATTTAATCCTGTAATTTTTAAAGGCGATTACTTGTTTATGTTGCACAAAAAATATCTTCTATTCCTTTTAAAATACCTTCGGCCTTAAATACTTTCCTTTCTTTTGATAAAGAAAATCGTGTTTTTCTTAAGAGGGAATGTTTTGGCAACAGAGATCTTCGAAAAAAACAAAAAACATCTTAATTATTAACACAGATAAGACTGATTGAGCAAGATGTTAAACAAAATAAAAGCAGATTATGCAGCAGGAATAGCAAATTGATGAAAAGAAAGAAAAGGAACAAATATTTGTCATTTAGCTTACGAAAGGATAACAAAAAAAAAACCTGAAAAACAGTATTTTTTGGTAGACCAAAATCATTCAGGAGGCAAGAGACATTATTGCATATGGATCTTAGAGAAGATAGGGAAAAAAACAACAGTTCGGGGTCATCAGTATTTGATTTTAATTTTAATTTTGTTAAATTATAATTGGCTCAGGTATTCTGTGAAGAAAAACGAAAATCGTAATGAAATTGGGCAGACTAAATAAGAGTCTTTTAATGGCATCCCTCATTAAAATGATTTTTCTGGGTAGAATTACTTCAGTGCTTTTCTGTGGTCTTTCAAAGGTAATTTCATTTTAAACTCCTATTCAGACGTTCCTAACATAATAGCCTTATTGAAAATACATTGAACATAGCATGTAGTCCTCGCAGCTGAATTACTACGGCCTTATATCACATCAGCATGGGAGCAAGAGAGGCTGCCTTCAACTTGGAAGGAAGATATCATTGTGTAGTTATCGAAAAGTGGCGACTTGAAAGATTGCAATAACTGAAGAGGAATCACTCTGCTTAACACCATATACAAGATACTTGTACATGCGAGACGAACATACAGGATCCTGGCCCAAAAAAAGCTGTGATTCCAGGCTTATATTCCACGCATAGTAATAAAACAGTCTCTAGAATGGAGTACCCTCCTGTACCTACTGTTCGTCGACTTTAAGAAAGCTTTCGACATCATCAAATGGACTGCCATATGGATAGCTTTGAGGAGTATCTAAGGAAATAATACGAATAATAAGAGCAATGTACGAGAATGTAGAAATCTCTGTTCTTCACAATGTGAACATCAGTCCACCATTATATACTATACGCTGCAATAAAGCAAGAATGTCAACTTTCACCTCTACTATTCACCATCGTACTGGATGAGATCATAAGCGAAGTCTGTTTACTAAAAAAAGCTTAACATGAGGTCTCTCACGAAAACTCGAGGACCTAAACTATGCAGATGATATTTGTCTACTATTGAAAAGAAGTGATACGGTGACATACTTAATGACATTGTCCGTCGAAATAGACAATAGTCAAAGAGACCAACGTTCGAAAAATACGGCGGGTATGACTTTGGACTGGGGTGTTACCACGCCCATTAAAAATATTTGTTTCTAAGTTTAGCCCAAGCAACTTTCTGGTCAATACAATATATGTATACATAATTCCCATAACATTCCATGAAGAAACATGAGCACTTCTCTAAGTCAATAGCTGCACCCGATTCTATTTTTAAACAGCAAATACATTACAACTAATGTTATGAGGTGATACCGCTGTTGAAAAACTTTTTTCTTTTTTTCAGATGGTCTGGCGTGGTATTGAACCGACGACCTTCTGGTTAGTAGTCGGGTGTCTTATCTACCACACCACAGCGGCACACGCGGTCAATACAAATAATCAATCAAAAAGTAAGTGGAATTGGATAAGTGGGAGTGGCACTTCCCATACGAAGTAAATATTGATTTTTGTATATCTAGAGAACCGTAATCATGGTTGGCAACCCACCGGGTAACCCAATAATACCCAGTTGGGTCCAACTTGGTATTCAGTGATATTAAAATATAAACTCATACCTCACTATACGGCCTAGATAGTTTCAGAAAATGTAGGCCGTAATTCGAAATGCCTTGAAACGAGAGGGAAAATCTTGCATTTGCTTCCTTAAGATTAAAAAAAAAAAACGGAGAATCGACAGTTTTTAAACCGTAGAACGAGATAATTTGAGCTTAAAGCGAATGCGTTCCATAATATAAACAGGCCGTTATAGTGAAATGCCATGTAAAGAAAGCCGGTATAAGGAGGTGTATGCATATTGTGTCCGTCACAACATCCAAAGAATACGGCAGGTGTAGCAATTGATTCTTTCTAATAATTGTTTTGAACCTTTTGCGATATGAGGTTGAGTGTTGTCATGCAAAAGAATAACTTTATCATGTCTGTCTGTATATTCTTGGCGTTTTGCACATAATGCGTTTTGGCGTTTTGCACATAAGTAGTAGTACACAATACCGTCTTAATCCATCAAGAGTGCAAAAATGCATTGCAAGTAGTAAAACGAAGTGATTGTATAAATAAACAAATAATATGGTCAACTTGAACAAAATTTCAATAAAACTCAATAAAACCCATCAAAAAATCCAGTAAAATCTGGTGGGTTGGGTGTGAAAAAAGCCGGGCCTTTGCCAACCCTGACTGTAATAGTGAAAGTTTCTGAATTTTGGTCTAAATAGCTTGGTAGACAGTACACATCATCAGTCGAAATATGGGCAAAATTGCATAAGTGGGTGTGGCACCTCCTTTATATAAGTAAATATTGATTTTTGTAATTTTAAAGAAAAGCTACAACGGCAGTTTCTAAGATTAATCTATAAGACTTGGTAGTCAATACAAATCATTAATTTTAATGCATTTCTTTAAATTTAAATACATTTAAAGACCTTTTATAGGTATACAATACAAAGGCTCCCAGCAATGCGGGAAGGGTTACTCCAGTAGTTAATAGTTTTGAAGTGAACGAATAATTGATTGGATAAGTGGACGTGGCATCTCGCATACATAATAATTAATAAAAATTTAAAAATCTTGAGTATGGTAATAGTAAAAGATATTAAATTTGATTCAAACAACTGGGCGAGATTGAGGTAAGTGGGAGTGACAGCTCCCATTCATTTTACATGTGTGTAAAACGGTAACAAAAAATTGGGGAGATTGTTGTCCTACTGGCACCGCAGGAGGTGTTACTCTAGTAATGAAATAAAAGCTTCATGCAAATAAAAGGTCTGTGTGTTTTACTTTACTGTGAAATTTTAACTTAAAAATGCATTCAATTTAACCCATTAAATGTAATATTTTATTATTCATGTGCTTTCTACTCTTTGAATAGTTCTCTTACAATTCCCTAACCAAATAAGAAACACATAAGAATTAAATTTTTTTATGCAGAATCTTATAAATATGACATTAAAATCTAACCTTTTATGTCATTTTCATTAACTTGAGAGAGTTTTTTTATTGTTAATTGTGTTTCTTTCTCTTGATGAAAGGTTTATTAACAAAAGGAATAAGGATTTCTTTTCTCATATGGTACTTTAAGATGAATAATAACGTACAATAAAACACCATGTATATGAATGAGTCGTTAAGACTACATGTGTTTTAATATTCCTTTTTGAAGCTGGACTAAGAACCTTTAATACATTTGCGCTGTGCCCATTGTCAGCTCCAGCTTTTTTTAACTGTGATCGCTTCTTCCGTTTCGATTGTAAAGAACAAAAGAAGATGTTTTTACTCCGTATATGAGTGAGTCTTTGTTTGTTTGTTGTGTATGCACTCGGGTTTTAATTCTTCTTTTGCTTACAATCCTGGTTTTTGAATACTTTTTTGTTTTTAAATCCTGTGTGTATTATTGGTTTCTGGTAGGTTCGAGGCATAAAACCCACTACTATTATAACAATTGTTGTCAACAATGGTTTTACATTTTGTGTTTTGTTTGTTTTAATTTTTCCCCTTGAATCCTTTTTTAAGCGCAAAAAATCTTTTTAATGGGTTTTGATTTCTTTACCAAAATCTCATAGAATTTTGTTTTTTTTAATTTTGGTTTTAAAGATTGATTTTCCGTTTTTTTATGTGTTCTCTGGTAATTGTTTTGCGGCCTCCTTAAAGTATTTGTTTTGTTGTTTTAAATGTGTGGCTTTGTTTTTTTTTTTTTTTTTTTTTTTTTTTTTTTTGAAAGTTTCGTTGTTTGGGTTAAAATTTTTTTTTATTTAAAATTATTATTTATTATGGCGAGAGAATTACGCCTCTTTTGATTCTACTTCTTAAGCGAATCTACAAAAATATCAAATTACCAGCGTAGCAAATCTTAAAAAAAATAAACTGAAAAGGAAGTGTTTGTCTTTTGGAAATATGTATTAACAAAAGTTTTGTTATGAATTATTTAATGAACTAATAAAAATTCCATTAGAAATTTATTCAGTTTGAAACAAAAAACTAATGTTTTGCAAAGATTATAAATACGAGGGCAGCTGAAAAATTTGTTAAGTTTTCGGTTTCAAAAAGGGTACTAAATTTTAAACTGCTTCCCATAATTATGAACAGGACCGACAGATTTGGGGTTTTAACCTCAAATTAGATATATTTTTCTTTGGGTTTTGGGGTTTTCATTGCGGATATTAACCTACATAAGGTCTTCGGGTAAATTTTGACCCACTTTGGAAGAAAAATCGGAATTTCTCCGAAAATATGTGATATATTTTATTCATATTTTTTAACTTTTGTTTAATCTTAAGCCTCTACAGATTCGTCAAACTTTTGGAAAAATATATTTGTAAAAAAGTGAGTTAAGTATGCAAAACCCTATTTGTACACCAGATAAAAATAATAAAATTTAAAAAATATTCAACGCATAAGCAAATTTCGTGTCTATTTATTGTTTTTATGACAAAGTAGATATCATATAAACCGACCGCTTGATGGCGGAGTATTCACATAATGGATAACAAAAACCGTATTCGTACAGAGTAAAAGTTTCAATACAATTAAGAATATTATGCATAAAGATTAAAATTAATATTTTGTTGGCTATCCTTTTTGCTGTATGACAACATTGAGACGTCGTGGCATCGATTCCACAAGCTTGGAAGTTAATTCAGGTAATATTTTAATCCATTCCGTCCTCAATGCAACCTTCAAATCGTTTACGTTTCTAATGCCATAATGTTTCAAATTTTTCTTGGAAATTGACCACAAATTCTCAATAGGATTGAGATCTGGACTTTGAGGTGGCGTTTTGAGGTGTTTGGGGCAGTTGTACAGAATCCAAAGTCGGGATCATTGTATGTTTGTTATCATTGTCCTGTTACAAGATAAAATCCCTGGAAAAGCCAATTTTTTCTGTACTTTGCTTCAATTTTTTCTTTAACGTATTTTTATAGTTCCTTGCTATCATAATTCCATCAATGAAATGTAGATTTCCAACTGATGCTGCAAAGCAACCCCAAACCATTATCGAGCCTCCACCATACTTGAATGTGGGAATTAGGTTATGGCGAAATGAGCTTGTGTTCCTCTCTCGCCAAATTTTAACGCGTCCATCCGATAATCTTATATTAAATTTGGACTCATTAAAATAACTCTTTTTCAGAAGTTGAAATCCATATTTTGCTACTTTTTAGCAAACGCAACCTGTTTTTGCTTATTAATCATGCTAACAAATGGTTTTCTGACAGCATACCGACTTTTAAGTCCAATTCTTTTAATGTAATTTCGAACTGCTTGAGGTGTAATGTGAATTCCAAAGTTCTGTTCGATGCGATTTGGCGATGTAGGAATGAGCACTGTCTTCTTATTAACCTGCGCGGGGGTACATTTCGCTGCGATTTTTTAAACTTTCCGGTTTTTTATATTTCGATACCACGTATTGGATAGTAGAAGCACTGCGCTTCATTATTTTGGCAATTTCCCGTAAAGATTGTCCATCAATGTGTAGATCTATTACTATTTTTCGTTGTTTATTTGAAAGCTAACTTGATTTTCTGCCCATGTTAAAATCCAAACTTTTTATAATATTTCAACTTACTGTGATATTTGATGAAAATACGGGGAACCATACAAATAAAATAGAGTTTAAAACTCGCGTCAAGAACGCGAAAAATATGGCACTGCCATCTGTACGAATACGGCTTTTGTTATCCATTTTGTTATTTTGTCATAAAAACAACAAATAGACACGAAATTATCAAAAATTTGCTTATGCGTTGAATATTTTGAAATTTTCTTATTTTTATCGATTGTACGATTATTGCATACTGTATAATTTTTTTACACTTAAGGTCTTTGGGTTAAATTTGACCCACAGTAGAACAATTTACATTCCTTTCTTCATTATAATGTATGAAAAGGGGGAATCCCCGGGATATTTGCTATGCTGAGCAGTGATGTTTTTGTTTACTTATGGAAATGTTCATATCATTTTCGAAATTAACGTAGAGCAATAAGCAATAAGTTTAAAAGTTTAGTGTTTTATGCGCTGTTTCTTGTGGAAATATGAATCAAAACGAAATGAAATTTGTCCTGAACACATTTTCAGATAAGGACGACAATTTTTCCGAAATTGAAGATATATAATGTTGAATATGATGAGTCATCTGAAAGATCCAGTGATAGTGAAAGTTAGTTTCTATATACACCGAAATTGACATCAGAAAATATTCTTATAAAATATTTCTTTAGTGTAGGTTTACTAGCTGGAGTGTATAGATCAAATAATGAAGGTACAGAAAGTTTGTGGGACTCTGAAAAAGGTAGACCAATTTTTAGAGCAATCATGCCATTGAAGAGATTCAAAAATTTTTCGAGAGTTATAAGATAATAAGGACACACGTAGTGAACGAAGAGTTTTAGACAAGTTTGCACCCATACATGATCTGTGGTTGAGATATTACTTAAACTTTATAACCCTTCTCAAGATGTAACAGTCGACGAGCAGCTGGTGGCATTAAGAGAAGATGCTCATTTCGACAATACATACCGTCAAAACCAACAAAGTACGGTATTAAGTCTTGGGTGCTGTGTGATTCTGACACTAGTTATGCGTGGAACATACAACCATATATAGGAAAAGAAACAGGAACTGCTGCTGAGAGAAACCAAGGTATGCGAGTAGTACTCGATCTTACAGTCGGTCTGAAAAGTCATAATGTGACTGCAGACAATTTTTTACATCATATGAGTTAGAACAAAAGTTACTTGAATAACAAATAACATTAGTGGGAACTATGCGTAAAACAAAGGTTGAATTACCATCAGAGATATTGGCAACCAAAGGCAAAAAAATAAGAACCAGAAACAGTAATCGCGAAGATAAAAAACCACAAATATTAAACACGCTCTATAAAGTTGTGTCATGTTATTTTTGCAAAAGAAAGACTAATAGATCCAGTTTTGGGAAAAACGCGTTTTTTATTTTTAAACTTAATCCACCGGGTTTATTACTTTTATTTATTACTTTTTTGTTCCTAATTTCGTTCATTTGACAATATATTTTATTTGTTAGTAAAATTACGTTGTTTTCGTATTTATAACGGAACTTTGAACCCTTGGTCGGACCAAGGCGGCATGGTATACTATGGGCAGCTAATACAGACTGCAATTACTTCCTTTGAACTGTGCATTAAAAGAGAAGCGGTCGGAATACAAAAACAGACATGATTAAGTTATTCTTTTGCATGATAAAATTTGGCCTCACATCGCAAAAGTGCCAAACAATTGTCAGAAACTATCAAATGCACCACCCGCAGAATTCTCCGAACATTGGTTCATCAGACTATTGGGTGTTTTAACGGATACAATTTTTTTAGCATGTCACTAGTTATAGTTTGGCAGTTATAGAGTAAAGTCGTACTAAAAGTTGAGTATTGAGTAAATTAGTGTATTAAGCGGATATTAAATAAGTTTGATAGTTTATAGTAAATAAACGACTTTATAAAGTAAAACATTAAATTCGCTGCATTAATTTTATTTTACGCAAAAGAACTCAAATGTTTTAAGAAACGTCTTTAGTCTTTCAATAAGATTTAGGTCGAGTGATTGTCCCCGCCAATCAAGAACTTGATCCACATTCTCTTTTTTGAACTCTTTGACCAACCACGATGAGTGGTTGTGGTTTCAAAAAATATTAAATCGGCTTCAAAGCTGGATCGCCTCTAAAGACAACGATTCGCGAATTGGCTCAGAAGTGGGAAAAAGATGTAAGCAGTGATTTAAAAATTTGTTAATTCATTATCTTTTCGAGCTAAAAAAGGACCAAATTAATTTGTACGCACAATGCGTAAATTATACTTATTTTTGTTGTAAATAAACTACGATTTTCTTAAAATAAAAAAATCCACCTTGGGCAAAGAACTGTCCTGCAGTAGATGACTTAGGCAATATCCGTACCTTAATTAAAACGACTTGGTTGCTAACGGAACCTGGCAAAGAGTGGTCTTTGGTAAGACGGTAATCTACTCTTTAAACCCAAGTGGGTCTGTCTTGCTGGCAGCTGCCAACTGATTAGTTAGGCTTCAATATATTAAGTCCAACTTTTTAAATTTTTTATAACGTTCAAATAATCGATTTTCAACGGCCTCAAGCAGGCTGAAAAAGTCAGCACTTCGTTAATCAACGCATGGATAATTTTCGTTCGATCAAAATTAATTCCAACTCAGTCTAAACTTTGCTTAACGAAAAAAGGAGATCGATGAGAGTTCTTATGGTCTAAACCATTCCCTGTGGTTTACACCATAGGAGAGATTAAGAACAGCTATGTGAGAATGCCTTTTGTTCCAGTTAATCGAGGAGATTCACAATTTTCTGATAAATCTCGAGAGTTACAATTGCTCAATTGCCATTGTGAATCATGGACAGAGGCTAGCCTGTACTACAATTATAGGTGCCATGAGTTCCGTTTCTCAGGCCGGCTTGGTGACGATGCTGGGCATCCCACTCCTAGATATTTTTTGCCAAATGGGTCTTTGCAAAGTTCACACTTAGACTCAGGGAGTCGGTTGGACTAAGGTACGTTCGCATTGGACACGGTACCGTCCTACAGAACATTGGCGGGCAGATCCTGATCCAGATTGGGCGGTACCTATTTTGAACTTTGGTGGAGCTTACAGCATTATGATAGAAGGCTAGGCTTGAGTAGGCTGCTGTATCTCTCCTTCGAGATGACACAGTCGCGGTCTAAACCGACGTCTCGAAGACGGAAACGGGTACAGGATCGGACCTCAGGGTCTCTCTCAGTCTACAAGATTATTAAACTATTTTTAGGCGCAGGCTTATGCTATAAACATGGCCTCTAGGCATAACCTGGAATTAAATCTCGCGGCCTCACGGCCTATAAGCATCTATGTAAACATTATTGCCGCTATCGTGTCGAAATGATATAGGTTCTGAGTCATACGGGCATACGAGGGAATAAAATTGCTGATGAGTGCGCTAGTAGGGGGTCTTGACAGATAAATGGGCACTGTTCAAGATGGGATACAGGCGGAACAATATCACTACTTTCTATATGAAGAAATAAGTCTCTTCTTAGGTTCGGAAGCTAGTCGATCGGATAGCTTAGACTAAGGTTTTTGGGTACATGCCACTCTCATGCTCTGGACTATCTTAGGGATGTGTCACTATGGAAGTTGACTGACATGGTCAAAGGTACCGGTTAGCTCAAGAGAGAGAACTGGATTTTTAGGGTCTCCTTATGTCCGGTCTTTCGTCCTCTTCTAATGGGTCTCTTCTGCAAAGAGTATTACAATGGCCCATAGATAATAATCAACAGTTTAGAGTACTAACTGATATATTTGACGGTAATTGAGTACTACAGGGTGGGCCATTTAAAAGTTTGATTTTAAAAATGCAATAAAACAAAAACGGTTTGAATGGGATCACGAATGTTGGTCTTCAAATACTCAATTGTCTCTGGTTTGTCGGTATAACATTGTCTTTAACGGCGCCCCACTGAATTTTGTCTAACGATGTCAAATCGCAGTTTTTGGCGGCCAACTGACATCACCATTTCGGATAATTAAACGGTTATCAAACGCTTGACGCAATAAATCGATTGTGGCATGAGATATGTGGCAAGTTCCACCATCCTGTTTTTTTTTAATTTGAGACCAACCAGCACTCTTGGGCTTACCCCTACTTATGCAGTGTACTGTGCTTGTTCTAGGAAAATAGGTTATCGGAAGGAGATTAGAGGGAGTAGTGTCTATGTACGTTTGATTTGAATTAACCCATATCGTAAGCGACAGGAAAAACTTTCGCCGGAAGACCATTCCAAAAGCGAACTGTGCGACAGAAGATGAATTCTCCCTATAATGCGTTGTGCGATTCGTTGGACAATCAACTACAAAATTATTAGCTCTACGGAAAAAATGAGTATTACAAGAAAATATGTGATTATTAGGAATTAAATCGCATATTTTGTCAGCACACATTCCGCTATAGTACCAATAAAACAATGAAACACACGCCACATTGTGACGATGCTCTATCGAATCAATAGAGTTGGCTACGCTACTGTCATTAATAAGCACCTTCGTCCTCTCCTGTACGCGGTGGAGAAGCTCCAAAATAGACTTTAAAGCACCGGCCCATACATGAGAGTTGTATTCCATCTTGGGCCGGATACAGGTCTTGTAAAAATTGAGAAGGACTGATGGAGTGAAGTATTTCTTACACCTTCTTAAAAAACTAAGGCACTTGAATGCTTCTTTGGACACTCGGAATATGTGATCGTTCCAACGGACATCACAATGAATCCTTATGCCCAGAACATCAAGAGCATCTGACTCCTCAATATCCACATTACCCATAGTTACAGACGACACCACACCACCACGTCTGTGTTGTAGAAAACAATGTTTAGTCTTGCGCGCATTAAAATCGACCTGATTAGCACGACCCCATTGGAAGATTTTAGCCAAGTCGCTTGTGAGTGTGTCATCCATATTCCGTCTTTTCGCGCCAATCTCCAGAAGGCTCGGCCTATGATCAAAAGAATGCAAATGTTGGCGTCGTCTGCGAGAGAGTAGATAGGATTGAAAGTGAGAAAAAGAAAGTCATTAAGAAATATTAAGAATAGAGTTGGAGAAAGAACAGAGCTTTGCGGTACCCCTGAATTTAACCTAAACTCGTCGGATGAGAATCTATCTATAACCACTTTCTTCTCTGAGAAAGCTCGATATAAATCGAGAGAAGTGTCTAACAACACTTAGGCAGTAAGTTTCGTTACTAGTACCAAACTCTGTCAAACGCCTTGGAAATATCCAGAGCCACAACTTTGCTCTTACAAAAACCATCAATGGATTTGTTTCACCTCTCAGAGATTACCGCCAGAAGGTCTCCAGTAGAACAGCCCTTGCGAAATCCGTATTGACGATCGCTTAGCAAATTGTTGAACTCCAAATATTTCACAAGGTGGTAATTAACCATACTCTCCTTAACCTTGGAGAATGCGGAACAAACTGCAATTGGGCGGTAGTTTTCAGAATTGGTAGCCTCAGCAGGATGGTAAAATACCGGCGCGTTATGACGCACTGAAAAGGTTTGCTAATGGACGCGCAAGCGTCGAAGAACACAGCTTCAGGATCAGTGCTGGTATGCCATCCAGCCCAGAAGACTTGTTTACGTTGAGGTTTGTTGAAACCAGAGCAGGCACAAAAATATCGCTTATTATGATGCGATAGGTGTCTCCATTGAAAGTAATAGTTGCGCCGTTCTCATTTTCAAAGAAATATGGGCCAATGAGGCCTCCTCTCCATAAGCCGCACCAAAGAGTTACTCGTAATGGGTGTGTTGACTTCTGTAAGACCACGTTTGGGTTTTCTGAGCCACAAATACGACAATTTTGCTTATTAACATACCCACCAAGGTAAAAATGAGCATCATTCGAATAGATGATTTTAAACGATGATAATTTTCCAATAAATCCCAAGCGTAATTTGAATAATGCCGTTTAGTGGAGATAATATACTGAAGGTTATGACAGAATAGAGTGACATAAGTGCTGCCAGATTCAAATTTAAACCGATAGATCGCCTACCTGATATTAAAAACTTTTAAGAAATGTTAAAACGTACAGTGCAGATAATATATAATGTAATATCTCTGATAATATTAATTGTAACAGTCAGAACTATAACTTGTGTGAAAATTGAGACCATTCTATATACTCGCTTCTGAGCATTTTTTTTCTTTTTTTTTTGTGAAATATGTGTGAAAAATGAAAGCTAAAATCCAACGGATCATAAACACTTACTCAATCAATGTGTTTATCTATCATACGAAATCGTTATCAAACTGTTATAATCTTAAAAATGATTTTTGTTTCATTATCTCTTTCTGTCCATATTTTTGTTTTATCTGGGGCATTATTATCGTCTTGGATTTTTAACATAATTATACCATCCATACCATATGAAATGAAATGTTCAAAATTATGATTATTATAGGTTTCAGCAAAAAAAAAAAAAAAAAAAAGAATGAAATGAGAAAAATTTTGTTGTTTTAAAAAAGAAAAAATATTTCTTTTATTTGAAACTTGTTTTCTCTTCATTTCATTTTCATTTTTTTTTTTTTTTTTGGTTTATTTTTCACATTTTTGTATTTTTTATTTGTTTTGCTTAATCTTGGTTTCCACACAATAGCCGTTAAGAGCAAGCACACACTTACATAGACAGATAGACAGACAGACAATAATAACTTTGTTTTGTAGGCCATTATTATTATTGTTGTTATTGTTGTTGTTTAATACCAAGTCGTAATCATATTAATAACTCCTTCAGGACACCAATGCATATAATCCATACAGGCATTAGCAACCACATCATATTCATTGCGTTCAGCATAGTTATTGGCCAAATCTTGCTGTTGATGTTTGTGTCTACCATGCCATTCAGCCTGATAAAGATCGACATCGGCAATATGATGATGTAGTGGTGATGTTTCTGGTCTAGATGTTGTTGGCCTATTTAACATATATAATCACCATGAAAAACAAAGAGAGAAAAAAATGTTACCCAAATGAGTAATTAACAGACATTTCATTTGTTTTTGCTTTATTTACATATAAATTGTTGTTCTGTTGTTCTTGGATGGTTGGATACAAAGAGGATAAGAATGTATATACTCACAGGATACAGAATAAAGCAAAAGTACGCAATAAGACACACAATTTTACAAGAAGGAATAGTGAAATATTGGAATTATTTATTTTTTTTTTTTTTTTAACAACAAAAATTATTATTTGCTGTACACTGGGAAATAAAACTTTGTGGAAATCGAACGGTCCCCGACTACTTACTTACCCACCCTTAACCGACCACGGAGGGCTAGTCTCCAAGACATAGAGACACCTATACACTACATTCCGAACTGTAGTGTATATAAGCAAATAAGTTACGAGAATGAGAACATGAGAACATAAATCAGTTACAGCATTTAAAGCTAAGTGAGAAAATATGAATTTAATTATGAAAATACATACATACAGTGGCTACAAGCCAAACTCAGACACTATAATAAACTGATTTTGTTGATAAAAATCAAACTAATAAGAAACAGTTAAGGAAAGTTTTTTTTTTATTTTTAAATATATATTATGGAGATCGGACGGTATACACTACATTCCGAACTGTAGTGTATATAAGCACATAAGTTACGAGAATGAGAACATGAGAACATAAATCAGTTACAGCATTTAAAGCTAAGTGAGAAAATATGAATTTAATTATGAAAATACATACATACAGTGGCTACAAGCCAAACTCAGACACTATAATAAACTGATTTTGTTGATAAAAATCAAACTAATAAGAAACAGTTAAGGAAAGTTTTTTTTTTATTTTTAAATATATATTATGGAGATCGGACGGTTATTATTTGACCGGTTTTAGCCGGTTTAATTAATTTTGTCGAATACGGTTCTTTAAAAATCTTCGATTTTCGAATATCGAATAAACCAGTTGATTTAACACGAATAACTGGTTAATTTAAATAAGTATAACTTTATACGTTTGTATATTTTTTATTGTAAATATGCTCATCGTTTAACTACTTGTATAAATTTTGTTATTGTTTTTGTATATATGAGAACCTTGAAACATAGACTGAAAAAATATCTACACATGAGAAACAATAACTTTTTTCTCATCTTCTGTATATAAATATTGAGTTGTATATATAGAGCATGATCAACAAGACTCATTGAGAGCGACCCACAGACGGCTCCAGATGGCTCCGAACGGCAGATATATTAGTTAGTGAAGTTTTTCACAACATACAATACACATAACCAGACGCTAGTAATGTTTTGAGAT
This sequence comes from Wohlfahrtia magnifica, assembly GCA_023159175.1. Taxonomy (NCBI): domain Eukaryota; kingdom Metazoa; phylum Arthropoda; class Insecta; order Diptera; family Sarcophagidae; genus Wohlfahrtia; species Wohlfahrtia magnifica. The sequence goes on from JAKWBJ010000156.1 coordinate 1,009,413, forward strand.
GATATCGCTTTTGAAAATTGTCAGATGAAGTGTTCTGGGATTGAACCGAGGAATTCTTGTTTGGAAGGTGGGTGTCTTACCTAACATACCACAGTGACACACACACAATTAAATACGTGGTGCACGAATTTACAAAACAGTGCTGTTCGAAACCTAATCGACTTTTCTTGTCAAGGCAATTAAGGATTTGTATGTTACTAATAGATTTATTCAAAGTAAAACCATTAAAAACCTTTAACTCCTTTAACTCCATTCTCTACCAAGTAATAAAACAACTAAAACGAAATTATCTCCTTGAGTAGCTGTTCAAAACATAAGCAACTTTCAGTACGTTGTGTCATACACTTTGTTTTTTATGGCCTCCGCAAACCATTACGGTATAGTATTTATGAGATGAGTTAGAATTATTGTTAGTATTGATTGCCATTTTAATTTTAAGCTCTCCGTCAGCTTCTGCCTATTTTTAAAATGACTTGGTCCAGCGCTGCGCTTCAAGAATTAAGAACAATTTTATTTAAGTAAAAGAACCGGTTACCTGGTTATTTGAATAATAATAATTAACCGAAAACCGGTTTTTGAAATTGCTACTGTTCGAATAACTACTTTCCGGTTTTTGAAAAAAGTCGAATAATCGATCTTCTTAATCTTATTAAGCTATTAAGAATAGAAAACTAAATTAAAATTCTGTAGTTGTAAGTAGAAATCTGTTATTTGTGTGTTACCAACTGCATGTATAATGGTATTGCCAGTTCGATTTCCTTTCGTGTATTATAATATTTTTAATTTAACATAAAAGAATAGAAATCTATAGTGTATACAAAAGCATTCGAAATTGATGACAATTAACTATAAAAGGTGGCGCATTGCTCTTAGTCAGTCAGTTGTAGTTTAACAATCAATAAGTAAAGTCGTGTTAAGGCTTAAAATAAAGTGTTGAGTAAAAATTGGTGCATAAGTTCATTGCCAGCAGCCCATTTAGCAATCCTTGCCAGATGGCTGTTCACTCTGACCACACAAGAATGAATATTGTTTGCCTTACTGCTACCAAAAGTCTATACATCATATGCGTACATTTGTAGACCACAGTGTTTTATCACATCAGGTAAAACATTGATGTACATTCATAAAGACTTCAATTTGTTAAAAAAAAGTTACACAAGCGAAACTCTGACGGCTATATAAATGTCTGAGAATATTACTTATTGTTATAAGATTAATATTTTGTGTGCAGAACATTGTTTTTTATACCCATTTGGAGTCGCTTGCGCATAGATTCGACAAATTTTTGGCATAAAATCCTTCTTAGCTCAGATTTGCTGGAAATCGACTGATGCTCAACTTTTTTATTGAATAATCCCCACAAATTTTCAATAGGATTTATGTCGGGGCTCTGTGGTGGTGTTTCCATGACGTGTGGCATTATTTAGCAGCCAAGATCTCACTTTGTGTGGGGTCTTGTGTTTGGGGTCGTTCTCTTAGTAAAAGTACCAATCGTTATCCAGAGCAAGCTTATCCACGCTTTTTGGCAAGTTTTCTCTTAATATGTTTAAATAAACATTTTGATCTATGATGGTATCAATAAAATGCAAAGATCTGAACCACCCCCATGCTTTACTGTCGATTTCAAGTTATTCAAACGTAGTTCCTGATTTTGTTCCCTCCTTTCGTCGGTGAACATAAAGTTTCTTCAAAATGAAAAAAACTTATTTTGGTACTGTTTTGCAAATTTAAGTCTCTTGGTTTGATTGCGCTTACTAATAAGAGGATTTTGTCTAGCTTTTATACCATTAAGACCAACTCTGTAAAGCAAGTTTCTTATTGTTTACGGGCTTGCTTAATTACCAAGGTCACTTTCATCAATAATTTGCTTTTATTTTTCTGACAAAGAAAAACGTTTTTCTGCCTCAGAAAAAAATTTGTTGTGGGCATGCTTTGGTCTACTTTGCACCGTTTTATTGAATTTAAAACGTTTAATTTGACTTTAAGGCGTTTTATTGACTTTAAAAAGTTTTATTATAACATGCACAGTTGAATGACTTCTGCCAACAATTTTTGAAATTTCGCGAATACTGTATTCTTTCCTTGCATGCTCAATAATAAACTTTCTTACTTCGATACTAGTTTGTCTCCGTTGTCTAGTTATCTTGCTGATTTTAGCTCTGTTTATTCTATAATTTATAATTTTCGAAAACTGAACTAAAGGGTTTTCCCCTAAAAATAAAAATATATATAATATATGTAAAATATATCAGCGAAGTTAGCCGCATTGAAATTAAAGAGTTGCAGTTATTAACCCATAAAAGTTACTGTCCGAGTTTGGCTTAAACGTTGCTTAAAAATGTATAAGATAATGCTAGAAAGCAAACTACATTTAACATTATAGACGTGTCAGTTGAAGCCAATAAACTTATAATGCAAGTTGAAATCATTGGACAATCAACGGAAGGAATTTGCGTCATACGTCCTGTAAAAATCCAACGCAAGACGACTATAATGGTGGGAAAATCTGACAGGAATGCTAAAATTCAGGGTTAGAAGTAAAAACGCATAATTAATATCACCTGCAATAAGGTTCCAAACAAAATAAATACCCAAAACTGACAAAAAGACCAAATTGAATCAATATGACACCGATAATAAGGATTCCAAACAACCGTGGATTATTCCAATGCCAGGTATTTTTTTGTCGCTTTATGTTATATTCACTTAAAAAATGAGGTCGAAGTGCCCTTTTGCTGATGATATATGTCTTATGTCCTATAGGCACTGTGATATGCAAAAAGAAAATGGATTAGAATTGGTCACTCTCTCCGCAAACAAATTCAAGCCATATGAAGCATAGCAGTATAGTAAAAAACGTGGATTATCAATGGTAACACATCTACGAACAACCTTAATAAATTACTGAACAAAACAGAAGCTGTCATTAGGTGTTAACAGAAGGATTGCAATGTCAACAACGAACATACTTGGGAGCAGGCCCATTATTATTTGAGTATTGGAAGGATAAGAAAAGTTGTGATGAGGAAAAAACCACAATTATAAATAGAATCCATTTCAGTCTCAACGGCATGGGTAGCAAGGCGGTCGCCATCATCGTTCAGCGCTCTTTTAATTTGGGCAAGTGAAGATAGGTTGGGGTTTAACTCTACGAAAATCGATTTGGTTCTTTTCACCAGGCGATATAGGATACTGGTGTTTAGGTCACTAATTTTGGGTGATATTACTCTGAAGTTTTCGAAGGGGGCTAAGTACCTAAGCGTGACAGTAGGCTCGAAACTCTCATGAAAGCGTAATGCTTAGAGTTGGATGAAGAAGGCATTATGGCCTTTGAGAGAAAATTTATTTTTAGATCCTATGTCTTGCATTGGATTGTTTAAAAGACAAATCTTTACCGATGGTATTTTTGTCTGGTAGAAGGCGGCGGATATTAGGCCAGTGTTGGCCATTCTGAATATGGTGCAGAATCTCGCCGGTGTCATAATTTCTGCTCCTTTGTCCGGTCTAGAAACAATGTCGAGCCTAATTCCCCTGGATATCTTCATCAAATGTATCTCAGCGAAGTCAGCCTTTAGGCTTTAGAAGTCGGACGACTTAGGCACGTTGACATAGAATATGGCACCATCCTATAGAAAGTGAACTGATTAACCCTAGTGCGTGGGAGAGATTCTACTCTTAAAATCGACAAGGCCTAAACTCTTAGGATACCTTCATGGAATGAGTGGGCAGCGAGATCGAGGCCGGAAACGGGCCTTGAAGAAATTAAATCTTTCAGACTGCCCGATGGTACTGCTCTATTTTCCAGGTGCAGGCTTACGCCACAGACAGGGCTGCGAGTTGTATCCGAAGATCTCTAGGTCTCATGGTCTAGTTGAATTTACATCGACAGTCTTGCGGCAATCATTGTTGTTGACTCTAGTATGGTAAGAGCAGCTGTATTCGCTCACTGGCGCGACTAGAACGGCATCATATCGAATCTATATGGGCTGCGAGTCATGTAGGTATACTAGGAAATGACATTGCTGATGAGTGCAATACTAGGTGCTCATCTCTGGCTCTTTCGCAAGGGGATATAAATATCCTTCTGGTTGCGCTGTCGAACTTAATAGACAAATGAGCCCTGAGTATGATGGAACAATGGTGGAAAGGACTACGTCTATTTTAAGGTTTGGTAGGGAATCGATTGGGTTCCTTACGGGAATAGTTACGGGGCATGCCATGATAGCTATAAAACTATTTCTCTAGCGGCCACGCTCTATAGGAGCTCAGACTAAGATATCTCGGTGCACGTCCTTTGGATGATCTAGGCTGCCTCAGGACGGTTCTGGTCAATTCTGTTAGAAAACCCGTTGGCTATCGTTAAAACTGCATAATTTATATATTAAGGTTTATGGAAAGGCCTTTGCTCAACTACCTTATGTCTGACTTTAGGTCCATCATAAGATTTTGCGTTGACTTCAAATGCATGGAGCGGCCTAAGTGCAATGCATCATTTTGTTTAGATTTTTTAACTCTATGGCAATTATGAGCGAGAACAATTACCCATTATTTCGATTAAAAGTCAATTAGAAATCCTCAAAACACCTTCTACATCTTTTCGACTTTCTTTAATAACTTTTGAGTTATGATAATAACATTTCTTATAAAAGATCTATGATGAAATCTGTCCAGACGTAGAGCACTTAAAGGATTTATGTCAACAATAAATAAGCCCATATACTTCTTGTGCTTTCATTCTTTTCTTTTATCATTTCACTTGTTGTGGTTAATTCCACAATATTCTTATGAACCAATCCTATTTCCAAGGAAACAAGATTTTGTCACACCATCACTAGCGCCAACGCTTTCTTGAATAATAAAAAAAAAAATAAAATAAAAAGAAAATCAGTTATAATTACATGAATAAAATCTTAAAGATGCTGCCCAGAACACCATTGTTTTCATGCAACGTTGAAGCGGCAACTTCACAAATAGTTCGCAGTAGACAAGCCGTGCCATTCATGCCATACAAATCTAAATAGCCGGTAAAGGTACGATAAAAGGAACGGCGATCAAAACGTGGTAGTGGAGAAGCTTTTCTTTTTTTACGATTGTTAATAACGGTAACATTATTGCCAATACCCAAATATTCTTCATCAATATTCCACTGAAAGATAAAATATTTCAAATATTTTTTGCTTTAATTTTAGTGGAGAATAAATAACTTCATTCTTAACTTACCCTATCAATCCATTCGTTGTATGAATCATTCGAAGGTAAACCATAATTGGCTTCAAAATTAAAGGCCATATAAACATTACGATTTGGTAGATCCAAAGGCATGGCCACTGCTGCCAAATACTAAAGGAGTTGTAATTAAAATTTAATTTAATTTTTTGCTTTTTTTGTACAAAAAGGAAAATCTTTTTTTGTATTAAATTTTTGAAGTGGAAAACGTACCCCAAATGAACCACCTCTTGGAAAAAATACACAATTTACTGGTTTTGCCATAAACAAGACAATTGTGGCAAGTGAATGTATCGTTAAGTGGTTTAGTTGCACTTTATCTTGTTGCTGTTGCAACATTTTGCTTTTTTTCTCTTATTTTGCACTTTTTCTCCTTCTTTACGTCTGTGTGTGTCTTTGGCAGTTGATATTTTGCAACTGTTTGTGAAATTTATTACAGACAAAGTGTTGGAGTGGAACTTCAAAAAATGTTCTTTTATGGGCAAATCGAAAATAACTCCGGCTTAAAAGCAAAATATTTATTCTGCCTTTAAAAAGAGAAAAACAACAAGAAATAGGTAGAGTGCAATGCGATGGATGAAAGTTAACAGGGTGTTACTATTTTAAAAGTGTAGAACAACTAGGCAAAGTTGCTAAAATTTTAGATCAGCTATAATGAGGCTGCTAGTTACGAATAGCTGAGAAATTAAATCGTAAAAGTATACTGCATGAATAAAGATATGAGTGGCATACAGCGTCAACATGTTGAAACCATAGTTCATCTATATCATGGGTCTTTAATTGTAGCTGTGTCGCCTTTGTCAATTTAAAACTATTATATAGTATACGATGATGCCGAAGATGATGTTGATTAAAGAAGATTTGTTTGAAACTTGTAAGTAGCACTACTATCCCTTGCCATCAAACGAGAAGAGTATACAACATCTTTGTAACTCCACAGCCCCCTCTGCTAAACAGGATATCGACGAATTCGTCCTATTTGGGGAAAACAAACGAGGCTAAAAACGTATTAGCAACAAAGGCTCAGAATCGGACAACATTTACTTAGAGACTTAAGGCAGCAACAAAGACCATTTGGAACCGTTAAATCCGGGAACGGTGTGAGAGAAAAGGATGAACGGTGCGAATCTGTAAAAACCAACGGTTTGTGGTGGTAGAACATCAAATACTTACCGAGGGCGTTGTTTCTAGGAAGATGGCAGAACCAACACCTATCCATTCTAAAGGTGGCTGCAGCAAGGCTAAGTTGTTTCGTGGAAGCCACTTTGCTTCCGAAAACAGTAATGAGGAAAAAACTTCATTGAACAAGCAGGGTTCTGCACACACAGGGCATCTGCAGATAACGTAAACAGTGTCTTTAGAGCAGCGTCGCTCCAAAAGAGAGAAACAGTTAAAATGATAAATACATTGAGGTTAAAACGCTGTAAAAAATTGGTATTCATACATAGTACAAACATGCATAAATTCATGTAGCTTCTCAGTGTAGAAATCAATATTTTAGCTCTCTTCAAAATCTCTTAAAATTAAAAAAAAAACACAAAAACATGCGCTACACCCCTTATTCGTTGACGACTAACAAGCCACTTATATAAAGGGTCCGCCAAATAATTTTTTTTTTTTTTACTTGAAAGTACAATCCTTGCGGTTAATAATGGAAAATAATTCCAGTCAAATGGCTGCCTCGGCTGCATAGCCTACACGATCGGTTCAATTTTTAAGCACATTATCGATTGTGTGCAGCTGTATTTCACCAATGCCTTCAGGAATATTGTCCTTCAAAGCGTCAATTGTCTCTGGCTTATTGGCGTAACACTTATCTTTGACGGCACTCCACAAATAATAGTCCAACGGTGTCAAATCGCAGCTCCGAGGTGGCCAAACGACATCAGCTCTACGGCTGATAATGCGATCTTCAAAAACAGGGCGCAAAACATCGAGTGTAGCTTCGACTGTGTGGCACGTAGGGCCGTCCTGTTGAAACCAAATGTTGTTAATATCCTCCTCTTCAATTTTTGTGAACAAAAATTCGTTCAAAATGACCCGCTAACGATCGCCATTGACTGTAACGGCCACTCCTTGCTCATTTTCGAAGAAAAATGGCCCAATTATGCCTCTGGACCAAAATTCGCACCAAACAGTGACTCGTCTTGGGTGTATCGGCTTTTCAATGTATGCGTGCGGGTTTTCTGTGCCCAAAATGCGACAATTTTGCTTGTTTACCTACCCGCCAAGATCAAAATGAGCTTCCTCTGAAAAGATGAAAGGCAAAGTCGGCATCTTCTGTAAGTCGATCGCAGGCCCAGATTGCCAGCGTTGTTCAAGCGTATACACAACCATATTCGTTCAGCGGAAGGATAAAACTCATTATCTGTCAAATCAGACATGAGCTAAGTGTTACCATTCACGAAATAAGCACTAGTTGAAAAAAAAAGTTAGATGGCTTTACAGTGGTACCACATTGCTACTTGATTGTGTCTATAGACCGCATAAAACTTTAAAACTTGACAGACTTGTCAATCAACTGGAGCTTCTATCAGCTTCATATCCTGAAGTTACAATAGCCGGTGACTTTAATTGTAATTTGCATTCCGATGCTAGCCTAACTATTATGATATCTTCATTTAACTTGTTTCCTGTTAATGAGTCTAGACTTACCCACTTTACAAATACCAATGGCACCCTACTTGACTTATTCTTCGTCAGCAATAGAAACAAAGTTTTACACTAAGATTAACTAACGGTACCAACCTTTTCAAAACACGATTTAATTTTTGCAGTATGTATACGATTTTGCCACACAGAAACTCGTCAAACAAACAGAAAAGATTACAAGAGTTCAGCGCATCAAAATCATTATATTTCATTTAGTTTTAGTTAGAGGCGAACATTTTTTTTTTGTATTTTGTAGATCAGTGTAATCAATCAAGTTTTAAATTACTTTCACTTTAGATTCTTAAAGAAGAAATAGAAATGAATTTAGACAAAATATTACGCATAATACATAGTTATGGTAGATCAAAATTACTGCTCGTTTTTCAAGTCTATTTTTAGCACAGAAATTATATCTTTTTTTAAAACCCAACTTTGATTGATATCAATAAAAACTGTTTAGATATTTATTCCAATCTAATGCAACACCATGTAAAAAAAATCACTTATTTTCCTTACCCTAGTATACCTTTGCATAGAAATTTCTTAATTTTAGTTTCATTTACTGTGTACTGTGCCACTTTTCATCAGAAGTGCTAATTATTGAAACTGGTTGCTGTTTATCGAAACGTTTTTTCTCAACATTACAAGTTAATACTGCCCAATTCTCATTTCTTGGATTGTTTTAACAAATCGATATTATTGGTTAGTAAGTCCTAAAATTAGAACAATACTTTTAGTCTGTATTCGAACGTATCTGTTGATTTCACACAAATATTGTTTTCCTTAGAGGAAAAATTATTTGTTAATTTTTAAAAGTGTTTTGTTAGAAACATAAAATTATTTAGCAAAATATTCGTATACAATGCATGACTTTAGTACATATTTACTTGTGTATATATTACTTCTATTAGCAAATTTACCAGTAAAAGCCAAAATACCAGTATTACTATTCCCGCCAACTGCACCTACAAGAACACAGGTAAGTAGATTTTCGGTAGTAAAACTTTGAAAAATTCAAAATTTTAAGTATAAAAAATTATCGATAACACAATTTTTTTTTTTTTTTAATACTATATTGGGTGGGCACTCTATCGGTTTGAATTTGAACCTGCGGTTATTTCGAATCTGGCAATACTTATGTAATTGAATTCTGTTCAGTATCTTTTCTCCACTGAACGAAATGAATCGCTTTACGCTGGAGAATCGTTGGGATTTATTGGAAATTTATTTCCAAAACAAAAAATCATCTCTTCGGATAAAGCTCATTTTCATCTTGGTATGTTTATAAGCAAAATTGTCGTATTTGGGGATCAGAAAACCCAAACGTGGTCTTACAGAAGCAATGCACCCATTACGAGTGACTGTATGGTGTGGCTTGTGCTGCGGCCCATATTTTTTTTTTTTTTTAATGAGGACGGTGCAACCATTATGGTCTATGGAGATACCTATTGCATGATGACCCATTTTTTTGTGCCCGCTTTACATGGTAATAATATGAAGGATTTTGGGTGTTAACAGGATGGTACAACTTGATACACATTTCATGTCACAATCGATTTATTGCGTCAAACTTTTGATGGCCGTTTAATGGTGATATCAGTTGGCCGCCAAGAAGCTGCGATTTGACACCGTTGGGCTATTTTCTGTGTGGTGCCTTTAAAGACAAGTGTTATGTCGAAAAACCAAAGACAATTGAGCATTTGAAGGCTAACATTCGTGATGGCATTGCCGAGATACGACTCCAAACACTCGAAAATTGGTCCGATTGAATGGGGTACTGTGAGGCCAGCCGTGGCAGCCATATGAATGAAATAATATGTATTTCATTCCCAACTGGAACAAGAAAAAAAAACAAAAAATTTATTTGGGGAAATTTTAAACCTGTTATTATTTTTGTTGATGTTGTTTTTAAATTATACAGTGCACTCTGGATAATCTCAACTAATTAAAACAGCGGGTGTTGACGTTTATAAATGTAGAAATTTAATATAAAAAACATATGTTTAAATAACTTAGTCAACGTCAGTAAAGTACGTCGTACGTCAATAAAGATTTAAAGCAATCTTCCCATATTGGTCGGATGTACTTAGATGCTATATAACTATCTAAAGGTAGTTCAAACGCTGTCCCAGTCACCAGCTACGAATGCTGTTAAGCATCTGTGGAAAATACCAGTCAAAATATTAAGGACTACCTATATCTAACATAAGGATCCTACGGAAAGCACGTCAAGAACAATGGAATAAAATAAATTCTTAAACGTGAAAAATTTTTGTGGAGTCCGTGCTAAAAAAGCTCTAAAACGTAGCAAAGAGTACCCAACAAAATATTATAATTATTTCACATTAATATTTTTTATTTTTTATCCTTCAATTATAAGTTTATATAAGTGCACGATTTTAAGTGAAGCATGAATTTTGCGCTATTTTTTTAATTTCTGTCAATACTGTTTTAAAGAATTATTTTTTGTTTGTTTTTTAAATACATATTTTTTGTGTAATTATTGATGCGTCTTTTAATTTTTTACACAAGAAATTTATATTGCCTGGTTTTGTTTCACGTTATTTAAAAATGGTGCAGTACGGTTTTAAGTGAACTCACTGTATATTAGTTTGTCTGACGCTGGTCTAAATTTTCGACCGTTTTAGACTCTAAAATAACCTACAATTTGTGTCATTCACTCTCAAAATTTTGTATGGGAGAGAATTTCAGAAAAATTATTTAGTCTGAACACGTAATAAGACCTCATTTCTTCCCAAAAATTCTCTTTTAAACGGAAAATGCACGATAGAGCTTTGCGTCCAGAATACCCGCTTTTGAAATTTTCAGAGTTGTGACCCTAATTTTGGTGGCCTGAACTCCGGAATTTCGTATCTTTTGGTAAAAGAACTACTTTGGTCTTCCCCAGGTTAATCACATGATCGTTCTAGATTTTCTACAAAAAAAAAAAAAAAAAAAAAAAAATATATTGAAAATGTTAAAGAAGAAAAAAAATTTCAAGAAAGTGCTTGACAACAGAAATTATCGATTATGTATATTATTAACAATGCGTGCGACAAAAAAATTTTGTAGAGAATTGTTTTTCGATAAAAAAAATTATCTAAATAAAATGGACCAGAACAAGGGCTTGGCTATAAATATCAATCGATAATAAAAGTATAACAAAAGAAGTGTTCAGTAATAAAATATTTTCGTTTTTAGCAAACGTTTAATAACAAAAAATTTTCTATAGAAAAATTATCGATAACTAAACGTATTCTATAAATAATATGCGTTTGCTGTATTTTCGAAAGAAAATATTTGATAACTTAACATACCTCACTAAAAATTATTCTTGTTTTTCTAAATAAACCAAATCTACAACAAAAAATTGATTTCTAAACTCTCAGTGGATTTGCGGTATTGGCATACCCTTGGATAATCTTAGATTTGAGGCCATGACCACCGGTTATGTACTTAAAGCGGAATATTTTCTACCCGAAACGGTAAATCAATTACGGATTAAAACTCCAATGGCTTTTGAACGTAAATTGACCAGTAGTTCGACAAAATTTGAAAATTTCTTAGCCACCGAAGAAGAAGTACCTGTGCGCAGCAAACCGAGTTTATGGGAAGGAAGTAAAAAAGTATTTACCAGCAGTTATCGTTGGTCGGTATACAAGGGATTAGAGGGTTTGGCAAATCGGTGAGTTTTATAAACGAATAAAAAGTAAGACAATGTTATTAATTAAATAAATTTAAAATTATTTTATTTTAGCATGGGTTTGTCTGGTCGTGCTTGTGTCTTAAAAAGTATTTGCGAAACGGCTGAAACACCATTCCATTATTATAATGGCTTATTTGCGGAATTATTTCACATATTGTTGACGTGAGTATTTCTAAAATACTTTTTTTGTTTTTGTAAAAAAATATTTTATTTTTAACAGACCCTCTTCTTCCTCCGATGAATTATCGACTCATTCGGATAATGAATATTTTCAAGCTGAAAATCTGGGTCGTTCTGGCGCCAATTGTCAAGAAGTCTTTAAAGATTGTCCACGTTCTTTAATAGATCATTTTTCGAATATACAAGAGCTATTGGGAGGTGTTATGAAGATAATGGGTTAATTTTTGTAAACAGAATTAAACAGAATATTCTTAATAAAATAAAGTATTTAATAACGACTGAAATATAGAATTAATTTTTTAGAAAAGTTATTATAACTGTAGATTTAACTGTTGATTGGAATATTTGTTGACGAACATTACTTCACAACAAGGTGAGCAGTAGCAGGCTTTGTTAGCCACGTATGACGTTTATTAAATAAATTAGTTAACTGAGTTGAACCCATCCCCATGGATGGGCTACAAACCTGTAAATAAATAAATATTAAATAATAATCATTAAAAGGTCCCATGACATGAGTTGAGTCTTAACTATCAATATGGATTATATGTTATTAAACAACGGTCCTGAATAAATCCCCAAGAATCTCCAAGAAGGCTCTTTTCTGATTAAAGTACTTGCCTACAAACACAGGCACATCAAGTACGTAGCAGCGGGCATTGATGGTTTTAAATTGAATTTATCAAAAAATTTGGGGGCTCCTCAAAAAATCACTGCTTGCTTACGTAGCTACCTATAACAACCCGATAATCAGATTTCAGCCTGCCTAATCAAACTCTCTTGTATCTAGAGCATCCGAACGACAGTGCTGAGCCAGCATATATGCTGGATGTTGATGCGCTTAGCAATGTTCACATCGTTGAGGAGCCTATACAGCTAATGGCTAGTTTGGATGAGGAATTCTTCGCTAACCCGCACAGAACCGTAAGTCTTATTAACAACTTTCCTTTCCAAAGGACAGCCTCAGTGCTTTGGTGCCACAAAGAAACGCAGGAGCGATGAGCGACCTGTAGAGTATTAGTTTCGTTTCACGCAGCTCGTAGAAACCTTATAATCGACAGGAAGAAGGCTTTTACCCATAATTGGTGTCTTCCTTTTTCAAGACATCACAGAGGACACTAGGCATACCTTCTTGAATAAACTCATCTTCCTAATAGTTTCAAGAATATCTGTTAATTATTTTCTTAATTTCACAATAATAATCGATTTGCTGTAAAAAATATTTAAACTAAATATGTTTTCATTGTTCCTGCAATTATCTCTGTACTCTGCATAATGACGCTGAAAGTAATTCAAGCGACGTCAGAATAGTGCTACAAACACATTCAAGGCTACCGACCGTAGACTACAAGCTGTCAAAAATATAATACATGTGTGCGTATGAGAATAATTATTTTAGCGGCAATACGGCTACCGACCACACGCCTACCATTGTAGCCCGTAGCCATCTTACGCTAATTTCTATTTTTCTTGGAGACAACAAACAGTTTAGTGCTGTCAATACAAAAAGATGCGTAAAGGTATTTTAAAACGCGATACATGAAATATATACATTAAAAAGCGAAAAAATGAACGTGGAACCACTGAAAAAGAACTATTGTATTTACATTTGTTTGCATTTTTTGTAGCTGTAGTCTTTAAAATTATCAAGTATGGCTTTAATGGCCGTATAACTAAGTTTACTGTATAAAATGTAAGAAATTTTCTATGCAAAATGGACGATAACAAAAAACTACCTTATAGAAGCTTAGGCTTGGTGGCGGTTTCTCCTGGTAGAATGGAATCCCACTTAGGACAGAAGTTGGTCTCATCGCTATACGACAAGCATAGGAGCTAAGCCGAGGATCAAATAATATTCACAGGAAACCATTTTGAAAAAAAAAAAATTTCGTGATTGCTGTAACCAGCATTTTGGAGTGTTCAGTCAAAAAGGCTGAGAAAAAGGAGGCGAAAACCTTCCGTCGTTTGATACCAAGGGCAGGGCACGAAATGAAAGAGTGTCTTCTTCTTCTCCTCAGAACTGCTGATTCTGGAATAATTATGTAATGGTATGCCGAGTACTACTACTGTCATCATAGCGACCAGGCACTATTACAGGCCACTACTACCCCCCACTGTGACCCTTGCGGTCTATAGTTTGTTTAGCACGTCTGCTGGCATCCTAATAAACACCAACAGATCTGAATCCATAATGGTGGATATGTTACCATTTAAGGCCCTATGTCTACCTAAATATTTCCACCTAAACCTATCCAGAACCCCACATATACACAATATATCTTTCGCTGTCTCTAATGCTTTAGGCGCAGTCTACAAACATCCACATCTGTGACTGCCATCCTCTTTAGAAGCGCTCTTAGTCTATTGTGGGCCTTAGAAAACTCCGTAAGGAGTTTCAAGTCCGGCCAGCCATACTTGAAAATCTCAGAGCGACGCCAAAACTGCTGACTGATCGTCGCCCAGGAGTAGCGAAGTACGCTTTGGCAATTTCTCAATTCCTGATTAGATTTACGATGATAGTATGTGGTGCTGCACGACAAAGTTCCGGAGCGATATAGAGTGCCGCGGAACCCTTCATTTGATATTTCATTGCCTTATACTCCACGATGTCCGAATACCCAAAACAATAAGGTCAAGTTGTTTCCAAGCGAAAGCTTTTGCGACGTACCCTTGAGCAGTCTAAATGTTATACAATTCAAGCCAACTGCCCTTAGGGCAGTTCCCAGCGACATTCCAAGTGGGACAGGGGCGATTTCTCTCAATCAGTGAGCTCGACCCGATTCTATTTTTAGACTCATTGAAAGGGATCTAACGCCGGCTTCAAACGCCATATGCATAAGTCAGAGGAGTTTTTCATAGTGTATATACTCATAACCAGTCGCTAGTAATGCTATGAGGTGATACCACTTTTGAAAATAATCTGATGGTCTGGTCCGGTATAAAGCGAGGACCTCCTGGCTGGCAGGCGGCTCTTTTACCTACCATACGACAGCGGCACCCAGCATCGACATAGCAATTAATTTTGGAGCAATCGGTTACCAGTTTTGAGTACACCGAGTATATCGACATACCTTTCACTGATACAATGGCTCGAGAAACCGCAATAGTGCGGATAGTCATGCGGTTAAAGCCTACCGATACCGCACGTGTACTCATGCCTTCAACGAAATTAAAATTCGCTATATATCGACCTATGAATATTCAGTCTAACCGAGACAATGAAAACACCAATGTTCAGTTCCCGTTTGAAATTTGCGTATTCTTTACCTGCTATAGCCAGTTCACCAGGAACGTAATTTCAGGCGATATCCCTGTATGCCGGAACCCATATAAGAGTTAACTTGGAGTGTTTCAAGACTTTCATGAAAAAACTCCTGCATTCATGAATGAGGTTAGACGTTGAGATGACGCTTGTGATGTTGTCTGGGTAAATCAGAAGATATTCAGGGAAAATCCTGAAAATCCTATCCTGTCAGTAAGGCCATAAACTCCCAAAGAAATTCTAACCTCTATATATAAAAGAGGACTATAAAATGTATTGTCATTGATGACATGCGCCCACCGGTACATTGGTTCGCGAGTTATTGACGTTAGAGTGAACCCCTTTGTATTGTATAAGTTCTACTTCAAAACAAAATTTGTAACAGCTTTAGTCTTTGTGTGAGTTCGAAAATATTATTAAAACTGTGTATATAAAAAGCATATGCAGAAAGCTTTTATTTGGTGTGTGGCTTCACTATCGTTCAACTGGACGTTGCCACGCCCATATAAATTTTGTATTTATAAGTCTATATCTTTAAAGTGGTAAACGTAAGAGTCTCTAAATTTGGCCCAAATAACAAATCATCAGTCAAATATTGAACCGAATTTGATAAGTGGGAATAGCACCTCCCATACAAATTAAATATTGATTTTTTGATATCTAGAGAATAATTAGAATTAAAGTTTCTAAATTTGGTTTAATAACTTGGCAGTCAACACAAACATTTCTTAAAAACATGATATTTTGCATATGTACGAGTAGATAATGATAACAGTTAAAGCTTTTTTTGTCTATCTCCGAGCAACGCTGGAGGAATTCCTTTAGTCAAAAATAAATAAGTAAAAATCGGTCGATAACAGGTACTATTTAAAGCTTTTCTATTGCAGGAAATATTCTTTATACATATGCGAATCTTCTAGAAAATAATTTTAGCTTGAAAATGTTTTTAAAATATTCTGTTTAAATTTTTTTTTTACGACAATAAGTTTTTTCGATCAGTTTTTAATAAAAATTGATTTTAAAATATCTTAAACAATGATATTCTCATTTACTATTTATTTCTATTTCTGTGTCCCTTATTTTCCTCTACATTTCGCTTTCCACAAGTAATTAAATATTTTTTTCTTTTTTTAAGTAAAATATTGTAAATTTAGTATTTGAAATCATCATCCATATTCGTCATGCTTCAGCTACTGACGGGTTATAATCATAACAGCACCTCTGTCTGGTCATTGTATGCATGACGAGATTACGAAACAAAAAAAAAATTCTTTCAAAAACATTTAAACAAATCATTTTTCAAAACTAAGAACCTATTTTTATAGGTTCTTCGCCGGGCAAGAGGAGGTATAATCTTATATTAAAATCCCATTAAAATTATTAAATTAACATAAATACATACTCGTTCGTATACATAGAATACAAATTAAATTTTATAATTATAGATTTAAACAAATTTTTGGTTTAATTTTATCATCTGATCTCAAACATCATTTATTTTTTAATTTCTGTTTTTCTTTTATTTCATTTTGTTATTCGTTTTGTATTTCTGGCTGTTTTTTTTTTCTTTTCTTTTTCCAAACAAATTATATTCAAATATGGGTATATAATTACTGATTTTATGCCAGAGTTATTTGGGTTTTAATTTAAAGACCACCTAAAGCGCTCGCCACCTATTGTCCATCATTCACTCAGTCACTAACTAACTCACTTGCTCATTCACACACTTTAATAAGTAGATTTTTACGTCTCGGTTGTTGCCTCTTAAAGACAACTTCAAGATCTTAAGCAATAATTTGAAAAATTATGAAAATTTTCGTTTTTTTCTTTTTTATTTACCAAAATGAGTTATTATATATAATTATCAAATTTACATAGAGAGTTTATGCAAAAATATCGGAAATTATTATAAAAAATGTTTAGTTTTACCTTAAATGGCTTATGGTTTTCAAGACACTTTTCGTAGATGAGGTTTTCTCACAAAGATTCGTTATGCCTTTATAGACTTCCGTAATTATGGTTAACGAAAAGCAAAATAGGCAAAAACAAAAACTATTAATTGTTATTTTTGGAGGGGAATTTTGAAAGATATTTCGTATGTATATGAATTAAGAAATTATTAGAGTAAATTAAGCTTAGAAATATATATTTAATCAAAATTAATATACTAATCTAATCGATTAAATATATCCGAAATCACAAACTTCCGAATCTCTACAAATTTCATATAAAAAGAGTTTAATGCACAATTTCTAAGATTTAGAATTGCAAAATTCCGGTGATCATCTTAATAACTAACTTAAGACAAATTTCATCAGAATCATCTCAATTGAGAAAAATTTTTTTACCCTATTACGTTAGAATTAGAAGCATTTATCTATGCAAAACTGTCAACTACTTATGAAGTGCATTGGAAACAATGTTAAAGTAAGGGGTGTAGTGTTAATGCACATTCAGTTTGAATTTATTCATACAGCTACTAGAGTAATCCCTCCAGCGTTGCTGGGAGGCTTTGTGTTGTGCCTGCTTTTTGACTGATGTGGATAGATAAAGAAAGCTTTAACTGTTACCATTCTCTACACATACAAAGTTCCATAGTTTTTTTTAAATGATGGTTTGTATTGACTGCCAAGTTATTTAAACAAAATTTAGAAACTTCAAGCCTAACCATTCTCAAGATATACAAAAATCTTTATTTAATCTGAATGGGAAGTACCATGCTCACTTGTTCGATTCCGCTCACTTTTTAACTGATGGTTTGCACTATCCAAGAAGTCATTTAGACCACATTCAGAACCATCCATTCTAATTTCTAAAATTTGTATGGGATTTGCCACACCCATTTTGTGGTATTAACTACTAAATTATTTCGTCCAAATTCAGAACTTTATACAAAAATCAATATATACTTTCTATGGGAGGTTCTACTCCTACTTATCCAATTTTTGACTGATGATTTGTATTGACCAGAAAGTAATACACCCATATATTCAATTCGCCCGTATTTTCACTCATAATGTGTATTAACTACTAAGTTATTTAGACCAAGTTCAGAACTTTCCATTATTACCGTTCCAAAGTTATATAAAAATCAATATATACTTTGTATGGGAGGTGCTACTCCTACTTATCCAATTCGGCCCAATTTTTCACTAAAAATTTGTATTGTCGATAAAGTTATTTGGGCCAAATTTAGGAACTCTTACCATTACCGTTTGAAAGGTATAGACATGTAAATACAAATTTTATATTGGCGTGGCGCCGTCCATTTGAACAGTAGTTCAGTGAAGACACACACCAAATGAAAGATTTCTACATATGATTTTTATATATACAGTTTTAAAAATATTATCTAAAGCTACGGTCACATTTGTCTAATATTTGACGAAAAAAGTTTGTTTTTCAAACTATTTTCCTTCATGATCAATACACTTTTGCATTCGTTCAAACCATTTCTTAAAGCAGCTTTTCCATTCCTCTTGAGACAAATCCAAAACATGATATTTGAACGCTTCAACTGCTTCTTCGGCGTTCGTATATCATTGACCACGCTATTTACCTTTCATTTTCGGGAACAAGAAGAGGTTGTTGGATGCCAAATCAGGACTGTAGGGATGATGAAATTTCAATTCAGTGTTTTGACCGCTCAAAAATTCACCTGTTTAACGAGATGTGTGAGAACTCGCATTGTCATGATGGAGAATGATTCGACTTCGGCAGTTGGGGTTACAAATTTCTCCGAAGACTTCCCACAAAACAATGATCGTGTATCATTTAGAATTGATCGTCCTACGTTGCTCAAGCGGAGCGATGGCCACAAAATCAAACAGACAACCGTTTGCTTCACTGTGTTTTTTTCACGAACTACTTTTGTTGGATTAAGCTCGTCTTGGAATACCCACACGGACGGCTGCTGGTTTGTTTCCGGCTCATACGCATATATCCATGATTCACTGTCACTATTTATACATGTCCACGGTCGAACCTTTTAATTATTTCCTTACACCAATCGACACGAGCCTTATTTTGAGCGATTGGTAAATTATAGGGTATCCAACGAGAACAAATTTTTTTACAACTAAGCGTACATGTAAAATTGTATGACTTGAAGTGAAACTAATGCTCTAGGATACTTCTATCTCACAATATGTTACATGATGATTTTACATTATCAGTTCACGCATTGCATCGATGTTTTGAGGCACAACAACCGATTTATGACGACTTTCACGGAATTCGTCGGCGACCGATCTACGACCACGATTGAAATCACTATACTAGCGATATAATGTGGGTTTGATGGTGCTTTATCGCCATACAAAGAACTGACTTCATCGATATATTCTTGTTGAGATAATCCACGTCGAAAGTTGTGAAAAATAATCCAACGAAAATCTTCTCTTGAAAATCCATTTTTTGGCCACATTGATTTTCATAACTCACTGTAAACAAAACGAATAGCACTTTTACATCAAGGCGTTATGAGTATATGCTAAAAAATATTCATTATGGCGTTGCCAGATTTTAGCAATTGACATTAGTGTTGCCCGTTCCCGAAATATAAATAGAACCTCTCTTAATGTACATAGAAAAGTGGTACAAAAGATCAAAGGAGTTGTCAACTAAAATTAATTTGCAGCTAAGCTTTTATCTATATGAAGTAATAATAAAACATCAGCATGTAAGAATTGTATTCCAATTTTAAGAGAAAACCGACACTTGTATGATTTTTTAAAAGACACTTGTATGATTTTTTACAAATCATCGGTCAAAAAGTGGGCAGAATTAGATTAGTGGGTGTGGCATCTCCAATACAAAGTAAATATTAATTTTTTGTATCTTGAGAACGCATGCAATAGTAGTTTCTGCAGTTGGTCTATATGATTTGGTAGTGTATTATATATTAATTCCCATAACATTCCATGAAGGCACATGGGGACTTTTCTCAGTCAATGAGCGCACCCGATTCTATTTTGAGACTCATTGAAGGGGACCTACAATTTAACGCCTGCCCCGAACGACAAATGCATTAGAAAAGTTTTCAATGGTAGTAATACTCATAACCAGTTACTAGCTAAAGTTATGAGGTGATACCGCTGTTGAAAAAAATTTTTCCTTTTTTCAAATGGTATGGCCTAGTATTGAACCGAGGACCTTCTGGTTGGTAGGGCAGATTTTTAACTACCATACCACAGTTACACACACTGGTAGTCAATACAAATCATTAATTGTAAAACATTTCTTTAAGCTTTTCTTATGAGGAATACATTTTATAGGTGTACAACACAAAGGCTCCCAGCAACGTGGGAAGGGTTATTCTAGTTTTCTGTAAAAAAAATTTACTCTAGAAAAAGTTTTTTACAGTGAATGCTCGACAATGGTAATATTTTTAATTGCTTAATTTCATGATAACGTAATATTCTACAAAAGACACATAATTTTAAAATCGAAACAGGGTTAGTATCTTATTTATTTTTTGTGAAGCTTATAGATTAAAAATTACGCTGAATTTGGTCAAGATTTCAATAAAATGGATTAGATTCCTGGATTCATTAACTATCTAGTTATATTATAATGAAAGATACTATTTTAAACCTTCTGCTACTCCATAATATAAATACAAAATTTTAAATGTCACTATTGTATGGTATGAACCAACAGTAGCCTACTCGCTTAAAGCTTTTGTTTATATTTGGATTAGTTAGACTAACAGTTAATCGGAGAGCAAGACATTTATTTATTTCCATGAAGAAAAAAACCCCTTAATATATACACTTACACATGAATACATCTACATGTGTATATTACAGATTATTTGCTTTAGGTTTGTTGTTTTGTGGTGGTACCAACTAATTAGTTTGACAAAACATTCAAATGACTGAAAAGAAAGAAGAAAAATGGGAAAATTCTTTCTCTTCTGTCTGTCTGTCTGACTGTCTATTTTGGAAAATAAATGAATCTACAGTGAAAAATTAGTTAAACATCTTACAGAGCCATTCACTGACAGCAACTGTATTACGATGAACCTTTTCCTCTATTTTTTGTTTGTTTGGCCCAAACAACAAGTTCCTAGCCTTGGTTGGATAATAAACGGTTTAACATTTTTTTTTTTTTTTTGGTGTTTTAATTGTTCCTCTTAATACGGTGGCTAAAAGAGGTGGATATTTAAAGTTATTGTATGCTTGGGATCACCTTCTTTTGGGTCTTTGTTTTTTTGTGGCTTTTGCTGCCACACCAAAATTAGTCTATGCACTTGCCTCAAGCAATTTTCTGTGTTGTTTTACTCTTGAACTCGTTTTGGGCCGGAGTTTTTATTTGACTTGTTTTTGGGTTATACGTTATTTTTTTTTAATATTTAATTAACATTTTGTTTTATTTTATTTTTTCGAGAAAGATGACATGCAATAGATAAAAATTAACAGAATTACATTTAGTTTTAATAAATTAATACAAGTCTATGATAGAATATATATAAGAAAAAAAAATAAAAAATACTAGAACTGCATAGCTAAGCTGTAAGGGATAATAAAATAATTCACAAAAAGCAGTAGTTGACGCATTTTTTAAAATCAAAAACTTTAATAAAGATAAGACCACGATTATAACGAGGGCTGATTAAATGTTATTACAAAATTCTTCAATAATCTACCATTAGTAGGTGGTATAGCGTACTTTGTTCACGAGTAGATATTTACGGAGTTGAGGTGTCTTTTCTAAATCGGCGAATAGAGCTCATTCGATAAAGTTACCAGACCACAGTAGCGTGTTTTAAGTAGTATTGGCTATAAGAGCTGCTTATGAAAGAGTAGCATTTTAAGGGAGACATTTGCATACTTTCGGGTAGACAAGCGGCTGTGAAAGCTCGATAAAGGTTATGAACTGCCGCAGATCTTTCAGCGAAATTATATTATTCGGTTAGCGGGTCACAATGATATCATGGGGAACCATAATGCTGATAAACTAGCCAGCGAACTCAAAGGCCAATTTTCAATTTTGGAAATCCAATTAATAACTCGCAGGCTCAGCATTTACAAAATAATAATAAAATGCGCCAACGCCGTATAGGCGAAGGGCAAGTTGGCGCAGAAAATCTGACCAAAGCTGAATTAACGGCTTTCCAAAAATCTGTTTAACCTCCTCTTTACTCGGCATCTGAGGCTGGGACAACTGGTTAATGACTTCTGAAGACGTAATAGGGACAAAGAGAAGGAAGAAACTATTTTTCGCCAAATGTGGTCAGAGGGAGAAGCCGTCCTGATGTTAGAAAACGTGCAGACTTTATCATGAGCTCCGTATCGTTTCGTGTTAAAAGATAATGATTTATTGTCGTATCGCAACGGGCCAATCTGGCACACGTGTCCCATGCCTAATGGAACAGCAATCTCTACTCCGTTACCCTACCATATTCTACAAAATTTTTTTTGTAACCTAAGGTTTTCTATTCTATATTTATAAAAAAGCTAACGATGATCTAGGATTCCCTATAGCATTTTCGATAACATTAAATTTTCTTTAGATTATCTATACAAATTTTAATAACTTGTCGAGAAAAATATTTTCTCACTAAAAACTTTTGATAGCTATATACGAGTATATTCCATAAAAAATTTCCTATAGAAATAACATTTCTACAGAATAATCTATTAAAAAATTCGATAACTTGTGATTTTAACACAAAATTTTCGGTGAACTTTGATAATTTAAAAGTATCTAAAGAAAGCTCAGTATTTCAAAAATTTTGATAACGTAGGATTTTCTATAAAAAATTTTCTGAACATAATAAAAGAAAAACGATTTGAAATTTTGCCAAATTTATTTTGTTGCTGTGAAGTACAATTGTGTCCATTGACCGTAATGGTTGCGCCGTTCTCATTTTCAAAGAAATATAGGACAATGATGCATCCGCTCCACAAGCCGCACCAAACATTAACACATGGGTGTATTGGCTTCTGTTAGACCACGTTTGGGTTTTCTGAGATTCTTTTTTTTTGATTTTTTTTGCAATTTCCGACAAATTGTCTTTGTTTTGGAAATAAATTTCCAATAAATCCCAATGCAGCTCAATTTATTTCGTATAGTGGAAATTAGAATGACATAAGAATTGCCAATTTCGAAATAAACCCTGTCAGCTGGCCCACCCGATATAAAGAATTTCGTTAATATAAGATTGCTTAAAGAAAGTTAACAATAGTCTAGGATTTTTTATAGAAAATTTTCGAAAGCCTTATTTTTTCATACAAGTTTCTCCTTAACCTTATATTATCAATGAAGTATTTCGATAGCTTATGATATTCTATCAAAAATTTCGATAACTTTAGATTTTCTATAAATTATTTTTCGATAATCTATGGTTTATGTTTAAGCAATTTCGATGATTTTAGGTTTCCTATCAAAAATTTCGATAACGCTATTATCGTTATTATATATATATATATATATATATATATATATATATATATATATATATATATATATATATATAGACTTATATACAGTCATTTAAAAAAATAATAGGGTCACACTGAGTTTTTTCTTAAGAACTTAATAGAAAAAAAGCTACACGTGTGAAACTGTAAAAATTTTTTTGTTTAAATTACAGTTCTATACGTCGTCGGATTCCAACGAGTAATTTATAAGATCTTTTTCATAAATATTCGAATATCAAAAGAGAGTTGGACTTTTAACTACTTTGATGTAAGTGTCCCTACTATTTTTCACATGACTGTATATATAGTGTTACATTAAGAACTTCAGTTTCCAAATAGAACTTGGCTGCAGTATTTCAGAGAGTATACACAATCACAGGAAAAGGCTATTGAAGTTGCATTGCAACCAATGCTGCCAAAGATACAGTGAAAGTAATACTAAGCCTAGATAGTGCAGCTCTAAATTGGATCTTGGGTGTCGCAAAAATGACCCGTCTTCAGAAATGATGTATTTTGAAGTGCTTGCATGTCCCTGTCCCTGTCCTCCCGGGTTCAAATTTCGGCTATGACAAGAAATATTTTCATCATGGTTCTCGATCTTAAATAAATTAATAATTTCGATTCCTTTGATATGATCCTTTCAAGAAATTCTCTGACTCTCAGTGAGGAAAAACATAAACAACAAAACATTATAGGAAAGCTTTTGGAAAGAAAGGAAAAGAAAAAACGAAACTGCGATAAGCAACATAGTGGCGCTAATTTGAGGCAAACACAGATGGAAGCAGATCTTAGGCCTGCTACAGTAGACTGATCATCTGCTTAGGACAAATTATAAGACAAATAATAAAAAAAGAAACTGAAGAACCTTTGCGGCTTCGTCATGTCCCTATACCGTTCACCATTGACAGTAATATTCTGACCATCATCTTTTTTGAAGACATAACAGACACAGTAATTTTCCGTGATTGTAATGGTGTTCCGACAAAGGCTTGCGGACTATGCTCATTCCAAATGTAGCAATTCTGTTTATTTACGTACCCATTCAAACAATAATGAGCTTTGACGAACAGAACCACAATTTGGATAAAAAATTTCACGAATTTGCAAACGTTGCTCAGATGTCAGTCTATTCATAATAAAATATCAAACCAAACCAAAGAAAAAGCAACAATTAGTTGCTAAATCGGTTGTCAAATGAAGTAGTGTAGCCAACACACTCTAAAAAAACGCCGAACGTTGCACTATGATTGTCAAAAAATTTGAAATATTTTCTATTACGACCATTGAACTTCTATATAAAATTATTATCAAATTTTATCTTAGTTGTACCCTCGGATACCACTTGTATGATGCTTAACTTATTGTATTAATCTTACCCTTTCTGTTGTGTCATGTAACTTTTCTAGATTGTCTGGTTGTGATGTCATTGTGGGTAATTAAAAAGACTTTCTTTTTATTGTCATTACAACCTGACTAGCTGCTGTTGCTGCTGGTTTTTTCTAAATTTTTTAATCGTTTGTTTTATCTCTCCAACTAATTTATTTATTTATTTTATGACATAATTTATGCATTTATTTCTATTTTTCTCTTACTGGTCTATGCTGACAATTTCCTGTGAAAATTTTTGTTGTAAGACAGAATGGGTTATTCAGTTAACCACTCTTTTGGTCAGTTTGTCATCTTTTAGGTCGGTGGTTTTAGTTTATTAATTTTTTTTTTTTTTTTTTTCAATGTAAAATGTGTTGATAGAAAATTAGTCAAGTTTTGTAATTTTAAAGGTTTTAAAAATTTATTTTTTCATCACTGATATTGGGAGAGCGACTGTTAGCTACTGCTGCTGAAATTCATTGAAAATGTTTTTTTTTCTTATCCCGATAATTAAATTGTTGATCTTTATCTTTAAAAAATGAATTTAATTTTAGTTTTTTGTGTGTCTTATCTAAAACCGTATATATTAATTTACATTCTGATAATTATTTGAATTTTATGCTTCATTATAAAATTTTGTTGCTTTCCTTAATGTTTTTTGGAGAAAAGAACTGCAGAAGGTATTAAGTATAGCACAGGATGGTTGTAAAAAAGTCATAAAATTAGAAAATAAAACAAAAACTTAGTTTTTGAATAAAAAAAAAAAAAAAAAAAAAAAAAAAAAAAAAAAAAAAGTTAACGGTTAGGACAATTAGGGACTGCTTTGTATAACCAGTATACTTCTATGCAAATATGAAATGCTAATGAATTGAAGGGATGATGGCACGTGAGATTAGATGGTCTCCAATTCTGAAGTCAAGCAGACAGTCACAATTAGCCACTATACTGGAATAAACGTACATGAGTTGTCGCTATTTCGATAATTATTGCTAGCTGCTAAAAACCGGCGCTCAGTGCGTTGTCCCATGGACAAAATCAAAAAAACTCATCAAAGATATTAATAAAATATATGTGTATTATCTGAAAGCTAAAGCTTCAGCAAAAAAGCCTTTAAATAAACTATGTGAAATACCTATAATGACTTTGATGCGATGAATTCGTAAATTTTTCGGCCAAAATATTAGTTATGTCAATATATTTTATCATAACTTTACAATGGCTTGACCAATTTTAGGTTATATTTAAAGACCTGAAAATTTTTTGTTTGTTGTAGACCAGTGTTATCAGCTGAGTAAAATACTGAAAGATTTGTTTTCGGTTACTCCTCTATATTGTAGGAATAGGGCGCCAAACTCATCTAATTTATAATAAAAAATACTTTGTAAAACATTTGATTTTTGGTACTTCAGAAAAATACCTAAAAAACTACATTTTTTACTGAAATTTTTGGAAGTGCGGTTTTTTAATTACTTTACAATATTATAAATAAAATAGGAAGAAAAATTTTAAATTTTGTCTATTTTTTTCATTTTTTAGTGCTTTGAAAACGCACTTATTTCAAGAGAAATTTTATATGTACCAAACTTTGAAGGGGTATAAAAAAATATATAAAAGTACATATGGGTCCGCCATCTAACGTTTTTTTTTTTCAACTAGTGCTTATTTCGTGAATGGTAACACTTAGCTCATGTCTGATTTGACAGATGATTTATCCTTCCGCTGAACGAATATGGTTGTGTATACGCTTGAACAACGCTGGGAAATATTGCGACATTACTTTGAAAATCATGGTAATGTTGTAGAATGTGTGCGAAAATTGCGTATGGATTTTTTTTAGATCTTGGCGGGTATGTAAACAAGCAAAATTGTCGCATTTGGGGCACAGAAAACCCGCACGCATACATTGAAAAGCCGATACACAAAGACGAGTCACTGTTTGGTGCGGATTATGGTCCAGTGGCATAATTGAGCCATTTTTCTTCGAAAAGGAACAAGGAGTGGCCGTTACAGTCAATGGCGATCGTTATCGGGCCATGTTGATCGAATTTTTGTTCACAAAAATTGAAGAGGAGGATATTGGCAACATTTGGTTTCAACAGGACGGCGCTACGTGCTACACAGCCGAAGCTACACTCGATGTTTTGCGCCGCAGAGCTGATGTCGTTTGGCCACCTCGGGGCTGCGATTTGACACTGTTGGACTATTATTTGTGAGGTACCGTCAAAGATAAGTGTTACGCCAACAAGCCAGAGACAATTGACGCTTTAAAGGACAATATTCGTGAAGCCATTGGTGAAATACAGCTGCACACAATCGATAAAAATTAAATTTAAATTTTGGACCGATCGTGCAGGCTACTGCGTGGCCAGCCGAGGCAGCCATTTGAATGAAATTATTTTTCATTATTAACCGGAAGGATTGTACTTCCAAATGAAAAAAGAAATTTGAGAAAATATTCAGTATTTTTTTTTTTTTTTTATAGCATTTAAAAAAAAAAAGAATTATTTGGCGGACCCTTTCTTTTAAATTTTTATTTTTCAAACTATGTAATATGTTCTATCAGAAAAAATACGACGAGAATCAACTTTGTACTAAAATTCAAAAAGTGTTGAAATTTTAAAAATATACAAGTTAGAGAATTTTTCATAAATTTTATTGATTTTAAGTAGCCTAAGGCAAATAAAAATTGAAAACAATTTGGGTTATCAATTTATATATGATTGGGAACTGATACCAAACTCAAAACCGCTGAATCCATGTAAAAAAGGTTTATGGGTACAGGTTCGAAAATGCTTAATAAAACAAGATTGAAAAAAATAATAAAACATCGAGGTTTGTAACCAGAGCACAATCTAAACACCATATATAGTAAAAACGGAAATTCACTTTTTCTTTCACCGATTCCATTGATAGCTTATATGCATACAGCATGTCCAATATATGTTTTTAAATGTTTTCAAGGTAAAAAAGAATATTTTGTTTTCATTTGACCATTCTAACAACAAACTCTAAACATGTTTGATTTTTTTTGCATATATGCCATTACTGTATCAGGCATCTTAACTTAGAAAAGGAACCCACACATTACAACACCAACAACAAAAAAAATATCTTTATCTTATTTTTACACTGCCAAATAAATGTTTTAAAAAATAAGAAATTATTGGAATTTTTTGGACTGTGTGTTTATGAACAAATTTTATTGTGAATGTTATCGCATGTAAAAGACGTCAGACGACAACATTCCGCGAACACATTCTTTAAATGGCTGTACGAAAAATATTCAAGAGTGGGAAATGAAATAATCATTGTACTATATTGGGAGCAACATAAAAAAGAAACGTTAACATAGTAACAAGCGGCTCAGATTATATACCTGCTACACAAGTAGGCGTCGAAAGGGTCTTTTCAACCTTGAAATTTATTGTATTTCCACAAAGAACAAATTTAAAAGTTTAAAGCTTAAAGAGTTTATCAATTATAAAATTATATCAAAATTACTTCGAAAAATAAATAAATTTCATACTAATAAAATATTTGTGCATTATTAAACTAACTCGAATCTAAACTTTTTATTTTGATTAACCCGACCCGAACTTGAATCCATTTTTTACGGGCTTGCAGTCCCTCTATACGATATATTAAACAAGTAATTGAAATTATTATTCAAATTCAAAACTTTAAGTACAACATCGATTACAATACAATTTTCATTTCTTTTTTGTCCCAAATTGTTATTTGGAATTTATGTATTTATCTATATCAGTGACTTACACACCTCTATGCTAAAAAGAGCATTTTTTATTTAAAACAATTAAATACAAAAAAAAAATATCTTAAGGTAGGCTTTGTTTGATTTAAATATATATGTGTGGTAGGCGTGTCCGTTGTCATTTTTTGGAAAGATTTTGCATACATCTAGATTTTGCCCTAATAATTTTATGTACGAAATTTTATTTATCTATGACAACTTCTTTTGATTTTTGTACATTCGCTATATCGGATCAACGCACTATGCGGCGTGCTTTGTCACCCCTATCTTAATTCAAAAATCCAACCTCGCCCACTTCTTTATAAATGATCTATGGTATATATGTGAAGAAGTTCTTTGGACCAAATTTAGAATTTTCCACTATTACCGTTCTTAAGGAACGGAATATGCCACATCCACTTATCCAATTTCAAAATGTAGTAATTTATACCACATTTAGAAATTTTCATTCTTACCGTTGCCAAAATATACAAATATTGACATTTACTATGCATAAAAGATGCCACACCTACTTATTCAATTTCGGTTATTTTTTCACGTGCATTGGTATTCCTCTATTACTGTTCTCTGGATATTCATTTTAGTTTAGCTTTTAATTTGCATCCAATTGAGTTCTTTATCAATAGACTTTATCTAATTTGACAAGATTTTTTGTCCTTCTCAGACAAGCATGTCCTTACGTTTCATGATATATAGAAGCTATTGCGAAGTCGACAGTGATGAATTGGTGACTCGTCTACTATGTGCGCGTTTAAAACTTTACGTTCCTCTGCAGTATAGTGGATATAATCCCTGTGCAACCAAACTATTTGTCCTGTTCATGGCTCTGCTTCGCTTAAATCAAGACGTTTAGTCGTTTCATACATATTGGGTACCAGTTCATCCCTTTTTGTATTTAATTGATTAGGAAAGCTGTCGAGATAGCAAAAGGAAGAAGTTTCCTTTGAATTCGTATACTTACTTTTAAAGTTTGCTGTATTGCGTTGGATCGCATAATTTTTATTTTGGCTCTATATGTCTCTGTCTTTATAGAATCCAATTCCGATAAAAGGCCAAGTTGTTTATGAAACCGCGCTTTTTAATTGCATTGCCGATCTAAAAGATCTGTTGTGTCTTAGTGTAGTCAAAAAAGCTGACACTTATAGCGATCTCCACACACTCAACACTGCATCCCCGCCCGTAAATGTTGTCCAGTTAACCACTATCATCCATTGAACAAAAGCCATGTTTAAATAGCAATTCCTCCACCCTTCGAATAAAGTTGACTAAATCCCTAATGTATAGGAACAGATCTGATCTACACCGGATCCAATTCAAACCAGTTGAAAACATGCAATCCGGTCCTAGTTCCAGGGTTTACATTCTCCTCCAAATGGAGTCGGCACTGATCTGCCTTTTAAGGTTATTGAATGTGAATTAATATATAGGAAAAGTTAAAGACTGACTTGTTTTGTTATAGTTGTAACGAGCTTAGCATTGTTCATAGGCTCCCGCAGCGCTCTAATAAGTCCTGCTTGCTAAAAACACTATTAAAGCTCCTCAAATCTTAAAAAGTTATATAGCGACTAGAGATGACATTGATATGAATGATATGAAACCTAAAGAAACACTGGAGAAATGAATTAGCTAATTATATAGGTAAAATAATATCTCTTTAAAAACTAGCTGTTATTCTAGGAACCACAGCAGACTATTGGCAGTATACTGGTATGTTAGCTGGTTATGTTAGTTAGTTCATGGGCTCAATTTTTAACTGATACCCTACACTATACTTTAGATTCTCCGTTCGTAATTGATAATTATAATAATAACGCAATTGTATTATTATTTAAAATAAATAAACATCTACTATTCAATAACAGTCTGAACTTTTAACCATAAAACTTGTCAGTTATGTATCGCACTTTCTCCTTTTTCTGTCGCTTATGTTATGTCTTTAAATAGGCCTCTGCCAGTGGAAAAATTTCATTTTATTTTGAAATAATTTCAATTCACTCCATACAATTTTAGAAGCCTTAACACAAAACCACAAAAACCTATAGTTAAATTTAAATTTTATTTAATTTAACCCAAACAAAACCACACATTTCGAAACAATCAAATCATATACACGGTACATGTCATGACATGTCATATGAAACGGCTAAGTTTCTACCTCAAACAGCAACAACAAAACAACCGCTAAATTAAGAGGTCAATTTTAAAGTTCAGCAATCACATTACAAAAAAGGCACAAGCCTAAACGAGTACAATAGAGAGTAAACTAAAAACACAAGTTACTTTTGACGACTAGTCTTTTGCCACCACAAATAATTTTTCAACTGCTTTATTTTTCTTGTGTATGTATTTTTGTCAATAGAAAACATTCAGGATGATGATGATGATGATGAAGCCACCACACACATACAACTATTGTAATAGTGCAGG
Source organism: Wohlfahrtia magnifica (assembly GCA_023159175.1). Taxonomy (NCBI): domain Eukaryota; kingdom Metazoa; phylum Arthropoda; class Insecta; order Diptera; family Sarcophagidae; genus Wohlfahrtia; species Wohlfahrtia magnifica. The sequence goes on from JAKWBJ010000156.1 coordinate 1,040,432, forward strand.
ATGCCATGTACATACTACACCCTTTTATTATATTAAGTCACACGCAGGCGGCACACATACAATGAAATGGCAGATCCTTTTTAGTGTTTCTTATTTTTTATTTTTTATGCTGTATACGTAGCGATTGTTAAAGTGTATATTTATGTTCTGGGTGTAGTCCTATTGTATACCGGAATTGTATTAACGGTATTTATATAGTCGCGTTAGAGTACATTGACTCCCATAACATCAGTCATCATACAATAACCAGCGTACAAAACGCGAAATATCAACGAAATAACAAGCTTTTATGAAAAGAAAATATAAATTTATGCTCAAACAAGTTAGCGTAGAGAATACACCGATATAGCTGTACCCTACAAATATAGAAATAAAAGGTTAAAACAACGTCCCCAAATCGTTAAAAGATTTTATAGATTGTAATTTCTGTAGTTTGAATATTTTTACTTTATGTCAGTCAGTTCACTGAAATGGTCATCCTTTTTTGGAGAAGGAAATACATGGTCATAGCATTCATAAAATTTTCTTATTAAGTTATTATAATACTACAATTTATCTATGTTGTAGTCTTCTATCTTTTATTTTTATATATGTATAGGGCCATAGTGGGCTAAGAAATAATATTTTCATATTTTTATTACATCTACTCACAAAAAAAGCCTATTGTGCTTAGCCGGAATGTGCTGCAAATGGTACTTAAATTTATATTTCCCATGATCTACGGTGTCTGTCACACCAGTTGTCCACTACTACTATCCAAAATTATACCTTCCTGTACTAGTTAATGCGTCATAGACTTACCATTTTTGTCCCCATGCCCGTCAAATGTTTCAGTATCTTATACGGCAACACTCAGCATTATTGAATTTGATTCGCAACTGTAAAAGTAAGCTGATTGACTAAATCACTACATAGTTGTTGAAAATGTTCAGTTTGATGTGCCATAAAATGTGGCTGGAGTTCCATATTTGGTGTAGTTGATGCGCTTCTTAATAATGCTCATCAGACTTTTCCAATGGATTTTTCCAAACTGCTGCTGTTGTAGTGTGAAGTTTTTGGTATATAGCTAGTTAATTTTCATAATCTTGATCTAAGTAATATTTATCTTAGGACCACATTCAGCCTCCATATCACACAGTTTCGACTGCATTTTATCTTAATTGTGCGACGGAAAACATATGTCATCCGCGCAGTTGAGGTCTTTTAAAACTTTAAGCCTCAGATTTTGCCCTTAGCTACGATGCGGTCAATGACCACTCTTTAAAATTTATGCTAATGACACCTTCCATTATATTTTTGTGCACAATACGGCAGGTTGCGTTCCTGTACAGGGATGCAATAAGTGATATATGTCTCCCTTGCAGCGAATTGCTTTCCGTACGACAAAGTGTTAGAGTACCGAACACCTTCCAGAAGCCAACATACATCAAATGTAATAGTGATTAACACTTCATCGTTTCCGCCTTAATTATGCTTTTAGCTTTATGTGATGAATTCCAGACTTGCCAGCACGAAATCCAGTAAGAAAGACTACTGTTATTATCAGTTCTGCCAACTCTTTACGATCAAAACGCGAGACCTCTTACTCAAAAGGCTCTAAAAAGCGCTAAATTATAGTTTATGTAAATATTTGTAATCAAAACGCGCTGTATAAAAGCGTTAAAAATATTTAAAAACGGAAAAATATACTAAAATTTAAAATAAAAGTTTATATTCAAACTTAAATTTTTACAAAGACTTTTTATACATTTTTCTATAAAAAGATTTAGGACAAAAAAACAACTTAGCAACGTTTTCTTAATTTTTGGGCTCAAAAGAAAATATCTGTCAGAGCCGGTGTTAAGCAAGGTTATGTTTTTTCTACACTTCTGATTGAATTGTGCTCAAATGTGTGTGGAAACGTGGTATAACCTGGAGATAAAACAAAGTTGGAAGACCTAGATTGCGCAGACGACACCTGTCTCTTGGGTCACAAACATTGCGAAATGCAAGAAAGGCTGGATTCTATACAGGCAGATGCATACAGAGCGAAACTGCAAATAAACAAAATCAAAACCAAAATTTGCAAATTAACGTTGAAAACACAACGAATTGGAAATAAAAATATGGGAGATGTTCCGTCTGTTTATTATTTCGGCGTCTGGTGGCTCCAGTGCTGATATTCAGAACAGACTGAACCTAGCCTACCAATATTTTGGTCGACTGAATGCTATGGGGTGATCTCCACATATCTCTCCAAAAATGATAATTTTCATCTTTAACTCGTGTGTGAAATCTATCTGTCTACGCCGCAATTTGAAAATATTCTGGCCAGAAGCAAGATTACACACAAGTTATTGTAATGAAGGAAATTGTAAAAATGAAATGAAAATGGATTAAGCACACTGTGAGGACTACGACTTAGCTAAATGGGACATTGAAGCTAATTCAAGCTAATTCCCAGAGAAAACAGATTGAAAGAGAGGAATGCTAGAAAGGATCATTGGCTTTTTATAGGGCGTAAATGGAAAGAATCCCTTATGCTCTTATGATCTCCTTGGGATCTTTAAAAGATCTAATAATACCAACTTACAAGTTTAGTATTGTAATTAAATAATAAAAATTTCTAGCTTTCTTCTTTAAAATATTTCTTTTTTTCTATTTTACTTCAAATAAGTTATAAGTCTCCGAAAAATGGGATTTAAATTTCAAATACGTTTTCTTTTTATTAATTTTTGCACAAATACTATCTGCGGTAATATAATTTTCACAACAGGAAGCAATGTAAGTCCATAGTTTACATGAATTAATAAGTTTTTTGAATTTAGTGACTAGTTCTTACAAAAATTTGAAAATAGAAAAGCGCGTTTAAAAAAAAGCGCTTAAGAGAAAAAATGCGACTTTGCCGTAATTGAAACGCGCGAAAGGCGTTAAATTGGCAACACTGGTTATTACTGCATTACATCTTATCATATCTTTTTACACATCTGAGATGTCTGATTTATTTATTTCTTTCTTCACAATAACGTGCACATCTCTTATATCACTTTATACGGTGTAGATAGCTTCTGGAAATATAGGCCGTAAATCGAAATGCCTTAAAACATTAAAACAGAATAGTGAATCCCCGAATTTTCAGCCGTATAACGAAGTGATTTGTGCTGTAAAGCGAAAGTATTCCATAATTCACTAAATGTCATAAAAAGAGAGGCGGTATAAAGAGGTATGAGTGTATTTGGGTTATAGAGCTGTTTCGTTCCAACAAATGATCTCTAGTCCTTCTAACAGCTAACTTAAATATCATATTATGAATTTAGTGATAAATGGTCCTTTGACTAACCAACAAAGTACCATTGACAGTTACCATGGTCTATTTCTTTTAATTCTATAGAGGTTAGTATGCATATTCATAATTTACCGATGTTTTAATAACATGATTTATAAAATGATGACTGAATTAGTTATTAGGCTTCATGACATAACAAAACTTAATTAGCTATTAGATAGATCTATTTTATAGTACCAAATAGGCCCCCCAATTATTTTTAAGTTGGCACGCTTCCGTTCTATATAAGTTTTTGTTAACAAAACATATTTCATTAGTGTTTCGTGAAATAATGAAAAAGCCAACACAGCCAGGCAATGAAAGCAATGCAGTCAACCAGACAAGTTTTTTCACACAAGTGAGTGAATTTTTAGAAAAACGAAGTCTGAAAGAAAAAATAACCAGAGTTAACAAACCAATGCAAACAACATTTTTGTATACATACTTGCAAACAAAAAAAAAAAAAAAAAACAAAAAATCAAAGCTAAACTAGCAAAACCAAATATCACCATAATGTTCATGCAACCAGCTATTCATTTAAGCACTTCTATAAAAGAAAAAAAAAATGAAACAAAAATATACAAAATCTATGCCAACAAACCCACTATTATAATAGTGATAATGAATAGGATGATAATCTTCATTATCCTTATACTCAACATTTAAAAAAACTTTAAAGGTCTCTTTGATGGTTTGCCTTGATTGTATGGAAGAAAAATGCTTCTCATATTGACACTCTTTAAACTGAACATAAGTGCACTCGTATAAGGACTACCATCCATTCATTCTTTCAAATATGCAGTCATTCAATCTTTCTGTGTTTTAATCTTTATATTCACACATTCAAAAGTAATGGAACAATTTTTTTTATTTTTCTTTATAACTGAAATACTGTTAATAATGAAGGTGATAATAATGACGATGTTGGTTAGTGTTAAAATGAATAATATCTTATAGAATATAATGATGATGTGGCAGTAACCTTTGTTTTTGTACACTATTCATAAATAAATAAAATTTAAAAAAATAATATTTTTCAACCTTCTATCAGCACTTACTTTACGCTGTGACTGACTGCAGTCTCATGTGCTTTAGAATCATCATTACAAATAACCAGGAATATACATAGCTTCTGGCATTGAACTTTGCTTTTAACTAACAACCTTTATTTTATCATCAAAACCGACAACATCATCATTGTTGTCTTCATTAGTATTACCAACAACATCGTTATGATTACCACTTGGAGTGAAAGCATTATGTACGAGTTCTATGATTTAAAAAAATTCGTATTTTTGCATAGACTTTGCGCAGTTGTCTACTAATTTATGATTCAAACGGAATTTCATCGCAAATACCAAAAACAACAAAAAATTCTTAAATGAGTTTTTCTCTTTGGTGGCTATTTAATAAATATAAAAAAGCTTTGCAGGATCTCTTTTTAATTGAGTACCCTACAGCTTAATAGCAAGTAACTGGAAAATAGCAACCGTATACTTACTTATTAACATACCTATTATTATTAACATATTTATTATTAAAATTCAATAAGTCCGTAGGATGACACATAAATAGCGTTACTAGAATTTTGTCCATATGATTTTTATTTTGTACTAACTTTCAAACAATACGTGTATAAATTGGACAGCAATCTGATTCTTGATTCTTAAGCTATAGCATTTTGTGTGAAGCAACGTTTGTTATTGAAAAAAATGGAAAAAAGTGAATTTCGATTCTTGATAAAACATTGCTTTTTGATAAAAAAAAAATTCAGTGGAAACCAAAAAAAGGCTTGATAAACATTCCGAACTCTGCTCCATCGAGACAAATGGTAGAGACGTGGATTGTTGAATTTAAACGTGGTCGCAAAGAGAGCAGTGGACGCCCAAATGAGGCTGTTATTCCAGAAAACATCAAAAAATCCACACATTTTATATGAACGGTTGCAAATTGAAGGTGCACGAGCTAGCTGACATTGTCAAGATATCAGATGGTAGCATTTCTACCATTTAACACGAACAATTGGGTATGCGAAAGCTCTGTTCAAAATTCCTTACTCACTCACCGTCTTGCCCAGATTTAGCCATCCAGCGACTTTTGCTTGTTTTCAGATCTCAAGTGAATGCTTGCTGGAAAGAGATGTAAGTCCAATGATAAAGTAAACGCTGGAACTAAGGCCTATTTTGAAGAGAAAGAGAAATCGTACTATAAAAGTGATATCGAAAAGTTGGAAAATCGCTATGCTCGTTGTATCGCCTTCGAAGGCAACTACGTTGAAGAATAAAACCGAGTTTTGTCAAAATTTTATTTTCCTCTTACTTATCCTACGGACTTATTGAATGATCTGTTAGTTAAAGAAGCATGACTCTAAGAGTAATGCCATTTGGTTTTAGAGAAAAAAATATTGCTAAAAACTTCAATTTTTTTACTCTTTTTGAAAGGTATCAATTTCCAAAACCATATAGACCAATTAACCTGAGCTAGTTTATTCCCAAAATTTCTGATTGGATCTCTGCTTCTGATGTCGCAAACACGGTTGTGATTTAACTCCATTGGATTATTTTCTATTGGATTATATAAAGTCACTTGCCTACGTCGATAAACCAAAGAGAATTGAATTCCTCTAAATGAACATTCGAAGAGTTATTGGCGAAATACGGCCGCATGTGCTGCGAAAGTTTGTAAAAATTGGTTTTTCAGATTGAGTCTTGTGCGCGCCAGTCGTGGTGGCCGCATGACCGAAATCATATTTAAATATTAATGTTATAAGATTTTCTATCCAGCAAAGCTTGTTTCGCTGATATTAAAATATATTTCTTTATTACTGTAAGAAAAACAACCGATATTATCCTGAGAAGTAGTTGACGAGTTTCTTAAGTTTTTAGAAATTATAATCAACAAGTAAGTCACTCCATCTAAAATAAAGATAAAATACAATAATTTTTGAAGTTCTTATACAGTTTACATGTCCGCATCTCCGTCCGAACCGAACCAATCAGACTCATGCACAAAAGAAGATATCCTGTTGATATTTACATCAGCCAGGTTCGACAATAATATCCGAAAGACTTGGACACTGGCACAAGAAATGATTGACCGTCTCCTCCTCTTACACATCCTGACAATCCCTACAATAGTCTTTGAACGGTAGACGCAATCTCCCAGCGTGCACACCAGACACCCATGCCATTAATTACATCCACCAGAATAGACTCCGAGCGAGCCCGATCATACAGGGGCCAGATTTGCTTTGATACAGAGCACGTGGGTTTATCATCCCACCGTAGCTGCTCCATACCCAACATGTGTGCAGGACCATAAGTCGCAAGAGGAGAGTGGCATTCCAAACAAGTGGTCAATCTCCCTCGCCAGTTAGGCGAACTAATCTCAACCTATCAAACTGAAGCAGTCTTATATTCATTTTATATTATATCATAGTAAAGCTCGTAAGATAAACTTCACCGAACCGTGAACAAAAACGAATCCCGACGATCACAAGAATCATGGTTTCGATTTTAAAGAATTAAAAACCTTTGACTTTTAGAAGTTCCATATTATGAAGGAAAAGAAGAAAACATCATAGAAAGTTTAGACAACGCCACCTTTTTGGAAAAAAAGTAAAAGAAAAATGTTACGAGTCTATATTGAGTAGCAGCATTTAATATATTGAGGGCGTTTTATCTTGGCAGGAAATCCACTTACCCCTGCTGCTAAAGACTGATCAACTGCTTAGTTGGAAGACCGAAATTTATTACAAAGTAAATAAAGCAAAGCAAAAAATGGTCTGTCGAAGCCATATGCGCTCAAGAAAAGTAAGGGAAAAATATGTGAGAAAGTTTAGTTTTAATCATATCGACTTTATATCTTTAAGAAAAGTCTTCTGTAGCATATTCTCCGTTTTAAATAGAATTCGAGAGCTTAGGCTTGATCACGTATAATTTTGCTTCTGCTGCTGCTGCTGCTGACATAAAGGTTAAGTTAATAAAAAAAATTTGGTAACATGAATAATATTTTTACTGCTATTTGTCTGAAGTATTATTTAATTTCCTGACTATTTTTTGTTTGTTTTTTTGCTGTTAACTGTTTAATGTTGATTTTTAAGTTTGGTTTTCAATGCTCCATCAAAATGCATCATAATTTTCACACACACGTCCACACACGCATATATGTTTCCGTCTGTATTTCCATAAATTGCGTTTTTCTTTTAACAACTGTTTGTCTGTCTCCATCTGACAGACTGTTTGCCTTGGCTTGACTTGACTTTTCAGTCTTTTCTTTATGGCTATGCTTTATTATGGTCCTGAGGTTTTTACTCCATTTTTTTCGCCAACATTCACACATATTGTGCGAAATTGTTTACAGAACTCATAAAAAAAGAGTCCTGCAATCAAAAGGCTGAATATGAATGAAACTTTACTTATTTCCTTTTTTTGGTGCATGTAAGTGTGCATGTGTGTGTGTGTGTAGTTTGTTATATGCCATATTTTGTTTTTTGTTTTAAGGTTTTTAACAATTTTTCCTTTATTTTTTTACAGTTTTCTGAGTTCCTTTTTTATAAATAAATACTTGGCATTTACAAATAAAAGCTGTTTTAATTAAATTTTCGAGCCTGGCTCTTCAAAAACATAAAATTCTCTGTTTCGTTTGTGAAATTGAAATTTGAAAGAGATTTTATCGTCATTATTATCACCAGCTAACGTTAACACCATTATCATCATCAACACCATATTTCATCATATTCATCATCAATTGAAAGTTAAGTGGTTCCATTAAAAACGAAGATGATTTTAAAAAAAATTTCAACACCAAGTAAAACATGAAAAAACAATTATAGAATTATAGTCAGTCTACAAATGGTGGTGATGATACTATACGAATATAGTATGAATATAGTCTGTTGAAGGATCTTAATTTTTAAAAAGAAATACACAAAAAATGTCTATATTAAGCATTGCAAAAGAGCACAATTATATGCAAATTTTCATAACGTAGAGATTGCAATGAAATTAAGAGCTAACTTACCGTCAAAAGTAATTTGCTTACTTGTAGGATCATAAAATTCGGTATAATGCAATTTTCATAGACTGATGAAGTGCTTTGGGTTGGGGTGGGGGGAGGTTTTAAGAAAATATAGTTATACTTTAATATCTAAAAAGTTATAAGAGTTCTTACAGGCCTTAACATAACCACATTTTCTTAGTTAAATGGTATACCAGCAGTGGTACTGATCGTAGACTAAGCTTCTTGAAAATTGTGATAAAAAGGCGAAATATGAATGATACCCTTCCAAGTGACGCTGAACCAGCGGTTATTTCGAATCTGGCAATACTTTTGTCATTGTAATTAACGTAAATGCTTGGTGGTGTTTACATTAGACATTTGTAAAGCGAGCCACTTAATATAAGAACATAACTTGTTTGCAGTGGTGTAATCCTGCAATTAAAGTACAAGGAATTCTATAATGAAGAACTGTAATTTCTCCAAAGATCTAAAGGAGAATAATTTAAACACACGACCAGTGAAATTCCAATAAAGGCATCAAGTTTTACCAAAGAATTTCAACCGCAATATCCGGTTACCCTGGTACCCCTGTCAGAAGTCGACATATGTAAATGCTATCAATTTGGTTAGAGTCAAATTTACCGAAAAATAAATAATCCTATGAAAGTGTTTGATTGAACTTTAATGTCGTGCATTCGCCTATAATAATTTAATAATATTTTACTTAACATATAATATTAGAGGGTAATTCGGTACAAGCATGTCTTGTAAAAAAGAAATTACTTTAATTTAATAACGAGTATCCTTGCGAATTATCCGAACAGCGTAATTGTTGTTGCTGGTGATTTCATTGTTTATAATTCGTCTTGGCTACGTCATTCAGGCCGCACAATTCCAGAATTCTTGGAGCTATTTACCTACTTGTGCAATTAGTGAATGAACCTACTCATATATCGTGTATAGATGGGCAATAAAATAACACTCTCGACATTTTCCTCACTACACACCTTGAAAAGTATGCAGTTGAGGTCCTTGCACCTCTCGGAAATTCGAACCATTGTACTATTTCTGCCTCTTTGCTGTTCACCAATCTTCACAACGCTTCAAATACACCTACGAAACGCTTGGTTTTCAATTACGAGAGAGCATGTTGGACTGACCTTAACAAAAAAATCGTCGTCATCGGGCATTTCAACTAGAACATTTGTTTCCTTGATTCTAATATCTGAATGCCATGGCCGAAATGGTTGTTAATATAATGAAGCTAGGAATGGATAATTTCATCCCATCAAGAAAGCTTCCGATTAAATCAAGATATAAATCTTGGTTTATCAAGATATAAATCTTGGTTTAATCAGACGTGCAAACTTTCAGTCAGGTCTAGAGAGGAAGTATTCAGAAATTGGCGTAATGACAAATGCGATCATACTGATTCACTACGCAAACAGCCGAGATCTTCGTGTGCCGCAGTACTTAGACATGAAAAGGCTTTATACGAGCAGCGCCTACGTGCTAAAGTTCTTTCTTTTCGACGGGGAAGTAAGCTCTTTTGGTCATTCATTAAAAGCCTTAGCAACAGCGCTAGTTCGGTTTCAGTACTTATAAAGAATAACCAAGCATTCACTAACCCGGTTGAAAAGGCAAACCTTCTAACGGAATTTGTTCTTACGAAATTAAGAAACAAATTCCTGGTAATCATATAGTCTTACGTAATACGTTTCTCGTAGAGCTCATTCTTTTGTAGTTGATTGTCCAATGAATCGCACAATGTATTATAGGTAGAATTCGTTCTTTGGTCGCACTGTTCGTTTGTGGAACAATCTTCCTGCGAATGTCTTCCCCTCCACTTACGACATGATCAAATTTAACTCGAACGTACACAGACATTACTCTATCTATCCTCCTTCCTACAACCTATTTTCCGAGTACTAGCACAATACACTGCATGAGTAGGGGTCACAAGAGGAAAAAATTGATATTAGAATTAAGCTTATTTTTCGAATAACATTTACCCTTAAATTAAGCCAACTAAACACTTAGTTTGTTCGTAAAACCATTGGTTGGTACACCCTTTAATATAAATTATGAGAAGAAACAACAGAAATATGAACAAAGTTAACATGACATAGAGAACACTCTTATGAATACCTTCAGAATATTATTGCAACTACACGTACAATTCTGTGAGTGGCTTTATGAATATGAGGACAATGAAATACGGTGGGTGCATGAACAATTTTCGCATGATAAATCGCTTATATAAAAATATTTTTATGCAAATTATCACTAAAAACACTTGAATGCCATTGTTTATTTTATACTTTTTAATACTTGTACTATAGGTGGCGAAAGGCATAATGTGTTCTTGAAGTGTTTGCAACACTCACCTTTGACGTTGCTAATGACACAAAAAGCTGCTGATATTTTGAAAAACGTATTTTTCTAGACTTACTGAATAGACACTACGCTGAAGAATAACGTAGTTTGGATGACTTGGGCTTAAAGTTTTCTTAAAGTTTTCTAATTGATATCATCGAAGTTTATTTCTATATAAGATTTTTTTTTGTTTCTTTTTAAGTGAACTGCTAATAACTATCGAGTCTAATTCAGTCATAAGCACAATCGGAATCGGACAATTCAACCAAAAAAACAAGCCGAAACAGAGTGGTATCTAAGTAGTTTTTTACAGAAGAAATCAAACTACGGAAAAGAAGATGAAATGCCGTACTCTAAGTATACTTTCATTACCTGTTAAACGTGCTATTCTCCGAGAATCAACAAATTCTCACAACTCGTCTGCACAAATTAAACCTAAAGCTGGTGCTTCAGCAAGAGGAATAACTGTGCAGCGTATAATTTCAAAGGCTGAACGTCCGAAGCGATTGAAACTTAACAAAAAGCTACCACTTAATGATGCTCGATAAAAATATGCGACTGGGTTTTAGTTGAACTCATGTGACGTGGACTACGAATGGCACAGTGTCGTTTTCTAGATAAAAAAATTTAATTTAAGAGTCCCTGATGGCTTCAATTATTATTTTTATGATCTTCGCAGGGAGGAGCATCAATTGGATAATTTGCATAGGAGAGTGGGATATGGTGTGGGAAGCTATATCCTATTATGGTACCTACGTGCTGATTTTTGATCAGCACCATGAATGCGATTCCGAAAGAGGAAGACCTCAGCTAAATAGAGCGGTATAATGCTGCTGAATGCATTTAGTAAAGTATTATCAACTCTGATACTGAATGCCTAACAGTGGCAACCATCCTCTGAAAAGAACAGGTAGGATTCAGGCCTGGAATGTCATGTGCAGATCACATAAATACGGTGCGAATCATCATTGAGCAGTCCAGTAGCTTATAACTTTTATTTGTTGATTTTAACGCGCCTTCGACACCGCATCCAGACCAGCACTGTGGGATAGGCTAAGCAGCAAGGGCATGCCGGCGAAAACTATTAACCTTATCCGCGAGTTTAAAACGGATGCATAGAGCAGAGGAGATGAGTGTGATCCCTTCGAGACGAGCACAGGAGTTAAACAGGGCTGCGTTCTATCACCCACACTTTTTACTAATTTTGGAATGTGTGGTCCAGAAGCACTGTTGCTACAACTTGGAATTTTTTGTAATCAAATTTCAAAAAAAAGAATAACCAGAAAATAATCAATTTTTGCTGATGATGAAAAATGTATCTATGACGTTAATTGCAAGCAAATTTTGACAGAAAAATGTTTGAACAGATGTTGCAAGATGAGTTAAAACTATTTATTAGTGTTTTGTATCACCCGCCTTATAGTCCGCACCTTGTCCATCTAACTGACATTCGTTTTGATCGAATTGCACTTAATTTAAATCTGTGTATCAGAAATTGGCTTAATCAGTTCCTGGACTCAAAAAATTAGCTGTCTTTTGGCGCGAAGATTACTGAGTGTCTTTCAGGTTGAGATCATGACCATAGACAGTGAGCGAAGTAGTATATTCTCTGACAGCCAAGCTGCCTGAAAGACACTTGACTCGAATTTTATGACATCTAGACTAGCCATATATTGCTACGATACGTTCCAAAAGCTATCGCTGGGAAATAAGGCCAAGTTGTTTTGTCTACCTCGACACAGTGCAATAGATCATAATAAAATAGTGGATGCATTAGCCAGAAAAGGTTTCATGACACCCTATATCGGTCCGTAACCTTGCTGTACGGGACTACTTATTATCATTTTCAATCTAATCAAGGATTGTGAAATTGCCAGATGCGTAGAACACTGGAATACTCAAAGGGGACTTTGCCACTCTAGAACGGCGATCATTCCGCAATTTGGGCGATGTTTTGAAGTTCTCAAGTATGCCAGAACGTACTTTAAACTTCTTACGGAGTTTTTTACGGAACACTGTAGACTAAGAGGGCTTCTTAAGAAGATGGTGGTCACAGATATAGAAGTTTGTAGACTGTTCTCACAAGTATTAAAAACAGTGGTACACATATTGTGTGAATTTGGGTTCTTGATAAGTTTTGGAAGAAATGTTTAGGTAGACATAGCGTCTCACTGGGTGGCATATCCACCATTATGGCTTCTAATCTGCTGGTTTTCATTAGGAAGGTAGCAAGCCGATCTACTATTGACCGAAATGGGCACAATAGATCCTATGGGTCGCAGTGTATTGCAATAGTACCGGGTCAATATGATGATAATAAAAGTAATAAAAAATACGTTCGTAGAGAGTCCTATTCATGTGTTAGGGAGTGTCTGTAACTAGTCGTTGTTAATAAACAGAATTAGCTGTAGCTTATACGAAAGTCGAATTTGTTGTTTTGATTTTATTTTTCTTGCAATATTTTTTCGCAGTGTAATTGGTGTTGTTGCTGATATTTTTCGTGTTGTTAATGCAAAGTGTTAGATGAGAAATTGTTGAAAATATATATGTATGTACGTGCGATATAAATTTTTTTTGCATAAATTTCTTTCTATATTGTTGTAATATAATACTGTTTTTTATTGTTTTTGATATTCTTATTTTTGTTTTTGTTCATTTTGTGTGTGGTACGTGCTAAAAAATTTCATGGTCTGGCAACTTAATTCATTTTGAGTTATTTTATCATTTTTATTTACATTTTTTGAAACAAATAAATCCCACACAATCAACAATAGCTGCAAAGTAAAAAGAAGAACAATTTAACTTACTCCACCTCCTTCCTCCTTAGTCTCTTTCGAACGCCTTAAAGTTTCCTTTTTTTATTTTATGCTATATGAGCTTCACAGTTTTTATGTTTTTTTTCCGTTTTCTTTGTGATTTGAATCTAAAAGCGTTTCTTTATTTCTCCTTTCCTTTTAGTCTTTTTCCTTTTTTTAATATGCTGCTGTCGTCATTTTTTATGTGTAAATTGGAGTAGAGCATTCCATATAATTTTTTATTTTTATTTTTATTTTGCTTATCTTTGTTTAGATTTCTTAAAATAAATCATATTGTGGCAACGTTGTATTTGTTGTAAGGTGAGTTAATGCTACATTTACACACCCACCCAGCGGCACATACAGAAACACATATGTTTTTTAAGGTGCTTACAGGTGTAATATAAGATTTCGTGTGACATGTTCTCATTTCTTTACTGTGATATTTCGCTATTTTTCGCTGAAATCACTTTTTCTTATTTTCATAAAAATTTTATGCAAGAAATTAAAATGGAATGTCTTTGTATCAGATAAGAATAGTAAAAATAGGCGTAGCCTTCACTTAAAGAAGCATTAAAATAGTGAAAACTTCATTAGAGTCTTTAATTTTTCAAAATTTCTGTACATACCTATTTAACAAAAGTGAAGTTTATAACCAGAAAAACCATATATGCATTAGAGCTGAACAATCGATAGTACTATCGATAGTATCGATAGTTTTTTTTTGCCTGACCATCGATAGTTTTTTTTTCACTATCGATTCTATCGTCAAATTTTAAGAGTAAATACGGAGGCCACTAAATGTAGTCAAAGTCACATTTGCAAAGTTTGTTCGACGTAGGTTGATAGCCGTCTGTAAATTTTTATAGTTACATAGGGACACAGTTTAACAGTTTCTTAAATTTGTATTTATTAAACTCAAATAAAGTATGAATTGCAACTAACTATGTTCGTACATACAATTTTGCATTTGACCCAAGCAAATTACTACCATGATCAAAAAGTTGCCAGAAAAACCCCCTGTTGTCAGAATAACCTACGCTATCTACGTAGCTACGTAGCTATGAATATCAACAACAGATCTACTAACTTAACAAAAAAAAGAAAACTCAAATCGGAACGATGGGACCGCCAACGAGGGTCAAGGTCATTTCGTCAGAAAATAGCATCTTGTTCTAACTATTACGGTGCAGATGTTGCTTCCTGAGAGAAATACATTTCGAGAAATGATACATTTCGAAGACTCTTACCATAAGTCTAGCTTTCATAAGTTTTTTTTCTTATTGTGCAACTTGAAACAGGAGAATAAAGTCATCTTTGAGGCTTTTTGATGACTTGAAGAGATTAATCTTTGAAGTTTGAATTAAAAGTTGACAGTTGCTCTACGCTTTCTTCCCATAGTCTTTGCAGATTTCTTTCACTGGATCTTATTAATTACTTTACTTTAAATTCTAATATTGTTGCCACTAGTAGCACTTAAAAAAATCCGATAGTATCGATAGTATCGATAGTTTATTTGAAAACTATCGATTTTATTTGAAAACTATTCGAGTGGGCCGACTATCGATAGTTTTGCGGATCTAATATGCATGGATAAAGTTACTCAATTCAATTAACAATTTTAATTTTTTGTTTTAATCAAGTAAAACTCTACGCTATATACCAATCGATCATTTCTAGAACTAAAGGTATGATTCAGTAAAAAAAACCTTATTCTATTAAGAAAAGAATTGACATTTCTAATGATAACTTTCGATAACGAATAACAATTCGAACGTAGGTTTACGAGTCCCTACTCATAAGAAAATAATCATGCGAAGTAAAGTGTTTACACAAGAAAATGAATTAAAAAAAAGAAAGCTGGAAATCGCAAAAAAAATTGCAATCAAAAGAAAATACTTTGGAAACTTATGGATTTAGATTTAGCAAAAAAAAAAAAAATTAATATCACACAGTTACAAAGGAAAAGTAAGGGCTATCCTACTTTGGGATCACCTTAACCTCAAATTAAAGCCTAAGACCCACCAACAAAAGATCCAAGTTGCGGCGGAAGCTAACGTATAAAAAACATCGTTTCTTATTCTAAGTAATAATTTTTTATATTGGGTATACAAGTTAATAATATCGATTTAGCATAGCTATCACATATGGTTTGTGAGCATCTGTCATTATAATTCAGTATTCGATAGACGCCAAAGTGTAAACATACATTTTTTTCAATCCCTCTAATAATGTCGATAACAAAGATATTTTGCGGGGAAGTCTGATAATCTTTTTTCACTTGAAGAAAACGACTGCTAAAAGTTATCGATTGTTGGTATAAGCTTACGGTCAACATCAAGGTTGGCAAAAACCATGTTTAAAAAAAAAAACCAACCCACCAAGTTTTATTTGGCTTTATTGGGTTTTATTCCTGCTTTCAAATTTCGTTCATTTCGAAAATATATTTTGATTGTTAGTACAATTACGTTGTTTTAGTATCTACAATGCAATTTTACATTCTTGGTAGGTTTAAAATAACAGCGCTCGGTCTCACATCGCAAAACTTGCCAAACCATTGTTAGAAATAACCAAATGCCACACCCGTTGTATTCTGCAAACATTACTCCTTCTAACTATTGGCTGTTTCGACGGATGCAATATATTTTCGCATGTGACCAAATCACCTTTTTTGACGAAATATAAAATCAGTGGATCGCCTAAATGTTCGAGAAGTTTTTACCCACCATGGTGGGTTTTTAAAATATGAACTCAATAAAACCCAGGTGGGTTTAATTCGGTTACCCTGGCCAACATATACCAACTCAAAAAACTTATGGCCGCTAGTTTCCACTATTCAAAAGTGGTGATTTTGACATAGTCGGCATTGAGGAATTGGAAGCTTTACTCGGCGAAGATTGTTATCAAACGCAAAAAAAGTTACATTATCTTTGGGAGTCATACAACAAGTCATTTCCATACGTTTAAAAGCATTGGGATTCATTAAAAAGCAAGGAAATGGAAATGGGGTACCATATTAATTGAAGCCGAGAGACGTTAAAAGGCGATAGTGCATGACGGAAATGATACTTGAACGCTACAAGAAGAAGTCATTTTTGCATCGTATTGTTACTAGTGATGAAAAATAGATACATTGCGATAACCCCAAGCGCATTAAATCATATGTAAAGCTCGACCAAGCAGCCAAATCAACGCCGAAGCCGAACATCCATGACGCCAATGTAATGCTCTATTTTTGGTGGGATCAGAAAAGTCTTTTGTAAAACGAGCTGTTGAAATTGGGTCAGACGATCACAGAATATCTGTACCGAGCACAATTGATTAATTTTAAGAGAGCAATCAATGAAGGACCAAAACATTCAACCACACACGAGGCCATAATCTTCCATATTGACAACTATTTGGACAACAGTGGATGGGAAGTTTTGGCTCACATGCCTTATAGCCCAGACCTGGGCCGTTTTGACTACAATTTGTTTCAATCGATACAAAACGTCATTACTGGCATACGCTTCACTTCAGAACAGGGTATCAGAAATTGGCTTGATTTATTCTTTGCCATAAAACCGTAGCAGTTCTTTTGACGCGGAGTCTATATGCTGCCAGAAAGATGGGAAAAGTAGTGGCTAAAAAAAAAAAAATACTTTGAATGATGAAGATGTGTTAGTAGTTTATACATATCATCAGTCGAAATTAAATATTAGTTTTTGTGTATCTAAAGGACGATTAGAATTGAAGGCTCTAAATTTGGTCCAAATGAATGGTTTGTAGATAGGACAAGCCAAACGTTAGAAAGTGGATGGAATCAGATAAGTGGGCATGGTACCTTCTATACAAATTAAATTATATATATGGTTCAAACACCTTGGCAGTCAATACAAGCCATCGTTAAAAAAATGTGAAATTTTTCACGTGTAGAGAATGGTAAGAGTTAAAGCTTCTTTTCTTTATCTATCCACATCAGTCAAAAAGCAGGTACAACACAAAAGCTCCTAGCAATGCGGAGGGATTACTCTAGTATGTATGTATATATTTATATTTATATAAGATATTATTATCAAAAAACTTATATGGAGTATAAAATAAATGTATCAAATAAATGCAATTTTGTAGAAAGTCAACATACAAAAGTTTTTATTTCTCCCTGGTTAACGATAGAGCAATTTAACCAAATTTTTTGCACACCAATTTGAAGTCATTGGAAATATCTTATTCCTTCTCTATTTGATTATCAAAATGTTAAAATACTACTCAGTTAAATGTTGAAACTACACCTCGCAAACTAGTCGTTGCTGATCCAAAGTTCTTTTTAATTTGATTTAAGAATTACAACATACATGATTGCTTATCTATCATTAGCGTGAAAATGTTTTCTTGTCACCTACGAGAGCGGATTGATATTGAAGCTACCTAAGTAGGAAGAAAACCTTTTTTTTTTTTAAAACTATTCATTTCTCAACATAGTCTCCTTTTAGCTTAATATACTTAGTAAGACGATCTTCCAACTTTTGTATATCATCTGAATAATACGATCTTGGGAACTCCTCAAAATACACATTAGTTTCGCTAATCACTCCTTCGTGTGAGATGAATATTTTTCCTGCGAGGCATTTTTTCAAGTTTGAAAACAGGAAAAAGTTACTAGGGGCTAAATCTGGCTATAAGGTGGATGATCAATCAATTCGAAGTGGATTTCTCATAGTTTTAGCATCGCATCTAATGCTGTGTGAACCGGTGCGTTTTTCTTTGCACTTTTTCTTGTTTAAATGTGGTCGTTTTTGTTTGCATTAACCAATTGATCCACTAATGCACGATAATACTCTCCTATGATTGTGGATCCCTTTTCAAGATAATCGATGAGCAATATTCCGTGTGCATCCCAAAATACAGTGGCCATAACCTTGCCAGCCGATTTCGCTGTCTTCGCCTTTTTCGGAGCACTTCTACCAGCTTCCACCCATTGCTTCGATTGATTTTTGGTTTCAGGTGTGTAGTGGTGGACCCACGTTTCATCAACAATTATTAATCTTCGGCAAAAATCAGCAGGATTATGCTTTATCATGTCCAAATACCGCTGTGAAAAGTGATCTGTCAAACTCGTTTTTGTTTAACACTGAGCAAACGCGGCACCCATCTTGTCGATAGCTTTTTCATATGCAAATGTTCATGCAAAATGTTGGACACACGTTCATATAATATTTTTACCATTTCAGCAATCTCACAGATTTTGACCCGGCGATCGTTCATAACGATATCGAGGATTTTCTTGATATTTTCTTCAGTAACCACCTCTTTTGGCCTTCCTGCTGATGGTCTTGTTGCAGAGCTTGTTCGGCCCCGTTTAAATTTAACAATTCAATATTTTACCATATTATCTGATGGAGCAGATTCGCCGTAATGTTTATCAAGCTTTTCTTTTGTCTCTTTCGCCGTTTTGCCTTTCAAATAATAGTGTTTAATCACTACACGAAATTCACTTTTTTTCATTTTCCAAGAAAGTTGCTTACTTCAAACGACTACAACAAATAAACTAATCGATGAAGTTGGCTAAAATTTTAACAGCTGACGTTTGACAGATTGTAATTTCTAAGAAAGAATAAGTTTTTGTGTTTGTGCTGCCATATAGCGCTAGGTAGCTTCAATGTCAATCCGCCCTCGTAAGAATGTTTATTAAACTATTTTTTTGTTTCGGGTACACATTTTCTAAAATATATTTTAAATTTGTTCAAATTATTATAAATTGCTTTGTGCAATTGCTTTATTGACAAAAACATATGACATGTTTCTATGTGTTCTATAATCGCATAGATATTCATACAGTGTGCTACGTTACATTACGTCTACGAAAAGTTGTAGAATAAAAAATTGTTTTTATTTTGTTTTTATTTGGTAGTTTCAAAAATAGCAGTATAACTCTATACTATACATATATATATTATATATTAATTCCCATAACAATCCATGAAGGAGCATGGGGACTTCTCAGTCAATGAACTACACCTGATTCTATTTTTAAACTCATTGAAAGGGACCTACGCCGGCTCCGAACGGCAAATGCATTTAGAGAAGTTTTCAATAGTATTTATACTCATAACCAGTTACTAGCTCATGTTTTGAGGTGATACCGCTGTCGAAAAACTTTTTTCTTTTTCAAGATGGTTTGGCCTGGTATTGAACCGACGACCTTCTGGTTGGTAGGTGGGTGTCTTACCTACCATATCACAGCGGCACACAACGTACTTCTATATATATATTTTTTTATATTTTTTAATATTTCTGCAAAGTAAACTCTAAAGTTTTTGAAGCACCTGATATACATTTTTCAACATAGTATTTTTCCTTATAAATTAGTCAAGTTTAGCGCTCTCTTGGAACAACATTAAGAAATAACTGAAAAAAAATCGTTCGATATTATATTCAGCCGATAAGAAGCTTTAAAAGACTATATTTTTATCAAAATGCTAGATGAGTGATTTTTTTGGATTTTGGTCTATGGAATAACATACTGTGCGACGCTTGCTCAAATTTTGACTGGATTCAACTAATAGAGGTCGGTTGACAGGAACAGTGTTGTCCTTTCAGTAAAGAGATGCGAAATTAAAAAAGTCACGGACTTGTGCACCGTTCTCGTATTTCGTTTTATGCCTATGCTATCTGCTGTATATACATCATGCATTTTTAAGTTACACAGCCAATACATATTTTACTTTTGGGTTAGGGCCCCATTTTAAAGGCCTACAGTTAGGAAAAAAAATTATTATATTTTTTAGTTTTATATCTTTGGTAATAAAATAACCCAAATTTTTACCTTCAGAATTACGTATGAGCATATGAGTACATATGCACTTTTTCAGATTTTTATATAAAAGTCTATTTATGAAAGACTATTAAATGCAAGAGATAAATGCAAAAATGCTCATATTCAAGTAGTATGAGATTTTTTGTTTTGCTTTTTTGTTTTTGTTTTTGTATATTAAACATTTTCCATAGAATTCATTATTAATCCTTTTATTGTTTAATATTCATACAAAAAAGGATATAGGAATACAACGCGAGTATTATGTTTGCTTTGCTTTTCTTCTGTACTTATAAAAATATTTAATATTTGTTTTCCATATTTTTGTTTCATTTATTTTACTCTTTTCAGTACGAGTCCTTTTTATTTTCGTAGATTTATCCTTTTTTCTCATTTTTTTTAATATTATTTTTGTTGGTTTTAAGTACTGCAATATTTTTCATATTTTTTCACAGTTATTATATGGCTGTATATTATATTTGTATGTGTGTGTGTAGGTACTCGCACATACATTCACCAAACCGTACATAATTAATCTGTCAGATTATAGTGACATGTCACACCAGATGATATGCCGTTCACGGTATTTAATTCCTATTGTTTTACTTAAAGCTTTGGAATTTTCAGTAATACATTCATACGCACATACACACCCATACATACTATACACCTACATATACATCAAGCATGGCTGTATATGTACAAAACCCAAACAAGATTCATAAGATGAAAAAAAACGTGTGTGAAAAAGGATACTGTGAGTAAAAGAGCGTAAAGAGAGAAATATTTTAAATATTTTAAGAGTATTAGTGTAACTGTGTGTGCATATATGTGTCTGGGCTATAAAATGAAGAATTTTCTTCAGTTTTATTTGGAAGAAAAAGAAAAAAGAGTTGGCAAATGTAAATATTGCCTGTATCAGGGTGTAGTAAGTAGTCTTACTCGCATTTCTTGTGACATGTTTAAATAAATGATGGTGATCATTATGGTGATGTTGATGATGACGTTGATTCCCGTGTCGAGTTAAGTGGCTGATTGCATTTCGTCGTCGTCACCACCATTATATCGTTAAAGAAATAAAAAATTAAAAATAAAACAGAAACAGAACAAATTTTTATTAATTGATTATGTCGCAAAATGCAGACACAGTAAATACCGCAAAGAGAATTTTAAATAAAGACATGCCTTTAAGGTTTTGATGTAAATGTGAAAAAGTGTATTAAAAAAAAAATTTGTTTTTTTTTTACAGTAAGCTCTAGTAAAATAAATATACTAGCAAATAAATGAGCGTTATAGACAACAGTTCTGGCTTATTTGACATTGTCAGCGAATGCATCAAATGTCTCCATATCTTTGCAAAAGAGCCACCTCGTCAATAGTGCTAAAATTTGTTATGGGATTTTCAGGGACAAGCTTATGATTACATTAGCTGGGGTACACCTGGTCATCAGTACTACTGACAATGACACTGGTAATAAAACACTAATATTTTACACTTTCGCAAAGCTCTTTCTAATGAGTTAACAAATTACATTGGTCTACAAAAAACAAAAACTATATTGAATATAATGATTTTGATGCGCTGAATGCAAATCCCTTTTCAGTTTTTTTCCATCGGGCTCAAATATTTTTCTATGGGCGTGGCAAATTTTTCGCCCAAAATATATTTCATCATACCTTGAAAACTACTTAACCAATTTTAATGCAATTACCACCAAATATAAAATAGCGCTAGTTCGATATCAGTTCTTTCAAAGAATGAACATGCATTCAGGAACCCAGTTGAAAAGGCAAACTTTTTGGCTGAGTTATTTGCAAGGAATTATCGCTTGCGGAGGGTCTTCAACAACTGCCTGCACTCGAAAGTTTATCATTGACTTTACCTAGTATATACTTTCGACCCTGTGCCCTAAAAAGGGCTCTTGCAAATCTCAACGTAAAGAAGTCTTCTGGGCAGGATGGCATACCAGCGCTGGTCTTGAAGCATTGCTCTTCGGCGCTTGCGTGTCCATTAGCCAACCTTAGTCATATCGGACTGGTATTTTTACATCCTGCTGGAAGGTTGCTAATGTAAAGCCAATCCCTGAAAAGGCTGAGACTATCAACACTGAAACTACTTTAAGTATAAAGATCTGTCGAGTAATTGTTGTTGCTTACAAAGTTGTAAACTGAGAGTGTAATTAAGAATAGAAATTGTTACGAGCAGTGGAACACAAAAATGTGTTAACAAAGAATCATTAATTTAAAACCAAACACAAGACTTATTTTATTTTAACTACAATCTACGAACTTCTAAAAAAAACTTTTTAAAAAGGTAAAAATAACAATATTAATATTTCCCCCAGCGGTCACCCTTCAAAGCTGATCTTTTAAATAAATTTCTATCATTTCTATCACGCTTGCCACTCCTCCCTTGGCATATAATCATTGCCAATATAGACATCGTATAAGTTGCAGAAATTTATTAAAAATATTTTACTTAAAGCATAACAAAATATATATTCCATTAATAAAACCAATAAATTTCAGTCAAATTATGCCAAAAGATTTGTAAAGGTAAGCACTTACATACACACACGTCATCTGTTTAACAAATTAAAGAGATTTTTACTTGTAATAGTAAACAGCAGAATTGTTATCGCAATCGCACCTTTTTCATCCAATTTGTTACACTTTTTTACGGCACATAAACTAAAGCGTAACCAAAGGCAACGCATCTGTGACATGAAAGACAATTTGCAACGCCGCATAAGAAATATAAAATAAAATGTGTTAATTTCCTTAGAAAAAGAAGAAAACCTGGGGTCACACGCCTTCTACTCCCCTACTAAATACGAGTATTTGCAGAATTCGTAAAGCGGCGTTTTTTTTTTCTTAAACATAAAGAGGCTGATGCTATTAATGTTATCTCACCACAAATGTGTTCTATCGCCATGGAAATAAACAAATAAAAATTTGTAACAGATTTTTGAAGGCACTTATACTTCTTTCTCTTCTACAGAAAACGTACACCCACTTCACGCTTTAACTGTTGTATTATGAAATAGTGACGTTTGAGTATTTTAAGCCTATACACTTGGTGTTAAAATAATATTACAAATGCTTGTAACTACACCTACTTTTTTCATATTTTTTTGGCATTTGCGCCACCATATCGAAAACAGTCTTAAAGAGACTTCTATACATAACTCATGGCTGCATTCAAATGACTGTGACGAATTTCTCTTTAGGGCTCTCTATGCCACACATTCATTAATATGATTGTCCTTGAAAAGAAATCGTCATCGTCAATAACATCACACAACCACCACCACACTATCATCAATAAGTTTAAGTCAAAACTAGATCATTATCTTTAAAATCGTTAAAGTCGAAGATATATATATAGAGACAGAGAGAGAGAAAAAAAAAAATTATAAAAAAGATAAAAGAATTTCCACCGTCGTCATCATTGTTGCTCGTATGGCTTTGCCTAATCGATTTCGTAGGTAGTAGCAGTGGTTAAACATCCTTTTTACACTTTTGCTTTAAAAATGAAATCAAAAGAAAACCGCCGCTTGACGCCGCTTCATTTCATTTATTTAATGCCCCTCTTAACGCAAATAAGATCAGTTTCAACATGAGATCATTCTTTATTCAGTGCTAAAGAACACACAGTAAATGGAGCCAAGGGATTTTACCTTTACTTTATAAAATAGAACGAAAAACATATCAGTGTAGATCTTAAAATCGATAAAAATTTATGATTTTTTTTGGATTTGAACTGAAATTCTATTTAAATAAAAAATTTTGCAAAAAAAAAAAAAAAAAAAATGTTTTCAACGATTTTTTTTTAAATCTTATTTAAAAGAGTTCCCATAGAAAGTTTTAATTTCTATTGCCCTCCATTTTAATAGTTGTCAAATCTAGGCCATTGAATTTATTAAAATTCTCTATTAAATTGTTAAAAAGTTTTGCAACCACAGTTCGCAAAACCAAAGCATTTTTTGTTCGTCGTAAAATACTTTCTCGGTGAAAATATTTAAGATGAATTAAGAATGTGAAGGACTAAACTTATGCATCTCGCTCAAAAACAGGTGACAATATTGCTGTTGTAGTCCATAGTTTAGAGAAAAAACCAGGTTTGTCCATATCTCGTCGATTTTTAAAATTAAACAACTAAGGTCTTCAGTTAAGTTAGGATCCTCAAAAAGTATCAAACTGATTCGCTGATATTTTGGTGACTACATTAGCAAGCAAAATTTGGAGCTCAGAAAACCCGATTATTATTGTTGAAAACCTATTTATTCATCCTTAAATTGTTTAAAGTTGTTTTTTAGTTTGGCATGTTTTTTATTTAGGGCTTATTATCTGGAAAAGAAGCTGGAGCAAATGTTACCGTAAATAGTTTGTGCTATCGAATGATATTTATGTATTTACTTAGAAGTATTCAGGTATCATGTTCTAAAGTTTAAGTCTTTAAAAAAAGAGACTTCTAAAGGGTCCGCCATCTAACGTTTTTTCAACTAGTGCTTATTTCATGAATGGTAACACTTAGCTCATGTCTGATTTGACTGATAATTAGTTTTAGCCTTTCGCTGAACGAATATGGTTGTATATACGCTTCGCTAAGTGGGCCTGCGATCGACTTACAAAAGATGCCTATTTTGCCAAAAAAAAAAAACATCTTTTCATATGAAGCTCATTTTGATCTTGGCGGGTATGTAAACAAACAAAATTGTCGCATTTGGGACACAGAAAACCCGCACGCATACACTGAAAAGGCTTTACGCCCAAGACCATCACTGTTCGATGCGAATTTCGGTCCAGAGGCATAATTCGGCCATTTTTCTTCGAAAATGAGCAAGGAGTGGCCGTTACAGTCGATGGCGATCGTTATCGGGCTATGTTGAACGAATTTTTGTTCACAAAAAATGAAGAGGAGGATATTAGCAACGTTTGGTTTCAACATGACGGCGCTACATACCACACAGCCGAAACTACACTCGCCGTTTTGCGCCCTGTTTTTGAAGATCGCATTATCAGCCGCAGAGCTGATGTTATTTGGCCACCTCGGAGCTACGATTTGACACCGTTTGACTATTATTTGGGGGGTGCCGTCAAAGGTAAGTATTACGCCAACAACCCAGAGACAATTGACGCTGTAAAGGCCAATATTCGTGAATCCATTGGTGAAATACAGCTGTACGCAATCGATAATGTGCTTAAAAATTGGACCGATCGTGAAGGCTACTGCATGGCCAGCCGAGGTAGCCATTTGAATGAAATTATTTTCCATTATTAACCTGAAGGATTGTACTTTCAAATAAAAAAAGAAATTTGTTAAAATATTCAGTAGTTTTTTTTTTATAGCGTTTAAAAAAATTTTATTTGGTGGACCCTTCATATATAGATTTTAAACTTTTTTAAAAATTCAGTTTCAAAGTATAAATAAAATACCAATTTGCTGAAAATTTTATGATTTCTTCATGAGATGCATTACGATAAAGCTTAATAACCCCGTTAATTTCGAACGGATTTCTAAGTCGTAAGTCTCATTTTATTCAAAACTTAATATAATTTCTTAACTAGTTCATCAATAGTACGGTTGCTGTATAAAATAGTACGCAAAAATGCATCTAAACTTGAAAAATGTGGAAATAATTGGATAAAAAATGTGTTTGCTTAAGAAATACACCCAGATTTTTTAAGACGAGTTAAACGACATATATATCAGTTGAAAGGTCTGTTACTCTTTTTGCCAAGTTCGAAAAGATACTTAAAATTGGTTAATATTCAGCCTAGTTATTAACTTGTAAGTGCATGGAGATCCGAAAAAATGGTTTTTTACCCGTAAGTCGAGATTTTGGAGGTGTTTTGAAAATCCCAAAAACAGATCCTTGTTGTACCCCACAGCGTAGACTCAGACACAGAAAAGTAGACTCATTTTCCAGGCATGTCTACTTTGTGCATTTGTATCGCGCCGTGCTATTTTCGCAATCGGTATATATTTTCTACATATTTGGTAATAAAACTTTTATCATATCTTTTTACTTGTTTTGATTTTTTTAGAAAATTATCGTAAATGATAAAATGTATCCTTAATATAACAAACAATATAACCTTTTTTTCGAAATATTTCTTCCTGTAGCCGGAATATTGTAGCTTACCTGGAATAGATTAACTAGAAGATATTCACTGTGTTGACCTTTAATAAAACTGATTTAATACTGAATTTAAAAAAAAAATATTTTTCGTTAATATTAAAGATAACGACAGTGAAGCAATTACTGTCGTTGTGATTTCTAAAGAATTTCGTAAAAAAATAAATAGAAAGCAATTATTTAACTTTGACACCTTATGTCGGATAAGACAAACTTTATTGTTTTTGTCGGTTTTTGAAAAAAAGAAAATAAAAATTAAAAAATAAAAGATTATAAAAAAAGGTGTTAAGATTCCAAAATTTTGTTCAAATAAAATTTTTTTTAAATATTTATTTCAATTTATTTTGCTCTTATTTTTTCATGTTGTAGGTGTGAATTTCCACAGTTTCTAGTTGTTTATTAATTGTTTGCCATAAACACTTCAAAGTGTTTAAAGTTCTTGATAAATGAAAAATACAATTGGACATTGAAACGCATTTATTATAACATAAGATAAGACAAACTGTTAAAGGAAGTGCTAAAGTTAAATAATTTAGACCGTAATGTGTTAAATATTTACTAGAGATTAAAAATAAAAACTCTTGGTATTTGCCAAGATTTGAATTTGTTTTAACATCCACCACTGGTGTTTGCTTAATGCGGTCGGTATTATTTTTTAATAGATATTTCTTACTTCTATAACATTTTGCATAGTTTTTCTCTAACAGGTCTATTCCAACATACATATAGGGTGTTTTTTTTCAGTTACACAAGTTTCAATCATAATAAATCAAAGAAATACATTTTTGCTACCAATAAAACGGGCTTTGTTGGATACAAAACTTAATGACATGAATGTTTAAATATGATTTCTGCCATGTGGCCGCTACTACTGGCGCATACAAGGCGCGGTCTGTAACATCAATTTTCATAGACAGCATATGCGGCTGTATTTCGCCGACAACTATTCGAGTATTGATTGCCAGATATTCCATTGTCTCTGGTTTATAGACGTAGACAAATGACTTTAAATAAAAAGTCCAATGAGATTAATTTAGACGATCTTGTTGGCCAATTAATTGGTACACTGCGTATTGGGTATACAAGTTAATAATATTGATTTTTTGCTAGAAAAATTTATTTACAATAATAACAAATTGAATTGATACACTATTCAAAATATTGTCCAGCGTTAACTACTACTTTTTCCCATCATTCTGATAGCATATGGATTCCACGTCCAAAGAACTGCTCCGGTTTTGAGGTAAAGAAGGAATCAAGCCAATTTCTGATACCCTGTTCTGAAGTGAATCGTATTCCAGTAAGGGCGTTTTGCATCGATCCAAACAAATAATGGTCAGAAGAGCCAAGGACTGGGCTATAAGGCGGGTCAGCCAAAACTTCCCAGCCACCGTTTTCGAAATAGTTTTTGACAGGTCTTCATGGATGCTTAGGCTTCGTGTCTGGTTGAATATTCTGGTCGTTTTAATGAGTTAATTGTGTTCGGTACAGGTCTCCTTCATCGTCTGACCCGATTTCAACAGCTCATCATACGAAACACCCTTCTGATCCCATCAAATACCGAGCTTTGACTTGGCGTCATATATATTCGGCTTCGGCGTTGATTTGGCTGCTTCGCCGGGCTTCTTGCACTTGGGATTATCGTTACGTATCTATTTATCATCACGATACAAAAATGACTTCTTTTTGTAGCGTTCAATCATCATTTCCGACATGCACAATCGACTTCAATGTCACTCGGTTTCAATTCATATGGGACCCAGTTTAATTGCTTTTGAATGAATCCCAATACTTTTAAATGTAGGGAAATGGTTTGTTGTGTGACTTCCAATGATAATGCAAGTTCTTCTTGCATTTGACAACAATCTTTTTCGACTGACCAAGACTCTTTTTGTCTTAATCGTAACGGCAAAGTTACGATTAACATAAAAAAACGTGTATTAACTAATGATTCTGAGGTCTACTGCCAACAATTAACGAAATCGTAGTAGAATGCATCGCAGGCAAATTTGTAATTAGAAAATCAACACAGAATAAGGTTGGTCGTTTTCGATATGATAATTTTGATGTCAAAGATATATTACGCGGCAAATCTCTAAAAAAGTTAATGAAATTATACAAAAAAAATTCAAAAAGACCAAAAAAAAAACGCACTATGTTAATTGTGAAAAAACAAAAAGTTTTCAGTGACTTATCATAAAAATTTGTATTATGATAGAAGGTTCTATGATAATTATGTGTGAAACAAAATATCGGCCAAGTGCTTGCCACTGCTTCAATAGCTTACCTCTATTTGTCATAAATTTTAAGCCAATAAATTAGTGGGTGGCTTTAGGAGATACTCCAAAGAGAAGAGGCAAGCTTGACCTTTATGTAAAGAAAACCATGATCTGTGATTGGCGGAACCCGAAGGGAATAGTTAATTGGAAAGTACTTGAAAATAATGCCACGGCCAACAAGAAACTCTACATAGATCAGGCTATTCAACTAAAAGAACCCCATACACAAGATTAAAATATACTTCTCTACGACAATGCTAGGTCCCGTGTAGGTATGGTGTTGTTTCTAGGCAACTACAGATGCTAGCACCATAATCCTACTTCTTGCTACAGAAGACTAATCATCTAATTAGCTGTGAAAACGATAGCTGATTATAAAACTAAAACAAGGTAGAGTAATTGGGATGTTTTGTAGCAGTCATATGTTTCCAAGAAAGGGTAATGAAGGAAAGAAACGTTATTTAAGTCCCATTGTGTTAATAAGCTTCTAACATATGTTGCCATAAAACAATGTTGATAAAATTGGCTTAAAATTGGCTTAAACGTCATTGTGAAACAGTCTGGCGCTGTAAACTGTATCTATGCTTCATAGAATTCGATAGGGCTTTCGGCCAATTAAATCACGATGTGATTTGGAGCTCTCTGTTATGTACGAAGATTATTTTGAAGATTATATCGAAATGCACGGCAAATTGTTGAGTAGAGCAGTGAAATTTGTAACTGGTGTTCAGTAAGTTTGTGTCCTGTCACCACTGCTGGACACGATGCTTGAAAAAGCCTTTCTTAACGGCGGGAAGCTAAAAAAAACTTCATATTTTTCTAAACTCCGACTTCAATACTAAGCCAAGAAGACCCGCTGCTGTTAAATATGCAAGCAAAAGTATGAAAGAAGAAGGCAAAGAAAATAATGTTGACAAAACGAACAAAATATTTGAAGAAATCATTTTATCAAAGTATAAATGAAAAAGAAATATGCACAAAATGCAAACATTTTCCCAAGCAATAAAAGTAGTGAAAATATGTTGAAAAAATTGAGAAGAAAAAAGTACAAAAATTGTTAAACAATTTTACGACAATTTGCAGCAAAGCAAAAAGTGAAAAAGGATATGCTAAAAAGAATAGAAAACTAAACAATCAAATCCTAAATGCCATAAAGTATTGAAGGAGAGCAAAAGAAAAAGAAATACAACGAAGGAAAATCATTTATTGAATATTGAAAGGATGACAAATTCCAAAGCAAACCACATACCATACCACATACACTGCCCTTATAAGCTTTTGTCACTATACGAACTTATACAAGATTTCCTCTTGTGTCATTCTTCCATTTCAATTTGGAAAAATGTCATATTTTTGCTTTTGCTTTTGCTTTATGCCATTCTTTTATTCACAGTTTTTGTTCTTATTTGGGGAAAAAGGTGGGAAAACTTTAATAAAAATAAAACCCACATTTGCTAACATTTTCAGAGCATGTTGCCATACCGTACATTACCTGGATTTATTGTCTATTTTGATAGCATACATTCTCTTGTTTTCAAATAATTTCCTGCAAATACATAGCTGTGTTAGATTTTATAGCAGCCAAAAGGTTGAATTAGAAGAGAATAATGCCTTAAAATCATAGCTATAACAACCTAAAAATCAATTAATATTGTATATGAAGTTATGGGTTGTCACCACTGATTAAATACAGTGTTGCCCATTAGTTTGGTTTGCAGAGCTGTTTTTTATGATTAAGGTACGGCACTTCCAATTGAACCTTAACGCATTTCCTTGATATTAATTTTGTATCAATAACTGACCCAATTTACATCAATTAATTAAATAGTTGGGTCGAAGAAGCCCAACCGGCCATCGTAATGAGACCTAGAAAGATCTTATGTGTCAAAACTCCCGGGTTAGACCCACTAGCACAATAGCCGGCGGCAGTAAAAGATTACCGTCCGGAAGAACCAGTTGAAACAATCTGCGCTACTTTATGCATGAAGACAGTAATATACCCAATATGTAGCCGACGAATGTTCGTCTCTGAATGTTTGCCAAAAGCAATACATTTAAAAAGAATAAGCTCAGTCGTCTCCTTTTCCTCCTTGCGGTGACGACACATCAATTCAAGTTGCTGGTTTAAACAAACAAAAAATCCCCTAGACTGGTTTAAAGGGCGGGCATTGGTAATTCAAATTTCGAGTAAGAAAAGCAATTTACCTATTAGGTTAGGTTAAGTATGTTACAAGTCAGAAAGGCTTATACCTAAACTAAAATAACTACGCTACGAAAAGAAAATTATGGCGCTAATACTCCGATTTTAAGTATGTCTTCCAAAAAAGTGGAGCTCGAAATGTCACCTTTCAAACAAGCTATAGCTTTACCTTATGTAAATAATATTACCAGAGATATAGGGATTTAGAGCCATCTACAAACAAATTTGTAACCAAACTTAACTGAGCACCTAATGTATTGGTTCCTATGTTTCCATAGGAATAAATAATAAAATTATTTTGTCTTGATTTGTCCTATGTCAGCACTTTTACTTCAGTGCAGGATAATCCTACAGAGATTGCTTCGATTTTTATTTGTCTTCTCCCGGTATTACCCTGATTATCTCTTCTTCTACTACTATGGAGGTTCCAGTCAATTACTGCAAAGACGAAGTTTGTTTTTAAGTTGGATTTGTGGTGATTACTAGACTCTCCGTAGAGATCCGACAGTTTTAGTTGCTCATTTAAATGAAATTTTATAAATTGTTAGGATATAGCTGGGACACTAAATATAAATAACATTTGGATTCATTTAAAGAAAGCTAGCTAGTCTAGGAAACTCGACAGTGCTACATAAATTAAACCAGAGAAATTTGATCCGATTACCCACTCCTAACTGAAACCAAACGAAGTGGAATAACACGAACGATGGTTAGTGGCTGATCTACGAAATAATCATGTTTTATTCTTTCAGAAACTTACGCTTAGAAATAAAGTCTAGTTGTTTTGGGTAGCTGGACACTGTGGAATGCATGGCAATGAAATAGCGGATGCATTTGCCAGAAAGGGTTCCATGACACCCTATATTGGTCCGGAACCTTGCTATACTGCACAAATTACTACCACCATCTAATCAGATTTTAGAAAATTGACAGATGCATGGAACACTGGAATGCTCAAAGGGAACTTATCAATTTTGACTCTGAGGTTCTCCTCCTTACAGCGTTTCTTATGGCCCACTGTAGACTAAAAGCGAATCTTAGAGGTGGTCACAAATGAGTAAGTTTGTAAACTGTGCTTTCTCAGGAATCAGGGATAGCGGAGCACATATTGTGTGAATGTGGGGTTCTCAAAAGGTTTAGGTGAGAATGTTTAGGTAGACATAGAATCTCACTGGGTGACATACTCAACGTTATGGTTTCAGATCTCCTGGTGTTCATTAGAAAGGCAGCAGGTCTGCTGAACAAACTATAGACAGGAAGGGGCCATCGGTCGCAGTGTCCTGCAATGCTGCCTAATCGACACACGAATCCCCAAATATTTTTAAAGGCTGGCTTGAAGTCAAACTAAGTTATGTCGAGTGCTTGGTGGCTTTGCAAGAGAAGTAAGCTGTTACAGTCTAGTGTAATGATCGTTTTGATCTCTACTTCTCATAACTTGACCGTTTCATTAACGCAATAAATAAAGAGCGATCAGAGAGTGGTAATTAAGGTGTTTAATTAGTTTTTATAGTTCACGGATTTTGCACACTTAGATCATCATTAGTTTTGATATCTACAAAATTAGTTTGTTTGTAAATAACCAAAGAACTGCAACAACGTCACCTATAAAACTACAGAAATTCTACAGCGAGGGAATTATAAAGCTGAATAAAATTTTGTGAAAAACTACAAAAAAAAATATATTTTTAAATCCCTTCTAATTCAGTTTTAAGATCAATAAGTTATTGAATAGCCATATAACAAACACAACATTATTTATAACATTTTAAGCATACATATATGACATTTTATTGTGTTTAAACCAGAAGTCATCAAAAAGATAGAAAACCATGATTTCATTTAAAATCTCTATTACTTCACCTTGAAGGCATATATATTTTTAAATTGCTGACGACCCGTCCTGGTCATTTATACACGTGTTTTAACTCAAAAAAAGAATATAATTTTATAAAAAAAATGTATTTAATTACATACATACAAAAACATTTTAAATTCTTTTTAATGAGTTATTTTATAAAATTATTACTTAAAAAGTATTTATTTAATATTGCGTCAGCCTTAAAAAGAAAATTACGGTTAATTTTCTAATGATATTTATAATTTCAGAAATCAAATAACTATTTTTGAAAGAATTCCGAACTAAAATTAAAAAAATTTCCAAATCTTTTTCTCTAATATTTTGATGTGCCATTGCGTGACGACTGTCATTTAGAAATTCCGTTTTTCAAGAAGTTATTGAAGTTAAAAATAATTTTTTTATTTCAAAATTCCTTTTCCATGATTTTATTTTTCTTAAACATATAATTATCGTGTCGTTAAAAATGCTTTATATTATTTTCGTTTTAAAACATAAGGGGGGATTCGTATAATTTGAAGAAAAAACAGGAATAAAATAAAAAACTCCAACAAAATTAATCAAAAATATATTTTCAACAATCGAAGCAATTAAAGAAATTAATTAATACATATATACATATTTGATATATTTTATTGTTGTTATTAATATTCATTTAGCCTGAACAGAGTTGCAGGACACTGCGATCCAGGGGCTTTATTATGCACATTACAGTATTCAGTTTTCTTTAGCAGATCTCCTGCTTTTCTAATAGACTATAGAAGATATGAACCCCCAATGATATATAACATACGTTCCCCGTATAAATCTATCAATAACCTACAAGCATCCACAATCCGTGAACAATGATCCCTTAGAAATTCTGTGAGGAGTTTCACGTTCGGTTTAATATGCTTGACAACATTAGAGTTTCTCCCAAATTGCGTACGTATAAGAGCCTTAACATGCTATTCGATATTACACTTCAGTTTATATTAATAAATTTACCACTATACACTGTGTTAGGTATAAAGGTAAAGATTTCCTTAAAATGCAGACTGTTTTTTATTAACAGCTTTAAGCCCTATAGAAATTACCAAAAGACTAACTCTCAAATGAACTGTCATAGTGCGCTCACTTTTTGACATTTATGGCCAGCATAAACGCTGCACTACACAACGCGACCAAATTATATAGATTTACTTTGAAAATCAGTTATCAATTCGCTTAACTTAGAGACGACAAAACGATACGGCTCATTTTTGACTTAACAGGTTTGTTAGTAAACAAAATTGCCTCATATGGGGACAGACATGCTGGTGGCACAACTGAAACTTATTTTTTTCAAAAATGAAGCTGAAGCCTGCGTTGTGGTCAGTGGAGATCATTTATTTATTTGGTCTATGGAAAATTAATTCCGTACAGATTAACGTAATATAGTTAAGGTTAAATACAAAATGCTTACAAAATGAAGAATAATGGGTCCGCCATTTAACGTTTTTTTTTTTTTTCAACTAGTGCTTATTTCGTGAATGGTAACACTTAGCTCATGTCTGATTTGATAGATAATTAGTTTTATTCTTCCGCTGAATGAATATTGTTGTGTATACGCTTGAAAAACGCTGGGAATCTGGGATTGCGATCGACTTACAGAAGATGCCGATTTTGCCAAAAAAAAAACATCTTTTTATATGAAGCTCATTTTGATCTTGGTGGGTATGTAAACAAGCAAAATTGTCGCATTTGGGGCACAGAAAACCCGCACGCATACATTGAAAAGCCGTTACACCCAAGACGAGTCACTCTTTGGTGCGAATTTTGTTACAGAGGTATAATTGGGCCATTTTTCTTCGAAAATGAGCAAGGAGTGGCCGTTACAGTCAATAGCGATCGTTATCGGACCATGTTGAACGAATTTTTTTTCACAAAAATTGAAGAGGAGGATATTAGCAACATTTGGTTTCAACAGGACGGCGCTACGTGTCACACAGCCGATGCTACACTCGATGTTTTGCGGCCTGTTAAAAAAAAAAAAATGTATTTGGCGGACCCTAATTTTACCCAAAGCTATAAAACTAAAGAATTAATTTTTATGGTTGAAAATCGGTTTTCCGTTCTCGTATACTTTAGTGCAAATAATTTATCTGAAAACTATCTGATTTTCGGATTTAAAAGAAGAGAAGTATACCTTTTCAATCATGTTCTATTTCATAGCCTTGAGAAATATGTGTGAATTTTTCAAGCAAACACTCATTTTATTCATATTGTTCAAGTTTAAGGGTTTTTTCGTACCACTTATGAACCTATTTCCTAGCCAGTTGCCGACAATTTAATTACATAAGTAAACGGGAACCTAAAAATCTATTACTTTCAGATCCTTATGGGCAGCTACAAATTACTTTTTGCCGAGAACACAACTTAAGTTCCGCTGCCATCTAGAATTGTTACATTAAAATACACTATGTTCCAGAATTTCACACATAAAAATGCCAAAACAATAATTTTATTTTATTTCGTATTTTTTGTCAAAAATAGCCAACAAAATCGCCAATTATTTTAAAAATCGCAAAAAAATCACATTTCGCCACACCGAAACGTAGGTCGCCAAATAACTTTTAAAATTGCTACATTTGTCAAGAAATCGCCAGATCTGAGAACCCTTCTCAAAAGGCGAGTTTCTTTTGATCTATCGCTTATTTCTAAGCTTAACGAATGCTGGGATCAAATTATATTTTGTGACGAGACCATAAAAGTGTCTCCTTATTATGATGACCTAATGAAGCATGAAAGAAAAATATTAAGAGCTTTCGGTAATGGTTTGTTTTCCGCCAAATAAATAAAAAAAAAACTATTGAATATTCTCTCAAATTTCTTTTTTTATTTGAAAGTACCATCTTTTCGGTTAATAATGGAAAATAATTTCATTCAAATGGCTGCCTCGGCTGGCTATGCAGTAGCCTACACGATCGGTCCAATTTTTAAGTACATTATCGATTGTGTGAAGCTGTATTTCATCAATGGCTTCACGAATATTGTCCTTTAAAGCGTCAATTGTCTCTGGCTTGTTCGAGTAACACTTATCTTTGACGGCACACCACAAGTAATAGTCCACCGGTGTCAAATCGCAGATCCGAGGTGGCCAAACGACATCAGCTCTGCGGCTGATAATGCGATCTTCAAAGCAGGGCGCAAAACAACGAGTGTAGCTTCGGCTGTATGGTACGTAGCGTCGTCCTGTTGAAACCAAATGTTGCTAATATCCTCCTTTTCAGTTTTTGTGAACAAAAATTCGTTCAACATGGCCCAATAACGATCACCATTGACTGTAACGGCCACTCCTTGCTCATTTTCGAAGAAAAATGACCCAATTATGCCTCTGGACCAAAATCCGCACCAAACAGTGACTGGTCTTGGGTGTATTGGCTTTTCAATGTATGCGTGCGGATTTTCTGTGCCCCAAATGCTACAATTTTGCTTGTTAACATACCCGCCAAGATGAAATCGATCGCAGGCCCACTTAGCGAAGCCAAGATCAAAATGAGCTTCATCTGAAAAGATGATTTTTTTTTTTTTTGGCAAAATGGGCGTCTTCTGTAAGTCGATCGCAGGCCCAATTAGCGAAGCGAAAAC
Source organism: Wohlfahrtia magnifica (assembly GCA_023159175.1). Taxonomy (NCBI): domain Eukaryota; kingdom Metazoa; phylum Arthropoda; class Insecta; order Diptera; family Sarcophagidae; genus Wohlfahrtia; species Wohlfahrtia magnifica. The sequence goes on from JAKWBJ010000156.1 coordinate 1,076,790, forward strand.
GCATTGGATGGGTCAGTTCGCTTCAACTCCTGAACCAATTGGACTTTTTATGGCGTCATACCAAGGTTTTTATGCAAAATTCGTCTCAACAATGTCTGCGAAATGTTCAATTGTTGAGAACGACGGTGAATTGATGTTGGTGGCGCTTCACGCACACTTTCTGCCACACCTGCAATATTCTCGGGTGTACGCACTGTTTTTGGTTTTTCACGCTTTGGTTTATCGATCAGGATACCAGTTTCTTTCACTTTTTTCACAAGATAACGAACATACGGAGCTGACGGTGCTTCTCTACTTCCAAAATCTGTACGCAATTTTCGCACACATTCTGCAATATTACTAGTTGAAAAAAAAACGTTAGATGGCGGACCCGTTATATACATTTTTCGAATTTCTTCCTTAACTAAATTTTGATGATCTAGGTCTTGTCAATTTAGTTCACTTTTCACAGAATTTGATTTAAGAATATATCACCTTATTGTCTTCATTTTTATCCTTCTGTTTAAAATCAATAATCAATCTGGAGAAAAATATCCTATATTTGATTTTAACTGTAAGATTGATTTCTCATTGAGAAATTCATTTTATGAAAACTATTTTGGACTTTGAAAAATCCTTTTTCCGATAAAGGATTAACAATAGCCATCATTTTATTTTAAAATCCTTACAGATCCTAACAAAGAAACCACACACCATTTCAAAGTTGACAAAAGAATAGAAATTATTTGAATATTATTATGAATCAGTTGAATCTCTGAAAACATCTTTTTTTGTTCATTGAATATCTGTAATTATAATAATTTGTTTTTTGACAATATGCCAAATGAAATGTCAAGAAAACAAAACCTTCTATGCCTTCCATACAAGAAGAAACACACACACACACACTGTTTAGAAAATTTAAATTTACAGCTGCAAAGCCTAAATTTGACGCCGCCAGTTCTAACAAAAACCAAAAAAGTAAAGAAACAAATAATAATCGATGAGGATGATGTTGATGATGTCCATAGATAATAAATGGTGAACCATACAGTTTATACCTTTTGACTTAAACCAAATACCAGAGAAACCTACAAAAACAACAACACTTATAAACCTTTTGAAAAAACGTCAAAATTGCACCTTGCAACACCACAAATGATTTCAAATGCTAATCGAAATCAACATGCATTGGTAAGGTAACTTGTTTTCTTTTTTTTAATATTTGAAAAGGAATATTTGTTGCTTTTCAATATTGTTTACAAAAACAACAGAAAAAAAGAGAAAAATTTATTTTAAAAAAAGGGTCCGGCCATAATGCCTTCTACTACCTGTTCTGTTTGTCTGTCTGTCTGCCGTAAAGTGACCCATAGTGGTTTGAAAAGGATGCAGGTGAAACTGATTTTTCTTGAAATAAATTTTAAAATGCTTTTCAAGGTTTTTCTCTTTCTGACTGTTTCTCTGTTTTATTCTCTTAAATTGGAACTTTATATTGGAAATAATGATCTGTTTTTTGTAATATGAAACAGGGGGCAGGTTTATATTGAAGTTTTGGATTTTTTTAATAGTTTATAACAGGAAATTAAGATGTGTTTGAAACATTTCAAAATCAACACTACTAGATAAAAATCTGGGGGGAGAAGCATTTTCAAGTGGTAATATATTTGATATTTAAACTTGAGTGGCTTATAAAGGGTGGTCCATTTAAAATGCACGACGTTAATTGCAAATAAAACAAAAAGTTTTCATAGAATTATCTTAATATTTTGTATTATGATGGATGGACCTCTGCATATTATGAGTGAAATGAAATATGGGCCAAATGCTCGCCACAGCTTCGGTGGTATACTTTTATCCGTCGGTCCATATTTTCTATAACTCTGAGACGTAATTGAGGTTCAATGTAGTTAATTATCGAGTTATCTCATACCTTAGCTCTTAAATTGTTCTTGGCTTATTGACCTACACATTTTCTTTAAATATATCCAAGAAAAAAGTCCAACGGTGTCAAATCACACATCGCCACGACATGAAATAATACGGCCATTGAATTTCTCGCGCAAAAGAGCCATTGTTACGTTGGCAAGTGAAACCATCCTGTAGGAACCACATATCGGCCAGAACCATATCCTCAATTTATGACCACAAGAAGTTCGTTATCATCTCGTAATAGTGAACACCATTCACGGTAACTTCTTGTCTGACCTCATTTTCGAAGAAGTACTGACCAAAGACGCCGCCAGTCCATAATCCACACCAAACAGCGACTCTTTGTGGATGCATCGGCTTTTCAAAAATCACTCGTGAATTCTGATTTACTTAAGTGCGGCAATACAGCTTGTTAACGATTTTACTAAATTGAAGGTATGCCTCGTCGCTAAAGATGATTTTCTTTGTAAAGTCACCACTCACTTCTGTCTGTTCATTTAACCGTTCGGCGTATTGACGATGCTTTAAATGATCAGTAGGCTTCAGCTCTTGACTCAATTGAATCTTGTAAGCGTGTAAATTCAAATCTTTACTCAAAATTCGCATCGGTGATGTTCGTAAGATATTTAGTTGTTGGGCGACGATGAATTGACGGCTCTTCTGCGAACAACAGTTATATTTACCGCAGAACAAACTGGGCAAGCATGTAAAGATGTTTTAACATTATTTATGTATTCACATATGCCCGAATGCGGTAATTCTGATCGATTATGCTGAACAAAAAAATCATGAAGTATTTGAAATGAATTTTAACTTGAACGCTTATTTTCACAAAAGCCTTTAGCAATCTTAATGCGATGCTCAATTGTGTACCTCGCCATGGTTGCATTTGTCAAACACTGAAACAAAGAAATGACAAATTAAGTTGGAAAAAAAAAACTTGACGTTAAGGTGTGACACAATTAACATAATGTATTATGGTTGGTCCACCCTTTACTACGAATGAAAACTCTATTACGATTGTAAGTCAAAATAACACCGATCCAACGGATGGCGCCTAGCACACAATTTTGTGTAGGATAACTTTAGACACAAAAGCTTTGTTTTCGTTTTACTGTACGTTTTAACGAAACTTTTTATAAAACTATAGCCGATGTGAGCCACCGGCGATACATGCTGCCAGATAAACCGTATGCGTTTGATTTAGGATAACGGAAAGCACGAAAAACTCCCATCATGATTTTAAAAAATGAAAAGGAATAAATAGAAAGTTCCCGAACGCCCTATGATATGATAGCGTTAACCAAGAAACGCCATATTTAAGAAAAAAAAAAGAGTAGAAATCAGTGTATTTCACTAGGTTGACATTGTGATTCAAGTCGTTTTAATACGAGGTTACGTTCTTAGAGGTATTGATTAATGTAAATATTGCCACGGCTGATGTCCTGGATTGAATAGTCATATTTTGAAGTGTAAAAGAAAGCAAACGAGTGCCTCGATAGATGCTTCAAAGTCTATGGTGGAGTTTCTTAAACGCGTCTAGGAAGCTGCGAATGTGCTCTTTAATGACGCCATGTAATGTGTTTTATTGTTCTGTTGATACTGTTACGGAATTTAAGTGAATATGTTCGAACGAAATAAAAAAAGGAATTTCAAGTCATCGTCTACCCTTACTTTTTTATTAATCTACATCCCTTTGCCTAGTAAATCGCATATTATATTTTAGTAAGATATGGTTTTTAAGTCGCACTTTTCGTTTTTGATATAATCTTTCAGCGATAGTTTTTTGCTCTCATTACAAATTCAAATAAAATGTCCACTACTTCGTTCATCTTTCTTCTCACAATCTATTTTTCTGATAACAGCACAGTACACTCCATGACTATGAATTTTGTCTATCTTATCATCAACGCATGAAGACAAACTCGAAGAAAGCTTTGGAACTGGAAAGTACAGCATGCTGCTCTCATCATAAGCGACGCTATTTCTAAGAGTAAACAACTTGGAAATCTCCTAGAGAAAATAAATCGAGTAAGATTGCGTGTATCATACAACTTCAACAGCAGCATTATCTGCAGCCACTAGAATATCGTGAATTACCTTCACCATTGACGAGAGAAAATTGTTATTTGACAAGGGAAATGCATGTCAATTTATTGTCAGGTGGTAGAGGACCATAAAAAGTGGTCAGAATATGTAAATTTCGGCAGAAAATTACCGGGTGTTTTTTTACAGCTACACAAGTTTAAATCATAATAAAACAAAGAAACATATTTTTAATATCAATAAAATAGGCTTTATTGGATAGAAAATTTTATAAAATCAATGCTTAGATATGATATAGATTATATGCCTGACGTAGTGTAGTAGAATATAGTTTCTGGTGGGAATCTAAGCCACTAATCCAGAGCCTTAAATCATTTTAGTTAAGATTTTATTCGAAATTTTTAATAAATTTTTCCAATCACTTAGCTTTATTAAAAATTTAAAAGAGAGCTTTTATTGAAAAATATTCTCTCAAAACATCAGCACTATGAATTGAGATTATTAATCCCTTTCCAAATCTAAGTTATACAAAAATTGTAAGCCGGAAGTAGTGTTATGATTAAAAAAATCGAATTTAATTAATTTCCTTTTTAATGCCTCATCAATGCCAATGACCACCACTCCATCAAAATCAAGTTTTGAATAGGACGACAGAAAAAAAGACTCAACTACAGAACATTATACAACATTTTCTATCAATAATTTTTGTGTAATATTTCTTCTTTAAATAGAAATTTGTCATATGTTCAAATGGATTGTTTGTTAGTTTGTTTATTGATTTTCTCTATACAATTACTGTTTCTTTTCTTTGGTTTCGAAATCATTCATCTTTTGGCAATTACATGCTGAGAATGTGTAGTAACTACAGTCGATAACATTAGATAAACCCATGTAATCCTCAATTAAAATGTTACCAACAAAAATTGAAAAATAAAAAAGAAATAGAAAATCTAATGCCATTTGAATTGTTATTAGATTAACAAAAGTGAAATACATAAAAATAAAATAAACATTCCATTTGCAATGACAATGACATGATTATTTCAGATTTTTTTAGTTTCCGCCCCTTTGATCCCTTTTTTTGGCTTGTCTTGTCTATAAAATTACTGTGACATGCAATTGTTTAAGCAATGAATTGTCATGATTGATGCAATAGCACAACGTCTACAAAAAAAAAAAAAGAAAAAAATACTTTTTTTTTTTTGTAAGAAATAATTCATTGTTGCTGGAGTTCCCTAAAATAGTAAAAAAACCAAAGCCGAGCTAAGCATAAAAGGGCAGAGAAATGAACAAAAAATTTTTATTTTTGTTTTGTACCTTGCAATTGTAACAAATTTTTTACGAAATGATTTTTATTTTTTAATGTTAACAAAAACAACAACAACGGGTACGAAATAACAGTAGTAAGTAACCTGGCCAGGAAGGGGAAACGGAAATGTCACATGATTTTCTTTATTTTGTTTTTCTTTAAAATCGTTCGTACTTTTGACAATGCTGAACAATAAAAAGACTAAATAGACTAAAATGTAAAAAAAAGTATAAAAATTTCATTAAATTCTGCGCGGGTAGTTGATATCCTATATCACAATATAACAGCAACATAATACAAATACTTTGTTTGCTTATATGAATTACCCTGTGCGTACAGTATATTTCTAATTGGCTTTGACTATTTTTTTTTGTTTATTGTAGAATTGTGTGTTAACAATAAAAGGAAAAAGTAAGAAAGAAATAAAAAATATCTCAAAGAAATGTGGTAAGAATGCCAGCACAAGCGCCACAATTCGAAACCTCAGCAGAGGACGTGACGCAAAAAGAGCTAAAAAGTGCTTAATTAAGAGGCTCAAGCTCTCTCCAGACAAATCCATCTAAAAACGGAAATCCCCTGACACTCTAGCTTAACTCTGGCGATAATGACAAACAATAATGATAAGAAGAAAACTGGCAATAAGTAAGGATCGCCACCAACTTTTAAAAATCTGACATAGTCAGCGTACATTTGTACACCAAAAAGGTTCTATCGCATCAGGTAAGCCATTGATGTATAGACGAAATAATTAAGATCCGAGAATTAACTTCTACGGTACACCTCTGTTCCCTCTTCGGACTGTCGAATAGTTGCCATTCAATACAACTGTTTGTAGTCATCCATTTGGATAGTTATGCATAAAAATAAAAAAGTCACCAAATTTCATGATGAACTTCGTCAAAGGCATTGCTATGATTGAATATAACTAAAAATGAGACCATACCTCTGTCAAGATCAGCCAAATATTTAATCACATCCGTAAGTGCCGCGAAACAGCTTTTGCCTTTAAAAAACAAGGTTGTATATCAGACAAAATGTTTAACTGTCTGAGATAGTCATTAATTTTCCTGCTTATAATATGCTCCATAAATTTTGAAAAAAGAAGGAAAGAATGGCAATGGGCCTGTAATTTGGCTTTGGAATGGGAACAATTTTCGACAGCTTTTATCCCTCAAAAAAACCGATTTAGTTCGTATTCAGCTAAATATGCGATATTTGGCAATAATCTCTGCAAAATGATTTTAGGAAAAGTAGGATTTACACCATCAACGGCAATAGCTTTAGATTTCGCTCACACAACAAAAACTGAATTTAGTTTCAGAAGTAGTGGGTTGAAGGATACTAATATTTAAAAATGTATGGTTCGGAGTTGGTATAGAGCGCACGCATAACAACACAAATGACCCAGGTTCAAGCCCCAGCAAAGGACATGATGAAGAAAAATGTAATTGTGGTTTCGAATATTTAATAAAAAATGGCAGACAACTCCATCTAAAGAAAGTAAAAATTAAGAAGAAATAATCCCCTGTAGCTTCCTCCATATGATTTTGTGTAATGGTGAAGATATAGCAAGGATCTTCACCATTACACAAAATCATATGGAGGAAGCTACAGGGGATTATTCATCTATTGGTTGTGATTTTTACGTTAGCATTGTAATTTTTACCAGTAGGTGGCGTGTTTTCTTGATCATTCGTCTGATGTTTGTCATCAACGCCAGAGGTATGCAGGGGGTTTCTTCTTAATTTTTACTTTCTTTAGATGGAGTTGTCTGCCATTTTTTATTAAATATTCGAAACCACAATTACATTTTTCTTCATCATGTCCTTTGCTGGGGCTTGAACCTGGGTCATTTGTGTTGTTATGCGTGCGCTCTATACCAACTCCGAACCAGATCCTTGCTATATCTTCACCATTACACAAAATCATATGGAGGAAGCTACAGGGGATTATTCATCTATTTAGCTTGAAAGATCAAATGGATTAAAGAAACTGAAACAAAGCAATTGATGCTTTATGGAAAGCCAATATGCTGCCTAGAGACGTGACGGAGAAAAAAAATCGGTCAAGTCATCCACATTGACATCAGTTTCGCAAGAAGAGCTGTTTTCCTGCCCGATACCAATTTTCCGAATTTCCCTTTATTTTGACCTGCTGTCCTTTTCCTGGAAGAGTTTACTCGGGTAAAATAGGCATTTTGATTCCGTGATGGAGGATCCGGAAGGCTTTTGCTGCTCAATATATGTGAGCTCAGGCTAATAACAGGTCTATTTACCGGTCACTTTGTTCTTAGATAACATCAGTGTATTTTGTAAATATTTTTCAATGACTGGTGATATAAAACGAATTTTTGATAATACATGGCGTGTGCTATTTAAGTGACGAGCAGTTTATCGACCTGACTAAGTTTTGGACCCAAATATTTGTTTTTATTTTGATTGTTTGTAGACAGAAATAATAGGTATTCCGCGTGTCAGCAATAGCTGCAAAAAAAAAGCCCAGGAATTGTTCGAGAAGATAACGTATTTTTTATTTTTAAAACATTCACAAATTTTAAATGTTTTTTTTACTACTTTTCTGATATTCAGTTTAACAACTTAACTATTTAAATTTTCAATTTAAATTCATTGCCTCTATTAAGATAATTGTATCATTCATGCCTTTACTCAACTAAAAGATAAAAAAAATTTTATATAAAGTTTAATTAGCAGAGACGTATTTTTTTCTTAAATTTTTATTTCAGTAGACAGGTGTGCGCCTAATTTTTAAGAAAAAGAAGAACTTTGATAAAAATATTTTTATGGTATCGGTTATCGGCAAAAAAGGGAGGAAATACTAAATAACAATAAAATATTTATCTCTTTGAAAACAATAAAAAAATGAAACAAAATTAACATAAAAAATTGTTAGAGACACTTTATCATTGTAAGGGATTTACGAGCAATTAATAATAGAGCAAGAGCAACGTGAGACATACCCCTTTAACAAACTGAGTTGAAATTAAAGTTCTAGTATAATAAAATCAAAGAAAAATTTGAAACTTTTTTTTCGATAAAAATGTCATTAATTGTAGAATCGAAAAGTAAATTAATACTCTGTTTTTCATTTTCGAATAAAAGAATCATTATTCTTAGAGATAACAGCAGTGGCAGTATGATGTTATAAAAAAAAACTTCCAAAAACTTTGATTTCTAACTGTGACAACAGAACATTTATAAACTTGTTGGAGAGGAGAACCACTTGAAAAGAACCACTTGCTTGTGTCTCTTATTTTTATAGATTTCTATGCCTTATGACAAAGTACAAATCAACAATAAAAATCTTAAGTAGTTATTAATATTGTTGCTATTACAGTTGTTGTTAGCTTTTAATTAAAGAAAATACATACGATAAGCATTAAAATATCTTCTATCTGAACTGCATTGCAACCTACGAAAAAACATACCTTTATTCTATGACAATGACCTTTAGGTAAAATTCGATTTAGAATTTTATTTTTTATTTTTCCTCATATTTATTTAATACCTTCTCTTCTAAAACATTTATCATTTTCTTATCTATTTTATTATTTGACCCTTTGTGAGAACTGAGTGCGAGTTTGTAGATGGATATGTATATCAGCCATGTGGCGCTTCTTTGAATTGTAACGCCTGCAGTTTGCTGCTTGCTGCGTTTATATTGCGCACTTGGTAATATGATATGGACAGGTCACCTTACCGCCACCCCATGCTAAGAATTTGTTACTTCATAAAATATATTTTTTATAAAAAATGTTACAAAAAAGATATTAAAAAAAAAATTAACATTTAAAATGTGTTTCATTTGTTATATTTATTTTAACACGTTTTTCCTTTATTGACGTTTTTATATATTATTTGTTCATATTATTTGAAAAAAAAATTTTAAAAGTGTAGTGTTTCTATAAATAAAAATGTGGTATCAGTGATTAGAAAGTTAAAAGAGTGTACTAAGAGACTAAAAGATCTGTTGGAATCTAGGAGGACTGTTTATAGTGAGCACTGTAATGTTAGGAAAGCCGAACGGAGACTGGACAAGAGATAATAACGAAAAGAGGAAACTATTTGTTGAACACATGATACAAATTTTTACCCCTAATACTGCAACAACAACGGTTCAGTGCAACCCTATCTTTGAAATGTCAGTGTGACATTGAAAGTGTTATCATCGACTTTACCCAGACCGGATAAAATGATTATGGAGCTGCCTCCTTTACCCAGAAGAACTAATTCTGATTTTTATATTTAATGCTGCTTTGTGATTAGAATATTACCCACGTGCTTGGAAAACCTAAACCTTGAACAGATCATACAATTGTGGAGTCATACAGATCTATACACCTATCATCGAAAAAAAAACCGAACTATTAAAGAAGCTGCTTCCGGTATTAATTAAAGGTGAAAACTTGGATTCAGAAGTAAGCACAGCAAAATTCTACAAGTGAGTGCCATTAGAAAGGCTTTTGAAGAAAAGAAACCGCTCCGCTCTTTTTATCAACGTTTATCAGGCGTATGGCATTAAGATCTGTTATATAGGGTGGGCCATTTAAAAGCTTAAATTTCAAAATACAATAAAACAAAAACGGTTTGGAATTTCGCAAAATTTATTTTTGTTGTGAAGTTCTGGTTATAAATGAAATAATATTTCATGCCACGGCTGGCCTCACAGTACCACATTCGTTCTGACCAATTTTCGAAAACTTTTTCGAGTTTATGGTGTCATATCTCGGCAATGGTATCACTAATGTTGGCCTATAAAAACTCAATTGTATCTGGTTTACTGGCATAACACTTTTCTTTAACGGCGACCCACAGAAAATAGTCCACCGGTGTCAAACCGCAGCTTTTTGGCTGCCAACTGACATCACCATTTCAGCTAATTAAACGGCCACCAGACGATACACAAGCCGCACCAAATAGTCACTCGTAATGGGTGCATTGGCTTCTTTAAGACTACGTTTGTGTTTGCTGAGCCCCAAATACGGCAATTTTAATTATTAACTTACCCTCTAAGATGAAAATGAGCTTCATCAACCAATTGTCTTCGTTTTGGTAATAACTTTCCAATAAATCCCAACGCTGCTCAAGCGTAAATCGATTTATTTCGTTCAGTGGAGATTAGAATGATATAAGTATTGCCAGATTCGAAATAACCGCTGGTTCAAATTTAAGCCGTTAGATGGCGCACTCGATTCAAACTAAGACAAAATTTACCTCCAAATGTCTGCAAGCTATTAAAGGCATGCCTAACTAGTCGGAAGTTTAAGGTTAAGGAAGGCGATCATACAAGCGATCCTGTGCGTGTTTTGGCAGCTCAGCTGTTTTCGTGTAACATGTTATTGTCAAACAGGATAATCAATTTTATTACCGAAACTAGTGCTCGGTTAAAAACTATTTTATCAGAAAATTGTGTTAAGCGACGAAGGTCATTTCTGGTTGAATCGATACATGAACAAGCAAAATTGCCGTACTTGGTATGAAGATCAACCAGAAGTATTACAAGAACTGCTAGTGCATCCTGAAAAATTACATTATTGAACTGTTCTTTCTCAAGGACGATGAAGGCAGGAACGTTACTGTGAATGCCCAAAATGGAAGAGCTGAACTTGTCTGACATGTGAATTTAACAAGACGGTGTAACATACCACACAGCACGCGAAACAATGGTCTAATTGAGAGGCGAGTTTGGTGAACAGTTTATTTAACGTTTGAGGCCGGTCAATTAGTGGCCTAGATCGTGCAATTTAACGCCTTTACACTAATTTTTGTAGATGTAACGGTTGACTCATTGGACCCAGCCTGTGACCCATTTGAGGCATAGCCTGGGTCAACATTTACATGAAATCATTTTTAAAGAGTGAATTGTATAGATCGTTCTATCAACTCAAATAAAGATTTCATATATTTCTCTAAATTTTATGTGTTTTTTAATCAAATCCAAACATACTATAGTAACCACAGTTTGATATTCGCTGATGAAATTAAATATATGGGAATCTAAATCTAGACAGCCAGATAATATGGAAAAGCCACATAGATATTGAGTTAATCCAGATAAAAATAAGGGCGATAAAATTAAAATTGCTCATAAATTAAAACTTCGTGCTTAGCTTGGATTGTAAGTTCCCTCTTTATAATGCGATATTAAAACAAATTTGGTGTAACCGAATACAGTTATGGGGCACTGCCTCAGCTGTAAACATTGAACGAATACAAAGGTGCCAAAATAAAATTTTGCGACTACTAACAAATGCTCCATGATTTATAAGACATGCGAACATTCACAAATACCTTAACGTCCCAATGGTTAGAGAGGAAATCGCGATGTATGCTAAAATGTATTTGAAGTAGTTGGAGGTGCTCCCGAACCAACTAGCTCGTGCAACCTTAAATAATGCTGGTCACATCTGATTGAGTGAAAAGATTCTGAAGGCCTGATACGAAGAAGAGCGAGAATCACATTATCTAATCCATGTAATTTCGCCCCGCACTAGCTGAACTAAATTAGTATCTATAATTTTTAGTTTTAAAATTTGAATAGAAATTCTTAAGTCACGTTACCATGAGGATCGAATTAAAAGAAAATAATAATAAATAAATAAATAAAAATGTTTGATTCTAAAGGATATTTTTTAACACACCCGTAACTACTATATGTCAAACTCAAATTATCATGTTCAATATTATACTCTGGCTAGTGTTTCAAATTGTGGAATTCTTTTTTTAACTAAGTGTTCTATTTGACGGATTTCTGTTACACGTAGTGAACTTTTGTGTGGTATAATTTTTGGTTAAATGGATACGTCAACAAGGTCTAAGCAAGCAAGACAATAAAACTAATTAATTTTAATTTCCAAAAATCAATGAGATAAGCATCAACAATTAGTGATTAAATAAGTTGGTAATATCAGATAATATAAAAATATATCCCTTTTTTCACTAGATCAGTGATGGTCATAAAGAGAAACATACTTAAAATGAAAGTATACTCTGAAAAATAATTATTGTAAAGAAATGTGTAAGTGTTTAGACGATATGTAAACATGTATGAAATTTTTTTAGCTCTCTTTAAAATCTCTTAAACATAAAAAAGTCCGTTATACTCATTTAAAAGCTAACAAGCTACTGAATAAAATTTTGGTCTCAAACAGGTGTTTTTTGTTGTAGTTATGATGACATTTGGCACGATAAAAACAACGCGTATGAATTTTTTGTATCATAATTTTTTACATTGTTAATTTATCACTTGGTACTGACGGCATCATACCTGCTGACCTACATGAGACATCGGATATGGTGATACCTTGACTGCAAGGAATTTATTACGCCTGCCTTCAGTACTCACATATTCCGGTTAAGTGGAGAGAGACGAGGGTTGTTTTTATCCCTAAAGCAAGAATACCCTATCTCCACCGCGAAAAATCTCAGACCCATATGTCTGACATCATGGAAAGTATTCGAGAATAGTACTCAACACGCTTACACGAAGAGTCGGTTCACCTAGACTGCACTTAGTTCCCTGGTGGGCTGTGTTGAGAAGGCTTTGGCAAGCAAACCTTTTCCACAAGCGGCATTTATCGATTTGAAGGAGGCCTTCAATAATATCCATTATTGGCGAATATTAGAGCACTCACAGAGCGTAATATTAGTGAATGCATAATGAGAGGTTTGTGCGGGGGCTCTTGACCGAAAGGTTTATTACTGCATCCTTTGGGGAGGCTAATGTGGTAAGAGCAGTGAATATAGAAACCCCAAAAGGGGTTTTTTCGATCTTGCTGTAGTCATTCCTTTAAAATTTTTACGGAATTGGGCTTGTTTTGCGGTTGAAGCGTCAACACTCATAAAACGGAGTTGATGCTCTTTGTCAGACAATACAAAATACCTGTAATTTAATATGTCCAGTGGCGTTCAACTTTTTTTATCCACATAGGTGAAACATCTGGTGGTTATTATCAACTCCAATAGGTTGAAGAAGGCGACCATAGTGTTTTACACATGTAAGGGGGCCATAGCCAAGATTTGGTGGCTTAGGCCTACCATTACTTATTGGCTCTATCAGGCCGTAGAAGAACCTGTTCTACTTTATCGCGCTCATATTAGTGTCACTGTAAGCTAATGGACAGTGTGCGCAGGCAGGCAGCTGTCCTGAACGCCAGTGTGCTCTGCTCCACTCAAACCAAACCCTTATTTGCTAGACTTAACTGGCTTCACACCGATCTTAATTTGACGGAGAGGTCTAAACTGGTGGCAGTAAGGATAAATGCAGGCTCAAACTGGACAATGGACAAGCAGTGATCTTTGAAGACCGCAAACATTTTTAGGTCGATTACCATATAATTTTCTCTACACGAGATTTGACTTCGATACACTTATAATGTATTGATACTTGTTAGAAAACTACTTGCTTATTTCTTATCATATAGGCTTTGTCTAATATGTATACCATACAATATTATAAAATAGATTTTAGATTAAGTTCTTATAGAACTATCAACAAGTAAGGTTGTTTTATAGTAAAATATATAATAATACCCACGAGAGACTAATGGTCTAGCAAACAAGATTTTTCTCAAAATGCTTTTGAGAACTATACTGATTGCTTTCAGAAACTGGGCAGAGTGGGCTGTGGTATATACATAAAGAGTTCTGACGCTAGATTGTTTTATAGGTTGACTGATCACTACAGTGTATTTCAGGCGGAAGTCGCGGCTATGCTGAGGGCTGTGCAATGGTAGATGAATGATTTTCCCTGAAATTCTTCTGATAAACTTGGACAGTCAGGCTGCTATCAAGTCCCTGGCGAGCGTCACCTCAGTGTATGTTCTTGCCCATCAATGTGTCAGGTTTCTCATGAAAATTTCGGCTCAGGTAACTCTTATATGGCCTCCAGACCATAGGGATATCGTCGGGAATTGCTTTGTCGATGAACTGGCTAGGGCAGGTACTGAGCTCGATATTTCCGAATGCGAGTCTATCATTGCTGTTCCATTTGTCTCGGTTAGACTGAATATTCTCCGGTCGGTGAACAGCGAAGCTCACTCTCGTTGTCGGTACGTGCGGAATCACCAGGCTCTGCTGGACCGAACTCGCTAAAGAGAAATGTTTTATTTCCCTAAATCGCATGGCTATCAATCGCACAATTGCGGTTTTCAAGGGCCATTGCCGGATTGGGAGGCATACGGATAGACTTGGCATTTCCTCACATGATTTTTGCAGGAGCTGTGATTCGAAGAGGAGAAGAAGATTGCCTTTTACCTTATGTGTTAGTGCCAAGCCCTTGCTATCAAGCGAGGGTAGTTCTTGACCTCCTATGTCTTATCATCTTTGACTGAACTTTCCAAAATTAAGGTCACCTCAATTTCGGGATTTATTTTGGAGTCAAAATGGTTTTTATATGTTGATTGTTTAATCTCCTGGTGAGCTTCCATGCTTGTGGTATAATCATGTGGGATTCCTTTATTTTTGGAGATTCCTCCAACCTACCTAGAGCTCAACAATAATCCATTTTTGCTTACTTAAGCTACTGTCAAATCTAACCTAACCCTACCTAACTTAACCTAATTTACTAAAGTCCAACAATAATCTATATTTTCTTACTTAAGGCACTGTAAAAAATCAACAAAATGTCTGTTAACTACTAAATCAACTTTTTGGTAAGCAAATGAAATTTAACGGAACTTGACGTTTGTATGTATTAGCACAGTTGTTTAAGCTAGCCTACGCAAATCATGGTTAGCCCTTTATATTTTGTTAATTTTGTAATGAGAAAATAAAACATAAATAGCTTTAGAGGACTTATAAAGCCAACATTAGTAAATACAATAAGATATTCAATACAAAAATAATTAATTATATTCATTTAAATGCGGGGAATAAGCTAAAACTTAAAAGTGCCGTTTTTCAGATCATACATGATCTGCATACATGTATGTGATTGAAAACATTTCATTTTCAGCCGCATAATTATGCAATATTGCAGACTTCCTTATCATGGTTTGAATGAAAGCAAATCTTTTACAGGATATTAAAACACATAATAATAAAAATGATAAATATCTAGTGATGTATACAAAAAACTGTTTTTTTTTTTATCAATTATTCATTATCCCAAAGGAAGCTTATATGAAAGCAGAAGATACAATACACCTGCTCAAAGATCTAGTGCACAAAGCAGTTTTAATACTTAAGTATTGTACAAACGCATAAAATAAAAATAACAAAAACATCAAAAACTAAACCATTTAATTTTGAAACATATAATTCCAGAGAATACACCTGATAATATCAAAAAGTCATTGAAATAATAATTTCAACGGTCAGCAACACTCTGCGAGTATAATCCCCAAAAAAGGTGAAAAAGCAAACAAGTGTAATAACCAGGACTCAATCTTTTAATACTTTAGTTGCAACACAGTATTACTGCTCCTTAAAATATATTAAAAATGAAAAATACCTGCATAACCTATAATCTTTTAACAGATAACTGAAAGTGTTTGCGTGTGTGCATCACATTCGCACCATAATTCTTTCACGGTCTGTGTATGTAGAGCAGCACATCTCAGTCATGTTTTAGTATAATAACAGGTCAGAGTGCTGGTTACTCTCTCATCAAGTATTATAATGTGGCTTTTAATAAAACATACAAGAAAAATGACGGAAAACAGGACAGTGTAAGAAGGACTCAAAAACGAAATCCTTTAATAATATTACGAATGACTACCCATTTTATGTTCTTTTTGGAATTCTTTTGTTTCATATTTCTTAGAGTTTAATCACCTGTACTTATTACCTGACTGCATTACATTTTCTACACATACATAAAAGTGTTTTTCATTTATTCAAAACCTATTAAATGAAAAATGATTTTTATAACGTTAACCAATGACCTTTTCGTTTCAAATTGAATATTGGGTATGGGAAAAATAAATTTTTAATGGTTCTACTCTAAAGTATGTTTAAACTTAGAGGATGGCTCCTACTTATATTTAATGACAGACGTTGCGGAAAAATCTCCGAAGATATTCAGCTCTTTATGCAATATATACTTTGACTAAGAAAAGAAATCACTGGTCAACCGACATCAGCAGCCGTAGAGCTGGACAGATCAGAGGATATGTATCAAACATTGAAGAGATCAGCAAGTACCTAAATGCAGAAACCTTAAATGCAGTGACCTTAATTTTATAAGCGAGAATAAATCGTTTAAAATGAGATGATATAGGCACGTTGCCAGAGTGACAGACTTCCGAATGCCAAAAAGAGTTCTAAAAGCCAGGGCGAAACATAGATAGAAATGGGGCAACAATTGCAAAAACATAAACATGAAAATTACTCTCTCAGAGAGAGTAAAGTTAATGTTTTAATTTTTTTTTTTAAATCAACATCATCCGCTGCACATGAGCACTTGTCGCTGTTACAGTGACAACTAAAAGCAAGAGCGTAAGAAGCTTCTTTAAATTATTTGTCTGTGCCTTAAAAAAATTTACGTACATTCACCGTACATGTGCATTCGTCGCTGTTTTATTGACGACTAACAGCAATAGCGTAAGAATACGTGTGGTATGTATATATATGCATATTTGCATATGTATATATATGCATATATATATATATATATATATATATATATATATATATATATATATATATAAATCGTACGCTTTGTTTACATTATTCCAAACGGCAACCATAATTACAACATAAGCATGTGCGTGAGGCACAAAATCTATTCAGTGGCTTGTTAGTCGTCAACGAGGTTTTGAAGAGAGCCAAAATTTTGCTTGGTACACCGAGAAGTGTAAGCTACATAAATTTATGCACGTTTATACTTCGTGTGAATACTTATTTTTTACAGCATTTTAAGTTCAGTGTATTTATGATTTTAAGTGTTTCGCACTTTGTGCGCATCCCTGGTAAAGACAACGGATTTATATTCCATTTTGGTTTTTTTTGATGTGAGTAGTTTAAACAGTAGATAGATTAAGTGAAGTGATGTAAGATCTAAGCACTTTAAAGTTTCTCTTGCAGCTTAAAGAATATTCTGATTTTTAACTTTTTATGGTCACTAACCGTAGAGGCAAAAAACATACATATTCCTCACGTTCTCACTTGAAAATTGTTTATTAGTTACACATACGTATTGTGTTTGTATAAATATGTTATAAAGAACAAATATATTTACGTTTTTTCGACCTAACCTTCAAAGCACTTGGTCTATGGTAGAATATATATGATTAACAAAATTCTTTATCGAAAAAAGTCAAAAAGAAACTCAAAAAATAGATAGAAGAGAAACGGGGCCATGCGTTACCCCTGGGTGAAACCAGGGGTAGCTATTAGCCAGCTGTTGTCATTTTTAAACTCGAAGGATGCTACCAGCGCCAAGGAAATCTCTACATCAAAGAACATCGGAGCTTTAAAATTAAAATTAAAAATTTATCAAATTTTTTGCTGTAGTTGAGTATAACTCTTCTCTCTACTGGATCATTGATTGTATTAGTTGTTTAACTCGCTACTAAGTTTAAACAAATTTTTACGTTACCTTAGTTCACAATCTTCAAGTGTGCCTGAAGAAGGGTATCTCCCAGTCACGGAGCAATAACAGAAGTTATATGTGCTATATGTTACTGTAAAAACTGAATTAAGTTTTTAATCGGGCTTCTTGGATATTTGTCTAACTATTCGGGAACTAGTTAAGCTAGAGGTTTGCATCCCTTGTGCCTAGATTTTTGACTTTAAGTTGGGAAATTTACCACGTATTCAACAAAGCCGCTGAGAGCAGAGCGGTTCTTAAAAAAATTCGGTTTAAATAAGGAAAAGTTATTATCGACACTATTCTGAAGAAATATCGTTTCTCTCTGGCGGCGTGGTGTAGTGGTTAAAGTGATTTTCTACAAAACCTGACATCTTATGTTTTAATCTGGAAGGGAATAAATATTTTCATCATAGAAATGCCGCAAAATAAACCATTTCTAACAGCTAAGAAAATAGGGTGAAAGTTACTTAACCTGATAGATAATCCATATTTGCGTATAAGCTAAGCAGGCAGTAGAAATGTCTATTGCAGCATCCCTAGAGATTGTTAGCAACCACAAAACAAGAATGGCATACTTATTTAGTAAATAAATGCGTTAAATAAATAAAAAATATAAAAATTAATTTGGAACACTCTACAAAGGTTCTGGTGCCTATACATCCCTTCTGAAGATTCCTTTGATCTGGTGTTGTAAAGATAGATATATCAGTATATCTGAAGATGGAACAGCGACAAATTGTAAACGAACTTTTTCACATTCTAATGAACGGTGACAGATTTTAGGGATTAGAGATCGACTACACTTGGATTTTACAGAAAAGGGAGAAAAGAATGGATGTTAGAGGATAGCTAGACCCTCGTTGAAAAGAGCAGAGACCGAAAGTGGGAAATCTTTCCTATCTCTTGCTAAATTCATTTAGAAAGGAATATCCTCTTCAGTAGCTTAAGAAAAACTCGAAAAAGTCTCTCACGCTAACTCGAAGATTTAGACTATGCAGATGACAATTGTGTACTCTCACATAAGTTCTCCAATACTTATACAGTCAGACTAGAGGAGCTAGAAAGATTGCATCGTAATGATGGACTTGAGATAAATATCAAGTAAACCAAGGCTAAGAGAATAAGCAATACTTGGAATACATCATGCTACAAGGTAAGCCAGTCGAGTATGTTATTCAGACGAACTAAGCTCAAAATATTCACCTCATGTGTTAAATCGTTTCTATTGTATGGCAGTGAAGCCTGGCTAGTATCGAATAACAATACGTAAAAGTTCCAGGTATTCGAGTGCCAGGTATCAACAAGTGCCTCAGAATCATATGCAGAATATTCTGTCCTAATACCGCAAGTAACACAGAACTGTGTAGCATAACTAATGAGGAACTCATGCTAGAGCAGATAAGCAAATGAAAATGAGAGTGGATCGGTCACGCCATTCGAAAATGTCCGGATAGAATATCACTCGATTAGAGTCCTCAAGGCTCAAGAAATCGTGGGCGGCCAAGAAACACTTGGAGGCGAACAATTATCCAGGAACTAAGGCAGAACAATTTAAAAGGGGAGAAACAAAATAAATAAGTGTAAATTATGCTTTATTGAAGTCATATGCTCCCAAGAGGAGTTACGAAAAAAAGTACAAAATATATAAACAAGACCAGAAGCATGCGTGTTTTTGACTTAATCGGAAACGGCAAAATAGAGGAAGTTGATGAGTTCAAACTTTTGGGTAGTGTAGTAAGCATTGGTGGACATTCGTCTGCTTAAGTAATGAATATAGATGAAAATAGGGGACGAAAGTCTGAGTTTTCAGTGCCTGTGTGAAGTTGGTCTTGTTATATGGAAGCAAAACTTGGTTTGCTGCTAATACGGTAATACAAAAAATACGAAGCTTTATAAACAGAAGAGGAGGTGGCGTGCTGTAGTGGTTAGAGTGCTGACATACAGCACAAATGACCCAGGTTCGAATCACAGGAGAGGATATGACAAAGAAAAATTTAATTCCGGTTTTAAATGTTTAAAAAAATACTTTACTTCCCTCCCGACAAATCCATCTAAAGAATCTACCTGACCTCAAGCTTACCTCTGACAATGATGATAAACATCAAATGAATGATCAGGATAAAAGCAACTTACTGGGAAAAAACTACTAGTAAGAATCAACACCAACTACACTTCGCAAGGATCTTCACCACTACGCACAATATGGAGGCAAGCTACAGTAAATTAATCATCTACTTAGCTTGAAAATCACCAAATGTGCTTTGTGGAAAGCCTATATGCTTTCAAGAGGAGTGACGAAAAAAAAGAGAAAATAAACAGAAAAAGTATTTTTGGAATCTAATGGCTACGGACAATTCATAACTCTGGTCTACAGCAAAAAACGCCTTTAAATAAAACTATATTAAATAGAACGATTTTGATACGCTGAATTCAAATCCGTTTTCAGTTTTTTTCCATCGGGCTCAAATTTTTATTTATGGGGGTGGCAAATTTTGTGCCCAAAATATGGTAGTTATGTTAATATATTTCACTTTAACTTGAAAACGACTTGACCGATTTTAATGCAATTACCACCAAATGTTTAGCAACAAAATTTCCTAGACCTGGACAACATTTTTATGTATTTTCAACAGTTGCAGAATTAAATCATGAAAATCGGTTGGCTATTGCTGATTTTATTCAAAATAAATGCAGGTACTTAACTTTGAACAAAATTAGCGTTTATTTATAGGTGAGAATTTTTTTTTTTTTTTTTTTTTGTAGACCAGTGTAATTAATGACTGAAGTAGATAACTAATAAGTACATTTTAATTAAAACGATTTCTACCCCACTTACCTTCTTTACAAACCATTTTAAGAAAGGTAGCATACTAGTTTTTTGAGTCATTGTAAGAAATTATTTTTCCTCACACCCATTACTTTTTCCTCACTTTCTCATATTGACTTTATTCTACTGTTACTTTTTAAGGATGGGGTAATGATGGCAATGTATTAATTAATTTTATTTCCAAACTACAAGACAATAATAATTTTACTTTTATTATAAGGAGAGCCTTTCGTTTTTATTGTTTAAGGATAAAAAGCATCGGGGAAAAAATAATTCACCTGTACAATTTATTGAGAATTGAAGAGGAAATTACAGTGATTTCAATAACAATTAAATTTCGAACTGCCTGTCAATAAGTTAAATTGAAAATGTACTCAAAAGTATAGGCCACAATACATAAGAATGCATTTATTATCTCATGGCCTGTAATTAGTTACTACAACTTCTTAAGGCTTTATCAAGTGTAAATCCAAAGTTATGCCCATATTCCCATAAATACCTATGCAGGTGTATTATGTTGAAAAGCCTTTGAGTATGTGTTTCTTATATTTCTGCCAGTGGCTGTTTGGCAAATTTTTTTCTCTCTCTCTCTCTTTGTGTCTCTATCATTTGCAATTTGTAAACGTAAGATAATTATTAGATTTTAATTACACATTTGAAGTCATAGCTAAAGTAAATCCATTGGTATGAGTAAATTACAACGAAGATATTCAGACATACCTTAGTATGTAGAACTTTGTGTATTCGCATAAAGTAATTGCTGCAAGAGCATAATTGTTTTCTATGTTGCTTGATTGCCAGCAATTATTGCAACAAATTTACACAAATTCAATAATATAAGTATGGGCAATCTAAAGTGAATAACTTGTCAAATTAAGTGCTTTTACATTTGGTGGGAGACTATGGTTTTAATTGACTGCAATTGGTTGGTAATAACAGTTCCATTACATGTTATTAGAGGGTATGGTGGGAAGATTATAGTGTTTAGACTTAAAGGTAAGAATTTTTAATATTTTTAAATGGAGAAAGAAGGTAAATATGCTTTTATATTTGTCTTTAAACTCATTTCTGATAAAATATTGTAGCCATAGAGGTAAAACTTTGTAAGATAATAATATCGGCTTATCCATTTAATAGTTTCAAAATCGCCGGTCTGGTAAGGCTGTCAGCTGTTAAATATTTAGTGAAAGGTTTGTTATTTACGAATATGGATTACTTAACAACCGAAGAACGCGTAAAAATATTTAAAACTGACCACAAAAATCAGTCGTTAGATTATTCTAGTAGGGTGCCTATCTCTGCAAAGTCTGTATTAAAGCTCAGGGAATCGGGTGAACTGAGACACGTTTGCATTGGTCATGGTACCATCCCACAGAAAGTGAGCGGACCGATGCTGACGCGTCTGACAGTTGGGGGTACTTAATTTGAGTTGCGGGAGAGCTTATGGCAGTAAAATACCTTCTAGAGATAAGTGGGCTACTGGATGTGTCCTTACAGAAGGCACTGTCGCTATCTATACCGATATTTCAAAGACGAAAGCGGGTACAGGGTCGGAATTCTATTTTCGTGATTTGGACCTCAGGGTCTCTCTCTGATATCGCTACCAGATTCAACATTGCAAAATTCTTTACATTTAAAGAAAAAAAAAAAAAAAAATCTTGATTTTGAAAAAAAAGTTATGACAATGCCAAAAAGTAGTATCTTAATAGGTTGTTTGAGAAGTCTGAATGATAACGGGCGATGAAAAATGGATCACATACAACAATAAGATCCGAAAAATATCATGAGCAAAGTAAAATTAATATTCGCAGACAGTGCCAAAGCCAAGAATGATACCACAAAAGGTAATGCTGTGTGCCTGGTGAAATTGGAAGGAATCGTCATTAGGAGCTTCTGCAACCGGATCAAACGATTTGTGCTGATCCCTACTGTTAACAGTTAATGATATTGAAGCACAAAATTAAATAAAAATTACCAGGAGTTTCTAACTGAAAAGATGTTGTGTGCCCGCCAGAAACTGAGAGAGCGAAAATTTGATGAATTCATCAAAGCCCGGACTCGGACTTAAAAACTTTTATTGCCTTCACTCTTTACCTATTATAGGTATACGCAATCGGAGCATTTCACTTTTCCCAAAGATGCGTTTTTCATATGATTTTGCTTAAATCATGAGTTTGCACTAAAATCGGAATGAAATCTTGAGGTCTCAAGGCCTATTACGATCTATGTATACAGTCTCTGTAGACAGTTTCGACACATTCAGTGCTCTGGACTCGTACGCAATTAAATCGAAATGTCTCCTTAACTGTGTTCGCTCTCTCGCCTGGCGGGAACGAAATCATGTTGAACTGATATGTGATCCGAGTCATGCGGGAGTCCAATTGAACGAAGTTGCTGACGAGTGCGCTACTATGAGGTCTTCTCTAATTCTCGTGCATTCTCCTCTGAGTGCGTTGTTCGGCTTGATAGACAGATAGGCACTGAGCAAGATAAAACACAGGTGTACTTATATCACCACTTGTAGAATATTCAAAATGCTTTGGTCTTCCCTTTCTATGGAAAGGACTAAGTGTCTTCTTAAGTTTTGAGGAAGGTCGACAAAGCTTCTTTCGGGCATAATTACCAGGCACTGTATGATACTGTAGAAGCTGTCAGGATGAGAAGGAAGAAAAATCGGTACAACACCTTCTCTGTGACTGTCTTAGTTAATTGAATTCGTCAATGGCAAAGGTTGGTTTAGGTGAGGGTATTAAAATATTAAAAAGGTAAATTGCGAGCAAACCACATAATCTAATCTAACCTACTACAACAGTGATGATTCAAACGTGGCCACTTTCCGAGCATTGCGAGATAATTATGATCGTTAAAATAGACCTATTATGCACGGCAATATTATAAATAAATTTGAAGCGATTGGAAGCATTTTGGATGTGGTCAGGCCTGTGAGTCATCGCAATATACGCCCTGCCGCAAAATATCCTTCTGCTAGTAGCGGTGTAGATGATAATTCAAATAAAACTTTTCAACGGTGTCCTGAGTATGGGTGCCTATCTTCCGGTTCCTTATGGCCTATTTTTCATTTGGATTTGTATCTCTGTCTATATAAAGTCCAGTCCTAATTTCAAGCAGAACGTCAAAAAGCAAAGTTGTGGGGCTTGGAGAGCTTAGAACTGCGTTCGGAAAATTTGATAGTTTAGTGCGCATTATGGTCTGTAGGTCTACACCGAAAAAAAAATTTTTTAAAGAACCGTTACTGTCAATTCAGAGCACTAGGGCCGGTCGATATATTTTTTACCTGCAATTAAAGATTATGAACTGGGTGATATTTGGTTACAATAAGACGGTGCTGCGAACCACACAATACGAACGATCTTGGCTTTTTTGCATGTGAAATTTAACGGTCGCCCAAATTTTTCGAATTGGCGACGTCTGTTGGCCACCAAAATCATGCGATTTAACCAACATTATTCAAGTTAACGCCGAAATGTTAAAAATAATCGTTTGCGGCAACCAATCCGGAGACTCTCATTTAAATGACATCGTATTACCTACTTAATGATAAGGTCCAAGTATTAATGAAATAAAAGTTTCATCGAAATCATGGCTTTATGTATGCTCTATTTAATTATAATTTTAAAACCGATGAATGGATAACCACGTGTGTATATCATGCCTGAAAGAGTAGATTGAGGCAACATTTTAATTTTGCTGCCATTTATTTTCTACCTGTAATTTTTATTATAAATTTGTGTTTTTGGATTCTAAATACATTCCGGTTAGTTAACGAAGGAACAACGTGCTTCTATTATTTAAACATTTTTTGAAAATGGCAAAAATTTTCAAGTTGTAATTACGGAACTTTAAACTAAATTCGGTAGACAAAATGAAAACAAATCGTGTCATTAAGCTGATGGTTGAGATATTTCAAAAAATTGGATCCGTGCATGATAATTAAAACAGAATTCATCAACGCAGTAGTCCTTCAACTGAGAATATTTGAGCTGTGAGCAGAAGTGTGGAAGAAGATCCAAAAACATCCATTCGTCATCGTTCGCAGCAATTAAACAATCAAACGATCCATATTATTCAACATGTTGCATCGTAATCTCCATTTAAAGCAGGGTTGGCAACCCACTGGGTAACCCAATTACCCACCCAGGTTTTATGGGTTTTTTATTTAAAGGATTTCGTAGTTGATTTAGAAAAAAAGTGTAATTTACGTATTGGGACTAAAAATTTATTTGTTCCGTTTTTGAGCTCAAAAGAGATAATGAAATAACAAGTTTATCAAATCACTACTTACATCTTTTCCACATCTCTGAGCCAATTGCTTAATCCCGTCTCAGAAAAAATTCTTGTCTATTAAGGCGCTTCAATTTTGACGCCTATTTTGTATTTCTTCAAGAGAAGTGATTTAGTGAAATGCTAAAAGTTGAAATCATACCTCTTTATACGGCCTAGATAGTTTCTGAAAATATAGGCAATAGATCGAAATGCCTTTAAATAAGATAAATAAGTGTTCTGTTTGCTTTCCTTACACTCCTTGTTAAAATCCATGGTTTTTTAGCCGTAGAACGAGATAATTTGCACTAAAAGCGAATATGTTCCTTATTTGCAACAGGCCGTTATAGCGAAATCCCATGTGAAAAAAGCCCATATAAAGAAGAGTGACGGCATTTACGCTGGCCGTTGTCTTGTAAAAGAATAACTTAATAATGTCTGTATTTCTATTCCAGTCCTTTTTCTCATAATACATGATTC
This sequence comes from Wohlfahrtia magnifica, assembly GCA_023159175.1. Lineage (NCBI taxonomy): Eukaryota > Metazoa > Arthropoda > Insecta > Diptera > Sarcophagidae > Wohlfahrtia > Wohlfahrtia magnifica. Next base: position 1,102,193 of record JAKWBJ010000156.1, read on the forward strand.
AAACGGAGTAATTTCAGTCTGCTTCGATCACCGGGTTTTAGCAGCTCATAGTACACAATGCCGCCAAGAGTGCAAAATTGCCCTATAAATACTAAAACGAGGTGACTGTATAAACAAACTAAAAATATTGTCGACTTGAACAAAATTTGGAAGCAGTTTTAAAACTCGATAAAACCCATCAAAAAACTACATAAAACCCAGTGGGTTGCTATTTAAAAAAACATAGTTTTTACACCCCCTGATTTAGAGGCTTATAAGATCCAGCTGTCTCAAGAAATAAAACCAGCTGACCATCATCTAAATAATCTCTACCGACGATGCTTATTTCCAGCTCAACGACTACGTCAAATATTAGAATTGCCGTATTTGACGTGAAGAGAATGCAGGATTTATCTTAGAGCAACCATTAAATCTAAAAAAAGTTACGGTTTGGTATAGTTTATTATCCGGAAGAATCATCGGACCATATTTCTTTGAAAACGAAAATGGAAATCCGATTGCTGTCAATGAAAATCGCTACAGGGAAATGATGTGGAGGAAAATTGATAATTTAGACTAGAGAATATGTGGTTTCAAAAGAATGATGCCACTTGTCACACAGCAAAAGGAGCAATTGATATTTTGAAAGAAAATTTTGAAAATCGCATCATTTCTTGTAAAGGAGGAGTAAATTGGCCAACAAGATCGTGCGACTTCATACCTTTAGATTTTTTGTGGGGTTTTTTAAAATCGAACGTGTATAGCAATAATCCCACAAGAGTTCAAGAGTTAAAGCCAATATTATGGGGTAGATAGTGATTGATAATTTTGGTAAAAGTTTGGAAGCCGGCCGAACCAGTAGAGGAGTCACTTGACCGACATAATTTTTAATTTTAACCGAAACCTATTTTTAATAAATTGAAATAAAAATATTTTTAATATCTGAAAAGTCTTTTTTTTTTATTAAAATTAAAATGATACCTCAATTTTTGACACACATACCACTATCAGATAGTCTGTCCTCTGATTGAAATGAGAACCTCTTGGTTGGTAGGCGAGTCTCTCACCTACCATACCACAGCGTAACACATCATTCCCCATCAAATTGTCATAAAAAGTGAAAACATTTTTAGGTTATTCTCGATTGCAGTTTTGTAACAAGGCTACAAATTTAGAGGGAAAAGACGTTCGTGATAGTGGTGAAAGAATTATTTTTAAAATTCAGTCTCTTTCATTCCTAGTTTTTAATTTTATCCGATTGTTCCCATCTCAAATCCCAGAAATGATCTGATTATTCGACTACACTCAACCCGATTCAATTTTTTTTACTTTTTTTATTTCATTTTTATTCTCATTAACATTCTTTTTCATATCTAATGCATTATTCAGTAGTCCATAATATTACTGATTTGCTTTGCGATTCTATTTAAACAGACCTTTTTGTTTTCTATCGAATTTATTTAAAAGAAAAACTCGTATATTTTAAATTTTGGCAGGTGCCCCAAAGTCTTTTAGAATTTTATATTACATTATAGCGGCCCAGACTTAACCATTTTTACTCCACGTATGTGTGTCACTTAACATTATTAGGCATAAATATTTCTTTTTTTGTATTCTGATATATTTTCACACAATATTATTATTTGTGATACCAAATGTTTGAAGTAAAAAAGTAGTTTCGAAAACATTTAGGAAATGTTAAAACGGTGTTTTTTATTTTTATTTTTTAAATGTTTTGTTGTTGTTCGTTTTTTCTTTTTATATTTAAATGCCTGTAAATATATTTAAATCCCATCTATACACATATCCATACGTCTGTTCATTGTGCCTTCCATCGTCAATTCATTGATTCATTCAGCCGTAGTGAATGGTTTACTTTTCAATGGCTCGTAACTCTTTGATTTCCTATCGTTAGTAGATTTATACAATTTACGATTTATGTTTTTCTTGCTTTTTTCCAATCAAATATTTCTTTTTGTAAAAATATTGGATATTTTTATGTAAATGCTGGTAATGAAAATAAGTTTTTGTTTTGTGCTTTAATACTTTTTACTCGTTTATTTACAAATCCATAATACTTTGAGGTTATTTCCATTATTTTATTGCTTGTTAAGGTGGGTTGCGAGGAAAGTTTTTGACAAGGTAAACAAAACAAAAATTCTATTAAAACAACACAGCTACTTTAAAACTGAGCCTGAACAAATTCACTGATAGCCGTAACTACACAAATACAGAAGATGGAAATACCATTTACCGTAACAACATGCTCCAATTTTTTACCAGCTTTTAGAACAGTCGGTTAATTTGTAAGCCAACTGAACGTTGTGACTATAGCGCTTATATCTTCGAGGTACACCAGGCAAGTACTTTTTGGCACTAGTTCCGTAAGATGCTCAAATATAGCCGTTGCATTTTTCAGAGCCCAACTGTTACGATTTTAAACTGACTTAGGCTAGTGCTCGCACTAAAGGCTGTTTTCTTCTTGTCCTTCTTTGCAATCTCCACCTATTGTATTAATAGCCACTAATGTGGAAAGCTATTTCGTCACAGCTAGAGTCTTCACTCTATCGTCAATTCTTGGCAGCGGTTGGCTATATTTTTTTATTGGCATAGTTCAGTTTCCAGTAATATACAGAGATCAGCTTCAAGGACTGCCAAAAATGAGCTGATCTTTTCTAAAACTCGTCAAAAAAAAAAATTTTATGAATATAATTCGCCTCTTTTCCTGCTACTTGTAGATCATCGCAGAAGAATTATTCTAGGGTCGGCGGCTTCATGTTCTGCGTGTCTAACTAGCCTTACACTTTTAGACCTCTGGCCTAGGCCCTTAAAGGCAGCTTCTTTCCTTCGACTATCATACTATGAATAATCACACTTCAGCCATACATGCATTCATTCATCCATCCGCACATACATTTATTCTCACATACCACATCCATCCATTCATTCATAAATTAATACACTCTAATATCTTATTTACTCAACTGCTACATTGTCTCTGGGATTTCAGTCGAGACAGTCAAGCTTTTAAAAAACAGCCAACAATCTCAAGATCGTCAAGGCTATATATTTAAAAGACATATCGTAGGAAACCTTAGTCGAGGGCTGGAAAATAAATCTAAAGGTCGCAGTATTACATACCTCTTTACAGTAATTATTTTAAATTTCTCTCTCATCCCTCGCATTTTCCTTTTCCTATTAGCATTAACTCTTACTTTATATGTTTATTTTATGGTTTTTGTTGTTACAAAGCTTTTAAAATTTTAAAGTGTCTAGTTTTTTGTGCACCAAAAAAAAAGGGTCTAAAAACATTAAAATGTCTATTTTGTTTCTGTTTTTACGTACTTCTGAAGTAGTCAGTCAGTGTTGGTATTACTTGTACACCAGAAAGGAAATAAAAGACATAAAGACGCTTGTAATATTGACTAGAATTTAAAGACAGACAAGCACACACTGAAAAAATATGTTAATTTTTTCTAATGTTATTTCAATATTTTACTATATTTTCTATTCACTTTTTTTTATTTAATGTTTTAAGACTCAAATCAATAAAAATTGTTATTAGTCGGCTTAGGTTTTAAGCCAACAAAAGATTTCATTATTGACACTTGTGTTGCACTTCTACTCTTTATTTTTCTTACTCTTTTTTATTTTTCTAATTTATTTTCAATTTGATTATAATTTTTACATGAAAAAGAAACAAAATTGTTACAATAAAAATCAATTAGTTAAAGCGTTTATAAGAAAAACGATCAAACGTTTTGAAATTAAATTGTATTGTTAACATTTATAATCAACATTTCTAATCCGTATTGTTACAAGAGATTATGATTGAAGGGGAACGTTTAATAGAACCGCAGTAAAAAGTTGAATATGGCTTTACAAAATGTAGGCTTAAGTGGTGGTCTATTATGGAAGCGGTATTTGTAGATTCAGCCACTTCCAATATATGCTTCACATTTTAAATTATAATAATCAGTGTAAAATGTGTTATTACTATGCCGCTTTCTAATTTATTATGAAAATCCTTAGAAAATCAATGCAACAAAATCTTAATAAAATTTAAAATTAGTTAATTATTAATTAAAATAATAAAGAAACGTATTAGTCAGTTAGTTAGCTAAGCTGCCGATAGCCTTAACTGTATGCCGATCAGAAATCAGCAGTGAATCGCTTCTACGCTACTCATACTCAGTCATAAATTTTGTGTGTAAATAAGTAGACATCATTTGGCATCAATTACTTCAGTCGAGTCACTCATACTCACAACAACGTTGACTCGTAAGTATAAATTGCCATTAATATGAATCAGACGTCGTTCTCATATATATGGGTTCATTGTATCATCAGAAAATATCGGGTGTTATTTTTATAGTTACACAGGTTTAAATCACAATAAAACAATATTTTTAATATCAATAAAACGGGCTTTGTTGAGTAGAAAATTTTGTGAAAATACTTAAATATAAAATCGGCCACATGGCTGTCAATGCAGGCGCACAAACTTTTCACGGCAATAACTCTTTTAATGTTAATTTTCAGGTGTTCCATTGTCTCTGGTATATCGATGTAGATAAGTGATTTTGCATTATTCCAAAGAAAATAGTTTAATGCGGTTAAATTATACGATCTTAGTGGACAATTAAATAGACCTTTACGTGAAATAATTGTTCATCAAAAGTTTCGTTAACTAAATCAGTCAAGATTAATTCCAACTAATTTAGGTACGAAAAAATTAACAATAATGTACGTTCACCATTGACAGTAACATTTGCCCATTAGTGCTTCTGAAGACATATGGTCCACCAGCCTATAACGCACACCAAACAATAATTGTCTGTAGATACAGTTTTCTCTGACTTGTTGACGTAATACTTATCTTTGACGGCACCCCACAAATAATAGTCAAACGGTGTCAAATCGCAGGTGATCAAACCACATCAGCTCTGCGGCTGATAATGCGATTTTCAAAAACAGAGCGCAAAACATCGAGTGTAACTTCGGCTGTGTGGCACGTAGCGCCGTCCTGTTGAAACCAAATGTTGCTAATATCCTCCTCTTCAATTTTTGTGAACAAAATTCCTTCAACATGGCCCGATGACGATCGCCATTGACTGTTACGGCCACTGCTTGCTCATTTTCGAAGAAAAATGGCCGAATAATGCCTCTGGACCAAAATCCGCACCAAACAGTGACTCGTCTTGGGTGTATCGGCTTTTCAATGTATGCGTGTGGGTTTTCTGTGCCCCAAATGCGACAATTTTGCTTGTTTACATACCCGCCAAGATCAAAATGAGCTTCATCTGCAAAGATGATTTTTTTGGCAAAATCGGCATCTTCTGTAAGTTGATCGCAGGCCCATATTCCCACCGTTGTTCAAGCGTATACACAACCATATTCGTTCAGCTGAAGGATGAAACTAATTATCTGTCAAATCAGACATGAGTGTTACCATTCACGAAATAAGCTCTAGTTGAAAAAAAAACGTTAGATGGTGGACCCTATATAATGATGTTTCGACAAAAGCTTGTGGATTATATTCCGAAATGGACTTCATTGGAGAACAAAACAAAACAAAAAATTCTGACGATCAGAACCATTATTGTGATAAAAAAAAAACAACCAATTTGCACACGTTGCTGTGATGTAAATCTGTCTGTAATAAATGTCAAGCCAAACTAAATAAAAAGCAAATAAAGCAGTGTTACTAACTCAAAGTTATAAATTTCTAAAACCAAAACAGCCGACACTTACGATGTAATAGTCATATATGATATGAATCATATAACTTATGCGAATAGTACTCATCAAGTAAGCGAGTGATATTTTTCAAGGAAGAAAAAATAATGGAAAGTACCACAGTAAATATACAACCTCATAATGAGTATTTGAATATTGGTGTTCGAAACATATTAATTTTTCATCGTTTTTACCCAATGATCTAAGAAGAAAAATTTAAAAAAATATTAGCATGTTGAGCTTTAGAGTCGTGACAGCTAAACTTATACCACTGCTTTGTATAATTGTATTCAGAGCACTCTTTTGCCTGTCGCTGATTCAGAGTAAGAATTTATATGAGTAGCCATTGCAATAAGCATGAATGGGTATTAGTATGACTTATGAGCTATTATTCGAGTATGGGCTAAATTCCAAAACAATAAAATACTTTGTAGCAATACGGTTTTACTACTGTATAGATACAAAGCAAACTACTTTGTTTGTTGCTTTGCAAAAAAAAAAAATACTTTGTATAGTTTTACATTTAGAAACTCTTTGATGCAGTCAGAGTTATCCATTTTTCGGTTTCAAAAGCAGAATTAAATAAAACACACAAAAAGCTATGATTTCGATGAATCGTTTATTTCTTTATACTTATTGCTTGCTAACGTTGATATTATGTACGAAATACAATGTCATTTTAATGACCATCTCTAGCCATAGCGCTCTGCGTTGACGGTTGTTTTACGAGACATATTCGTAAATGATGAATGAATCTTCTACATAATAAATGACACTTCAGATGAGAGATATTTAATATCTGACAGCCTTGTCGGACTAGCGGTTTTTAAACCACACAATGAGTAATCCAATATTACAATGACTTCCTAAAATACATAGGGTCATGCAAGTGCCTAAGGGTGAACTGTAGGGGCGTGGTTACCTACGTTCACTATTTATTACATGATCCAGATAGCAGAATATTGTGTTATACTGCAATATAGATCACGATTCATCAATAAAGCATACTAAACTTTCAATAAATATCGTGATATTTGTAGACAGAATAATACGAACTGCTTCTGAACGGATTCAGTGTATTGCTTAAAAAGTTACTGCGCTAAAAATACAAAAAGTGATGTGAGTCTTTAACTGTTATTGTATGAGGGTGAAGGTTTAATAATGAAATAATAATTAAATTTAGAACAGTTTATTACTGATGTTTGGATCAAGCTTTCCTACTATCAAAATTTCTAAGATCGAAATTACATAACAAGGAGAGTATCATATAGCCCGTTTGGAGTGACTATGACACTTTTACTACCTTCAAAACATTAACACAAACTCATAAGTGTGTACACCCACATTCCACATTACCAAATCTTTTTTAATTTGATAGTTTGTTAAGAAGGTTTAAAAAGCTATTAAAGCCTAAATATGATTTTCCTAGACAAATTATTGAAAATAAATATTAAATTATTTTAAATTTCCGCAAAATTATTACATACATACATACAATTTATGTATTTCAGTGTCACATATAAATACTTTAAAAACAGAAACTTTTGTCGGCTTTATTGTGCCTAAAGAAGAGGAAATACGTTGAAAAATTGTGTTTTTATGTGTCAGACGTGCGTTTGTATGGTCAAAGCCCTATGACGGTGCCATTTCTGGAGAATTTTCGTTAACACACGCGTCACATATTAAACATCTAACAAAATTTAATTAAAAATTCTAAACATACAGTATCAAAGGTAAAACATCAATCAGAATGTATTAAATGTGATTTTATTAGGTCTCTATTATAGAGCAGTTTTTCTTTATACGGATTGACTAATTTTATGGATGACAATTAAGAATTTTTAATCAAAGCTGATACGGAAAAAGGATTTGAGTGATGTCGCCCATTTTCAATTAGGCGACTATTTAAACCAACAAATTAATTAATTGTCGCAAATGAGGCTCAAAAAATCCACAAACAGTCCTCGAAAAATCATTCTTTCAAAGAAAGTGACCGTATGGTGCGGTATCATCGGTTCATATTTTTCATGTTGTCGGAAATGAGCAAGCAAATGCCGTCACCGTAAATTCTCTGCACTACAAAACGATGATAACCAATTTTTTGAGGCCACAATTGGCTAAAGTTGACATCAGTAGCCTTTGGTTTCAGCAAGATGACGCCACTAGCCACGCAGTCAGTCAAACAATTCAGTTATTGCACGAGAAATTTCCCAGTTGCGTAATTTTTCGATTTGACAATGTCCATTGTCTGCCTCATTCTTGTGTGCAAAAGGTGGTTTAAAACGTCTGCCGACGAGCTAGAGGTAGAAATTTGCCATACATCATATTCCGTTATTACGAGTAATTCCCATATTTCTATTTTATATTGGTTTAAATAAAACTTAGTTTGTCAAAAAAATATGTTTTTAAGCCAATTTACTTCCTAACCTCAAATTTTCCCATCCTTTATCAGTTAAACGACATGCTTCAAATCTAAAAAGGTTAAACATTATTTTTTAAGGCAAAAATCTAAAGTCAGAAAACGTCTTAGTAAATATATCTATTTTCTGAGACTAGCACTCAGTGTATTGCGCTAGTACTAGAAAAATAGGTTGGAATAAGTAGGAAAGAGTGAGTAGAGTTTAAGGACGTGCGATTGAAATTTACTCATGTCGTAAGAGGCAGAGAAGACTTTCGCAGGAAGATTGTTCCACAAACGAAAAATGCGACTAAAGAATAAATTCTCCTTATAATACGATGCACTAGGCAATCAACTACAAAGGGATGCGCTCTACGGGAAATACGAATACTAGTTAAAAATATAAGATTATTAGGAATTAATTCCTTAACTACGTTTGAACACCTTCCGTTGTAGTACCGATGAAAGAATGAAATGGACGCCACATTACGAGGATGCTTTAATGTATTCAATGAAGCACCTGTTTATACATGAGAGTTGCATTAGGTTAGGCTGGGTTAGGTTAAAAGGAGTGGCTAGACAAACGTCCAGCAAACTTAGGCTTGACAGAGCCCATTATGATACTCGTAAACGTCCCGCTGACATCCCGATTAGTTATCCAACCAACAGTCATAGATTTTCAACAGGTCGCTTGTGAGTGTGTCATTCATATATGATCAAATGAATATGAATGTCAAATATTGCTGTCATCTAAAAAAGAGTAGATAGGATTTGAAGTGAGAAAAAGAGAGTCGTTAAGAAATATTAGAAAGAGCGTAGGAGAAAGAACACAACCTTGCGGTACCCCTAACCTCGTCGGATGAGGCCCCATCTATAACCACTCTTATAGAGCGATCTGTTAAAAAACTCGATATAAATCGAGAGTACCTACTACCAACACCAAGAGCAATAAGTTTCGAAATGAGAGGCTAAATCCTATCAAACGCCTTGAAAATATTCAAAGACAAAACTTTGCTCTCGCCGTGAATGGACTTGTTCCACTCTCCGAGATCAATGTCAGTAGTAGAATGTTCATTGCGGAAACTGTATTGACGATCGCTTAGCAAATAGTTGGACTCCAAATACCTCACAAGGTGGTAATTAAACACGTTCTTCATAACTGTAGAGATGTGAAACAACCTGCTATTGGGCGGTAGTTCATAGGGTTACTAGCGCTATATGATGCATTGAAGAGGAGGACTAAGGAACGCGCAGTCATCGAAGAGCATTGCTTCAGGACCAATGCTGGAATGCCATCCGGACTAGATGACTTATTTTCGTTGGGATTTGCAAGGGATTTGGAAATTCAGCACAAATGACGTTCCACGGTCAGGTTACTTAAAAAAGGTCTATACGCCAGAAATTGTCAATAAACGATTTACTGATCCTTAAGAAATTTTAATGGAGATGGTACATCAAATTTTTCATGGAAATTGTTACCAGTAACTCTAACAGTGTTGGTATTATTAAGGTGCAATATGAGCTACCCCTTAATATCTCGGTTGTTGTTTTAAGAACCTAAATCCATCACAGAAATGTTGCTTATTTTTATGTGAAATATAAAACATAGATATGGGAGTTAGGCTGCCTGCTTATCTGATTTGGAAGAGTTTTGGTGTAGAAGGCTTCTGCCTTCTTTCACACAAAAAGCCCTTAAATAATGATTTAAAATATAATTAATTATTCCCATAAATTCTTTCTCTTTACCTGTTTGTTTTTGACTTAATTAATCACCTTCTCCACTTGGAGGACTTCATTATCCTTTGAGGAAATTTCTCAACTTAATGAATAGTTTTTAATAAATTTTCTCAAAAATCAATTTCCGTTATTACTTCTGCCACTTCTTCGCACATTATTTCCAGCACTTTTTTTTAAATGAAATTCTTTATTAAACAAATACTTAAAGCAGTGAAATGCTAAATGTTGGGGTCCTGTTGACCGCCAACTATTTAATAAAAAAAAAAAAAAATATTTTCCCATGGAACATATCCTTTAATTTTCGCTAAAAAAAAGTAGAAAAACATATTGTAGAATTTTGTGTTTTTTTTACAGGAAATTGCTGGGTAAACGTGGAAAATGTGTGTGTAAGTGCATAAATAAAGGGAAAAAGTATTTTTACTTGCGACCATATTTTTTCTTCTTTTTGCTATGGTTGGTCACACATAAAATGAAAAAAAAGAGAAGAAGATTTTTATGGCAATATAAAGACACAGAGTTAAAAGGAAAGAAAATGTGGCTGTAAAATCTTGTTGGCAACATATCGGAAGCAATTAATCATTTGGTGCAGTATGCAATGTGCAAAAGCCCCCAAAGTCTGTTAGTAAATGTTGCATATTTTTGCTGTTTTGTTTTTGTTACTGCAATTACATCCGCTGCTGCACAAACAATATCATTTTCATTATATCTAAAGATTTTTTCTTTTTGTTGTTATGTTTCTTAAAATTGTTTTCATCTTCCTCCTACGAATCCTCGTTGGAAGTGCTGTGTATGAAAATAAATGTCCTTTTTTTCTTGTAAGGGTTCTTTTATGCTCTCGTATATGAAAATAAATAGAAATCATCATCTGATTGCTAGCAGGAATAAAACTTATTTTTTTGTTTTTTTATTTGCGTAAACTCATCCTTTCCTTTTATATCCTGCGATTGGTGGCTGAGGGTCTTTATTTATTTCTTTTATATTAATTTTGCTTTAAAATTTTATTGTCAATTTTTTATTGACTCAGCACTCATATCTGAAACGAATTGAAATTTTCTCACAATCCTTGTGCTCTTTTTTTTAAATTTAAATGTCTGAAGGCAATATTTTACTCAGAGCAATATTAACCAACAAGGTTATCTCAATGAGAATTTATTTATTAACCAATTCAAGGATATATAACCTTATCGGTTTAATGAAGTAAAGAATAACATTTTATTACCTTAAGCTAAAGTAAAGGATGTAAAATAAAGTCAAGGTTCATCCTGTCGATGTTAGAGGCTGATAAAAACAAATTGCAACAAAATGTTTGTGAGCTCTTAATAAGAAGATGTTTAATAGTTATAACCTTCTGCCGAAGATAGTATTTGAGCTGTTATTTTACCAAGACCAAGTTTTAATTATAGCTTACCTTTAACAGTCTCTTGTGCAGGCCTACGTCACGAATAAAACTCAATTCAATTGAAAATAGTGTCCTGTCATCGCACATCATCTAAAAATTAAGTCCCTACAACATACTTAGTTCCTTAGAATCTTCCGATTAATACTATTACAGAGGCTGATGTCTACGTAGCATTTGTATTATTGAAAGATATTGAACAGGAATATTTATACAAAAATATTTACTGAGCAAAGCTGCCATAAGATTCCTACCTGCCATATACAGAAGAACCCATTTGTTAAGATACTTCAAAAACGTTTAACGTGAACGCTAGGCAAGTTCATATAAAAAAATTGTATAGGGGTCTTAACAATCGTCATATATAATGATTAATAATGGATAGTGTAAGGTGGGCCATCTATCGGTTTAAATTTGAACCAGTCATTCTATTCTGTCACAAAATTATCTCCGCTGAACGAAATGGAAATTATTGAAAATTTACTTCCAAAACAAAGACAATTGTTCAGAAATTGCACGAAAATGTCGAACAGAATTTGTTAGCAGAGATGGACCCACAAAGCCCGGTATACGCAAGTTTATTGCTAAAGTTCGAGAAACTGATTTCATTATTTATGCGCCAATACGTAAACGTGCTCGTACAGTGTCGTACACCTGAAAATATCGAAGCTGTGGCTGAGACTGTGCGTGAGAATGCAACAACATCAACTCGTCATCGTTTTCAAGAATTGAACATTTCACGCACCAGTTTACGTCGAAATTTGCAAAAAGAAATCGGTATGACACCTTACAAAGTTCAACTGGTTCAAGAGTTAAACCTGCATGACCATCCGCTTCGTTTTCGCTTAGCTAGATAGGCTAAAGAGAAACTGAACGATATTGTCGATTTTGCCAAACAAAATCATCTTTTCGATTGAAGCACATTTTTGTCTTGGTGGGTATGTCAACAAGCAAAATTGCTGTATTTGGGGCTAAGAAAACCCAAACGTGGTCTTATAGAAACCAATGCACCCATTACGAGTAACTGTTTGGTGCGGCCAATATTTCTGCGCAGCCATTGCGGTCAATGGAGACACCCATTGTACCATGATAACTGATTTTTTGTGCCCGCTTTTCATGATGTTGATGTGAATGATGTTTGGTTTTAACAGGATGGTGCAGCTTGCCACACATCTCATGATACAATCGATTTATTGCGTCAAACGTTTGCATCGTCATGTAATTAGCCAAAATGGTGATGTCAGTTGGCCGCTAAGAAGCTGTGATTTGACACCGTTAGACTGTTTTCTGTGGGGCGCCGTTAAAGGCAAGTGTTATGCCGACAAACCAGAGACAATTAAGCATTTGAAGGCCAACATTCGTGATGCTATTACCGAGATACGACCCCATACACTCCAAAAACTTCTCGAAAATTGGTCCGATCGAATGTGGTACTGTGAGGCCAGCACCTGTACCTTTAATTGTCACACCCTTACGTAAAGTTTATTGCCAAACTAAATTTGAAATTTTTTTGTTTTAGTGTTTGAAAAATCTAACCGTGGAGAGGTACACGAGATTGTTGAAGCCTTTTACGAAAATGGACGTTCAAATCAAAATGCATTTCGTGAACTTCGTGATTTTTTTGGTCAGCATAATTGACCAAACGTGTGCACAATCGGGAGAATAGGATATGTGGGAGCACCTCTACACGCTTACCCAGTGTGGCAGAAGAGCCGTCAGCCTCGACTCGTCGTCGTGGTCCAACAATTGAACATCTCACAAACATCACTAAAGCTAATTTTTAATAAAGATTTAAATTGACAAATTGGAGTAAAGATTTTAATTTACACATTTACAAGGCTCAATTGGCTCAAGAGCTGAAGCCTAATGACTATTTCAAGCGTCGTCAATACGCCGAATGGTTAGTTGATCAGACAGAAGCTAATGGTGACTTTACAAAGCAAATCATCTTCAGTAACGAGGCAGACTTTCACCTCAGTGGGTTCGTTAAAGAGCAAAATTGCCACACACGAGTGATTGTTTAAAAGTTGATGCATCCACAAAGTGTGACTGTTTGGTGCTGGCGGCGTCATTGGGCCGTACTTCTTCGAAAATGATGTCGTCCAAACAGTTACCGTGAATGGTGTTCGCTATCAAAAGATGACAACGAACTTCTTGTGACCAAAAATTAATGATATGGACTTACCACTTACCACACAGCTAACGAAACAATGGCTCTTTTGCAAGAGAAATTCAATGGCCGTGTTATTTCATGTCGTGCCGATGTTAATTGGCTGCCATAGTCATGTGATTTGACACCATTGAACTTATTCCTTTGGGAATATTGAAAAAAAGTGTACGTCAATTAAACAAGAAAAAAACAAGATATAAAGCGAGTGGCGAGCATTTTTCCTCTATTTTGTTTCACACATAATTGTCATAGATCCTTCTATCATATTAAAAAATATTAATATAATTCTCTGAAAACGTTTCTTTCTATTTACAATTAGTATCGTGCGTTTTGGTTGGCCCATTCTTTATAAGCTAGCAATATTGGATTTCGGCCAGGTTTGCAATTCTCGAATACATTCAAAGAGATTGTGAAAAAAGTATTGCAATAAGGACACAGTATGGAAATGCATATTTATAAGTATGGTTCATAAATGAAAGAAGAGGTTGTTGAAGGTGTATCAGTAGGTCAATCCTAGAGGATGACAAAAAAGTAATAAAACTTAATGGTTCTACTGAAAAGTAATTATGATGCGTTCTATGGCTGACCTAATCAAACATCGTCCAATGATATGTGATACTTTTAACTAAGTCAATATTGAAGACATAGGTCTCCACCAAAGCTCTGAAGAAATTGCTTTTGATGGGATAGCCTTACAATTTTTTCGTCAATATTTTCTTTATATATTATGATTCAGGCGAGAACTGCCGTATGCCAAAGACTAAAAAAAATAAGTCCAGCAATCAAGGGACAACCCCTACTCATGCAGTGCATTATGCGGGTACTAGACAAATAGGTTGTAGGAAAGAGAATAGATAGAGTAGTGTCTGTGGACGATTTAAAGTTGCTCTTGTCGTAAGTGGCGGGGAAGACATTCGCAGGAAGATTGTTCCACAAACGAACAGTGCGACCAAAGAACAAATTATCCTTATAATGCATTGTGCGATTCACAATCTACTACAAAGAGATGCGCTGTAAAAGATATACGAGTATTACGTAAGAATATATGATTGCCAGGCATTTGTTCCTTGATTTCGCTATAGTAATGACAAAACAATGAAACACACGTCACGATGCTCTAATGAATCGATAGAGTTGGCTACTCTACCGTCATTAATAAGAACCTTCGTCCTCTCCTGTACGCGGTCGAAAAGCTCCAGAATAGACTTTGAAGCACAGGCCCATACATGAGAGTTGTATTCCCATTTGAGCCGGATATAGGCCTTGTATATATTAAGGAGATCGGAGAACGGAGTATATATTAAGGAGATCGCAGGGAGTGAAGTAATTCTTACACCGTCTTTAAAAACCGAGGCACTTGAATGCTTCTTTCGGCACTCGAAATATGAGCTTATTCCAACGAACGTCACAGTTAATTCTTATGCCAAAAACATCGAGAGCATCTGATTCCTAAATATCTACATTACACATAGATACGGATGACAACACACCACCACGTCTGTGTCAGAAAACAATATTGGGTTGCTCTGTTCGCGCGACCCCAATCAGAGATGTTCGAAAGGTCGTTTGTGAGTCATTCATATTTTCTCATTTTCATTCATATTTCGCCACCTCTCCAAAAGGCTCGGCCTACGATTAAAAGAATATGAATGACAAATGTTGCTGTCATCCTCAAAAGAGTAAATAGGATTGGAAGTGAGGAATAAAAAGTCGTTCAGAAATATTAGAGAAAGAGTTGGAGAAATAACAGAGTCTTGCGGTACCTCGGAATTTATCCTGTACTTGTCAGGTAAGATCCCATCTATAACAACTCTTATAGTGCGATTTCTGAGAAAGCTCGATATGAATTGAGAGAAGTGACTACAGATACCAAAGGCAATGAGTTTTGAGAGCATCGTGCCAGACTCTGTCAAACGCCTTGGATATATCCAGGGCCACAACCTTACTCTCACCAAATCCATGAATGGACCTGTTCCACCTTTCAGAGAGTAACGCCAGCAGAGCGACCGTTACGGAAACCATATTCGCGGACGCTCAGCAAATTTTTAGACTATAAATATTTTACAAGGTGGTGATTGACAATAATCTCTATAATTTTGCCGAAAAAACTGCAATTGGGCGGTAGATTTCAGGGTACTAGCCTCATCCTCTTAGGGAGAACACTGAAATGCCGTCCGGGCCAGAAGACTTATTAACGGCTTAGTCACGTTGTAATATAAAATTATTTCCGTTTTTTTTTTTTCGTGGATCAATTGTAGACTTATATTTATGCATTGTGGACTATAAAATAAGTGATTTGTTTTGGCAGGAACATAAAAAGCCAATGTTGATTCTTTAGAAAAACCAAGAAAACTAGATGTAACTTAATGACTGCAGGACGGCTTAAACTCTTCGGAAGCATAGTTTTCATTTTTTTTTATTACTCTACCTAGGACGGATAGCTTTCAAGTGCGCAGCGAAAGTGTTGTAAAAAATTGTTCTACACGCTCACCTTGTTTAGTATCTGCTAACTTTTCCAATAATTGCTTGCAATAGAAGTGGATAAAACGTTTTGGAATCACATGCGCCCTAATTCTTTTTATTCCATATATGACTGGCTTGGAAAGTATATACTGCGTGAGACGTGTTCTACTTCGAAATTTAAAGAGTTGCTCGTCGTGGAAATGCATTTGTTCTGCATAGTATTTGTGAACAGTAAAACTCGTTTATAACACATTTTCAGTCTCATTGACTTAATTTTGTTTTCATTTGAACTGTTTTTACACAGTAATAGCATGTATGTGTATATAGTGAGAATATATAGAGCAAGTCCATGCATACAAAAAGTCGATTCCGTACTGCTTGTCAGTCACTATGCTATCCCTATTTATACTGGTCTCGCGGAGTTCGCGGTACAATAACCGATTTTTATTGTAACTTGAGAGAAATGAGCGCTCTATTATGTCAAATAAAAACCAAAAAATATATAACAAACACTTGTTCATCGCCTGTAAACATATGCTAGAAATGTAGTACCGCCCGGCTGGGTATGGGTAAACGATGTATATAAAAATCTTTACTAAAGCGAACAAAAATACTTCCATGTTTTAGAAAATACAGCAATTTCATTACTTAGTAAAATTGTATATTGAAATAAAAGTAAACATACGTGTATATATAAATTTCAAATATGAATAGAGGTGTCAAGTATTTGCAAAAAAAAGTAACTTTTTAACAGACCCTCGTATAAAAATTAACGAAACTTTAACTATATCTTGTAACATTTACGTTTAAATAAATGCTAAAGTTAGCTTTCGTGTTTGAGCGTCAAATCGTTTTAAATTTAAGCCTTAAATAAACGATAATACCCTCTTTGATAATTAATACTCAACTTTTTACTAATTTCTCTACATCATACGCTTAAACGAGCAAAATAATGAATTAAAAGTTTAAGTTTAATTCAATAAAAAAGAAAGAAAGAAAAGATCCTTATTTATATGAACACGATGTAGAAACAACTAAGCGATTATTATCTTTCAAGAGCGTTTCATTATCAATTTTATTTTAAATTTAAGCTTCCTTTTGATTGCGTTTAATTCAAGCGTAAAACTTTTCACCTATGGAAACTAAAAAAGTATATAATTTCTTAACGACAGTTACAAGTTGCCACTGATCAAAAAAATAAATGCGTATCATTCATTATTTATGCAACAAAAGAAGAAGAAAAGGAAAATAAAATAATAAAGGCAATCTTTGTGATATGATCTGTGAAAAAGCAACAAAGTTGCTTCATTGTAAAGAGCAGCGATGTAGGTGGTTGAGGTATATTGGGTTTAAACTGGTGTTTGCAACACATAAAATTGAAGTTTGCTGCTTTCTAATTTATTCTAGGGTGTAAACCAATGGCTGCTGACCGCCAATAATTTTCTTAAAGTTTATTAAGGCTTTTGAAAGTTAAGCTGTTTTTAAGCGTTTCCAATAAAACGAGATCACCGGCAACATTGTTGTGTAAATGAAAAAATATGCTCCTGTCAATTGCTGGCGATTCATTGGCGATATTACGCAGAGGAATTGCTTGGAATGCATGGATTTTATATTTTACCAAAGCGGGCTTATCAGTTATTTTATATTTATTTTTTGTTCTCTAAACTAAAGTGAATTGAACTAAAGTATAATAAAAGAAAACTAGAATTTATGCGTATTAAACTAATACTGGAACAACACTAAAATAGAAAAAAAAACACATTGATTACCAAAATGCCTTTAGTTTAGTCTGCAGGTAAGTAATGTGCGCTAAAATGTTTGAAAATTTGTTGAAAGCCACCATCATAGTATCAGTGTTGGAATACAACGAAAAAAGGTAAAGGTGTTGTTTTGCTGTCTTTTTCGTTGTTGTTGATAATGCTGTTGTTTATTTTGCACATTTTTATTTTTTGTGTTTTTGATTTGAAGGCTTGAACATGGGCCACCAATTAAGGTAAAGAACATCGAAAACAACAATAGCTTTAGAGTACAGTGGTTTGAAAGTGTAAATCTAGAGAATAAAAACATTTTTTAAAGGAGTGTTTATTTAAATTAAAAGCTGTTCAAATATGAAAGAAGGTTCGCCATATCAGCTTCTGACAAGTAATGAAGACAAAAATTCCGTAAATGAAAATCCCGCAAATCAATTTCATTTTAGAACAATATATTACAATATACTAGGTTAGAGATATAAGCATTATCTACAATTGGCATATATTGGTCCGACCATATTAAGGTAGAAACAGCTATAACTTGGCTTTAGAATAATAAAGCCGCTGTCGCCGATGGTTTTATCGCAGGCAAAGTGTTGCTAGGAAGACCGCACCAAACCTTTTGCAAAATAGGGACAGGATTGCATGCCCGTTTAGTGTATCGATAGACTATACACAAAAAAACGAGACTCAAACCCAACCACTAACTATCGAGACATAAATCTTCTGCCCATTTTATATAAAGTTCTTTCTAGCGTTGTATAAAAACGATTAAAGCCATATATTGCTAAAGGGCGTATTACACGACATGTATTTGTCATCAGATATGTCAAATTTTCCACTGCGAAATGTTAACACGTCGTGTAAAAGCACAAAAACATTGCTTCTATAAAACCCACCTGACATTACATATCGACAAAATTTCAATGAGAGTGTGTTCTAATTTCATTGGACAAATGTTCGGTTTCCAAAAACCAATGTCATGAGAAAATTTTTGGCGGCGCTGACAGTAACAAAAATAATTATTTTAAATAAATAAAATTGTTTTTTAGTTGTTTTTAATATTTTGTTTCACATATATATTAGCTTATCTTTTAAAAATGTATGTATGTTTGTTGAAAAATCTATGGCTTCTATTTGTTATTTTTCTAAACTACGGCGGCCATTGGTTGCGGTCCCTTCAAATAAAATTTTCTTTGGCGGCGTACGGGAAATTCTTGAAAAATTTTTAAATGCTTTCGGATCTTCAAATTGTACTTCTTTTATTACCGTAGAAGCGAAACCTCATCCAACATCCCTTCGAAGTAACCATTTTTTACTCCATGTATTCTTATAATTTCTTTTTTCTTTTTCAATTTAATTGCAGTTATTACTGAAATTGAATTGCAATTATTTTATTTTTTAGATTATAATTTTTCAAAATATATTTTTTTCTAACAACAACTTCAATAAATTTATAACAAAAAATTTTGTTGTCAGCTTCGATTTTATTGAACATATGGATGCGTCCGAAATCAAATACGATAAAGTGTATGTATAAGTAAAATTTTGACACACTGACACACAATTTTGACATAATATAAGTGAAAAAAAAATTGAGAAGCCAGATGACAAATACATATCGTGTAATACCCTCTTAATCGTACAAGAAAGTATCAGAATGGTTACACAAGTTTACAAAAAATAATTTTTTTTTTTTTTTGTACATGAAATGAGACATATATTTTTAAAAGGGGCTATCAGTGGTAGTTTTTTTTGTGTTCACTTATAAGTCCAAGTTTTTTGATGGACAAGATTTCAATTTTCATTTACATACTGTAGTCTAGTATTACTTAAGTAGTTGATATCAAGTATATTTGAATTCGAATCGAGTTCTTGATACATAGAATACCTAAGATTAGTTATTTATGCTTATGGAGATGTATTTTTTGTTGTTAAATTGTATATGCAATTTCGAAAAGGGCACATGTCATAATATTTAAAGTTTACAGGAAATGAAAAAACTGATTATTTTTTAATGAAGTATAGTAGTTAAAAAAATTGTATATGGATTATATTCTGGGGCTAATTTGTATTCGAAAATTACAGAAATATTTGGATATTGACTTGAAATTTTTGTTTATATATCGAGTCCGCCATCTAACGTTTTTTTTTCAACTAGTGCTTATTTTGTGAATGGTAACACTTATCTCATGTTTGATTGGACAGATAATTAGTTTTATCCTTCTGCTGAACGAATATGGTTGTGTATACGCTTGAACAACGCTGGCAAATATTGCGACATTACTTTGAAAATCATGGTAATGTTGCAGAATCAAAAATCATCTTTTCAGATAAAGCTCATTTTGATCTTGGCGGATATGTAGACAAACAAAATTGTCGCATTTGGGGCACGTATATATAAAAATTTTGAAACTGTATGTACTTCCAAGTGATCACATGACAGAGCTTATAGTCTTAAATAAGCAATAGCTACAATCATCGAGAAGGTATTACTTTCATACTCAAATATTTATGAAATAAGTAGTAGCTCTACTCGATTGCGGTCTTAGCTTTGGTGTTTTTATCTGCCAGTAGATCCTATAAACTATTTATAGCGCGATGACCTATTTTAGACTCTTTGAACCAGCAGTTTAAAGCAATTTTGCTATTTTATCTTTATCTTTTAAATCTTCTGTAATTTCAAAGGATTTTTTAAGAATTCTGATTTCAGTCTAACACTGAAGGTTTTTTGCTTAAACCATACGAGAGAAAACCTAACTAATATTACCAAATTATCTCTTGAAATGGTATTTGAAGCCTATATAAAGCTAATTTACCTGCACGGCTGCAATATATATGACTTGGACATAAAAGCCCGCCTAAAACGGATTGTCTTCGGCTAACACAACAGTTACCTATGCCCCAAATGTGGACATCATAAAGAGAACATTTAGATGAATCGGGCATAGCTTTCGATCTGAAAGTACTATCGCTAAAACTGCTCTAACCCACAACCCCAAGGGCACGTGACACTACGGTCCCCCAAAAATTATATGACAAACAACAGCTCTTAATCTGCTATCTTTTGCTTCATACACGAAATAAAGCAATTCGGCTATCGTTAGACAGAAACAGTTGGAAAAATCCAATTGAAGCCGTTTTCTTTCTAGCTGCGAAATAGAGGAACATCATCACCTCTTTACGTGCATTATTCACGTAAATATTTTATTTTCTTATGATTTCGATAAAATGTTTAAAGCTGAGTTTTTGGCTATAAATAAAGGGCTTTTCATTACCTATGGTAAACTTTTCTGTTACTTCTTTCAAAAGCATATGGCTTTTACAAAGCGTGTTTGCCTAGTTTCAGATTTTTTGTAATCATTTGTATTTCAGTTAACCCTGCTATTAGAATTGGTCCATATTGTTTATTTATTCATAACTTTTAAACGGTTTTATATAAAGGGTCCGCCACCTAAGGTTTTTTTTAACTAGCGCTTATTTCGTGAATGGTAACACTTAGCTCATGTCTTATTTGACAGATAATTAGTTTTATCCTTCCGTTGAACGAATATGGTTGTGTATACGCTTAAAAAACCCTGGGAAATATTGCGACATTACTGTGAAAATCATGATAATGTTGCAGAATGAAAAAAAGAAAAAAATCATCTTTTCAGATGAAGCTCATTTCGATCTTGGCGGGTATGTAAGAAGCAAAATTGTCCCATTTGGGGCAAAGAAAACCCGCACGCATACATTGAAAAGCCGATACACCCAAGACGAGTCACTGCTTGGTGCGGATTTTGGTCCAGAGGCATAATTCGGCCATTTTTCTTCGAAAATGAGCAAGAAGTGGCCGTTACAGTCAATGGCGATCGTTGTCGGGCCATGTTGAACGAATTTTTGTTCACAAAAATTGAAGAGGAGGATATTAGAAACATTTGATTTCAACAGGACGGCGCTACATGCCACACAACCGAAGCTACACTCGATGTTTTCCGCCATGTTTTTGAAGATCGCATTATCAGCCGCAGACCTGATGTCGTTTGGCCACCTCAGAGCTGCGATTTGACACAATCGATAATGTGCTTAAAAATTTGACCGATCGTATAGGATACTGCATGGTCAGCCGAGGCAGCCATTTGAATGAAATTATTTTCCATTATTAACCGGAAGGATTGTACTTTCAAATAAAAAAAGAAATTTGAGAAAATATTCAGTAGTTTCTTTTAAAAGCATTTTCAAAAAAAAAATAATTATTTTGCGGACCCTATATTACTTTGAGTTTGCAGCTCACGTGTTATTATTTCGAAACAAGATCATATCCAAAATCTGAAATGTCTGACATAAAGATTTACCGAAGAAAATTAATAAGTTGCTAATCTTAGATTTCGGATCATTTGGACCAGTATATATTGTTACGAATACAAAAATGCCTAAAAAAGAAAATATAGCACATCAGTACCTTTAAAACTGTATTGTGGAATTTTGGTATATTTGGTATTAACGTGACACTCTGTCAATATCGTACTTATTTGTGTATTTGGTAGCACCGCCAATTCGACCATCTTTGTGTACTGAATTAACGGAAATAATTAGAATGTTGTAGTAAGAACAAGAGCATTCTGAAGTAATTTACATTGTATTTAAAGGGTGACGCCTTACGCATAAGCAGTAAAGAATAGTGTTGTAAAAGCGAATATCAAGTGCAAGTTAGTAAGTCGCGGTATTAAGTTAAACTGTATAAAGATAAGTGAGGAAATAAAAACTGTAAAACAACAACAAAGTGGTGTTTATTTTTGCCGAAATTTAAAAGAACTCTTACGTTTTAAAAAGGTTAAAGCATAACAATATTTTTATTTGATTTAGATGAATGCAAAGTTTTTTTTTGGCAATATAAACACTAAATGTGATTTTATTGAATTCTTTTCATTACATTCTAAACTTAATATTTTTTGATTGTTTTAGCAAATAAATCTGTTGGATTTATAATGTCAGATCATATAATGTCAACTTTATACTTGCAGCAACTACAAATTCTCCTCTTTCTAACGCCTGTATTGGAAGCCCCATTAACTGATAATTTTTCTGGTAATTATTAATCATATTAGCACGGGAGTCATTCCGGGTACTTGAAAGGAGGGTGTACTGAGGGCGCTATTTTATCTCTTCTTGACAAAAAGCATTCCCTTATAGGGAAATTGCTCTTTTTGGCTTTTTGGAAATCTATGGTGCTTTTGAGAACATAAGCTTTGACTTTATTACTAGATTATTGAAAGCAAAAGGAGCGGAGAGTCAATCATAATTAGAATTATTTCATTGTTGGAAAGGAATAGTGTCAAAAGGATGCCTTCAGAGTAGTATGTTAATTGCAATGAACGGCAGTAGTCGACAAAGCTCTTTAAGCAGTTAGCTCCTCCTATGGTAAGGCAGGTCTAATGAATCTTTCGCAGAGAACTACGCCATAGATATATATAGATATATTTCGGTGATAGCCGGAATGAGTCCACTCTACACAGGATGGTCTGAAAGCCATTATTTGTTCAGCATGTAATGCTTTTAAAACTTTTTTAAGGAGATTTAAGATAGAAGTGACGGAGCGGAAATAATGGTATACTAAGGGCTTAGTTTGGGCTGAGTACGGTCTGAACTGGTATACCGATGGATAGATCCCATGGGTCGCAGTCTCCCACTACTCTGCCCGGACTCAATAATGGTAACAATAATTGTATTAACAGCCTATTTAATTAGATTATAAAAAACATACTTTAAAACTTAAATTTTTAATAAAACATTTACTTTGGACCAAATAGTCCCTCAATATATGATTCGCATATATTTTGAAATCTAACACCATATATAATCAGGTGATCGGTCTACTGTAGCAGTTCTAGGATGGATGATGGTGCAGCCATATGTCGTTGCTTAGAAACGAAGCCTCTGTGTAATTGGAGAAGTGATGGGGAATATTTATTATAAAATCTTGCTATATCATAGGAAGGAAATAAACTATACCATAGTTTGTTAGCTTAGGTTATACCCTGGAAACACACGGTCAGTTAGCACTCTTGTGCCGTTTGAGTAAGTCAAACTTGCATTCACAAAGGAGGGGATCAAAGTGTCTTAATCATTTGATTAAAGTCTTACTTTTCATCGCCTAAATTCACTACTGTAAAAAATGTTCCCTTTAAATATTACTTTTATGGTTTCATAAATATTTCTCTTAACGTTACCACAGTGCATGCACATTCTGATACACATTTGCAGCAATACCATGTAAATGTATTGCAGGAAGAAACAAGCCTCTTCTGTGAGTCTGGTTCTTAGACTGATGTTGTTTGATAGTTATGAACAACGTCTGCAGTTGTTGTTGAATAGTTTTTTTTGCATTTCTTTCGATCTGTGATAGTTTCGTTACCGACAACAGCAACAACAAATAAATGTTTGTTTATTGCAGTTAATAACCAGAAGCATTTGTCTGTATAGACACAATCAAAACGGACCAATGCTCCAAAAAACAACACAACACAATACTCAAAAGGCAGAAAGAGAAAAACAGAATAAAAAAAAATCGAAAGGCTTTATGAAGTTTTTATTCTCTGTGTTTCCTTTTTTTTGGCTTCTGTATTGTCTTTTTTTAGGTTATTCGATTTTTTTTATAGATATTTAATGATTATGCTGATGATGTTGATGATGATCCATCAGAGATACTCAACATCAACATGAAAATGCAATTTGTAGATTTTTTTTAAAATTTTTTCTGTAACCCTTTTGGTTTGTATTTTTCCAGTGATAAAAAGGTTTATTTTGAATAATTTTAAATGTTTTCTTATTCACGTTTTTTTATTATATGTACGTTCGTTACGATTTTTAATGATATGTATGATAGTTTTTGATTTTGGTTCAATACCCGTACTTGCCTGTATAATCACTTTTTATTTTCGTTGTTGTATTGAACCGGCATGTGAAATGTAAATGCAAACAAACACCATTAACAAAATCCATCGAAAAGATTGATATGCCGATAATATGAAAATCATTAATAATCGACAAATAAAAAATATTGACTTTTCGACCCAGAGCAGCAGAGTATTTTTATGGTATAGCAGCTACATTGTATCATGTTATGGAAAAAATATTGACATTTAAACAAATTGTGGCAGGTTCATTACAGAGAAGTCAAGTTAAAAAAATCATTTATTTTTAAAATTAAATTTTTAAGCAATTTTAAATTGAAATATTTAAAGGTGGTCCAGATATGTCGTATTAAGAGTAAGAAACTTGTTTAGGAAATTGTAGTTTATACGCAAAGTTTTTTTAAATCCCCTAACACTCAATTGCTGTAAAAAATTTTGACAGGTTTGTTTCTGATTACGGTGCAAATAAAATCCTTCTATCATCATACCGACCCTTCCGGTCTATAGTTTGTTCAGCAAATCAGTGCTCTCAACTCATACGTGTTTTAATAGAAATATTTTCTTAACAGCATTCGTTCACTTACACGGCTGGGTTCCGAATCATACGGGCATCCGAGGGAATGAAATGTGTCCTGTCTGACTCCCGTACAAGAGGACATGCATGCCCCTATGGGTGTGTTATCGAGCTTTACAAATAGACGGGCACTGAGCAAGATGGAACACAGGTGGACCAATTTACTTTTAGAATATCCAGAATGCTTTCTATGAAAAACTACGTCTCTTCTTAAGCTTTGAAGGAGGCACTCTATGATAGGCTGCATGTCAGAGCGCATGGACCAGGCCATGGCTACCGTAGGAGCTGCCAAGATAAGAAGGAGGAGGAATCGATGCAGTAAATTCTCTAACACGCTCTATGATAGTTTAAACTAAGGCACTTGATTGCATGTTACCTCCATGATCCAAACTGTCTTAGGTATGTATCGCTGTCGAATTTGATTAATTTCGTTAAGAGTTCAGGTTGGCTCATTGAGGGAAACTAAAATTTTTTGGGTCTTTAGATAAGCATCTTTTCTTTGGAGCTTCCCCATGCTCATTTGCGATAGCTGACCGATATAGGATATCATGGAATCTTTTCTATGCAAAAAAAACTGAACCTTATTTCTAAGCTTTTACAACGTACCGTAGAAATATTTGACCAGTCCAGTTTTCATACGATTTGTTTCAAGTGCCCTTAAGGTAGATTGGCTGCCAGAAAATATATTAATTGTCTTAACCTTGAGTCGGTGTCCCGGCTAATCTCCGCACATACACCGATGGCCATGATCTCAGCCTAGAAGATACTCAGTGATCTCCCAGTGGGTTCGACAAGTCTTGGTTGGGTCCATGAACACCAGCGCCGACACGGTCATTCATTTTTGCGCCGTCGGTATACCAGTTTAAATCAAACTCAATCCGAAGTAGACCAAAAATCTCGATCTAGGAATTATATCTTGAATCTCCTGCCAAAGCGTAGATCATGTCGGAATAATTCAAATAAATCTATGGTATGTACGTGAAAGACTACTACGTACACATGGAGCTTGTGCAACTACGGTCATACCAGGGTTTTAAGCCTAGTCGGTTGTGGGAATAACTTGGATTATAGGATACCGCAACACAACTTTGATCCTGGTTTTCGGACAGATTATGGTACGAAAATGGTTTCACATTTTCTTAGCGGGTCATCGATATATACTCTGATGGATCGGATCGACCTCAGAGTGCTAACTGTGGAGTTTTCTCTGAACAGCTGGGCGTCAGAGTGTCTAGTAGACGAAAAACTATAGAGTTCTACCAATCGAAGTTATAGTCATTAATATCGTCCCGCAACACATCTTGTATTACGGAATATTTAACAGAAATATTTATTGCTAGTTTTTGTGGGGATGACATGGTGTAGAGTGCAAGCATACAGCGCAAGTGTCACAAGTTTGAAAATCCAGCGGGAAACATGGTGAAAAAAGTTAATTGCGGTAACGAATGCTTAATATATAAATTCCACCTCCATCTAGACAAATACATCTAAAAGAAGCCTCTTACCTTTCAGCTTTGGAGATGTTGACAAACACCAGACGAATGATCAGAAAAAAATGCTACCTACAATGCTAAGTAAGGACGGCAAGGATCTTTACCATAACACAGTCATATGGAGGTGAGCTACAGTAGACCTACCTAGCTTGAAAATCAACCGGAAGGATGATCATCCAATAGGATGAAACATAGAATTTTGTCCATATGGTTTCTATTTAGTACTAACCTTCAAACGAAACGTGTATAAATTTGACAGAAATCTGACTTTTGTTCTTAAAAAATAGAAAAAAGTGGGCTTGTAAAGCATTGCTATCTGATGAAAAAAATAAAATAAAAAATATCAATGCAAACCAAATAATGACAAACATTATCCGCACTCTGCTCCATCGAGACAAATGGTAGATAAGTGGATAGCTGAGTTCAAACCTGTCGTACCTGCACAAATGGTGCAGAGCACACTGGACGCCGAAATGAGGCTGTTATTCCAGAAAACATAAAGAAAATCAACAAATTGGTTATGACCTATCGCAAATTGAAGTTCCAGGAGCCAGGTGACATTGTAAAGAAAAAACTTACATCACCTTCGAATAATTGGCAAACTGATAAAACGTTCCTAAAGGATTTTTGGAAGCAAAAGGGCAAAAAAACAAGAGTTTGCGGCAACAAAGACTTCT
Source organism: Wohlfahrtia magnifica (assembly GCA_023159175.1). NCBI lineage: Eukaryota > Metazoa > Arthropoda > Insecta > Diptera > Sarcophagidae > Wohlfahrtia > Wohlfahrtia magnifica. Next base: position 1,129,466 of record JAKWBJ010000156.1, read on the forward strand.
TCGCTAATAGTTCGCTAGTGCGAACATTCGTTTTTGCTTAATTTACGATTGTTTAGTAAATATTTTTGTATCGAAAATTATTCGCTAATGGCGAAAGTTCATGTTTAACTAAACACTCTTTACTTTATTCATTAACATAATTTCAAAAATCAAAATATCAGAAATCGAAATACATTAATTAAAAATTCTAATACAAGCTTTAATCGTGTGCCTAAAGTACGAATACTTCTACTGCTGGGTGCTAAGTTAAAGCAAGATAGAGGCATTAAGGGAGACTCTATTAACTACAGCACCTAAGGGGTATAAATTTATGACTTTTACGCTAGAGACACCTTTGATGTAAAAAAATATATTTATATTACAACTGATAAAATAATTAAGACTAGACACACATAGAATTCCCGCATATTTTTGTTAATTTTAAATTTAAAAATTTTCCGGCAATAAAAATACATACTGACACATGTCCAAACAATTTAAAAATATATATTAAAAAAACTAAAAAAAATTGCAGCTGTGGTTAAATAATATTCTTTGACCAGCATTTTTTGTAGCCAATTGCCAATTAAAAAGGATACAATCCAAATGTCTTTGAAAGGCTATTGAAAAATAATTTATTAAAAATTAAAAAAAAAGTAAAAGCCAGCAAATAAAACCTGTATTAGCACCCACAGATAAAAAAAATTTGATATTAAAAAAGGACTCCTAACAATTTTGGTAAATTCCCATATTGGCAGATTGTATGCCATAGGACTTAAAAATACCTTTTATGCATTTCCCTTTAATAACAAAACAAAAAAAAAACTGTTTAGACTGCAATTTCGAATGCAATTTCTAATTTTATTTATGCGTCTGTGTTTTGTTTCTATTGGATAAATGTGTGTGTCCTTGTTCTTTAGAATTACTTACAAGGACATTTTCATTAGCTATAAATCTTTTTCTTTTCAACTATTTTTTGTAAATTGTAATTGAATTTCATACATTCAATTGTTTTTCTTTACGACATTGTAAAACATTTGTAATAAAAACACACAAAGGTTACATTATCAGTGACCATAATAAAATCATAATTGGCCTTGCAGCTAAATGCTGCATCATCTACTCTTTTTGTTCGCTTGAGTTTTTCTTTATTTCAGCTTATTGCAATACAATTGTAAACACATTTTCTTTGTGGCATATTGTATGCCATTCTAGGAATGGTACTTAAAGAAAAAAGTATGAGAAAAATTGAGAGAAGGATAGCTAAGGGGAATTCAAAATAAAAAATTTTATTAATACTTACTCTAGTAAAAACTGTAATGTTTGTCAGAGTTCCCGCAAAAACAAATTTTCGATACTGGTCCTGAAGACCGACGGAAAAGAAGGAGAACAAAACCCTGATCTAAGGAGCAAGTGAAAGAGACATTGAAGCTTGTAGTTGTTGAGAGGAGAACAAGCGTAGAAGACCAAAGCACCTGCCGGCTATTAGGTCGGCGGATAAGAGGGGGACTAATACCCTGTTGAAAGGATTAAGTGGAAGAGACATCGAGACTTTTAGTTTTTCACTGAAGGAGGCATGATAAAGACCTAAGCGTCTGAAACCCATTATTAACCCTTATTTAAGGTATATCCTGAACCGTCTAGAAATTGTCATCAAAAGGAAAGGCTTAAACAAAATCAGCAAACTTTACACTTTGGTCTTGTTTATTTTAGGGTTAAGTTAACAATCATATATCAATATAAGCACCCATTCAATAAAGCCATCTGAGCAAGTAAGTAAGGTATACCACATTATTTTTTTATAGTCTGTACGAGTATCTGTCTTAGGTTTTGATACTTAAGTCCTAATTCCTTCCATATCGTTTTCCGCATTAACTGTCTAAATCTAACGTTTTAATCAAATTCTTAGTGGTTCTATAAAAAGCTGCTTCTTTTTCTATATAATTTTTTAAAATTTGTCCTGCGAATCATTGTATCATTGGCTTACCTGTGTACTTCTTATATTCACTTCGTTAAAATTTCAAGAAGTTTAGGTAGGGTGTGCCCATCTTCATTTCCTTCGTAATTGAAACTTCATGCTTTTTGTACCGGTAGTCGTTTCCCTCGATTTATATCGAGCTCTCAGAGATCGCTTTATAAGAGAGGTTATAGATAGAAACTCATCCGACGAATTTAGCATTAACTCAAGTGTACCGAAAAGTTCTACTCTTTCTCCTACACTTTTTCTAATATTTTCTAATGACTCTTTTCTTCTCAGTTCAAAAGCTATCTACTCTTTTGCAGGTGACAGTAACATTTGTCATTCATATTCTTCTGATCGTAGGTCGAGCCTCTAGTGTGAAAAGGGTGAATACGATCGACGCACAAGTGACGTGATGAAAATCTCTGATTTGGTTCATGTAAACAGGGTCGACTTTAATGCAGGTAACACCAAATGTGACGTGGTGGTGTGTTTCCATCTGTATCTATGTGTAATGTAGATATTTCGAAATCAAATACTCTTGATGTTCTGGGCATAAAACCTCAGTGGCTTTCGTTGGAATGACCACTGGCTACCTCGATCAAAAAGTTTCCACCACACGATGGTTATTTTGAAATTTTTATCTTTTTGTATATCTGTTGTTGTTATCTGCATTGAATCTGAGCGTCATAGCTTGACATTTGCATTTTTTATATTCGGTTCTTGATATGTCTCTCAGTGCTTCCAGTGGTTTTTCCAGTATTTCTTCTCGGCTGCCAAAACGCGTTTCCCGGAATAGTTTTTTAAATCGATTGAAGGGAAAAAAGTCAGAGCGAGCCCAATCAGGTAAATTCGGTGGCTATTTAGTAGTATTTATTGCATTTTTCGTCCAAAAAATTTGAATAATGATGGCACTGTTCGAGGGTGTGTTGTCATGGTGCCAACCCTACGAGTTTTCTTCCCAAAAATCTGGTCTCTTTCAGCGAATTGCTTCACGCAGACGACTCTCTGTTTACTGTCCGACCTTCAGGTAAAAATTCATGATGCACTAAGCCGTTGTAATCCATAAAAACTGTGAGCACTGCCTTCTTTTTTGACTGCAAATGGTCTCCGCTCAATTGGTGAACGCTATTCAGTTGCCTGATGTCTGGATTCCGTTTCGTACTCATAAGCTCACGTCTCGTCTCCAGTAATGGTCCTTAGAAGAACACCTCTAATGAACATTAACAGGTCTGAGACCACGATGGTGGATATGTCACACAATGTGACCCTATGTTCAACTAAACATCCTCTCATAAACCTATATGGAACCCTACATTCACACAATATGTGTTCCGCTGTCTCTGATACCTGTGAGAGCAATCTACAAACATCCACATCTCTGACCTCCATCTTCTTCAGATGCCTTCTTAGTCGACAGTTCCAAGTCAGGCCTGCATCAGAGCTAGTCGAGGAGCGATCGCCGCACTAGAGTGAGAGTTCCAAGTTTCTGGCAATTTTCCAATCCTTAGCTAGATTAAGGATGGTGCTATAGTGCATCAGCTAATTCAGTACTATCTATCCCACAATACACAAAACAACTGGACCTTATTTCCAAGCGTAAGCTTTTGCAACGTATCGTAGCAATATTTGACCAGTCTATAAGTCATCCGATTCGAGTCAAGTGCCTTTAAGGAATATATTAATGGTCTTACCCACTGTCTAGGCTGATCTTAGCCTGGGAATTACTTAGCGATCTTTCCAGTGTTTTCAACAAGTCTCGGTTGGGTCCATGGACACCAGCACCAACACAGTCATTCTTCTTAGAGCCATCGGTATACCAGTTCAGATCAAACGCGCTCCAACAATCTCGATCCGGAAATTCGAACCTGAATCTCCTGCCAAAGAACAGTTCCAAAGGCATAATATCCCGGAACGAAGATAGTTCACTGACTTTTTTTCTCCGTCACTCCTCTAGGGAGCATATTAACTTTTCTTTAATCAATTTGACCTTTTTAGGCTTTGTAAATGATTAATCCGCTGTAGCTTCTTCAATATGATTTCCGTGTAGTGCTGAAAGAGATCTTTGCTAATTGGTGGTGATCTTTACTTTGCATTGTTATTTTTTCTCAGTAGGTGGCGTTATATCCTAGGTATGCGGAAAGGTCAGGGGGCTCTTTCTTAATTTTTTAGATGAAGTTGTCTGGAGGGAAGTTAAAGCCTTTTTACATTAAACATTCGAAACCACAATTAAATTTTTTTTCGTTATGTTCTCTGCTAGGGCTCGAACCTGGGTTGTTTGTGTTGTTATGCGTGCGCTCTACCCACCCACCGGATACCTGCGTAAAATGAAGAGACAACGCTATCCAGGACCCTTTGGCGGAAATTTTCGTCGCCGAACATGTCGCCACCTTCATCACAAGGATGTGAAGAGGTGTTTAACCAATCAAGACCTTCAAAGCTGCTGTTGGACGTGTTCTTATTGCCCTAGTAATACCAAGTCAGGCGACTCTCTATACATGGTAGTAGATTCGTCAGCTTTTCACCAGCAAGCTATCGCCACATAAGTAATAATGGGGCATAGTGTCATTCTAGGCGAAAGAGAAGTAGAGTGCATTATTGGAGGGAGAGTGCATTATTGCCTACTATCAGCTTTGATAGAGATTGGTCTACTGACACTGGCATCGCATGGGATACCCCTACATAAAATTTATAATTTTTGCTTTACGATTCTCTCAATTCTTTCGTTTTGACCAGTGCAGCCTACAAAGCCGACAACTCGAAAATATTAATTTACACGGAGATTTTCAAAAAATTAAGGCTTTCTTTTAAACAGCCACGATTTTTGATCAAAATTTTCGTGAAAGAGTGACAATAAAGCTTCCTCTTTGCGATTATGGTATCCTTCTCATTTGTTATATCGTAAAATCGGGAATGAATTCATCATATATTTTTGCTTAAATCATTGCTGGTGTTTCTTTAAAATATTTAAATTTATTATCCTTAAGATCCTTGACACATATGTATGTACTCCAACACTTGGACTCAATAGGAGAGACACAATTAATTTGAAGAAAATAACATTTAAATCGAGCAAACCAAACTGATAACATCCATTAAATTATATATCGAATTATTTTTGCAATTTGATATTGTGTTAGTGTGGGTGTCCTCTTTACCAATTCAAGACAATATTCCTGGAAAAATTTTAAATTCTTAAAACATATACAACCATGCTCTCAAAAGAAAAACTCAATAAGAAAATAATAAAGAAAAAAATATTTAAAAACATTTGGTAGGAGAGTGTAAAATTTTCACACCAAAATGGCACAATAAACGAGACAATAACCAGCAACAACTTTTACAAAAAAAACAAAAACAAAATACTGTCGCTGTATCCTTCGTCATAAGAATGTTTGCGTGTGTCATTATTATAACTGAAGAAGAACACACGCGTGCAAACATTTTGTGTTAAAAATTTTAGACACTACAACCAGACGAATAGATGGACGTTAGAAAGGAACGAAAAAAAATATCCTGTAATTAATGCCATACAATGGTTACTTTTGTTAGTATTTTTATTAACATAAATTATACTCTAGAGACTAACTATGGAGAGATGGACTGAAGGTTAAACATTGTGTTTTGTCTCGTATTTCTAACAAAGAAAAATAAAATGCAAAAAAAAAACAATAATAAAACTGGACATTAAAAAAAACTGAAAAGGTAACCTTCAATTATAATAAACGGACATTTATTACATTTTGTTTTGACTTTCCAAGATCAATTGTTGTCCTTGGGCTATACTAATTGTCTATCGCTATTGAAAGTATCAGTATGAACAGGTATTGTATACAGAAAATTATTATTTACTCGCACATGTTGCAAACTATTTACAGGCCAAGGGACTTTTTGTACTTAATAGTTAAATTTAGTAGAAGGGATATAATAACATTCAAGGACATCTTTAAAAGCATGATTAAGAAATTTGTTCGAATAAAAAAAATTAAAACTTATGAGTAAGAAATATTCAACTTTGGACATCTTACTAAATAATAAATAAATGTTGTAAGTATTGTTCGAAGAATTTTAAAACCAGGGTTAAACCCACCCGCTTTTTATTGGGGCTTACATGTAAAAAAATCCGGGTGCGTTTTTTATTTACAACAAAAATAACTACAATTTGCGTATTGGGAGTACGAATAAGTTTGGTCCGTTATTTTTAGCTCAAAAATGATAATGAAGTTACAAAATAATCAAAATTAAAATAAATGAAATCTCTGCTTACATCTTTTCTTTACCTCTGAGTCGATTTCCGAATACCGTTTTAGAATAACTTTTCTTCGTTTGAGGCCCTCCAACTTTGAAGCCGATTTTATATTTCTTAATACCGCAGTAACAGAAAAATATTCTAAAGTTTGTGTTGTTTCTTTGAGATCACCCGTTAGTCCCGATTTTAAATTATCCACGTGGGATTATGTTGTTGATAAACTCACTGGTCGATTACCCACTTGCTCGGTAGACATTTTTTTGATATTAATACACTCAATCTCTCATTTACAGACGTGAAATGTATCCATATGGATTTGATATTAGGTGCGAATATGTACCATCAGATTATGCTTTCCGAAGAAAGAAAGGATCCTAAGAATCTTGTGATCGCTTAACGAACAGTTTTTCGTTGGATTGTGACTGATAATATCCCTCATTCAACTTCGTTGAACCCCATAGTTTCCTTTTTTGGAAAATTAAATCTGAGTTATAGGAATAATCAATTCTGGGAGATAGATAAAGCATCGTTGTTTAAGGTACGTTTTATGTGAGCATCTCTATCGCTGCACTTTTTGTAAGACCAAGAATGTAATTACCCTCCAAGTCTAAACCCGAAAGGTATTTAAGTCTTGGTTCACTTTGTAAAGATGTATTGTTGAAAAGCCCACGATATTAAAACCTTTTATAACCAACAGGCTTTGTGTCGTTTTTTTTATGCCTTAACTCACTCTTCAGATAATATTTTGCACACTGGCCCTATTATACCTATCAAACATCTATTAAATTTCATATTTTTTTAAATTGTCAGACGCCAGTTTCCCTTAACTGATGTACGTTGGAATGAGAGCATTGATGCATTTCTCTTCAACCCAGCTCCAGCGCCCGATTTTGTATTAAAGTCAGCAAACATTCTGTCTTGTCTTAGATAACTAAGCTATTTGACCCCGTGTGGTGATTGGCGCTTAGAATAATCGTTGCTAAGATTCTGGTGCAGCAGATTTTGAAAGACAGAATCGTTTGGAACGATTGCTTGAAAGCCATGATGTTAAACAGATGGCGTGATTTTGTCGAACGGATTAACATCCCCCGTTGGGGGATACGCATTTTGAGATGCTTCTAAAAAGCCATATGCTGCCCATTTGCTTGTTGCCAACATAAAAGTTGTGCCTATAAAAGTGTAAGTTTTACTCCTCTTTGAGCTCCGCTATGCAACTCTATTGGCAAACATGGTGAATTTACTTCGAAAGACACTGAATCTTATCAATACGGAAGCCTTCTATTGGACAGGTTTGAGTATCGTTCTGTCCTGGTTTAAAAAACCTCGTGCCATTGGCTAACTTTTGTAGCAGATTGAGTATCGTTTATCATGGACCAGGTAGGCACTGACAATTGGAATCACGTAGAATTCCTGTTGAATTGGGTAATCGTCGTATTATTGCTACAGAGTTTTCGATTTCCATTATTTGGTTATTTATTCTGATCAGTTGGGTCAAGGAGATTCTACACTGAAAGCTGGAGCAATTTTAACCAGGGTTGGCAAAAACCCGGGTTTTTTAAATAAAACCCAACCTACTGGGTTTTATTGGGTTTTAGACCTGCTTCCGAATTTCGTTCAAGTCGACAATATTCTTTGTTTTTAGTACAATAATTTTTTAGTATTTAGAATGCAATTTTCACTCTTAGAGTGATCGAAGCATCATTGTACTATGAGCTACTAAAACTCGGTGATCTGAGCAGACTGTAATTACTTCGTTTAAACCGTGTATTATGAGAAAACGGCCGTTATGTAAAGACAGACAGATAAAGTTTTCCTTTTGCATGACAACGCTCGGTCACACGTCGCCAAAGTTGCCAAACAATTGTTAGAAACGATCAAATGCCACAACCGCCGTAAGCTCCAAATATTGATCCTTCTGAATATTGTCTGTTTCGATGGATACAATATCTGTTGGCATGTCACCGAATCACTTCTTTTGAAGAAACATACAATCAGCTTCCATCAGTATCGCTTAAAAAGACGTGAAGTTTTCGGACATTGGCTCAGAGGTGAGGAAAAGAAGTAAGCAGTGATTTGATAAAGTTTATTTTGTTAAATTTGTCAATTTATTATCTTATTTAGCTAAAAAAAAACTGACCGAATCAAATACCCAATAAAATTCGGGTAGATTTAATTGAGTTACCCAGTGGGTTGCCAACCCTGATTTTAACCCATAAAAGTCTTCTTATATTTTAACCCCTTCGTAAAATACAGCCATCGTAGAAAAATCCTGAAGATAAAAGCAAAGAAGATAAAAATATATCAACCGCAAGGCGAAGAAGAAGAGCACAACCCCCAAACCAAGCTTCAGATCAAAATATATTATTGCCGTTTCAGTCTCCAAATTCAATGAATGTCGTTGAGAGGCAATAAAAAGATTTTATTCTAACTACTACCCTTTAGTATTTTTTTTTTTATTATTTTATTACCCATTTGTACGAATTTGATTTCAACCACGTAACTCTCGCTTTCTCTTGTTGCAATCTTGCAAGGGAGACAGGACTTCTAACCGAGATTGAATAGAAAATAAAACATTATAATACTTCATTTCTAACCGAAACAATTGTACTTCACAACAAAAAATAAATTTGGCGAAATTTCAAACCGTTTTTGTTTTATTGCATTTTGAAATTTAAACTTTTAAATTTCCCAGCCTATAGTTGAATTGTTTTTAATTTAAATACTTATGCTCTATACTTACCACAAAATATATATTTTAATAAATATTAAACCTGTTATTTACAAAACTCTTGTGTTGGAGCTCTGTGCCATGTAATTAGTGCGTGGTCCAACCAAAACGTACGATGTTAGTTGTAAATAAAACAAAAAGTTTTCAAAGAATTATCTTAATATTTTTTACTAGGATAGAAGAGTCTATGACAATTATGTGTGAAACAAAATATCGGCCAAATGCTCGCCACAGCTTCAGTGGCGTAACTCTATCCGTCGGTTCATATTTTCAATGACTCTGAGGTATAATTGATGATCAATGTCGTTAATGTGGCGAATTATCTCATCCTTTAGCTCTTGAATTGTTCTTGGCTTATTGACGAATACTTTTTCTTTTAAATATCCCGAAAGATAAAAGTCCAACGGTGTCATATCACATTATCGCGGCGGCCATTTAACATTGCCATGAGATAACAGCCCATTGAATCTCTCGAGCAAAAGAGCCATTGTTTCATTGGCTGGGTGGCAACTGGTACCATCCTGTTAAAGTCACATATCGTCCAGGTTCATATCATAAATTTCTGGCCACAAAAAGTCCGTTATCATCTCGAGATAGCGAACATCATTCACTGCAACTTCTGGGCCGACCTCATTTTTGAATAAGTACGGCCCGGTGACGCTGCTAGCCAATAGACCGCACCAAACAGTCGCTATTTTTGGATGCATCGGCTTATTAACAATCACTTAAGGATTCTCATTTCCCGACTCTTCCCATTGTATACATATTTGGACGATTATGCTGACTTAAAAAATCACGAAGTGCACGAAATGCATATTGATTTGAATCAACTGTGTACCTCTCCATGGTGTGACTTACAATTAACATCGTGCATTGATCTTGGACCAACCTCTATATGTAGGCTTTCGCATGGCTGCGAAATATGGGTACAGCAGTTGAAAAGAAATATCTTAGAAGAGTAGCCGGAAAGACAAAAAAAATATTAAATGGCACCTACATAAAAATAGAAGCCTTACTAACGAAAATAAAGCCTTGCAAACTGAGATGGTACGGACACTTTGCTAGGATCACAGACTCCCATATGCCAAAAAGAGTTTTCGAGGCTAGTCCTGAAAGGTTAAGTGCAACAACATGTGGAGATTTGATCGACAATATCTTTAAAATGGACAAAAGAAAGGCTAGAAAAGATAAACGGAAAAGGTTCAACATTTGCACAAACCTCTACGCTGAAAGGTACATAAAGGAGAATCGGTATAAGTTAGTGTTCAATAGTAATTTCTTTCTTTTCCAATTATTTGAACGTCATGTCAAATACCAATTGGCTTCTACAAGGTTACGCATGCAATTCTTCTTTCACCATAAGTCTTTGAAAATTGTAATTGTAATTGTAATGTAAGATCGCGCGTATGATCCGCTTCAAGAATTCTTATAATTGCCTTATAATTTAACCTTTAATGCTTGTGAGCCCTTCGTGGTATAATATCCTTTAATCATACGAAGATAATTGTTTTAGTTTGTTATTGTTTTCTTAGTGCCTTTTTACTCTTTAGACGAGTATTTCCTTGAGTATTTCCTCTAATTATACATGCTGGCTTTTACCTTATTACTACACTCCCTTGATGCATTTAACACTGAAGGACATTAAGACGTCCTTATTTCGCTGTTATACTTTTTGTTTTCTTTTACAAGCGTTGTGTGTGCAAATGAGAATATTTCTTATGCTTAAGTGTTATAAATTCTTTCATGTACGCGTTGAAAGTAACACGTGGCACTTATGATGTCAATTTTATAACATTTTTTGTAACTTTTATTTCCATTTTGTTTATGTTGTTGTAACTTCAAGGTCCTGCACAAAATCCCAAAAGATAAAAATTCATACACAGTTATGTTTACAGTTAAGGCATTGAGATCACTGGCACGTCTTTAAGTCTTTGGCGACATGTCCTTGTAGCTGTCATGATGCTATCCCACTGTGCATATATAAAAAATTAAAATAAAAAATATTTTGCCTTTATTTTTACGTTGGTGTGTTTAAAAATTAAGAAAATTCTTAATTTATTTTAAATTCAAGGTCGGTTTTCCTTTTTATGACTATAGCTGCCTATATATGACTGGCAATTATTTCGTATTTTTTTGTTTTAAAATAAATTCGTAGAATAAATTAAAACCATATACGATATTTGCTGATTTCCTTTTCTCAGTGATTTATTTATACATTATCTATGAAGGTCATCAGTTTGCTTTTTCCTTTCTTTTTAACCATATTCATAAATGGTAATCATTATTGTTTTATTTTATTATTTTTCGTTTTTCTTCTTTATGGCAAATATTTGTTAAATTTGTTTTTTAGTGAAAAGAAAAAAGTTTTATCATAAAGTCATTTTAAATTCATCTTATCCTGTGTGCGTCACAAGGCCACTCCATAAGAAAAAAATTGTTTTTCGTACGAATTTATAATTAAATTTGATATCCTTGTCAATGTTAGACAAGATATTCATAGAATTTTTTGAATCAATAAAAACGAAATTTTATAGTTGTTCAATAACAAAAAGAAAAAGTAATAATAACCGTTAAGGTGGTGGAGGTATGTACCCGACTAGGCGACAGCTTTACACGTGCAAATGCTCTATACTTTGCATTAATTTTATGACAGACACTGCCTTCCATCACAATTTGCTTTTTAATTGTCTCCAAATTCTAGCCATCACGAGTTTGATAAAATATTATGTAATACACATATCGTACTTGATCAGCAAGAGGGTATTAACTCAAATTTTTTAAAATTCACCTTTAGCAAGAAATCAACTAACAAAATCAATATCTATCTATTGTAAAAATTGCAATGTATTCCGATTACTCTTTTATCTCGAAAATTACATTTGAGACCATTTTCGTAATAGTGTAGTGACCACCTTTATATCAACAAAAAATAATTATGTTGACTTAGTACAAAAGTGGAAAAAACGTATTATTTTTTTGCTGACTATGATGTATTCGGATTTTCAAATTCTCTTAAAATATAACCACAAACAGTTTTTACCTCTACTGTATATATTACAATTTTTAGTTAATCCCCTCTTGTTGATCAAGTGCGATATGTGTGTTTGAACACGCCAGTATGATTAAGAAAGAGCATCTCTGTGTGCGAAAGTGTACAAGAATGCTTGTAGTAATCAATTTTCATGTTGAGAGATTATCTATGAAACACAGCCAGACCATTATAGTTCCTTGAAATTAAAATTAATTCTTGGTTCTCTTGCTGCCTAATAAGATCAAATATCTGGGTGTTCTAATGCAGTCCTATATCAAAAACTACACTAAAAATCTCAGCTTCGTGAAGTACTTGGAAAGCCTCCAATGGTCATGTTGGACAGCCATACCCGACATGTGGTCTAGAGTCTAAGACAATTGAATGTATGTTATGATTATTAGGCCAATCATTACATATACATCCCTTGTTTGGTGGTCGATCGTGGCACAAGATGTCAGAGACAGATTTGTCTGGGTATAACTGGAGCTATGCAATGTATGTAAAGATAAATTCGAATTTGAAAAGCCAAGACACCAACCATATTATTTTAACATTTTCAAATCTTACGTTAGCAGAGTGCTGTTAAGAGGTTAACAACAGTTAAATATAAAACGAAAAATATCTTCAGAGGATAAGTGGCCATTTCAGGAAAATATGGAACCACCATAATGGTACATGTATCATTATGTACAAATGGTGGTCCAAGGGTCTAGTAGAGAGCACTAGTGGTATGTCTGTTATAATTACTCTATTTAAAAAAACCGAATTCTAAAAATATCATTTTTTGAAAAAGGATGAGTGGCAGTTTCTCTATGCACCACTCTATACAAATGGTGGTCCAAGACGTCTAGTATAGGGCCCCGATAATGGTATGTGTGAAATAGTTAAATGATTTGAGAATACCGAATTGCAAAAAATCTTTAAATGTTTTTGTTAAAAATCGGATTCGAATTTATCCTTACTCACTTAGCCATGCGCAGCTGTTTGAGGCCATTGAGGTCACAATAGGACTACTCCTTTTGCACATCTTTGTGCAGAAGTGTTGACTGAGGAGTGCATTGAAGATGTAAATCGTGTCAGGGCTAGAATTAAAGAACTTTGGTCATATCACACGGTGCGACACAAAAAAAAAAAAAAATAAAAAAAAAAATAAAATTCCTGTTAAGTGATACTGTTTTTTTGATAGGCGCTATCGAGTAGAACAAGGATCTCTTTTCGTAATTTACGGTTCCTGTATAAAATATTGCGTAAAAGCGTATCTAAACTTGAAAAATGTGGAAAAGATTTGATTAAAAATCTTTTTTCTTCAGAATCATGCCCAGATTTTTCAAGGCAACTTAGACGACATATATATCATTTGAAAGGTCTGTTTCTGTTTTTTTTAACCCGAAAAGAAACTTAAGAAGTGTTCCGGATGGATGTTGTGTGTTCAATCACAATCCATATAAACGCTTAACGGGCTTTCGATCCGTAATTTTTTTTGATCGCTGCGAATGGGTTTCAAGACATTGATCCCTAGATCCTGAATACTGACACGGGTTTAGACGAGAGTCTTTGTATCTATTAGGCAAATGGCCAGGCTGAAATTCATACAATTTTAATGCGTGCTGGAATAAACTTAGGGAGTATTAGAGCTGCCCATATAAACACATATATTTTTAAATAGTCAGACCACACCGAGATCGCAGCTGGTTGGACTATTTTCAACAACTCGATGTGGCGAATTTAATTTGGTTTTACTATGTCCCAGGTCATTCTGGAATCGCCGGCAATGAAATTGTTAACTGTCCGGGGAAGGCAGAGTTTGTAGTGGTTTTAATTGGTCATTGTGAGGGTGCCTGAGGACAGCGACAGATCAAACGGCTAGAGAAGACTTTCTCCTATGGAAAAGGATCTGGGGGAGATCAGAACTGCTTATATCAGGGACTTACACGACTTTATTCGGTGGGCAGAGGAGAACAATTGAATGGGATGGTATTAGTGAATGATTACTGATCGCAGTGATGAGTTTGTAGGGGTGAGCATATGAGCCATCTTTTGTGACAATAATAGGACACAGAAAATCTTTTAGAACCGGATGTTTGTAGATGGTACTTACTAGGGATAGAAAAAAAGATATTTATATTAGCACTTTAGTGTCGAAATAGTGCCCAGTTCAAGATATTTTAGTCAATATTCGATCGTAGGTATATTCACTGAAATCTAGTATGTATCAAAGGCGGATGTATTCCTCACCAAAAAGTGCTTGTCTACGCCATGTATCTGCTAAGTCTGACGTTTATAACAGAGAATTTGCCAAATATAGTGCGAAGTCCTATTTTAAAACTTATGTTATAACTAAACCAGTTGTTGTCTAGGGCTCTCTATGAAAATACGGTTTTTATCAATCCATGGTGAGGGGAAATAATTACCTTAAAAATGTTTGATTTTTCTTTGTTAAATATCTTTTGAGTTTGCTTTTTATTTAAGGCATTTTGCAATTAAAATTAATTATAAATACTACTACGAATTAAGTTATTCTTATTAGGTGGTCGACTATTAAAATATTAACCCGGTTTTGAATTTATTAAATCACCCACAATACTCGTATACTGTAATCTGTAAATATTTTTGCCAACAATTTCAAATAAGTTTGAGTATCATGCTCTCTAATCATCATCAAAACAATTTCAAATGCAATGAAAGTGCTTAGTGAAGCGCAAACATTTGAGTGCCAATGCATTTTCAGCAGCACAGCTGCAATGATTCCTTTTTCATATTTTTTTATAGCCTGCAGTTAAGAGGCATTTTCCACAAATGCATCAATCGTTTAATCATTTCGAAAATAACAAACAAAATTGTCACTCATGATAATCAGGCGTCCAAAAATTTTTTTTCAAAAATTTTCTATAAAGCCTGGCAACTTAATTACGAGTCGGTATAAAACAGATACTTTAGAAATGTTATTTCGTTTTCTCTATAAATGCCGGGGCTATGACTGCTTTTTCTATTTGTGGCTTTACATGTTGATAATTTTCTATTTTCAATTTAAACATTCATTCATGCATGAGTCCTGAATATTCAGGCACCACCACCACTACCACCAAAAAACCCTGAACCCTTATTATTGATTATTGCTAGATAGTTGGAGAGTTGTTGGTTGTTGACTGCTTCAATGTTTTGTTGCACGCAAAATGTGTTAATTTTTCTTCCAAAAAATTTGAAAAAAAATTTCTCGTATAGTACTCGTTTGTAACTCAATGAAAATGGCATTTTGTGCAACACATGCCACATTGTTTGTTGTAAGTGCGTATGAAATTGTTCAAACGCTCTATGTTGCCCTAATGAATACAATGTATGTACGTGATGGCATACGTAGGCATATATTGAATGAATAAATGCATTATTAATACGTTCATACATATATGAATATTGCTTTATAATTTAGTGGTTGTTTGATGAAATGCTTAAAGATACAATTCGTATTTTACCACATTCTAATGCTACATGTTGATTTAAGGCACCACCGCTCACTCACTCATTCACTCTTGCATGCAGCATGATAATTATAGTCTCATTAGAGTGAGCATGTGTTAAAGGATTAACATATACCACAACCCATATCCATACAGAGTTTCAACTCTATGGCAACCAGTAACGGTTGAGAGAGATAGAAAAGTAAAACGTGATTCGAAAACTCATACTAAAATTTTTTAATAATAATTAATTTGATAATTATCATGAAAATTATATCAACACCGTATACAGAAACATTTGTAAGCCAGTTTTAATAAAAAAACCTAATAATGGCAAACGAATGTACGAATTGTGTTGTAATTTTAATAGAATACGGAAAAATCATTATTTGGGATGCAAAAGTAACTATTTTATTTGCCCGAAGAAATTTCGGATTCCAATTAATATGTAATTGCCCAACGCATAATACTTATTAACAACAACATTAAAACCTCATGCCAGGTTACAATATATCAGAGATTGTTAGTGCAATAAAATCACTCAAGAGCAACAAGGCGGCTGACTTGGGTGGCATTTCACCGGAATTACTAAAAACCTATTCAAACATCAGTGAGCGTATCATTCTGTCACTCATCGCATACTTTTGAACAACTGGATCATTGTCCAGCGAGCTCAAAGAAGGCGTATTTTGTAAAATTCCAAAAAAATTCTCAGCATGATCAAAATATTATGACTTATCAACCATTATCAACCATTAGAAGAAACTAGATGTTCGGTTGACATATGATAGAAGTTTCATTTGGGATTCACTGCTAAAATGGAAAGAAGTCAAAATATTTCTGAAGGAAATAATAACGGGAGATGAAATGTGGTTCCCGTACGATAATAATGTGAAAAAAAATATTATGTACAAAGCATTATAAAGCTCTGCAGACGATGGCAAATGCAGGGTTGACTCTAAAAAATGTAATGCTTTGTGTTAGGAAGCGAATTCATTACTATGAGCTCTACAAACTGATAAATCGATTGATTCCGATCTGTGCTGTAAAAAATTAACGATACCGAAGCAAACAACTAAAACGGCCAGAGTTAATGAAAAGAAAAAAAGTGGTGTTCCTTCATAACAAAGACGACGTAAAGAACCTTTATTTGACAAACACATTTTGTACCGTATCTCAGTTGTAGTACATTTTTCTCTTACTCTTTTAAGCAAAACTGCAATATGTCCCTTTTATTTTTCATAAAGGGTCGGCTATCTAACGTTTTTTTTTTAAACTAGTGCTTATTTCGTGAATGGTAATACTTAGCTCATGTCTGATTTGACAGATAATTAGTTTTATCCTTCCGCTGAACGAATATGGTTGTGTATACGCTTCGCTAAGTAGGCCTGCGATCAACTTACAGAAGATGCCGATTTTGCCAAAAAAAAATCTTTTTTTTCAGATGAAGCCCATTTTGATAATGGCGGGTATGTAAACAAGCAAAATTGTCGCATTTGGAGCACAGAAAACCTGCACGTATACATTGAAAAGCCGATACACCCAAGACGAGTTACTGTTTGGTGCAGATTTTGGTCCAGAGGCATAATTGGGCCATTTTTCTTCGAAAATGAGCAAGGAGTGGCCGTTACAGTCAATGGCGATCGTTATCGGGTCATGTTGTGAAATACAGCTGCACACAATCGATAATGTGCTTAAAAATTGGATCGATGGTGTAGGATACTGCATGGCCAGCCGATGCAGTTATTTGAATGAAATTGTTTTCCATTATTAACCGGAAGGATTGTACTTTCAAATAAAAAAAGAAATTTGAGAAAATATTCAGTAGTTTTTTTTTATAGCATTAAAAAAATTTGTTTGGCGGACCCTTTATGTATGTATACATAATGTGAGCGTCAAAGTAAAGTGTACACAAGGTTGTATGCTTTACTATATAGACTTCACTCCACAGGTGCTTCAACTGCGGCAATTTCCAATGGATTTAAAAAAATTAAGTATAATTTTATTCTTTGATAAATGCAGTGGTTGTTTGGTTTTTTACTAAGTATTTTTTTCTGTGTAAAATAAAACAAACAAATATATTTTTAAAATTAATAAAACGGCCCTTTTTGGATAGAGAATTTTTTAACATTAATGTTAAAATATGATTTCAGGCATATGGTCGTAACGACTGGCGCGTACAAAGCGCAATCTGGAATTCCAATGTGCACAATTATTTCGTGGCATATGCGGTCATATTTCGCCAATAACTTTTCGAATGTTGATATCCAGGTGTTCAATTGTCTCTTGTTTAGTGACATAGACAAGTGAGCTTACATAACACAAAAGAAAGTGGCATGTGGCTCCCTACTGTTGAATTGAGGTACGAAAAAATTTCTAATCATCTCGCGTAACCGTTCACCATTGACAGTAATATTCTGACCATCACCCACCAGCCCATAAAGACTACCAAACAGTAATTTTCTGTGGATGTAATAGTGTTTCAACAAAAGCTTGTGGATTGTCCTCACTCAAAATTCGACAATTCCAAATGCGGCATTCAACCAAAAATTGGCTTAATCGCAGAACAAAATTATGCACAATAAGTTTGATGAACGGAACCATTATTTTGATAAAAATAAGCAGCTATGAGTTGTTAAATCAGTTGTCAAATAAAACAGTGTTGCCAACTCAAAGTAATGAACCTCTTAAAAAAATAATTTTTGGTCAAGACTGTAAACGAACTTTATCGAACACCAATTATTTTCCATTTATTTAATACAAAAAATCTTTAAATACAATTTAACAATTTTTTTATAATAGTTATGAATGTTGACATAATCCTGTTTTACTAAAATGTTACGCCGACAAAGTCATTTAAAGGAAACGGACTCTGTTTAAACAAAAAGGTGTTATAGTCAGTGGCTTAAATAATACTTAGGGCATGTTACTTTATTTCTATTTTTACTTACATATTATTATTACTTTGTTTTTGTGGGCGTATTAACCAAATAGACATTCAAAGGTTAATCAATAATGAAAACAGCCGCCTTACAGGCTGAGGGATTAGGAGAAAAAAAACCAAAATTTTTTTTTTCAAACATAAGAAAAAATTTATATTTTTGGATATTTTCAAATGTTAAAGAAGTAAAATACTCCTGCCAAAAAACAAAAAAAAAAGAAAAACTGTAGGCCATAGCTTATAAAGACATAAAAACAGGATTAAATTAAAGGTAATAAGACGTACGAGTATAATAATAAGCTGTGTCTTTTGTAATATTTAAAGCAATAACCAAACAGTGTGATTTAAAATAAAAGGCACAAAATTCTATGAGTTTTGTTAAAAAGATATTTTGAAATAAGATTCAATACAGTGAAATACTGCAGCCTTACTTTGTTGATGACAAATTTCTATAAATTTTGCAAAACATCATTCAACTCGTAAAGAAAACAGTTGTTTTTCTTTGGCTTATACTTTTGCAAATAAAACCAATTTCGAAAATAAAGTAAAAACACAACAATATTGTATACAGTCTCATATAAGCATATCCGTTCATATGTACATTCAAATGCTATTCACATCCTTACAATAATAATAATACGAAAGTAAATTATTTTTGGCGGCAGGATTACATGAGAAATATCAGAAAAATATTACCAAGAAAATCATAAAACAATGGCTTAAAATATAAAAAAAAATGAAATCATAATCTTAAATTGTCACAAAAGTATTGTGTTAAAAAATTTCTTAAATTTATTTTATTTTATTTAAATTTATTTATTTTAAGCATGTTAAGGCATAATACTGAAGATAAAATTGGTTATTTTGGCACTTTTGTTTTGTTATTATAGGACTTCGGTTAAATGTGACTTAAAATAATAGCAACGTGTCTGTTTTTTTAAATGTGAAAACCACATCTAAAATTCTAGTGGAACTTGAAGAAATAGTCTGCTGGATGTGAGAACTTTTAAATACAAGAATTCGGATACAAATAATTGCAAAACCAAAGTACAACAATGCTGGCAGAATCTACTAAGCATGAACAAATAGAAGTCACCAACGATAAAAGCAGATTTTGTCTAATTTTTACAGATCAGATCTATGGCAACATCTCTACATGTTGTTAGCATCAATGATACAGTGGGGTAAGCTTTTATATTTTAAGGAATTAAAATGTGCAAATGGTATTGTCTATCTGTCAACAAAAGGCTCAAGAAAACTAAGTATTATCGTACAAAATCACAGAAAGTTCCCATCTTACATAATATAAGCGTCAAAATAGAGTGTATAACCTTATTTTATAAAATTTAGCCTTTTCAAATACGATGAATTTAAACATTTTCTACTTTTTTAAATGTCTATTTAAAGTTTTACAAAATTATTACAATAACTAAAGTTATACAGCAAAAGCGAAAGGTACTTGATTTTTTACGCGTCAAAATAAAGTGTACAAGAGACGACTATGCCACAAAAAAGAATGACGTTGAAATACATAGGAAATGATACCATCTTTATGATAGCTGCTGTCGAATACAATAAGTATCTGATTTTAGAATTTTCAAAACACCTCCAAAATCTCGAGTTACTGGTAAAAATCTAGTTTTCGTACCTTCATGCACTTATAAGCTTAGCTTATATTATTTAGCTAAATCTTAATCAATTTTAAGATTCTTGGAAGATTTTGAGAGGAGAGGAACAGCTCTTTTAAGTGGAGTATATACTTTAACTACTTGTGGCGGTCCCATCATTCCTAATTAAGTTTTTTTTTTGTTTGTTAAGTTTGTACATCTGTTGATATTCTCGCTAAATCTTAGAGTTATAGCTTGATATTTCCAAATGCTACATATGTAGCCAAGAGTACATCCATCTCTATGAGTGTTGACGATTTTTTACAATTTTAGAAACAGCTGTTGAAACGTGTACTCCGTAATGGTTTTTTAACTCAATTGAACAAAAAGAAGTCACAGGGAGCAGAATCAGCTGAATTCGGTGGCAATTGGATGGTATTTGTTGCATTTTTCGTGAAAAAATTTCGAATAATGATGGCACTGTGCGACGGTGCGTTATTGTGGTCCAAAATCCACAAATTTTCTGCACACACCTCTAGTCCTTTTCGGCAAATTTATTCATGCAAACGTCTCATAACGCCCAAATAATACTCTTTGTTTACTGTCTGGCCTTTTAGCAAAATTTCATGACGCACTACACCGTTGTAATTCATGAAAACTGTGGGCATCGCCTTCTTTTTTGATTGAAAGCCATTCAATTGCCTGATGTCTGGATTGCGAATTGTACTCACAAACCCACGTATCGTCTTCTTTTGATGAATGTGGAATCGGATTCAGCCTCGCGAATCATGTCTTTTTGCGACCTCAACATGGTCAAAATTTAAAAAAATCGCCAACACACATAGAGATAGATGTACTCTTGGCTACGTAGCTTTTACAAATGTAAAGCTATGACGCTAAAATTTAACGCGAATATCAACAATAGATTTTAACAAAAAAAAAAAAAAAAAAATCTTAACAATGTGGCGGCCACAAGGGGGTTATTTCGGGAACTTTTTGATCAAGGTAGTATTTCTCAAGAAAACACATTTTTCGTCCGATTTATTCCAAAATTCCCAAGTTTAGAGATGTTTTACACGCTTTTTTATATAGGAGCCTTCATAATTTTTGATTTGTTAAACTAGTAAAAACGCGTATATTTACTAATGAATAGAAATATACGGAGTTTTTTTTATACATATGTTTTGATGTAGCTATGGACTGCTGGGATTGTCATTTAAATTTTTATCGAGTCAAATTTGGATCACTTCGTATATCTGAACCTATTTGAAGATAATTCGATGCAATCAGTGAACAAAGAAGACATTTTAGAAGTGGTTATCGTAAAACGTTCCCAAACAGATTCTTTTAATTCCCAGTTATAGTACAATCTGGACTTAAATATTATTGAAAATTGATGAGCCAACCTTGACCAAAATATTAGAAAATATGGCACTTAGTCACATCTCGATGCTCTGCAGTCAAAGTTGGACACAGATACTTTTTTACACTTAAAATTTATTAAAAGCGTCTGTAAGTTGTTATTTTAACAAAATATACAGTCAAGGAAAAAAGGCTACATGGACCGTACGATTTTGAAGTTTTAGAGAATTAGTGGTGGAATAGTATATATAATAAGTTATATATTTTTAATGCCTGCTTGAACCTACGTACAAAAGGATACCTCATTTGCCAAATCGATTAACTCCACTTTTAGAAATTTATTAAATAGTAATGTGAAATATGTGCTTATTTTGTTAAGTTTTTGTTGAGATTATTTGGCAACCATACAGAAGAGCTTCAACATTTTCTTCGAATTTTTTCTTACTACACTACTAAGCCTCAGCTACTACTACAACTGCTTTACTCTGTTCAGGATCTTATTTTTTTATTAAAGTGCGAAATACACTATCGAGCATATGGAAACTGCATTGTAGTAGTATTAGTGAAATTTTTATGTATGTTTACGTACGTTTGAAAAGTGTATGGCGTTGCTTGATCAATTTTGATATTATTTGCAATTTTATAGCATCAACAACATTGGAAAACGAAAAAATTGCATTTATTTTTTCGAATTTTGTGGCATAAAAATGGCAGAAATTCAAAAGAAAAAGCAAATTTTTGAGCTGTCTGAAGTTAATCGTTCTCTGCCTGTGCTTTGGGAGTTACAACAGAGTTATTAAGGACAGCAGTGCGAAGTTTTAACGGAAGAATACAAGGAGCAAAATCCAAATACAGACAGAGAAGACTTGAAAAAAAAAAATTCATTACGCACAAACTAGACGGGAGTTAAAAAGAAAAAAGTATATGGAAAACAGAGGTACTGTGGTAGAAGACTTGTTTGATACAAGACTCTAATATTTTGAAACGTTGTACTTCTTGGACGATATTGCACCTAATGTTTCGTCCGAAAACGACATACGTACTTCATTTCACAAAATTTATATAAAAATGTTAAGCATTCGTTTCAAGCATTCATACTGTATTGACTACTGTATGCTAAAATCATAAATAAACATTTAACCAATACTACTATAATGCAGTTTCCGCCTACTTGATAGTGTATTTCGCCCTTAACATTGAGCTCAAGCAAAAATCAGAAGAAGTAAGCTAGTTGTCTCACCTATAAAGAGTTAGACGCCTTTTGCACGTTCTCTTTGACATTTTCTTTTAAACTTTGTTTCGCTTTTGCACGTTCAAATTTTGTTTTGACAAATACAACAATAAACAACAAAACAAAATACTGCAAACTTCACTGTGCGAGATAAAAAATAAAAGAAAATGTCAAATAAAGCATGTAATTACGTAAAAATACGAACGAAGAACAAAGCAACTTTGCGAGTCCATCAAAGTGTGTACTCACCCCCGCTCGTTCTTCTCTTCTCTCTTACAAACTCAGACTTTGCGAAGTACTTTTAGCGTGCAAAAGGCGTCTTATTAATACTTTTAGAGCTGCCAATTGTCCATATATCATAAATCGTCATTTTGGAGGCAAAAAACGTCAATCTTCAATTTGCCAAAATTTTTGTTAAAAATGGTCAAAATGACGATTAATTGTCAAATCTGGCAGCTATGTATATTGCTAGTTTTATCTATGCAAAAAGGATATATAAAAAATTTTTGGATTCTATACTATTTTTGCCTGCAATTTACATATTTAGTTTATTCAAACCACTTTAACTTTTGTTTTTTTTATTTCTTTTATTTGTTTACAAGATCACATATTATATTTTTTATATTTTTACATCTAAGGCCGTTACTGTAAAAACAACATTTCCCACATTATTTATAAATTCCATTATAATTACTAAACTTGTGTTTTATGCTATGATTGATTAGTTACGTTTAAAAGAAGAAAAAAAAGACATCAAAGCCTACATTCCCATAATTCATATGAAGCATGAAATAACCTTTTAATACTTTCTTTCAAAAATTCATTCATTTTAATTAAGATTTTGCCTTAAGTAGTTTCATCATCATCATTAATGTATTAAAGACATGACAAAATTTCATAAATCTTAAAAAATTCTTTAAGTGATTGAAAAACATGGATATGAAATTTGACACATTCACTAAATACGGTGAAAAACAAACAGGCAGAGGGATGCATTTTATTTTATTTTTTTAATAAATTTATGCCATAAATGGTTTGTGTTTGAACGTTGCTCATTAAACAGTTGCTTCCGTAAGTTCATATTATTTTCTCACTTTATTTTCTAATTATGTACCTGATTAAAAAGGTATAGATAGGTATTGTCAAGTTTGAGTCTATTTTTATGACATCATAGAAAACTATGAAAATATTAAGAAAATATTACACATCAACACATTATTAAAATAGAACATTTCAGAGTATGATGGCAAACCGGAAGCTTATGGGGTGACATTTTTGTTCCTTTTATATACATTTTCCAATGGATTCCCTATTTTCATTAGAAAGCGATGACGTTTTCTGACATCAATGTCAAACATAATCTAGATGAATCGATCATTTTATAAAGAGCAGGCAGGCAGAAGGCTAAAAGAGAACAGCCCCTATTAGTATTTACACAATAAAAAGTTTTAAAAAACTGTGTACCAGAAGACAATTTTAGGTCTTGTTTTTGATATTTTTTTATACAATTTACCACAATGATTAATCATACCTTGTTGCTGGGAAAATGTTTATAAAGTCCTTTTTTAAACGTTTGTGTTATTGCCTTCTTAGGTGTTGTTGTGTTTTTATTACAATTTCCGGGTGGTGACTATTTTTTTTAAGTTTCATGACAGTTTTTTAATTTTTATCTCTTCTTTTTTGGAAATTTTGTAAGCCCGTTTTGTTTTTCATTTATTTCTTGTTCTCCAAGATCGAATTTAGCTGATAAGAGGTGGTTTGATGTTCATAAATAAGAAAAAAGTTATGCTTTCCCCTATAAATGAAAAACAAACTCATGTGGTTAGTCAATGTTAGTTTGCTATGGCTAAAGCTGTTTGGCTGCTGTTTTGAAAGTCATGCTCAATAGGAAAAGGATATGCTTTGTAAACCATTCGCACGCACACTCCATATACACGCAAGCAATAAGGAAAATGTTACATTTACCCATATGACAAACACAGTAAGGGAAGAGATGATAAAACAAGAAGGTGTTAAATTTGTACGAGGGTCCTAAAATAAATAATAAAATAAATCTCGTATAAATTTTGTTTTTAGATAATAAGTTTGTTATATAAATTCAGCACATTTATAAATTAAATTAAAAATATATTTTAATTTTACATCAGTCTAGATGATAGGGGTATTGCTTAGAACTTTGTTTGTCTTATAAAAAAGATGTACACTTATATAATTCGTTCTCCTGAGCACCAAAGTGAAGTAAATTTTTCAATACATTGTTACACTTTTGTGAAAAACGCCAAAAACCTACGATCCCATAAAATAAATAAGGGTCCCCTAGAGTACACATTTTTCATGAAATTGAAAATATTTATGGACTCGTTTTTGTTGAATAGATATCGGGTGGGCCATTTAAAAATTAAAATTTAAAAACGTAATAAAACAAAAAAGGTTTGAAATAACGCCAAATTAATATTTTTTTTTGTGAAGTACAATTGTTTCGGTTAGAAATGAAATATTACTTCGTTCATATGGCTGCCGCGGCTGGGCTCTGAGTACCCCATTCGATCGGATCAATTTTCTACTGTATGGGGTAGTACCTCGGCAATGGCATTACAAATGTAGGCCTTCATATGCTCAATTATCTCTGGTTTGCGGTATATACAAATTGTCTTTAACGGCGCTCTACAGAAAATAGTCCAACGGTGTCAAATCGTAGCTTCTTGGCGGCCAACTGACATCACCATTTCGGCTAATTAAACGGCCATCAAACGTTTGACACAATCGATTGTGACATGAGATATGTGGCAAGTTGCACCATCCTATTGAAACCAAATATCGTTTACACCAATAGGTGTTCCCATTGTCCGTAGTTGTTGCGCCGTCCTCATTTTCAACGAACTATGGGTCAATGATGCCTCGGCTGCACAAGCCACACCAAACAGTCACACGTGATGGGTGCATTGGCTTCTGTCTTCTGATCACGTTTGGGTTTTCTGAGCCCCAAATATGCCCATTTTGCTTATTAACGTACCCACCAAAATGAAAATAAGCTTCAATCGAAAAGATGTTTTTTTTTTATTCTTTGATAAATTCGGACCAATTGTCTTTGTTTCAGAAATTAATTTCCAATAAATCCCAACGTTGCTCAAGCGTAAGTCGATTCATTTCATTCAGTGGAGATAGTATACTTAATTTTGTAACAAAATAGAATGACATAAGTATTGCCAGATTCGAAATAACCGCTGGTTAAAAATTTAAGCCAATAGATGACCCACCCGATACAAAGACTTGCTGTCTTTTTTGATTAATGGCGCCACTATAGCGATGTTTTAAAAACACATCGAGGCTTCTACAATAAGAAACACCTAAATTACAATTCAGGTCTTAACTATCTGAGTGAGTAGTGAAACCTTTCTGAGGAATTAAAAACTATTAAGTAATAAAACCAGCAGCAATATGAGTTCCTATCAGTTTAGAAACCAAATCTCTAGATCAGAACCAGAAGATGTTTTTCTTCCTATTAACACTTGGCTAATACAGTATGCCCAGGAGCAGTTCCTCTAGAATTTATACTAAATGGGAGAAATATTTTTTTTACAAACCAACCTTCTTCCAATCTGGATATAGTGAACTCTTGTAGAGTAACGAGCGATAGTGTGATGTGTCGGCTCTGGGTTGAAAAAATTGGAATATGCTGACGATTTTTTCTGATGCTTCACAATTATACGAACATAGCGAGAAAACTTTACAGTTTTTTCAAAGCAGGTCCTTGAACAATTGACAAACGTGTGGTGATCAATTCTTAGTAAAGTCAATGTTATAGTATTACGGCGGTACCTTAAGAGTATATCATCTCGATAACCTCTAAGTTGTTTATAATTTCTAATAATAATATTTTCTACTATTAGGTGATACACTGTTTGATGTAACCCTTACTTTCCTGTTAAACTCTTCTATCTCTAAATATACAAACTTTTCTTCATGGCACTATTACATGGAATAAAACTGCTTGTATGCTAAGCTATAGTGGCCGGGGGTATTATATTTAAAAAATAAACTATGTTGCATGCAACATTTGTTATAAATATCTATATACTTACTTGGTGGTGGTTGCGTTTTTCATAATTTTTTTTTTACTTAAAAAAAAAAAAAAAAAACTACGACAACCTTCCTAAAGTTTTTTTCAGTTATTACTACTTTTTTTTATTTATTTTAGTAGTTTCAGTACTTTTTTATTTTTTGTTTGTTTTTTATTCACAAATTTTTTTTCTTTTGTTGGTTCTATCACATCATTAATACATTTATCACCCGTAGAGTCAAGAGAGTATGATTTATTTTTTATGATGGGGTGGCGTTATTTTTGTAGCATATTTTTTCAGTTTTATTTATTTTCTCTTCAATTTTAATTAAAAAGGGTTTTTTAAGGGGTTTGCTTATGTAATTAAAACATCATGACGGTTAGTTTCAGTTAAAGTCTGAGGTAAAAAACTAAAATGGAAATACTTGTAATCAATAAAAGTGTAATAATAAAATATTTTTTTTGTCATAAATGTGGTTATTTTTATGGGAGTTGTAGGGGGAGTTGTAGGTATGACCAGCTGGACAAAACTGTTGGCGAAAATATTAATTTCGAAAGAAGAACTACAGACTGATTGTAAAAAACGATGAATACTTCAGTTTTTGAAATTTAGAGTTTAAACAATGAATGTGAGATATTATATCTATTCTGAAGCATATAAACAGTGTCATGCAAAACAAACACAACAAGCCCTATAACAACTTAAAATGTCATTTATCGCATGATTTTTTAAGAGCTTTCGGATTTTATTAAAACAAAAAAACACAAAATCTAGAGGAATGTATGAAATCTTTATTTGAGCCGATAAAACGATCTATATACTATAATTCACTAATTAAAGATGATTTCATGTACATGTTGACCGCGGCTACGCCTCAAATCGTTCATACGCTAGGTCCAATTTTGGCATACACTCTCCTTCATATCGGCCAGTATCTCACGAATAAATTCTGGAATATTGTATTCCAGTGCATCAACCGCAGCGGGCTTTTCCCTATAGATATGAGTCTTAACATAGCCATACAAAAAATAGCGCACAGGCGTTAAATCGCAGGATCTAGGCCGCCAATTGGCTGGTCCCAATCGTGTAATAAGCTGTTCACCGAACTCGCCCTCAATTGGGCCATTGTTTCATGCGCTGTGTGACATGTGACACCGTCTTGTTGAAATAACATGTCAGCCAACTCCGGCTATTCCATTTTGGAAAAAAAATTATAATCAGCGCACGGTAAAGTTCGCCATTCTCAGTAACTTTCCTGCTTTCATCCACACTAAACGGTATATTTTTCGAGATGCATTCACACAATTTTCCGATAAAAAGGTACTTAACAGAGCTAGTTTTGATAACAAAATTCAATGATCTGCAAGCGTTGTTCGTTTGTAAGTCGATTCTTGGTTAAATTATAGACCAAACTGAACATGTTTGACAGTAACAAGTTACCCGAAAACAGCTGAGTGCTCAAGAACAGTGTTGCCAAAAAAGAAAGGTGCTAATAATTTACCAGATATATCTTCAAATAAATAACAAAACCAACAAATTGATGAACCTGTATATTAGCCAAAACTGCGCGGCATGAAATCAATAAGTCTATTAAATACGCATTCCGACATATGTTTCCATCAGCTTCTAAGTATTAAAGAGTTTGTTTTGATTCTTGAATCGTTTTCCTGAAATATTCCTCTTCAATATTACAAACAAGTTCAAGTCAGGTTTTCAAGGAACGCTATTCTCTTCTATGAATTATAACTTCGATCTGTGTTGCGGGCCATTATCGCGTTGAAACACCTATCGAAGTAGAATATTTTTGTTAAAAAAATCGATTCAATATATAAAGTTGTAGTCATCTTACCTAAAAGCAAGTCCACATCATAAACTGCTAAAATTTTTTTTAACAATTGCATAGATTAAGACATTTACCAGTGTTGGAAAACGCAATGTTGTCTTATGTGGAAAAAATATGGATTTTCCAACATGACAATGACACGAAACATACTGCGAAACTTATCAAAAAATTGTTTTGTGAGTCAAAAGTAAGAGTTCTCGCACCGCACTTTATTTGAAATCTTTGGAATATCATGGAAAGCAAAAAAAGGGTATAATAAAAGGACAACACGCTATTTTTAATTGTCCAGGAGGCAGGGTACACCGTTTGTAAAACTCATATTGAGGGACTTATTGATGCCATGCTACGTCGATGGTCTGCCTAGGTTACGCTACGACTACTAATTATACTTTTAAGTTTTGTGATAGAAATACAAAAGTTGGTTTAGTTATGACCAGTCACTCTTGAACTTATTTAGTTATATTGAGAAATTTTTCTTAGAAAAACAAATAACAATTTCTTTTTATATAGTGGATCAATTTAATAATCGGACAGTTAAATGACATGTATTTTTGACAAAAAAAAAAAAAAAAAAATAAATAAAAAAAATAAAAAAATTCACTCAACTAAAAAAATGTATTTTATTTATTTACATGGGACTTATTATGATTACAATGTATGGAAAAAATCTCTATACAAGAAGCAACAACAAAATTTCTAAGTTCAAGTCAGCGTTGTTTTTAATTTGTATTTTCTGACAAGTTCTTTATTCTTGCGAATAACCTCTAGCCAGGGTCAATTCGTTCCCATTCCTCCTTCAGAGCGATTCTTAAATCAGTGATAATAGATATTGACCGAGATTTTAATTTATTTATGAGATATGCCCCAAATTCTCTATAACGTTGATATCAGGAAACTGTGGCGGGTTTTCCATAGCGTGGGAACAGTTGTAAAATAACCACATTAGCGTATTATGTGCTTTATGCTTCACGTCGTTACCTTGATAAAATATAAAATTGTCCGAAATGCACAACTTTTGTACAGTGGCTGCATATTTTTTTAAATGATTATATACTTATTATTTTACTATTCCATCAACAAAAATCAGCTGACCAGGACCCGATATAGATATACAGCCACAAAGCTTTACTCCAACAGAGTGTTCTTCATTCGATTTTCTCCAAATGTTTAACTGACCATCTAAGTGAAAAACATTACATAATGTCTGCATCATTACATAATGTTTCCCGTTCAGATGGCCAGTCATATGTGTAGTGAAAGCCGAATGAAGAATTGAGATCGTGCAATCTTCGCCATAAAACACGGTGCTGGAAGTATAATGATTTGGGACTCTATGTCTGCAATGACAGGGTACAGCAGCTAGTTTTTATATACATTTACGTACATATGTATGCTTATGTGAA
Organism: Wohlfahrtia magnifica; assembly: GCA_023159175.1. Taxonomy (NCBI): domain Eukaryota; kingdom Metazoa; phylum Arthropoda; class Insecta; order Diptera; family Sarcophagidae; genus Wohlfahrtia; species Wohlfahrtia magnifica. The sequence goes on from JAKWBJ010000156.1 coordinate 1,159,316, forward strand.
GAAAGTATTTATATTAAAACAAAAGAATTTCTCGATCGAGTTTCTTCTAAGGCATTGTCTTTGACATAATGTTGCTTGCTTTATTTATGGCCACCAGTTTATATATATATTTATTTCCGTCGTTCCAATGTGGAGCATAGAGCCATAACACATTAATTCCAATCATTTTAATATAATTTCAGATTTTTCCTATTGTTTTGGTTTCGGCATCTAATTGTCTTCTTTAAAAGCAGCCGGGCCTTCTTCTTCTATAGTTACGTTGGGGGTTCAAGTCAAGCGCGATTTTTGTAGGTCATGCTGGGATTTCCGCAGCGTATAATCCAATTCAGTTACATTTGTGTTAAAGAACTTTTCTTGCTATAGGCGTTTGTCACAGATCGGCACTGAATATTGTTCACGGCCAGAAGATCTTTACTATTCGCATCTATTGATAAAGATCTATGTAGTATAGGATACAGAATAAGAGATGTATTATTATATACTCTTGACCTGTTTACGGTAGAGCTTTATAAAGTGTCAGTAATTTTTTAGTAAATAAATTTCGGCCAACTGAATAATAAAGTGCTTTCAAACCAACTGTTTGTTATAACAGTGGATTATGGATAGTATGTAGTACGAAGGCAGAAAGCTCGTTTTAAAATCATAGAACTTAGGCAAAATAGTATGGCCTGCTACAACACGAAAAAGATAGATCACAGTGCTGAAACTACTGGCATATTGTGAATAATGTAAAATGCTTGCTTTTGAAACTTCGTTAATGATTATAGTAGAGAGCAAAGATTAAATCATCTACCCATCACGGTGAAGATATACTTTGTGAACCGGGGCGATGTTTGGAATATTTTAAGGTTTAAAAATTTCACACACAATGTAAAAGGTCTATTATGATTGAAAACACAAAGCTTCTATTCTCTACATGCAACTTGAGAGCACTTTCAAAGAGTCTCTTAAGCCCTGGAAGGCACTGCTACATTTTTACCTTTTTAAAACGTTTGAGTTCTTTTAAATTGCGTAAAAAAGTGCAGCGAATTCTATACAGCTTTTTTGTTTTCACACTTAATACACAAGTACTCAACACTTGTACGAACGCCTTAACACGACTTTACTTTATGACTTCTAAATTAAAACTTAACATAATGACTGCCAATCTATAGCTAACTGTCTATGCATAATACGCCGCCTTTTATATACAACTGACATTACTTTTGAATGTTCTTGTACTTACTACAGCATTCGATTTATTTCCGTTAATTCAAATGTAGTACCCAAAATCGATACGGTAACCCCGCAACTGGTAACATTGTTAATAACAAAAATTAAGTATGACATTACAAGGGTGGCGCATTGAAAGCCTTGACACAAACCAATAGACTAAAATCACACAATAAATTTTAAATGCACCGATACAAAAACGTATCTTCATTAGGCATTGTTCTTTTTTGTAGCAGTATTTAAAGAGTATCTGTATAATTAATCAGTACGATGTTTTATCTTATATGCACCTTGAGCTTAACGCTCAATGCTCGTTTATTTCGGTTTCTCTTTTTTGGATCCATTTTTGTTCTTCTTCTTTTTGTTTAAATGTACCATTGGAATGCTTACATATATTCAGTTTAGTTACCAAAATGTTTCTTTCTGTGAAATCATAAGTGTTCTTATTCATATGAAATCAAATGCGCACTGCACCTGAATTGTAACTATTGTGGCTTAGTAGCAAATAAGTTCAGTGGCCAGATAGCCAAGTCTTCAACAAACACGCTAAAATTTTCAAAACACGCTTGCACGCATGACATGTTTCACTTCTAAATCTGCAATTTTACCTGCAGTGAAGTCTAAAAATACATACAAAAGACTGATAAAATATGAAGATGACTTTAAAACTTAAGTAGCACCCATTCCTTTGATTTGTATGTTAAGCAAGAGTACTAAACTCAATAACTGAATTCTCCATGATATCCTGAAACTGTCTCAGATATCTGATACCTCAAACGGATCTTTCTTCTATTACCCATCTTGGGAGTATATGGCTTTCACAAAGCATTTTCATACTTCCAAAACAAAATTACACCGCTCTAGGCCTTGGAGTATTGTAGGCGCCTCAAGGTGTTTTTAGACGTCTGTGGTTTCTTGAGCCTTGTGGACTTATTCACCAATATTGTTTTTTTGATGATATGGCCAATCCAACTACATTTTCCACATTTTATTTATTTTAGAACAGTTTCAAGTCAACTTCCGAATATCCATGTCGCTGATGTTATTAGGCCAGAATATCCTACATAGAACTCTGAAGCAATTGATGATGAATACCTGTAACTTATGCTTAATAGTGTTCGAAGCTAGCCAGGTTTTACTGCAGTTCAACGGTGCGTGAGATTGGTAAGCGTGGACATTTGTGAGCTACATTGTACTGATTATAGCGATACGAATGTTAAGCCTGTTATTGTGCGCCCCTATTTGTTGTCACTATACTTTCTATGTATTCGACCTTTTTACCAAGCAGCACGATGTTATCTATGCTGACTTTGCGAGATTTCATTGATTCATACACACATACATAATTCCCGCGACATTCCAAGTTTTTCATAAACAATCATAAACAGTCGCTAGCAGTGTTATAAGGTGATATCGTTGAAAATTACCAGATGGTCTGGCCTTGCCGAAGACCTCTACCATACCACAGCGGCATAGATTTTCATAATATTTATCTCGACATAAACATTGAGGGCAACTATGAAATCAAATATTCATATTCTCAAGTTAGAGTGAGAGGTTCCATGTAAATCACCTTCGCTTTAAAGAGGCTTTGATCATGACGTCATCCATAAACATTAAGAGAAATCAATTACGGATGACTATACTCCCACAAATGCTTATCGGATTTTATTTAATGAAAAATTTAATCAGAATCAAAAAAAAAAAAGTCCAATAAATTAGAGATTTAAAGGCTCTTTGAAAATATTTCGCCGCTCAGCCTTCAATGTATTAGCATGCTAATTGAGTCAAAATATAATATATGGACATCAATAAAAAAAGCTTTTAAAGGGATTCTCCACAAAGGCTGGTTTAATAGGTCTTCAAAATCCGATTTGCGGCCATATATTGATTCTTTATTTGTCAATAACTTCCTTCCTTCCTTGTTACTAAAACTTTATCAAGCACCTATTTTAGACAAAGTAGAATAGTAACAAAGTAGAGTATCATACTACTGAACTTGAAAAAATAAAAAATTTAAAATTTCCTTAAAAAATTTCTTCTTCAAAACTTTAAAAACTTGTTATACCGCAAAATAAATGCGATTTCTAATGTTTTTTTCCGCTAAGGACTCTTATTTAACCACTATCCATCAACATTTTGTAAAACATTTTGCCAAAATCATCACCCAAAACATCAGTTTGTCGTATCAAAAAACATACGACGATTTTGTTAAGCAGCCATAGAATACCTAACAAACTATTCATAAGCATTTTACTAAAAGCAGAAGACAACTCTAAATGGATAAAATGATGAAGGAAATGATGATGAACATGATGATGGTGTCAATTGTAATAGAATTTTGAAATATTACTCCTGGCAAAGGATATAATCCTAGTAGTAAGAGTAGCAGCAGTAAAATTTTTTTTTTAAAATTGTTGGTGAAAAACCAACATCAATGCAAAAGAAGAAAGCACAGCTTGATGGCAAATTTAAAGGGAATGAAATATTTCCTAATAGTCATTGTTGTGTTTTATTACTTTGTTCTTGAAGAGGAAAAGCAAAAGCATAGTGTGATGTGTTGCAAGTAAATGTGGCAAAGTAATCATCATTATAAGCAAAGTAAACTAGACTATATAGAGGAGAACATTTTAAACTTTGCTTGCTTGCACTAGCCATTAGGAAATAATATTTTCGTCATCAGCATTATGAACCAAACATTGATACATTCAACCACAAGAATGATTTAATTTCAGAGTTTTTTTTTTTTTTTTTTGTTGTATTAAGCAACCAACTTTTTTTGACATATCATCTTAGTAATACATTTACTGGCCCTAAAGATACATGACCAACAATAAAGCCATTTGCGTTGTCCTTGGTTTTGAATTATTTTGAATGTTTTATTTTGCGTTTTTATTATAGTTTTTATACCCTACACTTAGGCAATAGCTCTGTTTACAAAAATTTGCAAAATGTTTGGGCCCTTTTTAACCATACACTAACAATATACACAGAAATACGCTTGCTACGGTTTCACAAATATGCATCACTTAAAACGGTAGTTTATATTTACTTAACACTTTGCCATACTTGAGCAAACTAACAGCTGACATTCTTATATATACAAATTAATCTATAAACGTCTGGACCAATTTTCTTGACATTTTTACATTTTATATAGAATTCGAAAATTCCCAGTAGGCGGTGCCACGCCATAGAAAATAAATATTTATTTGTTTACATTGTTACTTTTTTACGTGTAAACGTGTATTTATGAGTTCGTGATTTGTAGTTAAAATAAAATAAATTTTGTCTTTAGTTTTTAATTAAAATCATTTATTCAACACAATATCTAAAACCCTTTCGAAATCAAGAAAAGCAGTTTTAAGTGGCGAGTAGCATTAATCACGTGTGATATGAACTGTGTACACGTTCACTTTTTCCCCATCCAAGTGTACACAAAGTTACTTGGGTGTCCTCACTTCTAAACATGTGTAATTAAAGAGGCGCAGATATTGCAACTGATTATTTTCTGGTATTTGCAACTGACCGCACAAAATTTGCGCTTATTAACAATTTAAATCTTTCGACCCAGAAAAGATGTGCCCCCTTGGCGTTTTTCGCTACTTCACAATTAGGTCGTTGATGAATCTGTTGCTGTAGGATTTTGGTCGAACATGTTCTTCTGGACTTAATTGAGGCTTTTGCCTCCTTCCTTTGTAACACATACACCCAAATTTCGTCGCTTATCCATTTTCTATGATAGTTACTCTTGTGCCCAGATTACTGTCTGCAGCTCATGTGAAGATACTCTCAACTCCTCCCAGGTTCATAGTATGCAATGTTATTGCATCGCCATAAAGACGTTTTTATGATAATTTGGCAACAGTATTAAACTAAGTTTTCTTACATCATTTTCTTACTGCAGCCTACACACTCCGCGTAGGCGAACTTTATTATGCACTAAGGAGACTAACTAGTACAACAAAACCATTAAGAAACTGTGGTAGAGAACTCATTGCATCCAAACTAGAAGAACTGAACCTCTGGGAAAAAAGTACGAGAACGTGTTAATGCCGTACGTCTCCACTTAGCGGACAATATACAATTGTGGGTCACACACGCAGTAAGCGACAATATATTGAATGTCTGAATATTAGTAAGTAATATTAGTCTGAATATTATCGTCAGGATATTGAATCTCATGGGAACGATAAGTCGCCTGGCATTACGATTATTATTATTGTCGAGATATAAAAGTACTGCGACCTTTCGACCTAGTCCTCTATCTTTATAGAGTTCCCTGTAGTATATCCCCCAAACTCGCATATTTTACGAAATTTAGGATGTCGGTTGGTATTAATATTGGCCAGTATGTGCTCTGGTGATTAGATTTCCTCATCACAGAATCTGCACATCAAGCTTGAAACTAATCTCATTTTACTCAGTTATCCATTTAGCCTGCAATGACCGGTCAAAAGCCCGATCAGTATCCTCAAGTTATCGCTGGACATTCCTGTGTAGGATTCGAATCTTCTTCTGTTACTTAACAAAAGTTTAGACTGTCTCAGTCTCGTACGGCCGGAGAAGAGCACCTGCCTCTTATTATCCTTTTTTTTTTGAGTATATCCTCACAGGATCCTATTCCCAGTCCACAAAATAGTTCTGGGCCCACCAATGGAGTGGAAGCAACTTTTCTAATCAGTTCATCGGCCCTTTCATTCCCCGTAATACCTACAAGCTCCGGGACCCAGCATAAGCCGACCCTACTGTCCCAGTTAACCCTGATATTCCCAACCTAACCTTGGGTCAACCTCATACAATTTATACCATTATCCTCGTCATAGTCTCTATGGCTCTATTTTTTACTGCCAAATGCAGGGTCCTCGAGTGCAGCTGTGGGATAAGTTCTCATTGCCCTAGTTATGATTATGCACTCTAATCTTTGTACCTTATTTAGCTGTGCCTGGGCTGTTCCAAAACTCGTTTTTACCGCCCAAGTAACGGCCACTGGTATACATCCAGTACAATATTCTGGAGTTACAGCCCCAAGATCTACCTACAAGCCTCCTTCACACCATAAGCTCATGCGAAGTTGAGCAAGGCAGTTTTCCACGTCAGCTTACTATTCAGTATTATTTCTATATATTTAACCTTCTTTCTTGGTGGTATTTCCTCACCCAGTAGTTAAATATTCCTTCTCCTTAGAAGTTTTCTTTTCCTAGTGAATGGTACTATCATGGTTTTACCAGAGTTTATGTTTAATTCCGTCACCCTACACTATTTACTGATTCACTATTCTAAGTCGCCTCTGTATGATTTCACACAAGGCATTCTTGAACAATGCCGTTTGCATAGCCCTAGCAGTCAATACCCGCCATAATGTTTCTAAAATCCATCGACTGGTATAGAGATGCTAACGTGATCCTAAATTCTCGCTTCTGCTGTTACGCAATTCTGAAGAAAAACCATTCTTTCAGTTGAAATTGCTGAAGATGTGATCGTCAACTTGCTAAAAAAAGGTGATCTTAAAGACCCAGTAATTGGAATGAAATCACCCTTCTGATCATGTTTAACTAAATTTTTCGGTAAAATTAAATTTCTTGCCGAAATACGGAAGGTGACGTATTATCTCGTCTGCTTTTTAGCTGCGTACTCGATTCGATAATGACTGAAGCAACGTTCTATGAAGGATAAATTAAGTGGGGTGTACAGAGCTGGCTGGAGTACCTCGTCTACGCTGACGATACCTGTTTGCTCACTTCCACTTTCAGGATATGCTAGCTACTCGTAAATCTAGAAGAAAACTGTGTTAAGAGTCGATTTGAAAATAAATATCGATAAAAACAAAGACAATAAGAAAGAAGGCATATAACGAGCTTACATTTTACATACGAACCCAATCGCTTGAGGAAGTATACTGTCTCTGCTATCCGGGTAGCATAGTAGAACAGAAGCGGAGTGTGTGGAGCTAATATCTATAGCCTCATGAATAAATTCCGTCAAGTTACTCTTTTTTGTTATGAAAAAAAAGTTGAATCAGGGTAGTACATTGTAAAGTCGTTCAAGATCGATTATAATTGTTTTACTTGTTAAAAGTATTAAATATGAACTGTGTGTTCATTTACTTTTTTGAATGCTGATGCAAGGAATGAGTAAATATTCTTCCTCTTAAGTTTTTATTGCTTACTGTTGGATATAATTATATGTTCTTCTTGTTGTTATTGTTGTATAGTATAATATTAAGAGGTCCTTTGTGGTAAATAACCAACGAGGAACCTTGTTTGTTTGCAACTTTTATTACAACATTGGCTCTGAAAAAAAAAAAAAACTAAAATTGACAGGACATTAAATTTAATGGAGAATTGCTATAGCATTGACTATGACATAAAATTATTGACACGAAAATAAATTAATAATATAAATTATTATATTTTATGTTTTCTTTTACAATTTTAAAATCTTTTTAGACCTAGATTTTCTTTGCAATTTCAAGTAGATATTTCTTAAATTACTTACAATCTTACAAAATTTAACGAAATATTGTATTAAAGTTTTCTTAATATTAAACATTCTTTAGCATTGATAATTATATGCTGATAATAAAATAACAATCCGTATTAGTTATAACAATGATGAGCCATACTAATCTATAAAATAATTTACCAGCAATGAAGAAATGGAAAAAAACAATTTCAAAAACTTTTACCAACTAAATTGCAAAAAAGAAAGAAAGAAAGGAAAGCAGGCAAATCAAATACATATCCAGCAGAGGTGTTAATCACAAAAACCAAAATTCTATTAGCCAGCCACCATAGGCAAAAATAAAATGAAAATTGCCTTCAATGTGAATAAGAGCACGCAATATACATTTTCGAATGAGTGGTTAGGCAGGCAGACCTATACAAATAAATACAACAACGAATACAATAGACAACGTCATGGACGCAATATATTCAAACATTGGAGAATAATATTTATGCTGAAAATTTTGGCAAAAAGTAGATAAGAGTAAGCAAATAGCACTAACACAGACTTCTCCCGTAATATCAAACTATTAAGTTGGAAAATAACTTCGTAGTACATTTAAAACATACGAGGGCGGATTGATATTGAAGCTACCTAAGTAGGAAGAAAACATTTTTTTTCAAAAACCATTCATTTCTCAACATATTCTCCTTTTATCTCAATGCACTTAGTATACCATCTAAATAATACGATTTTGGGAACTCCTCAAAATACGAATTAGTTTCAGTAATCACTTCTTTTTCCTGCGAGCCATTTTTTCAAGTTTGGAAACAGGAAAAATTCACTAGGGGCTAAATCTGGACTATAAGGTGGATGATCAACCAATGCGAAGTGGATTTCACGTAGTTTTAGCATCGTATCTAATGCTGTGTGAAACGGTGCGTTGTCGTGAAGATAGAGCACTTTTTTCTTGTTTAAATGTGGTCGTTTTTCCTTGATTGCATCAACCGATTGATTCAATAATGCACGATAATACTCTCCTGTGATTGTGGATCCCTTTTCACGATAATCGATGAGCAATATTCCGTGTGCATCCCAAAATACAGTGGCCATAATCTTGCCAGCCGATTTCGCTGTCTTCGCCTTCTCCAGAGCACTTCCACCAGCTTCCACCCATTACTTCGATTGATTTTTGCTTTCAGGTGTGTAGTGGTGGACCCACGTTTTATCAACAGTTATTAATCTACGCCAAAAATTAGCAGGATTATGCTTTATCATGTCCAAACACCGCTGTGAAGTGATTTGTCGAACTCGTTTTTGTTCAACACTGAACAAACGCGGCACCCATCTTGCCGATAGCTTTTTCATATGCAAATGTTTATGCAATATGTTAAACACACGTTCATATGATATGTTTACCATTTCGGCAATCTCACGGATTTTGACCCGGCGATCATTCATAATGATATCGAGGATTTTCTTGATATTTTCTTCAGTAACCACCTCTTTTGGCCTTCCTGTTGATGGTATTATTGCAGTGCTTATTCGGCCTGGTTTAAATTGAGCAATCCAATATTTGACCATATAATCTGACGGAGCAGATTCGCCGTAATGTTTATCAAGCTTTTCTTTTGTCTCTTTCGCTGTTTTGCTTTTCAAATAATAGTGTTTAATCACTGCACGAAATTCACTTGTTTCCATTTTCCAAGAAACACAACAGTTGCTTACTTCAAACGACTACAACAAATAAACTAATCCATGAATTTGGCTAAAATTTTAACAGCTGAAGTTTGACAGAAATTAGAAATTACTAAGTAAGAAAAAGTTTTTGTGTTTGTGCTGCTATCTAGCGCTAGGTAGCTTCAATGTCAATCCGCCCTCGTATTTAAAGAAATACGGTGGCCAAACCAGTAGTAAATTGACCGATGATATTAACTGTGATCTCAAAACGTTTCTCAATCAATTTCATTTAATAAGATTTGGCGAAAAATTAGAATAATGAGTGTCTTACGCATTTAACGAAAACAACAGCAAAACAATCTCAAATTGCTTTATACCTCGTTCGCAATCGAGCAACACACGGTTATAAAACGTCACTAAAGATGAGAAATGGTTTCTATATATAAATATGAAGTAAAGGAAAAAATCTAGTTACCCGAGGGAGATGCCTACTCCTACCGAGCGCGTCCTCAGGTGGCGGTTAGGAGAGGGGTGTATCGGTATGTTGTTGCAACTCGGTACTCGGGAACTCCAGGATCTGGGATTATTCGATTTTCGGTTGGATTGCTGTTACTGTCTTCATATAGTACATATACAGGTAATTTCTCTTAAGATCGAAACCATTCGAACGCGGGTAAGAGGATTTGAATCGTTTTTCTCACCGCGGACCAAAATGGCTAGGGATTAGTCCTTGAAATAGAGGGTTTTTAAAAACAATAAAAGAAAAGAAAAAAGTTACTGTACAGGGCATAAATAACCTAACACCGCCGGCAGGCGTTGGTGCGGTAGCAAGCCCGTCGTTATCCTGTGATTGCGACCCATAAATCCAAAAAACGATTTTGTGGATTTTTTTATGATTTCTGGTGTTACCGCCTCATTCGGATGCTCACTGCGTTCTGAATCATCCGTTACCCTACGACCACGTTTGAAGTCAGCAAACAAACGTTTTATTGCTGTTTCTGATGGAGCGGAATGCCCATAACACTTTTCTAGCCAATGCTCCGCTTGAAGAAGCAGTGTAAAATTAAAACGCGAAATTATTTCTGATCCATTATTATAAAAATAACAAAACTAGGGTCACTTTTAACGCAATAACTCACAAACTAATTAATAGAATATCATGAAATTTTAACAGCTGTGTTTGAAGGTTAGCACTAAATGAAAAGGAGGTGAAGCAATGTTTTTGTCCAGAGACTTTTCAGACCATGTGGTAACTACTAATTTTTGTTTACTCGTAAATATTTATTGTAACCTCTATAACACAAGGTTCTTTTGAACTTTGAAAGTTAAAAAGTCCCATACTGTTGAAGCTACATATTTGTCATATCTTAGTTTATTCACTTTACGTTGGGAAATTATCATGAACAGATGTAGCGTTCAATATAACCCTCATATTATAAATATGTTTTATCAAAAGGGCCGTTTTGTTCCGCTAACGTTTCCCGAGCTTCGCCCATTTTATGGCCGCTATAGTCTTCTTATTGAGGTGACTATTTACCGAAACAATCCGATGTTCCTAGAGTGTGTAGAAGAATCAGAGGCTGTCGATTTCGCATTGTTATCATGAACTCAGCTTTTTGCAGAAGTCTACTTGGCAAATTTGGCGTTATGACTTGGGTCTGAAACCTTCCACAATTTAACCAACCCAGAACTTAAAGGTAAACGACCATAGACAGCTATGTGTATTGGCTAAATGCGTCCCCGATAAGTTAAAGTTTAGCCCATTTCAGCATGAATGGGCACTTCAATAATCCACTTGAGATAAAAGAGTGCCCACTGTTTGGTGTGAAATGTATAAATGAAATATATAATGGTCAGGTTGTCGGTCCATATTTCTTTGAAAACGACAAAGAAAAGCCATCACTGCGAGCGCTGTAGGTTGATTATTACCAACATATTTATCCTGAATTGGAATTACATTGACAGCAGTGATATTTGGTGTCAACATGACGGCGCTATATACCTCACAGCTCGTTATACATTGAACATTATGTACGAGCAGTTTGAGCGCAATTTCATCTTACGGGGAAGTGATGTAAACTGTCAAATAGATTGTGCGAGTGGACACCGTTAAACTCTTTCTTCTGTGGTTTCGTTGCCTAGAAACAACACCCACTTTGTATGTGGTGTAGCGGTAAGGAATCACGATTTATCATAGACCCCTGCTTATTTCTTTTTACATATTATCCATTTTCCGTTTCAAAAGAAGAAATTTTTATTTCATTGTAATGCTTGTAGCTTACAATTATGTGCGAAATACTACGGCATTTAAATCTTCTGGTTAGGTGGCAGTACACGATCCAAAAAGCAGTTGGTTATGGTGCAGTTATAGCGCTCTGAATTGACGGTAACGATACATCCCCCGTCATTTTTGTAATTCACTGTGACGTGTGTTAGAACGATCACATATTTCAAGTGTCGAAAAAAGCATTCAAGTGTCTCGGTTTGTTAAGGTATTTTTCCATTTTGCTGGAAGATTGCTAACACCAATCCACAAAAAGGGCGAGGCTAGTCACCCTGAGAACTACCGTCCCATAGCAATTTGTTCCGCACTCTCCAAGGTTATAGAGAGTATGATTAATCACCACCTAGTGAGATATTTGGAGTCAAACGATTAGCGATCGTCAGTTCGGTTTTCGAAAGGGCCATTCTACTAGTGACCTGCTGGCGGTGCTCTCGCAGAATTGAAACAAGTGTCGAAAAAAACATTCAAGTGCCTTTGTTTTTTAAGAGGGTGCCAGAAGTACTTCACTCCATCTGATGTCCTTAATATCTACAAGACCTATATCCGACCTAAAATAAAATACAGCTCGTGCTTCAAAGTCTATTTTGGAACTTCTCCACCGAGTAGAGGACAGGGCGAAAATGCTCATTCTGACGAAATTAAGGAATTAATTCCTAAAAAATCATATATTTTTACGTAGAACTCGTATTTCTCGTAGAGCGCGTCCCTTTGTAGTTGATTGTCCAGTGTATTCGTTCTTTTGTCGCACTGTTCGGTTGTGGAACAATCTTTTAGCGAAAGTATTCCCTGCCACTTACGACATGAGTAAATTTAAATCTAACGTCCCTCTACTCCTTCTGTCCCCCTTCCAGCAACCTCTTTCCCAATAACAGCACAATGCACTGCATGAGCAGGGGCCATCCTCTGGGAGCTGGTCTTATGTTGAAAAAAAAAAACGTCCGTATTAATGTGTACTCCCATCCCGGTTTTTTTTTAAATATAATACCCAATACTACCCGGATGGGTTTAACGGGATTACCTAGTGGCTTCAAAAGCAAAAGCATTTCAGCCTTATTGCTCTAAGAAATGAGTTATGTCTTAGGCCTCCTTTTATTCCTCTTACCTTCGGTGTTCCATTCTAGGGCGGCATGTGCGATTTACAATCTATTTTTCTTGCGATTCAGTACAATGAGAGTAAAAATTTTTGCGACGGCGGGAAGAATCGAAATACCTATCCAAATTGAACGTTTTTGTCGATTTCTCTTTTTTTTGGAATTCTGACAATTATCGACTCCTTCCATTGTCGAGTTATGTCTTCGTTTACCCGTATTTTACTAAAGTGGACACAGAAGTTCTGTCATTTGGGGATCAGACTTAAGGTCTATTTACACTAATCAGTACAGTATCAGTGCCGTATCAGCTTAGTATTAACGTCAGTGGAAAAAAAATCGTTGCCTTAGTTTTAAATGGGTGTATATACACATGTACCCCTATAGGGTAATATATTCGCCTTAATTTTCTCGCTTCATCCAAGCCTTGTGATCCCATTTTATCTTTTTATATTCGATTTTTCTCCTCGTCTAAAGCTATGTCAATAATTGCTAATTCTTCATCTTTAAAAAATCTCATTGCTGCACTGAAATGAAAGCACCGGACATACTACGGATATGTGTAAATTGATATCACTGATCAGTGTTGTTTAGCATTGATGCTGAACTGACACGGCACTGATACGGTACTGACTAGTGTAAATAGACCTTTAAAGAGTGCAATAGGTATGCCATCGCAGCCACACGCTTTTCCATTTTTAAGGGACTTAAGAGCCACCAAAATTTCTTCGTGTATATTCGGGTCTGTTTTAATTCTTCTGCTTCTAAATTTATAGCTGAGGTACATATTTGTGACAAAATTTAGCGTTTTCTCATAATATTTTTTCTACGGCTTAAGTTGCTTTTTAGACGACGTTACCAGCTCACCATTATCGTTTTCGATAGGCGAAGTTTTGTCTGCGGTCGCTTGGTTCTCTTTAATCACTTTTGCTGGCCGCTGTTTGTGCGGAATCTCCAAGTTTGCTATCTTCACGTTACGCTTTATATTTTTGCTTAGTGTCTTGTATTTCGTTCGTAACTCTTCTTTTCTATGTGATCTGCTTGCCCTTACAGATTGTTAATTTACTTTTGTTCTTTTTTCTATAAGCTTTAGCGTACTTTCGGATATCTATTCTTTATTATGCTTTGCAATTTGTCACTCTTTGCTTTGCAATTTGTCTATCGTTGAACTGCTCGTCGCGAAGTGTTCTTAATTCAGTTGAATGATTTTATCGTTATTTTTTAGTTTCTGCAATTCAAATTTTCTGTTATAGATTTTTATTTTTATTTGTCTATGGATACAGCTTCAATTGTAGTTCAGCGATGATCAGATAGTGATCACTATCAATATCAGCGCGACGCTTATTACGTACAGCGTTCGAGATATTGAACCACTTGCTTGACACGCAAATGTGGTCTATTTGGCTCGTGAAGTCCGCATCAGGCGAGACCCACGTGACTTTATGGTGCATTTAATGAAGAAAAATTAAGTCTCCGATCTTCAGATTGAGAGAGATGGAGAGAGTTAAACTTGACCGATGGTTTTATTTCAAAGATATTTAAAAAAGATGCTATATTTTAATACCGTACTGTATTACTCCACACATAATCTCACTACACAGAATATACTATATATGTAGCTAGGCTATAAACCCAAAGCTAGCTTAGGCTCAAAACAATTACGTTTTATGTGCGTTTGGATGTTGTCAGCCATCATCCATTAGGAGACGCATCATAAAAAAAATATGAAGGAAAATATTCCCATCAGCTGGCGAAGAAGATGAAATGCTAAAATGCGAAATAAAAGTAAAAATTCTGATGGTGATGGCAATAGTGGTGTTGGTGTTGGTAGCGGAGTTTATGACTAAATAAATTTTGTGGGCCGTTATTATATTTTGGCTGCATAGTATGGATGTTGTTGTTGTTTGTTTTTGCTATTTCATTACTATTTTATGTTATTTTTCTATTTTTTTTGTTTTGGTTAATATTTATTTAATCCATGCTCTGGTTTCAACTATAATGGAATCCTGTGAAATCCAAACAAGATTGTTTGGCATTGTTCGGGAATTGAATTAGAGTTTTTCCTCTTTTTCTTCTTCTTCTATTTGTTTAAATGTGTTTTGTGTGTATATGTGTTGTGTTATTTAGATTATTGTTGTTAATATTATTGTTTATAACAAAAATAAAAAAAAATAATTTTTGTTTCGAACACAAACAAACAAACACATACCCTTACAAATCCTTTATAGCCTGAATGTGTTGCAAAGAATAGTTGTATCGGGAGTGAGAGAAAGAGAGGAATAAATGATGTTGCAGCTTTTCTGTTGTTTATTTGTTTGTTTGTTTTCCTTTCTTTTTTTTCTTTTCTATTTGTTGGTATTTAATATCCATGGAAAACATGTCCTACAAATCTATTTGAACGCACTATTAGCCACTATACCCATGATATGCTAAATTGGTGTTGGATATGTGATGGCAATAATGCTGATTGTTTTTATTTAACACAATTTTTACTGTTAACTCTTAAATAAATATTAACAAAAAATAAAACAAATAAACAAACAAATAAACGAGTAAAAAATAATTCAAAAAGTTACTTCTGTTTTGTAATGGTAGTGGACTAATAGCATTCCCATAAACCAAAAAAGTTAAGTGAGAGTTCTGGAGATTTTATAAAATATTGTTCAAATTTGTTTACAAAACGATCACGTTTCCTTTAAGCTTTACGAAAAACCGGACCTTGAAATATTTTTTCTTAATTTGACTAAATGACAAACAAAAAATTTACTCAAAAATTAATCTTCCAGCAGTACACACAGAATTTCCCTGAGGTGCAGATTTGCAAATACTAGGATTTTAAGCATAATACCTCGATCGGCATTTCATGTTTCACGGCCATATAAGACAATAGATTTTTATATCAAAAATATTCAATCTAACACGCTTGTACAGATTCAACGATTTCAAGACGTTTTTCGAAAGTCCAGAGTTCTGCCAAATCTTGTGTAAGCAATAGTTAATGTCGCCGCTCTACATGCAGCTCCTTTGTATAATGCTGCCGAATAAATGGCTCCCGTTCTAAGCGTTACCCATTATAAATAGATAAGCGATAGTTAGTTGGTACTTTAGTTACAACTGGTAGCCAAGCATGAGTCCAGCTCACTTGCGTTTCAGGTGGACCTACATGTTCACGCCCCGGTCCGAAGCAAACCAACCAGACACATGCAAAAGATAACAGCCAGGACTGATATGACACGTGATTCGCCACTAGGATTCGTTGTTTATATCGCGACATCCCCGTGGTGGACAACGAACGAGCTTGATCGTACAGAGGCAAAATTTGTTTCGATGCAGAGCAGGAGGTCTGTGCTCTGTCCCTCAAGTATGCAAACCCAGAAGTCTGCAGGAGGAAAATAGCATCCCAATCAGGTGGTCAATCTCCTCGTTGCCAAGGATAAAGCAGGGTGGAGCTCGTGACGTCATTCATCAGCTTAGAGTGATCAACCATGTCAAAAGCCTTGGATGAATCCCAAGCAGTTGCAGCATTAGCTATTCGAGTCGTTATTCAATTTAATGCCTTTGTAGTGCTATGGCATTTCCTAAAGCCATGCTGATGTGTGTCCAGTGGGAAATGCTCCTTCAAGAATGGTAACAATATCGATTTTAGAACCTTAGCTACAGGTAACAATAGGGTGTTTGCGCGGTAAGAATCTCCATTCGTAGCAGGCTTATTAGGTTTTGGGGTAGTAAGTGGTGCTGTACAGTAAGGATCCAGACCAGGGTGTCGCGCAACCTATTGAAGTCAAAGCATCCACTGTTTCATTATCATCTATACATATGCTGATATATACATATATCATCTATACAGTGTCAAGGTATCCAAAGCAACTGTTTCTAAGCGAAAGCCATTGCAACGTATCGTAGCAATATTTGATCAGTGTAGATGTCATACTATTCGAGCCAAATGCGCTTAAAGCAGCTTTACTGTCTGAGAATATATTTATATTCTTAGCCACCATCCAGGTTGATCTCTGCACATAAGGCAATTTTACCCATTGCTCAGTGACGTCCTTATGAGATCACACAAACTTCTCTCAGTTACACTGAAACCCCCATGACTAACATGGTGAGCAAGTCGTCAATTTTTACCGTTCATAACAACGGAGAAAGTACAACAATGGCGCTAATTGATTGTTTAAGAACAGTAAAGCACCAAGACTAGACAACATTAGCCTTGAGCTACTAAAGGCAACAACGGAAGCTGACGTCAAACTCCTGGGCAAAACCAGACAGAGTTGTGGCAATAGAATGACCGTAAAAAGGTAACCTGACAAAGTGCAAAAATGGACGCAATTAGCCTCCATCAAATGTACGCTTGAACATGCGGGCTGGTATCCAGCTCTCGGTTGGTAAGAGACTTACTAAACACTTTCTTTCTGGCTTTTGGGATATCGGGATTTGTATGCTGGTCAGCTGGCGGACGAGTTGACTCGTACGGTATCAGCAACGAATAGGCGAAGGCCGACTCAGTAGCAGTATCGGTGGGTTGCTGAAAAAGAATATTTTTGATTTTTAAGAAGATTGTTCAGATTGCAGTTGAAAGGCCATTTAGTACTGCAGCATGACCAAGCTGACTTGATCTGAACAAGATCGTTCAGATTGCAGTTAAGAGGCCATTGAGTACTGCAGTATAACGAAGCCGACTTGACCTGAATATGATATAAGTCGTACACATTAGCTGCAGATAGGCTTAGCTGATAAAAGTTTGTTATGCAGCTATGATCCCTGTGATAAATATAAAATTCTTAGAATTTTAAGGCATGTTTTTTAAGTTAAGTACGAGTTGACATACTCGTAAAACTTAATTCGTCTTATGATTAAAAAAAGTATTTTTTCCTAAGCACCTCTCCTTTTAAAAATGCATATAAAAGACTTTTTACAGCATATTTTTTGTAGCTCAAAGCAGCCGCTAAATCATGGTTAAACCCGTAAAAGAAATCCTTGAGACTTAATAGGCTTCCTTTGAAAAAATTAAAGAAAAAAATAAATATAACACATGCACCTAAAAACACTTAAAAATAGGGGCCAAACTGAACGAAAAGAAAACAATATTTGACATGAGAAAAACAAACAAAAATATTACGATTGTCCCATAACAAAATGAAAGCAAGGCAACACAACACAAGCAATGATACATCTGTAGCTGTGCCTTAAAATTCATTGATACTGCTTCCATTTCATTGATACTGTATGTTTATATTCGTTTGGAAATGAAATTATGAGGCTTAGTACGCTTCAAAACATTTCATTTAAAATTGTATAGAAAATATTTAGGGATGATATGTTGGCTGTATTATGCTTAAATGCTAGGGTATGCTATTTTTTATATTATCTGAAGAGCTACCAATACTATTATTTGATGGGTATTTGTTTTTCATTTTTTTTTTTTCTTTTTATTCTGCTGTGATATACTTTGGGTGATAATTTTTTATTTTTGTTTCTTTTTTGTTTTCATAAACATACATATGCACAATGCAGAATGTGATGAATGCAACTAATGCGCTCAAAAATGTAATAAAGTTTGTCCTTCTGAGAAGAGCTGATAGGAAACAACCCCTCTTTTAATTGAATTTTGCTGTGCTATTCGCACTACTTATTACTGCTGCTGCTGCTAATGTTCTTATTATGGTGGCATGGCTATGCGTGATAATTAAGTCGCCATTGTTTGTTTGATTTTTCCTTTTTTGCGTTTTTTTTCTTTTTTTTTTGTATTACTCGCTGCTCAAGTGTTCAAAATTATGTTTTTATTACCGCAATTAAAATTTATTGCGTTTATTTGTAGATGTGTAACTATTGTAAGTTTTGTTGATATTTTCATTGCAGTGAGAGGCTTGTAACGTATCGGGTGGGCCATTTAAAAGTTTTAATTTAGAAATGCAATAAAACAAAAACGGTTGGAAATTTTGCTAAATTTATTTATTTTTTGTTGTTGTGAAGTACAATAGTTCCAGTTAGAAAAGAAGTATCATTTCATTCATATGGCTGCCGTGGTTGGACTCACAGTACGCCATTCGATGGGACCAGTTTTCGTGATTTTTTTTTTAATTATACGGGGTCGTATCTCGTCAATGACATCACGAATGTTTGTGTTTTATTTTTAAAGACCTTTCTCTCATTTATTTTGATTCCTGTGGTGTCTGAAATTTATCTTCTTAGAGCTCGATTTATGTAGCCTCTAGTTTGTTCTGCTACTTTAATATAGGTTTCACCCATTTCCATCCATTCCAGGCAGACCGATCATAATTGACGTTTATGATACGTTTCGATACGCCTACTATACGGATTTGATTACTATCGTTGACGGTTGCAATATTTTAGCGGATCGTTGTCACTACCAGGTAATGGTCACTTGCAATGTCCACACGCATATTTTATAAAGATCGCCGCCATTTTCGACTGATGGCATTGTGGTGAATTCATGTTATCATATTCATGTGATCTCTTTAGTACACATCGCAGCCACTTGCTGAACTTAACCCATAACTTAATCACCCTGTGTATACAACGGGCAGACGAGTTAACGCAATCTCCCTAGGAACTATTAAAGATATTAATTTCTCTTCCGACTGAAGCCAGATGGGGTAGTCAAGACACATAATGTGGCCCTCTTTTTTTGCACTATGTAACTCATAGCCCGTAATAGAAGTGATATATCGAAGTTGTTGACAGTAATTAGTAAACAATGGGTGCTAGGTTAGCATGGGAATCAATTTGGATTCTTCTTCAATGACTATGTTCCAATAACACCTCATGTGCAAATTTCCGGTGGTAGTTGTCAATTTTCAATAGAATAGGTCACTGAAGATGAAAAAAATTTACAACCACTTCACTAATGCAAGGCGACCTGTTATTGTCATCGTAAAGGAAACTCATTACCAATTAATGCCATTGGATAGGTGCATGATCGCGCCTGGAGTAAGCCACCTTAATTTCGGCAAAAGCAATGCTTAAATCTACGATCATCAGACTAAACACAGCCCATTCTATAAACAGATTTTAGTCAAATAATATTATAATTGTGCTATAGAACCTGGTGTTTACACATACTTCAGTAAACTTTACCCAATTAGAATCTGACAGATAAAATGCTAAGATAGATTTTTCATCTTTTTATAGTAGTAACTCCTCACACAAAGCTGTCACTCCTTAATTTACTTGCTCCACACAGTCTTGCATTTCGAATTTCATTCTATAAATTGTATTGTAATTAAGCACTAATGTGACATATTGGAAATTTTACTTTTCTATGGAAAATTGATTTTAATTAAGGCTTTAATTGCTTAAAGGCTTAAATAGCGCAATTAAGGCTAATGTGTTAACATGGTATTTTACTACATTGACATACATTCTTAAACGAACTACTTTCGACTCTACTTGATTGTTTGTAAGCTAATCAACAAAAAATATATTCTTTAGCACATAACATACCATAGATCAAGTCAAAAAATTTTTAGTTACACAGATGTGTACTATTGTATTACTTTACCTAATATGGAAAAAATAGTTCTGTTATTACAACTAAGCATTTGAAAAATATTTTTCCAATCAATTTGTAAAAGCCTTCAAATTTTGGAGGTTTTCTTACCGTTTTGTTTTTATATCTATAAAATCTATAGGTTTTTTATATTAAAAGTGTCGGTATGTCCTTCTGATAGTAGGGTATTTGTTAATCGCCTATACCGCATTTCATTATATCTTGACTTTTTGCAACTGTTTCATGGCGATTGCTTTGTATTGAATAAGTGCAGTAGTATGTCAACATGCCAGCATTATTTTTATGATTTTTATCGTTTCTGATTTTTTTTTCTCCAAGTATTCTTATTGTCGTCCTTACAATGTCCTTGCTTACTCCTATACTTTTAAGCATATTTTTATTATGCTCGTATATGTATGTATGTCACCCTACCTCATAATATGATGATTATGTCTAACAATAAATAAGACCATATGGTTGCGTTTTGATATCGTTTGTTTTGAATTTCTTAATCGAGTCCTTTCATATCGTTTTTATTTCGCAATTTTCTTTTCGTTTTGTTAATATTGGTATTTGTTCGATGTGTGTCCTTTTCACTTTATGGTTGACTTTGATTTCTGATTGAAACATTCTGATAAAGGTAATTGCGTTCATATGTTGTTTAGTTTGTTTTCAATTTAATAACGCCAACGACACCACTACCACCACTATCGCTGGCAGTAGTTTATTATTTTGTAATAATTTTCTTCATTGTTCCACATTTTCATATTTTCACTATTTACCATTTAGAGGTTGTTGTAAATCAAAAGTCTTAATGTTTGCCATTTATTCTAACAGTTTGTGTCAAATGATTAGAGTCCTTTGTTTTTGTTCTCTGCAATTGCTTTATGCTTTTGTGCGATAGCAATCACTAGAAATGTCATTATCATATACAGCAGCAAATGGTTATTATATCAGAATTAAATTATGATTATTCAATGCAATTTGTGGCAAGTTTTAATTGGCAAGCAATGAAAATAGATTTAATTTATAAAAGACAAAGATCGATTTTGTGACAAATAAATAAATGCTGTACACTAGTAGTTTTGGTTAATCATCATAATAATGTATTCCTTTAATTCTTTGAAGAGCATAGGGCCTCTATGAAACATCTAAATTGTATACGGTTCTGAGCCAATCTCTTTATTTTATGTTGATGAAAGACATCACTGTCCTCCTCCACGTTGCCTTCGACCTTCCTCTCTTCCTCGAACCTTATGGATTCCAGACGAGCATGATTCTGCAGACTTCATGTTGCGGTTATCATATAGAACACTGGTTGCAAATTATACCTAAGGACAAAGTCGGTATTACTGATGACGTTTGCCCAGAAGATTTTCAAAATACGTCGAAAGCTTCGGTTTACAAACGTTTGTAGTTTCTGCAAAATAGCATCTGTAGTCAGCCATGTCTCAGAAATATTCGTAACTTTGTATCCGTTGAAAGAACGCTAGACCGCCAGATTTTTCCAAGCTGTGCAGTAGCTTTAGTTATTGTAGGGTCAGCCTCAGCTCGCGCCACCATCCACTAATAATACTGCCAAGTTACGAGAAAGAGTCCGCAGATTCAACAAAGCTGTCTTTTATGTAAAAATTTGTGGAATTTTTCAACCCGATGTTGTCTTTGTCTTATTAACATTAACTTCCAGGCCATGTTTCTCTGCCTCTTCTACCAGGTCATTAAGCTTCTGTTGCATGACACTATGCGAACCGACAGCAGACAAATGACGTTGGCATAATCGAGATCTTCAAGTTGCTCAGTAAATGCTAATGGTAAACCTCTGTTTCATCCATCCACAGATTTCTTGAGAATGTCATTTAAAACCAAAAAATAATATTGATGCAGCTCTGACGGACTCCACAATTTGTTTCAATTGGATCAGATAGAACTCTACATTGAAAGCCGCCGTAATGGGCTTTCATCAAAGTTGTTAGTTTGTTCGGTATACCAGCGTTGTAGAGTACACTCCATATTGATGCACGATTGATACTATCAAAGGCAGTTTGAAAATGAAGAGAAGATCGTAATTCTTTTATCTGTTCCACTAAAATAAGCAGGGTATTCATATGATCTATTAGCTCTGAAGCCCGCCTATTGGTTACGAATAGTGCGATCAAGAGTTGTGTTGATGCGACTGAGAAGAATGGATGTTAGAATCTTAGAGGAAATTGACTGCAGAGTAATTCCGATATAGTTATTTCACTGCGAATGATCACCCTTTTTATGAATTTTAATCGAGTTCAACGAGTCAGCAGACAACTGATCTTGACGCTAAATGGCGTCGAAGACGGGCTGCAGTAACTTCGTTCCGGTTTTCGGGCAAGACCTGAGTATCTTTGGTGGAATGCCGTCTGCGCCTGGGGTTTTCCCTGGCTTAAGACTCTTGATAGCCTTTACGATCCCGGCCACTGAAGGAGGATAGGTATTAATGCTGCTATTATTAGCAGTATCATCAAATTAGTGGCCAGACTTCTCGGAATTTAGGTTCTTACTAAGAGCTCAGAAAAATGTTTATTCCATTGGCCAACTTGCTCTTCAGCGGTATGTAAAGTTATGCCTCCTTCGATTTTATGTGATGCTCCTTCGCGTAACCTTTTCGGACAACTTACGACTAATCTTGTACAAGATCTTAAAGTCTGAATGTTTATCTACCGTCTTTGCTCTGCTGGCAAGGTCGTTGAACCATTTTCTCTTATCGTGCCTGCACAACCTCTTCATTGTCCTGTTAAGATCATAATATCTTTCAGCTACTACACGTTTAAGAGTCTGATCTTTGGTGTTATCTCTGTCTTTCTTTGCACTCTTTCTCAGCTCTATCATTTCCCAAGTGTTTTCACTCATCCAGTCTTTTATATCCATGGATTCGAAGCCAAAAATATTATCGCTGGCTTTAAGCACCTGACAGAGGACCACTGAGCCTCAATACCACAATCGTTGCTGGGTCTGTTGCTCAGTTTCTTAGATAGAGAAGATCCAAAAGTATTTCTTACGTTTGTTTATATAAACTTTCGGGTATCAAATTTCCTGAAACGGGACCTCGTAGTTCGATCAGATTTGGTGTCGATTCTCACAAGACAGAAGTGAAGCTAAAAGGTACATTTGATTTGCCAAGCCTGTTTTTCCACGAGGGTGAAGTATCTGGGTGTCATTTTGAACCTCTCTTAGAGGAAGAACGTAAAGGACAAGATAAAGAAGGCAACGATAGCGCTTTAGCGTTTAGCGCTTTTTTTTAGCGACCGTGGGCAGAATTTGGGGCTTAGACCTGCTATCACGCATTGGTAGAACCAACTTCACTTTACAGTGTAATCGGGTAGATTACAAATCCCTTATAATTTTTTCAACAGAAAATCTAACTTTAAGATTCTAACTAGAGACTTTGTAGAGCAGAGATTACTAGCAATGCCCTTCAGGTCTACACCGACGGCTCAAAAATACTGGGCAGAGTAGGCTGTGACATTATATATGTGACTTTTCTATATGTTGTCTAACGACTGCAGTGTTTTTCAGGCGCATTTTGTTGAGTGACAGGATTTTTTCTAAAACACATTTGTTTTATTCGGACAACTTGTCCGCGATCAAGTGTCTGAAGGGAATCATCTAAATACTTATACTCACGGAAATTTCGGAGCGTTGGAAAGTAATGCTTATATGGGTTCTAGGACACAGAGATATCGCCGGCAAATACGTCGCTGACGAACTGGTACCGAGCGTAGGTAATTACCTTGGTTAAACTGAATGTAATGCGGTCGATCTACAAGGAGTCTCTATCGCGTTGGAAGCATGAAAACAAGCTCGGCTTTGCTAGACTCTGCTGGACTACATAGACACAAATAGGACTTTTTGGCTTTTTTTTTCTTATATCGCATAACCATATATCGAACTATTGCGGTTCTACGGGCCATTGCTTTGTTGGAAGGCATACTAACAGACTCGGTATTCCCTTGCAAGACTTCAACTGGAGATGTGGTACTGAAGATGGAAAGGAGACTATCTTCCATCTCCCAGTCGTTGCTATGAAACGACCTGAATACAATTGTCCAAAATTTTTCCCTAAGTGGATTGTTAATCCCTACAATGAGGGTTTATCACCTAATCTAATCTAAAATGTTGGAAAAAAAATATTGACGAAGAATTTTTATTCTTATAATCAACTGTCATTTGTGTATTTTTAAACAGTATTGCAAACTAAACCAAATAAGATGGGAAATTGTTACAATTGCATAGGTTTACAATACAAAATACTCATAACTATGAATTGGGCCATTAATTAAAAATTTGTACAATATAAAATACCTTCCGCCAAGTCTTTTCATTGGATAATAAAGCACAGTTAACATTAACTCGTCTTTGAAATGCATTTATTACTCTTAACCTTTGACACAGCTGTGTGTTGTATTGTTCGGCATTAATCAAACATTTGCTTTACCTACCGCCGTTAACTCTTAAGAATTTCTCACTCTATTAACTCTCCTTTCTCAGCCTAAATACTTGGCTGAACTCTATTTGACACTCACATACCACAAGAAGATAACAACAAGACAATAAACTTGTTTCAAATGAAGTGTTATTTTGGGAAAATTATTATTATCAGACAAAACTGAACAAACAACAAAAACGACAGACAGATTAAATATATTCGTACACAAAGTCATACAAACGGAATGACATTACGGCGGACGAACATGCACTTGTATGTTAGTTAAAGCAAAAAGTGATTAAAACATTTCCGCTTTTGGTCAAGTTAAATGCAATTTTTGGCTTAAATAAAAAAAAAACAAAATTAAACTTCAAATGACAACAATTTTATAAAGAAATCTTATACGGGCTTGCTTATAAGCCAGTACACATACTCTTATTCGAATAGTTTTATCAAAGCAATGCAGTTTAAACTGAAATGAGAGAGAAATCGTGGTTAAGATTAAAATGCCTTACTTATAAAGTTCTATGGCTTGTAAAGTGTTAACGCAAATGACAATAAATGAGTTGGAAAACAAGATATGTAAAGTGCACATCAATATTATAGATAAACACGCCAACTTTATTTTGGCATATCTAGTGGCATCGTTTTTTTAAATAAAAGAGCGGACAGATGCGTGTAAAAAAGTATAATTGAAATTGAGTTACGTTGAAACTGATACTGGTCAACTAGTTAAATGATATTGTAGGTTTAAAGCAAAATCATTGAATCATACAATTTGGTTTACATAAAATATAAAATATTAGAGAGTTTCGATAATTAGCATACCTAGAAAGACAGGTTGATTCCAACAATTTTTCATTAATTTTAGTAGCGAAAAATTTATTATTTGAATTCTTATTTTCATTTTAAAAATATCATAAATATTAAAGAAAAATAGATTGGAATGAAAATGCCAGGGACAAAGCACGAATATCAACCTGGCTGGGCTCAGCTTCACTGTTTAAAGCAACTTTGCATCCCAATCCTTTGAACCCATGTAAGATATGCTTCATTTTGTTTATAAGAAAAATGTAAACAAACATAAAATACCGATTTTTTGCTCTTCACACAAAATACGGCAAATATTGCTGGTTCACTTATCCATTCAACCAGAAAGGAGTTTAGTTGCTAAACACAATTTTTCGATAAAATGGTGGATCTTCCTCCAACTTTGCCAGCGCTCATTCACCAAAAGTTAGCCCTTGTGATAGGTCGTGTTTGTAAGATTCCGAATAGCCGCCTCAGAAGGTCGCCCAAACTGACTACTCGTATAAAGTGGAAGAAGTGTTCGATGCACTTTCTTAACCGAGCATGAATTTTGATAAGAAAATTCAATAGTTCGGTTTGTAAGCCGATTCATAGTTAAATTATAGACCAAACTGAACATGTTTGACAGTAACATGTTACATGAAAACTGCTGAGCTGCCGAAAACAGTGTTTCCAAAAAGAAAATTGCTAAAAAATCACGCGATGCTAATAAAGCATTTAAATTTTTTTTTAAATTTTGAACCAAACTCGAACTCTCAACCAAACCATAACCTGAACTTTTAATTTTAACTAAACCGAACCCGCGAACTGAATTCATTTTTACAGGCTTTCAGTCCCTGTATAATTAGCTTCTATAATGCGGTAGTTGCATTCCAAAACGGTTACGGTTCGGTTGAAACTGTTTTGAATTGTGCTTTTCTCACAAAGAAATGCCGAGTGAAACATCCTGCTAATAGTTTCTGTGAGACAACTATTACCCGACTGGGATGTATATTGTCCAACTTCCTTTTAATATTGTTATTGATGTTATCGTTTAATGCTACAACAACTAAAGATTGGAACTAGGAGAGTTGATATTTGCTTTTTAGCAAACAGCCATTGTCACATGTCTGCTAAATTTTAAACTCTAACGAGTGAAGCTACAAAGGTGGTACTAAGACCCAATATTCACTGTTAGAATATTCTTTGATATCGCTGTGTAAGATAGGTTAAAAGCTGTGCTTCACACTAATACAGCCTTAAAGTTAGTTGTGTCTATTTAACGGATATTGTGTTCATAGATTTTATTTTTTCATTATACCCCTTGGAAGTATACTTCCCTTGCTCTAAGCAATTGTCAATTCTGTAATCATTTTCCATGTACTTTGTCTCTTAGTTAAGCATGTAATCGATTTACTACGGTACGATTAAGCAGTTCTAGGATATATGAGATGTTTGCTAGACACAACGTCCTCTTTGTGTTTGGCATACACATACACATAATTACCGCTACATCCTAAGTGTAACTGGGGGGACTTTTCTCCTTAATCACCTTATCCTAATATTGATATATATATGGTAATCAGTAGCAATACTCCTTACAACAAAAAATTCAGGATAGGTAATATCGAGCTGGAAGAGGTGAGTGTTTTCTTCTACCTTGGCTACATTAAAAAAAATATTCGTTGCTGTAGCGATAATCTAATGTTTTGGATCTTTAAAGCCTATAAGTGTTTCGGTTACCACGATATGGACTAAGATTAATATATTCATCTTTTACGTAAAATCAGCCTTCCTCTATGGATGTAAGTCCTGGAATATAACATCACGCAATGCTATCCAGGTATTCATCAATCTTTGATGTAAATATTTGACCAAACACCATCTCGAATACCGATTTGTGGGAACAACCTATTCAATTCTCATGTAGATTCTCGATCGCGAATTGTGCTGGTCATACGCTTCAAAGTCCACTTTAAGACGTAGCAAAAACTGTCATCGACCGAAATCCGCAGGGAAAAACACTAAAAGTGGTAGCTCGCTGCATACCTGGAGGCGAAAAATTGAACTCGAAAGCAACCAAACAGTCGAAAAGGAGCGAATGAAAGGAAATTGTTGAGGCTCTTTGTTCCTCCCAGGAACCATACCACGTGAGATATATACACGCTCTTTACCTTAATTTGACCATTTATGTAATGAAAAAAAAAAACAATTAAGAAATGTTATTGATAAATGAAATATAGGCGCTCAAATATGCAGATGAGAGAAATGACCTCTATCCACTTATTTGCATTTGGAACACTTCAATAAAATTGGTATTAATTTTGATCCAATTTTAACAAAATCCATGAAATATCAATTCAGAAAAACTATTGTTAAAGATATATTGTCAGATCAAAATGAGAATGGATCGAATAACCCTGCCCTTCTTTCTAGTGTTAAACTTTTGAGGTTAATTATTGTCAGGTACGTCTAAGGCTTGTTATAGATAGATTTGTTTTTTATTACACTCCAGGCGAAAGTTTAAGCGATATAAATGGCCAAAAAAGATGTGATAAGGCTAAATATTGGCAAGCACATCAAGATTTTTGTTCACTACCAGAAGTCGGTATGAGCCCTACGACGAACTCAATCCTGCCGAGAGGTACAGAGTGCCCTTAAGGCGCTTAAATACGAGTTGCCGTGGGTTGCCGGTTACTGTTATATTAAAGATCAAGAGAGGACTGCCTTATCCAAACTTCAAAATGCACTGGTCATTAATCCAATGACGGCTATCAGACGATGTTTATGGCTGTATTGCCTATGAAAATTGGCATATCTATGTAGAGGTATAATATCGCTGGCTGTACCTAGACGGGCGAGTTTTGAGCCTGTTTTTTTCAACGCCGGTTTTAATACTTCCTGACTTCATTTTTTTTTTTTTTTATTAATTTACATTAGATTACATACATTTCAACTGCAACAACAGGAACTTCTCCCAACCAATGAGCTACACCCGCTTCTCCGAAGACCAAATGCAAGTGGAGGCTGTGATTATATTGTTGCATTCAATTGATTTGATGCTGTCCAGGGCGTTGTTTAGTTTGAGATAATTTTCAATGCAGCTAAATACAAAGGCTTTTCCATGTTTCTTTTTTTTTGCATTTAAGCTGTTATATCTCTTATTAACAAGTTCACAAATAGCCATAGTTCCAAGACAGCAATAGTTCACATTGTCACTTCTGTCTTATCGATAACTTACCAAAATATTGATTTTTTACTGGTCTCTGTCAAAAAGCCAATGCCTTAATATTGCAGACATAACATACTCATAATCAAGTAAATCATCTGAAACTCAGTTTCTCATCTGAAGCGTAGTACAACCATAATGCACGATTTTAATTGTGAGTCACACCTTAAGGTAAAGTTGTTTGGCCATTTTGATTTGACATTTCTTTGTTTCAGTGTTTGACAAATACAACCATGGAGAGGTACAACTTTGAATAGCGTGTTGGGCCTTTTCATAAAAGGGCTTTCAAATCAAAATGTATTTCATACGCTTCGTGAATTTTTTGGTCAGCATAATCGACCAAATGTGTTCACAATCGGGAGAATTGTGCGCAAATTTCAACAAGCCGGGTCTGTAGGAAATGTAGAAATACCTATACATGCGGCTTGGTGCAGTTTATGGGCTGACGGCGTCATCTGACCTTACTCCTTTGGAAATGAGGTCAGCCAAGCAGCTACCGTGAATGGTGTTCGTTATCGCGAGGTGATAACGGACATGGTCGATATGTGGTTCCAACAGGATAGTGCCACTTGCCACACGCCAATGGCCGATTTATCTCATGTCGTGGCATTGTTAATTGTCCGCCATGATCATGTGATTTAACACCGTTGAACTTCTTTCTTTGGAGATATTTAAAAGAAAAGTAGTGCGTCAATAAGCCAAGAACAATTAAAAAGCTGAATGATGATTCGGTACATTAATGATAAATCGGTACATTAATGACATTGAACCTAAATTATGTATCAGAGTCATTGAAAATATGGATTGATGGATTGAGGTATGCCACCGAAATCATGGTGAGCATTTGGCAGATATTTTGTTTCATATATAGCTGTCATAGATCCTTTTTTCTCAGATAACTTTTGGTTATATTTGCAATTAACATCGTGCATTTTGATTGAACCACCCTTTACAACCCTTAACCTACTTACTGAATCTTATACTACGTATGTGTTTCGGGTTTCTTTAGTGTTTTATAGAAATTTACATAAGTCTGCTTAATTTTGTGTTAGCAGTACTATCATAGACTTCTAAAATTTAAAAACAATCAGCATCAACTCCGTAACCAGTTCTTAACCCTCCAACAAAATTGTTCGTTTTAAAGTTGAATCTGTTGTGTTAAAAAAATGTATTAAATGGTATTTTTCTTTTAATTTTAAATTATGACAAGATTTTGTTGTAGGGGCCATTTGCAGCTAAAATTTAGCAATGGTCCTTCGAATGTATTTTTAAACGTTATCTTCTGCAAAAAACTAATCCAGCTACATCAGCGTTCTTCAGTACACAAGAGGAAGTTCTTATTATTGACTTTAGTCAAACAAAAATTTGTTAATTTAATTTCGCTTGCAACTTATTAATGGTCCTTCGAATAAATTGTTTATAAAAACTTTAACCAGATGTGATTTTTGAAGCATATCTTTTTGCACAGCTTAATTCTTCATAAAATGTTAAGGCACAGAAAAAGAATTCTGATTAGAAACCTTTTTTTTAATTTATTTATGATCCTTCGAGCCAGGCTTTGGCATTTGTAAATGTTGTTTGATGTTTGTAAGGACCTTACAACTATCGGTATAGCGTGTACACGTAACGATTGTTTGATTCGATTTTTGTCAGTATTTGCAAATTTAGTTTTAGAATGCACTGTACGTCAGTTTATTATCATCATGATTAACTTTATAAACAAGACATTTTCATAACAAGCTTGTCGAAAATTCAAAACAATTTCTCTGAAATTTTTGTTTATTATTGCCTTTAATTTCTTTTGAGCCGCACATACAACAATGTTGCAAATGTCAACACTTTCATGATTGCACATATCCAACTATACATATGTACATATGTATGTATGTTTGTTTGCTTATTTGTGTTAGGATAATATCTCTCAACAAAATAACTTAAATTATGCTTGCCCTGGCCTATGACTATAAGGCTGAGAACTTTTTTCCTTAAATAGTTTTCATTATAAGAACAGAGATGAGTACATACAGACAGACGTACGTCGTTAATACATTTGCTAAGATAATGATATTTTTAACAAGGATGATGATGATGATGCTT
This sequence comes from Wohlfahrtia magnifica, assembly GCA_023159175.1. NCBI lineage: Eukaryota > Metazoa > Arthropoda > Insecta > Diptera > Sarcophagidae > Wohlfahrtia > Wohlfahrtia magnifica. Next base: position 1,190,111 of record JAKWBJ010000156.1, read on the forward strand.
CTGCTGCTGCTGACAATATTGACAATGATGTGTGTTGCTATATAAGAGAAGAAAACCAGCTTCTTAAGAGACAACCGCCACTAAATAGGTTAAAATGTCGTTCAAATATCAAGTCAACAAACACTACAACTTTGACTTGCTCTACTCACACAGAGTTAATACACATTTACACACTTTTATATGCAATATGTAGCCATTAAGAACTGTACTCGTATGTAATGTTTGACAATTGCTTAAATAAGTGCTAAAAGAAAAAGAAGAAGAAGAAGAAGAGAAATGACTTTTGCCAGAATTTCTCATGAATTGAGCTATGAACCAGTGGTTGTTGGCAATAGCTTAATGGCTGTAACGTCATATGTATGTATGTATGCTGGTTGTAGTGTTAAACAAGCCGAAAATGTTTGCAATGTTTTCATCATATTGCAAGAAAATTATTGTTTTGCTGGTTGGCCAAAAAAATAACATAATTCTTGAAAAAAAAAAATGCAACAGAAACGTAGTTGTGTAGAAGGAAAAATAAATCAGATATTTGGAGAACAATAATAGGGCAGAGTACAAGTTAAAATTCAACTATCGGATAGGATTTGTCTTTTTGGTTTCGCAAACAAGTGTTAAATGATGAAATAAATTGTGTTAACTTTCCTAAAAGTGCATTTTGTACCGGGTTTTTTACAAAAGAATATGTTCTGTGGTCTCCTTAGTTTCCTCCCAACAGTAACTATAGCCCAGCCTATGGTCGTGTCCCCCCACTAGATAACGACCCGTAAGTGCTCCTATTAACGTAGATATCCTGCCTCTTCTTCTCCACCCTCAGCCAGAGAGTTCTAGTCTGTGTACCAGTCGGAGCTTGCTTCCATTTCTCTTCACAGATATTATAGTTCCATTGACCTATACGTAGACGGCAGGTAGTGATCGGTATACCAAGCCTCTCCCCCGCCAAAAGAATGAGAGACGCAGTCCTGCCTAGCCAGCTCATACGCCGTATAAGTACCTGAAAGGTCAATGTCACCCGGTATCCAAATAAGATTGATAACGAAATATTCAGCCATCACTCGTAGTAATGAGTGATAGATTTTTATCGTCATGGAGTTAGTGAACAAAGGACTTAGTAACGGACTAACTGGCCGTATAAATGCAGACTTTGCGGACCGTTGTAATAGTAATACTTAATAAGTCATCAACCTCACAAATACCGGCCATCTCTGCCTGAAACACACTGCAATGATCCAGCAACCTGTAGAACATGTTGATATTAAAATTACGAAAACCATCCATCCAGCTTAGACGCCATCATGAAAAGTCGGATAATTTTCGTATCCACCTCAAAAGACTTTTTTCAAGTATTCCTATTCGGAATAAATCTTCTTAGATTGATGACAGTACGCTTGAGTCGATAATGTTGATTCAGATCGTATATTCCCAAAGACAGAAAAGATTGCAGCTCAATTGTCCTTTGTAGAGGTAGATTAGGCTCATAATCTTATTAGGACTCTAAGCAATCCTATCCTCAGTACGATTCTTATCAAGTTACTAAGTTGTTTGCTCACCGCCGGTTCTAACTCGTTTACAATAGGATTCTGATGAAGGTCTAGACAATGGCAAAGTATGTGTTCCACTGTCTCTGATTCCTCTACATCCTTTCAAAGCCTGCAATATACTGGCATGCCACAGTATCACTTACTCATCTGGTTTCTAATCAAGAAATGACCAGTACTTATACATATAATAGCTCTTAGACTTTGCCTATCACACAGAAAATATTTAGACTTAATTTTTTCCTGTTCAGAGTTTATTCGTTAATATTTTCATCAAGATATAAGAATTTGGGTGTGATTTTAGAATCAAAACTTCATTGGAAGCTGCATGTCGAGGAGCGAGTAAAGAAGGCCAAAAATGAGGACTCAAACTACAAATGGTACTCTGGGTCTATTTTCATATATGTATGGCCGCCTGGTGTACTGGAAAGCTCTTAGTAAGAACCTTATCACCACTAAACTGGAGAGAGTTCAAAAAACTGTGTGCTTGGGTGTCACTGGTGCTTGCAAGACATGTCTCCATATTTTATCGTTTATGGCGCAGTATGCGATGAAGCTGAAAGAACTCGGTTTCTGAAGGCAATCGCTAAGTGACCACGGTATTATTTTGTGATTTCTTACTTCGTCTCCAAGGGAATTGGGGACAGATGGGGTATCCGTAGACTAGTCTTCCTACGTTCCCGTTATCAAGGCTCTGGTGTCGCCTAGCAGCAACTTTGCGTTAGATCTCTAATGTAACGAAGAGATGAAGCTCATCAGTGATCTAAGTACAATTTCATTGATTTGGGTTCCTGGATACAGGGACGTCGTTGGTAATGGAATCTATCACCTTGTACTCTGACATCTGCTGCCCTATGACTGTAGTCAAAGAGGAAATCTATAGCTTCTTTTTTGAGAGGGCACAGAATAGGTTGTGTTCCCTCTCCTCTTGCGCTATCTCGAGGAAGCTGTGGCCTCGGTATGATAGTGGCAGGACACTGAAACTACTGAAAACTACCTTCTAATCTATTTCCAAGCTAATTGTGGTGTACACGATCATTTGTTGATCGGAAACACGCGTAGAAAATGGTCTTGCTCTTCAACCTGCAAAAGAAGAAGAAGCTGCAAGAGCATCTCCGAAAGGAGACTTTCTCTGTGAATATATGTCCGGGTCTCGCCAGAAGACAACTGCGATACTTTGGCGTATTTTACTTCAATGGCTTGAAGCAGTGCGTCTCAACTCAAGGTGGCTATAATATAATCCACTTTTTTCTTTTACTTGCCTTTTGTTTGGCTTGTTTTCAAAACGGCACTTTGTTGCTAATTTTTTTTTCTTGGTTAGTCAGCTAACTTACCTACCTACGTAACTATTGTATGACCAACTCCGAGACACGGAAAGCTACATCGTCAGCGATTTCTTTGCTGATCATAACATAGTGACCAGGTTCCTAAAAGAGTCTTATGGTGTAGGTACTCATCAGTCTTCTCAATTCCCTCCTGCAACTCACTCTTTAAGCCAACTGTGCTTGTACAGATACACACTTAACTCAATATTGACGCCATAAAAGATGTTGTCTTTCCTTTTAAGAATACCAGTACAAATGTATGAAGAATTGTATGTGTGTGTGTGTTTTAGCACAGCAACACAACCAAAAATCAAATTTTATTTTAAACCACAATAGCGAATGGTACTCAACAATTCGATTAAAGCTTTATTTATTCAAGACTATTGCAATGTGCAACACAATGTGTAGTATGGATGTAGTCTGTAACTGCAAGTTTTATCATGAATTCGTTAAGAATTATCAAATACTACAAGACCACAATTTTCACAAAATGTATTTATAGTCGTACATATGGACCAAGAACAAGAACTAAAGTATGTCCACTTGTTGAGTTTAACTATTCAAACAACCATCCATCCATCCATCCATCTATCTATACATTCATCTCTTAGGCCTTCTTATAGGTACTTCACAACATAGTCTTAACGACATTTTAGTTTTAGCTCTAACACCCTTTCATATCTTCCTCACATTGCTTTTGTCTTCACCAAGTCGTTAAAATAGAAACGAATATATTCGTATGCAACAACATCTTTATGTTGTTGCCAAAAAGCATTTCTGTTTTATTTTATTTTTTTTTTTTTGTGTGTCCATGAAATTGTGTAATTCTTAGAAAGATATGTACTTTCGTACTTGTATCCGTACAATTCTATTTCGCATTGGTATGTTTAAGAGCTGGTCGCTTGGAAATCATTCTGCAAACATATGGACAACTGCTTGCTTGTGTGTTAGATTGTATGAAGAAGGGTTGTAGAAGTACTTATTGTTGTTAAATTCGAGTGTTGTTCATAGCGACATGTGGCTGGCAACACAATATGTTTGTTATTGCCTGCCGTACGAGTATTTCGTGAGGATTATTTGGTTAAGTTACATGTATGTTTTCCTTGCACTTGAATGTATCAAAATCATTCTAAACAATACTAGGCCACACAAATTTACAACTTGAAACATTCAATTGATGTTCTTAGGTTTTAGGTTTAATCTTAACATTGCATATGGGTATTTCCATAGTAAAGTGCAATGTTTAAAATATTGCCTACAAATTTTAAAGGAATTCATTAAAAAACACTGGTCTACAGCAAAAAAAGAAAACATCTAAATAAAACTATATGAAATGTAATGAATTTGATGCGCTGAATTCAAATCCTTTTTTATTTTTTTCCAACAGGCTCAATGTTTTTTTATGGGCGTGGCTAATATTTCGCCCAAAATATGGTAGTTATGTCAATATATTTCATCATAACTTTAAAACGACTTGACCGATTTTAACCCAAGTACCAGCAAATGTTAAGGTATAAGCCACCTGATAACTTTTTTGTTTTTTCGTATTTTCAGTAGTTTCGGAGTCATTCCTCGCTTATAGTAGTCGCAAAAAGAAATTTTTAGCACAAAATTAGAGCAATTTTTTTAAGACACAGACAAATAATAGAAAAGAGTCTTTAGCTTTTGCTTTTAGTTGTCACTAAAACAGCGACAAGTACACATGTGCGGCGGATACACGTTGATTTTTTTTCGAATTATTTTTTTTAACATCAACTTTACTCTCTCTGAGAGAGTAATTTCTATGTTCTCACTAACACAACTACATTTTTACTTTTGCACACCACTGCTATAAATCATGACAATTGGTCGGCTAATTTATTCAAAATTAGATGCAGGTTTAGCGAAAAGACTTTTTTCTTGAAAATACCGCATTTTTTTTTTGTATTTTCAATATGTTGATGTCTTTAAAATTCACACCAATAGTATTCGAAGCTTGTGAAACAGACATACATAATTCCCACGACATTCCAAATAAAACAAGTGGAATTCTCTAATTAAATTAGCTACACTTGATTCTATTCTTAGAGTCATTAAAATGGACCTATAGTTTAACGCAGGCTTCGAACGACAGATTCAATAGTTAGAGAAGCTTTTCATAGTTTTTTATGAATACCCATAAACAGTCGCTGTCAATGTTATGATATAATACCGCTGTTGAAAATTTTCAGATGGTCTGGACTGGAAAGTAAGACCCATATAAGATCATAGTGCCCGATGAATGAACCCAGTAGCAGTAGCCTTTCAGGAGAAAATTAGTCAAATTTCTTTGCTTGTCTCCTAAAGCCAAATTAATTCTCTCTTAATCCAGGAAGTAATACCCTATCTTGTATATTCCACAAGGTCTCCGAAAAATGCCTCAGACACAATAAAAGCGAGTCAGTTTTGTAGTGTAGCCCTGTTGCGATTACCAAGTGTCTTGAGGAATGCCTTTAAGGACGATAAAGCTTTGAAGGCTGATGTCACATAAATACTCAAACTAAAGGATTTTCTCCTCAGATACTCTCAAGCACAATGAGTGAGTTGCTCAACGTGAGTACCTGTCCGGGAACCCTACCCCATGGTGCCAAGTGAATACAATGCGTCCACCAACGCCTCCACCTATGATAAAAATCACAAGTGAGTACCAATTTGAAGCCATGTTGTTTAGACATGACACCACACCTTGGTGACCTCGGAGACTATATAAGTTTCTAACGATCTGTGGGTCACGGCACCCGGTTAAGAATGTAACTCCGCATCGCGCCAGAACCGCCGAACCACAAGCAGCACGTTGCTTACACAAGTGGGTGAGGCCCTGGGGCTTCCGACACCCGCGGTACCAGAAATAAGCCTCCGGACAGACTTCGTAGTACAATGCTACTACTAGTGTAAGTCCCAAACGACTCTGGACTGGTGGCCAAGATGAAGTGAAAAACACCAAACAGGAAACACCGGAAACACCAACAATGTAACAAACAGCAAACAGGAACACAGCAAACAATAAACAATTCTCTTTGGACGGCGTAAAATTGCGTACATGATATCCTAGAAAATCGCACATTTGAAATTTTGTTCAACCACACGGGCATCAGTTCGCCGCCAAAAAAATAGGTTAGTATTGTTCTTATTATCGTAAGCAAATGATCAGTAGATCGTTGTAAGTTCCAATAATATGGGAAATGTGTCTTCTCGACTTGCAAGTTCTGTTTAATATGATCCCGAGATATTTTATTTCGTCTGAGAGTTCAATAGTCAACGCTTGTATTGTTTGCTGTTAGTCGAAGGCTCTTGAATCTAGTAAATGGTACAATTATTGTCATATTAGGGTTTATGGTCAGCCCAAACGTTTAAGCCAAAAGCGTTGGTTTTACTTTGCCGATATTTCAGTACTTGTTGAGCAAAAGCCAAGCAATAGATGACAATTTCCTTTCGTCAATTTAATGCTGATGTGATGTAAAAGTCTGCAAATTTGAGCTGAAGTATTATTGTTCCGGTATTAGTGGAATTTGTAAATGAGATCTGGTATCGTGTAACAGTTAGTTCTTTCCAGCACAGGACATAACGGAAAAAAATCTCCCTTCAGAAAAATCCATCCAAAGAAGAACCCTTGATCTTCCAAGAAAACGAGCCACCTACTGGGAATAAAATTATAATGCTAAGTAAAGATCACCACCACCACGCTTTAGTAATTCCAAAGAAGACGTCTAATCTCTGCCAAAATAGTATAACTGTGTTTATTTGTAGCCCCAATTTGATGTGTTGAACACATGGGGCTGCTTTTGACATCGATCAATCAGTCAACAAATCCATTTCACTAAACTTTTCTTTACTCTAAACAGCTCATTTTGGCTTTTTATTGCATTTCGTATTTATTTTTTGCGATCAAACTACAGTAGCTCTTCTTCCTATTACATGTAAAGATATTTCTTTTATACTTACACAGAACTCGACAGCAGTATTATCCAACTTAGTTTCATTATACTGCTCTACTCTTTTTGACTTCAATTGATCTCAATCATTTTAAATCTAATTTACTTAAAACTGCTCCATGTTATAATATCTCTCCGGCACAAACTTATTAATTTTATGCAGGTTTCGAAACTAATTTGTTCTTAGAAATATTTTTCTATTTACTCTAAAAGTTTTTAGTGGTTTTGATATTATTTACTTGATTATGAAATACCCCATATATTCAGCTTCCTTAAGCAAAAATTTCTTAACAGCATTATAGCTTTAAGATTTGACGCGTCTTTGATGTTTTCGGCAATTGGATTGAAGTTTAAGGTGTGAGACTCTGGCACTCTGAATAATGTTGCACTTTACTCAAATCATGCTGACAGGTGAAAGACGATCTTGTTGTTGCCGTCATCAGCATCATCATCATCATCACCGTCATCTCTCCAACATCATTAACAACGTCATTATGGGTAAAACAGCTACATGTAGCCAAAAAACGTCGAATACAGCAAGTAAAACGTAAAAGAGATAAAAAAGGAAACATACAAGTATGTTATGGCTGTTGTTGAAGTGTCTCATCAAGCCTTTAAAGCGCTAAGAATAACATCGACAATCGTCAAAGAATAACAATGACGCTGCGTTGAAAACCAGCACCTTCCAGCAGAAAAAAAAACACAAACACACACATGGAGATTTAAATAGATAGAACCTCTTAAGACTTATGTACAGGTTGTCGCAACCGCTTGAAATACAGATGGATGGATGGAAATGAATAGAAGATGTATGAATAGATGGTTGGTTGTTTGGTTACTGCTGTTACTAGCAAAGTTAGTGTGTACACATCATGCATGTATACGCTTATTATAAAGATACATGGACACTGTGCCCATATTCTTTGGGGTATTTCTTCTTTAATATTATTTATTTGTTACTTGGCTTAAAATGTGTAAATTTTAAAGAGTTATTTTTCTAAAGCAATGAATAGACAAAATTTTGTGTTTGATTTTTTTTATTTCATTTAAATACCCTACAAAAGGCAGTTAGGAAAGGAGATGTAAAAAACGATTCACAAAGAGCCATATGTATGTTTAACAAGCTTACCGGTCTTTTTATAAATTAAGAACAAGACGTTTTTATAGTCGAAACTAAATATAATGTGTCTGCCAATATTTTGCAGCTTCTTCTAGATGAATCGCGCGTGTTGCAACTTGCAGTCTGGCATGTCCCATTTTAATTTGCAACTTAAACTTTGTTAATTTGGTAGCTCACTGCGCGCAAATAGCAAAAGAGCGAAAACCATCAAGCAGAGGCAAAAGTTTCCTTATATCAAGCTTGACCTCATAACGAAGTATACTTTTGTTAGGTTTATGGAAGGATACGGTAGGCTTACCAGATGGCCTTGATTTCGTTTAATTTAAAGAAATTTTTACAGCTACTCAGGAGTCAAGAAAAACTATGGTTTGCCCAAATTTTTTAAAACAATTTCTTTTAAAGTTTTCCTTACACAAAGTTTTGTAAAAAGATAAAAATCATTTTAGTTAATTTATAGCGTAACTGACAAATCTAACTTAGAGCGTTGGGCGTAGCTTTAACATTTGTTTAGCGTTGACGCCGAAGAGACATATATACATACCTAAATGTAAGCGTTAAAATTGAACAGTAATATTAACTTAACATTCCATCTAAATATCACTAAATTGCAAAAAAGTTGGTTAGTCTTAGCGATTTGACGCGAATGCAGCTAAAATGGCACTACTTTTTAATCTTTCTCTTATTTAATTTAATTTTATTTAATTTTATTTCATATTTTTCTTCGCAGTCAACTTAACTGTGTAAGGCGTTGTTAAAATTTGATTTTTCTATTGCAAAGCGTTGATGCCTCGCTATTATGGTTTGCTTCATGCAATTTGTTTGGGCATTATTTTTGATAGCTAGGCAACGCTTAGCGCTCTGATTTAGATTTGACTGTAAAGCCTAGTTCGGCAAACTAATGATAATAAATTTTAAAATTGTGGTAGTAATTTGAAAGTCTCTCAGTCGGGCCACTTTTTCCACTTGTTTTCACATTACTTCTCTTTGTTAAATTTTTGCTTATTTTTGCCTGTGCGTGTGAAAATAGAAGAGCAGCTCTTTGCCTGAATCTGCTGTAAAGCATTTCAGTGTAGAACTTATAGCGAAAAGCTGTTTTATTTGACTTTTGCAACCTTTTGCCGAATCTAAATTTTCACCTTTAAAAGAGTTATGATAATATGAAGGTGCAAAGCCCTAGCTATATGATGTAAGCTTTCCCAGTTTCTGCACTGCGGTGTGTGGTTGGTGCGCTTTATGGACTGGCGGAATCATTACTCCATATGTCTTCAAAAATGATGATTGTCAGAATGTTACTGTCAATGATGAACGGTATAGCGACATGATTAGAGATCTTTTCTTACCTCAGTTAGTTGACATAAACCTTGTAGAAAAGCGGTTCCAACAGGACGGAGCCACATGCCACTCAGCGCTCGCTACAATTGATTTACTGAAAGAAACTTCTTGATGAAGGAGTAATTTCACGTAATGCTCCAACCATTAAATTAGGCCACCAAGATCGCGTGACTTAATCCTATTAGATTATTTTCTTTAAGGTTATGTGAAGTCACTTGTCAACGTCGATAAGCCAGAGGCAATTGAACACCTGGAAATCAACATTCGAAGAGTTAAGCTATAAACACATTCAAGGCTACCGACCTCCGATCATACGACTACAAAAGATGCTGGCTAAAAATTAGCCAAGTATCAAGCTACTTCATTATTTGAACATCTGGTTTGACACCTAGAACATAACCCAAACAAAACATAACAGTGGTGCCACATTATTACGTATTGCATTTATAAAACGCTTATTTCATGCATCTTATTGTATTGACAGTACTAAAATATCAAAAATAAAAATAGAAATTAGCCTAAGTTGGCTACGGGCTACAACGGTAGCTGTGTTGCCCATAAAATAATTATTATCATATGCACACATGTAACAAACACCCAACAACATCCATAGATAATGGCTAATTTGGAGTATAAGATGAATATGTCGATCTGCGTACATTTTTTGAGAGCAATCGAATTCCATGCAGGTTGTAAAATAACTAAAGACTGATTGGCTTTGGAAATCTGAGATATTACCTCATCGCTACAGCCACAGCCGTGAGCCCTGGTTGGCATGCTGCCAATGTAACAGAAGTCACACACCTCTTACAACTCGTTCTTAAGTATACTGAATTTTGTGTTGTTAGGAATTGTTATAGATTTGTAGCTTTACTCTCCAGAGATTTTCGTTTAGCAGACATGTGACGATAGGTGTGTGTTGATTGTTATAGCATTGTGAAAGACAACATCAATAAGTGTATTAAAAAGGAACGGGGAATATATGCACGCCAGTCGGACTGCATTTCTTATTCAGTAATAATTACCATCATGATCGACTCTGTTTTCGTTTTTGAGCTTGTACGTAATTTATGTAATGCCACGATTTTGCTTGATAAAAAGCGGTTTCTTGCACAACACCTAACTTTTTTGGAATGTAACTATCGCATTGTAGAAGATGTTTATCTATTCCAATTTATTTATTTTTTTGAATTAACAATTTTGCAATTCGAATAATAAATATTTAGCTACTGAAGTTAATTTTAAATTAGTTGGCTCAAATGACCCATATCCGTCTTTCTAGGTATGTCAATTTTCTCGTCCTTCACTTAAAATTGCTTGCATAGTGGACAATGTATACGATCTGTCGTTCATATATATCGATTTGTTGTATTTGCCCTCTATTTTTGTTGAATCTTTTCAAATTGTAGAGCTTTGCATAGGCGGTTAATCATCACATATTCTAGATTTTCGTGATACATCAGATTATATTCTTTCAGTTTTGAAACTTCTTGAAGATTCTAATGTTATATGCACTTATGGTATATTCTAAAGAACTAAACCATGAGTTGGCAAAAAACACGCCCTATTCAATGTTATTCAAATAAAATTTTCTCTAAAGAGTTGCATAAGAAATAAAGCATTTGTGGACAACAGTTGTGTGTTTGCTTCATATCTAACATACAATAACAATGCGATGATCTTCAAGTTTCTTTGTAACATATTTTATCACTTTTATTTTTTTCTCTGTTTATTCCTTGATTGAATGCATTCAATGGAATTGATCTTCATTACACGCCTTTCTCCATTCATTTTACTTGAGACATGAAGCAATAAGTTTTAGCTTCAACTTTTCCATCTTCTTTTATATTTTTTTTTCCTTTTTTTGCTGGGCTTACTTTTTGTAACAATGATATCGAACGACAGAACATACGACGTCTGCATTTAATGTGTAAGTAATGATGCAGCCAATGTTTATTTAATGAACTTGCAATAATTTATTTATACGCTTGTACAAACTTGAATTTCATTTCATTTGTTTTTCCAATTTTTTATTTCTTTTCTTAACGTTTTCAACATGTAAGTGTAACATAAATTGAAACACTTTAAGATATACGAGTACAGGAGACATACAATATGTTGTTACTCCTTTTCGTTTACCTTTCTGACGTTTTCAGCTCATTATATCGATATTACAAAATAATGGGCAAAAGACAAACCGACAAAAGAAAAACAACACACAACACACAGGAATAAATGAAGCAGCTAAAGGGCTCCCAAATGATATGGGAAAAAGAAAAAGGGTTTTCAAGTATTAAGAAAGTGTTATGACGGAAATATATAAATAAATATTGACATATACACACAATAATCGCCAATGGCGTTATTGGGTAAGTAAAAAAAGTCGATTTGAAAATTGTTAAAAACAAAAGTTGAAATATTAAGATTGCTTAACCCTGCTGTTAGGTGTAAAAAAGAAACTTAAAAATCTTATGTAAAAGGCCATTTTGATCCATATTAATCAGTGCACTAAATTGTGTTTTTCAACTTTGATAATGTAATTTTGCGAATTTAAAAAAATTAAAATTGTCCGACGAAAGTTCCACGTTGTACTGCAAATTTTGAATTTAAAATATAATTTTAATTGAATATGCAATTTCAAAAAGGGCACATCTCGCACAATTTGGCAAATGCGTTTTTTCATATCAATGAGACCCAAATGCTTCCCTGCATCTACTACTTTCGAGAAACTGACATCTCTAGCATTCTTTCTGCTTTAGACGTTATGGCAGATAGGTGACAAGTCTAAGAGATGTGCCCTTTTTCAAATTTTTGTTTAAACAAAGTGTACAAAAAATGCTATGCAGCTAAGTTAAGAATAACTCCGAAACTGTTGAAAATACAAAAAATGATGTTCAGTTGACTTATAGGAAATTTTGTACCTAAACGTTTGGTTGCATATGCATCAAAATCGGTCAAAGCCGTTTTCAAGTTATGATGAAATATAGTGACATAACTACCATATTTTGCACGATTAATTTGCCACGCCCATAAAAAAATTTTTTAGCACGATGGAAAAAAACTGAAACGGATTTGAATTCAACTCACCAAAATCAATATATTCCATATACTTGTAGTTTTATTTAAAGGCGCTTTTTGCTGTAGACCAGTGTTATCTGAAAATTGCAGATATTGTATAACTCAAGCAATATATGCCGGCAGAATTTACAGACTTTTCAGATGAATTACTACAATGGCCAACCACAAATAAAAAAGGCCTCCCTAAAGAAGATTTTTGATAAAAGTATATTATTTATTTTTGGTAGGAGTATTGCCTTTAATTTTTCGATACCTAAAATAAAATTTTTCCCCAAAATGTAATCCGTATAAAATATTTTGAACTATTATACATCATTAAAAAATAATTCGTTTTTTTCATTTTCTGTAAACTTCAAATATTCGGACATGTTCCTTTTCGAAATTGCACATTCTATTATTTCTGGGTTAATATAATATGTACAGTTAGTGTCAGTAATATTCGGTTTTTAAGTTTATCGATAATAACTCCTTGGCATTAGCGAAATGGATAGGTAATCAGAAGAATAGCAAAAACTTAAATAAATGTTGTATGAGTATGAGTATTCAAATATATGGAAAAAATGGCTCTATGGTAACCCTGCAACCGTGAGAAATCGATCAAAGTTTGTTAACCCTGTTTACTAAGCGCCATTAATATTCGGTTTTTCTCCTATTTATATGCTATTTGCAAAAAAACATGTTATTCAGCTACTTTTCCAGCAATATAGAGATACGTTTTAATAAAAGTGCATAACACCTCCTTTCTTGCCTGTCCAAAATTCTACTTCACTGCAAATTATATAAATGGGGCGCAAATGAAAAAACACTCCTTTAGAACAGCGAAAACTTGTTATTTTCCATTATGAAAAAGGTAAAAAGTACAAAGAGATTGCTGAAATTCTGAATATGAAACCAAATACAGTTGGGGACATTGTCAGAAGGCACAAAAGTGAAGGAAGAATACACTTCATAAAGCAGACAGGTCAGCCAAAAAAATTGGCCGATCGGGAAGAAAGTTCAATTGTCCGAAAAATAAAATTTAACCCACGCTTAAGTGCTCCCAAATTAGTCACAGAGGTGCTCAAAGAGTTAAAAAAGAAAAATCTGCATCTACTATACGAAAAACCATAAGAAAAGAAGGTTTTCATGGCCGAGTAGCACGTCGTAAGCCATTGGTTAATTTACGCAACCGAAAAGCTCGTTTGAGTTTTGCCAGGGAGTACATTAAGAAGCCTGAAACTTGGTGGGATGATGTTATATTTGTGGACGAGAGTAAGTATAACGTATTTGGATCCGATGGGCGCGTAATGGTGTGGCGGAAGCCAAATGAGGAGCTACAACCACAAAATTTAAAACCAACCGTAAAACATGGAAATGGACATGTTACGGTGTGGGGTTATATGGGAGCTAAATGGACGGGAAAATTAGTTTTTATCAGTGGAATTATGAATAAGGAATCATATTTGAATATCCTCCGTCAAAATTTGAAAAAAAGTGCAAATAAGCTGGGCGTTTTAGATTTTTTTAAATTCTACCAAGATAACGATCCAAAGCACAAGTCGCGTTTAATTCAAGAATGGTTGCTCTATAACTGCCACCTGCACAATCCCCAGACCTCAATCCGATTGAGAATTTATGGGATGAGCTGGACCGGCGAATCCGCAATTACAAAATAACATCTGTTGAAGACTTGAAATTGCGGCTTCAAGAAGAATGGGATCGTAGTCCTGCAGCTTATACAGCTAAAATAGTAAAAAATATGTCAAACCGTCTAAGTGAAGTTATAAAACAAAAGGGTTATCCAACAAAATACAAAATTTTATATAAAACCATTTTTCTAATGTATTATTTGTTACTTTTCAAAGAAAACCGAATATTATTGACGCACAATATTTTATGCGACCTGAATTAATTTAGTTTTTTTTGTTATATTGTTCTTCTTTTTTTCTAAATATAAATGTGAACTTTCAAGTGTTTAAATAAACTATTAATGAAAAGAAAAAAATTTTGAAAAGGATATATATTTAGCTTAAGACGAATCAGTTAAACATATCTCTTTAATAAAACCGAATATTATGACACTAACTGTATATATAAATTAAAAATCCAAACTATTTTTTATTTGCCTCAAGCCATTTAAAATTAGTAAAATTTATGAAAAAATTATTAAATTAAAATGTAACATACTCACACATGCAAAAATTGATACGAACTTGACCATCAATTTTGTTTTTCATCGAGACTTTCAATTTGCTATCATGCTTTATGCAGAATATCAGAAATGTGCCCATTTATTTTGCGCAAACAAATCAAAAATTTTAAATATTGACACATGAACGCACGTAAGATCTTACAATTATTTGTTTGGTTTTTTTTTTTTTAATAAATAGAGCTGTATGCGTAGTACAGTTTATGATTTTTTTTAATTTAAACTTCACTTTTTTTCTGTTTTTAAATAAAAAAAAAAACATAAAACAAAATACACATTTTTGTTTTTTTTTTTCATTATATTAATTTTTTCGGATAATAATTTTGACTGTGCGAGTTATTGGAACAATTTGAAATCCTTACTCAATATCAAATAATTCCTTATTCGAACAAAAATAGAAGTCAAATAATTGAATACTCATTTCTTTGGTGAACAGAGAATATGGACGGGTTATATCCTGCAGTATAAGCTAGAAGAAGGAACGGCTACTAGGTTGAAGAGTAATTCCCTTTATTATTTGAGAGAGCTTTTTATCTCCAGGTGGATACCGAAGGCTACTTTAGCTAAGTAGGAGCAAATTTAAGGTACTAGTTGGCCTATTTACCAGACATTGTGGTTTCAGATATTTATATGTGTATATTATCCCATAGTTCCTAGGAGTAACATAAGTCCCTAACAAATTCTTGCCATTTTATTCTATCTAAAGCTAAATCGTGAATGTTACACCATGTCTTGCCTTACGCGTCTTAATCTCCGTGTATTAGCCGCTCTGATTTTTAAGAGCCTACTCTATTAATTTCAGTTCAGAGCTTAGTGAACTATATTACTTTAGATTTGTCTTATAGTATGGCCAGTTTGCATTCGCCTGCGGCGTCGGATTTTTAATGCTTCAGGTTCGTGGCTAACAAAAGAGCTACGTTAGTGCTTGTTTAAAAAATGAACATAAACTTTCGTCAGCAGTGGTAAATGCTTGCAGAGCCCGAAATTTTCATTCACTGCGTTTCATGTCTCGCAGCCGTAAAGAACCACATAAACTGGACTAAAGTATTTTAGTTTGGTGTTTCTAGTGATATACAGTCAGCTTCAAAATAATGGACTCCCTTGTTAAATATAATTTAGTTTTTATTTCAGCGCTTAAAAACGCAATGAATTTAAACACTTTATGTTTTTCCTAAAAAAAACAACAACAACATTTTTACAACAACTTACGTTATATAGGGTCCGCCATCTAACGTTTCTTTTTGAACTAGTGCTTATTTCGTGAATGGTAACACTTAGCTCATGTTTGATTTGACAAATAATTAGTTTTATCCTTCCGCTGAACGAATATGGTTGTGTATATGCTTGAACAACGCTGGGAATCTGGGCCTGCGATCGACTTATAGAAGATGCCGATTTTGCCAAAACAATCATCTTTTCAGATGAAACTCATTTTGATCTTGGCAGGTATGTAAACAAGCAAAATTGTCGCATTTGGGGCACAGAAAACACACATGCATACATTGAAAAGCCGATAAACCCAAGACGAGTCACTGTTTGGTGTGGATTTTGGTCCAGAGGCATAATTGGGCCATTTTTCTTCGAAAATGAGCAAGGAGTGGCCGTTACAACCAATGGCGATCGTTATCGGGCCATGTTGAACGAATTTTTGTTCACAAAAATTGAAGAGGAGGATATTAGCAACATTTGGTTTCAACAGGACGGCGCTACATGCCACACAGCCGAAGGTACACTCGATGTTTTGCGCCCTGTTTTTGAAGATCGCATTATCAGCCGCAAAGCTGATGTCGTTTGGCCACCTCGGAGCTGCGATTTGACACCGTTTGACTATTATTTGTGGCGTGCCGTCAAAGATAAGTGTTACGCCAACAAGCCAGAGACAATTGACGCTTTAAAGGACAATATTCCTGAAGCCATTGGTGAAATAAAGCTGCACACAATCGATAATGTGCTTGAAAATTGGACCGATCCTGTAGGCTACTGCATGGCATAGCCGAGGCAGCCATTTGAATGAAATTATTTTCCATTATTAACCAGAAGGATTGTACTTTCAAGTAAAAAAAGAAATTTGAGAAAATATTTAGTAGTTTTTTCTATAGCATTAAAAAGAAAGTTGTTTGGCGGACCCTATATGACAAAAAACAAAAGTACTCCATTTTGTATGTGACAAAAAAGTGTACAAGAAAAAAACTGGGCATAAAAAATTAAGTAAAAATGCTTGGGAAGTAATACCATTTTTCTGTTAGGTACTATCTAGTAAAACACGAATCCGTCCTTAAAATTTTCGAAAAATCTCAAAAAAAATTAATTAATTTATATTCTCTAAAACGAGCTAACCGATTTTACTTTGCCAGACCATTGGTTCGGGAGTTATTGACGTTAGACTGAACCCATTTGTATAGCATAAGTTTTATTTGAAAACGAAATTTGTCACAGCATTTAAATTTTGTGTGAATTGGAAAATATTTTTAAAACTGTGTATATAAAAAGCATATGCGGAAAGCTTTCATTTAGTGAGTGGCTTCGTTATTATTCAACTGGGCGGTGCCACACCCACATATTTCTTTTAAAAGGTAATAGTCTCTAAATTTGGCCAAAATAACTTTGGATAAGTGGGAGTAGCACCTCCAATACAAAGTTAATATTGAGTTTTGTAAATCTTTGGGGCTGTAATAGCGGAAGGTTCTGAATTTGGTCTAAATTGCTTCTTAGATAATACAAACCATCAGTTAAAAAGTGAGCGGAATTGGATAAGTAGGCATGGTACCTCCTATACAAACTAAATAATGTTTTTATATACATTGAGAATGGTTAGAGTTGAAGTTTCTTAACCTGACAGTCAATAAAAACCATCATTTTAAAAAAATATGAAACTTTGCATGTAACAGTTAAAGCTTTCTTTATCTATCCACATCAGTCAAAAAGCAGGTACAAGACAATGGCTCCCAGCAACGCGGAAGGGATTGCTCTAATAACTTAACTAACTAACTTAAACTATTTTTACCATCTATGCAAAGAAGAAGACTAAACCTTTTAAGTGGTATATACTTAAGCAAAATTAAAGATGTTTTTACATTCTATTTTAACTGCCGACCGTACGACTTATAGATTTACTGCTAAATATTTACTTTGCGCCCATCCTGCTGTCTCGGCTTGCAGGATAAGTTTCCCAGGGACATACCGTTATTTCAGAGCGGATATTTGTTATCTCACAGAGCAGGATAATTGACCATTTTTGGAGGTGAACGTATAGGTCAGCATTAAAGTTTCGCTACATAACAGTACGTTTGGCCACGACTAATCAATGAATCGAGAAATTACTTCCATAGGACTGCCTTTTATTTTAATAAGACCAGCACTCAGGGAATAACCCCTACTCACGCAGTGGATTGAGCTGGTACTAGGAAAATAGGTTGTGGGAAAGAGGATAGATAGAGTAGTGTTTGTAGACGTTCGATTTATATTTGCTCATGTCGTAAGTGGAAGGGAAGAGATTCGCAGGAAGATTGTTCCATAAACGAATATTGCTACCACAGAATGAATTCTCCCTATAATGCGTTGTGCGATTTACTGGACAATCAACTACAAAGGGATGAGCTCTACAAGAAATACGAGTACTACGTAAAAATATATGATTACGAGAAATTAGTTCCTTAATTTCGTCAGAACACATTCCGCTATAGTACCGATAGAACAATGAAACACACGTCACATTGCGACGATGCTCTAATGAATCGATAGAGTTGGCTACCCTAACGTCATTTATAAGAAACTTCGCCCTCCCCTGTACGCGGTCGAGAAGCTCCAAAATAGACTTTGAAGCACCGGCCCTTACATGAGAGTTGTACTCCAATTTGGGTCGGATATAGGTCTTGTAAATATTAAGGAGATCAGATTGAGTGAAGTAATTCTTACACCGTCTTAAGAAGCCGAGACTCTTGAATGCTTCTTTCGACACTCGAAATATGTGCTCGTTCCAACGAACGTCACAATGAATTCCCATGCCCAGAACATCAAGAGCATCTGATTCCTCAATATCTACATTACCCATAGATACAAATGACAACACACCACCACGTCTGTGTGTCAGAAAGCCATGTAGAAGAATTACCTATTGATAGACGAACTGCAAGAAATTTTTATGGACCTATGATAATCTGTTGATCGTGAAATGATTATGTTCACCATAATTTAGGTCGAGGTTTGAACTGTTTTATTTACTTATTTTTATTATTGCATCTATTTTTGAAATAACTCTTTCCCTTAGCTAATACATATATAAATTTTTTTAACATGTATGGATTTCTTATTCGCCCTTAACATGCTGCCTCTCATGATGACAATGATAATCATGTTGAGCAAGAAATTGACGATGACGATAATGATGATGACGGATGTATTAAACACAAATTAAACATTATCGTATAATTAATTTGGATTATGATTGACAGTTTATTTTATTCCTTTTTACAATAAATACAACAGCAATAAAAAATAATTTAATAATAAATGACACAAAACGAAAGGAGAAAATCTCATAGGAATAAAAAAAAAATCTATGAATTTGACTTACCCAACATATCTACTCAGCCGTACACAGGAATGCAATCAAAGTCAAGGCATTAACACCTTAAGAGAGAACAGAAAGGTAAAGATATAATAAAAATACATTGTAATTAAAAAAAGAAAAAAAATTATATTTAATCACCATGACAATAATAATGATCATCAGAATGTCCATTGACAACGTCATTGTCATCGTATTCGACAACAATGACTGACTTTACCATAATCAATGCAATGAGTAATAAATGAATTTATTTTATTATTCTGTTATTTTTAATCAGATTTTTGCTTTTATAGATTTTTTTTGTATTTTAATTAATATTTTTTTTTTTATTATTTTTCAATATATTTTGTTGTGAATGCAAAGAATAATCAAAACAAACGAAAACTTGTTTTTATTCAGTCCTGTTTTCTTTTAATTTCTTTTGTATTTCACATCCTCCACCTGTACTGGCATTATTTTAATGTATTTGTCTGTATATGTAACGGTTCATTTATTACTTCAACTGTTGTATTTTTATATCCTTAATGAAATAACACAAAATTATATATTCGACTTCCGTTTTATGTTTTCATATAAAATATTTTTTATAAGGATTTATGGCCATAACAGGAATATAATTTTTCAAATCTAGCACTCGGTTTTAATTATAAGGTTTTAAGAAAATTAATGAAAACAAAACGTTTTTAAATTATTTTTTGAATTCTTAAGAAAATATAATTTTATTCGAAGTCTGTCTATAGCTGTCAAAGTTAATAAGTTTTTGCTTTTACAAGATTTAGCTAAAGATTTTTGAAACATTTTTTTCTGTTTTTTAATGACCAGAGATTGATATTAACTTTTTTCATCTTTTCATTTTATATTTTTTATTTTATGAAGCCAGTACTCAGGGAATTGTCCTTACACTTTCAGTGAATTGTGCTGATGCTAAAAATAAACTTTTGGGAAGAAGGAAAGTCTGGATAGAGTATATGGACATTTAATTTGAATTTAAATGGTTCAACAAAAACGCACGATGCTAATTGTAAATAAAATAAAAGTTTTGAGAAAAAATAAAATAAAATAAAAGTTTTGTAATAATGATAGACAATTTTGTGTGAAACACAATATCGGTCCAATGCTCGCCACTGTTTCGATGGCATACCTCTACTCGTAGGTCCATGTTTTCAAAGACTCTGAAACATATGTGCGGTTCAATGTCGTTAATGTACCGAAGTTTCTCATAATTTAGCTCTTGTTCTTGGCTTATTGGCATACAATCTTTCTTTTCAATATCCCCAAAGAATAAAGTCCAACGGTGCCAAATCACATGATCGTGGCGGCCATTTAACATCGCCATGACCTCAGATAACACGGCCATTGAATTTCTTGCGCAAAAGAGCCATTGTTTCGTTGGCTGTGTGGCAAGTGGCACCAGCTTGTTGAAAGCATATATCGTCCAGGTTCATATCCTCAATTCCTGGCCACAGCTCACGATAGCGAATACCATTCACGGTAACTGCTTGGCCGCAGGGTTGGCATCCCAGTGAAACCCACCCCGGTTTTATTGAATTTTATATTTTAAAAAAACCTGGGTGGGTTTTTGTTATTTAAATTTTTTTGTAGATTATTTACAACAAAAATAATTAAAATGTACGTATTGGGATTACAAAAAAAAAAAAAAAAAAAAAAAATCCGGTCCGTTCTTTTAGCTCAAAAAAGATTTTTAATTAACAAATTTCTCAAAATAAAAATTTATCAAATCACTCTTTTTTATGTACATCTTTTCATCGCCTCTGAGCAAATATCCTAATCTTGTCTCAGAAAAACTTCTCGACTTTTGAGGCGATTCAATTTTGAAGCCGATTTTATATATTTTTAAAAGAAGTGATTCGGTGACACGCTAAAAGCTCTTGTATAAGTCGAAACAGCCAATAGTCAAATAAAGCAATGTTTCAAGAAAACGGCTGGTGCGGCACTGGATCGATTCAAACAATTGTTTGGCAACTTTTGTCACATGAGGTCGAGCGTTGTTATGTAAAACAGTACCTTAATACACGGTTCAAACGTAGTAATTGCAGTCTGCTGCGATCACTGAGTTTTAGCAGCTGATGCCACCTTATCCCACTAAAAAAGCAAAATTGTATTATAAATAATAAAAAAAGTAACTTTACTAACAAACAAAAATATTGTCGATATGAACGAAATTCGGAAGCAGTCATAACATCCAATAAAGCCCATCAAAAAACCCAATAAAACTCGTGGTTTTGTGGTTTTTTTTTAACAAATCACGCAGTGCACGAAATGCATTTTGACTTGAATGCCTATTTTCGTAAACGACTTCAATAATCTTAAAGCACTGCTCAATTGTGTACGTCTCTATGGCTGAATTTGTCAAACACTGATACAAAGTAATGTCTAATTAATTGGACAAAAACTTGTTGCTAAGGTGTGACTCACAATTAACATCGTGTATTATTGGGGCCACCCTTTATTTATATTGCAATTGACAAGAAAACTTTCGCAGAAAAATCAATTAAAAAACAAACGGTACGATTAAAGAACTAACTCCCTCTATAATGTTTTGTACAATTCGCGTGGGAATCGGCCACAAACGGGAAAAATAAGTACTACGTCATACGTTATTTTGTCACAACATATTCCTTTACGCCATCGATAGAACAGTAAAACACACGCCACTCTGTGACAATACTGCAATGAATCAATGAAGTCGGGCACCTTCGCCCTTTTTTATACGTGATCGAAATGTTCAAAAATAGATTTCCAAATACTAAGACCACAAAAAATAAAAGACAAAAGGGTGCTGCATTGTGCACACTTTCAGAAGGCTATAGGCAAGACATGAGAAGAAAGCAAATATTTGGAAAAGACAAATTGATGCAGAAATAAGAACTTCGAGAAACCCTTGGCAGAAGTCAAAAATTGCACAGTATCCTGTCCACGGGGTTCGCTGAAGTACAATGCTGCTTATAGGATCAATAGGTACTAGTGCTACGTTGGGTCCGTATTGAACCCAAATAAGAAATTCCTTTAAGATTTTTAAAGATCACTCAAAATAATAGACATTTTGGGCAAATAAATAAAAAAAGTAAAACCCTAATTTTTGCCCTATATTTTACCCAAAGATTTTTCGAGACGTATTGTATGTGTATAACTCAGAAAAATTTTTTTGCGCAGCGTCCTTCGTTTTACCCACTTTCTTTTATTTTATTTTCATTGTATGTGGAAACCATCGTATGCCTGATTCTCGCTTCTCCCTAGAGAGTATAACATTCAGTTCATTGTCGCGATGTTTTCCTTCTTACAACGACCTCATCTCGCTGCTCAATACGTTGATGGTTATGGAACAAATTGCGGCAGCAATTTCCTCTGTTCATGATTGGAGCGCTCTGTTTAGTTTCTAAAAATTGCTTGGCAACTTTCCACGAGAGACCGAGAGTTGTCATTCAAAAGAAAACTTTTTCACACAATGCACGGTTCAACCGAAATAGTTGCAATATGCTCCGAATATCGGGTTTTAGCAGCTCATAGCACACAATGCCGCCTTGATCCCACTAAGAATGCATAATTGCATTATAAATAATAAAATAACGTAATTACACTGACAAACAAAAAATTTTGTCGAATTAAACGAAATTTGGAAGCAGTTATAAAACCAAAAAAAAACTCCATCGAAAAACCAAATAAAATCCGGTGGGCTGACCGTCCTTTTTCTAAGCTGACGGACACATGAACGTTACTGTAAATGGCGAGCGCTACAATGCGATGATTACAAATTTGTTTGCCCAAAATGGAAGAGCTGGACTTGGCTTGGTCAATTGGCCCCCTAGATCATGCCTCATATCTATAGGAACAAGCTCGCAACGGTCGACGCACTGGAAGCCAATATTGAAGAACTTATTCGTACGATACCGGCTGATATGTTTGGGAGAGTACGCTAAAATTGGACCCAGCGTATGAGCCATTTGAGGCGTAGTCCCGGTCAACATTTGCATGAAATCATCTTTAAACATTCAAAAGTGAAGACATTTTTCAAACCTTTATGTGTTTTTTAATCAAATAGAATATATAGAAAATAGAACATAGATCAGATAATACCGAATTCTTATACATTATTGCCATTAGTCGATTATGCTACGGGTACTAATTTTATTTCGAGAATAGCAAATAAAACAAATATTTTTAAATGAAAATGGCTTCATTTATTGGCGCTTTGACTAAAATCATTGCCATATGATCCAATGATAAATCAAAAGTCATACTCTATGCCACATTGGCATTATTTTAGTCATGCGTAAGAGACTGAGCCGATTTTTTTTTTTTAAATTTGGAACACGAATAAGTAAGTCTTACTAACGGAAGTGTTACGGGGTATGCAGGGTATGAACCTGGGAGATGCTAAAATTGGGAAAAACGGACCAAATTAAGTCCACTCCATCAAATTTGCATACTTTTTAGCTCATAATAACAATATTTTTTTATAATTTTGATTTCGAGGAGATTAAAACTGAGAAAAAGCGATCAAAATTGATTACCCTTTCTCAGAAATTACACACATTTTTTCTCCTTAAAACAAAGTTTTATGTGTGTTAATATTCATCATCCACTAAAATGTGTTCTACAGTGAAAGTAATTTTTAAAAGTTGGGCGTGGCACTGCCCATATAGAGAAAAACTTTCATTGAACTTGTACATATATTGGTTTGTAAATCGGTTTTGTGGTTTTCGAGTTATAAAATGACGAACATAGGACAACTTTTTTTTTACATATAGATATAGACTTCCGGGCAATGCCGGATGGGTAAAACTATTTTCTTTAACTATAAAATGCATGTATGTATGGGAAACAACTCTATACTCGCACTTAAATATGTTTTTAAACTAATATTAGGTGACTACTATAGGAAGGACTTCAAATTTCCTTACAACGTTAAAAATTCCACATTCAAATCTTCAAATATTCATCAGCATTTTATCACCATCGGTCTCTATACTTTATAACTTTTTGGTAATTTAAAATATAAAAGAGCGGTTATTTTATTTAAATTTAAAATTTTTTGATTTGTAATCTAATTTATTTGTTTCAAAATCTAATGAAAACCGTTAAATTTATTTTTACAAAAGCAACAAAAAAAAAAATAAAATTTAATTTTGTTTTTAATAGCTCAGTTTTAGAGCAATTTTTTTAATAGCTTCATATAAAAGTTTAAATGACGACTTAATTATATAATTAACACATTTTCCCAAAAAAAATTCCCACATTAGTCTTTATTTAAAATTACAAAAATGTCTTAAAACGATATTGACAAGCCAATAAACAAGTGCAACTGAATTAAAATCCATAAAACTCAAGTATTTTACGAGAAAAAGTAATTAAAACAGGTGTTTTGAAATTAAAATGAATTAATTTTTTTTCTTTTTAGTAATTCCATAACAACAGCAAGCAACTATAGCAACAGCAACAATTGAAATGACAAGAATAATACCGACAATAATCAAGTGTAGAAAATAGAGTATTTCCTCACATCATAAACTCTAAGAATTGTTTTATAGGTGAGTTATGTTATGTTGCTATTATTGTTTTTGTTTAATTTTAACAGCTCATTAACTGTCTTGTTTTCTACCCGTACTCCTCTATACACCATATAGACTAGATTTTTCACAAATATATGTGTGTTCGTAGAAGAGAAACTGAAGATGTTAAACTTGTAAATGCTTAGTTATGTTATATACTCTAGTACACTTATAGTACCAGAGTCATATTAGTCATAAGCAGAATGTAAAAGAATGAAAACGTAAATTAAAGAAAAATTGCAGAGAACTTAAAGGGCCGATTTGAAATTTAAAATTGATTAAATCTAAAGAACATGCATATTTATATGTTACAATGTCAGCCGTGTCACAGTAGGCAATTCCTTTCGGAAGTAGTGTTATTTTGTAAGTTCAAACTTCAGAAATTATCATCATTGTCATAATACTGATGGGACACTACTACAGGACACTGTGACCCATGGGATCTATTGTGCCCCTCACGGTCTATAATTTGTTAAGCAGATCTGCTGTTTCCCTAATAAGTCTATCATGAACCCCACATTCACATAATATATGTTCCGCTGACTCTAATGCCTGTGAGCACAGTCTACAAACATCCACATCTGCGACCGCCTTCCTCTTCAGATGCACTCTTAGTCCACAGTGGCATGTAAGAAACTTCGCTATGCGTTTTAAGTCTGGCCCACCATACTTGAGAACCTCAGAGCGACGTCCATTTTACGGACTGATCGCCGCCTTAGAGTGACGAAGTCCCCATTAATCATTCCAGTGTTCCAAGCATCTGACAATTTCCCAATCCTTGACTAGATCGAAAATGATAGTAAGTGCACAGTAAGTTGCACAGTAAGGTTTCGGACCTATTTATTGTGTCACGAAATCTTTTCTAACCCATACATCCGCTGTTTCATTACCATTGATCCCACACCCAAAATAATTAGACATTATCTCTAAGCGAAAGATCTTGCAAATGGTATGTCCGCAAACATCTAAACCGGTTTTTTATACCCCAGCGGTGTGTCCCACAATGTTACACGCCGATGATATGAAATGAAATTTGTAGTCTTTAGTTCCAGCAAATATATTTTTATAGGTAATTTCAAATCGATTCCAAATCATATTCTGCACAATTTAACTGCGCTTATTCCATTCATCGTCGGGCCGTCGCTTCGAGATATGTCCCCTTATTACAGCAGAAAATACATCCAATTCGGAACTTATAGATGGCTCTCCTTAAGGCTATTCAGTCTTTTTTCCAAATTCACCTGCGTCCAGGCGCCCTGTTTAGTTTCATCCACCCTCTTGTGGGTATATGCAAACTAGTCCAGGTCGCGTTTCCTGCTCTTCAGGACATTTTCGCTGAATTATTGTATAACTCCCCAGGTTTCCACGTACTTTTTCATTTTATCAATGTAATTCTCTAATGTTACTTCACTTGGTATTAGTTATAAATCTTGGCGATTCCCTGACCAGCGAGTACAATGGAAAAGAGTGTATTTATTATCTTCACTTCTTCGTATATGAAAAAAAAACAGTGAGCGTGATTTCTGCATTTAATGTAGGTGTGAAAGTACCCATGCCCGTTAACAGTAGTGTATCATAGTACGTAACATTACCTTTTCACTTCGTCAATTTTTTATTCACGTTCCATTTTGTTCGCTTGCGCAGCGATGTTGCTGTCTCGCTGAGTTATTCGATGAAACATCGTGATTTCCATCCTCCGTTAATTTCTATCTTGTATTCTTTCTACTATTAAGACTGCGGCGGCTGATACAGTTCTATACTCTCAATGCCACTATCTTCTGTACTGCCAGGAGAATGTTTACACACTGCCGAGTATTAAATTTTACTTTATCTCCAGTATAGTAAAATTATACTTCTAAATTTCATCAATAGCCATTTCATCAATTGCCAGAAGACTTCCGAGATTTCTATTAGCTGGCTTAGCCTTGTCGTTATTTCTGTCACTTTAGATCTGAATGGAGTACATCAGTTTTGGGTTCGGTCTTGCGCCGAAGTAATTGACTAAACTGGAATTTGGTATTGTCACCTCATCTATCCGAAAATCCTCATCTTTTATATGCCACAAGAAAGGTGTCCTACGTCATCTCAATTCTAAGGATTCCAACATAGCTAGCGTTTCATATATCAGTTCCTAAAAAGTAAATATCGCCGGATAGGAAGAGATTTTAATTCTCTTTGTTTCTTCTCACTTCTTCAAATAACTACGCATCATATTTATAAGATCTTAGGCTATTAAATGGGTTTTTCACGTCCAGGGTAGCAGGAAATATCACTGATGTAGTGCAGTAAGTTTCCCGAAATGAGCTCGGAACCCACAATGCCTTTTGGAAAATCTTCGATCGTCGCGAATAGCATTCTCAGAGTTTGCTTCTTCCAAACACTCCGAAATATGCCTCAACCGATACACCGTCTGACCAGTTGTTTTTCTGTTTTGAAAACTATTAGCAGTTTCTATGAGCTCCTGAATAGTTAACGGTTTTAACGTCTTGATATCTGTTCCACTATATCTTATAATCTTCCCTGATATTTTAAACCTATAGGACGAAAGCCTTTTAAAAACGATGTGGAAGAATATATAACATCAAAAACCCAACAGGTTATACTATGGAAGAGCTTTTACTCCAGCATACTATCAACTCCTATCGCTCATCAACCCATTTGTAGATGTGCTTAACATATGCCAAATGCCGACATCTCCACTGATTGTCCTGAGCTGAGTGAAATTAGGGAATCGATATGATCTCTGAAACCAAACAAATCTCTTTGTTGGGATATTCTATCTTCAGAACTGCTTACAGCTGACCGAACAACCAGTGAACTACTATTGGAACACAAGCTTAGGACATTTTGGGCCCATGAATCTTTACCTGACGAGCTGTCTGATGGAGTCATTATAAGTCTTTCTAAAAAAGGAAGAATATCTCCAACAGGAAGAATTGGAAAGACTTGTTGAGAATGGTAAAAAATGCTCCCTACAACACTTTCCCCATTACTCAGAATTAACCATTCTGGCTTTCGCTCCAGAAAATCTTGTGTTAACCAAGTAAGGAGTCTTAAGATTGTCGTTGAGCAATTAGTGGAATGAAGATCTCCATTTTGACTGACTTTGAGAAGGTCTTTGACTTACTCAACCATAACGCTTTATGGAACTCGCTTGTATGCAAAAGTGTTCCCGAAGAACTAATACTGCTATACAAAGCCCTGTACAAGAATGTCACTTGCCATGTGTTGCATGAAAAACAACTGAGCAGCAGGATCTCGATGAAAACTGAAGTTAGTTAGGTTGTATCTTATCACCTCTAATTTTTAAGTGCATCCTCGGTGCTGTGATGCAGAAGGCAACAGCCAATTATAAGAGAGGTATGATGTGGGACGATTTATTCTCAGAAATGCAGTATAAAATTTCCACCATTAGTGATAGCGCAAAATTCGTTGAGCTGAAGCTAAATATATCCGAAATAGAATCACTCCGCATCAATATCAACAAAGAAAGCCATTTCTTTGCATGTGATCAAGATATTGAAGATTTTAAGTCCTTCTACTACCTGATAGCACAATTGGTTCAGCAGCAGATATATCCAGTCGCATTAATAATGCTTGGAGTGCATTTGCAAGGTTAAATCTGGTTTGGAAATCTAATATTTCGAATCAAACCAAAATCAAATTAGTTAATTCCAACATAACATCCACTCTGTAATAAAGACGCGAAACCGGAACATGGCGCCACGTGACGTACAACGCCTTCAAGTATTTCTTAACAAATGCATCCGCAATATCTTACGGTTTTTCTAGTCTGTGATAATATCCAACAAGCAACTCTGGATAGAGACAAACCAACAGCTTTCTAACTTGATCAAAAAGTTTCGGGAAGAACCTCCGTATGGCGGTCTTATCGTTCCGATTTGAGTTTTTTCTTTTTTTTGTTAGATTGGTACATGTGTTGATGATATTCCTCTTAAAACTGAGCATCATTGCTTGACATTTGAAAAGCTATGTAGCCAAGAGTACATCTATCTCTATGTGTGCTGGCGATTTTCTAGAATTCTGACCGTGTTGATGTCGCAATAGACATGAATTTCGAGGCTCAATCCGATCCCACATTCATCAAAAGGATCATTACTGGAGACGCGACGTGTGTTTATGAGAACGACACGCAATCCCGATATCAGGGCCGAGACCAAATAAACCACGTCGTTTTCAGTCAAATAATTTCGGTTTTCAAGGATTACAACGGTGTAGTGCATCATGAATTTTTGCCAGGAGGCCAGACAGTAAGCAAAGAGTATTATTTGGGCATTATGAGATGTTTGCGTGTAGCAATTCGTCGAACGAATTGTGGGCAGAAAACTCGTGGATTTTGCACCATGATAACGCACTGCTGCACAGTTCCATCATTATTCTAAATGTTTTAACGACGAATGCAACAAATACCAAATCCAACAGCCAGCGAATTCACCTGGTTTGGCTTCCTGTGACTTCTTTCTGTTAATCGTGTTAAAAAACCATTTCGGGGAACGCGCTTCAGCAGCCGTTTCTTAAATTGTAAAAAATCGGCAACACACATAGAGATAGATGTACCTATTGACTACGTAGCTTTTGCAAATGTCAAGCTACAATGCTAAGATTTATAAGGAATATCAACAACACATGTAAAATTGGGACGATGGGACCGCCACACGGGGGTTCTTCCGGATACTTTTTGATCAAGAGTATAATAAGTAAGCGGAAATGAAGTTTGATAAGTCACACCCTCCTTAATTCAGATCATGATATTGCCAAGAAATGCCTAGATTGGCACCCGCAGTGTAGCAGACGAGTCTGGAGACCAGCGCATACCAAGAAGCGGCAACTGACAATAGAACTCTCGAGGTTAACTTAAAAGTGGAACTAAGTTAAACATCTAGCCGAAGATCGAGATTACTGAAACCACCTTGTTACGATCCTCGTGTAGTGATATGTCCAATATGCTTGTCTATATTCATCTTTGATTTTATGCATACAAATGCTTATTATGAAATAACTTAGCGTTAGTAAAGAATATCCTGAAATATGTATCATAGCGAAAAAAGTTTCATATAATCTGATCCTGGAAGCGAAAGGATTCCAGTACATGGATAAATAGTCGTCATAACCTAAGCAATGTTTGTAATGTTTTACTCTTTTTCTACTCTGCATTGGCAAAACAGACAGTTAAATTTCATTGGATATCTGCGCTCTAGATAAGACTGATAAAACATTTTTATTAGCTCGTTAAAAATTCAAATTAAAATAAAAAGTATTCGGTTTGTTTTCATTGGTTTGTTGGTTATTTGGTGCTGCTATTTATTGTATCTGTAAAATTCAAGTGCATTTTTTGGTTGTTTTTTTATGATCCTCATTTAAAATCTTCATTCATATGTTGGTAGAATAAAAACATCTAGGCTATGGTACACTTTAACAGTGGAAACATGTTGATTAATGAAAATGTATCATGAGTATAAACTACAAAAAAAAAAAAAAACAAGAAGGAACAACTAAAGATACAAAGTGCGTTTGTTAAATATTTGAAAAACAAAAAAAAAATTATAATTAAACGGAAAATAAAAATTCCACTGTTAAAAAGTATACATAACTCGGTGGCAGTTATGTTTATAACTCTATTTTCAATTATTTGTCTTTAGTGTGAATGCCACCACTTTTTTAATGGTTGCCTCTGCTCTATTTCTCTGTGAATTGAATTCTTTGAAAATGCAAATAAAAAAGAGGAAAAATTCCAAGTTAATTGTTTCATGTTCATTTAATTAAATGTTGTATGCAACAATTCATTTTTTGTTTGTTTTGAGGCGCAACGAAAAACTACGATTGTGTATTAATTATGGAAATATTTTTCCATTCATCTGCTATGTTTTCTTTTTATTTTAGTGTTTTTTTTTTTTGGAAACTATTTTTAATTTTAATTAAAACGCTGATGTTTCATGGAATATATTAAGATAACTTAGTTATGCTTCTTTTGCCTTAATTAAAAGTTTATGGTTTTTGTACAAAATGTTGATTTTAATGTCAGACATTCAACTCTGTAACCTGCACCCTTGAACACAGTTAAAAAAAAAGATGTTAATGCTTGAGTTCATTTCCATTTAAACTTTCAATATCAATCATTTCAATGATATTGAAATGTTTATATTGTATTTCCCATAAGATAAACCACCTCATTTTATTTGAGTATGTAACGATTATAAAATTGTAGACGGCTAAATCAAACCACTTGTAGACCTACTTGCCAATACGAATATTATTTTTATGTATGTATTTATTTCCGCCGCTATAGGGTGGATCATACAAATAAATATAAAAATAAGTTATATTCCTATGTCCGTCATTTTATAACTCGAGAACCACACAACCGACTTATAATCTAATACACTCGTTGGAATGGTCTTCTTTCACTGATTATTAAAAAAAAAACAGGAGGCGCCACGCCATTAAACATATTTATTTGTTTATATTTTCAAAATAATAAGAGTCTCTAACTTTGGTTCAAATAGGTTCGTAGTCAACACAAATCATCAGTCGGAAAGTGGGCGGAAACGGATAAGTGGAAATGTTACCTTTTATTTCTAAATTATCTTTTTTTTATATAAGACCAGCACCCAGGGGATGGCCCCTACTCATGCAGTGCATTGTGCTGGTACTAGATAAATATGTTATTGAAAGGAGGACAGAGGGAGTAGTGTTTATGGACATTAGATTTAAATTTACTCATGTCGTAAGTGGCAGGAAATACTCTCGTTGGAAGATTATTTTACAACCGAACAGTGCGACCAAAGAACAAATTCTTCCTATAATGCGTTGTGCAATTTACTGGACAATCAACTACGAAGGGATGCGCTCTGCGAGAAATACGAGTACTACGTAAAAATATATCATTTTTGGGAATTAATTCCTTAATTTCGTTAGAACACATTCCATTATAGTACCGATAGAACAATGAACCACACGCCACATTGCGACGGTAAGTGGCAGGAAATACTTTCGCTGGAAGATTATTTTACAACCCAACAGTGCGACCAAAGAACGAATTCTCCCTATAATGCGTTGTGCAATTTACTGGACAATCAACTACGAAGGGATGCGCTCTGCGAGAAATACGAGTACTACGTAAAAATATATCATTTTTGGGAATTAATTCCTTAATTTCGTTAGAACACATTCCATTATAGTACCGATAGAACAATGAAACACACGCCACATTGCGACGGTAAGTGGCAGGAAATACTTTCGCTGGAAGATTATTTTACAACCGAACAGTGCGACCAAAGAACGAATTCGCCCTATAATGCGTTGTGCAATTTACTGGACAATCAACTACGAAGGGATGCGCTCTGCGAGAAATACGAGTACTACGTAAAAATATATCATTTTTGGGAATTAATTCCTTAATTTCGTTAGAACACATTCCATTATAGTACCGATAGAACAATGAAACACACGCCACATTGCGACGGTAAGTGGCAGGAAATACTTTCGCTGGAAGATTATTTTACAACCGAACAGTGCGACCAAAGAACGAATTCGCCATATAATGCGTTGTGCAATTTACTGGACAATCAACTACGAAGGGATGCGCTCTGCGAGAAATACGAGTACTACGTAAAAATATATCATTTTTGGGAATTAATTCCTTAATTTCGTTAAAACACATTCCGTTATAGTACCGATAGAACAATGAAACACACGCCGCATTGCGACGGTGCTCCAATGAATCGATAGAGTTGGCTCTATCTCCTGTTGGGTCGCGGTCGAGAAGCTCCAAAATAGGCTTTGAAGCACCGGCCCATACCTGAGAGTTGTATTCCATTTTGGGTCGGATATAGGTCTTGTAAATATTAAGGAGATCAGATGGAGTGAAGTATTTCTTGCACCGTCTCAAAAAACCAAGGCACATGAATGCTTCTTTTGACACTTGAAATATGTGATCATTCCAACGAACGTCACAGTGAATTCTCACGCCCAGAACATCAAGAGCATCTGATTCCTCAATATCCACATTACCCATTGATACAGATGACAGCACACCACCACGCCTGTGTGTTAAAAAACATCATTGAGTCTTACGTGCATTAAAATCAACCCTGTTTGCACGACCCCACTCGGAGACCTTCACCAGGTCAGTTGTGAGTGTGACGTTCATATTCATCAAAAGAATATGAGTGACAAATGTTGCTGTCATCCGCAAAAGAGTATAAGTGAGAAGAAGAAAGTCGTTAAGAAATATTAGAAAAAGAGTAGGAGAAAGAACAGAGCCTTGCGGTGCCCTTGTGTTTACCCTGAACTCGTCGGATGAGACCCCATCTATAACCACTCTTATAGAGCGATCTCTGAGAAAACTCGATATAAATAGAGACAACTGACTACCGACACCAAAAGCATTAAGTTTCGAAATAAGAGCCTCGTGCCAAACTCTATCAAACGCCTTTGAGATATCCAGAGCTACAAACTTGCTCTTGCCAAAACCATGAATGGACTTGTGCTACTTCTCCGAGAGCAACGCCAGCAGGTCACCAGTAGAACGGCCCTTTCGGAAACCGTACTGACGATCGCTAAGTAATTTGGTATATATTTCAAAAGTGCAGTAACAATAAAAGAGGAATTGTAATTACAAGCTTCAAAAAGCACAATTCTAAGAGCTTTCAATGCCCAGCCAAAACTTATTCCAGCAAAATTAAAAAAAAAAAGCTCCCAGTCTGACTAAGGGTTGGGTTTGTAGGTAATATTTTCTGATGAGAAAAGCGGTTTCAATTGCTATTGGCGAGATTTAAGGAAGAAGGCTTTGTTTTTTCCCAAACAGAATTTCAGCGGTGGCAGTTTAATGGTTTGTGCTGGCTTTAGCTCACATGGTACCCTGGAATTCTACTTTCCTTCCATTCGAATGGATAGTTTAGGGTACCAAGGCATTCTGTTTAAACGTTTGCTGCCTTATTTGGCCCAAAATGCTGACAAAACTTTCACCTTTTAGCAAGATAATGCAGCAATTCATGTCAGCAAGTCGACCAGATAATGGTTTGAGAAGCACAATATTAAAGTACTTGATTGGCCAGCACGATCCCACGACTTAAGCCCCATGGAAAATTTGTGAGGACTGCTTGTGCGTAATTTTTATGCAGACAACAAACAGTACTGGACAAAAAATGAATTAAAAGTGGCAATCTGCAACAGCTGGCGCGAAATCCGCTCCAATGTTCTGGAGAAAGGTTTCCCGCGACCCATACCGCGCAAATATTATTTAAGTTATAAATTATTACAAGAAAAAAAATATTAAAAATTGTGATACCTTCTGATTAGATTAATTGCTTACTAATCACTGATCTTAGCATTTTGCGCATTGAATTTTGCACTTATTTACATAAATTTAAATAAACATAATATAATTGTACATCTCTAAAAGCAAAATCGGCTTATTATTCACTTATTTGAACGTAGAATTCTTTTAATAAGGTGACCATACATAACATTTTATAGTTTAAATGAATTGAGCAAATACTTAGGTGACCTTATCATTTTGAAGCACACCTTATGGCTGGGTGGTTAACACATGAGCTGATAAATCCATAACAAAGAAAACACTTTTTTTTTGTTCAAAATTAACTTTATTCATCAACGTAATCTCCATCAAGAGCAATTCAATCATTCCAGCGCCGCTATAACACTTCAATACCACTTTTGTAGAACGATTTATCTTTTGCCTGAAAAAAAGGCCCCATTTTCAGCGATAACTTCTTCATTTGTGCAAAATTTCTTACCGGCGAGCATATTTTTTGCTCCCAGTAGTCGCCAAATCTGAAAAATATGATGTGAGTACGATGTGGGAACAATTTGAAGTTCAATTCATGTAATTTTGCCCTTATCGCACATTCTTATTTGTGATCAACAGCAAGCGAACGAGGAACCCACTTTGCACACAGCCTTCTCATAGTCAAGTGCTCATGCAATATAAAGCCAAAAAATTCTTTTGATATTTTTACACTGTCACTTTTCGGTCATTCGAAACGATTTTGTGTATTTTATTTTATGTTTTCTGGTCATCCACTACGTTCTGCATCTTCGGTGTCACCAATATAGAAAAGAAAAACACATTTAATATTTATACAACACAAAGGCACCCAGCAACGTGAGAAGGGTACTCTAGTACAAATAAAATCCAATAAATTGTATAGAGAGCTAATAATATAATTTAATTCCAGGTTTTAGTTGTTCTTATAATTTCACTATCGATATGTCTTCTCCAGTGCCGCTGTGGTAGGGTAGATAAGACACCCGCCTACCAAACAGGAGGTCCACGGTCCCATACCAGGCTAGACCATCTTTTAACATTAGCTAATAACTGGTTATGAGTATTACAACTAAAAAAACTTCTCTAATGCATTTGCCGTTCAGAGCCGGCGTTAAGCTGTAGGTGCCTTTCAATGAGTTTAAAAAATAGAATCGGGTGCAGCTCATTGACTGAGACAAGTCTCCATGTTCCTTCATGGAATGTTATGGGAATGAACATAGGTCTGGGCGGATCTCCCCCTATTTCGGCTGCTTTGAGGATTTTAGTTAATAAAAAATTGATCTGTCATCTATCATAGATCAAAGTCAGATGACCAAGAAAACGTTGATTATTCTTTTTAGAATAACATTTAGATCTCTGGTGATAGTACTCCATCTTCCACATTCGATTTAAAACTTAAATATTTTCACCTTCGTGAAAATACGGTTGCACCTTCCGATCTCTCGTATTAATTTGGTTTTTTCTTTATTAATTCTTAGGATTACATTCAGCACTAATTCCTCAAATTTTCTGATGGTTGTTTATGTCTCTAGTTAGTCATGTATGACCTAGCAAGCAAATATCATCAACATATTCCAAATAACCGAGTTTATCTACTAATCTCCATGGCATTCCTTTGATTGTGTTAGCCGCAACTTCCAACATTTAACAAGAGTGGCGATATTATTCACTATGCTGAGTTGTTTTTTACAAAAAACTCTGCAAGTAACTCCTCTATATATGGCAATTATTTTTTAGGTTTGCTTGTCGAGCAAGGATATTCCGGATAGTTTTATGGTCCAGGGTGTCGAAAGCTTTCTGAATGATGTCGAAAGTCTTCCGTAAACATATTCACTATAATTCTAAGAGTTTTGACGTGCTTGGCGCTAGACCTGTGAAAACGAAAACCGGCTTGTTGTGATCAAAGGTCCGGGACTTATACATGTTATGCAGCAATGTTAAAAATTTGCTAATTTTGCGTGCCAGTTACACTTTGATGTATTTATAGCTTTGGTAGCAAAATATAGCAGATCAATTTTAAATTAATTTAACTGGCGACAAGGCTGGCTTATAGGGAAATACCCTTCGATTTTGAAGGCTGGAAATTATGACATCTTTTCTTGTGTTGGAGAAGACCTAGTAAACAATCGAAGAGTTTAAATATTTATGTGATATCAGACAGTCAGCAGCTTTAAAGACTTTGCCATCTTGTAAGACAAAGACAAAAGTAGCTATAGACTGTGTGACATCTTTCAATGAACACTATTACGCTGAGGTCATAAGGGTCACTCTGAAAATAAAAGAGTTAACTTCTTTGCAAACAAAAAAGCTCAATGTGTTCTTATTAGGCCTGAATCATTCTTTGGGTTTCCTTTGAAATGCCTTAGAGCTGAGAGAGAGATTGCCTAGCTATGGGATAACGCCTCTGGCCTGAGATCGCGAAAGTTGATATTACTCAAAGATAGTTCTAAAAAGATTTATTTACCGTTAGTTTGGTCTAGATATTATTTGCTTGTTTTAGGAAATATTGGAGTGATGCAGAGTAGATTCTCAGTAACGTATAGGGTTTTATTGTAAGTAAGTTTAGCTGTTCTGGGCAAAGCTTATGCTGGACGTACAATTATAGGCCCCTTTTTTTGAACATTGCTGGCGGTGTGTTACGAATGAAATTTTTACCAATTTATCTGTTTAAACCAGAGAGTTCACATGGCTTTATAGGAAATATGCGAGAGGTTTCAAGACAAATAAAATAGATGCTATTGAAAACACATCTAGTCTGAACCAATATCATCCACTATTTTAATCAAAAATTCATGGATCATGAAACAACAATAAAAACAGAAAGAAAAGAAAACAAGTAAGAGACAATAACAAACAGCAACAATAACTAAAAGAAGTAGATTCTTACATTCGCGTGGCGGCATAAGAAGAAAAGAAAATAAAAGAAAGAAATAGAGTCCACCTGAAATATCGAGAGGTTCGAGAGCTTTCGAAGTACTGTTTACTCAGTCATATAAAAAGCACATAGATGCTAGCAGAAATCAGTTTATGTGTTGTTAACTCAGCGTAAAGGGAAAACTCTAGTTAAATTGGTTGTGATCAAACATAATTTGTAACAACGAGCGGGTTGGAATATCTTTAGGTACAAAGATCTGTCGAGTAATTGTTGTTGTTTACAAAGTTGTAAACAGAGAGTGTAATTAAGAATAGAGACTGTTATTTCCCGTGAAGAGGTTACGAGCAGTTGAACACAAAACAGTGTAAATAAAAAACTATTAATCAAAAACCCAACTCAAGATTTATTTCATTTAAACTGCAATTTACGAAGTCATAAATAAACGTTTTTAAAAGGTAAAAACGTAACAATATGTAAACAATCTCTATTAACTTCAATTCGAACTCTGGCTGAATTTTTTAAGTAAATAAGATTCAAGGATGCCACCAGCGTGTAAACTGGTGCATTTTTCTGGATGTACTTGAGTCTCTAGGGTCTGTTGTGAATTGATTCCACTTCATACGTTTATTAACATATCCGTTTACCCAAAAGGGTACCCCATCGCTAAACAGAACTTTGTTGGCTATAAATAGCGTGGTTTAATGACTGTTTTTCAGAATTTTCAAGCATTATTGCATTTAATTGGAATCACTTTTACAGCCTACCTTTCAGATCTAACATCTTTAAGGGGTAGATCTACAATACTACTTCTCGTCTAGCAAGGAAATGCAAAAACACAATGAACGTTAAGGGCCACGGACGTTCGAGGACGAGCCTCTTTTAGATCTTGGGACACTGAAATTTCTAAGTGAATGAACGGACAGACGAACTAGTTTGGAGACTTATTCTTCCTAAGTGTTTAGTCCGACACGGTATGTTAATAGCGACAACTTCGACTACTACTTTAGGAAAGTTAATTACATATCTACAGCAATGTATTCTTATGGAATCTCATAGCAGTGACTATGTGAAAGAGGTAGTCAAACATTCTCTATGTCTACCTCTCCTCCTTAACTGATACCCATAGTGCTTTCGATGGCTAGTTCATTCAGGGCATTGCGGAGATATCGTATATCAAGCCTTAAAACATACTCAGGTGGCTCAACCTGACGAAATGGATGTGACGGATACTCTGCGATATATGGTTAGAATGTTGTGGTATTTTTCAAACGATCATAGTTAGAAACGGTTAGAAAATAGTTCTGATTTTGCTTCGCTTTGTTGTTACAGAATTCAGTACAAATTTAAAACACCCCAAGGTAACACTTTTTTTATGCCCTCAGGTATTTCTTGTGTTTATAGGCATTTATTTTCTGTTATGACAGTACATTTTAACTTATCTACGATATTAAAAAAGTCTTTATTTTTGTATCTTCAAAATTAAAGAAAAATACTGCAGTTGTAAACCCTTTGTAAGAAGAACTAGAAAACCTTTATATCAATTGTCAGTAATAAACAGTAGCTCACCGCTCAATCCTTTAGAAACTCCCCTTATTGTTATATTCTAACAGCAAAACAACAAAAGACTTTAATACAAAAAATAAAGGATTCAAAGAATCCTGCCTTTTATTTTTTCTCTTTTTTGAGGAATAAATGGTTTCTTCTTTTATTTGAAAGGATAAGTAATGAAGAAATATTTTATTGTTTAAGAAAAACAATCTTAGCACACCTTGAAATATTTGTTTCTTCATTTTTTTCTGATTGTTGCTGTATTTACATTGAAATGCAGTTTTCCGTACCATTGCACTGAAGAAATAAGTCAGTTGAGAAGTTTTTAGTAGAAACTCCTTAAGCAACCCTTTTTAAAAAATAAAACCAAAACATAACACATCGTTAACAATGACAAGTATTTTTTTAATAATGATATACTGAGACTAAGTAAGACATAAAGAGACTAAAATCTATAAAATTTATTTTTGAAAAGTGAAATACACTTAGAGAAATAATTAAAATTAACCGTCGTCATTATTCTGACATTAAATTTTCAGAGTAGTTATTAGAAAAACCAAATGATAAATACTTACAGTGAATTAGTTGAGTTTTCAAACTCTTTTCGCAACACTTATTGTATTACCCACATCTCATGTAGCCTTTTGTTTTTGAAACTACCGCCCAGAATGTTGTTGAACTATGAACATACTTAGGAAGTAATTTCAGCAGACAGATGGTGCTAATGCTGTCATACCACAAGCTACATCGAATAGTCAAATTTTGTGCCCACACTGATGCTTGGCGAAGCCTTTACTGCAGTACCGAATTTAATCGACATAAATCTCTAAAAAAATAAATAAAAATAAAAATAAAAATAAAAATATTAAGCCAAATTAAGGTTATGGCAAAGTGAGATGATATTAATACACAGCAGATAAGTTATTTTTGTCCTTCTAATACTCCACTTAATTTAGCAATGATAAATAAATGGGGGTAGCGTGGTATAGTGGTTAGATCGCACGCATAACAACACAAGCGAACCAAGTTCGAGCCACAGTAGAGGTCATGACGAAAAGAAAGTTTAATTGTGGTTTCGAATGTTTAATTAAGTGGCTTCAACTTCCATCCATATAAATCCATCTAAAAAAATAAAGGAAAAACCCCCTACCAGCTCACCTTTGGCAATAGTGACAAACATCAGACGAATGATTAAGAAAAACGCCAACTACTATGAAAAACTCACAATGCTAAAGTAAAGATCACCAGCTATTGGCAAGGATCTTCACAACTACACAATCGTATGGAAGTAGCCACAGTGGGTAAACCATCTACTTGAAAAAAATCAACTTGATTTATGAAACTGAAACGAAGCAATTGATACTTTATGGAAAACCAATATGCTTTCTAAAGGAGTGAGGGAAAAAAATTTTGATATCATTACATACCACCAATTAATGATCTGGTAGATTAGTTGGTGAAAACTTATGGAAAATAGTCGAAATACTATTTATTTAGAAGGTAAATACAGGTTTATTCAGAATATCATTAAAAAGAAAACAGTCTGTCAATGGACAGCAGTGTCGAAACCCTCATCGCATGCTAAAAGAATAATGGACGGGAGTGTAGGAAAAATTCAAGTAATTCAATGATTTTCTAAACAGAAGTCACTGTATACTGCGATATTGAGCGAAACGGATTGATCAACACGCTGATTCGAGAGAGGTCAACACGCTGACCATCAATATAAACAAATCCTTACCACGATGTCAATATTTTTTTTTGAGAAAAGTAAATGTAAATGAGAAGGAACCAGAAAACCATTATTAACGAAAGACTGACACTCTGAATATAAATAACTTTTAGAATAATAAATCTTTCCCGCTTTGTGGCACTAGTCATTGGGAAAATATGCCAGCCAGCTCAGAATATCAAGTAACATTAGCTGTTGCTTGAATGACAGTGAATAATCGGTGGCTTATCTGCCATATGAATGCCTGAGTTCCCGCTAGAGCAGGCTTAGCTCCGACGTTTTAAGCATTGTTAACATCAGCAGCATCGCGGATATAATCTCTTCTAAGACTATGCAGTTCCTGGACATTGCTAGCTGGATATAGTCCAGCCAATTCCTTCCCTCTATTTCTTTATCTCAGCTGATACTTGATCGACGCCTATTGTGACATTTTCTGACGTTGGTTTTCTTTATTTGGGTATGCGATATTGTGGTACGATAACGACACAAAAATGCTAATTGACCTTCTATATTAAGGGCACCACCCAAATCAAACAATATTTGCCATGGCACCAAGGCCTCTTTGTATTTGGTGGCACCAAAATGATCTCAATATTTCATAACAAACACAAAAGATTTGCATAAACCTCCGCATTTTCCATTTCTTTCTAATTCTCTTCTAAGTCCCACTCGATTTGGCACCGTTGTTTTCGCTCCTTTCGAAAGCAAGTTATACTTTTTTAACACTTGAAGTCTCATCTCCATGTATTCTTCGGTAGCCGAGCAATACTAAACTCTGAGAATTCCACTCACATCCTAATATCTTTTTAGAGATATGGCCGATCCAACTCCATTTTTTACGTTTTATTTGTTTAAGTGCAGGTTCTCGTTTGCCATCGTCAAGAGATACGTTTTGCTGATATTGTTAGTCCGTAGTATCCTGCGTATATGTGGTGGGCAATTTAAAAGTTTAAATTTGAACCAGCGGTTATTTCAAATCTGACAATACTTATGTCTCCACTGAAAGAAATGACTCGATTTACGCTTTAGCAACGTTGGGATTTATTGGAAATTTATCATCATATAATATCATTTTTTGCGGATGAAGCTCATTTTCATATTGGTGGGTACGTTAATTAGCAAAATTGCCATATTTGGAGCTCAGAAAACCCAAACCTGTTCTTACAGAAGTAATTGTTTGGTGCGTCTTGTGTAGCGGAGTCATCATTGGCCCATATATCATATCTCGCAACCATTACGGTCAATGAACACACCTATCGCACTATGATAACCGGTTTTTTTTGCGCCCGCACTTCATGGTTTTGAACAATGTTTGGTTTCAACAGAATGGTGCAACTTGCCACACATCTCATGCCACAATAGATTTATTGGACTATTTTCTGTAGGGCGCCGTAAAGAAAATTATTATGCCGACAAGCCGGAGAAATTGAGCATCTGAACGCCAATATTCCTGATGCCATTGGCGATATACGACCCCAGACATTCCATAAAGTTCTATAAAATTGGTCCGTAGCAGCCATACGAATGAAATAATATTTAATTTCTAACCGGAAAAATATGCACACTTGAGCAAAAATAACTTTTATTTATTTTCTGTAAATAATTATTAATTTTTTATATTTGGAGAATGATGAACAGCTAGACTTATTAAAAAGGAGCTACAAACGCCTGCTCCGAACCACAGATGTATTAGTTAGTGAAGTGTTTCGCAGAGTAAATACTTATAAGCAGTCGCTAACAATATTGGGAGGTGATACCTTTGTTGAAAATTGTTAGATGGTGTGGCCTGGGATTGAACCGTGGACTTTTTCATTGGCAAGTGATCAGGGTTGGCAACCCACAGGGTGGTTTTTTTTATTTAAAGGTTTTTGCTGCTTATTTACAACAAAATAATTAAAAATGTACATATTGGGAGTTCTAATTAATTCCCTCCCTTTCTTTGCTTAAAAACATAATGAATTAACAATTTTATCAAAATAAAAAATTGTCAAATCACTGTATTACATCTTTCCCCCAGCTCTAAGCTAATGTCCGAAGCTTGTCTTAGAAAAACTTCTTGTTTTTTGAGGCGATCCCCGTTGA
Organism: Wohlfahrtia magnifica; assembly: GCA_023159175.1. Lineage (NCBI taxonomy): Eukaryota > Metazoa > Arthropoda > Insecta > Diptera > Sarcophagidae > Wohlfahrtia > Wohlfahrtia magnifica. The sequence continues at coordinate 1,232,326 of JAKWBJ010000156.1, forward strand.
AGCCGATTTAATATTATTTCAAAAGAAGTTGTTCGGTGACATACTACTCCATTAGATATTGCATCTATCGAAACCATAATTCAGAAAAAGCTATATTTGAAGAATTTGATTGTTTCTAAAAATTGTTTACCAACTTTGCCACGAGAAGCCGAGTGTTATCAAGCAAAGGAAAAACTTTATGTGTCTGTCTGCCTGTGTGCCTTTATATTCTGGCCGTATTTCTCATAATGCACGGTTCAACCGAAGTAATTTCAATCTGCTCAGAATACCAGATTTTAGCAGCTCATAGTACACAATACCGCCTTGATCCCACTAAGAACTAACAAACATAAAATATTGTCGAATTAAACGAAAGTTGCAAGCAGTTAAAAAAATCTAAAAACTGGGCTTTTGCCAACCCAGCAAGTGGTCAAATTTTTCTGATTTTTTCATGAGTTACTTTACTAAAAAATTGAGTAACACCGACAAGTTCCAATGGATTTCTAAATTCATTTTATTCATAAGTTAATACAATTCCTTAATTAATCAAGAATGCTGTTCATATACAAAATAGTTCGCAAAAAGGCATATAAACTTGAAAAATGTGGAAAGAAAAACGACATATATGTATACCATTTAAAGGGTCTGTTTTTCTTCTTTTTAACTCCGTAAAGAAACTTATTATCGGGTAATACTCAGCTAAGTTATTAGGTTAAAAGTGTTTGAAGATCCGATAAACCGGTATTTTACCCGTAACTCCAGATTTTGGTGGTGTTTCGAAAATTTCGAAAACAGATCCTTGTTCTGCTCGCAGCGTCTACCCAGGTATTTTCACTTCAATTATTTTTGTCGCACCGTGTTTTTAATGTTTTGTTTAGATAATAAATAATTTGTACTTTTTTAATTTAAATGTCAATTAAAAAGACAAAAAACATACACACGCAGTTTATTGTATATTTTGCCAAGTTTTTTGTATTTGTCACTGCATTAAATTTTCTAAAGGTTCTTTAAGAGTTGCCATCAGTTAAACAAGTATCCTTATATAAGGACAGTGAGACGTAATAGGCTAATTAAGCTTGTATGTTGAAGATCTTGTGTGATAGTAAATAAATACCATTAGAAAACTAAAAATATAGAGTTGACACATCGGCCATGATATCATCCAAAACGATAGAGATTAGTTATTTTACTCCAGTGTTGCTATGATTAGGTTGACTTATGTTGCTGATGTGAACAACGACGATTCTAGGAACAGAAAATAAAATGAAAGTGCTCCGTTCTACGGATTTTTTTATTATAGCCTGCAGGGCCTGACCTATGCAGCGTTTATTGTATTTTTAAGTTCTACAGCAAATATTGAAATCTTTTGATTTTAATTTTATAACTGCCATGACTTTTCTCAAAGTGTTTTAGTCTGGATTTTAGTATCATCCCTACTCCCTAGTCTCTATGAAAAAAGTGCCTTTTAAGTACTTTATAGTATTTGAAGAATGTCTAGCACTTAAAAAATTAAAAATTTTTTTCTTAAGAAAACATGAAAACAAATCGGTATCAAAAAAAAAAAAATAAATAAATAAAAAAAAACAATAAAAAAGAAGCAAAACAAAAATAAAAAAAATTAGAAATCCTTTAAGTCTCTACCACAAAAACCACAGGCAGTTTAAAACCTACACTCATACTCGTATACACAATACATACTACTCGTTTGCTTGCTCTGTACAAGCACTACATAGAGTTTGTTGCACATTAAAAGGATGTTTAAATGTATTTTAAGGTTTCTTAGGTTGTCACATGCATCACAAGTTATGCATACATGCTTACTCCCATTAATGTATGTATGTATTCATACAATTCAAATTCATATTCGTCATATGTATGCTACGTATTGGTGGTTTACACGCCTTCATTATTTTTCAAACATTTTCACATTCATGGTTACAACAGACTCCTATCGCTCTCTCTCTGGGTATTGTAACAATGCGATGGTCGTTGTCGTAGTCGTCTCCTATTTACATTAATGTCAACCTCATAAACATCAAACAATGACAATAGCACTGACAACAATAACAACAACAATGTACAATAATATCTCTCCTCTATGTGATTCCATTATAATGGTAAAGTGTTTAACCGAAACCGATTTCATGCTTAAATGCCAACATTGAATAACTTTCAAATTGAGTTGTTTCCTTATGTCATGCTGAACATCTTTTTCATACATTCTTCGTTCTCCCTCTGCACTGTATTTACATTCCATTTCCCCTCCTTCTGCTCTACATATTTTGAAAACATAGGCGCTTGTCAGTTTCATCTATATTAGAGCATCCCATTCTTGTTTTCCCTGTTTTACTACAACAGCGGCAAGCAGCACATGTTTTGAATAATATGCCTCCTTTTGTTCTATGAATCCGCCATATACTTGTTGTATTAATAGAAAGGATGAATATAGAGCATTAAATGGATGTATAGATGGTAATGGAATTGATGTACAACAATTCATGTACATATTTACATTAAATGTAACCCGTATTACAAACATTACTCTGTTGTTTTGATTTCGAAAAATTAGAAACGGAAATGTTTTGTATTGGAAAAGTAGCGGAAATGTCTTGAGAGCTTTAATTAAATCATAATTTCAATAATAATGAATTTCTAATACAAATATGGGAAAAATATAAAAGAAAAAAATTAAAGGCCCTACAAATTTTGAAAAGGGTTTCAATTAAAAAACAGTAACATATCGATCGGGTATTTCTTTGAAAGGTTCATAACTTTGAGTTGTCAACACTGCTTTATTTGACAGTTTGATTTGATATTTCAATATGGATAGACTTATGCAGGTGTCAATTCGGCGAATGAACTAAAGCACAAACTGGTATTGATATTGAATTTCTATTCAAAATTTTGTTCGCAGATGAAGTCAATTTTTGGTTGAATAGGTACATGCAGTATTGTGCAAAAAAATGCAACAAATCTTAACAAAACTAATATTGCCGTTTATTTCCTAAAGTATATCATATAATAGATATAGTTTTTCTATAATATATTTACTGAGAAGCAGTATAGAAGTATACCTAGTAGAAGGTAATCCACACACTTGTAGAAATAGTTTTAAGCACGGTGGTGGCAAGGTAAAGGTTCGGACTTACTTTTCAGCAAATGCGGTATGGCTTTCAACAAAATGGATGGCATAAAAAACAAAAACACGAAAACATCTTAGAAACGAAAATTAATTCATATGCTGAGTAGAATATGCCACTTCGATGGGTTTATCAACACAATCAATGGAAAAAGTCTAAGATTGAAGACCTCAGGATTATTTATCAGGTCGCTCGCATAACTGTCACGAATAGAATTAGGGTTCAAAAATCTTTGTTTACCACGAATGAGGAATTGTCTCTATTCCTCAAACTAATGGCGAGTTTCGACCAATTGCTATACTTCCATTTTTTTAAAAGGTATTTGAGAAATTGATGATCAGACAGATGACTGAGTATTTAACACGAGGGAATTTTTTATCAGATAGGCAGTAAGGTCTTATGAAGGCTAGGAGCTGTGTAACTGCACTAGTGGTGTCATAGGGAGTCTAAGACCTGGTTTGGACTCAAGGAAGATAGCCTTTCTTAATTTCTTGGACTATTGTAAGGCCTTTGACACAATGAATCACATGTAGTACGCTGATGATGTATAACTATACAAATGCACTGATGCTTTTAGGGACTGGCGAAGTCATTGCTCCATATGTCTTCAAAAACGTTGATGGTCAGAATGTTACTGTCAATGGTGAGCGGTATAAAGACTTGAGTAGAAATTGTTTTGTACCCCATTAAGCTGATATTAATCTTGTTAAAATGTAGTTCCAACAGAACGGAGCCACATGTTACACAACGCAAAGAAACTTTTCATGAAAGAGTAATGGTCTAATTAATTGGTCAACAAGATCGTTTTATTTAAATCCATTTGATTATTTTCATTACTTTTTAATATTGCAAAACTTATCTTCAATTCTGAACAAACAAGCTCCACATCGTCAGAAAATAAATTGAAATTAATACGTTTCTGTGATTTAGAGCTTCCTCTGAAACAATTCTTTGAATTAGGCTTTTATATGTACATTAATACAACAAAGTTTTGTCTACATTACTATTTCATTAAAAAAACAACAATCATTAGACAATAACAGAACATTACATTTTGTTTTGTATGTGCCTCCCAGATACATGTTGACAGGATTAGGTGCATTAAAGGTTTTTAGAAAACATAATAATCATTAAAAACAAAATTTTAAATACTTTCTAAAAAGATCGTAAAAGTATGCCACAAATACCAACAACAACAGCATACCCATCAATTACTACAGACGAGGTTAGAAAAACTATATAAAGGTCTAAGAATGTTAAAGCGCCTGGTCCAGATGGCGTAGTAGCATTAAAACTTTTCAGCGGGAGCAGCGTTCTTAACTTTCCTTTTTAATAGAGATTCTGATACTGGTAAAATTTCGTGCAAAGGCTGCAATTTATTGCGATACCAAAATCAGAATCCCCTAAAGCATTCAGTGAAAGAGAACTATTAGTTTAATGAGTCATATAGTATGCTAAGAATATTCGTGCGATTTATACATGAAAGAATAGGTCTGTTTCTTTACTTTTTGGGTAAAGCTTGGTAAAATAAGAGTAAACAATAATTTCTCAATTAGAGAGAAAAATTTACAACATTACCAATAATTATACCAAAAAAATGTTTGACGTTATATATGGATTTTTATAAAATTATAAAAATAAAACGTTTTTGCAAAAACCAAAAAATATTAAAATAAAAAAATACGGTTGTGTAATTTGAATAATGACTCGTAATAAACAAAACAGAATTTATTAAAGTTATTCTTATAGTGGGTTTGCTTTTAGGTATGTCATAGCACTGTTCTTCAGTACTATTTTTCCATTATCAAATCGAACGCAGTGGAATCAGATGGAATTCCATTACAATTTTTTGGGAAAATATACACATTTATTAAGTCCTCCTTACTTTTTATATCTAATAGAATATCAACTATCTCAAAGTATACTTTTTAATGAAAAACTGCCCGCAATGTTTCATAACATTATTGGATAATTTTAGGACTATTAGCATACATACTTAGCATAATGTTCAAATTATTTAGACCATCCTTAAGGACAAGATTTCAGACCATACGGATTTTGCCATGAATTGAGATTTTTATCTGTTTTGCTGTTATCACTAAAAAGGAATATGCACAACAGCAACGTCGCAATATCGGGGCTTCATTTTCTTGTTGCATAAAACGCATACTTTCTTTAACTTTTTATCTATTTTATGAAAACTGATATATTCGTTTATTTTTGAAAGGAAACAGTACAGTAAGGTAGTAAAAAAGTTGTTGAGTTCTCAATTAGTGAATTTTCAATCATTAATTGGTTCACGTGTCCACCCGTAGCTACCACGAGTGTGAAGCAGTGTCCTTAGACACCATTTTGAGAATTACCACAAATGCTTGAAAAATCACACAATATCGAGAATACATCACACCCACTCCCTCAGCTTGAGATATGTGAGATCACCTGGTCCAATGCAGGATATCAAGAAGATGATGTATAGAAACTACTCGCCAAAAACTTTTCTCTTCCTTCTTCACAGCTGCGACGTTTTATCATGTGCTAATGCTTTACAGTCGGTCAGTGCCCGATTAACATAGCCACCGGTCTAGGAATATCCCATCTACCATGACCAAAAAGCGATCAAGTGCGCCTCACAGGACCCTTCAGCCTCTCGCTTGGAGTCTGCCTGTTCACATGAGGACAAAATGATGATTTCGAGGTTAATTTTTAACTGAAGATCTCTGTTTTTAAGCACTATGAAGTGCTTATGGGTTAAAAGATACACTACAGATATGTATTCAACATATTCCAGCTGTTATAGTACATACGCTTTTGGGTTCAATTATGCAAAAACAACAAACCCAAAGAAAAAATACGGGTTGTTTTGTGCATGAAAAATAAAATTATTACTCTCTCAACATGTTTCTCATTTACGCATTTCGGTAAAATTGGGATCCTTAGGGCGCCTTAAGTAGAGTAAAGAAACAGATCTAATATACATATAACAAAATAAAGTGTCATATTGGCGATTCGCTATTTTTTTTTTTTTCACAAAGGCCTTGGTACGCTATGGAAAAAGTGTATTTATTGAACGCTGAATATACGTTAACAAATACATTTTCTTATGCTTTATTGACTTTGAAAAAGTATTTGACAAAGTAAATTACAAATAGCTTTGCAATATTTTACGACAGACTCGGATAGATGTGGAGTACGACAGGGGTGCATTTTGTCACCGTTATTATTTTATATTTAATTCGAAATAGTATTTCAAGAGGCGTTATCAGAAATCGATGTCGGAATTCGTAAAGGCGTGCAATAAATATGGTTTAAAATTAAACACAAATAAGACAAAATATTATATATGAAAGTAAACGAATTCATCTTGAAAAGAGTTGCTAAATATATCGGTTAGGCCATCTATCGGTTTTTCATCTTGGCTTAATAAGCAAAATTGACGTCTTTGTGACTCAAGAAACGCAAACGTGATCTTACAGAAGTCAAACTGTTTGATGCGTATTGTGGTATCATTGACTCATATTTATTTGAAAATGAGGACGGCGCAATTATTATGGTCAATGGACACACCTACCGCACCATGATAACCGATTTTTTTTGTGCCCGCTCTTCATAGTGTTGTTATAAACGATGTTTGGTTTCAACAGAATGGTGCAACTTGCCACTCATCTCATACCACAATCGATTTATTACGTCAAATGTTTGGTGGCCGTTTAATTAGTCGAAATGGTGATGATAGTTGGCCGCCAATAAGCTGCGATTTGACGCTCTTAGACTATTTTCTGTGCGACGCCGTTAAGGACAATTGTTATGCCGGCACACCAGAATGCCATTCGTTATGCCAATGCCGAGATACGACCACATACACTCGGAAAATTTCTCCAAAATTGTTCCGATCGAATGGGGTACTGTGAAATAATATTTCATTTCTAACCGGAACAATTGTACTTCACAAGAAAGAAATAAATTTGGCAAAATTTCAAACCGTTTTTCTTTTATTGTATTTTAAAATAAAAACTTTTAAATGGCCCAACCTATACCCATTTTGGATGTCAGCTAGATCCTATTACAAGCAAATACAGGGTGTCCGCCGGGAAGGTATACTAATTTGTTTGTTTATAATTTTTGATTATATGAAAGAAAATGGATCTTATATTGATAAATCTCTTATTTAATGTCGGCAACTATGTATCGAATACAATATCAGATAAATTCCCGCCTCTGTTAGCCCCACAAATGCGAGTCCTTTTGAGCACATTTTTCATTATATTCTGACACATTTCACGTGGTATTTCATTAATTTCATCACGAATATTCTGTTTGAGTTACTCCAACGTTTCTGGTTTTTTTGCATAAACCTTGCTTTTCAGATATCCCCACATTTTGAAGTCCGGAGCAGTCAAATTAGGCGGCCGTGGAGGCCAATCAACATCAGCATTCTTTGAAATAATTTGTTGTGGAAAGAGGTCTTGCAGTAATTCCATTGTAATCCTGGCTGTATGTGATGAGACACCGTCTGTATTGAAACCACATATTAGTCAAGCCTAAAGCATGCAGTTGTGGCGTTAAAAAGTTTTCAATCATATTACGATATCGCTCCCCATTGACTGTTACCGTTACGCCATTTTCAGCTTCAAATAAGTAAGGTCCAATGACCAAATTGCACACCAGACTATCACTTTTAATGGATGCAAAGGTGACTGATGAATAATTTGAGGGATTTCCATTGCCCAGAACCACTTATTCTGTTTATTCACATAACCATTTAAATGAAAATGTACCTCGTCACTCATTATGATTTTTTATGAAAAGCGATGATTGATTTTGATAAAATGTTTTAACGGTTAAAACACGTTGGTTTACTGAGTATATTTCCATAATAAATTTGCCACATCTCTTCCTTTACGACTGCCAAATATGAACTGTCAAGACTAATCTTTACCAAAATGTCGGCAAAACAAAATAGTATACCCTCCTGGCGGACGCACTGTATTACCGAGCTCGTAGTTATTTATGAAAACTAATTTCCAATTTAAATTTAAGGTTTTTTTAAAATTCAGTTTATAAATATTTTAAAACAATTCATAAAATAATATATGTACGAGTGTAGGATGTGCTCATAAGACTTAATTTTTTTTCTTTAAAAAAAAAACTACAAACTTCCTTGCGTAAATGTCTATTTATTATTCAGCAATTGCTTTATGAATATTTAAAACATACAGCTTTAGTTTTAACATACATTTTATGACTTCTTTGTTGCAAAATGTATAAATTTCTTTTATAATAAAAAAAGATACAATTTTTCAGCTTTTTCAGCACATTTGTGGTAAAACTCCATATGCATATGCGAGTGGTATAATCAACATGCAGAGTTTTTCAAATCACTTTTTATGACACACAAAACGGGCGTACAATGAGCAGAAGAACTGCCACAATAAACGAAGACAACAACAACAACAACAGCAACAACAGTAAGAATAGCAATGAGATTATATATGTACATATGTATATAGAAAAAATATATATATTTCGCAGAATTATGATATATATTTTATGATTTTATGAAAAATAGTCCACGGCAAGTTGTTAAAAAAAGCAAAAGAAAACAGAAGTTAATTATACAGTAAAGAGCAATAGAGGATTGAAGGACTTTAAGGAGCTAATATTAAGCAAATATTGTGCTTAATCATTTAATATATCCATAGTTTCGTAGATAATAGTAAGAGAGTACAAAAAACCATTTAGGTATAGAATTATGCTCAGCGAAAAGGAAACTCTGAGGTAATCAACAGGCTTACCATCATCATTAGTTATTCCTTTAACTCTTTGAAGAGAAGTATCTAAATCATATACGACTCTGCGCCAACCTATTCAACTTAATCCAAGATTGTCTAGTTAGTTCTACTTCATTCATCACTGTCTTGCGCCATGTTGCCTTCAGCTTACCTCTTTTCTTGAACCCTGTGGATTCCAGTCGAGCAAAATCCTGCAGACATCATCTTGCGAATCCAACCCATTTACGATTAGTAATCACATAGAATACTTTTCGTACTTTGCACCTAAGGAGCAAATCGGTATTATATGTTTGGTCAGAAGATTTTTAAAATGTGTCGAAGGCTTCGGTTGACAAAAAAGCATTCGCAATCAACCATGTCTCACATCCATAACGTAACACAGAGATCACGTTTGATCGAAATATTCATAATTTCGTATTTGTTAAAACAAAACTCGACCGCCAGAGTTTCTTAAGCCGCGGAAAAGCCACTGTAACTCTATTTATTTTAGCGTCTAAATCGGCTCCGCGCCACCGTCCGATGTAATAATACTGCCAAGGTACGAAAAAAAGTCCACAGATTCAACGTGGCTGTTTTCTATGAAAAAAAAAAAAAAAAAATGCGAAATTGTTTAAACCGATGCTGATGGTCAGACCATATCTCACTGCCTCTTCTACCAGGTCATTGAGTTTCTGCTGCAGATAACTTGCCGAATCGACAGCAGACAAATGTTGTCGGTATAATCGAAATCTTAAAGCTACTCAGTAAATGGTAATAGTAAGCCTCAGTTTCGTGCACCTACAGATTTCCTGAGAATGTCATAATATTGGTGAAAGGATGCAGCCATGACAAGCTCCACAGTTTGTTTCAATTGGATCAAACAGACGACCATTGTACAAACTTTACACTTAAAGCCGTCGTAATTAGATTTTGTTAAAGTTATAAGTTTGTTTGGTACCCAGCACTGTGCAGAACATTCCATGTTGATACACGATTGATAATATCGAAGACCGTTTGAAAATCAATGAAAGATCGCCTTTCGTTTAGCTGTGACACTAAAATACGCCGGGTATTTATGTAACTAATACATGATCTATTCGCTCTTCAGCCCGCCTGTTGCTTACGAATAGTACGATCAAGAAGAATGGATGTTAGAACAAGAGGGAGAATTCAGTAATGCCCCTGCAGTTCTTACACTGAAGAACATCACTCATTTTTAGAAATTTTAATCGGGGTACCCATCAGCCTATCCGCAGGCAATTGATCTTCACTCCAAATAGCGCCAAAGTCCGCTTGAAGTAGTTTCGTTAGTGTAATGTAATACTGCATGCTCCTTGGACCTTCTTTGGCTTAAATTTCATGATAGCCTAGCGATCTTGCACTTTGAAGAGGAACAGATATCGATGTTTATATACATACATCGTTATTGCCGTAAATCAGATCAATAACATCACTAATAGATACTACTTTGAGCTCTGGATCAAAACATTCTCATGATGGATGGATGGTGCACAGAAGTAAACAACAATGTACAATTAAATGAAACAGTGCTTGGAGGTTTTGAGAGGAAAATACTTCGAACAAGGTATTGGACCAATTTGCTTATAAGTTATGAAAAGCATAAAAATATATCGCCTACGTTATCTAGGCTAAGTAGTACTAATAAATTAAAATAATCCGATAAGTATAGAGGACGTAAGCAGCTTAATAGATCAAGTGCAACAGAATATCTTAAATTTTGGAATTAGCAGCTGGAAGAGAAGATCAAAGCGCTTGTCAGTTTATTTAACGTTTAACCTATAACTAACAAGAGTTGTAAATCTGCATAAGTAGGTTTATTTTTTCTCCGTCACTCTTCTTGGGAGTCAATATGACATCCATTGCTTTATTCCAGTTTCATTAAACAATTCGATCTTTCTCCTCAATATGAATGTGTAGTGGTGAATATCCTTTCTAATTGGTGGTAATCTTTACTTTAGCATTGTACTTTTTTCTCAGTAGGTAGCGTTTTTTCCCGGACATGTCATCATTGCCAGTGGTTAAGAGCTGGAAGTTCAAGGGGGTTTCTTCTTTATTTTTCAACTGCAGTTGTCTGGAAAACTTGGAACCTCTTTATTAAACACTCAAACCTGGGTTGTTTGTGTCCTTTATGCCATGTGAGCCCGATTGTATAAAGGCCAGGTTTGAACACGTGGGTTCATTCTCCCATCATATCTGTGCCCTGCCCAGCATGTATTGCTGAACCATAAGTCGGATAGAAGGAAGTGGCATCCCAACCCGATGATCAATATCCTCGTTTCCAAAGAGGGATCACTCTATCGCCAGTTCGTCCGCCACACAATTCCGCCAAGGACCAGAGTGACCCATTATCCAGATAATCTCTAGGTCTGAATGTCTCGCCATCTCGCTTAGAGAAGCCCGGCATTCACATACCAGTCGCTATGTCAAGTAGACACCGGAGAGCGCCCTGATCGCACCCTAGATATCCATACAAATTCGGATATCACAATCATATACCCTGTAGTACATCAACCAATCCGCTGCTCTCTTTATCGCCGAGACCTCCGCCAGTAAGACAATGCTGTGGTCCGGAAGTTACGATACCTTAACCCCGTATCCAGGAACAAAAACACCACTCTCGACCACTTCCGTGGATTTCTATCCGTCCGTGTATACCTCAACAATACTGGGTCCAATTACCGACTCCGGTGAAATAAACACAGAGAACATTCGGTCCAAAAAGAGTTCGGTTTTGTAGTCATCCACCCTTTTAAGGATCGTATCCAAGTATCGCAAGACGGTTGCATGCCCATGATCCTTGTCAGACTGGCTTTCGAAGGGGTGGACTTGAACTCGCCTGTAATCATCAGCTCTGCGCTTCGGAGAACCCTGTCAAAGATTCTGCTAAATGTGGACTTCTCCAGAAATCTCCACCACACAACCGCACCATACATAAAAATCTCTAAAAATCACCTGGAATTCCTAGGATTGAGACCACAGGAGTTTCCAATGAGCCTGTAACACATGTGCTGCGCAACGTGTGCCCTCGCCGCCCTCGCCCGGGTATTCTGGAAACAGGATAGCTTGGATCACTCCCAGATACAACAATCCAACAGCCTCAGTTTCAAAACGTGCAGCGTGGTAGTGAAAAAGACGGAAGTTTGTATCTGCGCGTGAACAGCACCAGTTCTGTCTTCCCTAGATTAACGCTCAGCCCACAGTCACAGTTGATTCAAAATCTTCGTTACCGCCACGCCTTTAGTCTCTCTAGCTACGATGGCGTTATTTTTAATGTCAGTTAATAATATAAAATATTTACTGTACACGGTTGTTGTGTAGCAACTTAACTAGAGAATTCAAGGCTATATAAATTTCCATGGCAATATCTGGACTTAGGAACTCTTTATTGCTCAAGGTTTTATAAAAACTGCACTATTTACTTCCAATAAAACACTGTACACTATCTGGGTGTAGCATCTTATTTATTATTTTTGCTTAGTATCTGAACAGAAAGGCTCGAATTCAGCGTTATATGTAAAGTGTCAGTAGCACTTTTAATTCGTAAGACAGTTGCTTAAAACTTAAATTTCTGTTAATATTTTTGGTGAAATGTACTGTAACCAATGCTTCGAATATTACAGTTTATGTTTAGATAGTCCTTTAAAATTTTGCATGAGCGGGTGCTATATTCAAACAGCATAGTCCTATTTTGCATCTCAGATATGACTTGTATAATACTTGCAATGGTAAACCATTGGCATTTATAAGCTACGATAGAAATTGGTTTTACGTTTTGTTCACCACTGTATAGTCAGCATTAATAAGCAAAGAAAAAAATATTTACAATAAGTAAATTATTAAGAACATACTGAACTTTGCTGGTTGGTGTGGCACAGTTAAGCTTAACTACGTTCAAGTCCATTTAAAGCACACGAGCTTTAAGCCAACGCATGCCAAAAAACAAAACCGCAAAATATTGAAAATGTAAATGTTGATCAGTTTGCTTTGCAGTAGAAGAAGTTGATGATGACAGCGTGGTTGTGAAAATGTTAAAGCCAAACTGTAAAACTGTATGCTGCTTAATTTTTTTTTCTTTTTTGCCACACTTTAATACTCTCTATTAAAACGAGAATTCAATATTAAAAGCCAACGAAAAAATAAAACAAACAAGAAAAAAAGAGCTAACCAAACAGGAAAAAGGAAATTGTGGTAAACACCAAAACTTCCCGGGATGCGTCCAATAGGAGAATTACTTTAAAACAGCAACAATAGTAATAAGAGCAGCAACTACAACATTAAAGACCACAGCTTGTATATAAAAGCCAAGAAAAAATAAATAAATAAAAAACAACACTAACAGCGACATTTAAAACCCTTTAAAAGAAATTGATATACCACCCCCCTAAATAACAAAATCATTTACATTTGCCTTTGTTTTTTCACCCGCCTTAATGCTGCACAAGGATGGATGATGATAAGTTTCTTTGGTTGCCTTGAAAACGGTATTACCATTAAGGCGACGACAATATGCAAAAACATATTTGCAATCCAAGAAAATCCAATTGTTATTGCATCATTGCAGCCTTAGCCATAGCCACAGCAGTAGTAGCAGTAGCAACATTGGCACTACAAAGATCTTCTTTTAAAAACTTTTAACGACAACGTCTAATACGCACTTTAGTGCAGTGGAGCGTTGCAAATTTTCAAATAGCTTTTATGACTTTTTTCTTCTCTTTTTTTGTTTATTAAGACTGTTTTTGTTATTGTTGTTGTTATTTAACCTTAACCTCAACATTTAGTTTTGAAAAGCACAACTAAAGGATTTATGGTTGAATCGTTTCGATTGCCTGGTGACTGAATCGTTCTACTCTTTTATGCATTAAGTTTCCTTTACGTTTTATTCTTATTTTTTCCTTCGTTCTGTGTTTTACATTTTTAGATTTTTTATTGTTGTTGGTGTTTATCAACACGCTACAGCAGATGCAAGTGGTTACAAAAGTTAAAAAAAGAAAGGAAATTTCTTCTATACTTTAAAGGCCTAGAACTGTCATTACAGCAATTTTACATGTCAGTTATACTATTCGGTAAGAGAACAAATATAGCCTAACCCTGAGCCCACTGCATATCTTGATTGTGAAATCTGCTGCTCTGGGGGTCTTCAGGCCCCATGACATGTGGCGGTTTTAGCTCAGTGAACCATAATGGTCACATGAGCATCCTGGGGCTTATCCCCGACTTTGAGCTACTGTTAGGCAGGAGAAGCATGTGCACTGGTGGCTTAAGCTTCGACCGCAATTTCGATGATCGTGGGAAGTATCACTATGGAATATCTAAGGTCAACCCCAGCTGCTTACAATGGTATACAGGTGGATCTAAAATAGATACTGATGTGGGTGCCTGGATATTCGGGCCCAATACCTAAGTCTGTGAACCCATGAGCAAATGGTCACCTTTTTCCAGGCAGAGATCCACGCTATTTCTATCCGTTATATTAGGAGGAGACTTATTGACTTCCTGTCAGGCCATTGCTGTCTCAGACATAACTTTTTCGGTATGGGTGTGGTGGTTGATTCGGAGTGTCGCCAGTGTAGGGAGGAGGAGACGACAGAGGATATTCATTGTGAATGTATTGCTTTGTCAAACATTCGAGTACGAACTTCTACGGAGCACTTTATTTGGCCAGAATAGGTTCGTCGGCTACCCATTTTAGACATTGCCGTTTTCATACACAAGGTAGAAGCTATTCTTCTGGAAACTGCTCCGATTGGTGCTTCTAGACTGATCGCACAGTCATCCACTCAGTTTTATTGACACGATCGGTTTTATATCTCCGTCGGCCATTACGCTGTTGAGTCGAACACCGGCGTATTAGATAGCAATGCCATTGCCATTTGGGGCTCTTTGACTCAACTTAATAATAATATTAAACCTTGGAACCTTATCCTGTGACCTAAAATAAAAGGACACCACAAAACCGTGTTTAGATGTCTCAGTATATATCGTGCGGAACCTATACAGATCAGTCTGAACAATTCTATAAATTTATTGATGAATGACTGTACTCGGTAAAAACACTTATTATTAGTACTAGTAGTAGTTTTCGCGATCGCCCGCGATAAAGAGAGGCAAACTTCTTCTATTTTCTCAGTACAAAGGCGTTCTCTCAAAGCCAAGCGAATTCCTCCACAAGCCAGAGTCGATTTTCCTCTTAGGATATGATGCAGGGACATCGAAAAACGGCTCAGACTCAACAAACAGTCACCGTTCTTCTTTGTTTTTAAAAAAAGAGACATGGAAATGATGACTGTAAAGTTATCTCAAAGCAGCTGTGAATCAAAATTTCTATAAGGGTCTAGGCTATTGCAGAGTTCTTTCCTCTCCTCTTGGGCCATTTCGAGGACGCTGTGGCCTCGGTATAACAATGGCAGGGCACTAAAACTACTGAAAACTTCCCGCCACTCTATTTCCAAGCCCATTGCTGTGTACGCGGGTCATTGGATACCCTCAACCTTCACTGCAGAAGCTGCAAGAGTACCTCTACGAGGAAGACAAACGTTCACTTTCTCTGTGAATTGCCGGGTTGGCGAGCAGACAACTGTGGTACTTTGGCGCACCTTTCTTGACTTTTTTGGCGCAGTGCGCACATCTGGATCCTCTTGATCATCTCCACTTACGAAGCAAAAACAAGGTGGCTATAATAGTCTTTTCTCATTCATTATCATTTTAGGTTGTTCTTTACCTGTTGTCTTCGCTAGGTTTCAAAACAGCACATTATCGCTAATTGTGGTTGAACTCGTCTTGGTTAGCTAGTCAACTTACCTACATATCTATTGCAGAGTTCTGCAGACTAAAATTATGGCCATAAATATTGCCGAACAGCACATGCAGCATGTCGGCATATTCAAGAGCGATATTTTCATATTTACTAAATGAACAGCGGTCATAAAATCTCTGAAGGGTAAACATAAGAAATTACTAACTGTTCATGAATGCCGAGTGTCTGTAAAAAAGATGACGAGACAACTCTTAAATTGGTTCCTAGACATTGTAAATAACTCCGTGGCTGACGAACTGGGAGAGGCAAGTACTAATTTGGATCTTTATCGATCGATTTATAGTATGGGAGCTTCTTTTGAGGGGAATAGAAAACTAGTTTCACAAAAAAAGAATACCATGGCAAACGAATGGCCTCTTAAGGTTGGAGAAGATTCTACGACAATTAAAGTTTTGCAACTGGCAAGTTCGACACAATTCTCTCTTTTATTGAGGCAACCATTTGAGCTGAGAAGGAGTTGTGAGGATTTTGGGACAATGATGAACTCCAGTTGATATCAAAAATAACTTCTTCTATCAAAATTTTCAATAATATCTTTCCAAAATGTCTCATCAATTTCGTTAACTACTCAAGGATGTATTCGTATATAAAAGAGGACTATAAAAGTCCTTAAAGGAAGGGTGAAGATAATACCAATGTTTTTATGTATATGTGGTTTTTGTAGGACCATTGGTTCGCAGGTTATTGACAGTAGAGTGAATCCCTTTGCACTTCATTAGTTTTACTTGAAAACGAAATTTGTTACAGCATTTAAACTATTGGTGAGTTAGAAAATATTTTTAATTAACTGTGTAAATAAAAAGTATATGTAGAAAGCATTCATTTGGTGTGTGGCTTAACTATTGCTCAACCGGGCGGTGCCACGCCCATATCAAATTTGTATTTGTATGTCTATATCTTTAAAACAATAACAGCAAGTGTCTCTAAATTTAGCCTAAATAACTTTGCGGTTAATACAAATCATCAGTAAAAAATTGGGTCGAATTGGATAGGTGGGAGGAGCAACTCCCACACAAAGTAAAGATGGATTTTTGTATATCTTTGAAACGGTAGTGGGCGGCATCGCATAAGTGGACATAGTACCTACCATACAAATTATATAATGATTTTTGTGTATCTCGAGATCGGTTAGAGTTAAGGTTTATAAATTTGGTTTAAATAACTTGGCATTCAGTACAATTCATCATTTAACAAAAAGTATGGAATTTTGCATGTGTAGCGAACGCTAACAGTTAAAGCTTTCTTTATCCATTCACAGGAGTTTAGCTTTTAAGACTATATTAGATTCGATTGGCACTGTAAAGAACCGCACAAAGAATTTTCTAATGGCGTTAAATTGCAAGATCTATTCGACTAAGTAACAAATGAATTTCATGATATATTGGAGAGTCAAATGTTCTTGATGTTATAGACACAAAAATATATTGCGATATTCATTGGAACGACAACATTTTTCCAATATCGGAAGAAACATTTCAGTGATCCAATTTTTTTTTGAAAATCCTGAATATTTATCGACCTAATATTTTTATCACGCATGGTTCTCGATCGCATATAGGAAAAGGTGAAGGTGATCAGGTCGCAGTGTGATAAGCACTCCATTGTTCTATCGATACTAGTTCTGGATGGTGTTCGAACGAAATACCGAAACTGTCTTCTGCAGTACTCGTTTTTCCATTAGAGCATATTTGTTTGTTATTGATTCTCTACTGCGGCGACAATGCATTACAAAAAGAAATCGTTTTTTAGACGCACTGCTCATTTGTGAGACAATTTTCCATAAATTTCAATTAAATGAATATCGACACATTTCTCTCTTTCCTGCTACCTACAACCTATTTCCCTAGCACCAGCTTAATGAACTGCAGTAGTGTAGGCTGAATTTTCGTGAATATACAGCGAAGTAAACAGTTGCATTAATGCACTCATTTTACTGTATGAATTCTAAAACTTAAACTCTCAGACCAATTTACCATGAGGTCATTGGAAATAGCTCTAATTGTAGAGAACGTTGAGGAATAGACAAATTCAGATGTTCTTCTACATTACAGCTTGCGGCTGTAATGTTTTCATTAGTACAACCCGGTTAGACATACGTTGGCGTTGGGAAAAGATTTCGAGGGCAAAAATTATACTTATATGAATATCAAATTGAGGACCTTCGACCACAGAAGCGTATTATAAAATTTGTTTAACTAAAAAGGTGACCAATTGCCTTAAAATGTTGGATTTATTAAACTTTTTTCCCCAAAAATATCAGGAAATTTTACGAATTATAGCCTCCACCATTCGTATAGATTTCAAAACAATTTTCAAGTGAAATGAAGTTCATATTGGTTGATTTTTAAGAGCTTTCGGATTTGATTAAAAAAAAACACATAAAGTTGAGAGAAACGTATGAAATCTTAATTTGAGTAGATAGAACGATCTATATAATCCAATGTTTAAAGATGATTTTATGTAATGAATGACCGGAACTACGTCTCATATGGTTTATACGCTGTGCTAAATTTTGACAACATATCGACCGGTATCTCATGAATAAATTGCTCAATATCGGCTTCCCGTGCGTCAACCGTTGCGGGCTTGTCACTATAGACATGAGCCTTAACATAGCCCCACAAAAAATAGTCTAAAGGCATTAAATCTCCTGATCTAGGCGCCAATTGACCGGCTCCAAACGTTAAATAAACGTTAAATAAACGTTAAATAAACAATTTACAATTTAATTTAAACTCGCCTGCTGTGTTTCGCCTGCTGTGTGGCATGTAGCACCGTCTTTTTGAAACCACATGTCAGCTCCTTTCATTTGGGGCAAAAAAATCTGTAATCATGGCGCAGTAGCGCTCGCTATTTTCAGTAACGTTCCTGCTTTTGCCGTCTTTGAAAAAGAACGGCCCAATAATGACACCGTACAAAGTTCCACACCAAGTAGTGTATTTTTTTGGATGCATTGGCAATTCTTGCAATGCTTCCGGCTGCTCTGCACACCAAATATGGCAATTTTACTTGTTCACGAATCTATTCAACCAAAAATGAGCTGAACAAAATTTTTCGATAAGAAAGTGGATCTTCATCCAACCGAATTTTGATGATAATAATCTGTAAGCTTTGTTCGTTTGTAAGTAATTTCATGGCTAAATTAAAGACCAAACATGTTACATGTTAGACAAAAACAGCTTAGCTGCTAAAAGCAGTGTTGCCAAAAACAAAGTTGCTAAAAAAAATCACCCGATAGAAACAATTTTCAGAGCTTTTACTACTTTTAATTGAAAACTACCATGATATTCAAATATACGAGTACCTCTAACGGAGAACAATATTTCTGTTGAAAAACCAGTAACTTACTTATGTAGCGCTAGTTTGTGATCCCCTAGGCCGTCATGTTCTGCAACACTTGGTCTCTCCCATGAAGATTTGGGCGTCATATTCCCCGCTTTTCGCTTTGGGGTACCGTATTAAAGGCCTGCCTTGCCTAAGTTTTTTCAGCCATACGAGAGACGTGTCCAAGCCAGCGCAGCCGCTGTATCTAAGCTCACTTCACAATATCCACGTTCCTATACAGATCGCTATTCTAAGGTACTCATATACTCCTCTTAGAGAACTTTAAATCTTACGCATATTGACTTTCCACTAAGCATCCATTGCTTTGTTTCAGCTTTCTTTCCTTTCAGCACCCTTCATATGACTTGTGTAGTGGTGAATACCTCTGTTGATCTTTACTTTAATATTCCAATATTTTCCCAGACGGTGGCGTTTTAATCTAATCATTCGTCTGATGTTTGTCATCATCGCAAGAGGTAAGCTGGAAGGAGGTCAAGTGGGCTTCTTCTTTATTTTTCAGATGGAGCTGTCTGGAGAGAAGTTAGAGCATTTTTATTAAACACCCGAAACCACAATTAAATATTTTTCGTTATGACATTTGCTGTGGCTCGAACTTTGGTTACTTTTGTTGTTGTACGTGTGGTCTAACCACTACATCACGTCATTTAATTGCCTACTGAGCTCAAAATAGCATCTGTTGGCAAGAGTAATTCTCCGTACCAAGATAGACAAAGTCCTTCACTACTTCAAAGCTGTGGCCGTCAGAAATTTTTATTTGTTAACAAAAGGTACCTGTCTTGATGCTTTTTTCTCTAGACTGGAGTACACAGAATATATAGCGCGGGTAATAAGGCTGACAAAGTCGATGTCGTCGGCGTATGCCAGCAGCATGGTGCCTTGGAGGTAGGAATAATTTTTTCCAGTAAATGGTTGAAGAAATCACGTGACAGGAAATCTCCTTATCTAAAACCGCGTTTAGTACCAAACGACTCAGAGAGGTCCTTTCCATTTCTTACGGAGCTTTGAATGGCGCTCAACATCGTTCTGCACAGCCGTATAAGTTTAGCTGGAATACCAAATTCGGACATGTCAATTTAGAGAAAATTCATATCTTTACGGTCAAAGGCGGCTTTAAAACGACGAATAGGTAGTGTGTGTCGATATTCATCCTATAGGTCTTCTCCATTATTTGACAGTTCTAACATCAGAGATTGAAGCCTCGGATTCTACTTTTGATGTCTCTACTCTATTGCTTGCATCATTCCGTAACTGTAAGAAGTGGTTTTACCATAACCAAAGCATGCCTTGAACATGTGTCACTTGATTGCCGTTCTTATCCCTACATGAACCTTCCGTCTGGCGTTTAACATTCTGGAAGAATTTTATGCACCAATTATAGGTATATAAGTCTCCTTCGCATCGCACACAAGATTTTATCAATCGTTTTGTGTGAAAGATCAAAAAAAAAAAAATAAAGTCTACGGGATAAAAAGACCATATTATTCCGGCTTTAGACCTAGTAAATCTACAACCGATAAATATTCACACTACGCTAAATCCCGGGAAAGACTCACGAGAAGCAAATTGACACATATCAGCTATTCGTCGATTACAAATCCGTCTCCGATATTCCAGTACGAGCAAAGGTGATCGAAGCCTCGTCTGAGTTTGGTATTCCTGCCAAAATGATAAGACTGTGTAGAATGACTTTAATTGACACGAGATCATCAGTTAAAATAGGAAAGAAACTTTCCGAATCATTCAATACCAAACGGGGTTTCAGACAAGGCGACAGTTTACCGTGTGATCTGTTTAATATCTTATTGGAAAAGATCTTACGCGGTGCGGCAGTTAACACAACCGGCACGATTTACACCAAGAGGTATATGCTTCTCGCGTATGCCGATGATATTTATATTATGGGCCGAACTTTACGAGATGTAATTGCTGGCTTTGCAAATATTGAAAGTTATTGGTTTCAATGAACAAGGAATCCACTCGGCTGGGTCCCCATGTAAACGTTGTCGACTACAGCTTTGAAGTTGTGGAGAAATTTATCTATCTTGGAACCGCCATAAACAAAACTAATAATTTCAGTTTGGAAGTAAGATGGAGAAACATACTCGCTAACAAGTGTTATTCTAGTCTACACAAGTAGTTTGAAAGCAAGGCTCTTTCTCGACGAACACAAATTATACTCTGTGCTATTATATGGCGAAGAAGCATGGGTACTTGCACAGGCAGATGAAGCCGCGCTTGGTGTATTCGAGAGAAAGATACTTCGTAGAATTTATGAATCTGTCTGCGTTGGTGGAGAGTACAGACACCGAATGAATCATGAGCTGTATAAACTTTACTTCGACGTTGAAGAAGTTAGACGCATGGAGGTGCAACGACTACAGTGCCTAGGCCATTTCGTGCGTATATGTGAAAATGCTCCGGCGAAAAGGTGTTTCGAGTATGTACCTGAGGGATGGTTCAAAAGAGAAATGTGAAGGAGGCGTGCGCTTGGATCTCGATTCTGATTCAAGCTAACGACCGTAAAGTTGTGATATAGCCATCTAAATGAAGTGAAATTCCTGTAGCCCAGCATCTCAAGTTCTTTGCACTCTCGTCTTTCTGCCCCCCGGTTTTTCTGCCGGAAATACCCTATAATGCTTATATAACTAAAGAAAAAGTACATCATTGAGTATTTGTAGCATATTCGGCTTTATGAACATGAGTCATTCTAACCTTTGGATTTAAAGCTGAGAAAAATGCGTTGCTTTTAACTAAATGCTTGTTTTTATTTGTGGCTTATATGTTAGCATCTGTATTGCACGATACACCAAACACCGAAAGTTCCCTACAAAACCACACAGTGGGTGATGACGCCTTTTTTGTTAAATCGTTTTATTTCTTTGAACGTTGTTTTTTTAATTTTTTGTTTCTTTTTTGTAAAATATATTTTGTTGTTATTTTTTCTTTCTTTTCGTTTTCATTTATCGCTTAGATTACCACTTTTATTGCATGCTGTTCTAGTGAATCTTGTGGTTTCAAGTCCAAACAATTACAAAAACTTTTATTTTTGTTGCTGTTATTGAAAGCAATTGTTTTCTTTAGTTTTTGTTGAATTTTAATGTTGATGTCGGTCGGGTCTTCCATTTTTTTTTTTGCATTGTCGTCATCGTTACAATATTACAATTTGCGTGAAATTACTTCAATTTGCAATAATTTCTTGTCTATGAAACATTGTATAGCCTTTACATACAGATATACAGGGTGTATAGTATAAGAGTTGTGGAATTTGTGGGTTTACAAAGTTAAAGCTAGAGGACAGGTTGAACTACAGACGTTTTACTTTTGACTGCAGAAGGCGCTGGCACTAGTCCAAAATTTGGTTTATACACTAATAGCACTTCCATAAGAACGCATCAAAGTTTCAGTTAATTTGGATAATTATGTTCTTAGTGTGGATGTCATAGTGCAATTTTTGTTATAGATAAAGAAATAAAATAATAAGATTAAGTTATAGCGTTGGACGTTGTGTTGACGTTGAAGTGATATAAGTAAATAACATTGTGATCAGAGCGCGGGAAAATAAAACCGCGACCTTTTGAATGAAACATACGTTTTCGGATAAAAAATCATTTATTTTCAACATAGTCTCCTTTGAGCTTTATGCACTTTATCTAATTATTCTCCGCTTAAAATATACCATTTATCGAGGTCCTTAAAGTAGGTAGTTGCTTGTGAGATGATTTCAACATCGGAGTTAAGATATTATCACTCGGGGCTATATTCGCAGAATAAGGCGGATGAGGAAACAGTATTCTAGTAAAGGGTGGTCCAATCAAAACGATGTTAATTGTAAATAAAACAAAAAGTTTTGAGAGAATTATTTTAATTTTTTTATTATCTATGACAGTGAAGCAAAATATAGGTTAAATGCCCGCCACGGCATACCTCTATCCGTCGGTTCATATTTTTAATGACTATGAGACAATTGAGATTCAATGTCGTTAATATGCTGAATTATCTCATCCTTTAGCTCTTGAATTTTTCTGGGCTTATTGACGAATACTTTTTCTTTTAAATATCCTCAAAGAAAGAAATTCAACGGTGTCAAATTACATGATCGTGGCGGCCAATTAACATCGCCACGATATGAGACAACACGGCCATTGAATTTATCGCGTAAAAGGGCCATTGTTTCGTTGACAGTATGGAAGAAGTCTTTTATCATCTGGCGATAGTGAACATTATTCGCGGGAACTGATTGGCCGAAGAATACGAAGATTTCGTAGAAGTATGGGCTGATGAAGCCGCCAGCCCATAGGCCGCACCAAACAGTCGCTCTTTGTAGATGCATCAGCTTTTCAACCATCACTCGTGGATTCTCATTTGCCTAAATGCGGCAATTCTGTTACCATTAACTTCTGTCTATTTAACTAAACATTCGACGTATTGATGACGCTTGAAATGGTCAGTAGGCTGCAGCTCTTAAGTCAACTGAACCTTGTCAGTGTGTAAATTAAAATCTTTATTCAAAATTCGCATCAGTGATGTTCGTGAGATCTACAATTGTTTGCCACGACAACGATTCGAGGTTGACAGTTCTTCTGACACACTATCGCGAAGCACAGCAGTGTTTTCCGCAGAACTACTGGGTAAGCATGCACAGGTGTTTCCACATTTCCTACAGACCCAGTTCGCTGAAATTAAAGCACAATTCTCCCGGTTGTGAAAAAATTTGGCCGACTATGCTCACCAAAAATATCACAAAGTGATCGAAATGCATTTTGATTTGAGCGCTCATATTCGTAAAAGACTTCAGCATTCTTAAATCGCTGTTCAATTGTGTACCTCTCCATTGTTGAATTTGTCAAACACTAACGCAAAGAAATGTCAAATTAAGTTGGGCAAGAAACTTGATGTTAAGGTGTTACTCACAATTAACATCGTGCATTATGGTTGCACCACCCTGTACATGGGGTTTTGTCATGAAAACTGCACCCCTTCATTGTCTTAAAAAAAAAGAACTATTTTTTTGGCCAACTGCATTAGTTTATTTTTAAATCGTCGAAATGAACTGGCATAATATTTGCTATTGATTGGTTTACGCTTTTAAAGCTAGTAAATGTGGGCTAAAACCCCCGCCTTGGTCTCGATTAATACTGTTTTGACTGCTGTTTGGTCTCTAGTGTGTTGCGATGGATTCTCGTTTACAAAACAGCGCAAAATGCATCGATATTAAAGTTGGAAAACGCCAAATACTACTGCTAAGTTGTCAGACGATAATGTTTGTAATCGAATGTGAACAA
This sequence comes from Wohlfahrtia magnifica, assembly GCA_023159175.1. Taxonomy (NCBI): domain Eukaryota; kingdom Metazoa; phylum Arthropoda; class Insecta; order Diptera; family Sarcophagidae; genus Wohlfahrtia; species Wohlfahrtia magnifica. The sequence continues at coordinate 1,256,675 of JAKWBJ010000156.1, forward strand.
ACGCGGCACCCATCTTGTGGAAAGCTTTCTCATACCCAAGTAATAATTCTAAATTGAGATGCCTAAGCTATGGGGGGTGCCTATGGTTTCCACAGTTTCTTGCACTTTCAGTCTCCAATCGGTCAACATCAATTCCTAAACTTTTTTTCGCTTCTTTCGGGCTTAGGAACTTCACCTTGGCGTCCAGAAGGTTCGGTAACTTTCTCACTTGTAAGGCCAAAACACAATTCCGTAAATAGCATTTTTACCTTTGATATTGATGGTGTAATGTCAAAAGCTGATCCCATGACAAAAGCCACGACTAGGCAGAAACATATTTCCGCTATTAACAACAGTTTGTATTAGACCCTTTTTAACCCTATTACAACTATTCGGTATATGCGTGTTAATGTGTGCACATAAATTGAAAAATGCATAGTTTTTGAATTTTTCCCATTTTTTTCCACTTTTGCCATAGTTTAGATGAGCTTTTCCTAAAAGAAAAATCCATGAAAATTGGAAGTAGATTATATGCAAAAACTTTGCACCACCAACAAAAAAAAAACTAGAAAAATTGAAAGGCAGATAAAATATACTCTCCTGCTGTTGTTACAACATTCATATTTGTTGCTATTGTTGTTGTTGCAATTTAAACCTAACGACTGTTAGCTATTGTTGCATTTAGTGTTGTTGTTGTTGGTGGTGGTGTCATCTATATTGGCATCTATGTTGACAGTGAGAAACTGCACTATGGCTTTTCTGTTTGGTAGCAAATACATAAAACCCTACTATTCCTTCTCATACTAAAATCCTATAACCATGTTGTTGTAAAAAGTGTGTGTAAAAATTTGTATATTTATTGCAAATAGTTTTAGATTAATGTTATCAAGTTTGAAGACAAATTTACACAGTTTATGGCTTAAAAGTGCCAAATTGTTACTGCAGAAGAGAGTCGAGTAAAATGGAAAAAAAGCATATTTATTCATGACATATTGTATGTGCTGCGGCTTCAATTTTTATTCGTTTATTCGGAGTTTGTTTGGTGTTATTCAGTGCAGAACTATTTAATGTCCTGCTCTGTACTAGATGAGGAAGTATACCACGAAAATATGTTAATTTTTCAAAAAGAACAAAAAATACAATAAATAAAATTTAAAGTATGAATTTTTTTCAGAAACATTTTCGACTGAGTTTTTTTATTTTGTTATTATTTAAGTATGAAGAATAACAATTTTTTATGGATGGAAAAGAAATTAAAAAGTTTTAAAATATAGTCCATTAGCTCTTAAAGCACAATAGATTATTATTATAATTTTAAGACTAAAATAAGAAATTGTTCTGAAAATACTTTTACGTTTTTAACTTTTAAAAACGTTTATTTATGAGTTCGTAGATATCAGTTAAAATAAAATAAGTCTTGTGTTTGGTTTTTAATTAATAATTCTTTATTAACACAGTTTTGTGTTCCACTGTTTGTAGCCTTTTTACAAACAATAATGTTTTTTAGTCTTAATTAGTCTTTTTGTTCACAACTTTGTAACCAAAACTATTACTCGACACATCTTTCTACCTAAAGATCTGTCAACCCGATCTTTGTTACAACTTGGATTCGATCACAAATATTTCAACCAGAGGTTATCAACACATAACTGTCTTTACTAAGTTAGCTCCAACTAAACTGGTTTTTACTTGATGACTTACTTTACGAGTTTACTCCTTGTAAACTCTCTTCATGCAATAAATACATTCAAGGCTACCGAACAAAGACTACAAGCTGTCAAAGATCGAGTACATGCTTGCGTATGAGAATAATTATTTTAGCGACAACACGGCTACCGACTAGGGAGATCAGACGGTTATTATTTACCCGGTTTTAGCCGGTTTTTTTGGTTTTCTCAAAATCTTAATTTTTCGAATACCGAATAACCCATTGATTTAACACGAATAACCGATTAAATTTAATAAGTATAGGGTTTGTATGTTTGTATATATTTTTTATTGTAAATATGCTCATCGTTGTATTCATACCAATATTAAATAGAAATATGGGAAATTTGGATGCCTGGCAAATGTCCACCTCTAGCACGGCGGCAAATATCCGCTTTTGTCAAAAAAATTTTTGAGCCACATTTTGCGACAACGCTTCGCTTATCTTGTCAATGCAGCGCCGATCTTTCTGAGTGTCAGTTGTTTGTGGCTTATTCATGTAATCCCGGTCTTTCAAATGGCCAGTTAATTTTCCAGCGGCGTTAAATCACAAGAACGAGGCCGCCAATTGACATTGCTAAATCGAGAAATTATGTGACCGAGAAATTTCTCATGCAATAACTGAATTGTTTAGCTGGCTGTGTGGTTTGTTGCGCCGTCCTGCTGAAAACAAAGGCCACTGATGAGCCAATTGTCGGCACAAAAAAATTGGCTATCATCGTTTGATCGCGCAGAGAATTCACGGTGACGGCGGTTTTTTGCACGTTTTCAAAAAAATACGGGCCAATGATGCCGCCTATCCACAAACCGCACGCACCATACAGTCACTTTCTTTGGATGTAATGGGGATTCAATAACTGTTTGTGAATTTTGTGAGCCCCATATGCGACAATTTTGTTGTATTTTGGTTGGAGTTAACTTTTATAGATAATTTCATAGTGGTATTGGCTAGCACAACCCTCATGAAAGAGTTCTGGGTTAAGTTGAACTTTTGCTGTTTCAGCAAAATAAAAGCGTATAAAACGATATCTAATAGAACGATTAACTCAAAACAGCAAAATACGGACAACAAATACGTCAACCATGATAAAGGCTATTGTATAGAAATTGACACAAACAACCAATACCTCCTGAATCTTGACTGCCTTTTATAGTTCCACATATATTTCACTGGGTCTTTCAAAGAGAATAAGCAACAATACGATATAATTATATACGCTGAAAAAAAAATGAAATAAAAGCAGTACAAAAAAAGTACAAAAATGAAAAAAAACAGTATATTTGGATACTAATTTGCATGTATGCAAAAATCAGTACAATCAACTTAAATCAGTACATGTAGTGATGAAAACAGTACGTCTGGCAACCCTTATCAAAAAGCTTTTAAAGCACAATATATTCCCAATTTTTTAATTAAAATTTTAAAACCAAAATAAGAAATTGAAAAAAGGAATATACTGTTGCTTTCTTTCTGGACATTTCACCAATGTTTGCCCTCACTCAATCGTTAACGCTTTAATGGATCTAAGTGTTGATCCAGAGATGGTCAAGTTAATTGAGATTCTTTTTAAATCACAGGAATCATCCGATCCTATCTGTCCGAAAGCACTAAACTTTAGGTATAAAAACTGCAAAATGCCTTAGGAGTAGATGAGGAACCTGTTCAGCCCCAATATAAATTTTTTTCCGAATGTCTGCCAAAGCAACACATTTACGACACTCCGATTCAGGTACCACATTGAGATGGAAGAGGTGATATTTAAGATGGTAATGGCCTGAAAGCCAACAAGTTATCTCAAAGTTGCTTTGCCTGCCACATCGTACCTAATATTACGAGCCGAGACCAGCTAATACCACAGTACGGTCCTGGTTGTCAAGCCCGTGTTGCCAGTTCGTCATCGATTTCGTTTCCCATAACACCAGAGTGTACAGGGAACCAACAAAGTGTTACCTTGTTCCCAAATGCCAGTGTGTTGATATTCATGCAGCACTCGCGTACCAGTTTCGAGTCTATGTACTCCGAAGAACGAGCCTTAGTGTCACTTGACTAATAGAATATATATTAATAGAAGCACCCCTGATCACACGCTCTATATTAATCAGCGCACAGATGGAAATTGCCTGGATGTCCGCCTGCAACACGCTGATCTACTTGCCTATGGGTTCACAAACCTTGGTATTGGGCTGGTTAGTTCCTCCAACAGAGGAGAAGGAACCTATGGATTCATGGTACTAGAGGATACTAAATTGAGATATTCCTTAAGGTAGCGTTCTATTTCGGTTTTTCTGGGATCTTGCAAAGATTGAGTCCTCGGGCAATAAAGTCCTATCTAACATATGTTGACTTTGCAGCATCTGGTATATATCCTCAGACACTATCTGACAAACTCAGTTTTATCCAAGCTATTGTATCTAGATGGTATAAGGCGTTCGAACTTGGTGTTAAGCCTTACAAAACTGATACAGTGCTCCTCACGAGGAGGATAATATACCTCATTTCACATTGCGTTATATAAATGGAATCAGACTCAGCCTGAGTTCCTGAGATTAAATTTCGAGGTAGAATTTTAGATTCTAAGCTAAGTTGCGAAGTAAACTTAGATGATCGTAAAACGGCTTGTGCTACCTATTTCTGTAAGAGAGCTGTGGGCACAAGATGGGAACCTTGTTCTAGTTTAATGCGTCGAATATTTTTGATGGTCATTGAATCTAATCTTATTTATGGACTGGTTTTCTGGTCAAGGTTGGCAGCTCAATGGGTAACCAAATAAAGCCCGGGTGGGTTTAACTGGGTATTATATTTAAAAAGACCCGATTGGGTCTTTTTATTTAAGTGTTTGCGTAGTTTATTTATAACAAAGGCAAGTGTAATTTACGTAATGGGAATACAAATTTATTTGTTCCGTTTTTGAGCTCAAAAAAGATAATTAATAACAAATTTATCAAATCACTGCGTATATCTTTCCCCCCCTCTGAGCCCATTTCCAAATCTCGTCTCAGAAAAACTTCTCGTTTTTTAAGGCATTCTAACTTTGAAGCCGATTTTGTACAATATTTCTTCAAAGGAAATGATTCGGTTGCATGCTAAAAGATAAACTCATACCTCTTTATAGAATTAAATTCAAACAGGCCTTTATAGCGAAATGCCACGGATGCGGCATTTGATGATTTGTAACATTTGTTTTGAAACTTTTGCGACAAAAGAATAAATTAATCATGTCTTTTTTTGTATTCCGTTCGTTTTTCTCATAATGCATGATTCAAAGAAGTAATTGCAGTCTGTTTCGATTACCGAGTTTTAGCAGCCCATAGTGTAATACACAATACCGCCTTTATCCTACCAAGTGTGCAAAATTGCACTATAAATACAAAAAATATTGCCGACTTGAACGAAATTTGGAAGCAGTTATAAAACCCAATAGAACCCGGTGGGTTGGATTTTTGTAAACACGGGTTTTTGCCAACCCTGCTTCTGGTGGATTGCTTATTTGACTTCCATCTAGACTACTTGTCAGGTAATATTAAATGCCTTCTACGCTGGCACGTTATTCCTTCGGAACAGAACTCCATCCTGGCTTCGTATCCCATAGTTCTGGATGAGATAGGTCATACCTCTCGCGTTAATATCTTAAGTAGTGATGACTCGACTTCTGACATGGTAATCTCCAGGGACTCGTTGGCAGTATATACCGACGGTGCTGAATTTGAGAACAGGATTGGCAGTGGAAGTAATAATTATAAATCATGCTGCTGGTTTGATTCTAAGGTGTGAAACTCCGGCTACTAAAATCTCTATCATATCTGACAGCCAACCGGCGATTGGAGGTGAATGTTAATTTAAAACTTATTAGTGACTTTCGCGATTCCTTAGATTTATTTTAGCTGCTGAGTTTTTGGTCACAGATAACATATAGGCTGGAAAGAAAGATATCAAAAGAACGTGTTGGCTCTATATTGCGTGAGCATTTCACTATGCGAAAGCTCTATTCAAAGTGGAAGCTGCGTTTGCTCACTGTTGGCCAAAGACATGAAGGTGCTGATGATTCTGAAATAATGGCAAAACTACATGAATTAAACTTCGAACTGCTCTCACATCATCTGAATTTGCCAGAGGTGGATCCCGAGGACTACTGGCTAAAAATGCTTGCCGGTAAGAAATTTCGCACGAATGAGGAGGTTATCGCTGAAACTAAGTCCTATTTTTAGGTAAAAGATAAATCGTTTAAAAAATGGTACTGAAATATTAGAGCGGCTCTGGAAGGATTGTATTTCCCTTGATGGGGAATGTCATGTCATTAGCTATTACGCAAAGATATCTAATGGACGCTGACAGATTCTTGGATAGTAAGCGTACTAATCAACTGCTAAAGCTTGATTTTAAGACATCTCTAATGCTGTGCTTATTCTCACAGGTAGACATGCATAGAAGAGAGTGTGTCCCCACTTCATATGCAATGTCCATCCCTGGCTCAACGTAGATTCCTTTCATTTGGCTCGTCATTTCTCTATGACATTAGAGCTATAGTTAGATTCATTAGACTTTCAGGATGACGCTGGGGAATTGTGCATTTAATTGTACAGTTTTTGAAACCGAACTTTCGGGGTAGATATGAGGTATACTACACCGAACAACTGGTCTTAGCTGTTCCGCTCGTAATAATTAGTGTATGATTTGTAATTGTTTTATAATTCAAAATAAAAAATAAAAAAGAGTCAACTTTTTCCATTCAGAATATCATATATGGTATATACTCCTGTTTGATGCACAGATATTGATTTATATGATAAGTAATCACATATATTTCGTCTTAATGGCATATATTTTTCATATTTATTTAATCTTGATTTACTTCCCTAAGCTTACAAAAATCCTCCATATTTATATTGTCAACAGTATTAAATAAAATTTGTTTTCTTTTTTTTTAAGTTTCTAATAAATTTTAAGCAAATTTGTCATGTTAATCGGATGCTTACAAAAAATAAAACATAAAAATTTATGTTCCAGAGATCATAAAAAAGTCAAACGCAAAAATCCACAAATACATAAGACAATTTCTTCATGCGCTCTAAAGTCTATGTCTATGAGATCAATGTCCTAAAGAGCGACCGACAACAAAACTTTTCCTATCAGAGACACTTGTCAGTAAGATTTCACAAATAATATTAAGAAAACAATAGGAAATATCTTTGAAATACATAAATAGATGTTGAGAGAGAGAGAAACATAAATAACAATTTATTATGACATCATTTTCAACGGATTAACAAACAATTTATTATGGATACAATATATTCACATGCTGTTGCTGTTTCAGTTCGTTGCACTTACTTATGTACATACAGGCATACGCACACTTCGATAAGCCTTATGCATTCAAATGCATATGAAATGCTATATACAGGGTGTCCGCCGGGAAGGTATACTACTTTATTTTGCCGCCATTTTGGTAAACATTAGTCTTGATAGTTCATATTTGGCAGTCGTGAAGCAGAGACGTGGCAAATTTATAATGGAAAAATATTCAACAAACTAACGTGGTTTAATCGTTAAAAAATTTTTATCAAAATCAATCATCGATTTTCATGATAAAATCTTAATGAGTGACGAGGCACATTTTCATTTGAATGGTTATGTGTATAAACAGAATAGTTGGTGTGAAATTTGGTCAGGAGGAGTCAGTGGACCTTACTTCTTTGAAACTGAAAACGGTGTAACGGTAACTGTCAAAGGGGGAGCGATATCGTGACATCATTGAAAACTTTTTAACGCCACAACTGAAAGCTTTGTGCTTGGCTAACATGTGGTTTCAAGAAGACGGTGCCATATCGCATACAGCCAGGATTACAATGGAATTACTGCAAGACCTCTTTTCACAAAGAATTATTTCAAGGAATGGTGATGTCCACGGTCGCCTGATTTGATTGCTCCGGACTTCTTTTTGTGGGGATATCTGAAAAGCAAGGTTTATGCAAACACCCCAGAAACGCTGCAGCAACTCAACAAAATATTTGTGATGAAATTAACGAAATACCGCGTGAAATGTGTGAAAATGTAATGAAAAATATGCTGAAAAGAACTCGCATTTGTGAGGCTAACAGAGCCGGGCATTTATCTGATATTGTATTTCATACATAATTTCCAACATTTATCAATATAAGATCTATTCTCTGTCATATAATCAAAAATTATAAATAAACAAAGTAGTATACCTTCCCGGCGGACACCCTGTATTAAGCAGCAACAGCAGCATCAGTATAAGCAGTAAGTAATACACATACATGAATGTAAGCAACAGTCAAATGTATCATAAATTTTATTCTAGTTTTTTATAGGTTTGAAAAGATACAATTTTTTTCCCCATTTGATGCAATACGATATGATATGACTTTCAAATCTTTTGACTTTTCTTTTTGGTTTTTTGCTGCGAAGGCCTTCTCGTTGAAGTGATAGTTTCATTGCATGCAACATGCTATGCCTGCTATTGCTCCTAGAATGCTCTGAAACATCCTGTCTTCTTTGACATGGGGTATTGAATTGTCAACTATTGTCTGGAAATAATCATAATTAAAGTATGAACACTGTTTCTGTTAGCACAAAAACAAAAATCGGAGTCATTTAATACTCAGTTCAAATTGAGCTGAGTTTAATTTGTTTTTACACACATATGCATTTAAATTTCGAAAAAGTATATTCCTAATTTTTATATTAATAAAAATTTTTGGAAACAGTGTAGAACATAAACATTTTTCATAATAAAGGGTGTACTCAATAAAAGGTCTGTTTCTTTACTTTTTGGGTAAGGTTCGATAAAATGAGAGACATAATACTGAAGAATTGCTTAACAATTTTATAAAAAGTAAAACTTTTTTATGAAAAATATTAAATTAAAAATCCGAATATACATGTACACATTTACACAATATATAGCCTTTTTTGGTTACCAACACAAATTTTTATGGGATAACTTAACGTCTTGTTCAAAACTTTTGGGACGATCCTAAGCACCTGATTTTTAATTATTGTTTGTTAAATGATAATACTTTCGGTTCTCACCGTGCTTTGAGTATATTCTCACTGCTCTTGTCGCTGAAAGAGAATGTTCGCAATAAGAATACATGTTGCAATATCAGAATTAACAGTGAACTAAACACTTGGTGAGTAAATTGCATACATACATACTCGCTTTAACTATTTATCTGCTTCATGCAAACTGAAATCCTCAATTAGTGAACTCAAAAGTAGCTTACATTCAACTATTTCGCTTATTTTACTGAAACCTTGTTGTCCATACTGGGGTATTGCGGCGTTTGATTTCTTGTTATTTATTTTCATTATGACAGGTCGCTTTCGTATAGATTTCTCTAATATGCGTCGATTGAGGGCGAATTTTTTTTTCTGTATATACGCACATTTGTCTCCATAGGTCATTAGTTTCCATAGGGGTCTTGCAATACACATTCGCGATGAAGCCGTGTACCAACGTCAGCAACCTCTTGGCATGTATTATGCGGAATTTAAAGTTCAGAATCAGGGCACAGCATTTTTACTTTGAGTTCCTGTACAGAAGTCCAAACGCTGGTAGAGAGGTTTCCATATCTGGCTTTGACTTTCTTTCCGAATCCATGTCAGGTATCCTTGCTAATTGGCCGAACAGTAAAATTGTTGTTGCTGGTGATTTCAGTAATCACAGTTCTTCTTGGCTACGCCATTCTGGCCGCACAACTCCTGCAGGCCAATACGTTGAGCTATTTGCAGCGCATAATCACCTTGAACAACTAGTGAATGAACCTACACATATATCGTGTGTAGATAAGTACCAAAATAACACCCTTGACCGTTTCCTCACTTCACACCCTGAAAATTTGAAATTGAGGTTCTAGCATATCTCGGTAACTCGTTCTTCGCCCTTCATAAGGACTCACTTACAGTTACGAGACGCTCTGTTTATGTCTACAAAAAAGCACGTAGGACTGAGCGCAACGATTTCTTTGGGCATTTTAAGTGGAAACTTTGTTTCTTAGACTCAAATGACGATGCTATAGCATAGATGGTCATTTGGATAATAAAGCTGGGGATAGATATGCTTATTCCATTCAAACAGAGAGAGAGAGAGAGAGAGAGAGAGCATTCAGGAATTGGCGCAACAATAAATGCGACCTTACTGATTCGCTACGCAAACAGATAAATCTTCGTGTGCCGCAGTACTTAGGCGTGAGAAGAATCTGTACGATCAACGCCTTCGTGCTAAAGGTCTTGCTTTTCCCGGTAGAAGTAAGAGCTTTTGGTCATTCGTTAAAAGACTCAGGAATAGCGCCAGTTCGATTCCAGTTCTTTTAAAGAATATCCAAACATTCCCGACCCAGTTTATAAAGCAAACAATTTGGCTGAACTATTTGCAAGTAATTCTAGCTTGCCGGAGAGCCTTCAACCACTGCCTGCAATCGAAAATGTATTAGAAACTATGCGTAGTATATACTTTCGAGCCCGTGCCGTAAAAAAGGGTTCTTGCAAATCTCTACGTACACAAGTTTTCAGGGCCGGATGGGCGTCCATGAGCCAACCTTTTTAATGCGTCACCGGCTGTGCGTGATACCTGGCTGTGAAAGATTATCCGGCATGCAGTTACCTTTACCTGTCATCCAGTATATGAGCAATTTTCGATCTCGCAATAATAAAATCATCCACAGAATGGCTTACTTCCATGCTTCCACTATTCACAGATTTCAAAAAAGCCTTTAATATTATCAGTTGAATGAGAAAAGTCTCTTCAGAGACAAAAGATTATTATATTATATCGGATTATGCGGATGTTATTTACCTACTCCATGGAGACAGCAAGCACAAAGCTGAGGTGGTTGGAAATTTTTTATTAATCAGGGCAAGACCGACCACAGGTTACAAAGCCATGAAAATTAGCAGCATAAACATAAATTCTACAAACCAACTAGTCAAATACGTAAAAATCTTCAGTTATATGGGTAATAGAGTAACAACGAATGGTGCTGAAGGAATGAAGGTGAACAGTAGGCTTAAAAGCGAGAGCGGCATTAGAACTACTTCTTCAACTCTTGTGTAAAGTAAATTCTCTTGTATTGAACTGAAACTCGGCTAGTTTCCAATATTATTACGCAAAGCTACCGGTTTTCTTTAACTTAGTGCCTCAAAATAGTACACAGGATATTCTGGCCCTACAAAATATAGAATTTTTAGCCAACGAGAAATCCTTATTTAAATAAATAAAGCTTAAAAAATCGAAGTGGATCTGCCATACCATTAAAATGAAACCGGACAATATCATAGGGATGGCACTAGAGTGGAATCTGTAAGACTCAAGATGCAGCAGTCGGCCATTTTAGAGAACTCAAAGAAGTGGGACGGTGCACTTGCAATTGGGAAAGCACGAAAATAACAGCGGCGAGGCGAGTAAGATGGGGATGATTTGTGGGAGCCATATGGCAGTGGAAAAAAGTTGGCACTCTCCAGAGGCCTTACAGCTGCCTTGCTGATAGTGGATATTTAGCGGCGTAATATTGGCCATAATACCAGCCTGTGGAATGCGGCAATTGTCTGGATATCAGCTATATATCCCGATACCAAGCTGTTCAGAGAAAACTAAATATGTTATCGGGCTAATAAATATTTTTAAACTTATGTTGAATATGTCGCAATTCCAGACAAAAATCAAAAGCCCTACTTCAGAGTAGGTTATAAATATTATCTCGTGTACCTACTTTAGTATGAAGCCTTAGTAAAAATCTATAGCCAATTGTTAAGTTTTTACTACGGTTCTCTCGTGTGTACAAAAACATTTCCCTGTAAATCTTTCGCTTTTATAACTTAAACCAGCGACTGTTAGAATGGTGAAGAAAGGGCTAAGTGAGGTGCATAGAACTCAGTTGCGGCATCATTTCAAAGCCAAATATTGTTTTGTTTTCAATTTCAATTTCATTTTGGTTTTTTTTTATCATTTTCTTTAGAAATTGTAAACAGAGACATACCATGTCAGCACTTCCGAATTATTATTAAATACGAGTAATGGCTTCTCTACATTCATTTGTTCTCATATGTTGTTAGATAATGTTTGTTATGTTTGTTGATTTGCCTGCCTGCCTATTCGTTTCACTCTCTCTGTGTCTAATTGTTTGCGTTATTTCTACAGTTTGCCTGACAGTTGAATAGTTTTTTCTTTTTTGTTGTATTATCTGGCGTCAGACACACGTAAGACATGAATTTATTTCTCAAAAAATATTCATACAAAATACTTTCATGTGTAAGTAAGTATATGGTTGGAAGTTAGCTTAAGTGTATCTGTTTATGGAGAAAATGTATTGAAATTATTACCTGCATTTGGTATAAATTTAATTTTATTATCTGTTTAATGATGGTTTTATTATGACAACAATATTTATAGTCAGAAATTGCCTTGAAGTGGCAATAATAATGCCAAAATATATTGAAGACAGAAAATTATGTTAAGGATAGATGGATAGATAGGTATCTTAACATAATAAAATTTATGGTTTGAACTGATCATATGTATGTGTATATACATAAGTAAAACGGAGAACTTATTGTGAAATATGTATGTAAGGAAAAATGTATAAATAAAATTATGTAGTTTTTTATGAGGAACACTAAGTAGTAAAAAATTGTATTTAACAGTTTTAAGGCCACACAATAATTATGGTTCCACATTCGCAATTTATTTATAGATAATTTTTTATAAAAAGTGTTTGACAAAGTTTTCTCGTATTTAAAATGAGATTTATTAGGCCAAATATGTGCCGTTTTGATCGATAAGTTGTTACTATTTTTGGGATAAAGCGATTATCCCATCAGTGTAGATTTTCTGGGTTTTCTGAGCTCAAAACTGATTCAATTGTATTGTGCAAGCCTCTCCGGAATTTAACTTAACACCATTAAGGAGTATTACCAACTTTTGATGATCAAAACGCGCAGACCTCCTACTCAAAAGGCGCTAAAAAGCGCTACATTAAATGTTGTGTAACTATTTGTTATCAAAATGCGCTGTAAAAAAGCGTTAACCATATTTAAAAACAGAAAAATATACTAAAAATGTAAATAAATTTCTATTCTTATAAAAATTGTTTAATAATATGAACTAATGCTTAAAAAATATAATTAAAACGACTTAGAAGAAAACAGCAACTTGAAAACTTTTTCTTTATTTTTGGGTTCAGGTGTAACATTAAGAAATTTTCTATCAGAGGTTGTAGAGAAGTTTTTTCTTTTCCACTGCTGTTTAAAGTCTTTGAGTGGGTGCATCGTAGTATAGCCTGGGGACTTAAGTTGGAAGACCTGTATTTAGCAGACTACATCTATCTCCAGGCTCAAAGACATTGCGAGATGCAATAAAAGCTGAATTTTATATAGGCGGAATAAACATCTTGCTTTCGGATAATCATCTCCAAAACCAAAAACATGGGAATCAGCGCTAAAGGCAGAACGATCTTCCGAAATGCAAACAGAAATTTGGGAGATATTCCGTCTTTTGCTATACCGGTAGTATGCTTACGAAGTTCGGCTATTCCAGTGCTGATATTCAGAACAGATTGAAATTATCCAGCCAATCTTTTGGCCGCATGAATGCTATAGGGCTTTCGCCATATATCTCTCCAAAAACGAAAATTAACATCCTTAACTCGTGTGTGAAGTCTATTTTTGTATAGTCGCGAGTTATGAAATGCGGCTGTTTGATGTCAATTGCATTCAAGCATTTATAAACCGCTGTCTACCTGGCATTTGAAAATACATCTAGAAATTATTCTGTGAGAAGGAAACGGAAATGGATTGTGCATACTCAAAGAAATGAAAACTAAGATTTTGCGGAATTTACTATTGAATGAAATTCACTGGAAAGCAGAAGAATCGGAAGTCCACCCCATTCCTAGAGAAGGCAGATTGAAACACCAACTGCTTTCCACAGAATGACTTGGTGCCAGAATAGGCTTTAGATCGGTGTAGATGGAAAGAATTCGTTATGTTTCTATGATCCAGTTTTTATCCTTAAAGGATCAAATAATAAATTACAACTTAAGTATTGTAATTATTGAATAAGTCTTAAAAAGTCTTAAAAATGGGCCTTTAGTTTTGATGCATGTACGTTTGAGAAACACAATCTTTACTAATTTTTGCAGAAATGTCTAGAACAACGTAATTTTTACAGCATGAAGCCTTTTAGGTTCATAGTTTATATGAATTAATGAGTTTATTGAATTTAATTTCTTATAAAAAGTTCCAAATAGAAAAGCGCTAACCTAGCACGTTTTTGAAAAAAAAAAACGCTATGGAGAAAAAACGCGACTTTTTGGGAGTTGAAACGCGCTAAATATAGCGTGAAAACTGCAAAATTGACAACGCTGCCATTAAGAAGTTTTGCAGAGGCTGTAACATATGATAACCTTAAAGTGCAAATTCCGCACTACATGGTAGATATATTAAAATTATCTAGCCATGCTCTCTCATTTTCTGCTGAGTCATCAAAGATGTGTGTATTCTGGCATTGTCACAACACCTGTTCTGATGATATATTCTTACCGTTTTAATTGAATTACCATTTCGGCTTATTAAACGGTCATCAAACGTTTGACGCAATTAATCGATTGTTGAAACCAGACATCGTTCATATCAATACCATAAAGAGCAGGCACAAAAAAATCGGCTATCATCGATAGGTGCCACAATTGACTGTAATGGTAGCGCCTTACTCATTTTCAAAGAAATATGAGTCAATGGTGCCAACGCTCCACAAGCTGCACCCAACGTCACTGATGGTGCATTAGCTTCTGTAAGACCACGTTTGGGTTTTCTGAGCCCCAAATACGGCAATTTTGGTTATTGATGTACTCACCAAGAGCTTCATACGAAAATAAGATTTTAAATGATGATAAATTTCAAATAAACCCAACGCTGCTCAAGCGTAAATTGATTCATTTCGTTCAGTGCAGATAATATACTGAATTTTGTGACAGAATAGCATGACATTATTATTGCCAGCTTCCGAATAACCGCTGGTTCAAATTTAAACCGATAGATGTCTCACTCGATATAAAACTATTGTCTTTGTCTTTGTTTAAGGACTATGTATTGCTAAAGAGCAAATCCTACAATGTCATTCTGGAGGAAACTATAGATTATCCTATATGTTTGGATTTGAATGTTTGAAAAAAGGATAACTAAGATAATATTTGAGATAATATTTTAATAGGTAAAAATTGTAAAAAATCGCCCACACATAGGGATAGATGCACTCTTGGCTATGTAGCGTTTGCAAATGTCAAGCTCTGAAGACCGCCACATGGGGGTTATTCCGGAAACTTTTTGACCAAGGTAGTATTCCCAGAAAAGAATCAGTATCAACAAGTATCAACATAATTTTTTCTATATACCTTACGGGAAAGTAGATAAAACTTCTGTGTACAAAGAGATAAAATATTGAAAAAAGCTCTGTAGATGTCATATGCTTTCAAGAGCTTTACTACTTTATTTTACTTATCAACTACAAAAGGATAGCTTTGGCTGACATATCAGAATTTCGTTATTATCTGCAATTAAAATTTCAATAAAAATTAATAAAATTAAAAAGAAAAATCTTATAAAATTTTTATTTGATGTTGAATATGTCCAATTTGCACTATTATAAAAAAAACATACCACACCATTCTACAAATTGCAATCTGCATTATACACAAACAGTATTATCACTTGACTGGAAACAAAAAACAGAATTAAAATTATTTAAATTTGTAAAATGTTAAAAATTACTTGTTTCCTACCCATCTGTGCTTAACAGAGAGCAACGAGCAAAAAATTGCAGCAACATTAACAAAACTATTGATTGCAACAGCCACACAGCATTACTAGAAACGCTGCAACAAGGGCTACAACTACGGAGCTACAGTAGATTAAATTCAATTGTTTGGAAGATGTGCTAAAACAGAAAAGTCACGATTACCAGACGATAAATATTGGAAAAAAACATTTTATATGTAAATTATATTGGAAAAAGGAAAATAAAAAATCGAAACAAAAATGTACTTTTCAAAGGAAATTAATGCAAAACAGACCATATTTGCATGGTCAACTATAATAGAAGAATAAAAAAAAATTAAGAAACAGAGCTGGGTTACTTGTAATTTAAAAAAGGGGGAGATTTATTTGCAATAAAATCTTAAAGTAACCATATAGCATAAGACACACACTCCCAAAACATTCAATACCAACTACCTACCCATACGTCCTTGTTATTTTTTCACAGCAAAAATTCAATAAGAATACCCAACAAAACATTATTAACCATTTAAACTTAGTTTTGTTGTTTTTCTTGAGTTTTACTTCACCGTCTAGTAAGTAACCAAGTATGTAAGTATTTAGCCCAACGTCATTGAGTTTTGGGGAGCAGCAGTCACTAAGAACACGTATCGTATCCAATTCAGAATCAGTTACAATTTCAAGGTAACATATGTGGCAGGAAAATAAGAAATAAAGGGAGTATACGAGCAGTAATATTCGAAGTTGTATGTTTATTTTACAACAGCCATACCACCGTCAATGATTGCATACGTGCGATTTGCACCTGCCGATTTTCATCATGGCCAAGGTTAATGCTGACACTTAGGATATGTTGCTTTTTTGTTCACTTTTTTATTTTTGTATTCAAAGAGTGTTGTTTAGAATCCTTTTCATGTTTTTTTTTTTTTTTTTTTTTTTTTTCTTAAGCAATTCATGCATGCATGACCAGACCAACAGAAGTATGAAGTATTGAATGGCATACATAGTTTTAGATAAAGCTTTGTTATCAATAAATATAAACCCAAAGATAAATTAAGTTCAACAACAGCAGCGAATAAATAATATTTATTTTTGGTCCATATCAATCCGCCTAGTTCATAGGTTGCGCATAGTTTCGTAGATATATCAGGCAGCTGCGGTCAATGAATGTATTTAAGAAAATAGCCTCAGGGGGAATCTAAGTGCTGTTAAGGTCCCATCAATTTCTTGGTGTGACAGATGTCAAAGCCATTGTCTTTTTCTATGTCAAGCGCAGCTGCTAACGGCCTCGGTTAGCTGCTCCAGAGTTGGACGCTGCTGCTTAATCAGCTGTACTCTTTTAAATAAAAAACAAGATTAATGACACCAAAACGAAAACATATTTAGTAGGTAAATTTGAGGATCTGAAAAGGCCACTTTTTTAGACTGCTGGTGCCTAATGGCAGCAGTAATGAAGATACCTCCTATGTAATTGAAGATGACGGTGTTTAATGTGCACCACCCAACCAGAATGAGATCAGAACGGCAATAGTATGGCTTAAGAATAACAAAGCTGCTGGTGCTGATGTTTAGCCGGCTGAGATAATCAAGTTGGAATATTCATTAGAACTGTCTGATTGGAGGAACGTATTACCGATGAATGGAGCCTCAGTGTACTATGCTCTGTACATAAAAATGGAGACGAAACAGTATGCGCCAACTATAGGGACATAAGTCTCCTCCGTACTGCGTAAAAGATTCTGTTGAGCGTTCTGTGTGAAAGATTAAGACCTTGGGCGAATGATATAATTGGTCCATAAAAATGTGGTTTTCGACCTGGTTAATCTACCACCAACCAATTCTCACCAATCCAGGAAAAGGTTCCAGAAAAACAATATTTTAGTTTGATATTCTGCAAAGCTGATAAGACCTTGCAGAATGAGAGACACTATATTTCAGAAAGTAAGCGGGTATACTGTCTGACCTAGCCGACTTAAAGTCCGGCATAGCTCTTAAGGACAAAAAAGTGGAAATATCCCTTAAATATTCATGACATCGTGTAAGATACTAATAAATGATAGTAAGATTAGTACCATCAACTGCCTTTATAATCGATTATTACCACTTAGTTCCTAATGGAGAAATATACCCCACGAAGTTTGCCAGTTAAAGCTTTTTCAATCTCTACAGCAATTTCATCATTATAATGCTCACGGTAGCGATTTACACTCCTAGCAACCCTGCTCGAACAAGATGGTTGTGATTTTGATCCCCCGCTTCCGGAATACGCCCTAATCCATGGCCTCATTTTAAAACACTTCACATCAATAGCAGATTCCGTAGATGTTTTACATATGTTTATTTTAAAGGGTGCTCCAATCAAAACGCACAACGTTAATTGTAAACAGAACAAAAATTTTTCAGAGAATTATCGTTATATTTTTTATGATAGGATCTATGACAATTACGCGTGAAACAAAATATCGGCCAAATGCTCACCACGGCTTCGGTAGCATACCTCTATCCGTTGGTCCACATTTTCAATGGCTCTGAGACATAATTGAGGTTAAATGTCGTTAATGTGCTGATATATACACTTTTTTTAAATATCCCCGAAAAAAGAAGTCCAGCGGTGTCAGATCACATGATCGTAACGGCCAATTAATATTGTCACGACATGAGATAACACAGTCATTGAATTTCTCCTGCAAAAGAGCCATAGTTTCATTCAAACCACACATCGTCCAGGTCCATGTCCTCAATTTCTGGCCACAAGAAGCCTGTTATCATCTTCCAATAGCGATCACTCTTCGTGGTAACTGCTTGGGCTACCTCATTTTTGAAGAAGTACAGCCTGTAGACGCTGCCACCCCATAAACCGCACCAAACAGTACTCCTTGCGGATTGGCTTTTTAAAAATCGTTCGTGTGCTCTTATCTGCTCAAACTTGACAATTCTGCTTGTTAACGAATCCGCTGAGGTGAAATAGTGCCTCGTCGCTGAAGATGATTTTCTCTGTAAAGTCACCATTCACTTCTGTCTGTTCAACTAACCATTCGGCGTATTGAAGATGTTTGGAATGATCAGTAGGGTTCAGCATGCACAGATGTTTCCACATATCCTACAGAACCGGTTTGCTGAAATTTGAACACAATTCTTCCGCTTGAGGACACATTTGATCGATTATGCTGACCAACAAAATCAAAAAGTGCATGAATGCATTTTGATTTGAACGTAAAAGGCTTCAACAGTTGTTCATATAAAACAAAATTTTGCGAACTGGTGTGTGATAGATGTGCTTACAAGAATTTTTACAACTTATCAAGAAACAAGAAAAATATGATTTGTCATGACTTTTTAAAATACATTCTTGATTTCTAGTTCAGTTTATCTGCAGAGATCGAAGTAAATGATAAAATTAAGGTGTGAAATCCGGGTTATATGGCTGATACATTAAAACTTCTTAGTCAAGACCCTTCCGTTTTTGCCGGGTTATGAAAGTTGTGATAGTTTGACCCTCAGTTGCCGATTTTAATTGAATTACTTGCTTCAATTTTGGTAATTATTCCAGTGAACCAGTCACACTGCACTACCTTTCTTATCGTCTATCCTGGCTTTTTCACCGTTTGCGATGCTTCAAAATGTTTCGTTGCTGATACTTTTCAGATATCATTTTTGATAAAATGGTTCCATTTCGTTCTGTTTTAGCAGTGAATCTCAATTACAAATAAAGTCCATCAAATTTATCACTGTTAATTCAGTAGGCACCCAAACATCGTTTCGCTAGCAAAATCTACGCTGCTTAAATGCAGGTCTTTCTCAATGTTTCCCATGATTTCATTGACACATTTAGTGATTGGTCGATCAAAGCGCGGTGCATCTTTAACATTAAAATTATCTGAAAGCAAGCGACCAAACCTATTTCGCTTTTATTTTTTTAGTTACAGTACCGTCTCTGTAAGCTTCAATATTTTTTTTTTTTTTTTTTTTTTTTTTTTGGGAGCCTGCGATGTATTCTTACCTCTTCTATAGTATATTATAGCCAATTATTCTGAATTTTCAGTCATATTTAAATGTAGACAACTTTTCATAGAATAACGCAATTGCAATAATGACTTTTAACAAAGTTAAGCCTAAAATGTTGCTTTTCAAACAAGCTCTATTGTTGCCTGATGTAATTAATATTACCAGAGATATTGAACTTTAGAGACATCAATCGACAATTTGAAGTCAAAATTTTTCGAACACCAATATTTTTGATTGTATAGTTTTTTTTTAATCAAGATTTCTTTCTATAAAATTCAAGAATTTTGCAGTGTTCAAAATGGCAACCCTAGTACCGTGCTATCTTGGGAATGAGATAATTGACGGTTTGGAGGACAGAAAAGCCCGGTAGAAATATACGAGGAGGAAGATCGGGTTAAGGAGAACTTACTTGGCTATAGAAGAGCGCTTCTGAACTGAGACTGGTAAAAAGGTTTGTCTTCACGCCTTAGTACTAGTAGAACTGAGGGCACTAGTAGACGTATTTACCGAACAATCTGGTCTCAGATACCATTAAACATATCTTGTAAGATGTTGCCACTGATCGGTTTGGTTTCTGCTAAAATATTTAAACAGTTATTCTGTAAATGCTTCGCTGTCTTGGCTAGAAGGATAAGGTTTGAGGGGACTATGGTGATCACAAGGGCAGCATTTGCTCTCGTATAAGGCCGCACATAAAATTTTGTAAGTAACATAGTATAGATCAGCGTTAGACAAACTAATATTAAAGCGTTTTACAATGTGGTAGTAATTTGAGAGGCTCTTACTCAGACCATTTTGCACTGTATTTTTCCACTTGTTTTTTCTTGACTTCTCTTTGTTTATTTTTTGCCTATGAGTGTGACTGTGTACGTATAAAAATAAAAGAGAAGAGCAGCTCATTGCCAGAATCTGGTAAAGATATACATACCTATCATACAGACACACGATTGCCTTGTTCTTCTAAAATGATATCGCGCTTTTAGAAAATAAACCCAATTTATTAAAAGGCTATCTTTTACTTAGCGAAGTTTTAAGACTGCTAAAACTGCTTGTTTACACCTGCCCTTTTAACATATTTCAGCAAATAATCTTTAGTTGAGTGGTCTGCTTGTGTGGTAGCCATTAGGTAGGGCATACGTTAATTCTTTATAAGCCGCCTTAAAAATATTTTTTCATCTGCTTTTCATTTTCAATACACATTTCGCGTGTATTGTCTTCGTTAAAGGATTATTTATCTGCATAACCGAACAACACTTGAGGTGAAATCATTTTTATTTTTACGCTTCCCTTACATAGAGCAACGCGTTGTATGCTGTCGTGTCTCTCTGTTTGTTTTATCGTTACACTATTGCACGGTTGTTGGCTATTGTTGTTGCTGTTGTCTTGCAACCATATTTAGGCATATTTAAATATATTTTAAAGGGTTTCAATTGTTAAGGCATTGTTATATTGGCCTGACTATTGACCACTTCTTCTTCTTCTTCTTCTTCTTCTTCTTCTTTAACAACAAAGTGTAAATATTAAAGAAAAACGTGTCTGTTGTTGTCTGTTGCAATGAACGAACGCACTTAAGTCAGGCTATCAGTTAATATTGTTTTGGCTTAGACAGCAATACAAACAATACTAAAGAGAGATACACGTTACAGATTAGTGTCCTGTTGCAGTCAGACGTCCTCTTCTCAGCCACTATAAACTATAAGAATGATACATAATTTATATATTTTTTGTGCGGCCTAAATCAATAAAAGGCTAAAAAAAGGTGAAAAAAAGAAGTTTTATTTTGTTACTTTGTTTGCCAAGGTGCAAACGATAGTGTAAATACTGTTTAAGGAACTTTGGTAGTGATTTTTCATTTAGTTTTTGTTGTTGCTTTTTTTTGCAGAAATATATGCAAACAATGATTTCTCAAGTATCGTGAGTTTAACTAGTTAAGCATCTTTGGGAGAAGTGCGCAAGTATGTTAAATGAGTTGTTTTGTGGCCTTTGTGTTAAGATGATAAAGTACTTTTTAAATACCTTAGTCTCCAACACTGTATAGCATTATTTAAAAGAAATATTTTCGTTTTGTAAGTTAAAAAAGGGAGTTTTTTTTCATCCGGCAATTTATCTACTTTTTAGGTAAATTGATTATCTGGGAAGTAAAAGAATAAAATAAATTTTTAAAAAGACCTTGAGTTGACAACCATATTTTATAATAGATTGCATAGACTTGAGTGGGAAACTAAGAAAAAAGTTTTTTAAAGTTTGGCAAGAAAATAATTGGTATTATTAGCTTCTAAAAAGAAAATAAAACAAATTTTTAAAGTTAAGTTTGGCGTTTATAATTAGAAATTAACATGGTGGCGACATTGTCCATTATGGCAACGCATTTAAATGCATTTTTTAATCTTATTTTAATCTCTTTCGTTAGACGCAACACGAATTTTAATTATTGAGGTTACAAAAACTAATCAACTATTGTTAAATCGCATAATCAGTATGATCCGAAAATTTCGTGGTGCAGTAGTTGTTTCAATGCTACACGTCCAGCGGTAGCAGTCATGATATTGTCGAAAACCACATTACATCCTACTAGTGCACTTTTGCTTCTTCTATTGTGATAGATTCCTAACTTTTAACAAGAGGCGCGTTACGTACTCCATTGTGATACATAGCCCTCCACTGAGCCGGTGTTGTAAGGGACCAACAGCTAGTACAAGTTAGCTTCTGTGATCGACTGGGCAGTGGTGCGATGGGTGAGTTGACCACTTTATAACTTCTCAGTGTAGTTCCGGCCTACAGTTCCAGACAGGAGGGAATGGGTGAATGGTGTAATGCACTTTAGTGAGCAGATCTTCACAGGCGGCTCCAGGTTAAATGTGGCTGTGTATCCGGAGTCGGCGAATATAGCTCACTCTGTAAGGTTATGGGAACACTGTAGCGTTTTTCAGATGGAAATATCAGCTATACGGGTTGCTTTGATAAGCATTCGAAAGGGGAACGTTTCCAAGAGAGGTATTAGCATACTTTCAGATAGCCAGGAGATCGTAATAGCTATTAGATCTCAGAAGTTGACCTTAAGAAAAGTTATTAAATGCCGCAAATTTCTCATCGACATGGTTAAGCAGTATAATATTGCTACAAAAATCAGGTTGGACGTTTATTAGATTACTAAGAAGCCGCGTTCTGTTTACAAATAACCAAATCGACAACAACAAGATTAGCAGAAATTTAGTAAATAAAAATAAACGGCAACAACAAAATCAAGCAGAAAATAAAACAAGTAACAGACAATAACAACCAACAAGAACTGAAAGAATTATATGTTTATATTCGCATGGCTTCATTAGAATCTACCAGAAGTATCGAAAGGTTCTAGAGTTTTCGAAGCATAAAAAAACACGTCATTGCGAACAACAATCAGTTTATTTAGTGTCTCTGCGTGAAGAGAGTTTATTGGTTTAAGCTCAGTGTGAAGAGAGCTTATAAGGAATAAACTCGTGAAGTAAGTCGTGAAGTAAAAATCAGTTTAGGTGGAGCTAATTCAGTTAAGAGAGTTAAGTGTGGATAACCTTTTGTTGGAAAGGTTGTGAACGAACCTATGTTGTAATATAGGATTTTTGAAGGTGTAATGACAAATAACAAGTTTAGTATTTTAATTAATTTTTAGCTTTATTCTAAAATGACTTATAAATCTTGAAAAATGGGCTCTTAGATTTGAGATACGTTTCAAAGACACTATTTTTATTAATTTTTTCACAAATATTATCTTTAATTACGTAATTCTTACAGGATGGAGTATTTTAAGTCAATAGTTTATATGAATTAGTGAGTTTATTTAATTTACTAAATTTATATTTCTGACAAAAATTGTACGGGTCCGCCATCTAAGGTTTTTTTTTCAACTAGTGGTTATTTCGTGAATGTCAGCTCATGTCTGATTTGACAGATAATTAGTTTTATCCTTGAACAACGCTGGGAAATATTGCGACATTACCTTGAAAATCATGGTAATGTTGCAGAATGTGTGCGATGTGTTCAGATGAAGCTCTTTTTGATCTTGGCGGGTATGTAAACAAGCAAAATTGTCGCATTTGGGGCACAGAAAACCCGCACGCATACATTGAAAAGCCGATACACCCACGACGAGTTTAAGTTTGGTGCGGATTTTGGTCCAGAGGCATAATTGAGCCATTTTTCTTCGAAAATGAGCAAGGAGTGGCCGTTACAAAAATTTAGGAGGAGGATACGTGCCACACAGCCGAAGCTACTACACTCGATGTTTTGCGCCCTATTTTTGAAGATCGCATTTTCAGCCGCAGAGCATATGTCGTTTGGCCACCTCGGAGCTGCGATTTGACACCGTTGGACTATTATTTGTGGGGTGCCGTTAAAGATAAGTGTTACGCCAACAAGCCAAAGACAATTGACGCTTTAAAAGACAATATTCGTGAAGCTATTGTTTAAATACAGCTGCACACAATCGATAATGTGCTTAAAAATTGGACCGATCATGTAGGCTACTACATGGCCAGCCGAGGCAGCCATTTGAATGAAATTATTTTCCATTATTAACCGGAAGGAAAGTACTATCAAATAAAAAAAGATTTTTGAGAAAATATTGAGTAGTTTTTTTCTATAGCATTTTCAAAAACAAAAATTATATAAGAAAAATTAGTTTTCATTATTTCAAACAGCATCCATAACTACAACAAAAAATATGTGTGTGAGACACAAAAATATTTTCGTGGCTTCTTAGTCGTCAACGAAGAAGGGGTGTAACGCATGTTTTTGTGCTTTTTTTAATTTTAAGAGGTTTTTAAGAGAGCTAAAATTTTGATTTCTGCACCGAGAAGTGTTAATAATAACCTACATGGATTTGTACATGCTTATACTTTGTACGAATACCTACTTTTTACAGCGTTTTATAATTTTAAGTGTTTCTCTCTTTTTGCGCACGCCTGCCCTAAAATATGCACATACCCAAGTGTAAATATACCCATGCTCAAAAAAACTTTGCACTTATAAGTGCGGGTATAAAATGCAACTACTTGCAGTTATTTAAGTTG
Source organism: Wohlfahrtia magnifica (assembly GCA_023159175.1). Lineage (NCBI taxonomy): Eukaryota > Metazoa > Arthropoda > Insecta > Diptera > Sarcophagidae > Wohlfahrtia > Wohlfahrtia magnifica. Next base: position 1,281,206 of record JAKWBJ010000156.1, read on the forward strand.
CGCTGGCTTTGAATATGTTGTTATTCACTCATACATGTTTGGCCACCAATACTTTAAAAGCGTATAAAACCACACTTTTATCATTCTCTGATAGATACGCTTAATCAAAAGGCACACAGCTCTTCCGTAAAACAGAAAAAAATTGTTGGATCCTCGTGCACTCTTTAAATCTAAAATTACACTGGTGTACAGCAAAATACGCCTTTAAATAAAACTATATGGAATATAATGATTTTGATGCAACGAGTTCAAATCCGTTTTCAGTTTTTTTCCATCGGGCTCAAATTTTCTTTTATAGGCGTGGCAAATTTTTCACCCAAAATATGGTAGTTATGTCAATATACTCTATCATAACTTGAAAACGACTTAACCGATTTTTTGCAAGTACAACCAAACGTTTAGGAATAAAATTGCCTATAAATCGCCTGAACATCATTTTTTGTATTTTCAACACGTTCGGTGTTACTCACAACGAAAAAAAAAACATTTTTTTAAGCAAAATTGGAACAGTTTTTTATTTTCAAAATATATTAAAGCCTAAAATGTTGAGAATAACATAAGCTTTAAATCATGAAATCATGAATGATCGGTTGGCTATTGCTGATTTTTTTCAAAATTAAATGCATGTACTTCACTTTGACCAAAATAAGCGAACAAATTTTTTTCCTGCAAGATTACAAAAATATGCACACAAAACATGGGTTAAATTTATTATTAATTTGGTTTTTACAAAAAGCCAAAAATATGTAAAATAATAAAAGTTAATTAAAAATCTATTAAAAGTTATGTTAAATTAAAAGAAACATTTAAATCAATTTTTTAAAAAACTATCACATGAAATCAAATAAATTATAACAGTCAATGTATTTATAACTTCCAAAATGGGATAAAATATTAATAAAAGAAGATATTATTTTTATACAAATTTCATAAAAAAATAAATAATATTTATGAGAACCTGTAAAAATATTCTGTAAATCAATATATTCATGTTAGTGATAAATAGAAAGTTTTACATATGTATGTACACTGACGGCAACACGCTGTTAATTGTCAATAGTTTTGGAATATAATAATAAAAAAAATTGCTGTTGGTCTGTCATAACAACAGTTTGAGATCATAATAAAAAATCATATTTTATAATGATCATAACTATTGTTCAATAACAAAAATGTTCTTCAAATACACATACATACACAAAAAAAAAAGAAAATTATTTTAAAAAATATGAATAAAATTGTATATTTAAAAAAAAATTGTAAAATTGTATATTTAATTTAGTTTATAGAACAAGTGGAGAAATTCAAGCTAAACACTGCTATTTGATACCCTACAGCACACTCTAAATGTAAAAAAGTTAGTAATCCTAGTATCAGCATGAAATTTTTTACTTTAAAATGAATACTCTAACGAAGAAACAGATAATTTTTTTTCAATTGGATTAGGAAAATGTATTTTGACCGATTGGATTGAAGCAGGGGTGACCAAGAAGAGAAATTAGTAACGTAGTAGTGTCAGTGAGTTTTTGCTGAGTGCGTTGAAGAAAAAACTAAAAAGGTTACTAACAACACAAACAAACAACTTTAAAAAGCAGAGCGACATACGTCTGCTCACATTGGCATCTATTCCACAACTAAATAAAATTTGTTGTTTTATTTATTATCTTGTTCTAATCTCATTTTCTTTCGATTGTTTACATATACGCTCTAGATAATGCTGATCCAGATAAGACTTGTGCGAGCTTACCTGTTCATATACATATCGAAGTAATATTACTGCATCATACTGCTGACATCAACTGTGAAATCACTCCGTCTTATGCACACTAGCTGTGCGATTATGTTATAAAACTAATTTTATTTACCAGACAGCCGGTGGCCGGAAACCGAAAAGATAATTCATCATTTCAAATTTGAATGTATTGTAACAAATAGATCACTCTGAGAATCATCCCATCATTCATGAAGGTTACGTGACTAAGAACATGTTATACTTTTGAATTTGGTTAATTGTAATTTTGACAACGACTATAGGATATTAAGTGCCTATTTTATTATTTAATATACCGCAAAAAGTTCCCCTAACTTGCAAGTACTCGTAGTTTACAATTGACATTAAAAATAAATTTTAGTTTTTACATTGACCAGATGACATTGGTTTTGTAAATCAGATCAAAGTGCTTTCCTCTATTGAATTTATTATTAGTTTATTATTTATGAGATACGGAGAGGTGCAACTGGCCATGGCACTGCAGCCGGTGTATTGTGTCAGATAGGCTAATAAGCCAGCTGCAATGGGTGATAATCAACCAGAAGAAAGCTCATTTAATTTTCCGTCGAGTAAATATCTATGGACAGAACAATATAAAGAAGAACACCCTCCAATTTACCTATGAGGGCCACAGTATTTTCAATGGGTAGTAAACGAACCTGTTCAGGTATAATAATAATAATTTTCTGCCGCTTCGCCTGCTTCTGAGAGGGACATATTACCCTAAAATGACGAGCGGAGTTCATGTTCCTACTCATAGATATTCCGCCTAGTTATTAAGCTAATACTACTGTATGGTTCTAGTCCCACAAGACAAGTGGCCGAGCCTCGCTTTGCCATTTCGTCTACGATCTCGTTCCCCAGAACACCAGTGTATATATGGACCCAACAAAGTGTAACCTTGTTCGAATGCTAGGGTGTAGATATTTGTATAGCATTAGCGCACTTGTCTTGAGTTAAATGCTACGAAGAGGGGCCTTATATATATATTTACGGAAGCGCCTCTGATTACACGATCTATATTAATCCGCGCACAGACGGAAAATGCCTGGATCTCCTTCAGCAAAATACTAGGTTACACAACAATGGGTTCCCAGACTTTATTAGTGGTTCAAAAAATTAACACGCCCACTCCACTATCTAGTTAAGAATTATCTGCATACCACTAAAACCAGTTGGGGACTCCACGGTTCTACTCCACACGATCATGTATAAGAACATCGAGGTTGTGACCAAAGTTTAAGTCCCCTTTGCACACATCGCTTTTAGGCAGTAATAGCTCTAGGTCGAAAATTCGCTCCAGAATACTCATGTAACGCCTGCGGATCACTGGGTTGAGCTCGCCTCGTTCCCTTTGAGTTCATGCTCAAATAAAATTAAATCATTACGGGATGATGCTTCTGGGCTGGTAACATTTTGGTCGAGCGTTATGTCTCGGCGATATATTTCTGATTTCCTTCGTTACCGTTTCCACATGAAAGTTTCATGAATACCAGAGTTTATATCTACCACATTGATAATTTTGCTGACACAATCTCAAATTTGCGCACCGTAAATTAGTAATTTATCTAGTGAGAGCTTTAATTTTTATCTTATTAGCCAGTTTTATTTCTTCTATTTGATGTCAAGTTCTAACAAAATTGTGTATTCGATAGTACCCAGTACGAAAACGGTTTGAACTTTCCTAGGGAGGCCATTGATACATATGTATATACACCAGTGGATCAAAGAGACCGTGAAGTTTTCTAAGAGCAGCTAGTTACCAAAATTTCAAGAAGATTTTCTGATCATTATAGTGATTAATTTACTGGTCAAAATATTTTTAGTACCACTGAATATTTCCGAGGGATATCTTTATATATACTGTTTATGTATTATTCATACATATTCATGAATAAGGTAGCGACACGTTTGACGATTACAATTAAATGGTTTTCTGAACATGGGGACATTCGATTTTTAGAAAAATCAGGCAGGTACCACTTTGAATCTTCAGAGATCATTGGGTATTGGATAGACAGCTGGTACCGTTGAAAGAAGATTACATGGCTACTGAAAATGAAGAGAGTGATAATATCTGTCAACAGACTAGCCCATAGCTGGTATCGTGGGCCAATATGGAACCCACTATACACTACAAAAAAATCACTGAAAGTGGGGTCAGTTTGAAGCCCTGATATGATATGTTCCTAGAAATAGCGATAACAGTTAAGGGTTGAGATAAGTCTGATAATTCCATATATTGTTTTCTGCAGAAGAGGAATCTATAAAACGTCTGCTTTGCTATTGGCCCAACTGAAAGCCATCCTGATTTACTCAAGGAAGATTTTACTACAAAACAGTTTTACAGCGGTTGATTTGGACAAAATCCACGCCTTCACTAGAGCTAATCCGCTGCTGACGTAAGTTGGCTAGGAGTCGTGAGAACTTTGATACGATAGTGAACACATCATAAAAGGGATACTGTTTATATTTCGGGAATTGGCAACACTAATGTCAATAGCTAAAATCTGGCAACAGCATAATAAAGTCTGACATTTTTTAGCATAAACGTACTCACAACGTTTTTATGTACAATTGCTATTTGTTTTGTTTACAGTGAGTTAAGAAAATCAATTCGGCCAAAAAATTTAAATTTCAAGAGGTCTTCTTAGTTTTTTCTTATTTTTCACAACTTTCGACGCAGATAATTTCCACAAGAGTGTGTAGATAAGCTCAGTTCTTTGTATGACGATAAATCTCCATCAAAAACCACAGTACATAGCTGGTTAGTGAATTCAATTGTGGTCGTAGTACGGTCGCCGACGAATTCCGTGAAGGTGGTACAAAACAGCGATGCAGTGATGAACTGATCCAAGATCGTCAGTAGGAGGTATCCTTGCATGCTTAGTTGTAAAAAAGTTGTTTTCGTTGGATTCCCCATAATTTATCAATCACTCAAAACTCGATTGGTATAAGGAAGTGATTGAAAAGGACGAGCATGGTGCTTCAAAAGTATTGCATAAAATAGTGACAGGTGTCGAATCATGGATATATACGTAAGAGAAGGAAACAAAACTGCAATCGATCGTTTGAATACTCCAAGGCAAGCAAAATCCAACAAAAGTTGTTCGTGGAAAAAGGTTAGCGAAAAAAATGGTCTCCTCCAACCGCCGAAGTCAAATCATTCTCCATCATGACAATGCGAGTTCTCACACACCTCGTCAAACAGGTGAATTTTTAAGCAGTTAAAACATTAAATTGATGTCTCATCCTCCGTACAGTTCTAATTTGGCAACAAGAGACCTTTTCTTGTTCCCGCAAATCAAAGGTAAGCTGCGTGGTCAAAAATTTACCAGCACCAAAGGTGCTTTGAAACCTTCAAATGCTTTGAGAAATAATTTGAACGAATGCATAAATGTATTGATCATCAAGTGGAATATTATTAAAAACAATAAAGTCATTTTCATTTCAAAATATTGGTTATTATTTGCTATTGCCGATATATAAATAAAACCCCTCGTAGTACAACATACCAAAGAGAGCTGTGCTGCAAAAAGCAGTCTATTTAACATAACCTAGTTCACTGGGCAGAATTAAATGTTGGTATGCATTTGCAAACTTCAATATAATTCAAAACATCTACTTCTAGTGTAGTGTAGGGTATAATTTATTCAAATGGAATGTTATAACTTGTAATCATATTTTTTTATTTTTTATGATGCTGTTGTGGTATTTCAAAAATTAAATAAAATATAAAATAAAATATTTAAATATAGAAAAAAAAATTGAAATATTAACTGCTTACACATAATCGTTTCCCAGTAGGATATTTTAGTAAAACTAAAGCAAACAAAACCAAATAACAATCTCACAAAATGGGATATTGCCTAAATGAAAGAGCCGGTAAGATTGTTCAAAATAGAATAGAGCATAAAACAGGTTGATAGTTATAACATAAAGGAAGCATTGTCAACTCTCAGTGGGATTGAACAAAAATACTTATGTATCTCTTAAAGAAAAATAACATTTAAACTTCGTTGTCATAATAACTCTGTAACTCTCTAAATGCGTATTAAAGATATAATTTTATATTGAATTACGGTTTGATTTAATTTATGATTATATTTTATTACATTGTGTAAAAGTCGATTATATTTTGTCTTACTCGTAATGAAATTTTTGTAGATTCTTGTGCATTCTTTCAAAAAATCTAAAAATCATATGATTGGTAGTTTTAGTTTCATGGCATTATATTTTCTTTTAGAAAAATTAAGTATTTTTTGCCCTTTATGTGCTTCTTTGAAAAAAAGTTACACAGTAAGAAAGATATTATGTGCTTTTCTAAAAATCTTGCTTCAAGAAGTGTAAAAATAATATGCTTTGAAAAAATTAAGAACATCCCGAATATTTACTTCTCAATATTTACATTTTCCTTAGAAATTGACACCAACAAATTGCACATAAGACTGCTCCGGAATTCTTACCAGGTATGAGTATGTATTTCGCCTAAACACACCAACCTACAAGAGGTTTAGTTTACGATTAACGAATTACTAAGAATGAAGTTATTGTGATATACTAAAGAGTCGACAAAGTTGTAAGTGGGAAAGAGAAAGAACTCGACAAATAGTAGATATAAAGGAGGAGCCTTTTGGTATTCCTTAACCCTTCGTGAACTCAGCAGAAGCTCAAACACTTTTATAGAGTCATTTCTAAAAAAGGCTCGATATAAATAGGGGGAAGCGGTACCAAAAGCAACAAGTTTTGTTATTAGTGTTCCATTCCCAGCTCATATCAAATGCCTTGGAGGTAGGCTAGGCCATCTAAAAATTACAAAGAAATGGTATGATGATGGTAAATTACTTTTTAATTTGGAGACTGCTAGAGTGCTTCCTTTGCCTATCGTCCTTTTCTTTATAATTCCAGACCAAAGCCTTATACGTCAGCAAGTTAACCTATCTACCTAGATACCTTAAAGTTATCTAAAGTCCCAATTTTTCTCTCGTCAAATCCAGCTATGCAATGAAACGGGTCCTGCGAAAACGGTACTGACAATCGCTGGTCTCTAAATACTGAACATAGACTACAGGCGTTTAGAAGCACTGTTTCAAAACCGGTAGTATTAGTATACCATTCGGTTCAGAAAACTTGTTTACACTGAAAACTTGTTTACAAGAATTCTTCTTACAACTTTAGCACGAAAGTTGTTTCGAGAGAATTACTTGCAGACAATTCAGTCAAATGTTTGCTTTCTTAGCCGAGTTTGTAAATGCTTGGCCATTTCATAAAAGGGTCTTCAGAAAGGTGTTATGGTGTTTAATCCAAACAGAGTGGCACCCCCTCTCTCTACAATCAAGTCGATGCCTATGTTAGAATTAAAGCTTCTACGCCACAATTTCTCAATTCTTTAATACTCGCGCTAAAGGAAACAGTATGGCAATACGTGCGAAAAAAGTCGAAAAACGTAATTAGTGGAATCAGTTGGTTATTATTTGATATGGTAAAAAACTTTTTAAGGTGTGTAACTAATTGGGCTTTAGCATTCGATACTGAGGCTGGGGCTGCTAGTTGAGCCTCCAGACTAGCTGTTGACGTTTATTTCGTACTTATTCGTTCGACAAAGCTTCGTTTGTTGTCTTTAGGGTATACCACGTGTAGAAGGAATTGTTATTTGAGCAGAATAAACTTTCAAGGATGCAGAACTGCAACACTAACAACATGAGCAGGATTGCGACCACGGAAGTCGTGCACAAATCATATACATTAATAGTCTACGAATTATAACAGCAATATGAGAGGTCTTTTCTGCAAAGGGACATAGAGGAACTCAATTTAAGCCTTATAGATAATCTCCACGATGGAACTGTTAGCCTACGAATCGGTGTTAGAGCTGGTGTCAGACAAGGCTGCGTTCTCTCTCCTGTTGTGTCTGACAACAAGCAGTAGCTATGGCAAGGGGAATATTCTGGGATCTAAACATACGACTAGAAGGCCTTAATTATGCTCTCCTATATAGGGAAATTTTAACTCCGTTAAAGCTGAAGCAGCTAAGGCCAGTTTTAAAATATGAATAGCCAAGACCAAAGTTGTGAGAGTGAATACCACTAACCACTCTGTTCTCTGTATATATAAGCAACCACGTCTTTGATAATGTGTCGTCATATTGTTGCCTTGGTAATATGTTAACAACTTTTGTTAGGTCAGGTGCAGCCATAAAGTACAGAATAAGTGTTGGAAGTAAGTGCTTAGGGAGACTTAATTTTCACTTATATTCGTAAAATCAAACTTATCCTTAACGCAGATGTCAAATCGTCACTTTTGTATGGATATGAGTGGTGCAATAATGCTGTCACAAACTTATGCTCTTGAGGTCTTCACGAATATTTGCCTAAGAAGAATCTTATGAATCTCTAAAAAAGTCATAGAAAGGTCCGACCATCCGACGACAAATTGATTTATAAGCTGCCATGAGCTGAAAAATCTAAATGTAAACCATTTGTAATAGTCCTTTGTCAGTGCTGGTGTTCATGAACTCTACTAAGACTTTTCGATCCCACTGGAAAGCTCGCTGAGTGTCTTCCAGGCTGAGATCATGGAAATTGCTACATATATGTGCGGAGATCTATCTGAACCTTGGCTCGAATCATATGACATCTAGACTGGTCAAACATTGCTAAGATAAGTTGTAAAGGCTTTCGTTCAGAAATAAGGTTCAGTTGTTTTAGGTACCTGGACACTGAGGTATAGATTGTAATGACACAGGGGATGCATTGGCTAGAAAAGTTTGTATAACAACCCCTCTCGGTCCGGATCCTTACTGTGCTGCACCACTTACTACCATCCTCAGTCTAATAAAGGACTGAGAAATTACTGGATGCTTGGAACACTGGAATGATCAAAGGGGACTTCGCCACTCTACGTCGGCAAGTAGTCCGCAGTCGCTATGGAGTTCTTAAGATGGCAGGCCGGACTTAAAACTCTTAGAGGAATTTCTTACTTGCCATTGTCTACTGAAAGCGCATCTGAAGAGGATGGCGGACACTGAAGTGGATGTTTGTAGACTGTGCTCACAGGTATCAGAGACTTCGGGTGTGAATGTGTGGTTGTTGATAGGGTTAGCAGGAAATTTTTAGCAAAATATAGGATATCATTTGGTGACATATCCACCAATATAGTTTTCATTAGAAAGGCAGTAAATCTGCTGAACAAACTAAAGAGCGGAAGTGGTAAATGAGTAGCAGTGTCCTGCTAAAGTGCCTAATAAGGATGATGATAATTATTATAGCACTATGACCTTAATATGTTCGAAGGGGAAATAATAATGTTACTAAAAGGTGTTCCAGAATTGACGCAAGATTTTAATTCGTTGTTATTTGTGCAGCAAACTTCAATCCTAAAAAAAGAAATTTGACAGCTGTCAGTTTAGAATTAGTAAAAATGGAGCGTTAAACGATAGAACAATGTATCTTCATTATAGAAATATAACTAATAATAATGATTAGGCCGCAACTTGAAAATTTTTTACAAAATATGGTGGAATGGAGTTAAAATTCGTCAACTGTAAAGAGATTAATCGAAAAATTCAGGCAGACTGGCCCCGTTGGAAATATAAAACACACTGGTCGTTTACAAAGGAGTACTTCAAATGTTAATATCGAAGCAGTTCGTGAGAGTATCGGATACAATCCAGGTACCTCTATTCGACGTCGTGGACAAGAATTGCAAATTTCAAGAAGCTCTCTACAGCGTATGCTCACTAAAGATCATGCTTGCAAAATTCAACTAACACAACAACTGAAGCCATGGTTTTTCGAGCAATATCATCCTAAGTGATGTGCCCATTTTAGTTTTAATGGCTTTGTTAATCGCCAAAGCCATCCAGGTCGTGTACTTTCTTGTTTCGGCGATCAGAATTGGTCCCCTAGATCGTTTGGTTTCTTTTTATGGGTTTATTTGAAATCACAGGTCTATGTCAACAAGCCCACAAAGCACTATTGTGTTAAAGGAGGAGATTCCACGCTGCGCCAACAAAACTCAGTCACATTTATGCAAACTAGTCATGGAAAATTTCGGCAAACGTGGCGGTATGTGCATGCAAAGCCGTGAAGGTCATTTCCGATGTGCTATTACATAAATAACCCTATCAAATATTATATACCTTATGATTCAATAAAAAAAAATAACAATTAAAAGACTAAAAGTTCTGTTTTATATTTAATTCAAATCTTGCATTAATTTTGGGGCACTCTTTATAAGAAAACATTTTACTTATATACAAGGTGTCCGCCGGGAAGTATACTACTCCATGTTTGCCGCCATTTTGGTAAACATTAGTCTTGACAGTTCATGTTTAGCAGACGTGAAGTAGAGACATGGCAAATTTATTATGGAAACATATTCAGCAAACCAACGTGTTTTAATCGTTAAAACATTTTATCAAAATCAATCATCGATTTTCATGAAAAAAATATAATGAGTGACGAAGCACATTTTTATTTGAATGGTTATGTGAATGAACAGAATAGTCGGTTCTGGGCAATGTAAAAACCTCAAATTATTCATTAGTCACCTTTGCATCCATTAAAAGTGACAGTCAGGTGTGCAATTTGGTCAGAAGGAATCATTTGACCTTACTTCTTTGAAACTGACCACGGCGTAACGGTAACTGTCAATGGGCAGCGATATCGTGATATGAGTGAAAACTTCTCAACGTCACAACTGCATGCTTTGGGCTTGACTAACATGTGGTTTCAACAAGATGGTGCCACATCGCATACAGCCAAACCAGCGAGACCTCTTTCCACAACAAATTATTTCAAAGAATGGTGATGTTGATTGACCTCCACGGTTGCCTGATTTGACTGCTCCGTAACTCTCTTTGTGGGGATATCTGAAAAGCAAAGCTTATGCAGACAAACCAGAAACGCTGGAGCAACTCAAACGAAATATTCGTGATGAAATGAATGAAATACCACGTGAAATGTGTGAGAATGTAATGAAAAATGTGCTCAAAAGTGCTCGCATTTGTGAGGCTAACAGAGGCGGGCATTTATCTGATATTGTATTCCATACATAATTGCCGACATTTATCAATATAAGATCTATTTTCTTTCATATAATATATAATATATAATATATAATATATAATATATAATATATAATATATAATATATAATAAATAATATATAATATATAATATATAATATATAATATATAATATATAATATATAATATATAATATATAACATATAATATATAATATATAATATATAATATATAATATATAATATATAATATATAATATATAATATATAATATATAATATATAATATATAATATATAATATATAATATATAATATATAATATATAATATATAATATATAATATATAATATATAATATATAATATATAATATATAATATATAATATATAATATATAATATATAATATATAATATATAATATATAATATATAATATATAATATATAATATATAATATATAATATATAATATATAATATATAATATATAATATATAATATATAATATATAATATATAATATATAATATATAATATATAATATATAATATATAATATATAATATATAATATATAATATATAATATATATATAATATATAATATATAATATATAATATATAATATATAATATATAATATATAATATATAATATATAATATATAATATATAATATATAATATATAATATATAATATATAATATATAATATATAATATATAATATATAATATATAATATATAATATATAATATATAATATATAATATATAATATATAATATATAATATATAATATATAATATATAATATATAATATATAATATATAATATATAATATATAATATATAATATATAATATAATATATAATATAATATATAATATATAATATATAATATATAATATATAATATATAATATATAATATATAATATATAATATATAATATATAATATATAATATATAATATATAATATATAATATATAATATATAATATATAATATATAATATATAATATATAATATATAATATATAATATATAATATATAATATATAATATATAATATATAATATATAATATATAATATATAATATATAATATATAATATATAATATATAATATATAATATATAATATATAATATATAATATATAATATATAATATATAATATATAATATATAATATATAATATATAATATATAATATATAATATATAATATATAATATATAATATATAATATATAATATATAATATATAATATATAATATATAATATATAATATATAATATATAATATATAATATATAATATATAATATATAATATATAATATATAATATATAATATATAATATATAATATATAATATATAATATATAATATATAATATATAATATATAATATATAATATATAATATATAATATATAATATATAATATATAATATATAATATATAATATATAATATATAATATATAATATATAATATATAATATATAATATATAATATATAATATATAATATATAATATATAATATATAATATATAATATATAATATATAATATATAATATATAATATATAATATATAATATATAATATATAATATATAATATATAATATATAATATATAATATATAATATATAATATATAATATATAATATATAATATATAATATATAATATATAATATATAATATATAATATATAATATATAATATATAATATATAATATATAATATATAATATATAATATATAATATATAATATATAATATATAATATATAATATATAATATATAATATATAATATATAATATATAATATATAATATATAATATATAATATATAATATATAATATATAATATATAATATATAATATATAATATATAATATATAATATATAATATATAATATATAATATATAATATATAATATATAATATATAATATATAATATATAATATATAATATATAATATATAATATATAATATATAATATATAATATATAATATATAATATATAATATATAATATATAATATATAATATATAATATATAATATATAATATATAATATATAATATATAATATATAATATATAATATATAATATATAATATATATATAATATATAATATATAATATATAATATATAATATATAATATATAATATATAATATATAATATATAATATATAATATATAATATATAATATATAATATATAATATATAATATATAATATATAATATATAATATATAATATATAATATATAATATATAATATATAATATATAATATATAATATATAATATATAATATATAATATATAATATATAATATATAATATATAATATATAATATATAATATATAATATATAATATATAATATATAATATATAATATATAATATATAATATATAATATATAATATATAATATATAATATATAATATATAATATATAATATATAATATATAATATATAATATATAATATATAATATATAATATATAATATATAATATATAATATATAATATATAATATATAATATATAATATATAATATATATATATTCATAAAATATATACAATATATTATTTACAATGTTATGTGATATCGCTGTCAAAAATTTTCAGGTGGTCTAACCTGGGATTGAACATTAGACCTCTTGATTGGTGAGACGGTGTTTTACCTACGATACTACAGCAGCAGACAATTTCACCTTGACAATTTTCAAACATTTTCTTCTTTTATTTATTTCTAATATTTTAAATAAAGTCCTTAAAGGAGTTTTTTTTTTCATATTCAATTAACAGATGTCACCGTGTATAATATTATTTCAGAGAAATTGTTAACTGATTTCTTCATTTAACCCAAAATTATTATAAAAACCTTAAAAGAAATTATTTTATATTAACACATCATTTCCAAATGTTGGAGTTATTGTTTATATTTGATGCTTTGCAATTGATTATAATTAAACCATTTATAACTAAGAAACAAAAGGAATCTCTACGAATACCTTCATTTATACAAAATATTTTTTCCTTAGACCATAAAAATAGTACAATAAAATATTGAATCCCCATTATTTTTCTTTTAGGTTTTTATTTTATAGTTTCTCTTTTAATAAATTTTAAATCAAATAACGTAGAAAAAAATAAGGGAAACTAACGAATAATACCATAAACCTTTTGCTATTGTTGTCTTATAAAATAAAAACAAAAACAGAAAAAGACAATTTAGATTTATGTCCTTTACTGTATACATATGATCCTTTCTTTCAACTGGTTTTAGTTTTTGACTTGCATTCTTTTTCTATTTAATTTTATTCCTTTAAACATTATATTTTTATTGTCTAAATGGTTTTTCAGATGTGATTCTTTAGGTATTTAGAGTTGAGTTTTGATTATGGACTAACATTTGATTATAAAGAAATTGTCACATATAAAGAACTGAAATAAAACTCAGTGGCTCTCCACACACCTATTATAGCATTTAAACCTTTCTTTCCCTTTTTTCAATGGCCTTTAAAGGCATTTTAAAAATCAAAATTGTAATGTGGGAGGTCTGTTTGTTACCAAAGAAACTTAGCGGCATTTGTTACAAATTAATACTTTTATTTCGGAGCAACTTAATCATATTCGAAAGGACTTAAGAGAAGAAAATATAATATGACCACTTTCCATTTCAAATGTATTGTATTCTCGTATATATTTTATGCTTTAATTTTAAAGTATCATTTAATACAAATGATGAAGGTCTGTTATAAATATCTTAGAAACAGTTGTGATTTTTATTTTATTTTATTTTTTCATAAAACACATGCTATCTTTATTAGGTGCTTATCTGTTATTAACTAATGTTTAAGGAATATTTTTCAATAAGTATTATATACATAACAAGAGAAAAAGTGTAGTTTAAATTTACTCCACTATACGGTAACTTGTACGAATTACATAGCTCGCAGATTTCTGTGGTAGTTCGCTGAGCGCAAATAGCCAAATAGAGTCGCAAGAACCTTGTTTTTACAAGACCACACAACTCGCCAGATAGATCTCAGATAGCTGTGAGATATCTTATTAGATCATTAAATCTATACCTAGATATATCACTAGATTGGGATGTCATGTTGAAATCTAAAGCCGGCATTACCACATTTCGCTGTTACTACAACTGCGATAATAGTCGTTGAAGGAGAGTCCAAGTTTAGCAGCATTTTCAACTAACACCCAATGACCACCTATTAATCATTAAAAATACTCAATATATCCCTTCTATTATGTGCTTATTAGCTGCATACTGTGCATCTCAATAAAAGAGGAAGTCATTAGCTACCCTACAAATATCTAGATTGCTTCAACTCTTTTCAGTCTTTTGAAGAAAGATCTAAAAATGCTAGTTTTGATAATCCCTAGTGGTTTTTGCGACTAAAACCGCTTTGTAGAAACTTAAGCAGATTACGTTCATAGAACTAGAACTATTGAAGGACACTGCAACCTATAGGATCTATTGTGCCCCTTCCGCTATAGTTTGTTCAGCAGATCTGCCGCCTTCTTAGTGAACACCAGCAGATCTAAGACTATAATGGTGGATATGTCACACAGTAAGACCCTATGTCTACTTAAATATTTCCACTTTAATCATTCAAGAACCTCACATTCACACAATATGTGTTCCGCTGTCTCTGATGCATGTGAGCACAGTCTACAAATATCCACATCTGTGACCGCCATCTTCTTTTAAATGCGCTCTTAGGCTACATACTTGAGAATCTCAGAGCGACGCCTAAATTTCGAACTGATCGTTGCATTAGAGCGGAAAAGTCCCCTTTTAGCATTCTAGTATTCCAAGCTTCTGGCAATTTTTCACTCTTTGATTAGATTAAGAATGGTAGTAAGTGGTGCAGCACAGCAATGATCCGGACTGATAAAGGATATCATAGAACATTTTCTAGCTAATGCATGCGCTGTTTCATTACCATTTCTACCACAGGTACCCAAAATAACTGTACCTTTTTTCTAAGCGAAAGCATTTGCTACGTATTGTCTCAAAACCTTTCAACTTGAGAAGAGTATGTGAACATCCCTTTAGATAAGCAGGCCTCTACAGACTCCACTTACTACTTCACAGAAGGCTTCGGGCACCACTAATGGCGTGAAGGTTTTTTTCGTACTCATATTTATTTCTCCCATTCTCTACATAACCCGGGAGCCAGTATGGGCTACATTATTATCTCTTTTCAGTCGGCTCAATTTACTCAGACCGTCCCATACTAGCTTCGTATAAATTTTTAAGCAGCTAATTAGCAAATAATCGCTTGACTATTATATAATATGGCCTACCTCTTGCACTTCCTGT
Organism: Wohlfahrtia magnifica; assembly: GCA_023159175.1. Taxonomy (NCBI): domain Eukaryota; kingdom Metazoa; phylum Arthropoda; class Insecta; order Diptera; family Sarcophagidae; genus Wohlfahrtia; species Wohlfahrtia magnifica. The sequence continues at coordinate 1,297,352 of JAKWBJ010000156.1, forward strand.
GATAATGTTGGCCATATAAGATTGAGAAGAAGCGACACTGCGGAAGAAGAAGAAGCGATACTAGCGTTATTTCTAATTTTAGGATTTGATAACAAATTGATAGTTCGCCTTGCTAGAAAAACAACTTAATACAAGAGTTTAAATTTTCGTTTGCAAGTACAGAATTTTAATTAGCCTTGAAGTCAGAACTTAGTGAACTGAAATTTTTAAATTTTCTCAATGATCATAGTAGTGGTCTGTCAAAGGTCATGGATATATGCCCAACTTGCTGTATTTGAATACGCTCCCTGGTGGCGTCGATTACTGTACACCCAAACCCTTTCCGGATAGAATGTTCGCAGTAAGTATCTCACCAGAATCGACAAGAAGATCCGATTTTTTTGAGGTGTACACGGACGGATCTAAAACTCGGAGGGGGTCGGTGGAGGTGTCTTTATTCAGGCACATATTGTGAAAATATCTTCGCGAACCACTGCAGTATCTTACAGGTGGGAGTCTCGGCGGTAAAGAAGGCAGCGGACTGGTTGATGGACTATAGAGTATCTGATGTTGATATCCGAATCTGTACGGGCAGTTAGGCTTCGATCAGGGTACTCTACGGTATCTACTCGACATCACGACTGCTATGTTAAACGAGATGGCAAGATATTCAGACCTAGAAATTATCCGAAGGAATATTGTAGTGGACGAACTAGCGAGGAATGGCTCCTTCCAAGGCCATAAGGAGTTTTACCATCTAGTTGGGATACTACTTTCCGCTTGCAGACTTCTAGTTCAGCAATACGTTTTGAATAGGACACATGACAAATCTGGCCCCTATATGATCAAGTTCGTTCGGAGTTTATAATAGGGGTCGCCGCATCCCTATTATAGGCAGTGAATCCTGGTGGGTGGCTGCTGCGCATGTTAGGGAGATGGGGCTACCGTTCAATGATAACTGTAAGAGTTGTAAGCATGAGAAAGAGGAAGAGACTGTCGAACATTTCATATCTTAGTGTCCCAATCTTTCGGATTTAGGATTGTTTTCCTTGGCAGTCCATCTCTGCATGACTTATCGGAGCTAGTTGTTGTGTGTGTTAGCAGGCTTTTTCCTTTGTACATGCGTCTGGTTGGTTCGTTTCAGCCGGGATGTGGACATGTAAATCCGTTTAAACACTACCTTCTATGAGCATCACAAAGAGATCAAGTGAACTGTGTCAAATATCTACCCATTGTAACTAACTAACTAGCAGTGGGTTATTAATATAAAGGGTCCGCCAAATAATTTTTTTTTTTTTTTTTTTGAAAATGCTATAAAAAAAACTACAAAATATTTTCTCAAATGGAAAATAATTTCATTTAAATAGCTGCCTCGGCTGGCCATGCAGTAGCCTACACGATCGGTCCAATTTTTAAGCACATTATGTTGCTAATATCCTCCTCTTCAATTTTTGTGAACAAAAATTCGTTCAACATGGCCCGATAACGATCGCAATTGACTGTAACGGCCACTCCTTGCTCATTTTCGAAGAAAAATGGCCCAATTATGCCTCTGGACCAAAATCCGCACCAAACAGTGAGTCGTCTTGGGTGTATCGGCTTTTCAATGTATGCGTGCAGGTTTTCTGTGCCCCAAATGCGACAATTTTGCTTGTTTACATACCCGCCTAGATCAAAATGAGCTTCATCTGAGAAGATGATGTTTTTGACAAAATTGGCATCTTCTGTAAGTCGATCGCAGGCCCACTTAGAGAAGCATATACACAACCATATTCGTTCAGCGGAAGGATAAAACTAATTATCTGTCAAATCAGACATGAGCTAAGTATTACCATTCATGAAATAAGCACAAGTTGAAAAAAAAAACGTTAGATGGCGGACCCAAGAACTATGTTAGAAGCTTTGTTCATGATTATCTATAATTATTTAATACTAATGAAGAAATAAATTGTCTGGAAGTATGGAATGAAATTGAAAATGTTTTAAAAGGTTTTCATTGCTTCACAATTTTTTTATTTTTATTTTAATTTTTTTTTTTTTTTTTTCAAAAACCAATTTCATTGTATAACATTTTTAACAATTGAAAATATTTTTTTTTTCTGTTTTTATTCGCTAAATTGTATTTACACAATTATTTCATTAATTCTAAAGCATTTTTGTTCCATTGCTCTTTTATAAATGAAATTTTCAATTCAATTCGTTAATAAAACAGAACGCAAAAGAGAGTAAAAAATAAATAGAAAAACATTTTGATTGTATTTTTATTTGTTGTACTTTGTTTTTGTTATTTTACAATCGAATTTTAGACAATAAAAATATTTTAGTGGCCAACAATTGACCAGAAAATAGTTGGCTGAATGGCACTTTAGCTAATCCAATAGCATCATCATCACCACCATCACCACCATCACCACCACCACCACACGCTACCCCCATCCATATTGATGGCCATTACATTAAGACAACATCTTCGCTTTATTTTACGTAAATACGTAATGCTCATGATAAAAGGAGGAAAGAAAAGAGAAGAAAAAAAAAAAACGTTAAATAAGACAAACTACAAAATTTTTGGCGAATACAATAAATTTTTCCATTTTTAAACAATAAAATAGAAATGATGTCCTTTAAGAAAAGGACACACAAATAATGGATTTCTTTTCCTTTTGCTTTTGGGCTCTTGTAAAAATATTTTCTTTGTGTGGAGCAACATCACACTTTTATAGGAATTTTTTTTTTATTAAAATAATAGATTTTTATATTTATTTAACTTATGGTTTTGAAATAATAATAATTATGAAACTGAGAAATATTTTGTTCTGTTCTAAAATTTTATGATGCCCTACAGAATAATTTAGATGAAAGCGCCCGAATCGACCACTTCCATGGCTCTGCTGAGAAACAGCGAATGTGGTATAAGACTGTCGAAGAATTCCGCTGAGCTGCTGCACCGAATGGGTTTGGCATCCGTTAGGACGGACTTTACCAACTTTACCTTCCCTACTTGCCTATTACCAACGACTAATCTAGAAACATATGTTCCAAATAGGAATACCTGGAAAAGGTCGGTGGAGGGTGACATGAGTAGTATCAGATTCTTTACGGACCTTACATTTACTTGATCTTAATATAAATGAGTCTTACATGCTGCCGGACCATTGCGGTGTTTTTCAGGAAGAAGTGGCCGCTATCTATGGGGTTTATAAACTACTGAGAGATAGTGCCACGACGATCCGGAAGATCTGTATGTATACGGACAATCAGTCCTCTATTAAATCCCTGGGGGCTATGTATACTAAGTCTCGGACGGTAAGGAAATGTCACAAATCATTGAGGGTGATGTCTGAGTAGTTTGATATTAATCTCTATTAGTACCGTCACACAGTATTATTCCGGGTAACTGTGTAGCGGATGAACTGCGTCTGAAATTAATTTGGCAGCGGTGGGATTTGGTTTACCGATCTCTACCATCCGGCTACGTATAGGATAATATGCCGATGGTGTATTTAATGAGAGGTGGAGACGAGCTCTAACTTGTAGACAGGAAACTTCCCGCACTCTACTACTTTGTATGCTTTGAGTTATTGTGTTGTTGGAAGCACCAGCATTAAATAGACCCTTTAGAATTTGCCTCGAATTATCTTTCAATAGGTTCAAAGAGGTTTAAATATGTGAAACGATCCATATTGTTTCAATAAAAACCTAAATGTCAACCTCAGTTACCGATAAGTAACTGTAAAATCAGCAGGAATTGCAGAAAATTAATGATTTCTAAATATAATTCAATTTACTGGTTTAAACTCATATCGCAAAGTTGTGTGAATTGGCATGCTTATGAAAGTATTAGATTCAATATCGTGGATTCACTTCTTACCGTAGACTGTCTGTCATAATACACCGAGCATATGGTCATATGTCATGTTCACACAAGATTTGAAATTATTTTGTTCACTATCACACATGTCAGCAGTATTCATAATAGCTAATTGGGGCACGGAAAAATCTCTAATCATGTTCCTTTACCATTCACCATTGCTAGTAACATTCTGACCACCATCCTTTTTAAAAACATGGACCAATGAATTCGCCAGCACATAACACGCACCAAACAGTAATTTTCTGTGTATGTAATGGTGCTTCGACAAAAAAACTCACACTAACTTACTCACATTTAAATTACATATCCATTAAACCAAACGTGGGCTTCATCGGAGAACAAAAAAAAAAACAAAAAAAGTTTGATAAACAGAACCCTTATTTTGAAAATATTAATATTCAAGCGTTGGTCTGGCCTTTTTTATCCGTTGCTCCTCTTGGAAGCATAGGGCTTTCACAAAGCATTTCCATCTTACACTATCTTTCACAAAGCATTTCCATCTTACACTATTTGCTGCTGTTGTCTATGTCTCTTCCAATGTAAGACTGTTTTGCCTTTTCTTATCGTTTTCGTTTCTTGGTCGACAGCGGTTCTTTGATCCTTTAGGATTCTATTGGTAATATTGCTGCGATTTTTCCTTAAGGTATGGCCGATTTCCACTTTCTTTGCCTTATCTGCTTCAGTATGCGCTCATTTGTCAAATTCCATAGATCTATATATCTTATAATGTTAGGCCAGAATATCTTGTACTTGTTAGTGAATACCTGTAGCTTTTGCGCGATGGTGTTAGACACAAGCTAGGTTTCACTACCCTACAGCCGAATAGACTTTACACATGCGTTGGATATTCTCAGCTTGGTGTGTTTGGATATGAATCTTTTCAATACTGACTGTAATCGTCCAAATGCTCACCTTGCTTTATTAAGCCTGTTGTCTGTTCTGCACCGCCGTTTGTTGCCTTTGTGCTTCCAAGATAGCAGAAGCTGTCTAGAATCTGTTGGTTGGCCCTGTAGTATGCTATTGTTGTTAATTCTCATAGCTTTGGTTTTCTTGATATTTGTCCAACATTGCGAGCAAGTCTTTTCAAGTCTTCTAATTTTGACTACATGCTGGAGATCTTATGTGAGAGTAGACAAATATCGTGTGTGTAATTCAGGTCTCCGAGTTATCGTGAGAGACTCCATATTATAGCTCTCCTCTGAGAACAGACTTAGCTCTTGACCTCATCCAGTACGATGGGGAAGAGTAGAGGCGAAAGTGGACATTCTTGTTTTACTACAGCGTCAGTATGAAATGGTTAACTAATGCTATCGTTGTGAAGAGCCGAGAGCTCTGCATTCCCATACATAGCTTGTATTATTCGAATTATATTCTGGGCTACTCCTTTTCTTTTCAAAGCTTTCCATATGGCAGTCTATTTGATGGTAGTGAAGGATTTCTTGAAGTCGACGAACAGTATGTATAAAGGGGTATGCTATTCTAGAGACTCCTATGGCGTAGTCTACTCAGATTCTTTTTGGCCGGAAGCCTGCCTGTTCGCCTCGCAATATGGTCTCTACTTTACTCCGAAGGCTTCCCAGCATTTGAATGTCAGTATCCTGTATATGGTGTTAAGCAGAATGATTCCTCTCCACTTATTGCAATTTTTAACGCCGTTACTTCTCAATGATGGCTTTCTTCCAAGTTGATGGCAGCCTCTGTTCTTCCCATGCTAAGGTGATATCAGATTGTGGTAATTCAGCTGCAGTTGTAATGTCTGCTCGTAAGGCATGTTCGCCTGCGGCTTTATAATCCTTCAATGGTATCTCTTATTTCATTCAAACTGGAACGGCTACATGTTACATTTTGATGTCTTCATCTGTGTCCACTACGTTGCTAATTTCTTGAAATGTTCCCTCCATCTTTGCAACTGTTCTTCACTCTGGTGTTAATCTATCTTTAATGAAATTTCAAACCGAACTTTACAAAAACCAACTATAAGCTGCTAAGTCGGGTTCCAAATAAAGCAGTGTTGCCATTTGAAAATTATGAATCTTTTAAAAAAAACTCCAGATATAAAGGGGTAAAATTTACCACCACGTCCGAGGGTATGTTAAATGATTTCGCCTTCGTAGTTGAAGGTTAATACCAAGACACTTTTGGAGTAAGAAACTCTGACACTCTTGGCAGCTATGCTTTTGTTTATAAGCTACTTAAGTCAAGTCTACACATTTCAGACAATTCCTTGACCAAAGTATATGTACTAAACGCTTTTAACTTTACAGCTTTATCTGTAAAGTAGATCTCAACTTTGTAGACTCTGAGATTCAAAAATCAAAAACCTCTATACCTAAGATCTTCTTTAATTAGTTTGTAACGTCTCTGACAGTGCGTTAAAAAACTTGGGTATATAGGGTACTTTGACTTGCACAAACAGTAGGCAAATATTTCATAGACAGTTGACTAGAGTTGATAGCATTATATGATATTGTAGCTTATCACTTAGAATTTTTTATTTAAAAACATATGCATTTGAAATAATTTACTTTTAATCCTCATTTCTAAATATTTATAATTTACAAATACCAACGATTTGTATTATTTTCTGCTTCATTGATCACCCCCTTTTCGAGATATACCATATGTTCATAATGCATTGATTATACATTTTTACATGCGTTAAAATACCAAAAAGTCCATAATTATCTCTCCAGTTCATGGGACGAGTGTTTTACGTTTATCTACACCTAATAAATGCCATAAAGATCTCAAGTGTGTTAACAAGAAATATTTCTTCAATAAGCCCCATATGATCGACCAATTTTTTATGATATTCAAACAAATCACTGGCAGGCACACCTTATTGTCATTATGACAAAAGAGTATGATAGAGTTGAGCCCTTTTCCAAACAAAATTTAAAAAAAAAGTTGAAGTATTAAATATGAGATTTTTGGGAATAAATGCATGGCCGTTAGTTCTAAAGTTTTATGGGGAGTTTCTAACAATTGCATCATTTAATGGGTGACACATAGCGATGCATAGTTTATGACATTGCACAGCGGTGCATGTCATATTTAGAAAATTATTAAGTGCTGTAAGGGGTGGGGGGGAAAATCATGAACAAAGATATTAACGACTTTTTTTAAATGATTAAACAAAAGACTCTGATTATTTTTATGATTATGCATATGATATAAGAAGAAACAATTTAGAATTTTATGACTTCAAGGTGTGAGTTTCCATGTTACAAATGACCATGGAAAATTCATTTGGAATAAGTTTCTTTTTTATGATTTTAATTAAAATGCATTGATATTAAGATTTTTATATTCTCTTTGTTTTAAAATCATTACGTATGATTTGTTTGAAAAATGCGTCAAATTTATATTTAAGAAAATATATCAACATTTTATTTATTTAAACAAAAGATAAACCCAATTGGACACTAACGTGAAGGAATGTATTAGGTTTGAGCACAGGATATTGCTAAGCAAGAGGAAACTGTTGCTAGGACTCACAAAATGCGAGAAATACATTAATGATTCCTTAAGCAAAAAAAAGCAGGCAAAAAGTCAAATTTTAAAATTATCAAATTTTCTGATGTTAACGGAATTCAGGTCAGATTTTACCCAAATAGAAAATCATATAGAATTAGATAATAATAAACATTACTGGAATATGAAATAGTTTATTTATAATTTTTTATCTATAAATAAATAAATACAAGTTGCATTTGAGGTAATATTTATTTATTGTAAATATAAGAGTACAGTGACTTAAAAAAGTTAACTCCAGTAGTATAGGTATGTAAGTGATATATTAATAATTGGTAAGAGATCAATACTATAGTACTTTTTATTATTGCATTGTTGTCAAAAATTAATTATATGACAGTGCTGTTTGTATACAAATTTTTGGCAACTAACGCATACTAATGGTGCTTTATTTATTTATTTTTTGTATGAGCCGTGGTAAAGTGCAAACCTATATTTTCTAAATAAATGTTGACGTTTGGCAAACTATTTTTGTTCCAGCCGTGAATAGTGAATAGCCAATGTAAATATTATGAAACCAATGTAAGTGGATATAAAAATATCACTTATCCGAGTTTCGGTAATCATTTCTTCGTTTGAGATGAATCTTTCTCCTGCGAGCCACTTTTTCAAGTTTGGAAACATGAAAAAGTAACTAGGGGCTCAATCTGGACTATAAAGTCGATGATCAACCAATTCGAATTGGATTTCTCGTAGTTTTAGCATCGTATCTAATGCTGTATGAACCGGTGCGTTGTCTTGAAAAAAGAACACTTTTTTCTTGTTTAGATGTGGTCATTTTTCCTTGATTGCATCAACCAATTGATCCAATAATGCACGACAATACTCTCCTGTGATTGTGGATCCCTTTTCAAGATAATCGATGAACAATATTCCGTGTGCATTCCAAAATACACTGGCCATAACCTTGCTAGGCGATTCCGCTGTCTACGACTTCTTCGGAGCACTTCCACCCATTACTTTGATTGATTTTTGCTTTCAAGTGTGTAGCGGTGGACCCATGTTTCATCAACAGTTATTAATCTACTCCAAAAATCAGCAGGATTATGCTTTATCATGTCCATACACCGCTCGTTTTTGTTCAACACTGAGCAAACGCGGCACCCATCTTGCCGATAGCTTTTTCATACGCAAATATTCATGCAAAATGTTGAACACACGTTCATATGATATGTTTACCATTTCAGCAATCTCACGTACTTTGACTCGGCGATCATTCATAACGATATCGAGGATTTTTCTTGATATTTTCTTCAGTAATCACCTCTTTTGGCCTTCCTGTTGATGGTATTGTTGCAGTGCTTGTTCGGCCCCGTTTAAATTCAGCAATCCAATATTTTACCGTATAATCTGATGAAACAGATTCGCCGTAATGTTTAACAAGCTTTTCTTTTGTCTCTTTCGCCGTTTTGCCTTTCAAATAAGTAATGGTGTTTAATCAGTACACGAAATTCATTTTTTCCATTTTCCAAGAAACACAAAAGTTGCTTACTTCAAACGACTTTAACAAATAAACTAATGGATGAATTTGGCAAAAATTTTACCAGCTGACGTTTGACAGATCGTAATTTCTAAGAAAGAAAAAGTTTTTGTGTTTGTGCTGTCATCTAGCGCTAGGTAGCTTCAAAGTCAATCAGCACTCTTACTTATGCAGGAATAACATGACACAAGTTTGTCCTACATATTTATTGTAATCTAATACTAACTGAGGTTTTATATCCTTGCTATTACTAATTTCTGGGTTATTATAGAAAGTACTATAAGGAATCACATAACTTTTTTTCTTTTTTTTTCATATATGTGAAAGGAGATTAGCGTCCTTGGTGAAAAAAAAAAAAAAATGCGAAATCACAGATCTGTCTTTTATTGCCAATATCTGTGCTGGTAATTCAGTCTTATTTTTAAGTGTAATTCCCACTACATGAACATTATTTTCTTAAAACTTTTATCCCAATTTACGTGATGTGCAAAAAAACATCTCATTGAGGCGTTAGAGAACAACTGCAAGATCGAGAACTACATGACTACTTTGGTTTCTTTTAGCCATAGTTTATATATATTTGACTATATATGGTAGGCGTTACTGTTAGCAACTCGCAAAGCGTTCAAAATTTTATGCCATATTTAGCTGATTTTTAAGTCATTTGTAGCCGGAACAGGCATCTATCTATAAATGCCACCAGGTGCTCTTAGACTGTTAGATTTTGAACGTATTGTAAAGTTGGGGAATTCATTTTACAATTCAGATATGGGCTAAAACTTATCTAAAACTAATCGATCACTGTCCTCATCCTTATTTTTAAATCCTTTTACTCTTAAATTGTTGCAAATTGTTTTGTTCACGATTTTAACCCTGGGTCATATTTGACCCGAAATTTCTTATCAATTTCTTTGCATCAATATGTATGTATTTTTATAAAAACCCAATTTATCTGCTCAGATGTAAAATAACATAAAAGTCAAATATTATAAAGTATATAAACAACTTATTTTCAGAATAAAAATAGTTTTTCTCCGGAAATGTGTTAGAATTAACCCGAACACCTTATGAAGGTTAAAAGTAAAACTTACAAAATCAGCGTATCTTTCACCCACAGCCAATCTCAGCTAAAGATATGAGTACAGCATTAAACCTGTACACTATAGACAAATCAGCCAGTTGAAATCTTACATTTTTGCAGCTATAAAGCATAGATGCATTTCCATTTGCTAGGAACGATGATTTTGACTCAGATGCATATCCATTCATAAGCGCTTTACTTCTTCTGACAATTTTTTAAATGCTGAATGTGAATTTCCTTTTGATCTCAAACAATGCTTAATAATCAATATGTCTTAAAAGGGAAACATTTCTGATTGCTCAAACTCTATATCACACTACATTCCATTTTTTGCAGAAATAACAGCCGTAATTTTCGTTTGATCCCCCGCATTGAGAAAATGAATTGTGCATATTGAAGGTGGTATGAAGTAAACCTCTCTCGAGATACCATGTCAGCTTTATCGGTTTCCCCTTTCCTCCCTTCAATGTGAAACATAATGCCATTACAATATATTTCACTGGGATCAGTTATAGGGCATTTGCTTCATTCCAGGTGGCCTCTTTCTTGCCACCTCGGTCTCAAGCTGTCGTCTCCATGTGTGGTGAGCCTTCCTAATGGGCCAAATCATGCGCTAACTTGCCTTAATTATGGACTTGTCATTTCCATTTACGTTTTGTTATACCGATATGCAGTGGGTTCTGGTTTGTTGCTACGCACAGCTCGGTGTTGAATATCTTATTCCTATTATTTGTCTTCGGTTGAAATTAAAAAATAGCTGGAGTATCCATGTGAAAGCATTAATTTGACTTTGGAGTTAAGTTGGAGTTAAGTTAATCTAAGTTTCGTTCCCCAAACAGAATTTAGGAGACCAATGAAGCACCTAGCGCAATGTTCAATGTCTGCTCTCGATTCGCCCTTGTTATTAATAATGCTGCCGATATAGCAGAAGCTATCAATATTCTCAAGCGCCTTTTCATTCATATGGAAGGCTTCTCCGTTCAGGACAGAGGAATATGAACATACATATTTATAAGTCTTAGGGTTCTTTGCACCAGCCTCGATATTATGTCTCGTATTGCCGCCTTGTTTACAATTGTCGCATGAATGAAGGAAGACGCCACTTTCTTAGGGCTTATTGACTTCTACACTATATATTACAATGCATTGTGGTATATGATGAAGTGCAAAGGCTTTCCAGGAAAATTGATCAACCTTATTACGGCTTTGCTTGATAAAGGTTGTGCACTTTTTCTCCTGCTTTTTATTATTGTCTTGGATGTAATAAAAAGCAATGCAATGGGTAACTTCTACGCTTATAAAGGAAACTGCACGGTCTTGATTATGCCGATGAAATTTGTCTATCTGATCAACGTGCTACCAGAGCAGTAATGAAGAAAGGCAGGAAATAAGAGAGCGTCAAGAAGATTTAGGACTGTAAGCACCTGTAGAAGATCAGCAGCAGCAGAACAAGAAAGAATTGCACAAAGTTGGAACGAATGAAATAACTTTTTTGTGGCCCTATGTGATCCTTACATAAGTTCAAAGTATCAAATAACAACATGGTGGTATAAAAAAGAACGAAGTTGAAATACTTTTCTGATCGGCGCAATGGAGTAGAACAAAAATATGTTTAGAAGCACCTCCAAAATCCCTAATTGCTAGTAAAAAACCGGTTTTTCGGACTTTTGTGCACATATAAGCTAGTAACTTAGCTGAATATAATCCGATTTTGAGTTTTTCTTCGGATACGTCGTTTAACTAGCCTTGAAGGATCTCGGTGTATTTATTAAGCTAACAAATTTTTCATCAAAATTTTACCACATTTTTCAAGTTAAGATGACTGAGTTATAAACAAAATTAGAATTAAAGCTTAGAAATCCGTTTGTTATTTTCGGCCAGTAAAACGTGCAATTTGAAACACCAATTTATAAAATTTTTTCGCAGCATGTGACACACTGTGTGTCGTCTTGCCTCTAGTAATGATCCTTTTGATGTGTTCAGCCTCTCAAATAATGTCTTTTGGGTTTTGAACACGGTCAAAATTGCAAAAAGTCGCCAAAACACATAGAGGCGACGTTGCTTTTGCAAATGTCAATATATGACGCTAAGATTTAGCGGAAATATCAACAACCGATTTACCAACTTAACAAAAAAAGAAAACTTAAATCGGACCGATGGCACCGCCAAAGGGTGGTTATTCCAAGTACTTTCTGATCTAGGTAGTATGCGGCCGTATTTCGCCAATATTTCTCCGAATGTTAATTTCGAGGGTTTCTAGGTGTGTCTTTTGTTTATCGACGTAGACAAATGACCATTGTTTTTGGAATAAGCCGCTCAGAAGAACAATTATATGCGACATAAAATGGACGATGTTCACTATAAGATTGACAAACAGATCTATTATTTTGATAAAAAATTTCAACAATTTGCAAACCTTTCACTGGTATACAGAGGTCCATTCATAATGAAATGTCAAAGCACAACAGACAAAAAGCAGATAGCAGCTGTTAAATCGGTTGTCAAATAAAGCCATGTGGCCAACTCAAAGTTATAAATCTCTAAAAAACACCTGATAATTTTTTCAACTAGAAGTTATATCTTCTAACTCTTTCTGAAACAGTCTTAAGCCCTTTTAGTGTTACAATTTTTAGCTCCTTAAAATCTCCTTTGCAAATCACCATAATTACATGGATATTTTTCCTTTCTTTTTCTTTTTTATATTTAAGAATAGCACCTTACTATTTCCTTGATAAAAAGTTTTGATTACATCAACCTTTAGGTTTATGGTTTACCTTCTTAACAGTTTAAAAACTTTTTTATCTCCAATAAATTATTGACAATTTTTCTTACCACAAATATATATCTATAAAAAAAATAGTTACAATTCCAACAACAACAAAATTCATTGCTTTCCAAGATGTGTCATCAAATGTTTGTTTTAATAAGTATCATTTCAATAGCCATTTATTTCCTCTAAAATAGTCAACATTTTTTAATAAGAAATGCCCACAAATCAGAAAGGAGGTGGAAATAAAAAACTTCTTCACTTACAAAAACCTATTAGTCATCCAACTTGTATTATCGAAGATATTAATTTCGATTTTATTTCTATTTTTATAACTGAGTTTAAAAGGCCGAAAATTATAATGAAAAAATAAAGTCAAAAATTGTGGTCATTGATTAAATGATTTTGATTTTGGTTCTATTTCTATTTTAAATGTATTTGTTTATCTTTAATTTAATATTGTTACTCATTCTTGACCAAAAGCATAGTAAACCTCCACCAATGGACTCAACTAAAAGAATTTCTAATGAAATTAAAATTTTTCTTCATAACAGAGATAAGATATTTACACCCTACACTGGCATTGTAATCGTTCTCAGAGTACAGTTCAAAAAAAGTCGCTTTTTTAGAGCGTAGTGGCGTCTTCTACAGTTTTTGTTTTAAATTATCGGTTGGGCCATGTATCCAATTAAATTTGAACCAGGGGTTATTTTAAATTTGGCAAAACTTATGATTTCTATTCTGTCACAAAATTTAGTATATTATCTCCACCGAAAGAAATAAATCGATTTACGCTTGAGCTGGGATTTATTTCAAAAAAAACAAAACAAATATCGTAAAAAATTTGGCCATAGAGAAGGACCAATAGTGCCCGGTATACGCAAGTTTATTGCTAAAGTTCGTAAAACTGGTTTCATTGTTGATGCGCCAAGACCTGAGCGTGCTCGTGGGCATCCGTCGTTCTCAAGAATTGAACGCTTCTCGCACCATCTTACGTCGAATTTTGTGAAAAGATCTCGGTATGACGCCTTACAAAGTTCAATTGGTTGAAGCCGCATGACCATCCACTTCGTTTTCGCTTCCCTAGATGGGCCAACGAGAAACTGTACGATGATGTCGATTTTGCCAAAATAAATCATCTTTTCGGATGAAGCTCATTTTCATCTTGGTGGGTACGTTAAAGGGCAAAATTTCTCTATTTGTTTCTCATAAAACCCAAACGTGGTCTTACAGCAGCCAATGCACCTATTACGAGTGCCTACTTGGCGCAACTTGTGAAGTGGAGGCATCATTGGCCCATATTTCTTTGAAAATGAGGATGGCGCAACTATTCCACTTATTGAGGACACATTTCGCACCATGATAAGCAAATTTTTATGCCCGCACTTCATGGTAATGATGCGAACGATATTTGGTGTCAACAGGATGGTGAACATCTCTTGCCACAATCGATTTATTGCTTCAAATGTTTGCTGGCCGTTTAGTTACACGAAATGGTGATGTCAGTTAGCCGCAAAGACATCGTTGGACTATTTTCTGTGGGGCGCCGTTAAAGACAAGTGTTATGCCAACAAACCAGAGATAATTGAGCATTTAAAAGCCAACATTCAGGATGCCATTGCCGAGATACCACCACATACACTCGAAAAGTTCTCGAAAATTGGTCCGGTCGAATGGGGAGAGACCAGCGGCGGCAGCCATACGAATGAACTAATATTTCTTTCTAACTGGAACAATTATACTTCAAACCAAAAAAATAAGTTTGGAAAAAATTTAAAACTGTTTTTGTTTTAATACAATTTTAAATTTAAGCTTTTACATGGCCAACCCGATATATAGGGTCCGCCATTGACTGTAACGGCCACTCCTTGCTCATTTTCGAATTATGCCTCTGGACCACAATCCGCACCAAACAGTGACTCGTATTGGCTGTATCGGCTTTTCAATGTATCCGTGCGGGTTTTCTGTGCCCCAAATGCGACAATTTTGCTTGTTTACATACCCGCCAAGAACAAAAAGAGCTTCATCTCAAAAGATGATTTTTTTGGCAAAATCGGCATCTTCTATAAGTCGATCGCAGGCCCACTTACCGAAGCGAAAAAAGCGTATACGCAACCATATTCGTTCAGCGGAAGGATAAAACTAATTATCTGTCAAATCAGACATGAGCTAAGTGTTACCATTCACGAAATAAGCACAAGTTGAAAAAAAAACGTTAGATGGCGGACCCGTTATAAATATTTAGCTATATATTTGTGTGTGTGATGCACATCTCAGCATAAATAAGTCTCCTTGGCCAAATAGTAAACTAGTACTTGTCTAAAAGAAATAATCTTCTACGCATGCAAAAACGTTATTCTTAACATTTTCTAAGGATTTTATAGAGCACTAGATGAGTACGGCGTGTATCGCTACTCTTATATTAATTATTTTCTTAACTACCATTTTAGTTAATTAATAGTTAATTTTTGACACATTTTCCCTATTTTAGTCCCCTCCGATTCAAATCTAAATATTTAAAATACCCTATGGTTTCTTCCAAAAAGACATTGTATACTTTTTAGCTGTATAGTCTTCAGACGGAGGTTTTTGCAGTTATGCAAGCTTGTTGGATGTAGAGAGATCAGAAGTCTGTGGGAAGAATCAAAATTTTTTCTGATGTCTCTTAGTAGGAACTCAGCTTTAGTTTTTCAGTGTGAAAAGGAGAAAAACCTCCTCAGTAGTACGTGTTGTGAAATCTATTACCTCCTACTATGCCATCAGCTGTCCTGTGATTGTGAGAGGGCACATAACAGGTGGAGTTCCCTCTCCTCTTGAGATATCTCGAGAACACTGTGGTCTCGGTATGACAGTGGCAGCACACTGAAACTTCTGAGAACCCTCGGCAAACTCAATGCAGTGTACATAAGTCATTGGATTATCGGATCGTACGCGTTGAAATTGGATTTGCCTTTCAAACTTTACTGCAGAAGTAACCAGTTTACTGGTTAAGCGAATTCAAAAGGCTTCGTTTCGTTTTCGTTTTTCGTTGTTAATATAACAAACTTATCTATATTTTTACGTTTGGACATGGTCCTTGAGTTTTGCAGATTGATTTACAATCAATCAGCACAGACAATAAACTGGACCATGGGAGGATCTCCTTCGCTGTATTTATTTTCACAGGCCGTTGTGTTATGAGTATGCAAGCGAATCAAAATCTGTTCAGGTTGTATATCGATTGAATAAGGGGAGAATGTGATCCCCTTAAAAAAAATCACCCGATATAATGAGCGTTTGCCTATTGTGCTTTTTGTAATACACGCTTATGGAATCACTCCCGCTTTTTTGGAAAATGTAGATAGATAATGAAGCTTTAACTGTTACCGTTCTCCACACATGCAAAATGAGAGTTTCCACGCCCACTTAACCAATTTTAATTAATTATTGGCTGATAACTTAAACTTACTACCGTTCTGAAATATACAAAAAGTAATATTTTATATTGTATATCGAAGCCATTTAGACCCAATGCAAAACCTTCCACTTTAGCTGTTCTCAGGTTATAGAAAAATCGACATTTACTTTGTACGGGAGGTACCATGACCTCTTGTCCAATCCCGTTCATATTTGCTGCAGTATATGTGTACTGAATCGGTGTGTCAAATCTTATACAAATACCTTTAACAGAAGAATGAGAATTTTTAGACTTTTCTTAGTTCCTAAACTTTTTCATAGCAATAACGAACATAATCAGAGAAGGAAATATCCAAGCAGTCGTTTTCTAGTTTTAGGCATCCGAATAGATCACAATCCATTTTTATACAATCTGTATAGAAGATTATTTCTATATTTATTATTTATTTACATTCAAGCAAAACTTGGCGTGCTTCGCTACCCTCATTTTAGTTTTTCAGATATTTCATAATTAATATTTGCTTAGTATGGAGATTCGTTTCACTAAATAAGTTTCATAGGAAAGTGATTAGGACAAAACTCTAGGGTTCTCGCTGTATCAGTTCTGAAAATATTCTACAATTAATGTTTCCTTTCTGTGAGGTTAACATTCCCCGCCGCGGTTTTTTCTATTGGTTTTTTTTTAGGAAGATGTTGGGATAAAATATTATCGCATCAGTGCAATAGTATTCGAAAATTAATAATTGATATTTTAGATATACGATAATTAAAATTTGCTTTGTATGGGATATACCTCTCCCCTGATTATATTCGCCCTACATTTTGGAAGTTATTGAGGTAATTGAGGTAATTTTATGGCTCTGGCTGATATAGTTCTTTAGATATACGATTATTAATATTTGGTTTGTTAAAGAGATACCCCCCTCCCCCCATGACGCTATCGAAAAAAAAGATATATAGCCTATGTGTCCTTCCAGGCATACAAGGCGATAGATACAGTGAAAATTTTAAGAAAATCGGTTCAGCCGCTTAAGCGTCTATAGACTTCAAAAATACATATATACATACAAACAACACACATTAATTTTTATATATAAAAATTTAAATTATTATTGCAGTGTAGCATATAGTCGGCCTTTACCCTTTATAATGTTCTTGTTTTTCTTTTTACTTTATGAGAAATAAACATTTTAGAACAAAATACCTCTTAAATCGATTTATGTAAGAGCAACAGTATCAAATGAAATAAATCTTTAAAAGTTTTCACAATAAATGTGATGGAGATGGGCGATGCTGATGCTGATGACGATGATGACAAAGATACAATAGGCCATAGTTACACAAGAGCCAAAAAGACATGCACTTACATAGATACAGGTATTTTGTTGGCTTAAAAAGATGACTTTAGATTTTGTTATGTTGTGGTTGGTGTTTCTTCAGAAATCACCCAAAAAAAGGTGTTTTTTTGTGTTCGTTTCCTACATCTTGTGTTAAAATGCACCTTTTTCTCTCTGCGACTAGTTTTGTGCTCTAAATGGTTGCCTTCTTTTCAATAGAATTTCCAACAGATTTTTGTCTATCCATTTATTATATCGTTGTTTGATTTTAGTTTTGTTGCATTATTGTTGATCTTGATTGAAGTTATCAAAATAAGTTGTTGTGTTCTTTTGTTTCTTTTGGTTGTGAGATTTAACAAAAAGATTTCTTAAATGAATACGATTTAATTTATAAGCAGCGTTTTTCTTTGAACCCCATGACAGGAAACTACAAATCGAAAGAAACAAGTGTTTTCTTAATAGTATACCAAGAAACCCCTTCTACAAGTTAGTGACCCAGTTTAAAAGAAAAGTTTCAATTTAAAGCAGGTTTATTAAGAAAAAATATACTAATTTGTTGAAATATGTTGAACAAAATTATTTTTTTCGTTTGTATTTTTATTTTAAAAGAGATTTATATCAACAGCATTCCTTAACGACTGTCTTATTATAACTAATGATGAAAAACGTGCTTGAAAATTTTATATTTATTTTAATCTAAAAAAAGAATTTTTTTTTAATAATTTGAAAAATAAATAAAATTTTCAAGAAAATTGTTTTTTTTCTTAAAATATTTTGTATTAAAAAAAAACTATTTCGTTACCTACAAAACTGATCACTTTAGGTACAAAACGAGTACTAATGTTTAAACAATTATCGCAGCACTTCCGATAAGTACATTTAGGTGTAGTTTTTATTTCTTTCAGCATTGAAAGCTTAATTTTTCTAATCGATACAATCCTCCTTCCTTTTATTTATCTATTAAACAGGAAAAAGTCGGAAAATGCACTACAATTTTGTAAATAAGATGTTATATGGTAAAAAAGTGGCAATCATTAGCAACTGGATAAATAGCTGCTTTATTATGATGCAAAGTTCATCAATTAATTTTCCTGTTTTTACAAAGTTTGCTTAGCATAAAAAGTGTCACTGCCACCGTAGACAAAACAAAAACAAGTGGTCTGAAATTGTAGGAAAATATCGGTGCTCGGTATACGCAAGTTTATTGCAAGTTCGTGAAACTGGTTTCACTGTTGACGCGGCATTTATTCATCAACAGTGCGCACATGCATCAAAATCAACTCGTCATCGTTGTCAAGAATTGAACATTTCACGCACCAGTTAACTTTGAATTTTACGCACAAATCTCTGCCTGACGCATGACCATCCGGTTCGTTTTCGCTTCGCTAGACGGGCCAACGGGAAACTTTCGATTTTGCCAAAGAGATCATCTTTTTGGATGAAGCCCATTTTCATCTTGGTGGGTACGTTAATAAACAAATTTGGTGTATTTGTATTATCATAGAACCCAAACGTGGTCTTACAGAAGCCAATGCATCCATTACGAGTGACTGTTTGGTGCGGCTTGTGGAGCGGAGGCATCATTGGCTTATATTTCTTTAAAAAGGGGAACGCGTAACTATTACGGTCAATGGAGACACCTATCGCAATATTATAATCGATTTTTTTTACCCGCTCTTCATGGTATTGATGTGAACGATGTGTAGGATGTTACAACTTGCCACACATCTCATGCCACAATCAAATTATTACTTCAAACATTTGAGGGGTAGCCGTGGTCAACATTTACATGAAATCATCCGTAAATATTGAATTATATGTATAGATCGTTCTATCGACTTTTTTTTATCAAATCCGAAATCTCTTAAAAACTCACCACATATAAAACACACATAAAGCCATGATTTTAATAAAACTAACTTCATTATAATAGTTGGACCTTGCCATTATATACCATATACAATGTGATTTAAATGGCCGTCTTTGGACTGATTGCAGATGAGCTTTTCTAAGGTAGTTCTCGAACGTTTTTTTTTTTAATGTGATAATGATAACGGTCTTTCCAGCGTAATTTTTTTACAAAATACGGTCCAATTACACCTACAAACCACAATGTGTTTCAAATATTTGTCGGCTGCAGTGGCTAATCCATACTCACTTCTGGGTTCTTAGAGCCGCATGTGTGACAAACTAACTTGATATCATAAACACTGCGTGAAAATGAGCTTCATCGCTGAAAAAAATTTTGTTCGAAAAATCAAAAATCACTGGCCACGTTTGAATCACCACTTTTGTATTAAGCTTTAACTATTTTTACGCATTCCTGTGATATTTAACAGCTGGCAGTCTTGACAGACCGGTATTTTGAAAACCAAAAAGTTATAGTTATCATTTCTGCCTCCTCTACAGACTTTTTTATCGCGAAAAGATTCGCCGGAAAAACACTACTATAATCTGGAAGCCAATACGACTTAAAACGCCTGCACCAACCCAACTATTGTTGACCTAACCATGGCAAATAGTAAATAATTTGTGATTTCAGTGCAAAAGCTTCTGATGAGTTACGAAATAACTCAATCTAGGAAATCAAGAACAAAAGTGGACCCAAATGACTACCTTGTGGAACTCCGGAGGAAACATAAACGGTCCTAGACAACACTTTCTAGAACAAAACTTTCTGAGTCGCAACATAGAGATAAGAGAGATAAGGCCCCGGTAACTGTGTATTCTTCAGTCTGGGCAAAGACAGAAGAACAGACTCAATATCAAAGTCATGAATATTAGAAATTGATACACTTTCGACAGAATAGGAATACGAAAAAATACCGCCTGAATCCAAGACAGAGTCCAATTGCCTATACATAGACTGAAAGAAATCAGCAGACATATTCGATATGTCAAGACAATCAGTTGTTCCCCGTATAACACATCTGTAGGAAACGCCGACGATCTGTTTTTAACAGGACCCCTATTAAATTGGACCCCTATTTGGGAAACTAGATGATTTAGCTAAACAACCTCGATTTTCTATTCCTTAATCTTGCAAATCTAGTCAAATTCCATGGGAGACTAGGATGCTTTGAACAATGGAACATACTCGTCAAAACATTGGAATAACACCCTGTTAAAATCATCCAGAATCGAATCAACTGAAAAAGAGTCGGGTTGCGATGAGCTAAGAAGAGACGACCAATCAACAGAAGAAAACAATTGATTCAAGTGCAAAAAATTAGTACGTTTAATATCAGAACGACCCCGTAAATTCAATACACGCCTTCCGCCCATAGATAAACCAGAAACAAATTCAATACGCAGTAATAGCGTAGCACAGATAAAGAATTTGTACAAAATAAAGAAGAAATATATGGGTCCTCAATAAATACCACCTTGATCAAAAAGATTCGAGAATAACCCCCGCGTAGCGGTCCCATCGTTCCGATTTGAGTTTTTTTTTATTAAGTTGGTACATATATTGTTGATACTCCCGCTAAGTATCAGCATCATAGCTTGACATTTGCAAAAGCCAAGAGTACATCTATCTCTATATGTGTTGGCGATTTTTTACAATTTTAGAAATAGATTTAAATTTGCAATAACGAGATTGTATTAAATTTTGAGTAAAAACCGGATTTAATAGTGCGCGAACGTTGGAAATGTTGGAAAATAGTTTCGGCAACGATTCTCTAAAGAAAACGGTTGTTTACCAGTGGCACGAACGATTTAAAAGTGGTCGTGAGTCAATAGAAGATAATGCACGTAGTGGCAGATCATCGACGGACAAAAACATCGATAAAGTAAAGGAAATGTTGGTCAATAACCGCAAATTAACCATCAGAGTGATAGCGGAGGACTTGAAGATTGTCTATGGATACGTCCAAGGTATTTTGGTGCCAAAAAACCACAATTCCATGCAAAAAGAGACCGTGTTGAGGTCGCAAAAGACATGATTTGTGAGGCTGAGTCCGATCCCACATTCATCAATAGGATCATTAGTGGAGAGGAGACGTAGGCATATGAGTACGACACGCAGTCCAGATATCAGGCAAGTAAATGGCGTTCGCCAAATAAGCCGACACCAAAACAACAACGTCGTTTTCAGTCAAAAAAAGTAAGGTATTGCTCACGGTTTTCATGGATTACAACGGTGTAGTGTGTAATTTTTGTCTGAAAGCCAGACAGTAAACAAAGAGTATTATTTGGGCATTATGAGACGTTTGCGTGAAGCAATTTGCCGAAAGAGACCAGAATTTTGTGCATGGATTTTGTACAATGATAACGCACCATCGCACAGTGCCATTATTATTCGAAATTTTTTGACGAAAAATCCAACAAATATCATCCAACAGCCACCGAAATTACTTGATTTCGCTCCCTGTGTCTTCCTTAAGTTCAATGGAGTTAAAAAACCATTACGGGGAACGCTTTGCAGCAGCCTAGAGAAAATAATGAACAAAATCGCAGTAAGCACTGATGGACATACCGAAAACCGAATATAAAAAATGCTTCAATGATTGGATCAAGCGCTGGCATAAGTGGGTTGCAGTGGATAAGGATTACTTTTCTGAATAAATTCCGAGAACTTTTTGATCAAGGTGGTATTAGATCCAAAAGCCTACCAATAGAATTTAATACACTATTCACCTGGAAAAGGTCAACGTCAGACACAGCGCACAAGATCTCTCCATAAAATGTGACTGAAGAAGACAATTTTCGATTTTTGGCAACAGGAGAGAGTTTTGCTTTTTAGTTTTATTTTTATAGTCTTTTAAGTACGTGTCCCATAATTCAGATTAAGTTTTTCGTTTTTCAATTACTAAATGTGTTTTATGACCACTTCAAACGATTTATTTTTGTTCATTTTTATAAATTTGAAAAAGAACTCAAAAAAACACAAAACAAAACTTAAAACAGACGAAAATATCACAAACCGTTTACCCGACGTATGTTCGACTTTTTCTGCAAGTTTTTAAAATATTTGCATTTGTTGATGTGAGTTCCAGCAAGCAACAAACCATGTTTCCACCTAGTGGCTGCAAGTAACTTCTGCACGCCGTGACTTCTGGAAGCAAGGTTAGCAAAAACCCGGTTTTTTTTTTATCTCAACCGGATTTTATTGGGTTTCTTGATGGAGTTTATTGGATTTTATAACTGCCTCCACATATTGTTAAAATCGACAATATATTTTGTTTGTTTGTATAATTTGGTGTTTTAGTATTGGTAATGCAATTTTGTATTCGTGCCGGGATCAAGGCGGCATTGTATATTGTGAGCTACTAAAACTCGGTGATCGCGGCAGATTGCAATTACTTCGTCTGAACCGTGCAATATGAGAAAAATGGCCAGAATATAAATACAGACATGATTAAGTTATTCTTCTTCATGAAAACGCTTGACCCACGTCGCTTAAGTTGCCAAACAATCAAATGCTGCAGCCGATGTATTTTCCGATCATTGTCCCTTCTGACTATTAGCTGTTTCGACGGATATAATATCTTTTGGCATGTCACCGAATCACTTCTTTTGAAGAAGTATAAAATCTGCTTCAAAGTTGGATCGCCCCAAACTCGGGACTAGAAAATTGGCTCAGAGGTGGGGAAAGACGTAGACAGTAATTTGATAAATCTTTGTTTTGATCAAATTTATTGTCCATCCGGGTTACCCAGTGGGTTGTCTGGAAGACGACTTCTAATACGTCTTTACACGGCAAAAACTTCTGGAAGTTACTTCTGGAAGCAACTTCCGCAAGAAAACGTGGTATTGGACACGGAGCTTAAGCTTATATTCACAGACGAATTGACTGACTGACATATTCGATTTAAATGTAGATTTTGTAACAATATTTCTACAAAAATTATAAAATCTTTTGACTGCTGTTTAAAACCTTAATTTTTCTTTTCTTTTCTTTTCTTTTCTTCAAATGCAACATTCTAAGATTGTAAAAGAAAAAATAAATAAATAATTTTATAAATTTCCTACATATCTCTTATTTAATTAAAAGCCAATTTATCAAAACAATTCTGTCGGAATACTTTAAAAATTGCCACAACGAATTACTCATCATTTTGCAATGACAATATCTGGCAGTGATTTAAAATAGAATCAAAACGAATGTCATCTTAAAACATCTGTCATCTTTAGCCAAGAAAAAAAAGCCGCCTTTCAAAGTCCATAAGAACAAAATGCCACTAAACGTCCCCACAAATGTTTTAGATTTCTTTTAATTGTTTTGTTTGGTACAAAACAAAAACAAAAACAGAAAAAGGTGAACTCCAAACAAACTGTCATAATTTCTCGCCAATTTATGTCATCTTTGCTTAACATAAGTCAGTAAATTCTTTCATAATTTTAAGAAAAAAAAAAAAAGAAAAAATTCAACCAATTTTCGTTAGTTGTTGTCTTAGTCCATGCTATACTCTTACTTTATTGCACTTTTTTCAAAGCAGGGGTTAAAGAGAGAAGAAAACAAATTCAAACATTCCTAAGACTCTTTAAAAATCAGCGAAAGAAAACACAGCAAGAAAAAAAGTCTTCTTGCATTTGTGCTAAATTGCTTGAAGGCTTTTCTTTTATGCGGCCTTATGTAACCGTAACAAAATATCCAAAACGTCCGTCATTCAATGCCCAAGTTAAGAGTACCGACAACCAGTTAACATCATCAACAGATATGCGTGTGTAAACATTGGTAACAAACATATGCACACACACTATAACATGTACTAACAAGACATACATCTGAACAGAGCCACCACACAATGTATCCACATGTGGTGGCAAAGTGTGTAGCATAATGGAGGCCTAAAGCCTTCCATTTTATTCAAAGGCAATGTGATATGTTGCCAAAGATTGCATATAAAATGCAAACAGAAAAATAAGAGCGAAAGATACAAACTTTTTGTTGTTGTTATTATTGTTTTAAGATGATTACTGCAACCAAGGACTTTGAGTCCAGATATACATACGACGTATACAGATATACACATCGTTCGTGGATTTGAGACAGAAATGTTGTTTCTGTTTTTTGCAAAATTTTATTGTTTGTAGTCCAGAGAGCAACAGCAGCAGCCTTGTCAGTTAAAATAAGTTCGAAAGAATATCTATGAGGGGATACATTTAGAGCAAACAGAACAGAAAAAAGAAATAAGGAAAAAAGTGCGCCTAAATTCGAAGCAATATGAAAGGGAAGTAACGCCAATATAGAAAGCTTTTTATAGGGTCCGCCAAATAAATTTTTTTTTTTTGAAAATGCTATAAAAAAACTACTGAATATTTTCTCAAACTTCTTTTCTTATTTGAAAGTACAATCCTTCCGGTTAATAATGGAAAATAATTTCATTCAATTGGCTGCCTCGGCTGGCCATGCAGTGGCCTACACGATCGGTCCAATTTTCAAGCACATTATCGATTGTGTGTAGCTATATTTCACCAATGGCTTCACGAATATTTTCCTTTAAAGCATCAATTATCTCTGGCTTGTTGGCGTAACAATTATTTTTGTCGGCACCCCACAAATAATAGTCCAACGGTGTTAAATCGCAGCTCCGAGGTGGCCAAACGACATCAGCTCTGCGGCTGATAATGCGATCCTCAAAAAGGGTGCAAAATATCGAGTGTAGCTTCGGCTGTGTGGCACGTAGCGCCGTCCAGTTGAAACCAAATCTTGCTAATATCCTCCTCTTCAATTTTTGTGAACAAAAATTCGTTCAACATGGCCCGATAATGATCGCCATTGACTGTAACGGCTACTCCTTGCTCATTTTCGAAGAAAAATAGCCTAATTATTCCTCTGGACCTAAAATCCACACCAAACAGTGACTCGTCTTGGGTGTATCGGCCTTTCAATGTATGCGTGCGGGTTTTCTGTGCCCCAAATGCGACAATTTTGCTTGTTTACATAGCCGCTAAAATCAAAATGAGCTTTATCTGCAACATTACCATGATTTTCAAAGTAATGTCGCAATATTTCCCAGCGTTGTTCAAGCGTATACACAACCGTTCGTTCTTTTCAACTTATAAGAAACAAACCTACATCACATTGTAGTGATTTGAGAGGATTATCTAGATAGGAAGACATACAGTATGCGACATATGCACGAATGTGTACTTACTATCCTATATCTTCATACATAGAAAAGCTCATTCGGACTTTAATTTGTTTTATTAACTTATAACGCCAAACTCTGTCCCTAGCCAAGATTATGTTGAAAAGTAGTTAGCAATCAGAAGAAAAAATAATTAATGATAAATCAGTAACATCAATCGCAAACGAATTTTGAATTCAACACAATATTATTTATCGTATTATAATCCCTTTCCATAAATCAGACTTATTGACAACCATATACAGAGGCATTAGCCCCCTGAAACCAGCAAACGGAACGATCAGGCGATAGTTCGTTTAATAAAAAAGAATGTCTTTATATCAGGCTGGTCTATTACAAATCATTTAAAATTAAATGTTTCTAAACACGATCTGTAGACGGTGGATGAGTATCATGTCGAAGTTCAAAAAGACTATTTACTACTGCCGAAAAGAGATTGGTGAGAATTGAATTTATAAAGGAGCAAGTAAGGTTAGGTAAACTTTCAATGGAAGACCGTATTCTTCTCTGATGAATCTTAGTTTAATGTGGGACGTTCTTATTGATTTAGCCTCTTAAGATGAATAAAAAGAACAACATCTGAATCCTTGGCATAGCAAAGATACGGTAAAACACAAAGAGGGAAGTGCTTTAGTCCGCGAATGCATTTCTGGCCGTGAAATTGAGCAAATACACAAAATAAAGGGTGTAATGGATCGATTCTACAAGGATATACTGGAATACATACTGATACCTCATGAAGAGACGAAAATGTCACTTGATTGGAGATATCAACAGGACAACAATCCAAAATACACAGACAAAAGAATAAAATAAGCAAACAAATCAACGTTTTGAAATGTCTAGCGCAATCGCAATCCCCCAGGAAATATATGGGATAAGGCAGATCTCAAAGTGAACTGCAATAATTGCAGAAATAACGACGAACTTTATTGATAAATGGAAATTGCTATGAATGAAATTTCTGGTGAAATAGGTAAAGCACTTTCAAAAAACTAAGGGCCAGGCATCTAAATATTAGTAAAATTAATATTTGAAGTGAATTTATTTAAAACGTATTTATGCTCTGTCGCATTCATAAAACTGTGTTCAACTTACAAAATAATTTTTTCTAAGTTAAGTAGGAATTTTCTATATTTTTATTCTTTATTTTTTAGTGAACTTAGATGATTAACTTTAAAACTAAATAAAATAGCTTAAAATCCAAAAGTGTTTGCTTTTGTTATTGATACATTTTGTATTAAATAGAAGTTCGTGCATATGTTTTGTCGCACACTATATGTAGGTAATAGCTACCCTTTTTAGATATATGATACACCTCTGACAATGTGTATATATTATACATATCGAATATATTGTTAGGAAAAATACAACTCTGCATTGTGGTATTTTGGTATATGTCAAGTTCGCATATCTTTACGTTACATTTGAATTAACGGATATGGAAATGGAAGATGGTCGATATTTTCTGAACCTTCTAAAATGCAGACAATAAGGTATATAAAGGGCTGTTTTACCTACATGTCAGTTAGCTATCATTGGGCTGTCGTAAGATAAAGACGTGTTAAAGCGGAAATAAAACTGCTGTATAGTGAATATTAAGTTGTTGTAAACCGTATAAAAGTTATTGTGTAGGAAATAAAAAATAACAGTAAAACAAAACATTTAAACGAACTCAAACGTTTTAAAATGGTTAGTACGTTACAATATGTATAGATATGACGGAAAATTGTTTCTACTCTTAAAGATAATTTTATAGACTGGGATCTGACCTCTGCTATTGTGAGTAAATTTCTTTGTAAGAAGTCTTTTATAACTTAACTAACTGTCGAAAAAGTAATGATCAATTATTACCGGTCTTATGTAAACTTTTTTTTATGTAAAATAATAATTTTTTTTTTAATTTTTTTAATTTTCTACGTCATCCCTTTACATGTTTTAAAGTGCACCGACAGACTAGTGGTTAGTGTGCTAGGAGGTCAGAGCGGGTTTCTCGTTTTTGATTCCTACCGGAAACATTGGTCTGTAACACTATACCTAGCATTTAGTCGAATTAACTCATTCAGACTAAAGTGATAAATCGCGGAAAAGTTTTTAAGAAAAAAAAAAAGAATAAATTATTTTTACAGCCGATGCTGCACCGGTTTATGAATTAAAATAGAGCTGGCACTTTCCATGTCCATAAACTAATCTGAGTTTGAAACTTACATTTACTAAGACATAATTTGAAACCAAAAACCAGGCAAGAGCACGTTCTGTTATCTACGTACAAGCTGTCGCATGAAATATAGCATCTCTTGTAAATTCTGGACATGAAACTTATATGAAAACGTAATGCTTAGATTAATCTAACTTCTCTCTTCTGAAGAAAAATGTTGCACTTTCTTGGATCCTTTTTTAAAATAATTAAATACAAAGAAAAGGTGCTGAGTTTATTTCTAAAAATGTTTCCTTTAAAAAATTCTGATATTTCTTAATTTTTGACACCGTTTTATGGCAAACAACAAAAGAAGTAAAGAAAACGGCATTAAATACAAAATAGGTATTTATTATGTAAATACTTATGTCTCCCTAAACATGATAAAGCAACTAACCTATCACGCTATATCGACTTCGAACAAGGTTTATCTAAAGACAATACTTTACTTAACTTCCCTCGATAGCTATTAATTAAGAAAACTAATTTCTTGGCCCTGAACAGGATATAATATCTTATATTTTTCGCCAATGATAACTAAAAAATAATATAAAAAATACATTTGTCTCCAGATTCTGCTACCACGCAGAACTTTATCCTTTAAGCTAAAATAGAAAAACACTCACACTAAACAGAGCCTGTATAGATTGATTTCATAATTTCTTAAGATATACAATACTTGGTAAATCGCTTGATACTCTAAGTTCTATCTTATTGAACAATACTAACTTCCAAGATTTAGCGTTAGAAACCGAAACAAACATTTTGGCTTTTCTTAGCATAAAAGCATTCAGCTAAACAAATTCCTTCTCAACTTAAGAGTTGAGTTTTCTTCTAGAGTATTCCACAAGTGTACCAAAATAGTTAAAGATCCATCAAAACCCATTGAGTGTATGATTAACAATACATAAAAACTTTTGACAAAGTCTTGAAAGCTGCCTGACTGTTTGACATCAATGTATACTTAAGCCCTTAAATTTTCTTTTTAAGCAGGGTGGCTATGATGACTAATGGCTAAACATAGCTTATCATAACCGAAAAAAAAATTTATTGTGAGCAAAAAGTACATTGAGAGTAGTCCAAAACAGTTTTAAACTTCACCTTACAACCTTACAAGATTACTAAGCCTTCAAAGTTGCCTGACTTTCCGACTTTAGATATATGTATATACTTAACTCTTTTGATTTTTTAAAGCACTCTGTAACACAAGTGAGAATGATATAAATCTCTGCCTGAAAAATCAATGGGTTTTGGTCATTAGCAATGCTTTTTTGAAACTGGAATCAACCGCATCAGAGGTAGCTTCGTTGTCAATCTGTTGTGCGCCATCAACTCGATGAATTAATTTCTCACCAGTTTGAATTAGAACACGAATTTATAGCATGAATTTTAAGCAACACAGCTTCGGGCAGCTCAGCTCTGTAACATGTTACTATCAAACATATTCAGTTTCGTCCATAATTTAATCATGAATCGACTTACAAACGAACAACGCTTGCAGATTATTAAATTTCAAAATGCATGCTCATGAGCATGAATATGCTTTTTTTTATCGGGAAATTGTGTTCAGCGACGAAGTTCACTTCTGGTTGAATGGATACGTGAACATGGAAAATTGCCGTATTTGGTGTGAAGATCAGCCAGAAAGACGTCACAGGCAGGAACAATTTTGTAAGATGTAACAAAATGTAAGCGCTGGAATTGGCTGACATGTGGTTTCAAAAAGACGGTGGCACATGCCACACAGCATGCGAAACAATGGCTGAATTGAGAGCTGGGTTCAATGAAGGGTTTATTTCACGTTTGGGACTGGTCGATTGGCCGGCTTAATCGTGAAACTTAACGTTTTTAGACTATTTTTTGTGGGGCTATGTTAAGGCTAATATCTATAGGGACAAGCCCGCAACGCTTGGTGCCCTGGAAGCCAATATTGAAGAATTTAATCGTGAGATACCGTGAGAATTAAATCGTTTCCCCCTATGGTATGATAGGTAAAACAACCGCCTATCATCCACAAGGCAGTCACTTCAATACCAGGCCAGACCATCTTAAAAAAAAGTTTTGCGACAGCGGTATCTCCTCATAACATTAGCTAGTAACTGGTTATGAGTATTACTACTATTGAATCCTTCTCTAAATGCATTTGCCCTTCAGAGCCGGCGTTAAACTGTAGGTCCCTTTCAATGAGTTTAAAAACAGAATCGGGTGCAGCTTATTGACTAGGAAAAGTCCCCATGTTCCTTCATGGAATGTTATGAGAATTAATAAATATAAATAACCGGTCGATATGTTGGGGAGAGTATGCCAAAATTGGACCCAGCATATGAACCATTTGAAGCGTAATCGCGGTCAACATTGACGTGAAATCATATTTAAACATTGAATTATTTAGATCGTTCTATCGACTCAAATAAATTCTCTAAATTTTTTTATATTTTAAATTTAATCTGAAAGCTCTTAAAAAATCAACCGACAACCTTAATCTGTACCTCTCTTTATTTTCAAAATTTACTCCATAGATAAGGCTACCGAGTTAATAGAGAGGATTCTAAAGTACTGTTAGAGTACACCTGAAATATGTGCCCACGACATTAAAGTTAATTATTCTTTTTAATCGGAAAAGTCCGCCCTACGCTTCTAACTTCTTTAAGTTTATATCGTTGCCTTGTTTCCTATCAAGAGTTTGTATAGCGCCTTTCATTTTGTAAGGGTTGAGATTCGACAAGGCTGTGTTCTGTCACTACTGATATTTAATATAGTTCTACAAACGGTTTTTAAAAGAGTCCTCGACAACAGCAAGGGCAATTGCAAGGCCGATTGAATAATACTGATTACACGTATAATGTCAACAAATTTGCGTGCCGTAACGCTGGTAGCGGAATAGGTTAATCTGAAGATAAGTGTCTCAACAGAAGAACGCTGCACATTAATGCGACATATAAAGAATTATTTGCCGTTGGCATAAAGAAACGCAATAAACAAATTTTGGTCAATTGGCCATACCCTTAGAAGACAATCTAATCATATTAAAGCTAAGGTTACCAGCAGCTACAAATGTTAAAAATTTATTGAGGATCTATACTATTTATAGGGTCTAGGGTAACTTAATAAATTAAAATAATATTTTTAAATATTTTCTACTTAGCTATCTATCCCCAAATATAATTTAAAATCGTATGGGGCAGTTGGATTTAATAATGACCGGCTTGAGACTAAAGATATGTCTGTCCATCCGGCAGGTGTGTTTCTCACGCAGTTTTTATTTAGATTTCATTTCATTTTTTTATGGTGCATCAACGTTTTTGTTGCTGTTGCTGTTGCTGGTGCTGTTGTCTTATATATATTGTTATCATTCTGTCAAAAGTATCTTTTCTTTTTTGCTCTCCTTAAACTAAAATCATGCTTTAACCATTCCCTGCCACATGTAGACGGTTTTTAACAGCATTCATGTATTTGCAAAAAATATTTTCAAGTTTTTTGTTTGTTTTTTTTTTTAAATATCCCAAGGAAGCTCAAGTTGAGTTTGGAAGCCTGTAATTGTGGATCAGTGCGCTGCACTGAGTTCTAAAAAAGACAAGAGTTTTGTAAAAGAAATAGAATCCAGATTTAATATTTTATTTGGCTTGCAATGTTGAGTTGTGGCCTTTGTAGCGGATGTTTTTTTGTGAATTATTGTTAAGCTTTTGAATTGAGTTTTATAACCATTTGCCTGTGGGCCAATTTGGGTACCCATCTAGAGCTATCCATCCAACCAACAAGCCTGTCTGTCTGTCTGTCTGTCTGTCTGCCTGCCTGCTAAGCCAGTCATACATCCATCCGTTTATAAGTCTATATCTCTATGCTGAACAGCAAACATTGACTTTAAGGTGAACACTGTTTGTTTGCTTGTAAATACTGTTGCTGATAATGATGCTGATGATGATGACGAAGACGATATGATAGGATAGAATGGGATGGTTGGTATAGGATATTACCGTTGCTGTGGTTTTTGTTAATGTGTGGTGTATAGTTGTGTATGTGTGGCAGGTTATGGTGCTACATTACAATTTTATTGTAGTAAAACCGACTTTTAAACTTTAAGCAACAAAAACATTTATGCATTCAGACACTCACTCACCGTCGAAACTTGAACATAAAAATGCCAGGCTTTACATTTTTGTTGTTGTTACTTTTGCTCTGGTTTTTGCCTACTGCTGTACAACAAAATGAAAAAGCCACATGCGGTTCTGTCAATTGCATCAGTAACAGCATCAGCATCAGCGGCAAAAAAAGTCCAACTAAAGCCGGTGTTTAGCTTAAAATAACATTATGCTGGAATTCACACTGCCAAGCGCTACAGGCTGTTTCTACTCGTCTCTCTGATTTAGTTTTTTCGTATTTCCATACACTCGCTAGTGTCCCTGGAGTATCATCATCAGCCATATGATTTGGCTCATCATCTTCACTGGTTGTGGCCTTAAAAAAGAAAGATGTTTTTCTGTTTATATGTTGTTGTTAAGGTTGTTGTTATTGGTATTGGTTTGTGGCGATAGTGCTTCCTTTTTAATTGTGTCGTTTTCCTGTTTACTTGTTTTTGTTGTTCTTGTTGTGGCTTCAGATTTAGAGGCCATTTTTTAGGGCAGATAAATGCCACCAAGTTGTTTGTTTGAATATCAAATCTTTTTAAAAAAATAATAAGAATATGCAACAAGCATATAAGAGTTGCATGCCACACTAATATCAGGGAAATGTTAGTAAGAACCATAGACAAGGTGTTTCAGTTGCTTTATATTGTTTTTTTTTTTTGCGGCACTTAATTGAAATGAATGTTTCTTAGATTTTAGTGTATGGCTTTAAGTTTACGCTTGGCTTTTGCTAAGTTGAAGAGAAGATTTTAATTTATTTGTATATATGACGAGAGGTCACGACAACGACACGGATTATTATTTTCATAACTGAATTAATTGCATATCTGAATGGTTCCACGTATTTCGAAACATTCCATATAAACACCAGAGTAAAACAGGGCGACTGCTTCTTTACTGAGCTATTTATACTAACAGTGTAAAACACCAGTAATCCTTCCATAGGGATCAGTACTTGGCCCATTACTTTGTTACAAAATTTGTGGCCAGGAGAAGTAAGCATTTTTGGCTTTGTGGACGGCACTGCAATCGTACTTACAGTTAAAGACAGATATAAGGCAGATATATGCCCACTAAGTGATAAGAGATATAAAAAGATGGCTATTCTTCATAAAACTTAAATTGTCAGATGCAAAAACGAAGTTAGTGCTTATCAACAGAAAAAAAAAAACAATGGAAACTTTTAGTGCCAAGGTGAGATAGATGTCTTGATTCTCGTTTCCGCCACAACGATCGGGGTGTACAAAATTATAAAAATGTCGATGATTTCAAGGACTGTAAGGTTCCTATCTACAACGTACTTTTGTTATAATAAAAGCTTTATGACATATGTGATCATAGGTGGCATTCGTGATACGATTAACATTTCTACAGGTTTTTAATGACAAACCGAAGTTATCTGAGAGCAAACTTAGGCTCGTTTCAAAAACTTCAGCATTTCAACCATACCATACCATAAGAGACAATACTCCGCAGTTATTTAACTATTAAAGATCAAATGAAATCCATATTTGGAGACGATAACTGTGACCATAGTTAGTTAGTGCTGCAGTAAAAGGGAATTTGTTTAATAGATCTTACATTTCTATCGGGTGTTTTTTTTGCAGTTATACAAGTTTAAATTACGATAAAACAAAGAAATATATCTTGATGTTACGGGATTTGTTGGATAGCAAATTTTATGACATTAATGTTTAAATATTATCTCGGCTATGTCGACGCCACGGCTGGCGCTTATAAAACGCAATCTCTAATACAATTTCGGCCGTATTTCGCCAATAACTCTTCGAATGTTGATTTTCAGGTGTTCAGTTAACTCTAATTAATAGACATAGACAAGTAAATTTATATAGCACCAAAGAAAATAATCCAATCGGGTTAAATAACGTTCGTGGTGGACAATTATTTGCCTAATTACGTGAAATTATTCTTTTATCAAAAGTTTCTTTGAGTAAAACAATTGGTGCGTGCTCTGTGTGGCATGTGGCTCCGTGATGTTGTAACTACACTCCAGCAAAATTATTGCCAGCTAGTTGAGGTAAGAAAAATTTTCTAATCATGTTCCTATACCGTTTATCATTGATAGTAACATTCTGATCATCATCGTTTTAGAAGAAATATGGTCCAATGCCTACGCGAACCCTTAAAGCGCACCAAACAGCAATTTTCTTTGGATGCAATGGTATTTCGACAAAAACTTGTGGACAATTCTGCTTATTTACGTATCCATTCAACCCAAAATGGGCTTTGTCGGTCTGATGCACAGAACTAATATTTTGATCAAAAATTTCAACAATTTGCAAGCGTTGCTCTAGTAATGGTAGCAGTGTTGGTATAATTTTAGAAGAAAAAAAAAACAGATTTTCAAGTGAAAAAACTGCTCATACTTATAAAAGCAATTACATATGCGCCAATTATTTAAAACTTTTGATAATTAAAGAAGTTATTTGAATGATAATTAAAAGAATTAATAAAAAGCAAATATTAAAATATTGTCTGATGTGAAAGTTATACCAATTATAAGTTTTAATCGATTTTAATTTCACTCGATTTCGGTTTTCAAAGTTTATATTTTGCTTTTTTTCCGACAAGCTTGACATCCAGCAGGTAAACCGGATTTAGGTTCGTTGAAACGAGTGGTGCTAATCGTTTTTTTTTTTTTAGATTAGCTCTTGTTTTCGAAAAATACCTCTATTTCTAAAATAGAGTATGTTTACTTAATAAATACTAAAACCGATATTCCGTGATGAAATTACACTAAAACTTTTTCAGTATTCAATATTTTGTTGGTGAACCAGATCACTCATACTTACGTACTTTTTTAGTATGCAATTGTGATGGGAAAGTTGATACACTCGTACTTTTTTTTAATAATATTTAGTTTCAGAAAATATCGTTATATTCCCCTGACAGATTTGATACGCTCATAAATATTTCCTTATTTCTACTTTTTTATATTGGCAACTCGATGACGCTATGGGACGAAAATAATGAAGTTAAGATACATACAAAGTAATACTATTTTTCTGATAGGCAGTATGGAGTACCAGAAGAATCTTTTTTTGAAATATTCAAGCCACTTCAGAATTATGGGTAAAAAACCGGGTTTTCTTGCCTTCATGCACTTATAAGTTAATATCATACCTGAATTTTAACCGATTTTAAGTTTCTAATACGGAAAGAGGAAGAACGGAACTATGAACTCGCGGATGTTTTGATATTACGGGATATTTAATAGGGATATCTATATATATACGTAAGATTTCTTGAGAGTGTGCACCACATTCCGGGAATTGTTTATGAACGAAGACCTTATCCTTACTTGGATTCATGGACTTGAGGAAATTAAAGGTAACTGCTGCATGGATGTACATTAGCAGGCGGTTAACACTTTGGATTAATTCGGAATATCTGTGCTACTTTTCGACAGAATAGGCGGCTGATATCATGGAAATTTAGCCACGCTATGAGGAATTGAACCCACTAGCTATGAGACCAGAAGCATCTAGCCAAACTTGGGTTAGAGGAGAATGCATAGAGTGCATAGAGCACTAGCGAGGTACCTTATATGGGTTATTACTGACCGTTTGGTTGTTGGCAGACTTGCTCAAGGAATGGAAATTCCATATAATTACATTTAAAAACAGTTGCAATGATAAAGAGGAATAGGAGTCTACGAAACACCTTCTTCGCCACTGCCCAGAACTTGACTATTTAAGGGTTTCAGAACTAGTTGAGAGGAAATTCGTTGATAAGAAGTACTTCAAACGTACAATCTGGACAACATCCTTGCCTTCCTTAGGACGACTGAATGTTGCCAGAAAGGAGCTGTGAGACCTATGGTGTGGTAAGGGACACATGGTAACACATCGGAGCCCATAATGTGAACCCCAGAGAGCCAATGATGGCTGTTAAAATAACCTAACTACCAAATGCCTCATCCCTGCCTTCTTTAGGACGACTGAATGGTTAACTCTTGCCAGACAGGAGCTGCGAGAACTATGGTGTATTAATGAACACATGGTAACACAACGGCACCTAAAATTTGAACCCAAGTGAGCCAATTGTAGCTGTCAATATAACCTAACTATTAAATGCTACTTTGCTTTGGAAGTTGACAGAGGTATTAAGTTTTTGAGTAAAGTAACTCATGAACAATTTTTTTGTTTTATGAAATTTGTTACTCTTCTTGTCAAAAAATTACTCTTAAATTTTTTATTTTATTTTTTTTTTTTTTTTGATAGGGAACGAAAGTCCCTTTCCCATGACTGGTATGCAATGTGATCCCACTGCTCTTTTGCAAAAATAATTTATATTTATAAAACGACTGGATTGCTTTCTTGAGCCTAAATGTGAGTATCACATTGTGTCAGAACTTTTTTTTTTTGTGATTAGTGGTCAAAAATAGGGATCATTACATTGAGACATAGAAAAGGTACAAGTGAACCTCCCTACAGTTATATTTAGCAAATGGGGTGAAATTTTATTTCAAACTGCTGTATGCACATTTAGCAACGCTGAGTGTAAGTAAGTCTATCCATAATGTAATGTATGAAATGCTGGATAGTCGCTAAGAATAATAGTAAAATTTACAAATAATCGTCCTATTGAATATAAGATTTTTAGGAAAAAGATATGTATGTACAGATTTGTAAATTCACCAATTTTACTCAAGTTTTTTTCTTCTGTAACAGTATTACAATGCCATTACTATATATTATAGGCCTTTCGAAAATTAATCCTCGACAATTATTAAATTATTCTCTCCATTTATTAAGACAAACCATTTATTTCATGAATTTCTCGTTTTTGTTTATTCACCATTACTCTTACGATTAAGGCATAGTAGTAATTTGGCGAACTATTTTGTGTTTTTTTTTTCTACTTTTCATAGATGTTTGAGAGAAAAAAAAAGTACAAACACCAATTGTCTGTGAGCAGCAGAAGCACTAACATGCAATTACTCTAATTTTCATACAATGTTGTGTGTATGTATGTCTGGGCAAACTAACCAAACAAACAACTAACCGTCCGTCAGTCAAACAGTCAGATCATCTATAATTTACAACTGCATCATCAACATCCACATCAGCTTTGTAAAAATTCTGGATGAAAATTTTTTTTATTTTTTGTTTTACAATTTTTAACTTCTTTGTTTCCTCGTATTGTGTATATAAGAGAGTTGGTTTGGTGCTTGCTTTTCTTTCATTGGAATGATTCAAAAAGTTTTCCTATTTTTTCGTTCTGTATTTCGTTATCGTATTGCAGATTTTTGTTCTCTACGATTTAAATTTTAATTGCTGGCCAAGTTTTAATACAAAAAGAACACACAACAGATGAGGCTGAGAATGGGAAAAATAGTTCGTTTTTATTTCTACTTTTCTTTGTAAAATAGTTATACGATTCAAGGTATTTCGTTATGTTGGAAGAAAAAATTCAAAAGGTAAGAGTATGACTTATAGAAAATGATGGGAAATTTTCTTAAATCTTAGAAAGGAATGTAGTTGCAAAGATTTAAATTATTAATCGAATTTTGCACGAGCTATTTTTAGGAAATAATATTATTAGATTTCAAAGAAAAGGCATGTGTATTAATTACAAACTTATTTTTCTTTTAATAAAAAACAAAAACAAAAATGCATTTTATTTAAAGAAGCAATCCATGAAATCAAATATACAACCATTTCAAAGACCGAAATAACAGGCAGAGTATAACACTTCTCAGCATGATCAATAGGGTGATAGGCATATACTATATTATTACCAGACGAATTATGGATGTAATAACTCCAGCATTGAGAAATTAACGGGCAGGTGTTGCGCCTCATAGGTCCGGCATTGACCACGTCAATAGCCAAAGGGTCATAACTGTGTAGTTGGTCGAATGAGGATTACCACTCTATTTGTGCTTTGTTTACTTGATAAAGCATTTGATACACTACACTACCACGTCATACATATGAAGTGTTCTGATATCCAAAGGTATTCTTTTTAGACTAATTTTCGTGATCTAAATTTTGCATGAAAACAGCTAAAGTCAACAAATCCAAGTACACATTGTCAAACGTCAAAGATGTGTCTTTCATCACTTGTTTTTGTACGGTCTTTGACTCTATTATATCTAAAGTTTTGCTGGAAGATAAGGTAAAGTCTGCATGAAAGTCTAAGTGACCTTGACTACGCGGAAGATATCTATATAATCACATACATATTCGCGGCTGAGTTAAAGATTAACAACAACAAAAGCCGAACAGTACGTATCTATGTGTCAGGGCGAAGAACATCTCCACATCAAAGACTACGATTGGGTAGATGTGAATTGTTTTTGCTACATAAGTATAACAAGGTTTAGTAGTTCTAGAGAAGATATAGAAATAATCACGTCTTACCTGAATTCTATGCAGAACTTCCAAAATATTTTTGTGTTGAGCGAAACTAAAGATACTCGATACCTACATAAAAACCATCCTACTCTACGAACCGAAGAATGAGACACAGTTAAGAGTCTGATATGCAGAACTTACAGGTGTCAATAAGTTCCTCTGCAGAATAATGTAGATCTTACAGCAAAATTAACGAAGCACAATAACTGTCATTCGCAATTGATACACGGAGAGGAGCGTTGAACTGGTTCGGCCATATTCTAAAGCTGTGTCAATATATACTCGTACTTACTCTAATCGATTTTCTTTAAAAACTTTTGCAAGCACACCAACTTGTCGAAATAAATCCTCGAATACGAAGGCGATTATAAAAACATTGTGTTTTGCAACAAAATTGTTAATTTGGTGTTCATATCTCCTCGCGATTAATTAAAAAAACGAAAAATGTATCAAGAAAGAACATGAACTCCCGAATTTTATTTTGGTTGAGCTTACCGTATGCATCCACTCTTTTGGAAAATTTTTTCGATTTGAAACAGTGATGATTTGGGTCGCATATTCTGGGCACGGTGTTAGTCCTATAACTAAAATAGATACGCTTAGAAATAAATAATGCAATGACTCCATTTGCAGAGGGAATCATGCCACTTGATAGTATTTTATGCATGGTGATGAATGTGAGTGACCTGGTGAAAATCTCAAGTCGTGCGAACGGAGTCGATTTTAATGCACGTAAGACTCAATGTTGTTTTTTAACACACAGACAGATATTGAGGAATCAGATTCTCTCGATATTCCGGCCATGAAAATTCACTGTGACGTTCGTTGTAATGATCACATATTTCAAGTGTCGAAAGAATCATTCAAGTGCCTTGGATTTTTAAGACGGTGGCAGAAATAGTTCACTCCATCTGATCTCCTTAATATTTACACGACTTTTATCCGACCCAAGATGGAAAACAACTCTCATGTGTGGGCGGGTGCTTCAAAATCTATTCTGGAGATTCTCGACCGCGTACAGGAAAGGGCGAAGATACTAATTAATGACGGTAGGGTAGCAAACTCTATCGATGCAATGTGGCGCGTGTTTCATTGATCTATCGGTACTATAACGGAGTGTGTTCTGACGAAATTAAGGAATTAATTTCTAAAATCATATATTTTCATGTAGTACTCGTATTTCTAGTAGAGCGCATCCCCTTGTAATTGATTGTCCAGTGAATCGCACAACGCATTATAGGGAGAATTCGTTCTTTGGTCGCACAGTTCGGTTGTAGAATAATCTTCCAGCGAAAGTATTCCCTGCCAAAATCTAACGTCTATAAACACTACTCCCTCTTTTCTACAACCTATTTTTCTAGTACCAGCAAAATGCACTGCATAAGAAGGGGCCATCCCCTGGGTGCTGGCCTTATGTAAAAAAAAATGGTAGCGATGCAAAACACATTTCACGTACAGTTTCAGTCATGTAGTGAACCCATGGACTGATGTAAAGCAAAACATTGTTGTGGCTAAGCCTAAAATTGTTAGTGACTTACCGACAGAAATGTGACTTATAGATAGTATGCCGCGAAGATGTGAAGATGCTATTTAGAAAAAGGGTTATCATATCCGCTACTTAGTTTTAAATAAAATAAATATGTCGTTTTATTCTTTTTTTTACTGAAAATATTTTTTTTATTTGTGTTATTTTCTTCGCTTTTGCTCTCTTCAAAATAAATGAACTGGAACACACAAAACTAATGCTACGTATTCCTTGGAAAACGAATAATATATTAGGACATAACATAGAAATAATCTGTCTTCATCTTCTGCAGAATATATTGTATCTTAGCACTTAAGGTACAGATGACGAGTAGAGATAGGCAATAACCAGACACTTTCTTTTGCCGGAAAAACCTGTAACGTCATGCCCTGTCTAGCCAATTCATCTGTCACACAGTTCCCTCGAATATCACCGACGAAATATTCTTTCATCACCATTAATGACGAGTGGCATTCACATATTTGTTGAGGATTGGGCGATCATAGATTCCAGAGACTTGATTGCCGCCTGACTACAATATATCCTTTTAATCGTGGCTATGTTCCTTGCAAGCAGTTTATGCAATACTCTAATGTTAAGCTCTGCAGAGAAAATACCCAACTTTTTTTCTTGTTTTTCTTTGACTTATCTGTAAAGAATCGTAAACTCGTTATGTCTCCCTTCAGTAAATTCCGCCAGGATCATTTCACAGGGATATGCTGACTTTACTTAGCGTCTGGTAATAGAGATGAGATATAATAATCCGTTCTGCTTGGAATTACATCGATCCGTCTCAATATACCGGCATGTCTCGTATAGTAAAGAATTCCACAATCCGATTCCCATAGCCTCAGCATGGCAACACAGGCCATATGTTTCATCGTAATATCTAGTTTTTTAGGAATTCAGTAAAACATTGAGAGCCTAGGTGGGCATTATCCGCAACACTGCAGAGACCCCAATCAGCAATCATCGTTGAACCTTTTCCAATTTCTTCAGCATATAACATTTCTGTCTATATATATAAAAAGAAGTGTATATTTTGATGTCACCACTAACTGCAGAAACAGGTCCACCGATTTCAACCGAAACTTCAGAATATGTTTGGGATGGTCTTTAGACGGTTTACGTGAAGTTTGCACGAAAATAGTTCGAAATGGTTCCGGAGATATGGCATTTAGATTTTCCTATATATTCCCATACAAATATCAACAAAACGCCCTCCATTTTCCATATTATGATTTTTTATTGTCACTTGAAAAGTTACTAAACCAGATATCGTAATGTCTTCTGTGTACAATGACATTCGGTCATTTTATTTGTGAGCTGATCATTTGATATTGATCTTTGTATATCTACAGAACAATTAGAGTGGAAGTTGTTGAATTTGGTCTAAACGACCATCAGTTAAAAAGTGGTCGAAATAAAATAAGTGGGCATGGCACCTTTCATACAAATTAAATTTTCATTTTTGTAATATCATGAGTATGGTCAAAGTTGAAGTTTTTAAATTTGGTTTAAATAACTTGGCAGTCAATACAAACCATCATGTTTAAAAAATATGGAATTTTGCATGTGTAGAGAACGGTAACAGCTAAAGTTTTCTTTATTCACATTCAGTCAAAAAAACAGGTACAACACAAGGGCTCTTAGTAACGCGGGAGGGGTTCCTCTAGTAAAGTATAAATCTAACTATAGCTGTATAGTAAACAGGAAGTGCCCCCTGTGCTTGCCAACTGCTCCCTTGCTGCATTAGAGTTCAACTTCCGCGCCTTTTTGACTCTAAATTGAACAAAAACCAACATAAGCTTAAGCTTTTGTGCCAAATTTATTGAGTTTATTTAGTTTTTAATGGACTCCAACTGTCTCACACACTTCTGCTGTCTGTCCACTAGTTAAAGTCGATTTTTTTTTAAGATAAATGTGTGACAATTTATGATATTTTTTGAACCATATTATTTATTTTTTTTTTATTTTAAAATTCATATACATCTATGTACATGTGTATGTACATATGTAAATAAAAATATTTTTTAATTATTATCATATACGCAAAATATTTCACTTCCTGCTTTTGGTTTTTACAACGAAATTTCAATATAAATAGAAAACAACATGCGACAATTTAACAATTTTAGCTTTGCTTACTCATGCGCACCGGCATATACTATTTGACATAGAAAATGTAACATTTTATTTAAATCAGCTATGGATTAAAATCAGAGACTGCAGGTAAAAAAATGCACACACTTTTAATTCCATTTGGTTTTTAAAATCACTAAAATAAAAGAAATAACCATAACATTAAAAAATAAAAAAATATTGTGAAGGAAAAGCCCCGTATAAAAATAGATAGTTCTTAAATATAGTACATACTATGTAAGGTAAAAGATAACCTACATACATTGTATATCAAATTCGAAAAAGCAGAACCAAAAACGATTAACAAGTTTTAAGCCAACAGCAAACAGAAGTTCAGGAACTCTAATATTGTAAAGGATAAAAATAAATAAAAATAAGAATGACCTAATGCAGTGCATCATTACTAAAATAGCTATAGATCACTTTGTAAAGAATTAGCATGAGCTTTTTTAAATGAATGCTAGACAACAAAGGTCCAGAGCCTTTTCCGAAAAGCTCATATATTTTCTATATGTATAGTATTTTTAAATATTATGGACCGGCACAATTTTTAATCATATTCTATGAAACAAAATGTAACAAACTCTTAACAAAACGTTAATTGTAAGTTTAAAATGGATGTAAAATGGATACTATGGGAGAGGACTCTCCTTTATTTTTTTAAACTCTTCTTTAGTTTGTATTGCATTTAGAAATTTTTCGTCTAACTGAAAAATTTTATAAGGATTTTATTTTTATTTTTATAATACGCACTTAAGGAGATATGTAGTTTTTAGTCGTTTACCTCAATTATAAATTAACGGTTATAATCGCATGTCAACGCGTACCGACGCATGCGCATATAAACCAACAAATCCTCCTAAATTATAATTTAACAAGTAGCTAATGGCAAAAAATAATATTTTTATAGCTTTTAAAGGGGGAGGCCCTACAAAAGTTTTACCTATAAAAGAAGAGTTTAATACTGTTACGTTTTTCTTTTTTAAAAACGTTTATTTATGAGTTTGTAAAGGGTCCACCAAATATTTTTTTTTTTTTTAAATGCTAAAAAAAAACTACTGAATATTTTCTCAAATTTATTTTTTTATTTGAAAGTACAAATCTTCCGGCTAATAATGGAAAATAATTTCATTCAAACGGCTGCCTCGGCTAGCCATGCAGTAGCCTACACGATCGGTCCAATTTTAAAGCACATTATCGATTGTTTGCAGCTGTATTTTACCAATGGCTTCACGAATATTGTCCTTTAAAGCGTCAATTATCTCTGACTTGTTGGCGTGACACTTATCTTTGACGGCACCCTACAAATAATAGTCCAACGATGTCAAATCGCAGCTCCGAGGTGGCCAAACGACATCAGCTCTGCGGCTGATAATGCGATCTTCAAAAACAGGGCGCAAGCCGTCCTGTTGAAACCAAATGTTGCTAATATCCTCCTCTTCACTGATTGTAACCTGTTTACAAATAATAACAATTTCTATTCTTAATTACTCCTTCTGTTTACAACTTGTAAACAACAATAATTACTCGATAAATCTCTCTACTTAAAGATCTTCCAACCCGATCGTAGTTACCGCTTATATTTGATCACAACCTCTTCAACTAGAGTTTATCCATACTAAACTCTCTTAACACTGACTTCGAACCAATAACTCGTTCGCTGAGTTTACACCAAATAAACTGATTGCTGTTAGCATCGTTGTGTTTTTTATATGGCTGAGTAAACTACACTTCGAAAGCTCTCGAACCTCTCGATTCCATTTCTTTTCCGTACTTTCTTTTAGCTCTTATATAGCCATGCTTAAGTAGACATCGACTTCTTTCAGCTCTTACATCTGTTGTTGTTTGTTATTGTCTGTTACTTTTGTTCTTTTCTGTTGTTTTTTTTTTGTTTCCGTTTTATTTTTATTTACTTTATAATGTTTGCTGTTGCCGGCT
Organism: Wohlfahrtia magnifica; assembly: GCA_023159175.1. Taxonomy (NCBI): domain Eukaryota; kingdom Metazoa; phylum Arthropoda; class Insecta; order Diptera; family Sarcophagidae; genus Wohlfahrtia; species Wohlfahrtia magnifica. Next base: position 1,341,208 of record JAKWBJ010000156.1, read on the forward strand.
TGTAAACAGAACGAATAGTTGCTTTTGTGGCTTTTGTTGATTCTTTTAGCAATGTAATGAACTCAGGGGTGCCCAACCTGATTTTTTAACTATACGTTATTACAGAAGTTGAATATTTTGGTTTAAAAAAACTACATTTTGTAGGACCATGTTATTTAATTTATAAAACAAATGTAAAATAATGTGAAAAACCTGTTGGGTAGTCTTAACAGTAAATCGACGCATATCATCGCATGTCAACGTATGCCAACGTATATGCTTATAAACTATGAGAACTTACTAAATTTGAATACACTAAATGATTAACAAATGATAGTACTTATATAGCGCATAAAAATTTAAACGGATCCTAGAAATGTTTCAATTGTGAAAAAAGATACATGTTAATGCAAAAATAAACATTTTTGATTTTATAAGAAAATTTTTTAAATTTATAATACAAATGTTTAATAGCATAAAACAACATATTTGTAATCTTCGGCCATAAATTGATGGATATCATCGCATCTTAATGCATGACGACGCATGTCAGTATAAATACAAAAAACTTTGTTAACGTTATTGATAACACTGAGCTCTTCAACACTTTGAAACCAAAAAAAAAAAAAATGCATAATTGCTAGTGTAGGGCTTTTTAAAAGCCTTTGCGACTGTCTCCTAAGCACATCAACAATTTTTCATAGTTTCTCTCTAACATTTTCGATTAAAATTCCTATTTTTGTTTTACGCAAAAAATGTGTAAAAAATGAAAAAAAAATTACATAATATTCATAATTTTTAATCACGCGTCAGAGCCATGTTGTACATTTGTCACTTTTAAGGACATGCTACAAATGCCAAGCGTGCAGACATTCATGCTAACGTAGTTGCTGCTAACCAAACAGCTATCGTAGTCATAGCCAACAATACGTAGCAGGCAGTCAAGCTCATCTAACAAAACAGGCAGCAGTTCTACTCAATCAGTTTTGTTTAAAAACGAGAAGAGAAAACATTTTTTTTTTATTAAAACCACCACCAACATGTAAAACGATAAAAACATAAATAGAAACATGAAGGTTTTCATTTGATATTAAGAAAAAAAACGATAAATACGTTTGCAACCGTGCTGTGAATATTTGCACGCAACGTTTATTTAGTAGTTGCAGCCAGGAATCGTAGCAGGCTTATATGCATACAATCGCATACGTTTGGTACGAGTTAGTAAGTAAGTGACTGTAACTTATTTACCACTCGTACGTACGCACTCCAAGTAGTAAACGTACGTACAATTCATTTAACAAATGCGCCGTAAACATTATTCAAATAACCAACGTTGTGATTTAGATTACATATGTGAAAATTGTTCTTGTTGTTGTTGTCGATGTCGTTGCAATCTTGCCAGTTTTTAACAAGCAACATGAAAGAAAGAAAAAAAAAAACAAAAATTGCAACAGCACTAACAACAAAAACAAGAACAACAACAAAATATGATGTATCTTAGATTACGAGACAAAATCATAGATTTAACACAGAGAGAGAAAAATTACAAAAATTTTTTAAAACATGCTGAGCCTGGTCAAATTTATCATTAGACGAAACGGTATTGGGTGCAAGTGGAAAATTAAAAAAAGCGTTACAAATCGACATTGTGATACCCTACACAATACCTTTTAAGAACTACACATAGTTTATTGCAGTTGAATCGCTCAAAAGCTTACCACAACACTAACCCAAGGAAATTACTGCATTGTATGGGATCTTGGGTCAAGCTCGGGTTAAAATATGGCGCAAGAGGCTTTACTATATTATCCTTACTGCATAGGGATGTCTTATTCTGAAAAAATTATTTTTAGAATTAAAATATTTCTAGAGCTTTTTTAAGAAATTTCTGCTTAATATTAAAAATCTCAATTCTTTGCACCATATACACATACATCATGACTTTTTTACTAGAGCTGCAAAACTATCGATAGTCGGCCCACTATCGGATTCTTTTGAGTGCTACTTGTGGCAACAATATTAGAATTTAAGTGAAAGGAAAAGAATAATAATAAATATACAGTGTTGAAAAAACTAATAGGGACACTTTATTTTGGTTCGGTATGTCATAAAATTTGATTGAAGATTTTGATGGAAGAGTAATCCTTATATATAAAGCGAATATTGTTCATACCATGAAGTGCTCCACAACTAAAATAATTAATAAGATCCAGTGAAAGAAAACTGCAGAGACTATGAAACGAAAGCGTAGAACAACTGTCAGTTTTAATAATTTTTTAATTCGTACTTCAAATAATTATTCCCTCAAGTCATCGAAAAGCCTCAAAAATGAATTTATTCTCCTGTTTCAAGAGGCACAGTAAGAAAAAAAAATTATGGAAACTAGACTTATGGTTTAATTGTCCTCGAAATGTATCATTTCTCAGCAAACGGCAGCAACACCTGTCACGTGATAGATAGAACAACATGCTATGGTCTGAGGAAATGAAGATTAATTTGTTTGGAACAAATCCAAACTCGTATGTACGAACATATTTTAGTTACAATTCATACTTTGAGTTTAATAAATAGAAATTTAAGAAACTGTTAAACTGTGTTCCTATGTAACTATGAAAAGTTACAGACGTCTAACAAGCTGCGACGAACAAATTTTTGCAAATGTGACTTTAACTATGTACATCTAGTGACTTCCATATTTACTCTTAGAATTTGACGATAGTATCGATAGTGAAAAAAAAAACTATCGATGGTCAGCCAAAAACAAAACTATCGACACTATCGATAGAACACTATCGACTGTTTTGTAACTCTATTCTGCACCTAGCATTCGGCTGCTATGTAACCGTGAGTGAAGCATAAACCACTGCTACTACGTAGCTTCCCAACGAAACTCATCGTAGTAGGGCGTGAAACAAAGTCCTTCAACAACTGTGATGACAAAAATTAAGATTCGACCAAACTACGCAGACAAGGTCAAAGAAAATGATATCAGTTATCTAAGAAGCTTGCAACTAAAATCAGTAACAATGCCCAAAATCAAAAGAAGACTTAAACTTAAGTCTTGTGTTCATAGAGTGTCAAGACCTACTCTTTTCAGCAGTACGCCTATTTGTTTTTAGTCAAAAAAGGCCTAATCACTATGTATTTTATAAAGTTATTTATTTTTTATTATTTTTTGTATTCAATTATGATGATAAAATATCTTAAAATTTTTTACGCTGCTATTTGTTTTTTAACCAAATTCTATGAAATGTGGACATAAAAGAAAATGTTTGCATAAAATGTTCATATAAAGTAGTGGTTACGTTTTTTTTTTTTTTTTGTTCAATATTTGTTAACATTATGGCTAAGTACTACCTTGGTCAATAGTTTCCGGCAATTTTTTACAACTTCGACCGTATTGCAAAAGACATGATATGCGAGGCTGAATCCGATCCCACATTCATCAAAAGGATCATTACTAAAGACGAGACGTAGGTTTAAGTACAACACGCAATCTAGACATCAGGCAAGTGAATGGCATTCACCAAATTAACCGAGACCAAAAAAACGTCGTTTTCAATCAAAGAAGCAGGCTATGCTCACGGTTTTCTTGGTTTACAACGGTGTAGTGCATCGCGAGTTTTGCCAGAAGGCCAGGCAGTAAAGAAATAATTTTATTTGGGCGTTATAAGATTCGTTTGTGTGAAGCAATTCGCCGAAATGAATCAGAATTGTCGGCAGAAAACTAGTGGATTTTGCACAATGATAACGCACCGTCGCACCGTCGCACAGTGACATTATTATTCGAAATTTTTTGACGAAAAATGCAACAAACACCATCGAACAGCCACCGTATTCTATCTGTTCAATCGAGTTAAAAAACCATTATGAAGAACGCGTTTCAGCAACCGTTTCTAAAATTGTGAATAATCGCCAACACACATAGATACTCTTGGCTTTTGCAAATGTCAAGCTATGACGCTAAGATTTAGCGGAAATATCAACATTACAAAAGCAAAAAAAAAAAAAAAAAATGAAACAATGGGACCGCACACGGGGGTTATTCTAGAAACTTTTTAATCAAGGTAGTAGTCGATAGAATAACTATTTCAAATGATTTCATGTTTATATTCTTTGTTGAACTAATTGTTATTTGTTTTTATTTACTGAATTTTTAAGGCGTTTTCATTAGAAAAACAATGTACTTTTTTATCAATTGTACTGTTTATTTTTCCTCTATGTATTTTTTATCAATTAAATCTAGCTACTCTAGTTGTTCTTTTCTCTAGGAGAAACACAGAGCATATGCTCTCTCCAAAGCTAGAATAAATCACAGCTACTACCTAGGGGTTAGCGACCCTTAGCGACACCCAAATTACATGTTCAGATATCGACCCATAACTACAGTCTACTTTCCTATTAAATCCCTGTTCTCTAAATTAATTTTAATCGTCAGTAAAAATCCCAAACCAACAGCCACAATTTATTTAGTAAGTCCGTAGGATGACATACAGATGGCGTTACTAGAATTTTGTCCATATGAATTTTATTTAGTACTAACCTTCAAACGATACGTATATAAGCTTGACAGCAATCTGACTATTTATTCATAAATTATAAAGGGTCCGCCAAATATTTTTTCTTTTGAAAATGCTATTAAAAAAAAAAACTACTAAATATTTTCTAAAATTTCTTTTTTTATTTGAAAGTACAATCCTTCCGGTTAATAATGGAAAATAATTTCATTCAAATAGCTGCTTCGTCTGGTCATGCAGTGGCCTACACGATCGGTCCAACTTTTAAGCACATTATCGATTGTGTTTAGCTGTATTTCACCAATGGCTTCATGAATATTGTCCTTTAAAGCGTCAATTGTCTATCTTTGACGGCACCCCACAAATAATAGTCCAACGGTGTCAAATCGTAGCTCCGAGGTGGCCAAACGAGTGTAGCTTCGGCTGTGTGGAACGTAGCGTCGTCCTGTTGAAACCAAATGTTGCTAATATATTCTCTTCCATATTTGTGAACAAAAATTCGTTCAGCATGGCCCGATAATGATCGCCATTGACTGCAACGGGCACTCCTTGCTCATTTTCGAAGAAAAATGACCCAATTTCGCCTCTGGACCAATATCCTCATCAAACAGTGACTCGTCTTGGGTGTATCGGATTTTGTATGGCATCATACCAAGGTCTTTATATGAAATTCGTCTCAGTGATATCTTCGAAATGTTCAATTGTTTAGAACGACGTTGAATTGATGTTGATGGCGCTTCACGCACACTTTCTGCCACGCCTGCAATATTCTCTGGTGTACGCACTGTTTTTGGCTTTTCATGCTTTGGTTTATCGATGAGGATGCCAGTTTCTTTCACTTTTTTCACAAGATAACGAATATACGTAGCTGACGGTGCTTCTCTTCTTCCAAAATCCGTACGCAATTTTCGCACACATTCTGCTACATTCCCATTATTTTTAAAGTAAGGTCGCAATATTTCCCAGCGTTTATACACAATCATATTTGTTCAGCGGAAGGATAAAACTAATTATCTGTCAAATCAGATATGAGCCACGAAATAAGCACTAGTTGAAAAAAAAACGTTAGATGGCAGACCCGATAGCATATTGTATGAAGCAACTTTTGTTATTAAAAATAAAATAAAATAAAATAAAAAAGTGAATTACAAGTTCTGATAAAAAATAAATAAAGTGGAAACCAAACAATGGCTTAATAAACATTATCCGAACTCTGATTTATCGAGACAAATGGTAGAGAATTGGATTGCTGAACTTAAACGTGGTCGTAGCTGCACAAATGATGCAGAGCGCAGTGGACGCCCAAATGAGGCTCTTATTCCCTAAAACAGTAAATAAATCCACAAATTGGTTATGAACGATCGCAAGTTGAAGTAGCATGAGCTAGCAAAAATATCAGATGGGAGAGTTTTTACCATTTTACACGAACATTTGGATATACGAAAGCTCTGCATAAATTAGGTGTCGCATGAGCCCAAAGTCGACCAAAAACAACAAAGAATTGATGCTTCAGAGGAGTGCTTGGCACTGTTAAAACGCAATAAAATATAATTCTATCGTTGATATATGATAATGAATGCGCCTAGTATGTGCCTGCCGCACAGTGCGTCCCATAGAGCGAAAAGACATAAATAGAAGCCGTCGTCGTAGATAAATGACATATGTAATGTTTCGACAAAATGAGACAACGAACACGCTTAAAACAAAGAAAGAAAATTATTCTAAAGTCTTTTTTTATTTAATTTTTTTATTAAAAAAAGTTTTTTGTGGCACAGAGTTGTTTTAATTACTGATATAAGTAAATAAATTCCAAATAACAAGTTTTTGACGCGTGCAATTTTGTGGATTTAAATAAATTAAAAATGTACTGCAATTGGACAAAAATTTGATGTTGTACTGCAAATTTTGAATTTGTATAATAATTTTAATTATTTCTGGATTAATATGTTATATATGAAGTGACAATTCAAATTCTTGCTAATTTTTTATTTGTCCCAAGCTACTTAAAAATAGCAAAATTTACGAATAACTCTTTAAGTTACACATTTTAAAATGTCAAAACTTTTTAAGTTGTAGGACAAAGTTGTTTCTATTTTTTTTTATTTGATAGCACATATTATATATTTTTAGAAACCGAAATAACAAATTTCTAGTTACATGTATATAAGCGGATATCACTCTTTGCTGCAAATTTGCAGTTGGATATACATATATGCTCTGAATTTCAGCAACAAAGAGTGGGTTCCTTTTATGGAACCTGTAGCAAATTAAAAATATTAAAAGAAATAAATAATAAATATTTGTTGAAAATTTGTCAAAAAAAATATTTTTTAATATTTTGTATATCTTACACCTAACCCTGTCTATACATAACTTTGTTTTGGGTATATAAATAAAAACATGGCTGTTTAAGTATAGCAAACTTACAATGCTTTTTTGTGTAGCAAATGCCACTTTCATGTGATTTGTTGTTGTGACGTAGCAAAATGTAGCAGATATGCTAGGTTTGCTACGTCTGCAAGACAAGCAAGGCCTGTTTTTTTTAATACTCCTTCAAAATTTGGTAAATTTAAAGTTTCTATTGAAATAAGTGCATTTTTAAAAGTAGAAAAAAAATCAACAATAAACAAAATTTAAAACTTTTTTCCTATTTTGCTTATAATATTGTAAAGGAATTAAAAGAACAAACTTCTAAAAATTTGTTTAACGAATGGAGTTTTACAGCTGTTTTCCTGAAGCACCTAAAATATGTACATTTTTTACTTAGTATTTTTACTATAAGTCAGTTGAGTTTAGCGCCCTCTGCCGCAGTATAGAGAAGTAGCCGAGAAATTATTTTCAGTATTTTATTCAGCGTATAATTACCTGTATCCGTGATTTTTTGATTTGTGTCTATGGCCGAAATCATATTTAAAAATAAATGTTATAAAACTTTCTATCCAATAATATAATTAAAACATATTATGATATCATTGTAATTAAAACATATTTTGATTTCAACTTATATAACTGTAAAAAAAACACCCAATTTTGTAAACATATATTTAAATATTTTTACTAGTTTTATAGAAAACATATCTATTATGATCGTTTGTAGCGTACTAGAACTAAATTAAAAATCAAATTATTCATTTAACTAAATACCATTTATTGTTAACAATTTAACTTGAAAAAGATCTTTGACTCAATGTCTTTTGCTGCAAGTCCAGTTTCACTCTCTTCCTTTTAACTACATAACACTGAAGTCTATTACAGCTGTCCGATAACGCAACAGCAAAACATAATTGTAAGCAAATTCTAACAAGATTCTATAATTTACCAAGGCTTAAAACAATTTATGGTTAATACGAGTGTACAACGAGTATATACGTTTTTTTTTCAGTTTTTTATTAAGAATTTTGTTTGTGGTGCGTTTTTATTTTCAGTTTTATTTGTTGTTGTTGTTGTAATTTTTCATTAAATTTCCAGAAGATTGATTGTAATCGGTAGTCAAGTGCAACTTGTAGATGCCTGTCGCTTAAAGGCATGTTCTAGACAAAATGCTGTAACTGTCCAAAACATGTAACACGTATACAAGTAAACAAACATACCCACATATTACCATTTTATATATGCAGTTTAGTTGCATGTGTATAGAAGCAGCAGTTCTAGCCTTAAGCTAGAGTAAGTAGAAGGTGAAGAAGAATTACAAAAAAATAAAAAGAGTAGAAGTCTTAAGTGAAAAATATATGTAAAAAAAATATAATTTATGACATTTAAAAGTTAGGAAGGAAAATAGTTGCGGTAGACAGACGTACTGGACACATGCAGTTAAAGTAGCGTGTTGCAAGCGTATGTAAGTTATATAAAAAAGTATGCTTTGCATGCAGCAAATAGTTACAAACTCGTAAACACTACTGATGCGTTATCTGAAATTGATGATGGTAAAGATCATGATAATGATCATGCTGGCTTGTGTGGTTGTTTAGTTGATGGTTGATGGCTGGCATTTGAAAACAAATTTTTGGAAGCTGCACAAGACGCAACCTCACCACTAATTGTTGTAAAGAAAAGTAACAGAAGATGTTCCTTTTTTTGCTTTTCTTTTGACATTTACAACCATTATGTGTTTTTGTTTATATTTTTAAATTTTTTGTGGTTTTAATTAAAACCAAATTGTCTGGCTTTTTCTTAAGAAAGTGCAGAGTTTATTAGTGGATCATTTATAATGATCCTGTAATCATAATTTCCATTTTCTATAGAAAACCATTTATATTGGCGCCTCTTCAAAACAAAAAACCCTCATTTCCAGCTATTCTATCTGAAGGCAGTTTTCTGGCTTTCTACCCTAACATTAAAACAAAAAATAGAGAAACCTTTCATACTTCAGTCACTGCTAATTTAATCAGTGAATGTTATCGTTATTTGATTTTTATTTTTATATAATTTCCTTAAGCCTAGCAGGTGATTTTCTTGTAAATCCCAGCTATAAAGTGTTATTTGTTTATATTCATTTTTCTGTTTTCAAAATTTGTTCACTCAATTATGTATTATGTGGGTAATTATTAGTTTATCAATTAAAAAATATGTCAAAATTTATGGTAAATTGATTGATAGAAAAATTAACATATTTTCTTAAAGTAAAATAAAGACAATTGATTGGCTTGATTATTATCATTTACTGAGGCAGACAGATTAAATGATACGCATCTTTTGTGCAGATGTAATATTTGAATTTTGTTTAAACGAATAATTGAAAATTTATTTAATCTGTTATTGAAATTTTCGAAACGCCTCCACAATTTTAAGTTAAGGGTAAAAACCAAGTCTTTGTACCTTACTTAGGGTTGCCAGATTTTTAAAGCACATTTTTCGTAGTCAATCCACGCCGTCAGTTAAAATAAGTGGGTGTGGCACCTTTCATTCAAAGTAAATATTGATTTTTTTATATCTAAAGTACGTTAATAGTGAAAGTTTCAAAACTTGGTCGAAATAACTTTGTGACCAATATAAATTATGACTTATTATGAAAGTGGGCGGAATTGGGTAAGTATGGTATCTCCCATACAAAGTAAATATTGATTTTTGTATATCTTTGTAACGGTAATAGTGAAATATTCTGAATCTGGTCTAAATAAATTCGTAGTCAATACACGTCATCAGTCGAAATATGGGCTTGAATAAGTGCGCGTGGCACCTACCATACAAAGTGTATGTTGATTTTTGCATATCTAGAGAAGTGTTAGTATGGCAGTTTATGAACCAGTTTTTGTTTTCCACATATAAATGAAAAACAGACATACAGAAGAGTCAACGAAATTAGTTGCAAACTATTGTTATAAAAAACTTACAGTAACAGTAAAACAACATGAATAAATTTACTGTGAGCGTCAAAATAAAGTGTACATTACCATTTTCTACAATTTAGCTTTAATTTTTCCGCCGTTGTATGGTAGGTAAGACACCCGGCTACCATCCAAAAGATCGTCCGCTTAATCCAAAACCAGACCATCTAAAATAAAAAAATTTTTGGATTTTCGGATCCGGCATTAAAGTGCAGGTTCCTTTTAATGACTCTAAAAACAGAATTGTATGCAGCTCATTGACTGCTAGAATACCGTGTTATTTAAAGGAATGTTATGGGAATTATTATTATCAAAATAAGATAAATTTAAACATTTTATGTTTCCTTAAAACTATCTAAGGCTTTTCAAAATTAAACATATTACAAATTAGCTTTATAAAGGGTCCGCCAAATAATTTTTTTTTTTTTTTTTGGAAATGCTTTAAAAAAAAACTACTGAATATTTTCTAAAATTTCTTTTTTTTTATTTGAAAGTACAATCCTTCCGGCTAATAATGGAAAATAATTTCATTCAAATGGCTGCCTCGGCTGGCCTTGCAGTAGCCTACACGATCGGTCCATTTTTTAGCACATTATCGATTGTCTGCAGCTGTATTTCACCAATGGCTTCACGAATATTGTCCTTTAAAGCGTCAATTGTCTCTGGCTTGTTGTCATAACACTTATATTTGACGGCACCCCACATATAATAGTCCAACGGTGTCGAATCGCAGCTCCGAGGTGGCCAAACGACATCAAGTCTACGGCTGATAATGCGATCTTCACAAACAGGGTGCAAAACATCGAGTGTAGCTTCGGCTGTGTGGCACGTAGCGCCGTCCTGTTGAAACCAAATGTTGCTAATATCATCCTCTTAAATTTTTGCAACGGCCACTCCTTGCTCGTTTTCGAAGAAAAATGGCCCAATTATGTCTCTGAACCAAAATCCGCACCAAACAGTGACTCGTCTTGGGTGTATCGGCTTTTCAATGTATGCGTGCGGGTTTTCTGTGCCCCAAATGCCACAATTTTGCTTATTTACATACCCGCCAAGATCAATATGAGCTTCGTCTGAGAAGATGATTTTTTTTGGCAAAATCGGCATCTTCTGTAAGTCGATCGCAGGTCCAGATTCCCAGCGTTGTTCAAGCGTATACACAACCATATTCGTTCAGCGGAAGGATAAAACTAATTATCTGTCAAATCAGACATGAGCTAAGTATTACCTTTCACGAAAAAAGCACTAGTTGAAAAGAAAACGTTAGATGGCGGATCCTTTATTATTACTGATTAATATTAATTATTTATTGGCTTAAATCGTATAATTTTTCGTAAAGCAAACACAATGGGTAAACTAACTTCAATTGTTAAAAACACACAAAATATTTTCGAAGACGAAATTTTAAATAATGCGGCCTATTATGCTCTATGTAAAGAAAAATTCACCAAAAAATGATGTTAAATTATTAGAAGTTATTTAGGTACATCAGATTCTAGTGTTAAAGGCAGTACTATCTAAATGAAGAAGAAGAGAAGTCCAAGACCAAAAGTAATTTACAAGTAACTTTTGATTATGTAAAAAATATAAAACCAAAGATGTTTCTTTTTGAAACAATTTCCTATTAAGCGATGAAATCAAATTTCATATGTTTAATCAGAAAAAAAGTCATAAAAATATGAAGAACCATAAACGAAGAACTTTCAGAATAATATTGTATATTAACATTGAAGCCTAGTGAGGTTTTGGTAATAGCGTGGAATATTTGGCGGAAGTCAGATTTTGATACAAAGTACTATGAATGAAATAAATGGCTTAAATATATTCAAGAACCAATATGAAGAAATTAGAAGTGCAAGGATCTTGATGTCTTTAATAAGAGAATGATTTTAATCACACTGCTCGGGTGGTTCCTCTTTCGCACTTCTAACCTTACTAATATCAGAATTTAACCCAAATCGAGTGGTTTCGAGAACATTTTGATCATAAAATTCAAAAAAAGGTAAATTTGTAACAACAAGAAAAGAATTCTTTATAACAGAGGAATGACGGAAAATCTTACCTTAATTTAAAAAAGAACATAGTGGAGACATCAAATTAGACAGTAATTACTGCACCAGCTGAGTCTTAAATAAGTACAAGGAATATGTTAAAATTTCGACGCAATAGACGAACAGAACCGTACCATTTGTGACCGATGGCGAAACGATGAATTTTGAACTTTTTTCACACTTTCGTTTACAGCTGCGATATTCTCTTCTTCGAAATATTGACTCAAGATACCATAACAATTAAAGAGTATGCGTGGTGTGAAATCTATAGTTCAACGGTTGGCTTGATCAGATGGCCGATTATAAATTCGTTATAAGTTGAGCAAAGTGATGACTGATTTACTCTGCTGACCATTTACAAGTTGGCCGACCTTAAAAAAGGTTTTCAAGCACTTCGATCTTCTCCGCATCCTCTCGAATTTCTGACACAAATCGTTGTTATGTCCTCTTCTACTTGGTCCCTCCATCTAAGTTTAAGCCTTCTTCTTCTACGTGAGAGAATATCAGGATCGTATTATACGATATTGTCGTTGAAACATTTCTATCCCTTCTCAAAACATGACCTAATAAGCCTAGTCCTTGTATCTTAACACGCATAACTATGCCAATATCACAGTATAACTCATTCAGCTCTTACGATGTTGGTATTCGTCATCAACTCAGATTGGTACTTAGATCTTGTTAAAGTATCTTCTTTTCGTACACTCCAAGTATTGCCACATATGCATTCGCAAGTATCCATGCTTTTGACCCCTACCTCAGCACAAGTAAATCAGTATCACGTAAAGTACGAGCTTTGTTAGGCGCGGAGTGGTCTTATTTCTAAGCTGCTGACCTAGGCCATACAGATTTTACGTTAGTCAAAAGAATTATTCGCTTTATCACACAACTAATGTTATTCATTCTGGTTATGAATGTAAACTCACTCACTAAAAGTTGAAGTCACAACTTCCACAGTCGGTTTAAGTCTCGTGGATGTTCTTTGCTCGGTATTGTTAACTTGGTATTGTCTCCATTTATTGGCAAACCAACTTTTTTTCAAAGGAAATCTAGATAAGTTTGTAGCTTTGTTGAAACGTCTATCCATTCATTATTTGTCAGAATATACTGAGTAGCTGCACACAAATCTCTAGACAAGAATAATTGCTGTTACCAAAATAACAACTCAAACCTCGAGAGTTCTTATCAAGGTAGCCAGCCTATTCCTCACATAACTAAATAGATAACTAGGAGTCTTTCCGTGCCATAGGGGCTGTCATCTACTTAACAATATAATCGATCAGAAAAAAGGTTTTTTTTTTAAATCAGCATGGCTCGAAGTAAGGCCTTAGACCGTAGAAGGACAGAATGGCCACGGTTAAAGAATCATATACAGGAGTTTTGTATGAGACAAAGTGAATGACGCCTGAGGTAAGGCTTACCGTATCTTTAGGAATAGTATGAAAAATGCTGACTTAATCGTCTCTAGATTGGTGGTAATGTATTGTTAAGTTAGAGGGACTACACAAACAACTGTTGGCGTTTCTGTTCCATTTATGACCCAGTTAGCGCGGTACTAGTTAGCTCTCCAAAATTGAAAAAAAGGGAATACTTGTGGACAGTATTTGTCAGGTGAGAAGCGGAACATTTTCGAATATTGACGGAAAGCTAGCAAGCAACACACCTTAAAAAACAATTTTCACGCTTTTACTTCTCCAAAAATTTTTCTTTTCTTCTTTCATAGCATTATTGAGATTATGCGTCGAAGTCTATTTCTGACATTTGATATCGAGACAAATTTCATTAAATGTTAGAGCAATTTGCTAAGAAAAATCCTTCATAGCCATTTAATTTCTAGCACAAAAGAGCCATTGTTCCGTTGACTGGGTGGCTAGTGGCATCATCCTGTTGGTATCACATATCATCCAAGCCCATATCTTCAATTTCTGATCACAAGAATATGTAATCATCAGACGATAGCGAACACTATTCACGAGAACTGCTTAGCCGACCTTATTTTCGAAGATGTACGGCCAGAAAACGCCACTAGCCCATAAACTACACCAAACAGTCACTCTTTGTGGATGCATTCTCCCAGTTGTGAAAAAATTTGGTCAATTAATTTTAATTTAAAAGCCAATTTTCGTAAAAGGCTTCAACAATCCTAACGCATTGCTCAATTGTGTACCTTTCCATGGTTCAAATTGTAAAACACTGAAACAAATAAAGGACAAATTAAGTTGGGCAAAAACTTGACGTTAAGGTGTGACTCCCAATTAACATCGTGCATGATGGTTGGATCACCCGTTATTTCTATGAGTGATCATCACCTAGATATAGCTATAAGCCTCACAATATTTTAAAAGTCACTGTGGTCTTTAAAGTAACACAAATGCACCGTTCATAAGAAAATTCTTGATAGTAGTCTACTTGCATTTGACAACAATAACAACAACAACAAACACTTTACCAGCAACATAAAAAATACATAAATTGTTTTGTAGTTATTGTTGGCTGTATGTGTCGGTAAATATTCTTTCTTTTGTGATTTGTTGTTCCGCATAAATAAGTAAACGCTTTATAATTGCAGTCGGTGGTCTTACCGCCATTGTAGTCGTAAGAAAGCAAACTTTTGTTAGAGTTCTTTGTGTTGTAGCTGAAGCCTCTCTAGTTAGTGTTTTTTAGTTGTTTTTTTAATTATACATTAAGACAGCATGTGTGGTGGAAGCATATTTGGTTTGTACTCATGTTTGCAACCTTCTCATGTCTGGTCCTAATATTAAAATATAGCACGGTGCGGCAAAAAATATCTGTAAACTGATACTATTATCATGATAGGCGCTGTTGAGTACAACAAGTCAATATTTCGAGTTACAGGTAAAAACCGGTTTTTCGTATCTGCATGCACTTATAAGCTAATAACTGAATATTAAGCGAATGTGGAAAATATTGATTAAAAATGTGTTGAGTTGAGAAATACACATAGATTCCTCAAGTTCACTTAAGTAAACCATATTTCGTTTCTCTTCTTTACAAATCCGCATAGAAACTAAAAATCGGTTAATATTAGCTAAGTTATTAGCTTATAAGTGTGTGAAGGTACGAAAGATTGGTTATTCCTCGTAACTTGAGACTTTGAAGGTGTCTCGAAAATTTCAAAAACATATCCTTATTCTACTCGCAAGCGTCTATCAGAAAAATAGTATTACTTCCCACATATTTCAACTTCGTTCTTTTTTGTTGCATAGTGTAATTTTATGAAATTTTGCAAACGTATTATTTTTTTGTCGCCTTAGAAAAGCTTCACTGGCTTTGTCTGGAAAGATTACTGTTTCACATGAACGCTAAGTATAAATGAAAGACACTTACTTTGATGTCATAAATGACATTGTCGTTAATAAAGTCTCATTTAGACTCATTGAAAGGTACCTACAATTTAACGCCGGCTCCGAACGGCAAAAGTATTCGAGAAGTTTTCCATAGCAGTTACACATAACCAGTCACTAGCTAATGTTATGAGGTAATACCACAGTTGAAAAATGATTTCTTTTAGATGGCCTGATCTAGGAATGAACAGAGGACCTCTTGGTTGATTGGCGGCTGATTCACCTACCACACCACAGCGGCATACAGTTGCCGCCTAACCGTTTTCGATAATTTTTTAGATAATTTCTTCAACTGGGTTACTAAAGCGTGGTTCAACCATAATCCACGATATTAGTTTTGAGTCCCATCTTAACATCAAGGTTATTGCCCAACTTAATTTGACTTTTAATTTTAATAAGTCGATAGTTTATATGTAGAACTTAGCTCCAGCCTTTTGAAATCATATTTTAAACGGATCAATGTAATCCATGTATTTAAACTAAAAATCATCGATCATGTTGCTCAAGCTCCGGGTTCCTTTTTGAAGAAATAGGGTCTAAAGATATTACAGTGTATTTTTGGATGTAAAACGAAAAATGAACACAATCTTTACCGAACACAATTCTGCATTAAAACATCGAATCACTTCTCAACTGGTTTAGACCCCAATCGCCGAAAGTACGATGCAAATGGCAGTCCCGTTGCTGTAATTCTTGCACCAGCTGGATCTTAAAGATCTTTGCTTATATATTTCGAAGTAATGGATAAACAGAGCCCTAGTTCCTGTTACCGATGACGAAACAATAAATAAAATAATTCTTTTTTCATATTCAGTGTTTGATATATTCAACCATGGATATGTATACAATTGAGCAGCGCATTATTGATTGTTAAAGACTTTTACGAAAATGTCCATTCAAATCAAAATGCATTTTGTGCACTTTGTGAAATTTTGGTCAGCATAATCGTCCAAATACCGCATTTGGGCATATGTGAATCCACGAGTGATTTTGAAAAGCTGATGAGTCCACAAAGAGTGACTGTTTGGTGAGGTTTATTTGCTATCGGCGTCATCGGGCCGTACTCCTTCAAAATAAGGTCATCCAAGTAGTTACCGTAAATGATGTTTGTTATTGCAAAATGATATCAACCAGAAATTGGAGATATGGACCTGAACGTTATGTGGTTCCAACAGAAACGTGCCATTTGCTACATGGCCAACGAAGCAATAGCTCTTTTGTGGAAGAAATTCAATGGCCGTGTTAGCTCATGTCGTGGCGGTGTTCATTGACCGCCACGGTCATACGATATGACACCGGTGGAACTCTTTCTTTGGAGATATTTAAAGGAAAAAGTGTACGTCAATAAGCCGAGAACAATTCAAGAGCTAAAGGGTGAGATATTTCGGCACATTACTGATATTGAACCTCAACTATGTCTCAGAGTCATTGAAAATAATAATATTTCACACATAATTCTATTATAATAAAAAGTATGAAGATAATTCTCTGACAACTTTTTGTTTTATTTGCAATGAACATCGTGCGTTTTGGTCGGACCACCCTTTACAACACTTATACTAATGCAACAATAAGCTGTCATAGTTTACAATGTAAACTTCATTTTACATGAGAGATGGGTGTAAGTGAATGCGTGAGAGAGTTTTCCTGTTTTTTTTTTTTTTTTTTGTTTCCTAAATCGACTTAAGCATTACAAGAATTTCTTTGGTGGCATTTTCTTTCTTTTCGACTTCTAATACTGTTGCTAGTTTTGTTTAGTCTTTTTTAAATATATTTTATTGTGGTTCTAATGTAAATGTTGTTGTTATTATAACACTAATTTTTTTTTTTTTTTTAATAAAATATTGTCATGTTTTCCGTTGTTTTAGAACATTTTAATTTTAACTAATTGCTCAAGTGTTGTTTATGACTGTGTTTATGGTCAACCAAATGTAGAAACGAAATACGATAAAAAACATTAGAAAAGACCCACTAATTATAAGAACAACAACAACAACAATAGCAACCACTGACCATTTGCTAGCTAAGAAGACGACCCCAGTAAACGATGTTTTTAATGCCAGGCCATAACTAAAAAATTTTCTTCAGTCAGTGTATTTAGAAGAAGAACCGCACAAATGGCTGTTGCACTTGCAATAGAATTTACAATAGAAATGATTTTTGAATGAAAAACATTTGAATTCGTTTTCTATTTCTTGTTTCATATGGTTGAGGCACAAACATCATAATTTAAAATATTCTGACAGAAAGTACTTGTCTTTGTTGTCTTTACATTCTAACTTATGTTTTTGCTGGCTTTTCCACTACTACTTCTCTACTAACAACTTAATTTATTATTTGAATTCATCTCTTGTGTTGCTATTGTTTAGGAAAAATTAAAATTTATTATAGTGGGACTTCGTTGAGAATGTGAAATTAGTAAGAGGAATATGGTAAATTTTCTTCTTTTGATCAATAATTAGGAAAATTTAAATATTAAATTTTTCTTGGTGTTTTTTTTTTGTGTTTTTTTTTAATGAAAACAACTTCCCTAGCGCCAATTTAATATATTACAAACATGTTAACACAGACCAAAATTGTTAATTTTATATGCCTTAGTTTATGTGTGTCTTCTAAAAAATTACAACATTTTTTTAAAAAATATTTTATTTACATAATATTTTTGTACATACATGCATAGGCTACTATATATATAGCGTTGCATATATACAAAATCAGAGAGTTAAGCAACTTAATTGCCTAATTTTTTTGTATACAACAATCTGATTGCATCGTTAACCATCTCAGTTTAAGTTCTAGGAACTAATTAAGCCCATATTTTTCCAACTCTAGAATATTTTTTATGTAGTAAATAGTGATCGCAAAAAATTAAGACTTTTTTATTTCGCCTATTCATATGATCCACAAGTTTCGAAAAAATTTTGTTATTATTATTGGCATGTTTTTAATTAGATACAGTATTTAACCTTTAACTTATGACGTGGAAAATTTTACATTAATTTATTATTTCATTAAGAACTTATCCCTGCTGAAGTCAATACCAAGATTTTTATGTATGGGTCCGCCATCTAACGTTTTTTTTTTTTCAACTAGTGCTTATTTCGTGAATGGTAACACTTAGATCATGTCTGATTTGACAGATAATATCTTTACGCTTGAACAACGCTGGGAAATATTGCGACATTACTTTGAAAATCATGGTAATGTTGCAGAATCAAAAATCATCTTTTCAGATGAAGCTCATTTTGATCTTGGCGAGTATGTAAACAAGCAAAATTGTCGCATTTGGGGCACAGAAAACCTGCACGCATATATTGAAAAGACGATACACCCAAGACGAGTCACTATTTGTTGCGGATTTTGATCCAGAGGCATAATTGGGCCATTTTTCTTCGAAAATGAGCAAGGAGTGGCCGTTACAGTCAATGGCGATCGTTATCGGGCCATGTTGAACGAAGTTTTGTTCAGAAAAATTGAAAAGAAGGATATTAGCAACATTTGGTTTCAACAGGATGGCGCTACGTGCCACACAGCGGAAGCTACACTCGATGTTTTGTTGTTGAAGATCGCATTATCAGCCGCAGAGCTGATGTCGTTTGGACACCTCGGAGCTGCGATTTGACACCGTTGGACTATTATTTGTGGGGTGCCGTCAAAGATAAGTGTTACGCCAACAAGCCAGAGACAACTGACGCTTCAAAGGACAATATTCGTGAAGCCATTGGTGAAATACAGCTGCACACAATCGATAATGTGCTTAAAAATTGGACCGATCGCGTAGGCTACTGCATGGCCAGCCGATCCAGCCATTTGAATGAAATTATTTTCCATTATTAACCCGAAGGATTGTACTTTCAAATAAAAAAAGAAATTTGGGAATATATTCAGTAGTTTTTTTTTATAGCATTTTCAAAAAAAAAAAACAAAATTTTATTTGGCGGACCCTATTTGTATTGCATAAGTTTCACTTGAGAACTAAATTTGTTCCAGCATTTAAACTTTGTGTGCGCTAGAAAATATTTTTAAAACTGTGTAGAAAGGGTGGGCAAATTTGAAGTTAGGAAGTACATTCGCTTAAAAATACATTTTTTTGACAAATTCAGTTTTTCATACCAATATAAAATACAAATATAAATAATGTAATATGATGTCGGGTAAATGTCTACCTATAGCCCGACTGCAGACGTCTGCTCTGTTCACAAATTTTTGACGATATAAGTGAAGTTGATGATGAAGTCATAGGTTCAAACTTCTTTACGGAACTTTTTAGCAACAGTAGCGCTGAAATATCGGAAACGAATAACGAAGAAGAAACATAATAAATCGAATTATAGGCCATCAAGCATAAGTTATCAAAGCGAGGGAAAACGGAGTTAAAACAAATAGGCTCAGCTCTGTACCTGGTTTTTTTATAGAAAAAATTGTTTTAAGTGTTAGGCTGAACAATTACATCCTTTTTTCATAATTTCGTTAAATTACAAACTATAATTGCTGTGTTTGCTAAGCTCAGATCAATAATCTTTTATCACTAAGTTGACTAAGTTGATTTGTGTCAAATACGCGTCAGTGATTGAAAGCTTATTGACCTGAGCTTAGTAAACATACCTCAAGTGTAGTAAAAATTATACTTTTGCGAGAATCTTGCTAGATTTTCATTTTAAATACAGCCGTATGTTTTTAGTAGTGAAAATATTAAAAACCTGGCTCACGAAGTCGAAAGAAAATTTATTTGAACGAAACGCAGTCACTCACTTTCTTTCGTAACAGCGGCCCACTATCTTACGATTTATCGTTCGCCTGGCTTTACGTTTCAAACGTAATTCAAATAAATAACTGGATTGCCATAGCTTAATTACACAAATAAATCGCCAATATACAATAAAAAACGCTCAAATGTGGAAATCTTACTATGAAAACGCCTTTGTGGTACCACTGGAACTCGACGGTAAAAAATGTAGACAAACTAAAATACAGTATCAAAAATCCGTATTCCTACAACTTTAAAAATTTATTGACCTGACTTTCGTTATTGTTTAAGAAAATATATAATTAAAACGTCATCTTTTATTTGTTTTAAAAATATAACGACTCTTGTCTTTGAAATCGTATGAAATATTATTTATCATTATTTATTTTTATTAAAAAATGGTTTTTGAAAAAGTGTACGAATATTAACTTTTCACACTGTTAATACATTAATAAACAAATGAACAAAAACAATAAAATTTATATAAATAATTTTACTTCATTTATGCGATGGTGGTTACAGGGACCAAATATCCAGCAATAAAGCTAGGTACAAGAATAAGCATTCCAGAGCGCTCCAGTGTGCATTCCATAATGCACAGGACAATAAATAACAAGTGAGTAATTTTGACATTTCTATTCGTACAAACATAAGATAAACGCTTGAAGTGCTTACGTTATCGTTCGTATTCTATTGATTTCCACTATAAAGTATTAGTGTGCCGCCAATCAGCTGTTTGTCATTCGAAATTATAACGTACAATACCGTGGGCCAGCCTGTAAATTATTTTTTGTTATAAAAAATAAAAATGTTTTTTAAATAAAATTGTTTTTTCATGATTTTATTACTTCTTAATTATTTTTTTTATTACTAATAATATATAAAAAAAAGAAATTTTGAAAATTTTCCTTGTTTGGTTTTGGCTATTAATGGGTTAAAGCTAAGGCTGAGGCCTTCTATTTTGCATTCCTTTATTTATCTAAAATTTTTATACTTGCATTCTTTAAAAGAATTACTTCAAAATAAAATTCAGTTCCGCTGACCTTTTTATTCACTTCTGTTATTTTTTTTACAAAGAGAATAAAAAAATACATACAAAAGTCAAATGGACATATTGTTATAAAATATTTAACGCTCATTTATTACATTATTTATTAGATTTTATAAAAAAAAAACAGACCAAAAAAAGTACAGAGTTAAAGACAAATAATTTCAGAGGTGAGAAAATAAAATTTTTCTTACCAGACCAAATGCAACCCAAAGGTTGAATAACTAAAAACACAAACAATGTATGTTGCACAAACAGCTATTGCAGCAGTTAAAAAGAAAACATGCAACACATACCTAGAAAAGTTGAGTTGATAATGGGAAAATAATAAACAATACGTTAACGGGCAAACAATAGGGCCCCCCTAAACAATAAATAGTATTTTCTTACATTTTCCGGTATATACTCGCATTGTTGCTTTTCACACTAGAAGAACTTCTTTTAAGAAAACTCAACTAAAAATAAAACGTAAAGCAATGATGATACTAAACAAAGTAGTAGAAGAAGCATTACAAATGAAATTTTTTCCTTTTATTTCTTTATAACTTCACCATGCCAATGGTTGCAGCAGCAATAGAGGCAATGGCAGCAACGTCATTACCATCATCTTTTTACCTTTTCCTTTTCAAATGGCCTTTAATAGTTGTTGTGTGCATTGTTAGAAATATTTCTGCCATACCAAGTCAGACTGTATATGATTAATTGCAAGTCGATTGATATTTTATTGGTTTTAAAATCCCCATAAATTGCATTTAAACTGCTGAAAACAATATAACCGTAGAAATATGCTTTTAAGGAAGCAAAATCAAAGTCAGGGTGAAAGAAATAATTGCTAAACAATTAAACCGGAAACTAAATGAAATATATTTTTTTAAATGAGATTCCCTTTCTTAGGTCCATTTGCTATTTTATTGTTTAATATAAGAATAGGCAATAGATATTTTTCAAATGGTCATACATAATATCATTAGAAATGATGTGAAAGAAATTCTTTACCATCCTGCTAAGTTGAAAACGAAAAGGACATTATAGTAGGCAAGCTGTCCAAGATTTGATTTAAGAAAAAAAGTGTCAAAAAATTGGGAAGTGATATTTGCTTAAGAATAATAATCTTTGTTAGCGTATTTCCCTTTAGATGGAACTGATGTCAAAGGAGAATTATACGGAGAAACTAATATTATATTTTTCTAATTGTATGTGAGAACAGGAAGTAATTAATTATAGAATAAACAACAACAAAATTAATATGTACATCATAAAAAATCAATGTAAAGGATCGCTTTGTAGGAGCATTTGAAATATTATTTTAAATTAGCTAAAACCCGGCATGCTTCGCTACCCCTGTCTTAATTTTTATCCTAACTACTACTTAGTTATCACCTTTTACCGTTTTTCTCCATTTTACTCATTAAATTCTCTGCTTCCGATTCAAATACAAACATTTAAAATAGCCTATAGTCCCTTCCAGAAAGACACTGTAAATTCTACCTTTAAGCTGCATATAGTCTTCAAGCAAGCATACATTAATTTTTATATACAGGGTGTCCGCCGGGAAGGTATACTACTTTGTTTGTCTTTAATTTTTGATTATATGAAAGAGAATGGATCTTATATGGATCTTAATGCCGGCAATTATGTATGGAATACAATATCAGATAAATGCCCGCCTCTGTTACCCACACAATGCTAGCCCTGTTGAACACATTTTTCATTACATTCTCACACATTTCACGCAGTATTTTATTAATTTCATCACGAATATTTGGTTGAGTTGCTCCAGCGTTTCTGGTTTGTTTGCATAAATATTGCTTTTCAGATATCCCCACAAAAAGAAGTCCGGAACAGTCAAATCAGGCAACCGTGAAGCCCAATCAACGTCACCATTCCTTGTCATAATTTGTTTTGAAAAGAGGTGTCGCAGTAATTTCATTGTAATCCTGTTAGTCAAGCCCAAAGCATGCAGCTGTGGCGTTAAAAAGTTTTCAATCATATCACGATATCGCTTCCCATTGACATCTACCGTTTTCAGTTTCAAAGAAGTAAGGTCCAATGATTCTTCCTGACCAAATTGCCCACCACACTGCCACTTTTAATGGATGCAAAGGTGACTGCCAAAAATTTCACGTAACTTTCTCATCGTCATTTTGATAAAATGTTTTAACAATTAAAAGACGGTTTACTGAATATTTTTCCATAATAAATTTGCCACGTCTCTACTTTACGACTGCCAAATATGAACTGTCAAAACTAATATTTACCAAAATGGCGGCAAAACAAAGTAGTATACCTTCCCGGTACGTACGTACAAGGTAGGTATATAAATAGCTATTAGCCGGTGTGCTTTGTGCAATACCTGTCTTTTGGCTGATGTGGACAGATAACGAAGCTTTCATTTATAAAATTCCATACTTAATACAATTTTCCCGAGTTACTGACTGATGATGTGTATTGTTCTCGACCTTGTTTAAATCAAATTTAGAAACTTTTATTATTACCGTTCACAAGATATATAAAAACCAATATTTGTTCCATTCCGCCCATTTTTTAACTGATGATTTGTATTGATTACGAAGGCATTTAGACCAAATTCAGAAACTTACACTTCACTTCTTGTTTACTTTAACCATTTAAAATCAATATTAAGTTTGTATAGGAGCTACCACGCCCCCTTGTTCTATTCCGACTATTTTTTATCAATACCATTCAAAATCAATATTAAGTTTGTGTGGGAGGTACCGTGCTCACTTTTTGATTGATGTTTTGTATTGACTTTAAAGTCATACAGCTAAAATTCCGAAACTTAAGCTTTAACCGTTCCGATATAAAAAATCAATATTTACTTTGTAAGGCAGTTACCATGCCCACTTATACGATTCCGCCCATTTTTCTACTGAAGATATGTCTTGACTATGATGCTTTTTGTCCCAAATATAGAGAATCTTAGTGTTGCCATTGAAGATATACAAATAATTTTTTCTTTCAAAAAAAAAAAAAAAAAAAAAAAAAAAAAAAAACAGAGAGATACTGTAAAAATTTTAAGAAAATCGGTGCAGCCATTTAGACTTCAAACAAACTTAAAAACATACAAACATACATACATACATACACATACACATGGCAGCTGAACTAATGCGGTGGGTCACAGAGGTTTGCAAGAAATTGTCATCGACATGGTAGAAAAAATGTATACTGATGGAACGCAGAAATAGCTGAGCTGAGACGGGAGTGTAATCATGCACGGCGGGTATGCCGAAGGGCGAGATGCCCAGACAACTTTACAGGACTGCAAGAGAAGTACAGAACGTTACGATCCTGCTTAAAAATGGCCATTGTTCAGAACAAGAGAAGATGCTACAGAGAGATGTGTTCCGATGTAGAGAACAACCTTTGGGGTACAGGATATAAGGTTATGATGAAGAAAATGAATAGCTGAAATCAATTTTCGAATTGCTGTTTCCGCATAGAGCCGAAATAACTTAATCTGTGCACGAAAAGTTACCCCAAGTTGTAATTCCATAGCAATTTGAGGCAGTGTGTAAAGATATTAAGCTAAAAAAGGCACTAGGAGTTGATGGAATCCCAAACATTGTACTAAAGACGGCTAGTGAGAGCAAAGCAGAAATGTTTAGAAAAGTGTTTGATGCTTGTATCGAAAAGAAGACTTTCCCCAAGATCTGGGAAAGGCATGGGATGGTGCTCATCCCGAAGGGCAATAACAGACAAGATGCATCCGCTCACTTTGCATGATTGACACAGCCGGTAAATTGCTGGAGAAGATAATCTACATGAGATAGGAGACGGCCTTGGATGGAGTAGGTTTATCAGACCGCCAATTTGGCTTCCGCAGGCTCTACAGCTGTTGCCATAGAGAAGTTATGAATATAGCGAAAGATGTTATGAGTGGAGACCACTGGCTTACTGTGTTATCATCACCTGGGATGTTAAGAATGCGTTTAACTCAGCGGATTTAGATGCTACGTTGGCTGCACTCGATGAGACGAACGTGCTAAAATACCTGATTGAGCTGATTGTCAATTATCTTAGGGACAGAGTCCTCTCGCACAATAGGCTTGATGACAGAAAATCATATGTAATTTCGGCTCAGTCTTAGACCTTATTCTGTGGAAAATTATGTTGACATTGCCTTGGTAATAAGAGGAAAAAATGTAATAAATTTGAAAGAGCTTGCAATGATGCAGTTGCTGTAGTTAGAAACTGGATTTTGAGCGCAGGTCTCAAACTTACCGATCACAAAATTGTGGTCCCACTGGTAAGCAGTGGAAAGAAAATAAATTTTATCACGATAATGGTTGGTGACCAGCGAATAGCCTTTAAGCAGGAATACTTATGGACTTCTCTTTAAAGACTACTCTACTACTCTTTAAAGAGAAGTCAGTGGGAAATGTGCCCTCACAGCTTATGCACTTGCGCTAAGAGAGGAGGCCGTTGCTGACTTGTGTGGTAAGATTAATTGCCTTATATGTAGCCCCCGTATGGGGACTGATGCAGCCTATAGAAGATGTGCGCTCAGGGTCGCCTCTGCCTTCCGCAAAGTATCCACGTGGCTTTAATTTTTGCGGGACTGATGCCACTGCAGCTGGTGACAAATGATGAAAGTATGAAGTATGTTGTGAAAAGAACGGGGTCGGCGAACACAGGACAATTGTTAGGTAAATTTTTGGAAGATGGACAAGAATCATCAAAACCAATTACTAAGTTGGCATGGTACAGGTTAATTTGTAGAAGCAATCAAAACAGCATATAAAATAATAAGAATTCCCGTGTGAACATGCTGTAAAAATAGCCAAAGAATTTTAACTGGCATCTTGAACAGATATTGAATAGAATGGAAGTAGTTTCAAATCCAATGTGCATATTTTATGACGAGGAACGGAATCATCAGAGCACATACTTGGCTCCATAGCGGTAGAGAAATACTACTACTAACACTAACCCATGATTTGGAATTCATTAGGACAACGAAGGCTGTATAAAAGATCAAAAGGTCGCGGTGCTTGGAGCTAGCTATCTTTCCAGTAACTCAAATGACTTTTGAATTACTATCCGTAGCAAACTGGGAACAGGCGCTGGTTGTGGGTTTTTAACGAGATAGCCAAATAGCCGCTTTGACACTTTTATCACCTTTGGCACACAGGACTTAATAGAAACCGGATACTATTCAGGCTTTAGGCAACTGATTTTCTGCAAATGAAATACAACTGCCATGGAGCATTCCAATATTCGCAACCGAAGGACGTGCCCTGCAGAATTAAGTCACGCATTCTCGAAGAGCATTAATTAAAATTTGTTATGGCTGTAAAAACCCATAACATGGTTTAGAGAATATTTAATATGGCTCTTTTGAAGCTAGGTCGATGGTTGGTTCGTGTGGTGCACCTAAGCAGAAAATCTGTTTTATTAACAAAAAATCGTATCGAGATATAATAAGACTGAGATCAAGATCTCACCGTCAGCTGATGAAGAGGGAAATGGGAAAAATTCCACTTGCCTATATGTATTCAGCCAGTAATGTTCAGGAAGTGCACAATCCTAGTATTAATTATATCCGCTGAGGTATGCAAAGTTTGAAAAGCCCAGTGTGCCAAGCTTACCTGTGCAAAGAACTAAGCATTCATGGCAGACAATTCACCGATTTCTCACTGCCGTCCGCGCAACAGCTTCTACAGTTCATGTTAATGGCTCTTTCAAAATTGAAAGCATATTTTGCCATAGAATCCGAGAAATATTTTCCTATTAAAGGATCTATAATAGAATAGAACAAGACAGTGTCCTCTCCTATTGACATTCTGTTTTCTTCAGAAATGATCTTCATAAATATCACTTGATTTCTCACATTGGGCTACTTTCAACTACTGACACAAATTTGTCACAAATCAACTTGGTGTTTAGATATTGTTGATCAGAGCTAAGCAAGAACTGCAGCAAATATATTAAAAAATATACTTATGCGAGACACGTGCTACGTTTTCATTATGAATACGGCCTTCAACTTAAAAAAATGGCTTTATAGTATAGTGTACCCTCTAAACGAGTGTTACCGACTATGATTTTCCTTTTTATTTGACTTCTTGTTATTATTTCTTTATTGTCTTTTCCTTAATTGCTTTTAAAATTGCTTAAATGTTTTATAATTTGATCGTTTTGTTAAAGCAAATCAAAAAATACTCAGTTACGCTAAAACAAATGTAAACAGTTTTTAATAGAAGTTTGCCATCATAAAACTTTTCTATTTTCATCAAATAAATCTGTATGTCTTCTGTCGAAAACAATTGTCATTCATCCGTTAACATGGCTTAATAACAAACATCTCTACCGCATACATATTTTAGACAAAACTGACGTTCAGCTATTCTTCTTTTATTTTTTTATTGTAAGATTTTATGTTAAAACATTGCAATGGTTGATTTGTGAAAGACAAACATAAGACAAGAAGCCGCATTTTATTTTTTTAACGATTGCACTCAGTCCGCTTAGTTATAGACCAGGTCTATTTTCGAGTTTGTTTTTTTGTAAAGAATAAATAAAGGGTAGAACAAACGAATGCCTAGAAAGAAATCCATTAAAATAAAACAAAGATTGACTTAACGTTTCACATTTCTATTGTTTGTTATTTTAACCCTTTTTCATATTTCGTTTCATTTTTTTAATTTTGGGTTGTTAATCAGTTTCTTGTTAGGAATGTGCTAAACACTGACTAGACGTTTAAGTCACATCACATTAGAGCGTCATACTTATATGATTCTTGGTAGTTGTATGCTGTACAAGTAATGATTTGTAAGTAAAATATAAATCGTAAGGCTTTTACTATTACAGCTGTCGGAAAATAGATCTGGGAATCAAATTTTGTGTGGATTCGAAATTTTGAATAAAAGGCCTATCAATTAACGTTTACATACCTTTCTTTAAAAGATAAACTTATACTTGCTCAGGTGAATTTATGTGAATTACAGTCAGCGTCACAAAAAAATGTACACCCTTATTCACTTGAATTTAGTTTTTATTTCAGCCTTTAAAAATCCAGAAGAATCATCGGACCATATTTTTTTTAAACTAAAATGGAAATGCGTTTACGATCAATGGAAATCGCTACAGGGAGATTATCCGAAGCTTTACTTGGTGGACAATTGATGGGTTAGTCGTAGAGAATATGTGGTTTCAACAGGATGGTATCACTTGTGACACAGCAAGAGAAACAATAGATCTTTTGAAAGAAAAGTTCAAAAATCGCTTTTACTCGTAGATGAAGAGTAAAATGTCCACCAAGATTGTGAGATTTGACACCTTTAGATTTTTTTTGTGGGGTTTTTTGTAATCGAAAGTGTACAGCAAATCCCACATTATTGTGCAGATATCAACCACTCTTAATAAAAATAAAGGTGTCTTTGTACATATGTTTGTTTTTTGGTTCGTTTGCTTGTGCCTTATAGACAGCTAACCACTGAACCGATTTAATCGAAATTTTTCCAGTATATCTCTGTATGTCTGGAAGGACATACAAAGGACATATATTCATTTGTCTATATCTTCAAAATGGCAATGGAAAGATTCTCTAAATTTGCCCAAATAGATTCATAGCCAAGCCAAATCATCGGAAAAAATTGGGTGGAATTACACAAGTGGGCGTGGTACCTCTTAAACAAAGTAAGTATTGATTTTGGTATATCTTCAAAACGGTTAAACCTAAAGACTTCAGAATTTGGTCTGATTGACTCCATGGCCAATACAAATCGTCAAAAAGAAGTGGGCAGATTTGGACAAGTGGATTTAACTTCCTTACAAACTAAATATTAATTTCATTATATCTTGAGAACAGGTAAAGCAAAAGCTTCTGAATTTAGTCTGAATGACTTCAAGGTCAATACAAATCATCAGAGAAAAAGTGGGCAGAACTACACAGGTAGGCCTGGTACCTCCCATACAAAATAGATATTGATTTCATTATATCTTGAGAACGATTAAAGCTAAAGATTTAGTATTTTGATAGAGATTTAGTATTTATTTTGAATGACTTTATAGTCAATACACTTAGGCAAAGAGTGGGCAGAATTGGACAAGTGGTTGGTACCTTCCATATAAAGTAAATATTAACTTATGTTTATCTTGAGACCGGCAATATTAGAAGTTTCTAAATTAGGGTTAAACAATGTCGTGAACAAAACACATAGTCAGTCAGTAACTGGGCGCGATTGGATAAGTGGGCGTGACACATTACATTAATACTAAATATCTTTTCTGTATGTGGAGAGCGACAACTATTATAGTTTCGTTTTCTATCCAAATCAAATAAAAAATCGGAATTACAGAAATCACACTGGATAAAATCTAAGAACATACAGTGTCTTTCTGGAAGGTAAAAACGATTTGATTTTGACCGGAAGGGTACAAAATGGAAAAATTGGATAAAACAAATTAACTAAGATAATAATTAGGTTGGCTGTAGCGAGAACGAAGGGTTTAAGCAGTAGAAATATAAAATAAATAATTCTGACAGCTTAGACAAATGATATCAAATAAGCAAAAACACCGCTTTGAGTTTTAAAGATTACAAAAACAAATACTCTTCTATCAGGTTTTCTACGTCCTCTACTTTCAGTCTTCTGGGGTGGTGTGATTTAATGTGTTTCCAGGTTTGCCGATGTTACCGTTTCTTTTTCTTTGGCTCGGTGTATCTGAGCCTTCTTCCTGGACTTTTTACACACTTTTTTCTTGGTACCATCTGTAGCCTGCTTCACTAAGTCTCTTTTAGAGTGAGTCATCAATTGCTTCAAGCAGGTAGTATCTTTGTGATTTTTTTTTCTCCGTCACTCCTCTAGGGAGCGTATTTTCACAAAGCATCCATTGTTTTGTTTCAGTTTCATAAATCGAGTTGATTTTTTTAATTAACCCACTGTATTCTTATACGGTAGCATTGTTGATCCTCTATTTCTAAGGAATATATCCCATCTCCAGGCCACCACTCAAAATTATAACCAGCCTTGTCATAATGATCGATATCGACCTCCGGAGCACTGCTGGAAAACTGCCATCCGGAGGTAGGTATGTCCATTCTCATTATGCGTTACCTACATAACACATTCTGGCATATATCTGTGTCATTCTTCCAAGCATTTTCGAATATTGTTCGCTTCATACTGCAAATTGATCTTATTTTAAAGTCATCATATGTTAAAGCATAAGATTCAGACATATCTATTAATATTAAAAATTAATGCTATATTTTTTAAAAACAAATTAAAAAATTTCACAAACTTAATATGTAAAAAACCATTTTTATTTATCCATTTACTCTTCAGTATTAATTACATATCTTTATTCCAATTTTTTTTCATAAATTTTTTCAGCATATTTGAGGTAAAGAGCCAAAGAATAATTTTTTCTAAAAATTTTTTAATTAAACTTCATTTCAAATGCATAAGCTTATGTACTTCTACTGAGAAAAAAAAGTTCATTACCTTAAACAAACTTTAAAAATTACAATTTAATTTATTAAAATATTTAATAGAAAAGTTTTAAAACAAAAAAATATGTATATACTCGTAGTTATATACCATAAAAAAATCCCATTAAGTTTAATCAAAATTGAGAAAATTTTAAATTAGAGCATGTAAAGTATTTTGCCATGTTGTGGTGATTTCAAATGCATGTCATATAGTCAAGTGTCAAGTATAATGATGACCTGGAAGTGCATATTTAAAGAAACCAAGCATAGGGTAAATAAATGAGAAACCCCATGATACCTGCTGTGAATATGTTTTAAACTAAAATCACTTCTTTTTTATTTGGATTTTAAAGGGAGTAAGAAAGCTTAGTCGTGTTAGATACGAGGTTGGTTACGTTACTTCTTGTATTTTTAACTTATGAACTTTTAATGCAACACTGTCCCCCTGACTGTTATTTATTACTGGATCACTGTCGCTTTTGGAGCAAGCCGCATATATTGGGTTTTTTATGCAGCCACTTTTTTTTTGATTAAAAATTATTGTCCATTCCATGTCCATGTTCAGATCGCAATGGCAAAAATAGTAAGTAGAATACATTGGATCAGATCTGACGGTTACGGAATGAAATACCGTAGTTGCTGAAGTTGCGTAAAAAATAAAGGATAACATCCGTGATATGATATTGAACTATTGGAGAATCACAATTTTTTAACGCGGTTGAGCCTGTAAGCATCTTATACTAGTTGGTATATCATATTGTGCGTAAGTATTTGGATATGAAAAAGCTACTTGCGATATGGCTGTAGCTCAACTACAAGCACTATCATCAGAGATTTGTCAAAGAAAAGTTTGGCTGTGTTCACAAGCGATCTTATAGGATTTTTGTGATTTTTCGTTACTATAAATTCAATAAGTAACCATTGGAAAGTGGAAAATTAAAACAATTAGTTACTTGGAGTAAACATATACCAAAAAAGGCTAAAAATGAATGAATGCAAGATTTATTTGTTAAGGTGGTACCCTCGAGAAAGGGTATCTATTAGAAGTACTTTGCTGTCTTGTTACCAGTCATATTGATATCGTCACAATGTCATATCGATATAGTCAATATCCGGATCTGTGCGGACTGAGAGACTGACTCTTGCAGACTTCTGGTTCTGCAATACATATTGGGCAGGGCATAGCAAAGGTATCAGAATAATCCCTCCTGCTCGTTCTAAGTCCCTCAAGGGGATGCCACGATATAGGCTAAAAATAGTGCTGGGCACTGGGTGGCTGGTGCGAACGCTGGAAAACTGGGTTTACGATCCAATGGCTACTGTGGGGATTGTTAGGATGGGGAAAAGTGGAGAAGGCTATCTAACATTTTCTATATTAGTGAATAAGTTTTCCGGATATTAGGACTATTTTCCTTGGCAGTCCGTCTTTGCATGCCTTATCAGACCTGCATGCGTTATCAGTCGACTGTCTTCCTTCATGCTTGCGTCTAGTTGATATGTTGTAGGCAGTTACGCAGACATGTAGGTTCACCTTGATGCTACCTTCAGCAAGGAAACCCGAAATATCACGGGAGGTATCTCCATACTACCCATGGGTAGTCGGAAAGCCATCTTCGATCTTGGATATTATACCTTTGGATCTGTGCTCTGTCGGGAGATTCAGGGATGAATTCTCGGACCAGGATTGTTAGTCTAATAGGGCCTTAGTTCGGAGCTGCAAAATGAATGGCTGTGTCGTAAAGGTGTCCATGAACCCAAACAAAACTTATCGATCCCACTGAGAAGATCACTAAGTGTCTTCCATGCTGAGATCACGGCCATTGCTGTATGAGTGGAGATTAATATATTCTCTGCGCACTAAAGGCATTTGTTTCCAATACTTTGCAAAAGCTTTCGCTTTGAAATAAGCTCCAGTTGTGTTAGGTATCTGTACACCTTTCTATAGATGGTAATCAAATGGTGGATGCATTGGACAAAAAAGATTCCATGACACCCTATATCGTTCTCAAACCTTTCTGTACAGCACCTCTACTACCTTCCTCAATTTTGTCAAGGATTGGGACATTACCAGCTGTTTGGAATACTGGAATAATCAAAGAGGACTTCGTCACTCTAAGGCAGCGATCATTCCACAGTCTGAGGATCTCAAGTATGGCAGGCCGGACTTGAAACTCTGAGTTTCTTAGGGGGCACTGTAGACTAAAAGTGCGACTGAAGAAGATGACGTACACAGACGTGAATGTTTGTAAACTGTGCTCATAGGCACCAAAATATCGGAGCACATATTGTGTGAATAAGGGGTTAGTGATAGGTTTAGGTAGAGGTGTTTAGGTGGACATAAAGTTTCACTGGATAATTATTTTGGTTTCAGATCTACTGATGTTCATTAGGAAGGCATCGTATCTGCTAAACAAACTATAGACCGGTAGAGGCAAATTAGATAGCATGGATCAGAGTGTCTTGCAATAGTGCCTTGTCAGATAGATAATAGTACAGGAAGATCTCACCACAAAAACAGATGCTTGTTTAGAAGCTTGCGTGAAATTTAACTTTTTGAAGGAATAAATTGTGCCATCGTTTTTTTTTTTTTTTTTTGTAGTTTTTGAAAAAAACTATTAAAATGTATGTCGAATGCAATAATAAAAATTGTTTAAAATAATATATTACATTTACTTTTCCATTGCATTACACCAAGGGTCTTAATATAAATTTCAATTTTATTTGTTTTATTTAATTTGAAAACAATTATCAAACATATTGTTAAACAACACCCTCTTGAGTATTTAGTGAAGTCTAGTCAGTGATTATTAATGTTTCCATTACATATTCTGAACAGATGTGTGATCAACTCCTATTTTTTTGAAGATTTTTGAAAAGCATCAGATAATAATGTCACTAATGTACTTTAATGTACCTTTTAATGTCTATTTTTTAAGGGAAATATTAGAAAAGTGTTAAGTGGTTTTGGTTTTTCCGAAAAAATTAATATTTTTATTTTTTTTTTTTGGTTTTTATTTGAAATTAAATTTAAAAAAAAGGCAAACAAAACATTTGAAAGTGACTTTTTAAAAGCAGCAAATGAAATCATTGCATATTTTTTTTATTTCTATAGTGTCTTAAGACACTTTAACCTTCAAAATTTGAGTGTTCTTTTTATAATACTTTTCTCTAGTTATTTATAGTGTCATATGATACTCTGACATTTGGTTCGGGTATCTGTCTTGTAGATATTATACTCAATGCAAGGGTGGAAGTGTAAATGATCTATTGAATGTTTTTAAAATGAAAACGTATGTAACCACATTACATTGTTTTTAAGAAAATACTTATATAAAACAAGACTTAACAGTGTCTTACTAAAGAACGATTAGATTAGATTCTTACCATCACAACACTTTCTTTAAGCCTTAGATACATTATCATCTATGCACTATATATGTATATATGTTTGTTGACTTTAAAACATGCCACATTTTGTGGCTCTGTATATGCATTTCATATGCATTTTCTTAGAACTAATTAATCAACCTTTTTGTTGAACAATTGAACCATAACTATGAACAGTATTTTCTTTCTATACTTTATTGCCTATCGTTAAAAGTAATTTTTCATCATCACTACTACTGAGTGCAGCACTGCACTGTTGCAGCCCAGCAGTCTCTGTCAGTTTGCTATTAAAAAAACTTTCATGTGGGTTTTTTCTTAAAAAAAGCAAACAAAATCAATTTATAATTTGAAAGTAACTAAAAACAATTTCTTTTTATTAATAAAGTTATCATTATACTGCCAGCAGTGATGATTATTCAAAATATTTTCTACAAATTAATTAAAATTAAAAAATTAAAGGCAATTAAATTGCACACAAATTAAGAAATTATTTAGAGAAAATGTATTTGATGCAGTGTTGCCACCAGCAGTATATGAATTGCACACTACCGGCATCAAAATTACACACATAAAGAAAAATTACATACAAAATTTTGTTCTTACGTTTACGTTATCTACGTAGAATAAAAAAATTCCGCCAATTTAATCTTTTGCTTTATACAGTCGTTTATTTTCAAATTCTTAACTATACAGTATTTAACTTATTAAATATCCACTTTATACACCAATTTACTCAATACTCAACTCTTAGCACGATTTTACACTATGACTGATAAACTATAACTGACTGAAATAAACATAAGGCGCTGGTTTTTATATAAAATTGGTACTAATTTCGAATGTTACTGTATGTATCCCTCTTTAATGCATACCCTTACAGGATATGCGAATCACAACTATATGATATTACATGTATATACATATATGTGTACTACAACATAAGATTTACAAGCTATTATGTATAATGAGCGCAAACTGCTCCCTGTTAGCCGTAAGTCGGATCAGTTCTCCAGTTAATCGAATGCCAGTCCAAGCTCTAACATTCCGTAACCAGGACATCTGTTTATGTCCGATTCCATGCCTACCCTTTATATTTCCCTCTAGTATAAGAAGTTGCAATTCATACTTTTCTCCTCTTATAATGTGGGCAAAATATGAAGTTTTACGGACCTTTATCGTATAAAGTAGTTGTCTTTCGGTGTTCAATCTTCCCAATATTTCATCATTAGTTACAAATCCTGTCCATGAGAATCGAAGAAGTCTTCGATATGACCACATTTCGAAACCTTCAAGTTTATTTATGTGATCCATTTTAAGGGTCCAAGACTCCATGGAATATAGCAGTATTGCCCATATGTAGCATTTAACCATACGAAGGCGAAGTTGTATGTTTATTTCGCAGCTATATAGCATTTTCTTATATTTTATAAAAGAAGTTCTGGCCATTTCAATTCGATATTTGATTTCCATGTCTACCATCTAACTTTCAGTAACCACGCACCTAGATATTTATAGCAAGACACACGTTCTACTGTATTATTGTTCACAGTAAGTTGTGCATTTGTATATGGATTTTTATGTTTAGACCATTAATGCTGCTATATACTTGAATTTTGTTCTTTTGTTCTCCTCTGATATGTGGAGAAAATATGAAGTTTTAAGGGCTTTTATCGTATCAAGTAGTTGTCTTTCGGTGTTCAATCTTCTCAACATTTTATCATTAGTTATAAATTCTGACCATGAAAATTGAAGAAGTCTTCAATATGTCCACATTTCGAAATTAGATATTATTGTAGTATGATCGGCATAACGCATGTTGTTAATGAATTTGCCGTTAACTTTTATATCCATCTGTACCTCATACAACGCCTCGTCGAATATAAATTTTGCGTACAAATTGAAAAGTAATGGTGAAAAGATACAGCCTTGTCGCACTCCGTTTTGAATATCAATATTTCTAGTGCATCCATTCTTGTTTCATGAACACTTTGATTCCAATAGAGGTTTCGAATGCATTGAATATCCTTCTGATCTATATCCAAACTTTGCAGTTTATCATGTTAAACTTTATCGAATGCTTTCTCGTAATCTAAGAAGCATAAAAAATATCTTTATGCACATCCATACAATTTTGTACAAGAGTTTGGATGCAAAATAGTGGTACACGGGTACCAGTTCTTGATTTAAGTCCAAATTAGGTCCTACCCATACCAATTTCGCATTTGTTGTAAATGCTGTTTTGAATTATGCTCAGAAAAATTTTAGCGGTGTGGATCATAAGGCTTATAAGTCGATAGTCGTTACAGGTCTTGGGGTTATTCTTCTTTGTGGTTGTTATAAAAGTTGTCTGTAACTACATGGAAGGATTATGTTAAAGATTTGATTAAACATTCTTACAAGCATATTGAGATTATGATCATCTATTGATTTTATTATTTCAGGACCAGGAGCTTTTTTGTTCTTTAATCCATCGTTATTAGTGGACCATTTAGATGAACTCCGACTGTGATGTTATTAGCTCTTCTTTCACAAACACCGAAGAGTTTCAATGTAGTTTTCCCATTCATTTTTTCGCTCGTTTATGTCTGTAAAGATTCGACCGATACAGTCACTTAATATAGATGTAAGCACATTCCATGCGTTGAATTCCGCAAAGTTCTTTAATTTTTCTATGAAGGTTGAAGTCATCATGTTGCCTTTGCACTTGTCCGATTTCTTCACATTGGATTCGCAACCATTCATTCTTTGCTAGACGGCATTTGGACTTTTTCAATCTGTTGGCACGCTGATATTCTGTACTTCTGTCTTCCAACCATTAATTCTAATATGTTATCCGTCATCCAGCACTGTTTGGGTCTATGTTTCATTACGCCAAGAATCCGAGCCGATGTTTCGGTAGGTATTGTTGTTGTTTGTTTACACATTGCTTCAATGTTCATATTTTCGTGATCGACGCATTTAAACTGATTATTGATGTCAAAGCATAATCAACTTTTAATTTTGGTATTTTGCAATTTGTTCAGATTTAATCTGCAATTGTTTTTCTGGCGTTTACACTTTGAGAGCTTAAGTTTAGTCTTTGCTGCCAACAATGTATGGAACATCTGCAACAGGATATGTGTTTAATTTACGAACTGAGGATGAAAACCGCTTATATATTAAAATAAAGTCTATTGGGTTTCTGACTATATTCAAAAATTTTTTATTCATGTTCGTTAATTCAAAATGAAAGATCATAATTCGCAGAAATTAAAGTGGTAACACCATTTAATACGCAATTGGTAATACTCTTAATAACGCAAATAATTACGGCATTGACAGGATGATATATTGACAGCCTGGACACAAACCAATAGACTAGATCCAACAATGAAGTTTTATAGCTGCAAATGAACTAATATTAGTATATGTTTTTTTAGGCATATTTATTTTCGTAACAACGTAATAAGTATATAATGGGTCCGCCATCTAACGTTTTTTTTCAACTAATGCTTATTTCGTGAATGGTAACACTTAGCTCATGTCTGATTTGACAGATAATTATATTTATCCTTCCGCTGAACGAATATGGTTGTGTATACGCTTGAACTTCGCTTCCCTAAGTGGGCCTGCGATCGACTTACAGAAGATGCCGATATTGCCAAAAAAAAATCATCTTTTCAGATGAAGCTCATTTTGATCTTGGGGTATGTAAACAAGTAAAATTGTCGCATTTGGGGCATAGAAAACCAGCACGCATACATTGAAAAACCGATACACCCAAGACGAGTCACTGTTTGGTCCAGAGGCATAATTGGGCCATTTTTTCTTCGAAAATGAGCAAGGAGTGGCCGTTACAGTCAATGGCGATTGTTATCGGGCCATGTTGAACGAATTTTTGTCCAGAAAAATTGAAAAGATGGATATCAGCAACATTTGGTTTCAACAGGATGGCGCTACGTGCCACACAGCGGAAGCTACACTCGATGTTTTGCGCCCTGTTGTTGAAGATCGCATTATCAGCCGCAGAGCTGATGTCGTTTGTACACCTCGGAGCTGCGATTTGACACCGTTGGACTATTATTTGTGGGGTGCCGTCAAAGATAAGTGTTACGCCAACAAGCCAGAGACAACTGACGCTTCAAAGGACAATATTCGTGAAGCCATTGGTGAAATACAGCTGCACACAATCGATGATGTGCTTAAAAATTGGACCGATCGTGTAGGCCACTGCACGGCCAGCCGAGGCAGCCATTTGAATGAAATTATTTTTCGTTATTAACCGGAAGGATTGTACTTTCAAATAAAAAAATAAATTTGAGAAAATATACAGTAGTTTTTTTTATAGCATATTCAAAAAAAAATTATATATATATTTGGCGTCCCCGTTAGATATTTTTGTGTCTTAATTATCAAATCAAAGCAAAGTATGAATACTTAAATTTCAATAATCGAACAATTATTAATAGTTTACATATCCCTTGAACAGAACAGGCAGTAAACGCCTAGGAATTGATTTTTAGCAAATCTTAGTATTCTCTCGGCTCTATGGAATTTTACACTTTTGATAATATCGCTTTAAGCTGAACTAGTGTGATAAACTCTCCTTTCTGATAACTCTTCTTTGGGCTCTGCGCAGAAGTTTTCGTAAGTTTAGGTCAGGTACCGATTTTACCAAACCTTTGCACTAACCGATCTTGCGATCTTTGGAAGATAAAATAAAAAAATTTGAATTGTCGTCCCCAGCTTTCAAGATACAGTCCCAAATCATCCGCCATGTTTCAGAGTAGTTTTAGTATTTCTTGGTTAAATTCGGCTTGGTTTTCAAATCAGGAAATTTCGCATATCAAATATGGCAAAAATTCAAAATATGTCGTTAAAAAAACGGGAGAACAAAAAGTATAATTACACACAAATTACACATGAAGCTAATTACACACAGGCTACACACGCAATGAAAAATTAAACACGATATCACTCTTTACATGTATCACTCTTTACATGTCAGTGCAGTTGTATAAAGAGAACCTCAGAAACTTACCGCGTATAAGCCTAGATTTAATCTATGTTTGAGTGTTTTTGCGAAAAATTTACTCACGTTTCAAAGTTGAATTCTATATTTGCTTATGCTTTAAGAATAACCATAGAAATTTTTAACGCAAATATTATTTTAACTAAATTATCCTTCTTCGCCATCTTATGTAAGTGAAAATACGAGGATACTTAACATTAAATGCTTATACATACGAAACCAAAGTGTTTATTTTATTTTTTTCTTTTAATATATATATTTTTTTTATTAAGTACGTATAAGTATGCCAGAGATAAGGACACTTTAGCATTATTAACGTAAGCCGCATATTCATAAGAGCTTATTGAAAATGTCATAAGGAAAGGAAAAAAATATATATTAAAAATAAAATAAAAAATATAAGATAATAAATGAAACATTCAACGCCTGTTTTGATAGACATACAGACTAGAGAAGCAGACATTTATGGTAATTCAAGAAAATTGTAATAATACACGTTCACTTTATGCCTTAATTAGTGTTTCATACGAAAATGAAATCAACTTAAAAAGAATATATATTAAAAATATGCTCTTCGACTTCTTTATAAGAAAGATTCGCAAATTTTTTAATAAAATGACTTCAAAGTTTTTCTAGATTTTGTTTCCTATTTTCCCTAAAATTTAAGACTTCACAAGTATTTGTTTTTATAATGGTCTCTTCGCTTGACCCAAATCTGTTAAGCACCACAACAACATGAAACACTAAGCTAAAGAACCTGAAATGTGTGCCATTTTCGTAATGATTAGGGTATGTTTTTGCTTCTCTCCCTCTGACTACCTCTAAGCATTAACTATAATAAAACCGGACAACGTTTGAAACGTAAATTGTATTCCCAACTAACTTATATTGGCGGATTCGGGATTTTCCTCTGCATCAGCTGATACTAGATTAGCGCTCGTGTGACAATTTCTGACCTCAGTGTTCTTTGTTTTGTGCCTTTGAGTTCTATACCTATACTATAAAATGTATTCCCAACAGGAAAAATTTAAAGGAATGTATTAAAACTAATTATTTGTATTGAGCACCAAGTCATTTAGACCAAGTTCAGATGTACAAAAATCAATATTTACTTATAAAATTTTACCCATATTTCACTTGATGATGTCAATTTACCGCAAAAATCTATCATTATTACCGTTTCGAGGATATACAAAAATCAATATTAACTTTGAATGAGTTGTGCCACTCCCACTTATCCAATTACGCCCACTTTTGAGTGATGATTTATATTGACCACACTGTTATATGAACCAAATTTAGAAACTTTTACTATTACCGTTCTCTAGATATACAAAAACAGTATTGACTTTGAATGCCACACCCATTTATTCAATTTCTCTTATATTTAAACTGAGAATGTAAATTGACCACAAGGTTATTTAGACCAAATTCAGAGCCTTCTACTATTACCGTTCCAAAGATATACAAAAATCAATATTTACTTTGTATGAGAGGTGCCAATCCCACTTATTCATTCGCCTACTTTTTGACTGATGATTAGAATTGACCACAAAGTTATTTGAGCCAAATTTAGAATTTCTCTTTCCATGCCCACTTATCCGATTCCACTCACTTTAACTGGCGGCTTGTACTATCCGAGAAATCTTTTAGACCAAATTCAGAACCTTCCATTCTAATCGTCTGTGTATATAAAAAGCACATATCGGAAGCTTTCAATTGGTGTGTAGCTTAACTATTGTTCAACTGTGCGGTTTTATGCCCATACAAAATTTGTATTTGTATACCTATTTCTTTAAAACGGTAATAGTAAGAGTCTCTAAATTTGGCCGAAGTAGCTTTGTGATCAATACAAATCACTCAAAAATTGGGCCGAATTGGATAAGTGGGAGTAGATAATTGGAAGATTCTAAATTTGATCTAAATAACTCAGTAGTTAACATACATCATCAGTCGAAGCTTAAACGAAATTGGATAAGTGGGAGTGACATCTCCCACATAAAGTAAATATTGATTATTGTGTATCTTGAGAAGGGTTAAGGCTCAAGCTTCTAAATTTGGTCTAAATAACAACGTAGTTAATCCTCATCATTCTAAATATAAGCGAAATATAATCGAAATATAAGAGAAACTGAATAATGATATTTTACATCTTTTGAATAGTATAGTGGAGGGTACTGAATTTGGTCTAAATAAATTCGTAGTCAATATACATCATCAGTCAAAATATGGGCGAAATTGAATAAGTCGGCGCGGCACCTATCATACAAAGTAAATATAGATTTTTGTTTATCTAGACTCTAGATTCTAGAATGGCAGTTTCAGAACTTGGTCTAAATGACTTGGTAGTCGATACAAATCATAAATTTTATTGCATTCTTTCAAAATCTTTCTTATGGGCAATACATTGTAGGTATACAACACAAAGGCTCTCAGCAACGCGAGAAAGGTTACTCTAGTAAGATCTTAGTTTTGGTATTAGTATTAAATTTTGTATTATAATCTTTTATATCGCTAACATTCTGAACCGTGTCAGTTACTATGGCATACTGCTCAATTAATATGTGACAGTTTTTTAAATAACTTTTTATTAAAACCTAAATTTGCAGCAATAAAAGCCATTATATTTCGTATTTACTTTTTTTAGTTCATCCATTGACCTTTTAAGTATTGAGGCTCTGTGCTATTTAATGCGCTTAGAACTTCTGAGATCTTTTCATATTTGTAAGCGTAGTAATTGAAGGCCGCTTTTATCGTAAACTGAACACCGTCTGTTACAAAAAGCAAAGCTAAGTTTTTATTTAAATTTACGTCCAATATCTTCAGCAATTTGGCAGTAAGTTGCGCCATTATAAAGTGATTGGTTTTGTCCAAAACAGTTTCGTTAATTAAGAAATTCTGCCTTGATGCTTCTTTGACAAAATGTAGAATTCCTACAATAACATTTGCGACATTTTGTACAGTGACATCAGTTGTTTCATCTAATGAAATCCATAAAGATTGGTTTGTTATGCATTTGCGTATGACATCTAAACATTTCGATAAATATTTTAGAGACACAAACAAACTTTGAATGTTAAACGCTTTCTGAACGCACTTTAATGGTTTGTATGTATGCATATTCGTTCACACACTGTTTAAGCGGTAAGAAACTTAATTGAGATCTAGATGATACAATAAATATCAATTGACAGACAATTCAAAAAATGCCAAGTCTTGGTCAGAGTTTAAAACAAAAACTTTGTTTTTATTGTAAAAATATTTACGAGCAGAAAAAGGCAAAAATATGCGCTGAAAAAGGTTTAAAATGCTCTTTAAATACAAAAAATGTCTAAAACATGCTCCTAAAACTGAAATGTGCAAATTAATACTAAAATTCATTCATAAGAAAAAAAAACGAATTGCATATTTCTGGTTTTCCTGCTTTTTACCCATAACTCATATATTGTAATTTATTAAAATTTTTATTAAATTTTAATTATTAATATTTTGAAGTTCTTTTGTAGGATATTATTACGTATTTTTTGATAACTATTCTTCTTTTTCATAATTTTATCGACAATTTATAGCATAATAACCTATGTTTCTGAAAAGAGTAAGAGTAAAGATATTTGGAAAAAGTTATTATCGTTTAGAAATTAAGTTTTACAAAATGTTTCTTAGAACTTATTTTCTAAAAGTAAATAGTTGTGATTATGGCATTTTAAATTTGAAAATTAAACTATAATTAAACAAATACTTTAAAAAATTTTGTATAAAAATTTCTTTAATAAAATTTTTGGAAGCTATAATGAATCTTTGGAATTCAGTTTACTAAACGTTCTAGGGCATGTCACAAATGTTTCTGTAAATTTCGTACAAAAAAATTAAACAACTTTTGTAGATGAGATTGCATTTAAAATAATATTTCAAAGGCACACAATTAACTATAATTTTCAACATTTTCCATACACAATCATAGGCTTACTTTTTCAAATTGCTAGCATTTCATTTAAATTACTGGTATATTGATTTTGAGTAAATTTACGTATTTTTCTTCATACACACTTTTTGACTCAAATGTAGTATATCACACAACGATTTCATACATTTATTTTAACCTCAACTGCTGCATGGCACAATTGAGAATGAAGAGACCTGATACATACAAGACAGTCAAACCCTAAAAATTTTATTTTACTCTTGAATAAGTAAAATTTTAGTAAAACAGTAGTATCAGCGACATCTATCGGTGATAACTATAACAAAAATACTCTTTTATAACTCTATTATAAAACATAAAATATACTCTTATGGAAGCCTAGACGCTCATCATATGTGAGAGTAATTTTGAAAAAACATTTGCTACTTTTAAACTAAACAACAACAATTGCTTAATAAAGTATCACCACT
The DNA here is from genome assembly GCA_023159175.1 of Wohlfahrtia magnifica. Classification (NCBI taxonomy): domain Eukaryota; kingdom Metazoa; phylum Arthropoda; class Insecta; order Diptera; family Sarcophagidae; genus Wohlfahrtia; species Wohlfahrtia magnifica. Next base: position 1,384,486 of record JAKWBJ010000156.1, read on the forward strand.
TTTATGCTCAGCTGTAGTAAAACCTGTTTTATTATTATTTGTTTTCTCTTTTTATTTCAGATACTTTAGCTCTTATATATACTTCTTTACTCTTGTCACACTCTCTGTCACTTTCGTTTGCATTTACCCTCGTATTTAATGGTTAAAGTAAACAATTGTCTTCTACATTATTTTATACTCATTTAGTTACGCTCTTCTGAATTTCTATAGGGTTTTACTCACAGCCGAGGTGTTGTTATAACATTGAATGCAACACAAAATCAGTGTAGTTCGTTGTTTTGTCGTGTACGGTTGTGTACTAAAGATATATAGATGCAAAAGTTGTAGATTCAACAAATTTTAAACGTTATTCTCATCTCCTCTTTATAAGAAAACAAAAAAACGTATCTGAAAAATGCGAAGTTTTTAAAAACGTAAACAAATGCTAAAACAAATAATAAGAAACCTAAAACCAACTATTGAAAACAAAAAACCGTGATTAAAGCGAACACTTGGATTATCGCTCACGGTTGTTAAGCTAAAACGTGTGAAATTATTATTGTAAACGAAAAATTAATTGTAAAGTTTTTGAAGAAATAAATGATAAAAAACTACATATTAAGAACATTTTATAAAAGTGTGTAAAAGTATTTTCCTACGTAAATAAAATAAAATTACAAAAATTATATACAAATCTAATTTGAAATTGAGAGTTTCCAAAATCATAGACTTCAAGGTGGGTGTTAAAAAACCGAGAAAAATATATTGCGATAAGTTCTAAAAAATTTTGTTATGGAAAATTTAAGAAAAGTTGTAGTGAAATTTCAAATGAAAGCAAGTTTTTTAATGAAAATTCTTTTATTTTATTAAAAATTACTTAAGCAACAGCCTTAAGATTTTACTAAAAATTAATAAAATAATAAAAATTTTTTAAAAACGTCTTTGTACCATAATATAATAAAAATGGCAAACAATTCCCCATTCCCATTTTGAACATATCGCACTGGTTCCTGTAAAGTGAGCCAACTTAAAGATTTTCAAGCTTTTGTAGAAGCAAAATCTTAATTTTTTTTTATTTTGTTATGAAATTATATCACAAAAAATGAAAATGATCTAAAATTTCTACAGTCATAAGATATGACCACTATATATCGTTTTCCTTGCAAAATAAGAGAACTGCAAAATTTTGAGTTGACTGATATTCTTTGTTAAAAATGGCTTAAAATGTACTAAAACAGCCTTACGTTTAAAAAATATTAAAAAAATCCTTAAAACTGCATGTTAAGAAAATGAAAAATATCCAACAGTTTACTCACAAAATTAAAATATAAAAAATCGTAATAAAAACAAGTCCACTCAGTTTTGCGCCAATTGTTGTTTTTAATTCTGTTAAAAAATACGGTTTTTTTTCTCAAATTGTTAATACATATATTGTAGTTCTTAATTTTAGTAACAAAAAACAGTTTTCTGTAAAGTGTTCTGTAAAATATTTTTTTTTTACCTAAAATTATGCCAAAAAAAAAAAAAAATGCTTTTTGAACCCAAAAATTTCCGTAAATTGTAGTTTTTTTTTTATAATATACAAAAACGAATTTTTGCTAATTGTAGTTCTTAATTTTAGTCAATTAGACCTGTTTCCGCCATATTCGTTTCTTTTAAATTTTGCTATACTTTTTTAAGGGTGTCACGGCAGACTTGTAGGTAGTGTACTAGTCTGGTAGCACTTTGTTGTGGTTTCGGTGATCTTTACACCACACCGAGCATATGATCTTAGTTACGCCCCTCATAATATTAATTATAATATACTTTCTAATTGTATACTTCTTTAAAAAAATACTATTTAAAGCGCAAAATTTTCATAAATTTTCAGTCAAAAATGTTATTTAAAAATACATTTTACCATTTTTAATAGTGCCTCAATAGGCTAGTTGGAAGTGTGCTAGTCGGTCAGCTCTATGATCTGTTACACGAAACCATTCATATGGTCTTAGTTACACCGCTCGTAATAAATGTTATATACTTCCTTACTGTATACTTGATATAAATACTTTTAAAAGTTCAAAATTTCCATAAATTGTAGTTCCTCTTTAATTTAAAAAACAAGTTTCGTCATAGCAAACCATTTTAAAAAACGCTGGCAATCGTATATTAGTGGTGACCAGGTTAATCAGCGATTAAATTATAATTTTAAAATTTCATAGATGCTGAAAGAGTACTAGTTAGTCCTAACAGACAATCAATCTTCGTTAATGAGGAGGTGTAGTAGAGAAAATCCTGCATCGTTCAGCATGTAGTCTACCCATTACAGACAATATCGATAAATTTCTGCATTTAGTCAACTTATTACAGACAATGTTGCTAAATTTTGAGCATGTAGTCAACTTATTACAGACAAATTCGCTAATTTTAGCTTTTCTATGGTGTGAAGACATTACAATGAAGTTCACATGTATAACTCCCCTCGTTTGTTCTACTGTCACAAGGATTCTTCAATGAAATATGTCACTTACGATAATTTCATACATATTTCGTCTTGATGCTGATATTGTGACGATGTTTAATCTACGAAAATATCACAGAGACAATGTCCAAATATGCCACTGGGACACTGTTTGATGCAAAGTATTTAAGTTTAAAATAGAAGTATTAAGATCTAAAAAATATATAAAGTTTTGTGGCTTAAAATTTTTATTTCAAATTTTAAAAAATAATGTTTTTTTTTATAATTTTTATTTAAGCTTAAGGCTCTATAGAAACAAATTCGCACCAATAATTGCAAGAAAAATCATGGCTTACAATAAAACATTTACTAATATTTTAATATTCTAAAAACTTACATTTTTTCAGCAGTAAAGTGTTGTTGCCTATAAAAAAAATAATAAAAATAAAAATAATTATTAACCGTTAAAAAAATGTAATTAATTTTTTTCATATTGAGAAAATAAAAAAATAAAACTAATATATTCCCCATTTCTTGTTTCCCATTTCAGAATATGGAACTTTAACACCACTTTAACGCCTACAAAGAATCATCAAACATCGTCATTTGAAAACTTCTGACGGGGAAACAAACTTCAAACAAGTGATTTTATCACTTAATTTTTTAACGAATTTCATATCTTCACAAAAATCCTCTTCTACAACCAATTCAAAATGTGGAAACAAATACTATGCTTACTAAGTCTTCTTGCTTTTTTTGCCAGTGAAATTTCGTCATTGGCTAATTGTCCTCCCGGCTGTCAATGTGATGATAATACTTTAATTGTACAGTGTGGCGAGGGACATTTGGATGTCTTGCCCATAGCCTTAAATCCCTCCATACAACGTTTGGTTATTAAGAAGAATAAAATCAAAACAATTGATTCCTCCATACAATTTTATGCTGAATTGACGTTCTTGGATTTGTCCTCGAATCATTTAATGAATATACCTCAACGTACATTTGCCTATCAACGTAAATTGCAAGAAGTCCATCTGCAATATAATAAAATAGGCCAGATTAGTAATAAAACCTTTATTGGTTTGGCTGCTGTTACAGTCTTAAATTTACGTGGCAATCTTATATCGGAATTGCATCAGGGTACTTTTGCTCCTTTGGCCAAAATCGAGGAATTAAATTTGGGTGAAAATCGCATAGGCTATATAGATCCTAAAGCTTTTGATGGCTTATCGCAACTAAGAATTTTATATCTAGATGATAATGCTTTAACTTCGGTGCCCGATCCCATCCATTTCCAGGCTATGCCCTTATTGGCCGAAGTGTATTTAGGCATGAATACTCTACTGACTGTACCTTCGGCTGCCTTCCAGGATTTAAAGGGCTTAAGCGTTCTGAATTTGAAAGGTGCCGGTCTACGTAATCTATCGCATGATTCTTTTCATGGCTTAGAAGCTTTACGTGTTTTGGATCTATCAGATAATAGGTTAACACGTGTACCCACGGTCAGCTTAAGTCACTTGGAGCGTTTGGAAGAATTGTTTTTGGGTCAAAATGATTTTGAAGCCATTTTGGAGGGCGCTTTTGTAGGCCTAAAGCAATTGAAGCGCTTGGAGATAACTGGTGCTTTAAAATTGAAACGTATCATGAATGGTGCCTTTGCTGCGAACACCAATTTAGAATACTTAAACTTGGCCTCCAATAAAATGCTACTGGAAGTACAAGAAGGTGCTCTAAGTGGTTTGCCTCACTTGAAATATGTCAATTTGAAAGCTAATGCTTTGACTACTCTAGCCGAAGGTTTATTTCCTTGGAAAGATTTGCATACTCTAGATATCTCCGAAAATCCCATGGCCTGTGATTGCCGCGTCATGTGGCTTAGAAATTTATTGATAAGCAAAAACAATACTGGCGACAATGTAGGCGAAGTTATATGTGAATTTCCTGAACGCTTGAGAGGTGAAGAACTGAAGAATTTAAATCCTGCTATAATGGGCTGTACCCATGCGGATCCTCGCAAGCAAGCCTTAATAGGTGCCGTTTTAGTAGGTGCTGCAGCCACTGTTACTGCCTTGGCTTTAATTGTGTATCGCTGTCGCCGCAAGATACGTGAATACTTAAAAGGTGGCTTGTTTGGCAATTCTGCTTTGGGCCGCAAAGAACGTGAATATCAAAAGACCTTCTGTGATGAAGATTATATGACACGACATCAGCATCATCCCTGTAGTTTGGGCATACACTCCACTTTTCCCAATGCCTATACACCACATCATATGAATCAACATCATTATGGACCAATGTGTACTTTGCCTGTAAATGGTGACCAAAAGAATTTCCAGCAATTGCAAGTGCCCACCGGTACCATAATGAATGGTGATAAACAGCCCATGAAATCCGGCAACACTATTGAAGATAACGCTTCATTCGTTATGCACATGAAAAATGCCACAGCTCCGCCTGCACAAAAGCTAAACCACTACACTAAGCCTCACTTTTTACAACAGACAGCAGCTGTAGGCGATTCTTGCTATTCCTATGCCGATTTGCCTATTGTTCACGCCAATGGCAATCAAGAGCATTTGCAACAGAATGCCAACTATCAACAACAGCCTTTGCACTATGGCACTTCACATGATTACACCAATAATGCTTCAACCAACAGTGAATTGGATCCCAACTATATATACACAAATACTCACTATTCCATGCCAATAGAACAACAAGGTAGTGTTAGCAGTCAAAGAACGAAAACGCCTACACCACCACCCGTACCACCAGCATTGCCGGTAAGAAATCCCTCACAAATGTTAGCAATCAACACTACCGGCCGTCGTTCTTTTCATCGGGATGGCTCTAGCAAACATCATAATAACAATGCACAACCACAGCAATCACCACAACCTCAGCAACAATTGAGCGGCTCGGCCCATGCTCACACTATGCGTTATCAGCACTGATCCTGGTTGGAAGCGGCTAGCAGCAGCAGCAGTGTAAAAAGAACTAAAAAACGTTACCTATCAACAGCGGAAAAGTATCCCGTACAACAAACTCCGTTAACATATTATCGCCAAAATCTAAGTATATGTGCTTAAAACAAAAATAAAGACCCCAGCAGTGGGGTTGACCCTGTGATGCCAGACTATCGTATATATCTTAAAAATATAAGAAAAACAAAACAAACTAAATGAACCAGAATGTACAGAACCAATTAATTACATATTTAAAGGATATACTTTACGAATAAAAAAGACAGACAAACAAACCTTAACAAAGACAAGTAGTTATAAAAAATAATAAAATTAATTTTTCTTAGGTTTAAGTCTAGGCTAAGTTTAGGCGCATACATTTTTCGTATGTGTTTTAAATAATATATCATTCAAAAACAAAATATCACTCACACATTCAAACATATTTACAAAAACCTTTGTATATAACACTCACTCATAAACCCATCCACATAATGAACACGATCTCTAGACAAACGAAAATTCATTCATTTTTTCTTCTCACTTTGTGTAAATTAATTACTAATTAATAAATCCCAGCACTGAAGTCATTTTAGTTTAAGGTTTTCAAGGTATTTATTTTTTTAAATGAATTTGTAATTTTTCATTTCATATGTAAATACATACGAATATATAATATAAAATAAAAAAATATATTAATAATTTATTTTATTTTTATATTAAATGTTAAATTTGTTTTTAGTTTCATTTTATTTTTTTTCTTAATTTAAAAATAAAGCGCAAACAAAAACTAGATTTTTAAATAAATTACAATTTAATATGTAAAATATATATTTTTTAGTTAGAGATTTTTTTATTTTAAAAAAATTTACAAAAAAATAGAATTTCTTGAAAAAAAAGAATGGAAATAAAAACTGAACAAAATACAAACAAATAAAACCAATACTTTTATTAAAAATATAAATACTTTATGCGTTTTTTTTTTTTTTTTAATTAAGGAAACAAAAAATTGGTATTGAAATGGGGTGGTTTCCACAGAAAAAAAAATTTTACAATTTTCTATTCATTGGAGGATTTTGGTGATAAGACTTCCTCTTTGAGGAGAACAAAGGGAGAAAAATAAATTTAAAAAAGTAGTTATTGTTGGCAATGTATGGTATGTTACTCTATAACGCAATGAAATTTTCAAATAATACGGATTATATATGAACGGCAGGAGAAACAGTGAACAGATCGCATTCACAATATTGATTAGGGGATTACAATTAGTTTATGGAACTCAAATTTCATTTTTAATCGCTATAAACTTCAAAAAAATTAAAAATATTTTTTTGTTTAACAATTTTAGAAGTTTTCAATAAAATGTATTCAGATTTAACGCTGCTACCTTTTAAAGGAAAATTTGAATTTTTTAATAAAATAAAGGGTCCGCCATCTAACGTTTTTTTTTCAACTAGTGCCTATTTCGTGAATGGTAACACTTGTCTGGCACTTCGATCACGGCTACTGTAAGAGCGGTGAGGATGAGGAGGAAAATAAATCGGTTTCTCCGCTCTATGGGAGCTCAACTTAACTTCTATGACCTGGACCTTTTCAAGTAAAGGGTCCGCCATCTAACGTTTTTTTTCAACTAGTGCTTATTTCGTGAATGGTAACACTTAGATCATGCCTGATTTGACAAATAATTAGTTTTATCCTTCCGCTGAACGAATATGGTTGTGTATACGCTTGAACAAAGCTGGGAGTCTGGGCCTGCGATCAACTTACAGAAGATGCCGATTTTGCCAAAAAATCATCTTTTCAGATGAAGTTCATTTTGATCTTGGCGGTTATGTAAACAAGCAAAATTGTCGCATTTGGGGCACAGAGAACCCCCACGCATACATTGAAAAGCCGATACGCCCAAGACGAGTCACTGTTTGGTGCGGATTTTGGTCCAGAGGCATAATTGAGCCATTTTTCTTCGAAAATAAGCAAGGAGTGGCCGTTACAGTCAATGGCGATTGTTATCGGGCCATGCTGAACGTATTTTTGTTCACAAAAATTGAAGAGGAGGATATTAGCAACATTTGGTTTCAACAGGACGGCACTACGTGCCACACAGCCGAAGCTACACTCGATGTTTTGCGCCCAGTTTTTGAATCGTTTGGCCACCTCCCAGCTGCGATTTGACACCGTTGGACTATTATTTATGGGGTGGCTTCAAAGATAAGTGTTACGCCAACAAGACAGAGACAATTGACGCTTTAAAGGATAATATTTGTGAAGCCATTGGTGAAATACAGCTGCACATAATCTATTATGAAGATTTAGAAGCAATATTGGCTTCTGTGATTGTGACTGTTTACAGCTTGCGATAAAAAATAAAGAAGAAATTTTTTATGCCAGATTCGAATTCAGCGCACCTGGATTAGTTAAAAAACTAGCTTCGTTTCTGCAGTAAATTTTTTTTTCCAAATTTGCAGACCAGGTTGAGGTTATGCAATGGTTATGTTAACCCGGTTAGCCGGTCGATTAATCCCTACTTGGGTGTCCTGTCGACAAGATCAAACTATTTTTTTGGCAAAAAATTTAAAATTTTTTCCATTCTTCAAACTTAAATTTTGCTTATGTGTTGTACTATATATATTCAGTAAAAAATATTGGCTTGAAAAAATTACTTCGTCTTAAACTATTTATGTGATTATTCTATTCATATGGGACTAAATTTCCTTGCTTTTAAATGGATTCCAATACATTTAAACGTATGTAAATGGCTTTTTGTATGACTCCCAAATACTGCAAGTTATTCTTGCGTTTGACAACAATCTTCGGCGAGTAGTGCTTCCAATTCCTTATCTTCAAACTTTTCGGCTGATCAGGCCTTTCCTTGTCTCTGTATCGAAATCACCAGTTTTTAATAGCGCAAACCATCGTTCACAGGACCGTGAGCTTCTATTAACAAACAATCGATAACTTTCTGCAGTTGTGTTCTTCCAATGATAGAAGGCTATCAGACTTCCCCGCAAAACATAATTTTTTGGCGCAAAATTCGACGTTATTATAGCGATTAAAAAAATGTGTGTGAAACTGAATTATAATGACAGATGCTTACCCTCCAAAATACTATATTTGTTATTAGTGACACAAACCATATGTGATAGTTCTGCTATATGTTGTCCAAATCGACATTATTAACTTCTATACCTATACTAGGTATCACATAATAAAGTTATATACATGTAATGGCCTTAGTGTGATAAATACGAGTACAGCTGGGATGCCTTAAAAGAGATTCGAGACTGTAATGATAAAGTAATGTTTCGGCTCCCCAAAGCCAATCAATAATTTGGTAGCTTACGAACTGGAATACACAAGAAAAATTTTTTCAGAAATGCAAATCAAAAAGCAATAAAGTCATTAGATTTAAAAAAAAGAAATTATCTAAGAGTTTCTAACAGTAGTGCTTTGTACGATGTTCGTGGATTTTGAAATATGCATTAGAATGTTAAAAACAAGAACAAGGAACTCATCCAGAAAATTAAACAGATAATAACCCTTGTTAATAGTTCTTACTTTAGGCTTAAGAAGCATTTGAAAAATAAAGTCTTCGCACTGAAACACCAACAATGAAAAGGCCGGACGACTTATTGTTGGCAGTGTTGATACAAAAATAAATATAAGATTTGCGGCCCTTTTCACGTCCATGATGTGTTCAGAACTAAACTAAACCATGAGATGTACGACCTATACGTCGGCGCAGATGTAGTTGTGCGCATTCAGATCCAGCAAATGCACGAGCTTGGTGAAAGGATAATAATGGCCTATCTCAGTAGGAATGACCAGCTGAAAGGACCTAAAAACAGTTTGTGCTTTCAGTTGGCGCTATCATGGAGTGAACATGGATAACTGGCGTTCTATTTTGCTTCAGCCCCAAATCGTCTCTCGGTTTTAATGACCATATAAGTAGATGAATGCAAAAACATGGTTGGATTCTAAGAATAACGTACCGGGTCCGCCAAATAAATTGCTATAAAAAAAAATACTGAATATTTTCTCAAATTTCTTTTTTTATTTGAAAGTACAATCCTTCCGGTTAATAACGAAAAATAATTTCATTCAAATGGCTGCCTCGGCTGGCCATGCAGTAGCCTACACGATCGGTTCAATTTTTAAGCACATTATCGATTGTGTGCAGCTGTATTTCACCAATGGCTTCACGAATATTGTCCTTTGAAGCGTCAATTGTCTCTGGCTTGTTGGCGTAACACTTATCTTTGACGGCACCCCACAAATAATAGTCCAACGGTGTCAAATCGCGGCTCCGAGGTGTCCAAACGACATCAGCTCTGCGGCTGATAATGCGATCTTCAAAAACAGGGCGCAAAACATCGAGTATAGCTTCGGCTGTGTGGCACGTAGTGCCGTCCTGTTGAAACCAAATGTTGCTAATATCCTCCTCTTCAATTTTTGTGAACAAAAATTCGTTTAACATGGCCCGATAACGATCGCCATTGACTGTAACGGCCACTTCTTGCTCATTTTCGAAGAAATTTGGCCCAATTATGCCTCTGGACTAAAATGGCGGACCTGATATAAGGTTTGTCTTTAAAAACAAAACAAAAGAAGATTCAACAAGTTTTTAGAATTGTTCTTTATACGAGCTACAGCATATTTTACAAGCTTTGTGTTAAATTAGTTTAAGTTTTCTTGTATTGCGCTGGTCAGTATATGTGTTACTTTACTTTTGTTTAACAATTATTTTTCTTTTCTCTATGCCAAGTTTCCCCTATTTTTCAAAGTTTACAATTGTGGCTTCCTATTATATTTATGCTTGACAGTATCAAAAGAAAAATCATCACTAACAAGAAATGTGACCACTTTTATTTTTATACATTCATATACAATTTTTATTTTCTTTAAAGTTTAAAAAAAAACATGTAAAAACAATATTACCATTCTAAAGAGTATTATGATAAATTCAACAATTCCAAACCCTTTTTATGTACATACTTTAGCTGGTTTTTTCTACCCTTTTATTTAAACTACAATCCTCATATAGATATACGTAGATGACTGTAATGTAACAATCATGTTTGCTTAACCTCTTTTTTCTTATATCCTTTTGTTTTTAAATTGTAGTTATAACGCGTCTAGTATCGCATATTTTATAGATCAATTTAAAAATATTTGTTTTTTAATTTTCATGAAAATTATTTTCAGTCGTAGTCATATATGTAGTTATTGCGTATTACCTTCTTTTATTGTTGGAATTTTTGTTTGTTTATTTTTCTGTAAAAGTTGTTATTGTCGATATGAAATTTATTTGTGCTTGTATTTTAATTCATTGCAGCATAAAATTTCTTTATAATAATTTTTCTCCATTTTATTCTACTTTTTTCCCTTTTTGCTGAAAAAAATATGTATATTTGTTGTGGAAAAGGAATAAAGAACAATCTTTTTATGTATTATTTTTAATTTTAATATGTTAACAATTTTCCATATATGTAAGAAAATGTGTGTATTTTGCTTTCTAGGTACTACATATTTAAAGACTGTATTATTAACTTGTCAAAAAGCTTGTGACACGCTTTTTGTTGTTCACGCTTGTAGCCTATAACAACATAAGCAAATGAAAGATATTCTGTTTGAGCTATGGTTGTCATCTGTCTACATTTTCCCGGACACTGTGCCCTGAATAAATTAGTGGCTGGGATAGTACTACTTTTTATGACATCTTGCTTAGAATAGAAATCGTTTCAAACGTTTACATGATGAAAGATAAAAATTGTATACTCTTTGGTGTCCTTTCTTTACAAAATACGCATACAAATTGCTAAGGATATCTGCCAAATATGGAATGTATTTATTTTCGCAATGAAAGATTGGTAGAAATAGGTTAGGTCCACAAACAGTATTCCATATAATAAAATATAAACATAAGGCCGTGAATACATTTTTCAATATATATGCGCATTTATTCATAAGTAGTTCGGTTCCAATAAAAAATGTTGATTGAGAAATATCTTAACTTGAAAAATGTGAAAAAAATGTTTAAATTTCCTTAAGTAAGATATACAGATACATACCTCAAGGCTATTCAAATCAAATATACAGTGGGGAGCAAAGCCAAGTGGATGTTTTGAAGTTGAACTGAAAAGTTTCTAAAGAAATTTGAATAATTATTCAAATAAAAAAAAAACTTCACACATTTATTCATTGTTAAGTCCTTTCAAAAAATTATTAACAAAAGGTATGATATTAAAATACTGGAATGAGAGGAAGTCAATGATATAAAAGAATCGGCATGTACTTAATTTTGAATTTTTCGCTTAAATAGAGAGGAAATTATATTTTTAACACTCTTCCTAGAGCTTCTCTGTTTATGTTGCGTTTTTAAAGAATTTAGACATACTCTCTACAATAGTATATTACTCAGAAACATGAGATAAAACTGGTCCTATTCGTATTATATTCGTTCCTCTAAGCCCAGGCGATTTTAACTATTATCCAAAAATTCTCTATTAGATAAGGTGTTATGGTGACCACTAATTTAACTAAAATTTTTGTAGCAGCCGCCGTACCTTGACAATTTTTGATGTCTGGCTTGGGTACCTTGGGGTTGTAGGAGATAGTATTTAATAGTTCGTCCACAATCCGGCAGTATTTCACTGATTGTAGTTCATCAAATAAAATTCTGTGCCTTAATTTATGTGGTGCCCAAATGCAGAACTTCTTTGGTTTTAGTTCATTTAACCCTCAACTGCACAAACAAAAAACAAGTATTTTTCCAATTTTAAATTTACTGCAGTGTTGTTGTAAAGTAAATCAAAGTGGATTAAAAAAATTAGTAAATAGCTAATTTGTGGAATATAAGCCTTTGAAAGAAATTACTCTCTTACATGGATCATAACGTATAAAAGTAAATGCAAACAACCTGTGACCGCTAAAAAATAATTTTGTGCACTAGAGGGCCATTATATGCTAACAGCTAGTGTGCTGGTGTTGATCCATTAAATGCAGTTTCATTCACTTATTTATTGACTTGTTGATCAGAGAGATCAGAGTAGCACGGAAACTAATCTGAATCGTTTGTAACAAAATGACTTATATTAACTGTTTGGTGCTTTAGGTTTCGTTTTAATTCCGACTAATAAAAATTCAGACATGCAATGACATATTAAGAGATATCCAGAATACTCACGCTCAAATGAATACATGTTTGCGCAAATTTTTATCATATTTAGACCCAATAGAAATATCAAAACCGATGTGAGAACTTTAGCACAATACCAATTAGAGGCGGTGGTGCATTAGTTAGGGCGCAAGTATACAATACAACTAGTCTAGGAGATGGCATGACAAACAAATTTAATTGTGTGTAATAAAGAGACTTCAACCTCCCTTCAAATTCTTCCAGCTTACCTCTAGTGATGATGACTCAAACATTAGACGAACGATTAGGAGAAAACGCCACCTACTGGGAAAAATAATGCTAAAGTAAGGATCACCAACACTTTGCAATGATCTTTATCAATACACAACCATATAGAGACGAGCTACAATAGATTAACCATTAACCAGAAAATCAAACCGATTAGTGGAAAACAATTGTCAATATTAAATTTAGTAGGTGTAAACGGGAATGAATAGCAGAGGGCAGCTGAAATAAAGCATATCCATCACATAACTAGGCACGATAGAAAAATAGTTCTGAAATTAAATATTGTGCGTTGACTGCTGAAACTTCCGTACTTGGCCTCCATCGCGACTATAATGTCGCGAGGTTACTTCTAAGAAGAATGAAAGGATAGGAACGGGAGGCTGATGGCAGATAAGGAGAATATGTTGAAGTTATGGTTAGAGCACTTGTGATATCGCAGTAAATCTACTCGAGAACGAATTGGCTGCCCTTCTTCCTCTCAGCCGTACTGAGATTAGAATGGCAATTTCTCGGCTGAAAAACAATAGCGCTGTAGCTGTATAGGTATCCTGACTGAACTGTTTAAGTTCAGGTGCGAAGAGCTAAAAAAAGCATGCAAGATGATTGGAGTCTTAGAATTCTATGTTCAATATACGAGAAAGCTGATGCACGTGTATGCTTCAAATAACATGGAATTAGCCTTCTGACCATCGTCTTTAGAATACTATTAAGCGTTATGTGTGAAAGATTAAAGACATTTGTCAACGAACTTTTTGATCCTTAACACTGTGACTTTAGACGTGGAAATAAGCAACTGACGAGATATTTAAATTACGATAAATTCTAGAAAAAGTCGTGAGTATCAACTCGACACCCACCATCTGTTTTTTAATTAAAAAGCTACCTTCAGCAAAACCACGAGTAGTAAATTGTTTGAAACTTATCCAGCTACGCAGAATGACTCTTGCAAACAAAAAATCAGCTGTGAGAATTGGAAAAGTTTACAGAAACATTTGTTACCGAACGAAGGCTCAACAAAGATGAAAGCTTTCGTATAGCCTAGTTAACATGCAGTAAATACAACAGGTACACTCTACAACAAGAGCCAGATGCCTACACGGATAATGTTGATATAATTGGGCGAAATGTAAAGGATATTACTGCAGTATTCGGAAGAATTGAAAAGCAATTAGCGAAAATGGATTTTACGGTGAACGAGAACAAAACAAATCTAACTATTTCTACAGGTAAGCGAACAGCACGGCAAAGACAGCAAATGAATGCAGAAACCTTTAGCTTCGATGTAGTAGAGGACTTTTTGTTTGCATTTGTGTAAACGGGGACAATAATGTCTGTCAAGAAACCAAACGAAGGACAATCCAGGCAAGTAGATGCTACTGTGGATTATCGAAGTTGTTGAGAGATAAGACGCTCTCTAGAAAAACCAAGCTCCAGCTGTACAGGACATTAATTCTATTTTATGACGCAGATGGAGCAGCTCTAAGAGTTTATGAGCGGAAAACACTTCATTGAGTATGTGGTCCGGAGGTAGTTAACGGAGAATATCGGCACCGTACGAATCACGAGTTGTACGAAATGTACGTCAATATTGATGTGGTTAGACGCATAATGGTGCAGCGTACAAAGCGTGTAAATCAGACACATCACAGTAAATGTGAATTTAATTTAATTTTTATCTGAAGAATAGCAGTAGCTGAAGCTTCGTTATTGAAATAAATTTGTCTTTATCTGTATGTGTGCATGTTTTTTAACCGATTAGCTTGAAGTTCTTACAGTGCCTTTCTTGAAGTAAGACTTAGTCCGTAAGGGAATAGAATACAGAAAAAGGGTAAAATATTATAATTCGGATAATAGTTACGATAGGGGTAGCGATGCACACAGAGTCTTAGATACTATATATGTATGTATACAATAAATTAAGATCAAAGGAAACTGATGATGATATAGGGTATAAAAAAGGCTTACTGATAATCAATCCTATTAAGCAAACCTATTAGGGTAACTATACTATAGAGTAGCCAATATAACCCCTGTAAACTTAATAAAGTTTTTACAATTCTTACTGCTTCATCTTATTTGTAGGCAATATTTGTACATATTTTTTTCATGCCTGCCAGGTAAGTTTTTCATAAACATACATACATGCATACATATATGATCTTATACATGCTGTAGTGGAAAAATCCATCAACCATAATAAAAGCCAGTGAACGTTTAAAGCTGCCAGGCTTTCAATTCCACATGTCCGTAAACATGGACAGTGGTGCATCAGAGTGCGTATTATGTGATGGTCGTCAGTAAAAAATTTTTTTGTTTTATTTTAATGTCAGTGGGGGTAGTGTGGTGCCAATGAATAGTAATAGCTGTGGTATTGGAACAACCGTATGCTATAGTGCAGAGTATTGTGTGCTTAATAATATGCACGGTTGGTTTGAACGATCGAATGAACGGTTGACTGTTGTGAGGTCGTTCAGTTGGTTGTTTCGTTGTTTGGTCACTGCTTCTTTATGTATTTGCTAGATTCTTTATGTATTTGCGTTTGTTTGTAACGCGTATTCAGTACAGTGCTGTGTGTGTTTACTGTGGGCCCTGTATTAATTGTTTATTTGTTTGTCTATTTGTTTGTAATGCAATTACTTTATTCCCCTCTTTTGTTGTTTGTTTTGTTTTCATTTTAAAATATAAAATCATTTTTAGTTTTATTTCATTTAATTTTGTTTTCATTTTAGCTTTTAACGCTTTGTTGTTGTCATTGTTGTTGCGTCTGTGTGTGTTACAGATACGTACGTACATAGAAACTTGTATTATGTGGCTTTTGTTTTACAAAATATTTGGTTAGAAAATTTGGTTTGTTTGGCTCGTTGCCTGAGTTAAATTCTTGTCGGTTGGTTTGTTTTTATTTTGTTTTAATTTTTTTATTTTATTTTTAATTCCATGTGTGAGAAATTGGCGAAAAATATTAAAAAATAGTTTTCAAAGTTATGGCTGAAACCTTAAAAGTCATGATTAAATTCCTTTTAAAAGTACTATAGAATAGTTTTTATATGTGGTTTTAGTGTTGAATGAAATTCAATCAATTCAGTGGGAAATTTTTATTTGAAAATTTTTATGGAATATTTCTCTGGTTTTTATTTCCACTAATAAAATAATCAAATAAAAGTAGCCAAACATGAAAAAACATTTCTTTTATAATTTTTTGTATGCATATGCGTAGCAAAATAAAAAAATAATAAAATATTTTAATTATCACAGTTTTAGATAGACGCAGAAAAAGTTATGTTAAAACGTAAAAATAATCTACACCATGAACAAGGATATAAATCTAAGCTATTAGTTGTGCTTTATTGCACTTCAGACATACATACATACAATGTATTCCACTGAGTAAAGTTAAAACACTATGAACCCTACTATTACAGTTTCAAAATCTTATACTTTCGAAGACAAGACAGTGTCATTGAAAATATTGTATAGTTTCGAGGATTTTTTCAAGTGCTAACATAAGCTAAAACAGTATCGAGTAGAGGTACACTACAGTCTCGTTTTACGTCTATCTTTTTTGTGTCGTTCGATTTTGTGCGTAATTAGAAAAGTTCCCTGTGACGAACGTCATAGTGAATCATCATGATAAACGCTGACAATGGTAAATCATCGATAACTGCCGATGAATATCATAATGACAAAGTAGGGTATGCTTAGATCCAGTGTACATTATTTCAAAATCTAGAAATGAAAAAAAACTAATTTTAGCCGGTTTTTGCTATGTGGCTTCACACATTAAATGTGTTTGTTTGGTCCACCCTTCTGGTCAAAAAAATAAATTTCTTAGAATGCCGGTGACACTATAGCATATGAGTCAGGTCAGTCTTAAATGTTCCAATATTTGAAAAACAAGTTTTATTTTATTTTTTGAGAATAAGCGTACCTCTGTGACAGTGACACATGTCACCCCTGCCCAAAAGTACCTCAAAGTCAGGGATACGACTCAGGATGCTCATGTGACTTTAAGGTCCACTGAGTTAAGACCGCCACGTTTCAACAACTTGAAGACCCAAAGAGCAGCAGGTTTTATAATGAAGATATGTATTGGACCTAGACCAATAAAAACCTTCATGGCCACAGTGAGACAAATTCCTATTGCACTCCTTGTGGCCAAATAGGCCCACCCCTGAAGACTCATGCATCCATTCATTCAAAGTCTCTGATTATTATTGGGCCAACATATAAAAGAGGTTCGCTGATTATTCGTTGGTTAAAATTTACTGTTAGTCCCATATATGGTGGATATGATGTACAAATTAAAACCTGCAGATCATCGGCAATGTCTAAATTTTGCAGTTAAATTTCAGCAGTTACTCGGAAATGATATATGATTATGAGTGATAAACTTTATTTTCATTTGAATGGCTTTGTTGATGAGCAGAACTGTAGTTTAGAAAATCCAAAAGCCATTAATCAATGTCAATTGCACTCCATTAGGTGCAAAGTATGGTGTGACATTACATCAATCGAGAGCGATATCGATTTTTGATAGAAAATAGACCTGAGATGTGGTTTCAGCTGGAAGAAGCGACTGATCACACTGCCCGAGATGCAATGAATTTAACGTGACCGCTAATTTAAAATACCGCTTAGTTCGAATCTGGCAAAACTTACCGTTCTGATTTGAGTTTTTCTTTTGTTAAGTTGGTGCATCTGTTATTAATATTTCCGTTAAATCTTAGCGTAATAGCCTGACATTTACAAAAGTTACGTAGCCAAAAGTATAAATGGATTTAAATTTTCAACAACCAACTTGTATTAAATTTTGCGTAAAAAAGGGATTTAATGCTGCGCGAACGTTGAAAATGTTGGAAAAGTGTTTCGGCAACGACTCTCTAAAAAAACGGTCGTTTACCTGTGGCACGAGCGGTTCAAAAGTGGTCGTGAGTCAATCGTAGATGATGAACGCAGTGGCAGACCGTCAACATCAAAAACCGATGAATACATTGGTTAAGTAAAAAAAATTTGGGCAATAACCGCAAATTAACTATCAGAGTAATAGCGGAAGACTTGACCATTGCCTATGGATCCGTCCAAGACATTTTGGTTAATGATTTGGGCTTCCGTCGTGTAGTAGCAAAGTTGGTGCAAGAAAGGGACTCTGTTGAGGTCGCAAAATACATAATTTGTGAGGCTGAATCCGAACCCACATTCATCAAAAAAATCAGTACTGAAGACTAGACGTGGGTTTATGAGTACGACATGCAATCCAGATATAAGGCAAGTGAATGGCGTTCAGCAACTGAGCCGAAACCAAAAAAACCACTTGGTTTTCAGTCAAAAAACAAGGCAATGTTTATCGTTTTCATGGATTACAGCGGTCTAGTGCATCATGAATCTTTGCCAGAAGGTTAGACAGTAAACAAAGAGTATTATTTGGGCATTATGAGACGTTTGCGTGAAGCAATTCGCCAAAAGAGTTGTTGGCGGAAAACTCATCGATTTTGCACCATAATAACGCACAGACGCATATTAGAAATTTTTTGATGAAAAGTGCGACAAATACCATGCAATAGCCACCAAATTCACCTGATTTGGCTCCCTGTGACATTTTTCTTTTCTATTCAATCGAGTTAAAAAACCATTACGGAAAACGCGTTTCAGCAGCCGAGAGCAAATAATGAAAAATCGCAGAAAGCACAGGTGGGCATAGCGAAACCCGAATATAAAAAATGCTTCGAGTATTGCATCAAGCGCTGGCATAAGTCTGTTGAGGTCTATGGGGATTACTTTGAAGGGGACAATTTAGGTTTAGATAAATAAACTTGTATTTGTAATTTTTTGAATAAATTACTGGAACTTTCTGATTAAGGTGGTATGTCATTCTATTCTGTCACAAAATTCAATATATTATCTACACTGAACGAAATTAATCAACTTACGCTTGAGATTATTCGAAATTTGTTCATTGAATCGCATAACGCATTGTAGGGAAAATTCGTGGTTGGTTGCATTGTTAGACACTACTCTCTATGTTCCTTCTCACAACCTCTTTTACTAGTACAAGCACTATGCACAGCATGAGTAGGGGTTATCCTCTGGGTGCTGGTCTCAGCGAAAAAAAAAATGTAATTGGCCAGCTCGTTTACAAGATTTTTCAGCATCCGACTATTCTATTTGGAATTATTTGAAGGAGCGAGTACATGCGAAAAAGCCCAAGACAATTCTCGAATTCAAGATCAATATTGATGCAGACATTCTGGCGCTACAGCCACAAGTTTTGAAAGATGTTAAGGAAAATGCTTTAAAACGAGCCCAAAATAGCGAAGCTAAATGCGAAATAAATAAAAAATAAACGAAACGAAAAAGTTATTACATTTTTAAGCCTCATGGTGATTTTTGGCCCACCCTTTTATAACATTTGCTAGTCATTAAATAATTTTACATACGTTTTTTTCGTATTACTACCCTTTAAATAAATTGAAACAAAAAACAAAAATAGAAGAAAACATTATCAAATTAAATTTTTAATTTTTTTCCATTTATAGCTGCTTCCTTCCTATTGAACAAGGCACATGGCACAATGGTACGAAAGCAATTTGCAATTAAATACGAAAATAAATTTTTATACGTTTTTGCAAAATCCTTAAAGAAAATTCATTATCAATTATATCCTCTTTATTACTTTTATGGTTAATACAATTATCCTTGAAATTGCAAAAAAAAAGAGAAAAATGAAAAAAAAAATCAAATGAAAAGAGCTCTAATAGCCAACTATTAACGCAGTTGAAGAAAATGCATAACGTTGCATGTACATATTAGAGGATTATAGAAATCGAATTCCATAGATAATGGCCAAGCGTTAAACACTGCATATTGCTTACGAATAAAAATAAAATGGCTATGTACGTACTGGTATAATAAAAAAAATAAATAAATAAATGAACTTGGAAATTAAATACGAGCATCTAAAGAGATTCCAATGAAAAATAAAATCAACAAACCTTTTTTTCCCTGGCACTTTTTTCCTACTATTACAGCACAGCATGAGTTTGTAAAACAGGGAAGCTGTAGCATTGAAGCAAGAGTATAAAAAAAAAAAAATTAAATAAATTCATAATCGTCCTTATCATAGACTTTGGTACAACAATGTAATGATGAGATATTAATGGTTTGGCAATTTCACACAATTTTACCACAGCATGACATCCAATGCCATCATCATCATCGTCATCATCACCGACCTGCTACATCTTCATAATCTTCACTTAGGTTTACATTGGCTTACAAGCCCTATTGCTAAAATAAAAAAAGGGCGAGTCCTTCAAGGATATGAAATTTTTCTTTTTTAACTGCCAGTACAATAAGAAACGCATTGAGCCAGGATAATGTTCGGGAAAATGAAAATTGTTATTGTTTATGCCCATTTACCTTTTGTTTTTCTCTGTTACTCTTTTACCTCCTTTTGTTTTTGTTTCCTTTAGAAATTTTCTTCGTTTCTTTGTAAGAAATGTAACAAGTTTAATATAAATAGCAAATAGCTCTAGGAAATTAAAATAATAGTCTTGAGCGACTTTGGAATGTCCTACCTTACGGAAGACTCAGATGTACACAAATTTATTCAAAGTTTTATAACCACCCCCCAAAAAAAAAAGGATATGAGCTAGCGATCTTCGAGATATAGCTTATTTGCCAAATTTTTTCTAAACAACTTCGAGTTTTGCATGTGGTTACTGGCGGTTAATGACCTATTGTTGGAATCAGATCTCCTTTAATTTTATTGAGAATTTTTTATTAAAAAATAATATAATACCCCGAAATACTCAGATCAATCCTGAACAAAATAGATTTCTGGTAATAGATTGTTGGTTTACTCGTACAGGTTGTGATCGATAGTCGACGTTCATCCTGCTTGCTAGACGTGTGAACTTTCCGAGAGACAAACATAGATTCGAACCGCTACATTTTGGGAGCAAAAGTACGTACTAGAATAAATGCCGGCAAAAAAGTACGTAGAAATAATAGTTTAAAACTGCAGGTAGAAAAGCTACACACGCAACAGACAGCTGAAATATACTCCGCGATGCTAACTGAATTGGTCCTTGCTCAGATCCCTTTTTCTGATTATATTGACGAACAATGGAAACACATATTAGATTCCAATAAAAAAGCTACCACAGGCGACGAGAAAGGAGCCAAAAATATGATGATAAAGAATGTAAAATTGTGAAAGAAAAAGAAAATGGCCAAGAGCTATCTTAGAGTGATACCGGGAGTTCAGAATAGAAGACAAAAAAGGAAACCGTTTAAAGAAAATGCTGGAGTGATGCTAATGCGAAGAGAACGAGTTGTATGGTAATAGAAACAATGGTAGAAAATGTAACAGCGAATAAAACACCAGACAAGAGATGCTTCTACTGGCATAGCTTCGTGTCGAAACACAAATAGAAATCTGGCGACAGATACCTTAAGAATACTAAGAATTTGGTAGGACATTTTTTCAAATATACTGCCTGCTAGAGATAGGACCGTATAATAAAAACTTATGGTTTGGGAGGTGCACACCTTGATAGTAATATCCCGGCTTAAGAACAATAAAGTTACAGGGGCTGATGGCATACCAGAGAATTTGTATAAAACTGGAAGAGACGAGGTGATGGGAAGAATACACCAGCCGGTCTGAGCAATCCCGGGGGAGGAATGACTGATGATTAGGCCAACTATAGCAGATTAAGTTACCTTTTGGAAGCATATAAAATACTTCAGGTATAGTGTGTGAAGATTGAAGCTCAAGCTAGCCAACTTTATCCAATCCTATTACTGTTGGTTTAGGCCGAATAAGTCTACAATCGATCATATCTTCACACAGCCACAAGTACTGGAAAAGACTCACGAGAAGCAGATCGATATATGCCACACTCCACATGTAACTAAAGCTTTGTAAAAAATCAAAATAGAGTCGTCGAAAATTGGTCATAAATGAGGAAAAGTGAAAGGTACTACTACTAGAGAAGCTCTCGAAGGAGGTATGACTAATTAGTCACGGCTGGCAGTTGCAATATCGGGGTAACAGACAAAGTTTTATATACCTCAGATCCCACGTAAAGAGCTTATGGATAGAAACCCCTCTCGAAGAACGAGTATTGCGAATATCACACTCTATAATACGCATATTCAACCTGTGTTCTTACAAGGCGCGTAAACGTTGGTGTTTGCAAAAGCGGATGAGACAATATTGAGTGTATTTAAGAGAAAGATCGTTCAAATAATTTGGGTTCCATCAGTGTATAGACGTTGATCGAACCGTGAGCTGTATTGCGACATTAATGGAGTCAAGTGCTGTCAATAGAATGACTTCAAACGCTCTAGCCAAAAAGATTTTAGATTTTAGCGTAGACAGGGATGACCAAAACTCCGGTGTGAATGACCAACTACAGGAAGATATAAGAGATCATTTGTTATGCAGGCTAGGACCAACAACAAGTTGTAGAGTATAATTAAGTCATTTCATAGGTATCCTTTTATAACGAAGATTAGTAACATTTTAGTGTTTCTTGTGTTATTTTAAAAGAAACAGGCTGTTATGTCACCAATGCAGCACAGAGAGTTTATTATCAATAAATCCTCATAGAGGGCAGAACGTCAATCTAAGGGTTTTTATTTTATGATGTGTAAGATGTTGGCGTAACCTACGCAGCTTATATTTAACTCCTCGCAGATTATTCCCTATTTTTATCCGGATTATTTTCTATATTATGATTGGTATTTAGTTGCTTTTATGTAGTGTTAAGTAGAGTAAGTCCTCTCCAGTTGTTGAAATTTTTTTTTAATTGATGGCAGCCCTACCTTACTCCTAGACTGATGTGATCTGGGGTCGTGGAAGTTTAGCTAAGTCTCGATATTAACCTATAACAATTACTTACTGCCTCTGAATTTTCCGATGGTGTATTTTATCTTATTCAAACTGGGAGGGTTGCACGATATATGCGAGTTATTTTCTACAGGACTACTGTTGTCATCTATTTCGTTATCCTCGGTAGTTTAATCTATGACAACGTTATTAATTTAATCGAATTATTGTCTTTATCTTAGAAATACACACTTGATTGCTAAGACAAATTTATCATCTAGTGTAGTCTTCATCTGGCTGTTTATTCTGTTTTAATTGCTAGCGTCTCCAGGAACTTTCTTTTGTCTATTGTTGCAGCCGTTTTATACTTTTTAAACCAGCAGTTGGTACTGCTGTCTCGAAGTATTATTTGTTATATTAGGTTCCAGCTGTCGTCTGTTAGCCAAGATTTTTTCTGTAACTTTATCTGTGAGTGGTGTTGCTCTAATGGTAAATGTTCACGAATTTCCGCTAACTCAACCAAATCCTGTTTGGAACGTGAATTAATTAATAAGGTAGATGATTAATCTGCTGTAGCTCGCCTTCTTATGATTCTGTGTAGTGTTGAAGATCCTTGCTAATTGGTGGCGATCCTTACTTAGCATTGTAAGTTTTTCCCAGTATGTGGCGTTTTTCTCCAGATCATTCTATCTTGGTAAATAGTAACATATATACATTGTTATGAAAAATGCCTAAAAGAAAATACACCACATCAGTGCCTTTGATACTGTATTGTGGGATTTTGATGTATTGGTTTGTATCAAAGTTGTTAATGTGTTATCCTGGAAATGCCGTACTGATTTGTCGACATTGGCATTTCGACCATCTTTAGGTAACAAAATTCTACATGCTTAAAATTAACGGATATAAATTAGAGGATTAGAGGAACTTTCTAAACTGTGGACAGTTAAGTATATAAGGAGGCTGCTTTGCCTACGTCGACATGGTTATAGTTATCGTTTTGCAGTTATAAAGTAAAGTCGTGCTTAGTGTAAGTAAGAGTGTTTTATAAGCGAATATTAAGTGCAAGATAAAAATGTTGTTGTATTAAAGTGTATAAAGTAAAAGTGAGGAAATTAAAACAGTTAAGCAACAACAACGTGGTATTTATCTTATTTTGACGCAATTAAAAAGAACTCAAACGTTTTAAAAAGGTTAAGACGTAACAATATATTTGAATGTAGCAAATAAAGGATGGACCAACCAAAACGCACGATGTTAATTGTAAATAAAACAGAAAGTTTTTAGAGCATTATCTTAATATTTTTTATTATGATAGAATGATCCATGACAATTATATGTGAAAGAAAATATCGGCCAAATGCTCGCCGCGGCTTCGGTGGCATATGTTTTCAATGACTCTGAGACTGAATTGAAGTTAAATGTCGTAAATATGTTGGAATATCTCATTCTTTAGCTCTTGCATTGTTCTTGGCTTATTGACGTACACTCTTTCTTTTAATTATACCTAAAGAATGAAGTCCAATGATGTCAAATCACATAATAGCGGCGGCCAATAACATCGCCACGACCTAAGATAACACGGCCATTGAATTTCTCGCGCAAAAGAGCTATTGTTTCGTTGGCTGTGTGGCAAGTGGCACCATCCTGTTGGAACCACATATCGTCCAGTTCTATATCCTTAATTTCTTACCAGAAGAATTCCATTATCATCCCGCGACAGCGAAGACCATTCAATGTAACTGCTTGGCCAATCTCCTTTTCGAAGAAGTAAGGCCCCTACTGGGTGCAGAACGTACTGGGCAAGCATGAACAGGTGTTGTCACATTTCCTACAGACGCGGCTTTCTGACATTTGCACACAATTCTCCCGATTGTGGAAATATTTAGTCGATTATTCTGACCAAAAAATCACAAAGCGCGCGAAATGCATTTTGATTTGAACGCCGATTTTCGTAAAAGGCTTCAACAAACTTAACGCGTTGCTCAATTGTGTACCACTCTATGGTTGAATTTGTTAAACAGTGAAACAAAGAAACGTCAAATTAAGTTGGGCAAAAAACTTCATATTAAGGTGTGATTCAAAATTAACATCGGACGTCCTTTACAAAGTGTATATGTGTCATTTTTGTTTAGTTTTGCAAGGGTTAACTTAAATTAAAAATTCAATTTTACATAATCGAAATCTTATCTTATCATACAACAATTTAATACAACGATTTGTAGCGTATCATGGCCCATATTGTCTCCACCGACATAACCTTGTCTATTTGTGTAAAAATGCTGCCATTGACGCCTTTTGTTTGTGTCATTTCTATAGCTATTATTTCTTTATGGCCTTGTTATTCACGACACCTTTTAGTTATTGTCACTGAGTCGTAATATTAAACTTTAACGCACAAGAATACCTTCAGACACAAACGCTTAGGTATTACAAAGTGCAATAAAGTCATTTACCTGCACTTATAGTCTCAGATTTTTTTGTTTTTCTATTTCATTCCATATCATCTCAAGACATTTTCATTTTCTTAACAATTTTCAGACACTTTCAGACACATTTAACTGCAGTTAAGACGAAAAGTATTAGCAAAAGTGTTGATTAGGTTCGACAAAAAATGTTGCACTACTGTTGCTGACACACAGCCATTGATATTCATGCTCTCTTTGTTTATACTTCTTGCAACATCTTCAAACATGAAGTAGCAGTAGACGCCATCTGTTGTTAAAAGGATATTAGATTAGTGTTTGGATGGGTGTGTATGTGTTTCTGTTGTAAATTGTTAAGATCTTTCTTAAAGAGGGCAGAAGTTGATTTCATATTTACTTTTTCAAAAAAGGATTCCTTTTTTTATTTAAAAATAGAATCAGATAAGAATATTAGATGTCTTAAAGGAAAGCAAAATGATTCTTATTTGTGAACAGCGAGCAGACTTATTTTATTTTTTCTTTCTCCGATTTATTGTTGTTTGAGCACCTGTCAGAGTGTAGAGATTTTTTGATTGGATTTTTAAAATATGGGTCACTCCACGCGAGTGGAGATGATACTAATTGGATTGTAAGAAATTAAAGAAAAAAATAGCAGAAGATGTACTAAAAAAAATTTATTTAATTTATTAAAGTAAAGGGTGTTGTTATAGAGTACCCGAACTTTAATTTAAAATAAAACAATAGGAAATTATGGAAATAAAAAACCCCTTTAAAAAAAAAATTAATGCTTTTTCATAAGAAATTACTCGTCATTTCAGTTTTGGGAGTATTTGCTTTGCTTCTGTAAATCTAAATTTTCAGGTAGGCTCCCCTCATTTGACAAATATTCTTGAGGCCTTTCTATTTTGAGTTGACGTTTTCCAGTTACGTCATCTTAGCTTTGTCACATCATCTCTGACCAATTCTATCCATCTGTAGACCAGGTCTTCTGTTACTTATCAAACACATTGAGAACACTTTTTGGCAGGCATATAGGTATTAGTTCGTTGAAGATGACGTGCCCATTGCAAACGTTTATCCTTGATCTTTTTAACGACATCTACCAGTTGATATTGATAATTCGGTTTTTAGTTGTACCCAATTCTCCACTCACCGTGCTCTTGTTGTGAACCAGAAATTGAATGAAGCGTAAAGTAAAGATGACAGGACGTTTTTACTCGGAAACTAAAATTAGATCCACTGAGAATCCCTAAGAAAATCGTAATAAGGAAGGCTTGACCGTTATTATCCTCTTCCTAGCTGGCGTGGTGTAGTGGTTTGAGCGCACACATACAAAAGATGCAGCCCAAGTTCGACCTAATTTCGCGCATATATATACACCTTAACCAAAGAGTTAACGAAATAACCCACGTGTGGCGGTCCCATCCTTCCGATTTGTTGTTTTTTTTTCTGTTAAGTTGGTACATCTGTTGTTCATTTTCCCGTTAAATCTTAACGTCATATCTTGACATTTGCAAAAGCTACGTTGCCATTTTTTACAATTTTAGAAATGAATTTAAATTTGCAACAGCAAACTTGTATTAAATTTTGCGTAAAAAACGGATTTAATGCTGCGCGAAAGTTGGAAATATTAGAAAATTCTCTAAAAAAAAACGATCGTTTACCAGTGGCGCGAGCGGTTCAAAAGTGGTCGTGAGTCAATCGAAAATGATGAATGCAGTGGCAGACCATCGACATCGAAAACCGATGAAATCAATCAAAACAGAGAGGCTGAATACGAACCCAGATTCATTGAAAGTTTCATTATTGGAGACGAGACATGCGTTTATGAGTACGACACGCAATCCAGACATCAGACAAGTAAGTGACGTTCAAAAAATGAGCCGAGACCAAAAGAGCACGTCGTTTTTAGTCAAAAATGAAGGCAATGCTCACGGTTTTCATAGATTACAAAGGTGTAGTGCATCACGAATTTTTACCAGAAGGCCGGACACTGTGTGCCGCTGTGGTATGGTAGGTGAGACACCCGTCTACCAACAAAGTGGTCTTTGGTTCAATACCAGACCAGACCATCAGACAATTTTTAACAGCGCTAGCATTGCTAGCGACTGATTATGAGTATTTACGCTATGAAAAACTTCTTTAACTAATGCATATGACGTTCGAAGCCGGCGTTAAATTGTAGGTCCCTTTCAAATAGAATCGGGCGCAGCTCATTGATTGAGAGAAGTCCCCCTTGTCCCCATTGTGATGTCGTGGGAATTATGTATGTATGTATGCCGGACAGTAAACAAAGAGTATAATTTGGGCATTATAAGACGTTGTTGTGAAGTAATTCGCCGAAAGAGACCAGAATTGTGAGCAAAAAGCTGGTGGATGACGCACTGTCGCACAGTGATATCATTATTCGAAATTTTTTAACGAAAACTGCAACAAATACCACTTAAGAGCCACCGAATTAACCTTATTTAGCTCTCTGTGACTTCGTTCTGTTCAATCGAGTTAAAAACCATTACAGGGAACGTGTTTCAGCACCCGAGAGGAACCAATGAAAAAATCGCATGAAGTACTGATGGACATACCCAAAAACGAATATAAAGAATTCTTTGGAGGTGATAATATAGATTAAGATAAATAAACTTAAACGTTTAATTTTCTGAATAAATTCCGGGAACTTTTTGATCAACGTGGTATAGTATGTGTTTTAACTGCTACTGAAGCTAAAAATTTCTTTTATTTTAAGTTGATTTTTAGAGCTTTGTAGTTTGGTTGACGTTTTAGAGTAATTAATGTTAAACAAAAAGTGTTGAAGTCGTGGAATATTGACGTTATCCTGAGTGCATTTTATACTATTTTTTTCATTTACTAAGTAAAAATACACAATGGATATTTATTGTTCAAGAATTTTGATAAGATAGGCCTATTATTGTAGTCTTTGCAAACGGTTTGTTAAATTGAATGTGTGTATGATACGTTCTACGCATTTCATAGCTTTTACGTATTCTGTCTTTTCCACGAAAAACTATGTATGCGTATCGAGCTTTTCTCTTCTCTTTAAAAGTTTTTGTTTAATTATTAATTTTTGCCATCGCTTTACAATGTTATAGAGAAACAAAATTTAATATTTTCACTACTCATTTCCATGTCTTATTTTCTATATAATTTAAATATAAATATTTTAATAATTTACCATGAGCCGTTATTGGATATTAAAAAAAAAACTTTTAACATTATATTACGAATCTTTACGGTTTTTGATTTTGCATGAAAATTCATTGGAAATTTGTTTTTTCAAGCTTTTATTATTAAGAGTATACGTATGTATACATGTGTATTAAAAAAGAATTTTACACCACAAAACGATAAAACAAGAACTATAAGAGAAAAATAATAAAAAAAATTAAACGATATTTTAATATCATCTGAAATATATTTTAAAAAAATACGATCGTTAGACAGTTTTTTTTTTAATTTTCAAAATACATTTAAATATTATTTGCCTATATGGTAGGTTCTCAAGTTCATATTCCAATTTGCCTTAATATACACTCTTCTTTATAATGCGTATTCAATCATTCTCACCACATTTACCTTAATTCTGTGAAAGCAATATTTTTTTATGAAAATTATTTTCACAATTATTTTATTGGTTAAAATAATATTTATTTTAATTAAAAATCAACAGAATTTCTTGAAAAGAAAAAAACAAAACAAACAAATAAACAAATATTGAAACAAACAACATACGCACGCAGCACTCAATTAAAATAATCAAGAAACCACGTTGTATTGATTCCTGTGTCATTGGGCGTTTCTGCAACGTTTATTTTTCAGACGAATATTTTTCTGTCCGAATTTAATTTATTTATTTTTCTTTTTTAAATGATAAAACCAATAACAAAATAAACTTTTGTATCTGCGGCTGTTTATATTTTTGACATATTAAAAACAGAAAATTTAATTTAAATTCAATCATTTTACCCTATATCAGGGATATATTGTGTTTTATTCAAGGCACAGTGAACAAGGTATTGTTACCTATACCACAACTAACTTTTTAACAAAAAACAACATATATTTGTCGAACAAAATAATATAGACTAAAGGGTCCGCCAAATAAATTTTTTTTTAAAAACAGGGCGCAAAACATCGAGTGTAGTTTCGGCTGTGTGGCACTTAGCGCCGTCCTGTTGAAACCAAATGTTGCTAATATCCTCCTCTTCAATTTTTGTGAACAAAAATTTGTCCAACATGGCCCGATAACGATCGCCAATGACTGTAACGGTCACTCCTTGCTCATTTTCGAAGAAAAATGGCCAATTATGCTTCTGGACCAAAATCCGCACCAAACAGTGACTCGTCTTGGGTGTATCGGCTTTTCAATGTATGTGTGAGGGTTTTCTGTGCCCCAAATGCGACAATTTTGCTTGTTTACATACCCGCCAAGATCAAAATGAGCTCCATCTGAAAAGATGATTTTTTTTTGGCAAAATCGGCATCTTCTGTAAGTCGATCGTAGGATAAAACTAATTATCTGTCAAATCAGATATGAGCTAAGTGTTACCATTCACGAAATAAGCACTAGTTGAAAAAAAAAAAAAACATTAGATGGCTGACCCTAATCCTACTCTTACACTATAATAATATATACAATCCTATTCTTACACGGAGGGTTTTAAGTTTAGGAAGATGATTTATTGTGGTATCACAAAGGGTCAATGTGACCTATGTATCTCCTTTCTCTGCTTATTAAGTTCAAACTAAATCTAGAGGATCATATATATATCCAGCCATGCATTAACTGTATTCGCAAAACAATTTCCGGACAATTGTCTTTGTTTTATAAATAAATTTCATCTGGGTGTACGTTAGTCTTCGCCGTGCGGCATACACCACGGTGCCACAATGTCACGAGTGAATACCAACACCCCCACCTATGATACCCACAAGTGAATATCACAAGTGAATACCAATTCGAAGGCGTGTTGTTAAGAAACTCAAAACCGTCACACCTTGGTGAGCCACGATGCTCTCACAGGGTGGCCTATCCCTCAATCGGGTAGAGATCGGAATCCCTGGGCTCCCGATTCCTGTGGCACCAGAATACCTCTTGGTCAGGGTTAGTGACACGTGAGTGTAAATACATACACGTGACGCATCCAGTTTCGACCCCATAACGGCCCCGGACTGGTCACCGGTGAAGCTTGCTAAGTGGTGGTGGTGATCCCTACTTAGCATTGTAATTTTGTCCCAACAGCCGGCGTTTTCTCCTAATCATTCGTATGATGTTTGCAATCATCGCCAGAAGTAAACTGGAAGGTCAAGTCAGGGGGTGTTCTTTTAGATGGATTTGTCTGGAGGGAGTTTTAAGTCGAAGACATTCGATTCATTGTCATGTCCACTGATGGGGTTCGAAACTGGCCTGCTTGTGCTGTAAGCCTGCGCTCTCTCCAATACACCTCGCCAATAAAATATTAAGTACTAAAAAGTCTTATTATTAAGTACGTAACTTTGTGAGTTTCACGCAGCTTAAATAAAAGGCAAAACTCCAAAAACAGCCATGTGTTAGTTAAGTGCTGCCAATATCTGAACAACCTGCGTTTGCGTTTGAAAGTCATTTAGGTTGTCAAATGGCAGCTATTTCGATTTATAGAAAAACAACTAATAAAAACATTAAAATTAATAAAAAATACCCCATTTTTCTAATAACATGCCCACATATTCATTGAGGCACTTAAATGAAATATAAATTATTTAAAGGGCCTATATCCCTCTTTTTGAAATTAGCTTATGAATGTCATTAGCTTATGAATGTATTAAGCAGCGAAAGTCCGGTTCTTTACCAGTAACCCAAGATTTATGAGATGTTTCAAAAGTTTCAAAAATATTTCATTGTTTTACTCAATGGAAATTATAAAATACTGTCACTTCCAATTATTTATATCTCAGGGGGTAATTACTTGATAAATAGCTGAAGTAAGATTTCTGCAGCCGTTTCGAGATTTTATTGCTAGCTTATGCTGCAGTGTGTATGTATCTAAGGATCACTTCCAATTATTTATGTCTAAGGGGGTAATTATTTGATAAATTAGCTGAAGTAAGGTTTCCGCAGCCATTTCGAGATTTTATTGCTAGCTTATGCTGCAGTGTGTATGTATCTAAGGGTCGTAAGGAGTAAGTAGTGTTTAAGTTAATGCAGGGCTATACGTGTTCGTTATGTATTATTATTAATTTATAATGTAGGGTATCATACGTATTGATTTATCCAACTGAAATTTCGTTGTTAGTTTTAAATAATTAATAAATAAATAACTAGGCCATTTGCCAGATACCCATTATATGATTGATATCGTTTCTTAGAATTTTGTCCTACTGTTGAAAACAAACTTCGCAGAATACTGCTGAACTATTTAAAATAAAATTAAATTAAGAAATTTTATTTTGTATTGATAATAAATAATTTGTTAAAAGATTTACACACAAAAAAATATTGAAACATGAATGAATGGATTTATTTAAGACTTAAAAAATTCAGCGTATTCTCTCAACCACATTAAAATAATAAACAATAAAAAAAACGTTTATTTTCGGGACCTAATACTTTTAAGAGGCTATATAATGGGTGCCTTGTAACTACTATTGAAAATCTTCACCATGAACAGCATTGCACCTCAAGAAAATATACAAATTATGGAAATTGATTTTAAAAATTAGTGATCTATTCGGTCTTGGTGACGCAGTAAGTAGACCTACTGTAACACGGAGAGCATAGAAGAGATATCGGAAGAAAAGGAGAGAAGATATACGCCTGTTACTAAACAAGAAAAAAGAAATGCAGAAGTATGCGTGTGAGGTGATTGAATTCTACAGGAGTAAACATGAAGGCTGTAAATTTTACTAGAAAGTAAAAAACCTGGCTTTAGTGCTAGCACTTCCTTCTGTAAAGATAAAGATGGAAACCTAGTAACAGAACAACATGCTGAGGATATGGAAAAAGCATTTTTCCGAGCTGCTGGTGTTGGATGATAACGATGATAAAGATACCATTGATCAAATTAAAGATGACGGTGCTGAATGTACACTTCTCAGTCAGTATTTTGGCTGAACTTTAATAAAGTTGCAGGTGCTAACGGTCTACCCGCGAAGCTTTTTAAAGCCGGAGGATGTGTGTTATATCAAAAACATACCAAGAAAAATCTGTGTGCACCAATTACAGGGGTATAAGTCATGTTCTTTCTTTCTTTAGACAAATCAACCATCGTCTAAATATTCAATTTTCGACAAACTTTTGAGAAGTCCCCAGAGAAATAAATTGACACCTACCACCTGTTTGTCAACTGCTGCCTTTGACAGCCAGATACGTGCTAAGGTCTTCAAGGCTATGTCTTACTTTAATTGTGAATTTTTAGATCAGATCTATTCAACATTTTGTTAATAAAAAAATCCTACGTGATGCTGCGGCAGGCACAATCTACACCAGGAAACAAATGCTGTTTGCATATGCGGACGATATCGATATCACTAAGCATACAGCACGAGAGGTAAGTTCATAGAGAGAGAGTCGAAGAAAACTGGTCTGGCAATAAATGAGGAAAAAACATTCTCGCCAGTAGATGCTATTTTGGGCTGAGGAAGCAGTATGGGAACAAAATCCTCTCTCGATTGACGAAAATTGTGCTGTATAAGACGGTTATAAAGGGTGTCCAAAGGTTATAATTTAGTTTTGCGGCCATTTTTTCCTGCTTGTAATTTTTATTCAAAATTTTATTTTCAGATGGTAGATTCATTCCGATTAGTTAATATGGAACGTTACACGAAGGAGTAACGTATTTTTATTATTAAAACATTTTTTGAAAATGGCAAAAGTTTTCAAAAGAAAATACTCCAACAAATTGTGCCATCAAGCAGATGGTTGAAAAATTGTAAGAAACTGGATCCGTTCATGAAAATTTATCAAATCAGTGGCCGTTCAACCGAGAATATAGCAGTTGTGAGCAGAAGTGTTGAAGAAGAGTAAAAAACATCCATTCGTCACGGTTCACAGCAATTAAACATCTAACGATCCATATAATTCAACATTTTGCATCGTGATCTCCATTTAAAGGCGTATAAGATCCAGCTGACCACGCTTTACTTCGCGCGTTCTCATATGGCGTTGAAGCGGGGATACTTGCCCAAGCAGGCGCAGATGTTCTTGAAGTGTTTGTCTTCGTAAAATACATTGGCCTGTCAATGTTAGCGCAGAGCGTCTTTATCGAATGAATCACGGGCCGTGTAAACTATATTGTTAGAATATCAAAATACAACGGTTATGCTGGTTATGTCATGCTCCAGCTAGGAATACTTCGTTAATGTTTCCGAAGAAAGGCGCTGAAGGGAAAGACCAAAACTGCGTTGGAAAAACAAAGAAGATCTTTCTAAATTGGTGTTAGAGACTAGAAAAAAAGTTTTGGAAACAATATTCTTAGTCAGGCTACTGATCTATAGCCAACTAAGTAAGTAAGTTAGTGAGATCTGTTCGACAAACCTAACGATTTTGAATAGGGCTCATGTATAATCAAAAGGATGCATTAACAAGCCAAATTTGCGAATTCAAAATGGAATTAATTCAAAGTGTGACTCGTATATTTAACACAAGTGCAAGCAAGAAAATTAACTTTATCGGCTTTTACTTCAAAAGGTGGTAGCATCTACCACTACAGTGAATAATATTGGCTAAGCTCATATGCTATAGAGGTCAACATAACCGTTGGCAGTTACTGAAAATGTTTTAAAAATTTGTCTGGTAGCATGTGCTATGTAACAGCCAGTCGTTGTGGTTCTACATACTACATATGTGTATCCGATATTACAGTGAACTCCGGATAATGCCAGCTAAGTAAAATCGCGGGTGTTGACGTTTATCAGATTGTTGACGTTTATGAATGCAGAGATTTAAAATAATATCAATATGTATTGACAGAGTAGTTTAAAGCGTTTTTATTGTTCATAAACTAAAATCAAACAAAAACAAATCCAAATAAACAAAAATGGCTTCCAAAGAGAACAACATATCAACTGAACAGGGAAAGACAATACAGTTGGTTCTAAATTCGGAACCAATTTCGTAAAATAAATGCATGTAAGTACATACTTGTGTGTCGCTGTGATATGGTAGGTACGACACCCGACTACCAACCAGAAGGTCCTCGGTTCAATACCAGACCAGACCATCTGAATAAAGAAAAAAGTTTTTCAACAGCGGTATCACCTCATAACATTAGTTAGTAACTGGTTATGAGTATTACTACTATTGAAAATTTTTCAATGCATTTGCCATTCGGAGCCGGCGTTAAACTGTAGGTCCCTTTCAATAAGTCTAAAAAAAAATAGAATTTGGTGCAGCTCATTGACTGAGAGAAGTCCCTATGTTCCTTCATGGAATGTTATGGGAATTAATATATAATATATATATATATATATATATATATATATATATATATATATATGGGAATTAATATATAATATTAATATATAATTATATATATATATATATATATATATATATATATATATATATATATATATATATTATATATTAATTCCCATAACATTCCATGAAGGAACATAGGGACTTCTCTCAGTCAATGAGCTGCACCAAATTCTATTTTTTTTTAGACTTATTGAAAGGGACCTACAGTTTAACGCCGGCTCCGAATGGCAAATGCATATATATATATATATATATATATATATATATATATATATATACATACTACCTCGACCAAAAAGTTTCCGGAGTAACCACAGGGTGCCGCTCCCATCGTTCCGATTTGAGTTTTTTTTTTTTTTTTTTTTTGTTAAAGTGGTACATCTGTTGTTGATATTCTCGCTAAATCTTAGCGTTATAGCTTGACATTTGTAAAAGCTACGTATCCAAGAGCACATTTATCTCTATGTGTGTTGCTGATTTCTTACAATATGTATGCATGTTTATGATAGTATGTAATAGTATATATGTGTTTGAACTGTTACTGTTTCATTTCGAGTTGATGTTTGTGGTTTGGTTGACGTTTTACAGTAGACAATGTTACAGTTACAATGTTGTAAAAAAAGGACTGACGTTTCGGGATGTTGAGGAAAGCGAACGTTGACGTTATCCCGAGTGGACTGTATATAATTGCATCAATTTTCCCATCATATATAATCAAAACTGTATTAAATTTGTTGTTCTTTTTTCAAATGAAATTTTGAACGCCCTTTAATTGCTAGAAAGGTTTTATAAGTAGAAATACAAAAATTAAAAAAATTTATTATAAAAATGAAAAAATACATTTTTTATAGGTGTTATATAAACGATTTATTTTGCTTTCATTTAATCACATTCACATTCACATTTCGTTCAATTTAATTAAAGTAAAAGTTTCATTAAACATTTTCTCAAATATAATTGATCTATAAACCGCGAAAGTCCAATAAACATTCAACAACGATAATACCAGAGTGCATTTCAAAATGTGTGCTTCGGTAAATGCCACAAATAGCATATGCCGACCGACATTAAACAATAGCCATAATAAAGAAAGAAAATAGCATTTCCTGTCTAACAAACCATGAACAATTAGATCAAAATGTTGTTTGGTCTTTAGTGCTCTACTTAACTATTAAAATTTTTGTTGTAAATGCAAGGCGGGGGGAAGAAAAACAAAATTACACTTCATTTCTACGCTTTTACAAAAAATTAAAATTAAAAAACTATTTAAAAAAATTATTTTTTTTTTATTTTTTTTTTTGTTAAAAGCTATGTATATGAGAATAATAAACCAAATTACGCATTGAGTTTTGAGGCTTATAATTAACAAACTAACAAACAAAAAAGAAAATTGATCTTTGTTGGGAAGGCAGTTTGAAATATTTCATTGTGGCTTAGAAAACAATACACATGTACTAACTCGTACCGTTAGCTATTTTATAGGAAACATAGTGATCTAGTTTTTTTTTACCACCTTCATATTATATCGATAGCAATTGAAGAGGGCTGTTGTGAAGGAGATGTTTCTAAAAAAAGAAAAGAACTCA